>OX621252.1:31223933-33723933 GCA_951640165.1 Pseudoips prasinana
CAAACATAATGCCGTCTAAATTCACCTTATTATACCGCTACGCGTCGCTGCTCGCCGCTCTGGTTGCGTCAATATCTATGACAGGTGTAAACGTCAAAAGGTTGCTAGCTACGTTGTGATTTACAAAGAAACGAATCATGGAGGTTAACTTTCTGTAAAGGATTGATGTCATTGTATTGATGTGAAAAAGATAAATTTATATATTAGATATTCTGTTTATTAAGTAAAATAATAAACAGAATAATAATAATAATATCCTGGATAATATATATACACGGCCATCTGATCCCAAACTAAGCAGAGCTTGTACTATGGAAACCAGATACTGAATGAATATGATAAATGAATGAACTACATATACTACTTTGTTTTCGTAAATACATACTTATATAGATGATTACACCCAGACTCAGGACAAACAGACATGTTCATGCACATAGATATTTCTATGATATGTCCTGGGTGGAAATCGAACCCACGACCACCGGCGTGAAAAGCAAACATTTGCCAACCACGCCAACAGGGCCGTAAAAATAGCTTAGCATTACATAATAATTAAGTTAAAATATACTATAGGTTACATCGTTTGACTGTGGAATCAGTGGTCTCTTAGTTAAGGGCTCAAAGTCAAAAGTCAAAGTCAAAAATTCTTTATTCCGTAAAAATTTTACATTTATGTGGAATCGTCATATTTTTTTTTACCCTACCGTGCAGTGCATGACGTGGCAGCTACTGAGAAACACTCCCAGAAAACTCAGTAGGAATCCTTTTTTTAAATAAAATATACTTAAGATCAATTACAATCATGTGTGTTGACTCAGAACAACTCAATCCCAAGCACTTTTATCACTTAAATAATCAGAAATTCTGTAATATGCCCTGCTACACAATTTGGCTTTAATAATTCTTTTAAACTTATTCGTAGACAATTCTCTAATATCATTGGGAAGTTTGTTATAGAATATTGCCCCATAAAACAGTTACTTATTCTGTGGAGACGGGTAGTATGCAATCTGAGATTATTCTTATATCTAGTATTTACATTATGTGTATCGCTCCTTTTACAGAAGGAATTGATATTTGTATACGCTGAGGCTCGTACTTAAAACGCTGAAGGACAACATCGAAAAATCTTGCATGCTTGAGAGTTCTCAATCATCCCAACCCGCACTAGGCCAATGTGGTGTACTATGCCCTACTACTGTAGTTGAGAGAGGTCCTTGTCCTGCAACCGGGACAATAATAGGCTGCATTATCCTCGTTACGCAATCCAATTATGGCATAATCCACGTGTTTTTCTGCATAATGGGGAATGCCATTAATAACATAAAATTAGTAATTGTTCAATTGTATTGTTTGACATCAAAAGTTGCGCCCGGGTACACCACATTAATACGAAAAACTTTATTCCGACAGTCAAAAATACGAATTTCATAATTCCGAATGGTAGAAAATTCCGAATATTACAACTCTGACTTATCATTATTCCTAGTTTTATAATTCCTAAATTTCAATATTCCTAACGTTTATAATAACTATTCTCAAAATACCGAGCTTCAATAGATCGAATAACAAAAAGTCCGACTCGAAACATCAACAATACGAATAAAAATATTTTGTTTCCCCGGTCACATAATTTCTAACCTAACCAAAATGATTCACCAACAATAGAGGGATCTGGTACTCGGCGGCTGCATGAAACATGCAAGCAGGCAGGCATGCAACATGCAAGCAGGCATGCAGCATGCAAGCAAGCATGCAGCATGCAAGCAGGCATGCAGCCAGGCATGCAACATGCAGCAAGCATAGTTTCTGTCACGGCTCCGGCGCTGCGGGGTTTGGGCGGCCCCACGCGAGCTTATCGTCGCAGATAAGCTCGCGTGGGGCTTGGGCTTGCGTGGGCTTGCTGGCCGGCTTCGCCGGCCAGCCTCAGCCGCGGAGGTGGGCGTTAAAACCATCTGCTCCTCAGCTCGCGGGCCGCCCCACGCCTCCGCGCCTACGCGGGCTTAAATTACACTCTAGGGTAGGGCAGACAAGACTACGTGAAGTCGGTTTTGCAGCGATTCGTTTCTGTCACAAAATTTTGTAGCATGTGCTACACGTGTTGATTTTTAGTTTATTCGAAGTATTTAAATTCGGAATGTCGTTTTTCGGACCGATAACCCTTCGATCATTTGGCTCTTAAAACGTATGAAAATCGGAATACTAACAAATCGCATTTACGACTTTCGGAAAGATAAATTTCGTGATATTTAATAATAGACATTACAATTCTTAGGTATTATGAAATTCGGACTTTTGAAAATCGGAACATCAAAATTCGGAATAAAATATTTGCCGGAATATTTGGGGTTCCCGTTGCTCCCACTATGATTATATCAATGAATTGGAACGAAGTTCCTTATTGCGCGTTGTGAAAGGGGGCTAGACGGAAAAAAATCTTACGAAAAGTTGTCACGACACTTTTGGCAGCTGTGCGGCATGCGCATGTTTCTGTCTGTCTCTCTCTCTCTCTCTCTCTCTCTCTCTCTTATAGAAAGCAAGCCAGATATTTTCATTTCTATTTCGCATTGAACAGTGTGGTGTCGCGACGATTATTTTTGTTGAGTGTATACAGGTTTTTTGTACATAATAAATAATAAGAAATCATTTCGTTCCATCCGCGTGTCCCTTGACACCTCTCAAGTTTTTTTTCTCTGGAGGCAAGTTCCTTCCCCACAACTAGAAAGACAGCTTTCCTACTACCGCTTACTACGACTGCCAATCCTTCTTCATCATCCCATTACTAACATTTATCCATTCTTCCCATTTTATCTCAAGTATTAGAGACTATTGTCCATTATCAACTCTCTGAATACCTTTCCACCCTGCTATCGCCGAGTCTATACCAATCAATTTTTCGCTCTGGCCACAGCTTTATTACTGCCTCAGTAAAAATAATTGATGATATTCGACTGGTTTTCTGGAACAAAACGTTAAAAAAAATCTCTACAATGACTCTAGATTATATAATTTATAAATGTATTTTGTATGTACAATAAATAATAAAAACAATAGTGAGTCCGACAATAATAAACAAAGCCAATACAAAGCATATAATACCACCAACTACCAAATTCCGAGTTGTTAGTAAGTGATTTTCTTGCCAGAAAAATAGCTACCATTTTTTTATTTTTTTGGCTATACCTGGTATTTAAAACCAGACCCCATTATTTTCAGCTCAACTTGCTACTACTAAACCCAAAAGATGGCGCCCACATAGATAGGTATTTTGAATAAAACCAATGAATTAATCGAATCTACTTACGCGGTTTGAATCTCTCCCAGAGTTTTATTATTCACACGATTTGCTCCAAATTAAAATAGATTTTTCACGCTAAAAGGTATCATACGTTTCCAAAGGTTTGTTTTACGATAGGACATATAACAAAGATTCAGATTTCAGAGTTAAATCATTTATTTGGTTGAAATGTTACATTTATGTGGAACCGTCAATTTATTTTCTGTTTTTTGTATTATCTTATGTGCTGTCTGGCTGTGTGGTTGACGGCAAAAAATATTATCACCCCATCTCATCTTGTGAGGAGAGTTAAAGTCGTCTCAAGGGGATATCCACCGGAGCTTGGGCAGTAGAATAATAGAATAGTAGAATATCCTTCCAAATGTATCATGCTATGTTTATTATGAAATAATCTACGGAGGTCTTTTGTTCAGCAGTGGACGTCGTGAATGTGCGAATGATTTTAAAATGCTTTTATCACCTATTATAATTCTTTATGTCAAATTTGCTTAAATCTTTGTCCAAAAAGTTCTGAACAAGAGACTGAAATTTTGTCTGCAAACGGGATGATGGCAAGCGGTTAAACGCTATTCGTTATCTACGTAAAGACGATTTTGATCATGTTTAACCCCCATGTTAGAAAATATAAGATTTCTTCGACTCCGCCTCCAACTTCTTACGTTCTTTCTTGATCATATGGGCATTGGTTACAGAGTTCAATCATTTATTTCGTTGAAATGTTACATTTATGTGGAACCGTCAATTTATTTTCTGTTTTTTCGTATTATTGTCTATGCGTGTGGTCTATGTCTGGGTGTGTGGTTGACGGTAAAAAATATTATCACCCCATCTCATCTTGTCAGGAGAGTTAAAGTCATCTCGTGGGAATATCTACCCGAGCTTGGGCAGTAGAATAGCAGAATATCCTTCCAAATGTATCATGATATGTTCATTATGAAATAATCTACGGAGGTCTTTTGTTCAGCAGTGGACGTCGTGAATGTGCGAGTGGTGTAAAAATGCTTTTATCACCTATTATAATTGTTTACGTCAAATTTGCTTAAATTTTTGCCCAAAAAGTTCTGAACAAGAGACTGAAATTTTGTCTGCAAACGGGATGATGGCAAGCGGTTAAACGCTATTCGGTATATATTAGGTCTTTACCTATGAAATTGCCGTTCTGCAGTACTGGCCATTTCAAATCAAAATAATTTTTGTTTGGCTAAGAATTCTAATTTCAAATTAATTTTATTTTAACAACATGGATTCTTTTTTCCAAAAGTAGTCATTTCTTTATTGATTAGTGTTACATTTTCATCGCATTTCAATCTTTTTCGTCATCATGGATACGTTAAAAATTCGAGTAATTATGGAATATGAGTACCGTCGTGGCAGCAACGCGGCACAAGCGGCACACAACATCAACGACGTTTACGGAGCTAACACTACAAACCAACGCACCACCTGTTATTGGTTTGCTCGCTTCCGTTCTGGAAATTTCGACCTGAAAAATGAACCTCGCGGTCGTCCGAAGACTTTGGTCGACAATGACGAATTAAAGGCGGTTGTGGAAGCTGATGATACACAATCTACGGCTGAATTAGCAGCAGCTTTCGACGTTAGCGTCAAAACAATATTGGTCCATTTGCGTCAAATTGGCAAGGTAAAAAAGCTTGACAAATGGGTGCCCCACGAACTCAATGATCGCCAGCGCGAAGTACGCGTCGAGACGTGCCTTGCACTGCTCAACAGACACACAAATGAAGGAATTTTGAACCGCATTGTTACCTGCGATGAAAAATGGATTCTGTTTGATAACCACAAGCGCTCAGCAAGTTGGTTGGATCCTGGTTCAGCACCTAAACAATGCCCTAAACGAAAACTTACCCCTAGAAAAGTGATGGTCACTGTTTGGTGGTCTAGCGCCGGTGTGATTCATCACAGCTTCTTACCAAACGGGGTGAGCATTACTGCAGATGTGTACTGTGAAGAACTGAGCACAATGATGGAGAAGCTGGCGCATCTCCAACCAGCATTGGTCAATCGCTCGTCTCCGCTGCTCCTGCACGACAACGCGCGACCTCATACTGCACAGCAGACGGTCTCCAAGTTGCAAGAACTGGGGTTGGAAGCTCTCCGTCATCCGCCCTACTCACCAGACCTTGCGCCTACAGACTACTACTTTTTCCAGAATTTGGATAACTTCTTGGCGGGAAAAAAATTCAATACCCGAGAGGCAGTACAAAATGCCTTTGAAGAATTTGTTGCCTCCCGTCCAGCTGATTTCTTTAAGAAGGGCATCAATAAACTGCCACTGCGATGGCAAAGATGCATTGATTGCATGGGTGATTACTTCGATTAATACAAATAAAAAAATTCATGAAAATATTCGTTTAATTTTTTTCATACAAAACGGCAATTTCATAGGTAAAGACCTATTATGTAAAGACAATTTTGTTTATTTTAAATCCCCATGTTAGAAAATATAAGATATCTTCGATCCCCCTCCCACTTATTACTTTCTTTCTTGATCGAATGGGCATTGGTTACCTTGGTAGCAGGGTAGTAATACAGCCGGTATAAACCGCTCAGTAGGCCTCTGACATGCCTTAGGCTGCGTTTCCACTGAGGCGGAACGGAGACGAGCTGTGCCGCGTTCACCAATCACATGGCTTCAAATCCACATCTCTTCTCCACTGATTCCGATTCCAAGCCACGTGATTGGTGAACGCGGCACAGCTCGTCTCCGCTCCGCATCAGTGGAAACGCAGCCTTATACTTTGCCTAATAGTAGTGATATAGATTTACACTAACACACACTCGTGCACTATAGATAGATAGATAGATAGAATAATATTCTTTATTGTACACACTCAAATGGAAAAAAAGATAAATACATCGGACGGAAAGAACATACGACGGGTAGTCTAATCGCCCTCAGAGATCTGAGATCCAGACAATCTATAATATTTTCGCAGTTGATTAGTCTCCATTGAGAATAGCCGCCGTACTCGAAATTTGGCCAGGAACTCTATCATGTGGCTATAAAACCTACCTTTAACTAAACATCTATATAAGTTGTAGGTGAGATTAACATACTGAAGATTAGAATCTTGCATAAATAACTACATGTTGATAGCTTATATTAGCCACTTTGGTGACCCCATTCTCCTTACGTGACCCGCTTATTGTGAATGCCTTATTAACACAAATGTTCAAGCAGGCTCAAGCTTATATAATAGAAAGTAGAGAATAGAGAAGAAATAGAGAATTTAAATTGCGAAAATTTTCGACTCAAATCAGATCTCCAAAACATGACAAAAACAGTAAATACATACAAAAAACTATGCTCAACCCCTGAGAAAAAATGTGTAACACCAATATCGGTACGCAAGAGCGAAACGTCATCAAATAACAAACTTAAATATAGAAACATAAAAAAATCTCTAACAAACGTGGATTACATTAACCAAGAGACTCAAACTGACACCACGTATTGTATACATACACCATTTGAATCTAAAGACAAAAAAACTTCTTTAGGCTGTACGAATGAAAATGAACTTCAACACAGGGGAACTACAAATAATACAATAAAACCCAAACATAAAAATAAATTGTGTATTTTGACCACCACTAAATTTAAAGGAATGTTATCGACAATCGAAGATATTTTCGGGGATTACTTTGAATTTTGCGTTTATACAATCCCAAATGGCAACACAAGTGAACTACTACATAACATAGAGAACAAATTAAATGACTTCACCTTAAATGACTACTGTATCGTTTTCATTGGAGAAAATGACGTCCGAGTGGAAGAAAACTGCATAAGACATATAAATTTTATTAAGACATCTCTTCAGAAACTAACACATACAAATACAATTGTTTGTGCACCGACATATGTAAAAGGGGCACCAATATTTAATTTCAAAGTGGAAATGTTCAATAGTCTACTCTATCTTGATATATTACATAATAAATACGCATACTTCTTTGACACTAACCGTGAACTTTCCCTGGACATGTTTTCTTACAATAATGGCAAGATTAATAAAAATGGAATGAAAAACATATATGACCAGATAATGAAAAACATAATAATTGACTTGAATATGTATTCTTCTGACAACATAGACGTAAATAAGGGACATAATATTCCGGGCATGTCAACAAAATATTTAGAGGTGAACGAAGGGCAAACCAAAGCACAGTTTTTTCTATGAAAAATATATACAAGTTCTTCATCAAAACATCGCAGGACTGTTGAGCAAATCAGACGAACTACTAATAAATTTAGAAGAACTGAAAGAAAAAGGTATCACTGTTGATGTGATATGCATAAGCGAGCATTTTGTGTTGGCAGGACAAGAATCGAACGTAAACATACCCAACTACACCTTAGTATCGTCTTACAGTCGAAGCAACAGTAAAAGAGGTGGAACATGTATTTTGTTAAGAAAAGAACATAAATTTAAGGACCTTTTAGAAATTAGAAATTTTACTATTGATCATGTATTCGAATGTTGCGCAGTTGAGTTGACTGACTATAAATTTATTATTATTTGCATATATAGAGTGCCTAAGCATAACAACTTGTATACATTCCTCAATCAACTGGAAAAGTTATTAAACTACATTTCCAAGTTTAATTGTAAAAAAGTATTACTTGCTGGTGACTTCAACATAGACGTTTTGAAAAGAAATAATATTACGTTGGATTTCGAATGCTTACTATTAAATTACAACTTTAAATTATCACTATATGAACCAACAAGACTAGCTAGTCAAACTTGCATTGATAACTTTGCAAATAATTTTAAAAACAAGAATAAAGCCACAATCATTGAAATGGGACTATCAGATCATACTGGTCAATTAATTAAACTTTAATTAAATAGCTTACCAATATTTCATAGCTGAGTTCAAACTCTTTTATGATCTCTGTTTTCCACTAATACAATGTACAATAAAAGTACATAGTAAACCAAAGTGGATATCACGTGGAATTAAAATATGTAGTAAGAGGAAAAGAGAATTGTTATGGCAAGCTAGATTGCGCCCTACCAACGAAAACTTAACAAAATACAAAAAATACCACAAACTTTTAAAAAATATTATTACGTTAACAAAACGGGCACAGAACAACTATAAAATCAAAACATCCAAAAACAAGTGTCAAACGGCATGGGGAATTATAAATAAAACAAGACAAAATCTACCCAAACAATCTATTGATTGCATAAAAATTAACAATAATAAATGTATTACGAACCCCATGGAAATAGCAAACAGCTTTAATAATTATTTCATTGATAAAGTCAACCAAATTTCAGGTGCTGAAAAAACCGCAACAACATTAATTAATCGCCAAATCACTTCAATGTTTCTTGGATCTTGTTCACCTTACCAAATAAACATAATAATTAAGAAATTAAAGAACACTAATAGCGTAGGTTATGATGGTATCTCTACCAAAATAATTAAAGTAGTAAATTATGACATCTGCCACCACCTAAGTCATATCATTAATCTGTGTATAACGGCAGGAATATATCCAACAGATCTTAAACTAACAGTTATAAAACCTTTGTTCAAAAAAGAGAATATACAATTAATAGAGAATTATAGGCCTATAGCCTTATTACCAATATTTTCTAAAATATTTGAAAAATATCTTTATGGAAAGCTTAATAATTACTTTGAAAGGTACAATATTTTATGTAACGAACAGAAAGGCTTTCGACAAAATAAAACCATAAACATGGCTATTTATGAATTCTACCAAAATGTAATTACTCATGTTGACAAAACGTCTCCTGTTAGTGCTATCTATTGCGATATGTCTTGTGCGTTCGATTGTGTTGACCATAACATATTAATTAATAAACTTGAGGCGTACGGTGTGAGAGGAAATGTTTTGGATTTAATTCGATCGTATTTGACAAACCGACACCAAATAACACAAATAACTAAAGTGAATGTTAAAACAAAAACCGAAGAAATATATACATCTTCTAAGCGCACTATATCTTATGGTGTTCCTCAAGGGAGCGTTTTAGGACCGTTGCTCTTTATTATATATATAAACGACTTGCCAAAGGCAACGACCCAACCTATGACTCTATTCGCTGATGACAGTACTATTACCATTTCATGCAAGAACATTAATCAATATAAATTTGACATAAACAATTGTTTGACATCTGTTATAGCATGGTTAATTAATAATAATTTAAAAATTAATTTAAACAAAACAAAGATTATGCATTTTGGTCAAAGATCACAAAACTCACTTAATATAAATCTGGTTCATGATGATTATACTATTGAAGAAGTATCTACTACCCGTTTTCTTGGCTTAGTTTTAGACAGCAAATTAGATTGGAAAGAACACATTAATATTTTATGTAAAAAAGTTAGTTCTCTATCATATGCCCTATATAAACTAGCCCTAACTATTAACACCGATGCCCTATTATCTGCGTATTATGGCCTCGTTGAATCTCTTCTTCGATATGGCATAATTTTTTGGGCAAACTCGACAAACAAAGATATGGTGTTTAAAATGCAAAAACGGTGCATTCGTGCCATGTTCCGAATTCAATGTACTGAAAGTTGTAAGCCACTGTTTGTGAAACATAAATTACTTACACTTCCGTCTTTGTATATATTAGAAATAGCTCTATTCGTGAGAAATAACCCTCACTTATTTCCTCGGATTTCGGATCATGTCAGGCGGAATCGCCGCAATAACAATAGACTCTGTATTCACCCTGCTAAAACAACACTTCTGCATAAAAGTGTAATCTGTAGAGCACCATTGATTTATAATAAAATACCGAATACTATTAAGCAATTGGATACCGTTAGATTTAAGAATACATTTAAAAAAATTCTAATTGAGAAATGTTATTACAATGTTAATGATTTTCTGAATGATCAAAATTTGTAAATATAACAGATATTATAATTTTATGACATGATGATAATGAATTGGTAAATATTTGTGGGGCCGTACCCAGATAATGCTGTCAATTAGAACATTTTAATTTTGAATTTATTTTATTGTGATTTATTTTAGTTTATTTTGATGTTGACCATTTTATCAATACTTACTTATTTTATATGGACATTTTAAATTATTCATAAGGATTTTTGTCATAATTTTATTTCTTGACATTTCTAAGTCACCAATCATTGTCACTAAATGTAATTGTTAATATTAAGATTAGAAATTAATTAAAATTAGAACCCTAATAATTTTGCATGACATATTTATGTCGAATATAGTGAAACTATACCAATGCTTCCAACAACTATGTAACCTATATTCTGGCAAATAAACATAAAAAAAAAAAAAAAAAAAAAAAAAAAAAAAAAAAAAGTAAGTGATCAGCGAGGTAAAGCACCTTCCTAAAAGACCAGTTTTGGATGGGTAACCGCCGAAGTAGTTTAATTTCAGAGCGAGTAACAGAAAGGAGGACACGTTGTAGTCTTTAGATAGCAGTCGAAAAACCACGTCAGAGGCTTATTGAGTCTAAATTTAACTAGCTATATAAGTGTGTATTGACAAAAGAAAAGTAGTGTATGTAGTGTATCAGTTATCTGGTTTCCATAGTACAAGCTCTGCTTAGTTTGGGATTAAATGGCCGTTTCAAAATTCAAAATTCAAAGTTAGTTTATTCCGTGAACATTTTAGATTTTATATATTTGTTAACTGTGCAATTTTTTTAATAAATCTGTTTTCTTTATTTCTTTCTTCTTGATACATAAAAAAATATCCAAACCAAAAAATTAAAAAAATAAAATTGCACAGATAACAAATATATAAAATCTAAAATTTCACGGAATAAACGAACTTTGAATTTTGAATATAGACATGTACACAAATATTTGTCATTTCCGGGGATCGAACCCAACAACTTTTAGATCAGTAGGCGGGTTCACTACTAACTGAGTCACGGAATATGATCTATATTCTACAGCCGTAATATAAATCAAATAGAAAAATAAAATTCAATTGGAATCCCTTTAGTAATCCAAATACATATTCATCAAGAGCCCATCCATTTAAATCACATCGAAATTACCATAAAACAAAATATACCATTATCTTTAAAAACACAAACGTTGACAACCCCATAATATTAAAATGAGTTATATAGACAAAAACATGGCAACCCAGTGTTAGTTATTGTTGCCAGAAAAAATATTAAGGCGTGTTCAGATGCAGTTAGTGGAAGTAATTTAATTCGTTATAAATATTTATGAACACCGTTATAATGATGCAGGTTTGGTGGCAGCTACTGTCTGTAATTAATTGATGTAGATTAGTTCGATAATGTTATTTTGTTAGTATCTATCATACGAATACGTGTGACTATCTTGATTGGCAATACTTACACACATAGTTTGAATGACATAAAACTAGCTGTGCCCCTTGGGTACACTCGCGTTAAAATTTATAAATTATAGCCTATGTGTTTTTTTTTAATAAATAAAATATAAAAGGTTTTTATTCACGTAGACTTTAAAAAAGCGCTTGTAAATAGTCAGAACATGTTTATAGTAATATAGTTGTATACATTATTATTTCTAGTAACATAGATATTTAGGTACACATTGTATGAAAACATTTATAAAATTTATTTTAGTATAGCAATTATATTTAGCTAGCTCGTATCAAGTTATTGTCAAGAGATTTTGTTTAATTATCTAGTTTAAGTCTAATATTTTTACTACATATTGTCAATGGTTCTGTCTATATTAAGGTATTATTATGACGATTATGTTATTTGGATAAATTATCTATATTACTACAAAGTTTCATCAAAATACGTTCTACTATTTAATTTTATCTTCTGAATGTTGTGAAAACTGGTTGTTAATTCGTAGTAATAGTAATCCATCCAAAATTTAAGTGCTTGGCACTTGTCTGTGTAGCATTCTCCATTTATCCCGTTGTAGAGCCATCTCTTTTACTTCTTGATAGCTGTAATTATTCTTTAAAAAAAGTTGATCAGTTAACTTTCTTCTAGTTCTTCCTCTCTTGTTTCTTGCGTCTTCTATTATATTTTTGATAAACTGGTCGATGTCCTATCATCGTACCCCTTCTGGTTTCTATGTGTTTTTGTATCAGTCAATATCAAAATCATTCATGTAATAAAAAGAATTTAACTATAATCCCTACGTATTTTAGTAATAGTTTTGTTCTCAGAAAGTTGTCTGTAACTAAATACTGCTTAATTACTTTTACTAACTAAACACAGACACTAAGTAATAATTCCGCTTAATTTGATTTCACTTGTTATCAAACCACTATATTTACTTTACAAATCCATGTAGTAATTTAACTTGGTAACCAGCAACTTAAATGAACTTTCCTAACTCAAGTATGCATGAAACGCAAATGTAAGGTTTGCATGAGTTGAAATAATATGGTCGATGAAGATATTATGTATTGTTTAGGTATGATATATAAAATTAATTACGTAATAAGTTTATATTTATTGCTTTATTTATTTCATATCATAATTACAGCTAAAAGAATTCCCCTGCTCGCCAAACCTCTCCAAAGAATCATCTTGGGAGGAATATCAAAATAAATATGAAAATCATTATAATATTTCATATACCATTATGATATTTAAGATGTAGTTGGGGATACCATACCTACATAAAGAATATTATAAGTAAAATAAATAATTAAAATATAATTATAGTTCAATTAAATATATATTGATGGTCAGTTTTTCAAACAAAGTAAGTATGTGCTTTGAATTTTTTATTTTTGACGTTTGATATTTATAAAATGGCAATGTGACAGGTATTTTTTTGTACTATGGAAATTTAGACCAGAAATCGTAAATCTGAAGTATGGAAATTACTTAATGGCTTTTTTGAAAACTGTGATTACTGTGTCATTTTTTTACCTTTGTTTCCTAACAAAACCAATCGTAATAGATAAATTATTAACACGCTACTGAGTTAAACGAGAGATTTCGGTCTTTATTATTGACCGTATCTTTGGCTCGTGTATTCACTATTGAGTAGTTTTGTCAGGTATATTTACTCTTTATTTGTACGAACCACATGAGTAGCATACCCGCTTTCCCGGTCATCCCGTCAGGGCACGGCAGGTTAGATTTAGTCGGTGCGAGTCCGACATATACACCCGCAGGCATGCGTGGGAATTCACCTGCCTTATAATAAAAAAAAAACAAAAGATTCCATATGAAAGCGGCATATACATCCTTACGTGTTTTGTGCAATACTTCAGCAAAAAGCACGTAACTACACACATGTTATTATTCGTTGAATATAATTTAGTGTAGTATGGCTAGGTATGGCCGTGTCTGAACGCGACCTTACCGCAAATGTACATCGGGTAAGGCCCTCATACATTCCACTGTCATTGTTCGGGTTTTATTAGCTCTTGT
Source organism: Pseudoips prasinana (assembly GCA_951640165.1). Classification (NCBI taxonomy): domain Eukaryota; kingdom Metazoa; phylum Arthropoda; class Insecta; order Lepidoptera; family Nolidae; genus Pseudoips; species Pseudoips prasinana. The sequence goes on from OX621252.1 coordinate 31,237,659, forward strand.
CACGCGCGTTCGAGTCTTGGTCGAGTGGTACCCAGGCTGGTGGGTTCTGACTCTATTAATATGAGGTTACATAGGTACTTTCTTTTTGATAAATAGCCAGTTCTGCTATGTGATTAGGAACTGTAATAGCGAAATTCATTTGAGATTCTGTCTTAGACTTGACTTGAGATGAATAACGAAAAAGCGAGGATGCTTATAAAAATAAAAACTTAAGTCGTTGTCAAAGGACTAGAATCTCGCTTATGAACCATTACAGTTTACAAACAACATACTCCACTAAAATACTACAACTAAAATAATTTGATATTTTATTTCTCCGTCTTTTTGACTGAAGTAAATCTTAGATATAGGAAACTTACCTGAAGACGAGAGAAGTAGAGAAAGAAAATGTGTGCTCAAACGGCTCACCCTTGCTCCTATTATATCTCTTTTTCTATCTTTACTAATTTATATACATCACACTTTTCGTAACGCTCCTATCTCGCATTCACAGTTTACTCCCCTAGTCAAGCGTTAAAAAGTTTAAAGTTTACTTCAAAAAAGTTTACTATTTCCTGTTTCGTTTCAAACAACTCGTCGTAATTGACTTACGATGAGTTTTACTTCAAAATTTTTACTTGATTCTGAAAAATACTCGATTCCGAAAAATGCTTGATTCCGAGCATTTAACATTGAACCCTAAACAATACAACCGTTTTTATTTCAACAGATTACTATATGTCAAAGACTTAACGTATGACCGAACCTACACGATTCTTACTAGATTACGAACGTAATTCACGAAGAATCGACATTTATATGTAATAAACATGATATTTTCGGGTACACATTTCAAAATTTAATCTACAATACGTTATTGTTTGGTTTGGGGGACGTTTAGTGAATATAGAAACGGTTTATTTGGAGATAATTGTTTTAGACGGAATGGATTATGTGGATTGATTCTCATAGAGGAGCGTTCAATTGGAAAATTATAATTATTCCTCAAAATCGAGTTTGAAAGGTAGTAAGTAGGTAGGTATAAAGTATATTTTTTTATCAATAAAAAGCTTATCTCAAAAATGGGAAATCATAAGGAAGGGAAACAAATTTGATTTGCCAGTGTGTACCGTTCGTAGCTTAACGCAAAGCGCCTACCCCGGATCGGTAGATGGTGCAGGTTCGAGACCCGCCGGACGATTAAATTTATGATTTCCCATTTTTGAGATTAGATTAACGCTTTGCATTGCGAATAATGCTATAAAATTCAAATAAAAAGCTAATTATGCACTAATGGTTGATCATAGCCATGGCTGCAAGTGTCAATTCTATCTGCACGGGCCATTATGCTTTGCAAAATTATATAATAATTATATCCTGGGACATTATTAAAATACGGTCATCTGATACCAAACTAAGCAGATCTTGTATTATGGAAACCAGATGATAACTGATATAAATATTATATATAGTTACTACTTTTCTTTTATAAATCACACTAATATTATAAAGGCGAAAGTCTGTGAGTTTGTGTTACTTCATCAAGTCTAAACGGCTGGACAGATTTTCATAAAATTTGGCATGGAGCTAGCTGATACCCTGGATTAACACATAGGTTATAATTTATAAATTTTAACGCGGGTAAAATTGCGTGGCACAGCTGGTATAATAATATCCTGTGACATTATTCACATACGGCCACCTGATCCCAAACTAATCAGAGCTTATGGAAACCAGATAACAGATACACTACATTATATTACTTTTCTTTTGTAAATACATACTTATATAGATAATTACACCCAGACTTAGGACAAACATACATGAAGCACACAAATACCTGACCTGGGTGGGAATCGAACGGCAAGTGAAAGGCAAGTATCAACCACGCCAACCGCCGGCAATCTGTATGTGATGGTGGTGCCATGATTTTATAAAAAAAAAGTGATACACTTTATTGATAAAATTACCAATTTTTTTTATTTGACGAATAAATGTCCAAGACTATAATTTGAGTACTTGGTGTAAACGAGAAATATCTAGGGACAATATATCTATATTTAGGGACAATGTCACATAGATCATCCTAGCCCCAAACTAAGCAAAGCTTGTACTATGGGTACCAGGCGACGATATACATACTTATATAGATAGATAAATACTTTGAAAACATCCATGACTCAGAAACAAATATTCGTGCTCATCACACAAATATTTGCACTTACCGGGATTCGAACCCAGGACCACCAGCTTCGTAGGCAGGGGCACTACCAACTAGGCTACGGTGACCGCCGAATACCGACCTAGTAAACATATTATTCCTCTGTTCTGATTCTTACTTATTTATTTCGACTAACGTATTCACAGTAGAAATGTACAAAAGCATACATTTAAATAAACTCACACGATACAGTAATAACAATCATTTTCAGTCAAAGTAAGACAGCAAATATGATATTCTAGAAAATGTTTGTGAGAAAATAACTTTAACTAAGACTTCGTTTTTGTGCTTTCATTCAACTTAAATTTATTTGAAGAAAGGCATTTATTTACTACTTATTTTGTGGTGACTGGCAAAGTATTAGAAGCATACTTATAATAAACTTTAATATTTATGATTGTATTTGAACTTCAAAACAATATTTACTATTTCCGAACCTTTGAATGTTATACTTAGAAAACAAAGTAATATTTATATATCAATTTCCAATGAATTAATGAATATTTAGATTTATGAATATAATTGAGCCGTCCGTAAGTGATTGGCGAGGTTAAGCAACTAGGCGCGCGGTTAGTTCATAGATGGATGACCGCCAACATGGTTTAAATTCTGAGCAACTTCGTGTTTTGGAGAGCATGTTAAGCTGTCGGTACCAGTTGTAGTCATGAGGCAACAGTCGTTAAGCCATGTCAGAGGCGGCTTGAACAACTCGTGGTAACCACTGCCCATACGATAAGAATGTAAGTATGTATCCCGTAAATCTCCTCTCCTCTCCTCTCCTCTCCTCTCACGATAATAGGGGATAGCTCTTATAGGGGATCCATCACGCTGCCATAATATGTGTTAGTAACATTGTGGAGAAAACATTTTTATAGGCAACACAGTTTGCTGACTTTGTTGTATAAAAAAGTAGTCATGAAACAAATGTGGGTGGATTTAGTCCCAAAATAAATGCTTATATAGGTATTTGGTTATGTCAGACTATAAAAAAAATAGCACTGGCAGTTTTTGTCGTATCCAAATGTCCACAATATGAGATTCAAATGCGGAACAGTAGGCAAATCATACGGCACGAATATTGAATTAACTCAAGGACATTTTGGTTCTTGCGGTATTTCCTGACGTTACCATAATAAAGGTAATTCTATATTTATTCATATTTACTTATAGGTAGTACACATACCCAGTTGTATGTTGGTAAAGTAAAATCCACAGATATTACCTTTCTATTCCATCCCGTAGAAGTCTTCGAGGAAATTCCTACCAGAGATCCGCAGTGACGTTACTGCGGATCTCTGTGATCTGTCACCATCATACTGCAATCACCAGTCCATCTGCAGGCGTAGCGATTACGGTATATTTATTTATTTGGCTCACCAACAATTGAGTACACTAAAATATTTATGGGTTACATGAATCAGATCGGGTCAAGTGTATCAACCTCTTACAGGTAAGCACAACATGCATTACATATTCATTAAATGTATAAAAGCTACATAAAATTACATGACATTTTAGACACACAGAACAATCAGGCTCCTCAGGCCAAGTTAAAACTACAAAATTGTAACAAAACATTAAAATCACAGGCAAAAACAAAAGTGCGGAAGAAATAATATAATAATGGAAAACTTAATTAAATTAAAATCTTAAAAAAAAGAAAAACATAAGTTAAATAAATTCAAAATATTAATTAAAATTAAACATAACAAAATTAAAAATAACATTCCACAATACATAATCAAAATAAATTAGGTAAGCAGAAACATCAAATCGCAGACAGAATAAAAATCGAAATCATAAAAAGAATTAAAATACAAAATTAAAAATAAAATCAAACATATTCACACAGGATATGCCAAAAGCACTTGGCAGACTGACTCAACTTTGACTGCGCCGTAGTAGCGTGTTCACCCGCAGAGAACGAATTCTATCTACGAATTGTAATCCCGGGTCGGGCCAAAAGGGGTTTTGGGACGTTTTTGTAAAAAGAAAAATTTCTCAGCATCAGCCCGAAGTCTGGAAGTTGGCGGTATTACACCCCCGTGCCTCGGAGAGCACGTAAAGCCGTCGGTCCTGTACGTCGTGTTGCTAGGCGCCCCATCGGATCATGAGAATTATGGAATAGAAAGCGCTCCTGCGCACACACTTGTGCACTATAATATGTCCCGCGCAGATGGCTTATCTCTATTGAGACTGGCCGCCGTAGCTGAAATTCGGTTAAGAGGAGATTATTTTTTATTACTTGGCAGCCAGGTTTGCGATCTACGTACCCACACGGTACCTACACAGACAGACCTAGCCCGTTTTCTGGTAGTTTTTCCTTTGGGACGACTTCTACCCCACGGGATAGGATGGCAAGTCACCAGCTACCAGTTTATAGTTGGGTTACCTGCCAAGTGTTTTAATTTCTGAACACCTTCGTTCACGTAAAGATGTTGACTGATCATTAGACAGAAGTAATTAATTCATTCGGGCTCTAGTTAGTATCAGTGAGTTTCAAGCCACCATGTAGATAATTAAATCCGAATATCGACGGGGAATTAATTTCCTAATCACAGCGTCGCAGGCCTTTTACAAGATGGGCCGATGATCTTCTGAAGGTAGCTGAAAAACGTCGAATGCGGTTGGCGCAAGACTGGCAATTGTAGTCACTTGTCCTGCAATGAAAGAAAGAAAAATAATGTTTTTTTTTTAATTTCATAGCATGCACGGGCATACAATATCTATACAACGTGTAACAGAAAGTGTGAACGTAACTTAAGGGGGTTATAGGGTATCAGGACGGCTACCTATGGACAAAACTTCAAACAGAAATAATCATTTTTTATTCAACTAGTAATTTATTTTTCTATCGACAACCTAAATCAACAAGTAGGATTACCGACATTATGAACAACACTAGCAAAACTCAGCCGCAAGTGTAATGAACCTTATAGCGTAAATCAGAATCAGCTGTGCTGTGTTAGTACGGATGTTCGTTATATCGATAAAAATACTTGTCGATATATTGAATGGTATATTATTTTACGATCAAGATTAAAATGATGGTATTTCGGTATGAGATTTTGTGTATAGGTAGGCTTAACGAGACCGTATATGCCCCTTAAGTTACGTTCACTCTTTCTGTTACACGTTGTATATATAAAAATCAATGCCACTTCGTTGTAATGTTATAACACAACAACGCCTTTACCGATTTGGCTAATTTTGGTCTTGAATTATTCGTAGAAGTCCAGGGGAGGTTTGTACGTAGAGAAAATTTAAAAAAAGTCTTGAAAAAGTGTATAATCAACATCTTTTAGCAATTTAAAATATTTTTTTGTTTGAATAAATGAACTTAATAATCATTTTTTTTATTACTATGCCTTATACGTAGCGAAGCACGTACCGAGCCGCTAGTATTTTAATAAATATTAGTTCGATTTTTAAATGATACTGCCATGAAAAATGGACGTTTGTCGGCTGATATGACTAAGAACAACAATTTATCGTCACACAGATAGTCACCCTATACAGGATTCGAACCCGAAACAGGAGATAGCAGCGAAGCTAACACTTTATCTGCTGCGCCACACGTGCAATCAAGTACTACAATACTGAATAAATTATTACTAACTTGTTCATGTCTATATTGCTGATCCCATATTGATAAAATATAACTCGAAACCAATCATGTTATAACTGAAACAGGATAGCTTTTACAACCGTAATTTGATCAAGGCTTTTAGCGGAAATAGCGACGCGAGCAGGGTGTAGACGTGAGTGAAGTTATTATTATTATACCTCGCTACTGCAACGGCGCGCTCGTGTTTAGGGTTCGAGTCCCGCACTTCTTAGTTTGGATGTACTTTGTGTCCATTAGTTGCATGTTTGTTGAGTCCTCTGCCTTAATATAAGCATATGCCCATATGACGGAAAGCGGTTAGCGTAGGCTATGATGCTTGCGACACTTCTGGCATCCTTGACGCGTTACCAATTCAGTACTACGACAATGCTGTTGTGTATTCATAAATAATAATATCCACAGACGGTCATCTGATCCTAAGCTATGCAGAGCTTGGAAACCAGATAACTGATATACTACTTTTCTTTTGTAAATAAATTCTTATATAGAGTCTCAGGACAAATAGACATGTTCATGTACAAAAATATCTGTCCTGGGTGGGAATCAAACCCACAACCTGCGGCGTGAAAGGCAAACATTTATCAACCACGACAACCGGTCCGTCAAATCGATACATATAATAAAATCGTAGGTAGGTCAAAACTGTACATTGAATATTTTTTAGAAAGGATACTTGGAGCGTGATCTATAACCGATATCGAAGCCGAAAATATAGTTTTTAGAATTTTTGTCTGTATGTATGTCCGGGCTAAACTTAAAAAGTACTGCATGGATTCACTTCAAATTTTGCATGAATATTACCAAGAGGTCGGGTCAACATATAGGCTACATATTATCACGCTATCACTCACGGGGGAGGAGCTATGATAATTTATAAAATTTAACGCGGGTAAAACCGCGGGGCACAGCTAGTAAATACATAAATATAAAATACATCCATAATACGAAACAATAATAAAAAGGAGCTTATTTTATATGTAACATAGTATCGTAATCAATTATTTTAATTTGTCTAATTTTTGTTACGGTTTCAAAAAAAAAGAAAATCTGATCTTTCGCTATATATAGCGTAGTATAGCTTAAATGTAGAGTGCCTACCCTGAATTGGTAGGTAGTCCACGTTTGTTTCTTGGCAGATAACTAAATTTGATTTCCCAGTTTTTAGTTATAACTAGCTGTGCCCGCGACTTCGTGTGCGTGTTAATTAGTTTTTTTTTTTTGTAAAATATAAGACTTTTTCTAACATAAAAGTAGCCTAAGTTACTCCTTATTATTACAGCTACCTGCCAATAAAAAACCCGTCAAAATCGGTCCAGCCATTTCAGAGATTAGCCGGAACAAACAGACAGACAGACAGACAAAAATTTTTAAAAATGTTATTTTGGTGTATGTACCGTATATATATTCATATTTATGTAGTAAAAACCGGTTATTTCAATATTACAAACAGACACTATTAAACAGATACTATTTGTATAGATTTGAACTTAAATTAGTATAAAGACTAGGTAACTACCCTCCCATCACTTGCAGCATGAAGCTTGTCGTTTAAAGTTTTAGTGCAAGTCTTAGTGACACTTGGCCGCTCCGAGCTTTTTGAACTTATTCTTAGACTATTATAACTTTGACAGGATTCTCAACTCTACGACAGAGCTAAAAAACGTAATAAATAATTAGTTTTGTTATTTAACTATTAACTTAGGGATTACTTTGCGAACTATAAACAGGTTGAATTACTTTTTTTATGTCATTCCAAATGAACTTTAGTCATGCCTAGGGGAACCAGTGCCCATAGTATTACAAAGTAATGTATATTCTTTATTGTACGCGTGGTTGGTAAATGATTGTCTTTCACGCCGCAGGTCGTGGATTCGATTCCCACCCAGAACAGAACATGTCAGTTCATGCACACAAATATGTTCTGGGTGGGAATCCGAAGTCCGAATCTGGGTGTAATCATCTATATAAGTATGTATTTACAAAAGAAAATAGTACAAGCCCTGCTTAGTTGGGGATTAGATGGCTGTGTGTGAATAATTTCCCAGTTAAATACAATGGGTAGTCTTTCCGCTGTCACGATTTCTTAGAAACAACCTGGGCAAGGCCTACGCAGACCGGGACGGCATGGCAATGGATTTTGCCGTGAGTCAGCGCACACTAGCCGCTTAGATACCTGTGGCACGTCTTTTAATACCGTGCAATGAAAATCCCTTTCGATGCCGCGGCATTGTAAAGCATAGCAATTAATGCCATATTTCTGTATCGATACGTTTGCATGCCCATTAGTAAAAATGTAAATCCCTTGCCCTGTCCTCCCTGTCTGCGTAGGCCGTTAGGGAAACTAAAAATAATAAATATACATAGGGTAGATTAGATATAAGAATTGTTTCAGGGACACTAAACATTAGTCAATAGAAAAAAAGTCCACACATTTCTAAACATAACATTTCAAAGTTAATAACCCTCTATCGACTTTATGTATTCATTATCACTTTTGCTGTGTGGCTGACGGCAAAGAATTATATCATATCAGGGTGCATAGAAGTTGTCCAAAAAAATCTCGCTGGAAAGAATGGGCAGCAGCGTCTCTCTGTTATCAAACTGCGATCGCCAAACCGTCGTCTCCCAAGCGTGGCAAATGATGGACAAAACTCCATTATGCTGATCTTTTGGGGAGGCTTTTTTCCAGCAGTGGAATTCATTCGGCTAACACGAAGATTTTTCTTTCTTTATCGTTTGGGCAGTGGTCACCTTGTGACCGAGTTGTCCAAGCCGCCCAGTAGCCCCCACATGGGTTAATGACTGTTGCCAAATGATAAGTAATGGAATCAGGCGTTACTTTGCGGAAATCCATAACAATCAAAATACAAAATCAATATGTAGTGTTAATTCCGCTAATTGCCAGTTTAATCATGCCGCGGTGCAATTTACACCGCCCTCCCGCCCGCAAATATGTGCACATGCAAGAAGGACAATATAAAAAAGCAAATTACATGCGCCAATACGGGTCGTACTGGCGGTAGGGCGGTGCAAATTGCATCCCGGCATGATTAAACTGACAATAATTAGCGGAATTAACACTAGATATTGATTTTGTATTTTGATTGTTGTCAAATGACTACATCCGGGACTGAAATGTCAACGTGCCCTCCGAAGCACGTAGATACAGAAATTACACCACAATGGCGATCACTCATCTATAGTTGTACCGTACGCCTAGGTTCTCAACCTCGGTGATCACTTACGGACTGGCTGTGAGGCATGATGATGATGGTGTTCAGGCAGTGTTAGTTGTCCAAAGATAAAAACCAGCCAAGTGCGAGTCGGACTCGCCCATGAAGGGTTCCGTAGTATTTCAGTTGATTAAATGTAAGCAAATTGCGGTTTACGATTTATAACGTATTAAAAAAAACTACTTGCTAGATCTCGTTCAAACTAATTTTCGTTGTTAGTTTTCATGATAATGTACATCATATATTTCTTTTAGTTTTATCATTCTTCTATTTTAGAAGTTATAGGGGGGGGGGGGACATTCATTTTACCACTTTGGAAGTGTCTCTCGCGCAAACTATTCAGTTTAGAAATAAATGATATTAGAAACCTCAATATCATTTTTGAAGACCTATCCATAGACAACCCACATGTATAGGAACGATGAAAAAAATTAGTTTCAGTTCTATGTATGGGGATCCCTCAAAATTATTGTTCTTTTTCTATTTTTGTGTAACAATCTTAATGAGGTTCATCGAATACATTTACTTACCAAGTTTCAACAGTACAGCTTTTATAGTTTCGGAAAAAAGTGGCTGTAACATACGGACGGACAGACAGACAGACATGACGAATCTATAAGGGTTCCGTTTTTGCCATTTGGCTACGGAACCCTAAAAAGGAAGTGTAGAGGATACCTAGTTTTCTCCATGGGATTGTTTTGTTTCTAGCATTCATTGCCAGACAGCTTGAGCCTCCAGTTCTATTGTCCGGTAAAGCAGAGAAAACGTATTAGCAGCGTTATTAAAAAGCAAATTAGCAGCGTTATTAGAAGCAAAGTAAAACATCCAGGGTTAAAAGTGCCCATCAACCACTCGAAGTGTTAATAGACGGTACCTAAACTGCATAATTAACTTTATTATGAGAAAAAGCCACGAGAAAGTAATTTATTCCCACGGGAAGTATTAAAATAGCAATTTTATTCGAAGCTTTTCATGCAGAAAGTTGGCTATTTACGAGCTATTTTAGATCTATAGAAGGTTATGGTTATTGCAAATTGTTGAGGGAAATGAATTAGGGTAGATTATGGCGATCAATGTTAAAGATTATTTTGGTGGAACATTTTTAATAAGTTTCAGTAATTTTTAAACCCCAGCGCAAAAAAAGGTACCTATTATTAGTTTGACGTCGATGTCTGTATGTGTGTGTGTGTCTGTCTGTGGCAGCGTAGCTCTCAAACGGATGAACCGATTGCGATGCGGTGTTTTTCAATTGAAAGCCTATTACCTTGCGGTGGATCTTAGCTATTTTTACAGTGTAAGATCATCAGTTTTAATCCACAATTATGTAATTATAGTTGGAATCGGGTGTTTTCTAACGGTTATTATTTTATTTATTTATACAAATATATTTTCAAGAGATTGTACATACGTCCTACAAAACCGTGTAATCGGTTTGACTGTAGGATCGAGTCTCTGTACAGCATCTATTTATCTTATAACAAAAAATAACTAACTACTTACTACTATAAATATTTACATTACATAAGGTTAGGTTAGGGTAATATGATATAGAGCTAAAAGATTATTGCAAAGATTATTTAAGGTTGATTAGAGACTGCATGGTACTAAGAGGTCTGAAAAAAGGTTACACGTCTGGTGGCAAGCGGTTACCGTAGACTATCATGCTTGAGACATTTGTTTTACCACAAATGAGCCGGAGACCTAACTCGCATCCAATACTTAGTACCGATCTTATCGTAGCATAAGTATAATAATGAATAATAGAGATCGCCCTCGTTCTAAATTCGACCATTAAGGTTCTATTGTCAAAGACTATAGACATTAAAGACAAATAATATTGAACTGTTCTCAGTTTAGACACCCAGACATCTCTTCTCGTTTTGTCAGTGTATCAAAAGCATAGTAGCGTATGTAATGTTTTTTTTATATTAAAATAATTCACTAATGACACCTATTATATAAAAAAATTTGCTTTCCGCACTCCTTCTCCATGTAAACCAAATTTCTTACTCCTCCGTCCGCACTATTTTCGTAAAAAGTCTCAGGGCAAACAGACATTTTCATGCACACAAATATCTGTCCTGGGTGGGAATCGAACCCAATACTTGGGGCTCTACCGGCTAAGTCACCGAACATCGATTTCTTAAATGGCGTTCAAATAAATAAAGGTTAAAAATTACTGAATCAGTCGTTAAATCGGCTTCAAAGTTGACAATCGATTCCGGACCATTTATGACGTCACATGTGCTCATGGAATCCTTTTTAACGATTGATTAAGTCATTTTTAATCTTTATTTATTTGAACGCTATTTATGAAATCGATGTTCGGCGACTTAGCCGGTAGAGCCCCTGCGGCGTGAAAAACATGAATCTACCAAACACGCAAAATGGCCCGTCAATATTTGGGCATATACACAGATTTACCCATCGAATAAAACATAACTATACCATAAACAGTTTATAAACATAGGAGAAATTGCGTAACATACATGGATACAAACAAAAAAAAATGTGAGCCGTCACGGGACGCCTGGCAGATGTGAAACATCGACATTATTTTGTAAAAGTAATATGCAGAAAAGAACATATTGTGATAGGAACTAAATATGTCATAATAAAAAATAAAAAGTCGATTGCGCATGGCGACGCGTCGCCACACCGTACACACTACTATCGTATAGCGTGGCGACGCGTCGCCACGGCATGCGTCGCCACGCCCGAAATCTGTTTTACGTGCGGCTATAGATGATTCACATCAAAAAAAAGATAAATTCATGACTTCCTTCTTTTCAAGAAAGTTAAAAACCCCTTAAAAGCTCATCCTAAATATTCCAAACACCTGCAGGAAAATCTTAATAATCCTGTTTTTCCCTAACCCCCTGTTCGCGAGTGAAGCCTCGAGTACCTTAAAGTATTTGACATATGAAGTGCCCTACAGCGAGTACCTCGCCATGGTTTCCTCGAAAAAATGTTGTCAAAAATAATATTATCAACAAACTGAGTGGAGCCATAATTAAAACTTGACATTAGACGGAGATATGCTTCCATGTCGGTTTCAATGAACGTCGAGAGTTGGGGAGCACCTAAATTGTAATTTTACATGTTTTTTTTAAGGTTCCGTACTCAAAGGGTAAAACGGGACCCTATTACTAAGACTTAAAATAAATTAATAAAGGTTTTTACTCACGTAGACTTTAAAAAAGCGCTTGTAAATAGTCAGAACATGTTTGTAGTAATATAGTTGTATACATTATTATTTCTAGTAACATAGATATTTAGGTACACATTGTATGAAAACATTTATAAAATTTATTTTATTATAGCATTGATATTTAGCTAGCTCGTATCAAGTTATTGTCAAGAGATTATGTTAAATTATCTAGTTTGAGTCTAATATTTTTACTACATATTGTCAATGGTTCTGTCTATATTAAGGTATTATTATTATGACGGACCTTGTGTTAATAACGACGGTCGCGATTTAATGCTACCACCGGATCCAATGCGCCCCAACTGAGAAGACCGCTATCAGTCTGTCTGTCTGTCTGTCTGTCCGCCTGTCACCAAGCTTTATCTCATGAACCGTGTAAGTTAGACGGTTGAAATTTTCACAGATGATGTATTTCTGTTGCCCTTATAACAAAAAATAAACTAAAGAACAAAATAAAATAAATAAGAGCGGTTCCATACAACAAACGTAAATTTTTTGCTCATTTTTGCAGATAACGGTACTTATCTGCAAAAATGAGCAAAAAATTTACGTTTGTTGTTTACCCTTCGTGCGTGTGTCCGACTCGCACTTGGCCGGTTTTTTTGTTATACGAATATTTGCGAGTCTTTTGGGTGTCTATTTTTAACCGGTGCCAAAAAGGAGAAGGTTTTTAAATGGTCTCTGTTGAGTTTGTAGGATAAGAATAATTATAACTGCTACTCATAACTACATTGTGCCCTCGTCTCCATTTCCGCTCAAAAGACTGATGCAATTTTTGTATGTCGTTGTTACCGTGGGGGGTGGGAAAACATAATTATTTCATAAAAACCGGCCAAGTGCGAGTCGGACTCGCGCACGAAGGGTTCCGTACTAATATCAATAAAAAAAAGCATAAAATTCTCTTTGTTGTATGGGAGCCCCATTAAATCTTAATTTTATTTAGTTTTTAGTATTTGTTGTTATAGCGGCAACAAAAATACATCATTTGTGAAAATTTAAACTGACTAACTATCACGTACATGAGATACAGCCTGGTGACAAACTGACAGACTGACCGAGTCTTAGTAATAGGGTCCCGTTTTTACCCTTTGTGTACGGAACCCTAAAAATCATTATAACATATTTAAGCGAATTATGTCCGAGGCAGAAATATATTAATTCTATATAAAGTACGAATTACTGCGTCGAGTCGAGCTGATATTTTTTGTTCTGCAATATATAGGACATCAAAGTTTAATCAAAAATAACATCTCTTTCGTAAACTTCTTCCTAAAGAAGTCGTAGGCGACATATTATCAGATGGATCTTTTTCAAAAGACTTTTTTAGTTCATTCAGAGGCGATTAGGTAGGTGTTTTAATACAGACTTATTTGCGTTTGATGTTAGTCATGGCTGATGGTAAACATAGACAAGAGTTTAAGCATTTTTTTAAGCATTATGATAAAAGACCGAGCTAGTCAGTTTTGTAAGACTAAAGGTTTATAAATAAAACAACTTGGCTTTGATCTGAATAGCTGGTAATATTTGCACGTAGTAATATCAGTAGACTAACGTGTAACCAAACAAAGTAACCGACATAGCCGTAAGAATTGCCAAGCTGAAGTGGCAGTGAGCAGGGCACATAGCTCGTAGAGCCGACGGCCGCTGGGGCAGAAAGGTTCTCGAGTGGCGACCACGAACCAGAAGACGCAGCGTGGGCAAGAGGCCCTCTACAAGATGGACAGATTATAGATTATAGATAGCGCAAGACCGGCAATTGTGGAGATCTTTGGGGGAGGCCTTTGTCCAGCAGTGGACGTCTTTCGGCTGATATGATGATGATGATGAATATCACTAGGACACAACAAAATTGCGAAAAAAACCATATCACCATCTAATTCGCCATCTGTGATAAACTTTAGAACTAAGCACATAAATAGATTTAATTTAAAGTTAGACTGGTCGTGGACACATGGTACGGATTTATACAAAGTGTAACATATTATGTCGTGGACGAAACATAAGGAGTTTAATTGGTCAATGAAACTGAGCAACGTGTAGCAAATCAACTTACCTTACAAAAATTTCGGCCATTTGATACATTTCGTATGGGGAAAAAAATTTACGTCAGCAAACATGCCAATTAGTGGTATTGCCTATCTTTTTTATAAGTAATAACCAATACCTATTACATCCACACGAAAATAAGCAGAGCCTTTACTGCTTTTTAATTCTGGATTAATAACATACTTTTATTTTTTCTGAGTGTACAGACGCCAGCACATCCAGCTACTCCAATCTGTCTGATTTTATTTTTTAAATTTTCAAATTTAATACATAAGCATAAGGTTCACTTTCTGTTGGGGAAATTTGACACATTTTGATAGCTTGATGTGCTGGCGTCTGTACATAAAATAAAATGGTACGATTTTATATTATAGTGTACGGAAAAAAATATCAGTTTATGTAACAGTAGTTTATTGTAATAAAATCGTTGTTTTTATATCAAGTAAAAAGAATAAAAAACACGAAGCAAAATTTATTATTTTTAAACTTATTGCACAAAATTGCACAAAGATGGACTTAATGCCAAAGTCATTCTTTACCAGTCAACCTTGAGACGATGCAGAGAAAACATGGGAGCACTAAAGTGTAAAAATATATAATATAATACCTATCTTTCATACATACATAGACTCACGCCTCTCTCCCAGAGAGTTAGGCAGAAGACAACGGGAATTTCCATTTGTCACGATCTTTGCAAGTCATGTTTCTCTAAGATAAAAAAACTTTATTTTAAAAATACGTACAGTTCTAAGGAATATATTTTTAGGAATTGAAAATAAATTCAGAGTTAATCGTTTACTTTTAAGATAAAATTGACTTTAAATAATTTATAATCTTTACGGTCAATAGTATGGAACTCCTACGTAGATCAAAAGATACATCTCGAGATATATCTTAACAAGTGATCCTCATATCATGCGTTATCGCATCGATATGTTGCGCACGCGTCGATAAAGGTAATGTTATTCAACGATACGGGATCACACACGACGATTGGGGTTTAAGGAATTGTGTCTGCGGCGTACAGACTGATGTGCTATAAGGTACTATAACAAGGTTGGAATAAAAATATCTCCTGTACAGTACAGGATATATTTTTTACTCCAACCTATTTTTTCCAGACATTAGTTGTCTTTCTTTGAAAGATATAAAATACTAGCTGTGCCCCATGGTTTTAAACATGGTGTTAAACTTTATAAATTTTAGCTTATGTGTTAATCCAGGGTGCCAGCTATCACCGTATGAAACTTCATTAAAATCGCTCCAGCCGTTTAGACGTGAAGAAGTAACAAACATTCACACTCACACACTCACAAACTTTCGCCTTTATAATATTAGTGTTACAAAATAATTGTAGTTTAAAAAACACATACTACCTATTTCATCAGTTTGGTTTGTCAATTGTTTTGAAAAATATAATATATGGGAATACACACTGTCCATAAAAAAGCAATTAGAATAAAAATAGTTACATAAACAACAACAAAATGTAATCTTCCGGCTAGAATCAGAATCATCAGATAGGCTGAAAATAAAAAAAAATGGACATCAAAATATAAAATTAAAATTGTAGTATCAAGCAAGTTCCTGCACAACAATTATTCCTAGAATGAGAACGGAACTATATAGACGAAGCTGTTATCCAATGTGTGTTCGGATTTATAACAAGCTTCCTGACCAAATTAAGGTTCTTCCAATGGGTCGATTCAAAAAACCTTTACGCAATTGGTTAATTGAGAATTCCTTCTATACTGTCAAGGTATTCCTGCAGGCCAAATAATTGTCTTCACAAATTTGCATGTCATTATTATACGATTACATATTATGTAAAGCTACTATTGTGCTACCAATGTAAGACCTTTAAAAACCATATTTACTAGAAAATAAATCTTTGACTTTGACAAAGCGTAAATCTAAACGCAAAATATGAAATCATAAAAGTAATCTTCCGGCTAAAATCAGAAGTACAACGTACTATCTGATAGGCGTACAATAAATAAAAATGTTACTATAAAACATTTAAAAAAACTAAGATGTGTTGGCTATCTGTAGCTATCTCTGGACACCAGCCCTTAGATACCGTGAGATGTAAGATTAGATCCGATCCAACTATAACTGACCAGGAGCGACTAGTTAACGAGTTATTGAAATATTTGGAATGAAGCAAAAAAAAGTTTTAGTAAAAAACGTGTAGCCATTGACAGGGTACAATTTATGGACGTCCAGCTTAAAAGACTCGTTCGTGTTGGTGTATTGTTATTGAATATGAATATATTTTAAACCGAATTTAAAAAGGACAAAGGTTTTTATACTAACGCTTTTTTTTTCGTGTTTATAAAAAATAATAATAATAATAAATACGTTTATTTTCCTTTCACAAATTGGAACTTAAGGCTATAATAATGTCCTCCTAGCCGAATTTCGGCTACGGTGGCAGTCTCAATAGAGATAAGCCATCTGCGCGGTACATATTATAGTAGACAAATGTGTGCGCAAACACAGGAGCACTTTCTATTCCATCACTCTCATGATCCGATGGGACGCCTAGCGACACGACCGGAAAGAGGTCAGGTACAGGACCGACGGATTTACGTGCTCTCCGAAGCACGGAATTTAATACCGCCTACTCCCAGACTTCGGGCTGATGCTGAGAAATTTTAGAAAAGTCCCAAAATCTCTTTTGGCCGGGAGGGATTTGAACCCAAGACCTCGTTTTCTGGGATGAACACGCTACCGCTCGACCCACGAGGCAGTCGTGTTTATACGCCGTTACTGGAATGGGAATGTTTGCAAAGTGGTCTCATACTTTACTTAGATTAAAACGTTATTACTAAAACTAAATTTGGACACTAGCAACACCAGATATGCTTCAAATACATTTCCAGCTTTTAAGAAAGGAAAAGTGTCGCTTCTTGAAGGTTGGCATTTCATACCAGATCGGTTATACCTCATCAGTTATTGTTTCCACACAGTAGTAGTGTGCGGTAAAACGTTTTTGAAGTTATACTTCTTCTGGCGCGATGGAGAAAAATGATGAGAGTGAATTTTTACGATGCGCGCGCACACCGACACCAAAAATTTAACAGCATGAAGTTAGTTCTAGGTGGTGTGAGAGTGCATCGTGCGCGCGCATCGTAAAAATAACAGCATGACGTTAGTTCTAGGTGGTATGAAAATTGATAACTATGTTCAAGTTGTATATTAAGAAGTATAACTTCTAACGCGTGTACATAAGTACACACAAGTTTTTTTATTTTTTGTGAAACGCAGGATCTTAGACAACCATTCATCTAGAAGAAATGGGTGAAATATCCACTTTGGCGAGATAGTCTGTGATGGAACATAGCGAAAATTATACCTAAGTTCATTCCCTCAGAACACTTCCCATGATAAAAGACACATGAAGACGTCAGGTCTCTTCGCAGAGCAAGAGGATCAAGCCAAACAGTAGGTACTCGTTGACAATAAGATGTGCGACGTTGAAAGCCATCAAAATGAAGAAATTAATATTTTTAAGAAATTTCACTAATGGATTCATGTCGCTTAATTAATATATTATATATACAACTGTCCCGACCAAACCATGCTCGTCACAATCATTGTATAGTATAATATCATATAGTATAGTATTATATAGTATAGTATTGTATAATATAGTATTTTATAGTATAGTATAGTATTGTGTTGTCCAGTTCTTACTACTTTAGAAGTCGCTTAGTATAGCCCCTACTTTCTTACTTTCTTACTTTTTGATAATTGTATGATCCGTGCACCTACCATGCTATCTCTGCACCACCCTAAGGTTGACTGGCAGAAAATGCCTTGGGCATTAAGTCCGCCTTTGTACCATTCGTTGTGCATAAAGTTATAAATAAATAAATAAAAAATAAATTGTTCACATTCATTTTAGGTATATATTTCTAATGGAGATATTATATTAAAATTAGCGTTGTTTTAATTTGATTTGAATGAACATATAAACTAAGTTAAATAAATATAGCTCTTGCTGCCCTATCTCATCGCGTGATTTGAGATAGAAATCGTTCCGACGGTATATCTACCAGAAAACGGGGAGCAGCGTCTCTCTGTGTAGGTATTACGAGCACTTTACTAAGATCATCAAACAAACTGTCAAGCGTGTCGATTATAATATAGTTGGTATTAAATTTATTTCAGATTAAGTCAATATAATGTTAGTAATACAAAGAGACTATCATACAATAGTATTACTAATACCTGTAAATAATGTTGTATAATTATGATACGCGAATGTTTAAAAGTGTATAGGTACTTAAAACTGTGTGAGTAAAAATTCAATAATTTAATAAAAACAATCAAGATAAGTACCTATTTGCCACACTGGCTTCTGGACTGCGTGTATAGGTTGAGTGCCACAGGAATAGCCAATCTTCAGCATTCTGTTTAGTTTTCGCAAGATAACTTTGATGATATCAGTATGTGCCTCATCAAGCAGAATCGCAGAAGTCTCAGCAATATCCGAAAGGCGTTATTGTACTCGAACCTCATAGCGTTACAGGCCCTTTGCGGATGTGTAACTCACGCTACGGTTACACGTGTAGACATCCTGGCATTACGCTTTAGCGCCAGTATATTACATCGGACTAATAATAGGATAATATATAGGGACTTTTGATAATAGCGTAACCCCTAAATGATATACTCAATTCCATTATGGACTTCCTTGGCTAGGTCTTTGTCCAACAGAAGACGTCTTTCAGCTGATTCGATAATTATGCCGCTTATTTCATTTTTAATAACTCTAGGTGCGCCCCTAAGTAGGTATATTCTGCGATTTAGAAATGTTATTGCTATTAAATCAAAAGTCTAAACTATCCTACATATTCTTCATTGAATATTTCTAAATATTTACTTTAAGTGGACCAAATCCCGTGTTTATGCCCGCTGAGTTTGTTTTGCTGGTCTTCTCAGTTGGGGCGCATTGAATCCGGCGGTAGCATTAAAGCGCGACCGTTGTTATAAACGCAAGGTCCGTCATAATAATAATATTGAATTCGGACTGTAATATAGACAGAACTATTCAGGCAATATGTAGTAAAATATACTTAGCTGAAATTATAAATTTCGATAATTAAAATTAAACATAATCTATTTGACAATAACTTAATACAAGCTAGTTATTCATTACTACTATTAAATAAATTTTATGAACGCTTTAACAATCCCTGTACCTAAATATCTATATGTAACTAGAAATAATTATGTATACTTAACTATATTACTACAAACAAGTTCTGACATGTAGTTACAAGCTTTTTTTTAAAGTCTACGTGAATAAACCCTTTTTTTATTTTATTATATTTTATTTTTATTGAAACCGTACCTGTGTTGTTAGCAGGTTTAGTAGTACAAAACAAAAACATAAATAAATCACACAGCCATTATTAACACAGCCACTTACTTAATAACTAGGTATTAAGCCAAACACATAAAAAATAAAGCTACCATACGAATACCATAAGGAGCAGCTACCATATAATTTTAGGCGGTTGATTTACCACAGTACTATAAATATTTGCAATGCTTATGAAAGCTTCACCCGCATAATGTATTATGTTTATTGAATATTTATGAGAAGGCTTCGCGGGTTCGCGTATTGTTTTCCGGTAAACTAAATATCTCTTAGATGGATCTTATATCTTATCTTATCTTAGATGGGCCGGTTGGCATGTTTTATAGATACCTACTTGCCTTTCACGCCACAGGTCATGGGTTCGATTCCCACCCAGGTCAGATATTTGTGTGCATGAACATGTCTGTTTGTCTTAAGTGTAATTACATAAGAAAAGCAGTATATGTACTATATCAGTTATCTGGTTACCATAATTAGCTCTGCTTAGTTCGGGATCCGATGGCCGTGTGTGAATAATGTCGCAGGATGTTATTATATTAATGTACAATGAAACTGAATGGAGCTGGGTTGGCTCCTGTTGAGACAACTGTGTTTACGCCATTATAGTTTTGTGTCAATTGTGATACCCAATATCACAATTGACACAAAACTATAATGGCACCCTGTCGCGTTTCCACGATGTATAGAATAGTTTTGTAGGTAGGTAGAAGAAGAAAAGACTAAAGATCAATTTTAAAAAATAATTTAATTACCAAAGAAAAAAATTAACTTGGCCGACACTCTGCCGCGTGTCAAGATAAAAAAGTTAGGTAGAAGGGTCGTAGGTTTATCACACGATTGTGGTTTTAAAATCGTAGTCTTATAAGATTCCATTACATTGCTCTGCAATAATTGAAGGCGTTACATACCCCCCTTTTTAGGATAGGATTTTTCCTGAGTAAAAATCCGCTTCCATACTGAGCAAACTACATATGTCTTTAACTTTTCCTACTGCTATAAGGTTACAACTCATTCATCACACAGTTACAACATACATACGTCTCACTTTCACTAAATTGCATTCACCACTTTATAGATCGTGGTGTTGCTGTCTAATATACAGAGAATTTCAATTTGTTTCACAAAATTCTCACCTATAACAGTAGAAGGTGTTAATTTTGTTATGTCATTTTAACTATACTTGTACTGTCTCGATTACCTAGAATTATACAATAGACAACTGTCTTAACTTTTAGGTCGCTAAGACAACAAAATTATCTTGACTTTTAGGTCATCAAGATAAATATCCATTTTTAATTTCCTAGGTGTCTTTAAGATTAATGGTACTTACAGAAGATAAAGTTTAATTTAGATGAGACATATAGTACCGTTTCTAGATTAAATTATAGACATAATTGTTGGAAGGTTTAGTAGCAAAGTATATTATAGGGCAGAAAAATTACAAAAAGCAAAAAGAACTATTTTAATGTTGTTAAGATGTGTAATTATTTATTTTAAAATCTTTAACATGCCAGGTTCCTAAATTATTACCATTCATATCTTCAATTACATAGACTAATGGTGATTTCTTAGAAATTATACGACATTTAATATATTTTGGAGATAACTTTTTTGAGAATTTTTTGTTTTGTTAGTACCACCACGAACTGAAGCTTTGTACTCCAACTCAGCTTTTTGGAGCGAAAGGTATTTGATTGGAAAAGCCATGTTTTTTTTTTATTATTATTAAGAAATATTACTAAGAAATATAAAGTGTTTTCCCGATGAGTGTGTGTTGTACAAAAATACAAGAAAGCACAGACAGTTAAAGTTAATACAGTATGAAATGAAATTACGTTGAGCTTGAATAGCTAGTGCATGGGTAGTGTTAAAATAAAATTAGGTAGAAAACAAATAATAGTAGTAGTAATTTAGATTTTAAGATACTTAATATATAAATATGCTACACATGTACTAGCTGGTACAAAAAATTAAGCCCCGCACTAAACTAAATACTAATGAGCAGCCTTCACTAAAAATAACTATAAAGCACAAAAAAAAATCAGAACGCACTCAAAACCGTGTGATAAAATAGTTGGGCGCCACTCTGCCGCGTGTCAAGATAAAAAAGTTAGGTAGAAGGGTCGTAGGTTTATCACACGATTGTGGTTTTAAAATCGTAGTCTTATAAGATTCCATTACATTGCTCTGCAATAATTGAAGGCGTTACAACCCACAAATAGAAAACCTGTCAGGAAAATTGAGTCTTGCAGTATATATAACTATTAGACGGCTCACTGATCTTTACACAGTTAGAATGGTTTATTTCACTTATTTTCATCGTATTATGTCGTATGGTATCTGCTGTGTGGTGACGGCATAATGATCACCCCATCTCATCCCGTGGGGGGCGTAGAAATCGACCGAGGGAATACCTACCAGAGTACAGGCAGTAGCGTTTTTAGGGTTCATTATAGTTTTGTGTCAATTGTGATACCCAATATCACAATTGACACAAAACTATAATGGCGCCCAGAAATAGAAAACCTGTCAGGAACATTGAGTCTTGCAGTATATAAAACTATTAGACGGCTCATTGATCTTTACACAGTTAGAATGGTTTATTTCACTTATTTTCATCGTATTATGTCGTATGGTATCTGCTGTGTGGTGACGACGTAATGATCACCCCATCCCATCCCGTGGGGGGCGTAGAAATCGACCGAGGGAATACCTACCAGAGTACGGGCAGTAGCGTTTTTAGGGTTCATTATAGTTTTGTGTCAATTGTGATACTCAATATCACAATTGACACAAAACTATAATGGCGCCCACAAATAGGAAACCTGTCAGGAAAATTGAGTCTTGCAATATATAAAACTATTAGATGGCTCATTGATCTTTACACAGTTAGAATGGTTTATTTCCATCACCCTATCTCATCCCGTAGGGGGCGTGGAAATCGACCGAAGGAATACCTACCAGAGTACGGGCAGCAGCGTTTTTTAGGGTTCCGTAGCCAAATGGCAAAAAACGGAGCCCTTATAGATTCGTCATGTCTATGTGTTCGTCCGTATGTCACAGCCACTTTTTTCCGAAACTATAAGAGCTGTACTGATGAGACTTGGTAAGTAGATGTATTCTGTGAACCGCATTAAGATTTTCATACAAAAGTAGAAAAAAAATTTTTTGAGGGTTCCCCATAATTAGAACTGTAAATCAATAAAGAAAATATTGAACCCTCACACGTGGGGATATCTATGGATAGATCTTCAAAAATGAGGTTTCTAACATCTATCATTTTTTACTAAACTCAACAGTTTGCGCGAGAGACCCTTCCAAAGTAGTAAAATTAGTGCCCCCTGTAACTTCTAAAATAAGAGAATGATAAAAATAATAAAAATATATGATATACATTACCATGCATACTTTCACTGAAAATTGGTTTGAACGAGATCTAGTAGAGTAGAGTATTTTTTTTTAATACGTCATAAATCCTTTCATTTAATCAACTACTACTAGAAGTTTTATATTATGTTACTTGCTGCTACCATACCATGGATAGGCAAGTCCGACTCGCACTTGGCCAACACATCATCAAGCGTGGCGATTATGGCATATCCCCCCATTCTTTGGGGAGGCTATCGTATTAAATTCTCCTCTAGGGTAAGTCTGCGGACATTAACACCATAATTATGTACATAAAAAGTATGTAATTAATCTCAACACACATTAAAACATGTAATTAATCTTAAGCAAAATGTATTTAAAAAAGAGGATTCTTACTGAATTTTGTATCTCTCAGCAGCTGCCACGTCATGCACTGCTCGGTAGGGTAAAAACAATAACGATTCTACATAACTGTAACGGGGGCTTTACAATCAATTCACGGATACTAAGCAATCAATCCCAAATAACACAGTGTCTTAAGTCGAAAGTCTTCAACCAGTGTGTTGCTAGTGATGACTTATTTAACAGAGACTTGGTCACTTACTTGGGCCTCATGGGCAAGCGAACAAAAGTAGCCGACATAGCCCAAAGAATTGATAAACTGAAGTTGCAGTGGGTGGGGCATATAACCGACGGCCACTGTGGCAGAAAGGTTCTGGAGTGGTGAGCAAGAACCGGAAGACGCAGTGTGGGCAGGCCCCCTACAAGGTGGACCGACGATGTTGAAACCGCTGGATGCGGGCAGCATAAGACCGGCCATTGCGGAGATCCATGGGAACGCCTTTGTCCAGCAGTGGACGTCTTTCGGGTGATATGATAAAGCAATCAGGATTATAATATATTGTTACGATGCTAGGTGTCATACATTTGTGTGGTGACTAGCATCTTCACTAAGTTATTTTTAAAATAACTTGTTATAAAGATGCTAGGCCCAAACTCCCTTAAGAGCATACTGACATCGGTAGCTAATAGTAATTTTTACATTTATTTAATATTAGAAAAATATATTTATTTTCTTAATTATGATGATTATTAGTGATTATATAAGTTATTGTTATTCAATTATAATCAAAATTTTATCGGAACATAATTAGATAAAAATAGAAATTCCTTTATTCCGTCAATATGAATTAATGAATTTCATCTTAAAATCGTTTTATTATCTTACGCTTTATAAAACTATATCTTATACAATGTGGTTTAAAATTGTATAAATAATCCGATTTTGCTTCAAGTCCAAACAATAATCCTTTATTACAGCGAAGACATCGCATTGCCAGGAGCCGCAATGCGTCATAATTCCAGCATGAAGACACTATCAAGCTACTTTAAAGAAAGATACGTTGGAACTGTGACATCGATTGCGCAGTCTTGTGACTATATTTATATTTATGAAGTTAAATTAATGCTGTATTATGAATCGTAAGATTAGACTTTAAAGGCAGTTAGAGAATAGCATAGAAGTACATTTACATTACAGAATACACTAAAAGTAAAAACATTATTATGTAAGCTGGACGAGTAGAAAGGAAGCGTTGGCAAATCGACGGCCACCGTAGCCTAGTTGGTAGTGCTCCTGCCTACGAAGCTGGTGGTCTTCGAATCCCGGTAAGTGCAAATATTTGTGTGATGAGCACGAATATTTGTTTCTGAGTCATGGATGTTTTCTATGTATTTAAGTATTTATCTATCTATATAAGTATGTATATCATCGCCTGGTACCCATAGTACAAGCTTTGCTTAGTTTTGGCTAGGATGATCTGTGTGACATTGTCCCCAGATATTATTAGACTTCCATTTAAATAATAGTTTGGTCATATTAGTTTTTCTGCACGCCTAATTTAGGTTAAAACCTTTCTCGTTTCTACGCTACGGCTACGGTACGCTACGGCTTTCTAGGCTACGGTGACCGTCAAAGGCTATCCACTATGGATTATTGTATCCAGCATTACAAGGGATATGCCATAATCGCCACGCTTAGCGAATGACACAGATCCTATCGCCTCAATCAGCAATTCTGCAAGCTACAGCACCTGGATGAACGGCCACTTCGCATTTTAAGAGAACAATAACTGCGGATGTATTCCGTTTCAGTATGACCTTCGACAAGTGAGCCTATTTATTTTTAAAGGCTGACTACTCACTTGCTGTTTGCGAGTGTCCATGGGTAGCGGTGATCACTTAGCATCAGGTGACCCACTTGCTCGTAGCATGATTATTATTATGTTTGTGTGAGTACATTACTGACGGTCACCGTAGCCTAGTTCGTAATGCTCCTGGATTGTTCTCCATGGATGTTTTTTATGTATTTAAGTATTTATCTATCTATATAAGTATGTATATCGTCGCCATATTACAAGCTGACCCATAGTACAAGCTTTGCTTAGTTTGGGGCTAGGATGATTTGTGTGACATTGTCCCTAGATATTATTATTATATTATTATTAACCGAGCAGTAAGACTAGAACATTTTAAGCATTCATGCTAGCTTATATGGACAGCAATGTAACTCAGCCACTAAATAAAGACTATAAATAGTAATAAAGCTCATTTCATATATTTCTTTGTTCAAAATACAGTGCACATTGCATTTAATCCAGCCCATCAAAACAAAGCCTTCTAGACTAGACCGCAGTCTAGGTCTTAGTACAAAAGCTGTTTCTAGGTAATTAATTTCACGATAGGACGCTTGGATCACAGCGACGTGAATTTAATTTAAGCAAAACGTGATAAAATTATAATGGATCTTCTTAGCCCAGCTTTGTGAGCATAATTGAGCAATTTTAGAAGGTACAAAATGAAGTTTTAAATGGTTGTTTATCACACTTAATCATAATAAATAAAGAGGTAAAACTTTTTGCTCAACCAGCTGCTTGACCGGGGAATTACTTCCATGAACTTATCCCTACTTCCACCTTTTTTCACCGGACTACCAGGCATCGGGAGGGGTCAACCGCTGTGTCGTTGATGTTGGGATATCAACAACAAAGCGGTGGAGACTCTCCCAACGGTAGTTCGACTAAAACTACCGCTTTGCTTCTTCTTTCATCATACGCACGGCTAAGTTGTGGAACACCCACCTGAATGACGTGTTTCCAGACACATATAGATAGATAGATAGATACACTTTATTGCACAAACTATAAAAAAAACATTTTACAGAAAAACACTTAATAACATATAACATGGGCTTATGGACTAGAGAGAACAGACATCTTATGGGTATGTGCGGTCCACCTTAAACCAAATCTTCACTTCGCATCAGCTGCGATTGCGTCAAGCGCAAACCAATCCAGCATAAAAAAGATTATTCATAAAATTTATATTATACTCCTATCGCTTACTGTTAGTATTCTGCAAATTAAGGTGAAGTTCAACATGGTGAAGCTTTTTATATCTATTGGCGTCCATTTTATTACACAAACCCACTACTACGCAATTTCAATAGTCAAATTTCATAAGGTCACCGTAGCCTAGTTGGTAGTGCTCCTGCCTACGAAGCTGGTGGTCCTGGGTCGAATCCCGGTAAGTGCAAATATTTGTGTGATGAGCACAAATATTTGTTTCTGAGTCATGGATGTTTTCTATGTAAGTATATAAGTATTTGTCTATCTATGTAAGTATGTATATCGCCGCCTGGTACCCATAGTACAAGCTTTGCTTAGTTTGGGGCTAGGATGATCTGTGTGACATTGTCCCCAGATATTAAAAACAAAAAAAAAAGTAGTTCCTCAATTATAAATGGTTTTAATCTTGATCTGTGTTGATATGGCAGCGGTTGTATACTTCAAAGGCAATAAATACTCATAAAATAAGCTTAACAGAACATTTGAGTTGCATGTTGTACATTGCCTGTTAGCTGTGGTTTAAGTCAGAGGTCATGTTAAGCCAGAGGGCAATCTTGAAATCTTTGTGAGATGACCACTATTATCTGTTGTGATTATATATATATATATATATTTAGTAATATATAGGTACAGGTTCCACCAAGTTTAGAATCAGATGGCATTGGGTTAATATTGATTGTTCTAGTTTATATACAACATGTAACGTAATTAACGCACAGCCTCAAACACCCCAATTTGAATATTATGTGTTAATCATAATACATACACTAAATTTTTAATTTAACATGTATATGCATTATTATTCTAAATTAGTTTCTTGGAATAAAGAATTGAATGATGGAATTTGTATGAATACAAATAGAACTGCGATTATAAAAGTCTTATTATTTGGACATACGGTCCATTTTAATTTGCTTTGACTGTACAGGGTTAATATGACATAATTTCCGGAGTTTTAATTATTTTTGGATTAAACATTATCTATATTAAAAATGATATAAATCGATTCCGTAAAAGATTCTGAACAAACTATTTTCAGGATGTGCGTTAATTAAGTTACATGTTGTATATATACATTTTTTTATGTGTGGTTTCCGGTGTTTTTCCTAATTTGTTCCTTTTATTCTTTGATTTTCTTTTATAAATTGTGTGTTAAATAAACCAAGTTATTATGATTATTATTAGGTAGGTACTTATTATTAATAAAATTTAGCCATGTTTGTTTAGTACATAGTTTTCGGCCTAGAAAGAATAACAGGGCTACCCAATGTCATCCGGTAAATGGCAGCAGTGCCACCTATGTACTAGCTACCACCTAACTGCGGTCCCCAACTCGCATGCCAAGCGCGGTGACTACGGCAAACCCCTCCAAATGGCAACGAAATAGACATCTTTGGGGGAGGCATATGTCCAACAGTGGACGATTTTAGGCTGATGATGATTAAAAAAAATTCAATCCTTTGTATTAACATGAAATAAACTATAGCTATTTAAAAAACAAAAGCATAACAAAAAAAAAAAAAAAAAAAAAATTAACGTAAAGTATTCATAATAATCCTTAATAATCGATATAATTTTAAGGAACGAATCGTTAGATTATTTATTAAGTGTTCCGTACCCAAAGGGTAAAACGTCTATTACTAAAACTTCGCTGTCTGTCTTGTCTGTCCGTATCTCATGAACCGTTATAGGAAATTTTTACAGATATATTTCTGTTGCCGTTATAACAACAAATACTAAAAAACAAATTAAAATAAATATCTAAGGGCCCCATACAACAAACGGGAATTTTTTGCTCGTTTTTATAAATAACTAGTGGCCCGGTACGTGCTTCGCTACGCTTTTAAGTATTAGTACAAATTGTTTGTATATGGGAGTATAGAAAGATGTTGATTTTACACTTTTTCAAGACTTTTTTAAAATTTTCTCTATGTACAAACCTTCCCTGGACTTCCACGAATAATTCAAGATCAAAATTAGCCAAATCAGTAAAGGCGTTGTTGAATTATAACATTACAACGAAAAGTGGCATTGATTTTTATATATATAGATGGTACCTTTCATGCGCGAGTCCGACTTATATCGCTTCCTATAGAACGAAGGCAAAGTTCAACATGGCATAGGTTTAATATATTAGCTGTCCACAAAATTCCACAACCCACTACAACTACGCAATTTCAATCTAATTAGTTCGTCAAATATAAATGGCGTCAACCGTGATCCGTATTGATAAGGCGGCGGGTTTATAGCTCAAAGGCAATAAATACTCGTAAAATTATTCGGCCAATAACGCCACGGATTGATTTACGATGGATTTTAATGAATAGTTCAACTTAAAGAGCTTTATGACGTTTTTAATTTTGATGAGTGAAGTTTAAATTGATTGAGAAATAACTTGAATATAGTTCCCGCTATTGAGTTTTACTTGATCAATTAAAAAAATTTAAAAGCGGGAACTCTCACTCCATCGGATTATGAGTGTTAAAGAGTAGGAAGTGCAATTGTATCATAACACGCCCGCACTAGCACTGTGATGCCGGGAAGTTACAAACATAATTGACGGACAAAAATTATATCCAGACTCAGAGCAACTATTTATGGGCCACACAAATAGTTGTCCTGCGCGGGAATCGAACCCGGGACACGAAATGGCGAGGAGACGAGGGTGTTTTAACCGCTATATAGATGGCTAGTCTCCGTTGAGATTGGTCCCCGTAGCCGATCATGATCATCATCATCATCATCATCACAGATGAAAGAAGTCCACAGCTGGACAAGCCCCCCCCCCCCCCCAAGAATCATCTTGACATAATTTGACACGCTTGGTAGACGAGTTGGCGAACACCGTAAGATGGACGTCTTCTGCTGCCCGTCCTCTGGTAGATATTCCCTTGACTGCCTTGTTGGTCTAGTGGTAGCCTGTTCAACCACAGAAAATGATGTCCTGGGTTGAAACCCCGGGTCGGGCTAAAAAGTGATTTTGGGATTTTTCCGTAAAAATAAATTTCTCAGCATCAGCGCGAAGTCTGGAAGTTGGCGGTATTACACCCCGTACCTCGGAGAGCCGTAAAGCCGTCAGTCCTGTAGCTGACCTATTTCCGGTCGTGTCGCTAGTCGTCCCTTCGAATCATGAGAGTGATGGAATAGAAAGTGCCCCTGTGTTTGCGCACACAGTTGTGCACTATAATATGTCCTGCGCAATTGGCTAATCTCAATTGAGAATGGTCGAAATTCGGCCGGGAAGACATCATCAGATATTCCCTCAGATCGA
This sequence comes from Pseudoips prasinana, assembly GCA_951640165.1. Taxonomy (NCBI): domain Eukaryota; kingdom Metazoa; phylum Arthropoda; class Insecta; order Lepidoptera; family Nolidae; genus Pseudoips; species Pseudoips prasinana. The sequence goes on from OX621252.1 coordinate 31,267,416, forward strand.
CTTCGACAATATTCGGATATTAGGTCATAATTTCTAAAGTTAGTTAAACATTAGTTAGTTAGTTAACATAAAATTAAACGAAGTGCAGGTTACATTGTTTTCATAGTCATTGTTCTCGTAGAGGGTTGAGGGCTCAGCACCGGAGCAGCATACGCGCGTTCCCGGGGCTCCTTCCACCAGGCACTAAGAGAAGTCCATGGCAGGTCATGTTTAGTCGATGCGAGACACTTTTTGCGGGTGGCATGCGTAAGAATTGCCTGCCTTAACAAAAAAAGGTTTTAGGGCTTGAATGCTTTTTAAATGATCTGTTTTCAGTAGATGTATACTGAATGGTAGGCACGTATGGCTGAGAAGAACTTTGTAGTTAAGTACACCATAAATTGAGTTAACTAATGTAACATTTATACAATAATGCCCCTTAAGGAGACCCCTGAATTACTAATACGCTTTACAGACTTGCTAATGCGGTAGAACTATAAAATAAAGTTGGAAGACGTTTAAGGTTGCACCGTCCGTTATTTATAAAAAAAAATATTAGTTGAAATATGTAGTACGTACTGATCAAAATCCGTAAAAATATTGCATAGTTGGACGTTACAACAGTATTGAAACTTATTAAATTTTAAATCAGCCATAGCTTTACGGCTTAACCATATCTTTAGCTTAGCTTTGCTTAATTCAGTTTAGCTTAGCTTTTTCATTGTATCATTTAATCAGAATTGAAAATAAACGTTTATAATTCATAGAATATTATTAAAACTTACGTCGTAATATATAATATCCTGAGATATTAGGCACACACGGCCATCTGATCCCAAACTAAGCAGAGCTTGTACTATAGCGACCAGATAACTGATATACTACATATACTGCTTTTCTGCGTTGTGGTGTGAAAGAGGATGTAGTCACAAAAATAGAAAAAGGTATGCTGAGATGGGTTGGGCATTTAGAAAGGATGAATGATAGAAGATTAACAAAAGAAGTATAGCTGGCCTGTATAAATGAAACAACCGGAAGAGTAAGATCTCGTAGAACATTCTCTGATCAAATTTTTTTATTTTTATTTATTAATTTAGGTTAGCCAACAATTGTTCACACAATACATTTAAAGTTATACTTGCTTATTAGTACGTTTATAAGTGCGACAATTACTTACAGGCTAACACAACATGCACCAATTATGGTTATATAAGTAAAATATATAATAGTATAAAGCCAAAAGAGTAAATACAATTTAAAGCCATTCAAATAGGTAATTTAAACAAATAATAAAAATAGTACATTACAATAAATTAGACAATAGATTTATAACTTAGCAAATTAAAATAAATTAAATTAAGATTATATAACAAAAATAAAAATGATAAAATTTCAAATCAAACAATAAAATTAAAAATATTCGAATTACAAAATTAAAATGATACTAATAAAAAATAAAAATCTCATTTTGGAGGCGTTCTTAAGAAAGCCCAGATCAGAAGTACCCTAAGCCGGCGAGCATGTATGAAGAATATAATGACAGCAAACGAGGCAAAATAGGTATGCAAAGATCGTGACTGATAGAAATCCGTTATCTTTGCCTACCCTTCTCGGAAGCAGGCGTGAGCCTATGTAGGTTCTACTATTCTATTGTAAATACATATTTATATAAAATAATGACAACAGAATCAGGACATAAAGACATATTCATGCACGCAAATATCCTATCCTATGACCTAGGAGAGATCGATAGACTTTTAATTTTTATAGTATTTTGATATTCATATTGAATTTTCAGTTAGCTATAATCTTTATGGCACAGATAAGTAATAAAATAGTCTACAAACATAAAATATTTATTACGTCCAATGTCTGCTTGCTAATATCTAATATGTTAGTATAATGACCATATTGGACGATCCCAAGTCGTTCTTGTCTGGTTTATTATTTTTTCTCAGAAAACAAATATCCAATTAGATTTTGCCAAGGCGCGACGCACATGAAACGACCGACTGGTGTACTCTTAAGATTAGGAAGGTTTTGACGACCCCGCCATAAATGGAAACTAGAGGCAAAGTTTATGAACGGGGAGGTCAAAGCAAGTAATTTTGGTCAGGACCTTTAAATTATTAAGTGGCTTTCCTAAGATTTTGTGTGTATTGATCAATAATCTTCATATCAGGCTTGCTCTACAACAACAAAAATAAACAAATATATTTTTTAATGTAAACAACACAATTCCAAATATCATGAATATGTGAATTCTATACTTATATTAGGCTATAATAATATCCTGGGACATTATTCACACTTCGATCGCAAACTAAGCAGAGCATGTATTATGGAAACCAGATAACTGATACACTACATATACAAATTTTCGTTGACGGTCACCGTAGCCTAGTTGGTAGTGCTCCTGCCTACGAAGCCAGTGGTCCTGGGTTCGAATCCCGGTAAGTGCAAATATTTGTGTGATGAGCACGAATATTTGTTTCTGAGTCATGGATGTTTTCTATGTATTTAAGTATTTATCTATCTATATAAGTATGTATATCGTTGCCTGGTACCCATAGTACAAGCTTTGCTTAGTTTGGGGCTAGGATGATCTGTGTGACATTGTCCCTAGATATTATTATTTATTATTATTTAAATAAGTAAGTAAGTAAGTATCTCTTTATTGTACACTAAAAAATAATACTCATATAGTTAATTACACCCAGACTCAGACATAACAGACATTTTCATCATTACAGCTGAAACAAGTCCACTTCTGGACAAGCTTCCCCAAGAATCATCTTGGGGATGTGCCATAATCGCCACGCTTGGCAGATGGGTTGGCGATTGCAGTAAATTGGTCGCAGTACTCTTATCTCTTATCTTTGATGGGGTGTACTTGCGTACAGCACTTCGACCCCTCAGGATCTTTTGTACTATGGTCGTAGTACTCAGTAGCAAGCTGCTGTCCATCATCTGTTAGATATTCTCTCAGGTCGACTTCTACGCCCCCCACGGGATTAGATGGGGTGACGATATTCTGATATCCGCCGCCGTCAGCACACAGCATTGCGTTCATGAACACAAAATTCTGTCGGGGTGGGAATCGAACCCTCAATCTGCGGCGTGAAAAGCACTTTGCTTAACTTTTTTATTTATACGGTCACCGTAGCCTAGTTGTCCTGCCTACGAAGCTCGCGGTTCTTGGTTCGAATACCGGTAAGTGCAAATATTTGTGTGATGAGCACGAATATTTGTTTCTGAGTCATGGATGTTTTCTATGTATATAAGTATTTATCTATATGTAAGTATGTATATTGTCGCCTGGTACCCATAGTACAAGCTTTTCTTAGTTTGGGGCTAGGATGATCTGTGTGACATTATCCCGAGATATTATATTATATATTATACTAGCTGTGCCCCGCGGTTTTACCCACGTTAAATTTTATAAATAATCACAGCTCCTCCCCCGTAGGTGATGCGTGATAATATGTAGCGTATATGTTGACCCGGCCTCTTAGTAATATTCATGCAAAATTTTAAGTAAATCCATGCAGTCCTTTTTGAGTTTAGCCCGGACAGACAAACAGACACACAGACAAAAATTCTAAAAACTATATTTTTGGCTTTGATATCGATTGTAGATCACGCCCCAAGTATCCTTTTAAAAAAATATTCAATGTACAGTTTTGACTTTCCTACGATTTTATTACATGTAGGTATGCATTATTTTATTAACCACGCCACCCGTCATACTTGATGTCCAAGATATAATGCGTCAGTATGGTAAATACCTATTAAAATTCCCCCTAGAGGCTAACTGGAGGGTAACTGCCATGTAAATATTAATAAATTTGTCTGCGACTCTCACTTTGATGACCACCATAAAGTACCATCCCTAATCTAATAACTAATATAAAATTATTACTTTATTTACGATCCTAGTCTTATTTATGGGTAGTGAGCAGAAATGGATGGACCAGATGACCTCTTAAATAGTACACGCTGTTATTATGTCTCCAATGTAGACATAGTAACATTTAAATATGTAACTAACCATACTGGCTCGTCACGTTGAGATTATTCACATATCCTTCGTCCAGCTAATCGTACTATAATTTAGCTGGCGTGTTGCAAAATATCTTTTAAATGAAACAAAATATAACAACTGATTTATAGTATTTTAATTCGTATTATGCCTGATTATCAAATTTAGACTAATCGATGCAAATATGTGTGGAACAAGCTTAACATTAGTTCAATTATCGTAATAATTTACATATAGGGACATCACTAGTTACCATAAAGATTAGTCACTTCTCTAATCTTGAAATCGACCAATGGGAACAGTTATAGAACTACCGGGAAAAATTATTGTTTCACAAAACAGCTACTTATTATTCATATACAATAATGGATAATGTATTAATAAATTTATATGTGTAATATAATACTAACTGTCGTTTTGATAGAAGATTAACTATTTATTTTTATGTGATTATGCAGATTACATTTATTTAATTAATGAGACTGACCGGATGTGGCATTATTGACGACGCATTTTTGGCAAGATGGGGAACTGTCAAGAGAATGGCGGCGCTTCGCGCTAGACGCTAACGAAAGAAAAAGTTGTTTCAGAAGTTTTAAGTGTGGTTTCAGGAGTCCTATAGAAGATTTAGGAGCGAGCGTCGTTTCTGGTGTAATTAGAGTGGAGGATCGGCTGAATATTGGTTGTATCATTTGTTTTAAAGGAGAGATAATGAAGGAAGCGTCATCTCGTGTTGGTTGGTAAGCTTTGAACACAGGTGAGGCTTTTTACTTTTATTTACAATGTTACATTATTACGTATGCTCGATAACTTTAGTTGAGTCTAGATGGTAAAACAATTCTATTTTCATTCACGGATATGTTGGGATGAATGAGGATGATGTCCCAAAGTTGTATTACTTATGTATTTATAAGACAAATACTTTTTTTTTTTTTTTTTTTTTATATATATGGACAATGTCACACAGATCATCCTAGCCCCAAACTAAGCAAAGCTTGTACTATGGGTACCAGGCGACGATATACATACTTATATAGATAGATAAACATTTAAATACATAGAAAACATCCATGACTCAGAAACAAATACTCGTGCTCATCACACAAATATTTGCACTTACCGGGATTCGAACCCAGGACCACCAGCTTCGTAGGCAGGAGCACTACCAACTAGGCTACGGTGACCGTCAAACCGGTCTTTAAAACTAATTCTATGTTTAAACTAACTAGACGATAGAACCAGAATTATATCTATTATTGAATGAAAGCTATCAATGTTAGATAGTAATTAATATAATAACTTTAATTAAAAGTTCCTGAATTATTAACTGAGTTAATAGCAGTTAACTATTTACCTGATGTTAAATCCCTTATAGGGTTAGTTTTGAATACATGTACTATCAGTGGAAGAGAAAACTGATGTCTTGTTTGTTTAAGACCGGTCACTGACAGTCTTATTTAGTTCTCTATGGAAGATAGTAGAGGCTATTCTACAACAGCAAACATGACGTGCTGTGTTTAGGATTAACCGGAAATATTAAGTTTCATAATGATGTCTTGGTACTTAAGGCTGGCCGGCAAAGCAGTCTTCAAAGGGTCTATGGAAGATTAATAGAACCTTTACAAAAGTTCCAATGATGTTATTATGCAACATCTCTACCTACCATGTTGAAGATCAAGAGATCATTGATTTTTGACATTAATCACAAATGTTTAATAACACACCTTCAAAGTATTGATTATACTAATATTGACTCAGTTAATAGTCATATAAGTGGTTCCAATTAGAATCATATTCAGATTTTCTTACTGATATTGAATGCTTTCATATCAAGCAGTCATTACTTGGGTAATGAATACAAAGAATTAAATCTTCATAAGTGATACAAGATAGTATTATTTATACAATTGATGTTGAAGTTCAAGAATTGTTGAACCTTGACAGGAATGCGAAGTTCCTTGAGCAGATGACTCAAATAATAATAATACAATGATGAAGTATTATTATGGGTTGACTTTGTTAACAGTCAAACCAGTGGTTGCGATTAGAACCATTTTCAAATTAACTTGCTTATATTGAATAAGCTTTCTGAAGATATTACAACATTGGTGAATCCAAGAAGTTACTTATGACAAATTAAGGCTTCTGTGTTATTACATAAGGTTAATTATAAATATTATCCATATATAAATGTTTTCCTTGATATAATATATATATATATTATGAACTAGAGTCATATATATTTTTGTAATAAATAAGTAAAGGATAGGGTAGTCAAAAGAATAAGCCCTCTCATGTCTCTTGTTTTCAAAGGACATTGACTATGACTAACAACCTACACAGACCTTTCTGTAATTAGAATAAAAGAGTACCCATATTAAGGACAATTGTTGTCCAGAGGCGGAGGAAGTCTTGACCCTATGGAGCCGGAGACTACTGTATAATCGCGGGGAGATTTGGGCGAGTACCATAGCCGCAAATAAAATAATATTGAATATTATGATATTCTAGTATAATCTACAAACAAGCTAGAATGATCTAGAAAATATATAAAGTCAATCTCAACAATATTTTAAGGAAAACATATATACTATGGCTGAATTAAACTATTATATTTCAAGATGTGTGAATTAAAACAAACAATTCATTTAGGAAACATACATATAATCTAATTAGACAATACCAACAAAACATTCATTCAACAGGACTTATCAAATAACATAATATCCTCTTATGAAAATAAGTTATACTCCAATAAGAAGTAGTATGAAACCTTTATGTTTATCAGAGAAATTATAGAATTAAAACTACATATTTATGGTCTTATATATTGAAATAAAGTTTTAATAAGATTTTAGATAACATTATGGTAATTAATTTAGGGTAAACTAGGCTTCATTAGTTCAGTCACTCTTGTACAATTACATAAGTTTAGAAAGTTTATTTATGATTAGGATAAAGTTAATTTAGGATTGATTGGTTTGTTCTCCTTTTCAAAAAGTTCTTGGATTACTATTTGCAACATAGGTTCCTACCATACTAGACGAATCACTGGCCAATTTAAATCAACTTGTTTCAATCAAATCCAGCAAGAATATAAATTCATGATTTAAGTTAAGAAAATTTAGGATCATATTAGTATCAAGGAGTATTCCTTATTAGACACATAAGAGTTAGGTTCAGTTAGATACTAAATTGTATGCCGTTAGTTAGGATGATCAGGTACAATGTTAGGGAACACATCAAATAAAAAGAATTTAGAATTAGGGGGTAGGGTGGCGAGGTCCATAATTGGTGGCGCCGTTTTCCAGGATAAATAGGCTTTATTTTAATTAATATTTTCAGTAATTTATATATAAAGTTAGATAGAAAAGTGTTTAAGCTGGTTTGATTGAATTATAGGTTACATGATGCAGTTCTTAGCTGCACATAATTGATGACGTGAGAAAGGGTATTGAAAGGAGAAACGGACAAATCAATTACTTAAAAACTAAATTTATTTCTAATCTTGAGAATTCATTAGTAGTGGCAGTCCATGCAGGTGTATCTCTGGTAGTTGTAGAATGAGGTTAACAATCTCAGTACTTATTTGTTGTTATAATAACTGAAAGAAAATAATTAAATTATTAGAGATATAAATAAGTCAACTAGTAGTAAAATAATAAATTAAGTTATAGGAAAATCAATTAGAATTATTATATAATTAGTGATATAGTAGAAGGTATGGTAGATATATTCCACAACAAGTTTCTGTTTAAGCTGTTGTGAAAGGATATAATGAGATAAAATCACATGATGTTACTATAGGCATTGTAACATTTGATTTCTCAGTACCTATGCATAAATATTGAAACATAATGAAATTTCAATAAATTGTTTCATTCAAGTATTTATGAAACAAAATGACTTTCTTTATAGATAATGCCATCAGGTGGTTCATTCATTTGGTTATTTAAATAAGTAAAATACAATTAGTATTTACTTAATTAAGAAAAGTAAATAGTATGTTAGGGTATGGTATCCACATACTATCATGAAAGTCCTATACTCATTCTTTAATGTAGTGATATAAAACTCCTGTTTATTTTTAGGTAGATACTAGATAGATTAACATAATAGGCTATGGTAACTATTGACCATCAGGTGATACCATTAATAATAATATTGCTGATTTACTGAGACAGCTAATTCTTAGGTTGTATCATTGTAATTAATTAATAGCAAACTTCTTTTGAAGTCCGTTAAAAAACTGAGTTTGGTCATGAAACTGTCAACCTCTATGATCAAATAAATTAATAAAAATAGGTTATTTTGAATTATTGATAGGAGAAAATATCAAATGCAGATATTAAAAGAAAAGTCAAGTGATAAATTGAATGTTTCAATTTAAATAGGTGAATTGAGTTTGAGATTCAGGATAACTATTAGAATTCATTATAGTTGTGGGTTCAATTCCTGCATGTATAAAGTCAAGTGATAAATTAAATGTATTAATTTAAATAGGTGAATTGAGTTTGAGATTCAGAATAACTATTACAATTTGTTATTGTTGTGGGTTCAATTCCTGCATGTATATATAATGACAAGTAAGTTAAGATTTAAAGTTTTTATTTCTCATAAGAACACAGTCCAATTAAAATGAGATCAAAAGGGTACATGGTAGTTAGTGATAAATCTAACATGAGATATAATAAATAAATAAATTAGGATAACAATTTAAAATAAGATAGTTACAGTTAATAAATCAATAAATAGAACTAATATATTTAGATGTTTATGATTATTATATTGTTAGATTAAATTAGGGTATGCAAAATTAATGTGTACTGAATGTACCTACTAGTGGCACAGTGGTTAAGACAGTTTGTCACTTTGTGTTCTGGGTTCGATTCCCACACATGGCTATTATTTGAGTGATCCATAATTAGTTGTTTTGAGTCAGGATTTACTTTGTGTTTTGGGTTCGATGCCCACACAAGGCTACTATTTGAGTGATTCATAATTAGTTGTTTTGAGTCAGGATTTACTTTGTGTTTTGGGTTCAATGCCCACACAAGGCTACTATTTGAGTGATCCATAATTAGTTGTTTTGAGTCAGGATTTACTTTGTGTTTTGGGTTCGATTCCCACACAAGGCTACTATTTGAGTGATCCATAATTAGTTGTTTTGAGTCAGGATTTACTTTGTGTTTTGGGTTCGATTCCCACACATGCCTACTATTTGTGTGATCCATAAATAGTTGTTTTGAGTCAGGATTTACATTGTGTTCATGTGTGAATGTTATACATGAATGTAGGTACTTTATTTGTTACAAGATTTTATTAACCAAGATATGTATATAAGTTTATATGTTTGGCGTTGAGTTGGATTAAATAGTATAGTTTTGTGTATAGATCTTTAGTTGGGTTATAATAATCATAATGAAATAATCCTTGTGTTATATTATTTATTTTGAAGTGACTTCAAGTCTGGTTCTAATGTAGTTCCTCAAACTACAATGGTAGAACTTAATCGAGGAGTTATATTTTATTATATGTTAAATTAATAGAATATGCAGTTTACAACTTTACTCAATGCTTCTAGGATTAACATCAATTTTGATCTAATTGTGGGTTCGATTCCTATACAGAAAATGAAACTTTTGTGAGTGTGATTATACTTAAGTGTAAGTAAATAAGTTTTAATTTGTTACAAAGTTTTATTAACCCAGATACAAGTTTCAACACTGAGTCGGATTAAAGGGCCTAAAATTGTGTATAGAATCTTTACTTAGGTTATAATAATCATATTGATATTATCATCATAATTACTTATATTTTGTTTTAAGTGACTTCAAGTCGGGTTTTAATGAAGTTCCTCAAACTACATTGGTAGAATTTAATTAAGGAATATTATATTATTATCTGTAGGTTATACAGTATGCAGTTTGCAACTTATCTCAGTGTTTCTAGGATTAACATATTGATGAATAACATTTTATCAAATAGTTTTATAAAAGAATGAAACTAGAGTGATAAGTATTTATTTAAGAGTTTAGATGTTCCTTGTGTCAATGCTATGAAATTCTCGACACATAAGGATATTGTAAGTGTAGAATCAAATAACAAAGATGTTTATAAATATGTAATAATAGTATCAAAAGAAATGCTTACCTGATTAGGTTTATACATTTGATGTTTAGTAGCACTGATCTTGACAGTAAATCATTTTGTCATATAAACCTCTTTACAGTTAGAATATAGTATTCTGAAAATAAGATAATAGAGAGGTTAGGAAAGCAGCATATTGTTAGTTAGGGTTTTCAAAATAAATTAAAGAAAAATGTTATGGCAATTTTATACAGTAAGTAATTTAAATCAGTTTTGGTAATTTAATGAAATTCAGTTGTCTGGTGCAGTAGTGAAAGCATCTTAGGCTGATTTTAAGCATTCTTAACAAAACTTTAATGAACCTAGTCATAAAATAACAATGTTAGTAGGTAGTAGTATTAATGGTTAATTTCAATATCACGGGTTAATTAAGTAATTAAATAATTATTTAGGATCTAGAATATACAAAAGCTTATTCTATGTTTAGTATTCCTAGATATAGGTCACAATTAAAAGTTTTTAAAGTATTTTTACTAACCTTAGCAAATTGGGGTTTCTTCTTATGTTCATAGATGTACATACAAAACTGAATATAAATTTGTAGGCATTCTTATTCATTCTCTTGATGTAGAATATATAAATAGGAGTAGTTGTAGAATATCACACCGTGCCAAATTCACTTTTGATTATAAAACCATCTGAGTAACATGATAATTTTGATAATTCTTCCACTATATGATCAATTCTAGTATTTCTTGCTTTTTTTACTATTTTGATGTTGATGATCTTTCGCTACGGGAACGTTATACTGCCTTCACAATTAGAATTTGGCGCCGTTATCCGTAAATACTTTTGACAACACAGATCTCGAATACTTTCCATGTACATGTTGCTAGATTCGAAATACAGTAGCCGAGTAGTAAGTTGATGTTTCGTATAATTCAATAGGTATATACGTAAATCTAATCAAAGTGCAATTGTACAAAATTTGTTTATAATAACATTTATACTAGATAGAAATAAAGTATATCTTCGTAAGATCAAAATATATTACGATCGATTGTTTTGAGAAAAAAAATAAGGTTATCGATTTTGACATGTCAGAATAATGTTGCCAGTTTTGGAACAAATATTCGGTATGATTTTAGATGTTATTACGTAAAGTGACAAATTTTACGAATAGATGAGATATTGGCACATAGGAGATTTCTTAGGGTTTTAAATTGAATTACTGACAGAAATTGGTAGTATTAAGGTGTCGATAAATTAATAGGTAGAATAATGTGGTAAATGAAACTTCTATAAATCTCTGTTGTGTGAAAGATTTAGTGTGGAAGAAAAGAAAAAAAAGAAACTCTCGTTTCAATTTAAACTCAATACGTAGATCCAATAATTATATTTGTGAAAATATTATTAGCAAAGTAAGCAGTATTGCGAGTTCAGGAACTAATTTTACAAATATCATTAGTGACAATTTCCGAAAATATGAATGAAGATGTTCCTTCGAATTAATTTTAGTTTGTAATTTATGCGAACCTCATAACTGGTTATTATTTAGGATATTGCTTTACCTTTTTCTTTGATTTATATCGATTGGTAAAGCATGACAGATGAATTGTTATGTATATGGACAGGGTCATTTATTGATAATCCATATATATTTATTATAATTACACATTTTTAATTCGGGATTGATATCAATATTAGAAAATCAAATCAGTATTTAGTTGATAATAAATTCTTTTTCAACTTGAGTAGGATATTTTGAGTTTTTGGAATGGGTATTCTATCCTGAATTGCATCTAGAATATGTATAGCTTAAAATTTGAAAACAGTGTGAGCCAAGTCTAAGGTTAGCATATTGCAAATCATTAAATAATATTAAGTATTAGGTAAGTAAATAACGTCGTCTTTCGGCTGATATGATGATGATGAAATAAACAACCATTATACGGGTTGATTATTTTATTTAGGTAAATACAGATCGAAAAGTCTAGCGGGGGAAGAGAATAATTTCTCCTTAGTGTAGTCTGGGTTCACACAATTTTATTACAATGTATATTGGCAATTCATACGATAGTATTTTATCAGCTACTTTATAATAACTAACACAATTAGCAGGAGTACTGTATATACAATATAACATATTATATATAGGTATATTATAACAGTTTATGTAATTGTTATTTATGTGAAATAGGAACAGGCGAGCATGAAATTAATAAATAAATTAAAGATAAATATTTAAATATATGTTTTAAATTATAACATACTCATGAAAAATAGTTTGGTACCACAATTAGAGTGGTTTTGAAAATGTATTAGTCAAGTATAATACGAAAATTTCTTTGAGATATATATACATGCATATGTGTAATAAAAAAGAAAATAAAGGTTATATACTTATATGTATGTTTAGAAATTATATTCATGTGAGGAGGCAATACCTACTATTGGAAATTATTCGTTACCTCTGGCTCATACGGGTTTGGTTATATTTAAAGTTGAGTGCAAAGACATGAAAGTTAAGTCTGTGAATGCTGAAGAAACAAATATTAGGTACTTTGACATTGACTTTGAACCACAATATGACTGACAAAGAAACTTAGTGAGGATATGTAAGGGCTTTAAATTGAGGCAAATTCCAGAGCTAGAGGTTGGTTAATTTGAGTTGGGACTTGGAAACGATATACAATATACAAACGACCTTTTATGATGTATTTTGGTGTTAGGATAGTATAAAATTATTACCAAGTTGTATTTTGGTCTCATGAAAGGTCCATACTCCACAAGAAGCTAAATGCTATCAAATCGACTTTACACTGCACATCTAGTTTTATTTGTGGGTTTGTCTTCGTGAATTAGGTGTTGAGGGTTTGCATTGTAAGTTTGTGTATCTATTGGATTATGCTCACGACAATTTTGGGTCCTCCGAGGAAAAGTGCATGCGGGTCTCCGGAGTGGTATTAAATGAGTCTTAACGGAGAACTGATGTATTTTGAACGGCTAGCGTTTGCTTGACTCACAACCAAGTACTTCTTGAGGATTTAAATGGCTTGTGTGTTTAATTCATGGGTATGCGAGACAGTGTATATAAATCAACATTTCTGATTTGCGGGGATTGTCTACAGATGGACTCATTTTACTCACACATCAAAGCTGCACTTCCAGTTTCAACTCTAATAAACTAGAATATTTAAGTTTATTTTGTTCAAGATACTTTATCAAGTTATAGGGACCAATTTTCCTCATGTTAGACTGGGTTTAAGTTTAACATTTGAAAAATTGAGCGGGGGAGCTGTAACTAACCATACTGGCTCGTCACGTTGAGATTATTCACATATCCTTCGTCCAGCTAATCGTACTATAATTTAGCTGGCGTGTTGCAAAATATCTTTTAAATGAAACAAAATATAACAACTGATTTATAGTATTTTAATTCGTATTATGCCTGATTATCAAATTTAGACTAATCGATGCAAATATGTGTGGAACAAGCTTAACATTAGTTCAATTATCGTAATAATTTACATATAGGGACATCACTAGTTACCATAAAGATTAGTCACTTCTCTAATCTTGAAATCGACCAATGGGAACAGTTATAGAACTACCGGGAAAAATTATTGTTTCACAAAACAGCTACTTATTATTCATATACAATAATGGATAATGTATTAATAAATTTATATGTGTAATATAATACTAACTGTCGTTTTGATAGAAGATTAACTATTTATTTTTATGTGATTATGCAGATTACATTTATTTAATTAATGAGACTGACCGGATGTGGCATTATTGACGACGCATTTTTGGCAAGATGGGGAACTGTCAAGAGAATGGCGGCGCTTCGCGCTAGACGCTAACGAAAGAAAAAGTTGTTTCAGAAGTTTTAAGTGTGGTTTCAGGAGTCCTATAGAAGATTTAGGAGCGAGCGTCGTTTCTGGTGTAATTAGAGTGGAGGATCGGCTGAATATTGGTTGTATCATTTATTTTAAAGGAGAGATAATGAAGGAAGCGTCATCTCGTGTTGGTTGGTAAGCTTTGAACACAGGTGAGGCTTTTTACTTTTATTTACAATGTTACATTATTACGTATGCTCGATAACTTTAGTTGAGTCTAGATGGTAAAACAATTCTATTTTCATTCACGGATATGTTGGGATGAATGAGGATGATGTCCCAAAGTTGTATTACTTATGTATTTATAAGACAAATACTTTAAAACTAATTCTATGTTTAAACTAACTAGACGATAGAACCAGAATTATATCTATTATTGAATGAAAGCTATCAATGTTAGATAGTAATTAATATAATAACTTTAATTAAAAGTTCCTGAATTATTAACTGAGTTAATAGCAGTTAACTATTTACCTGATGTTAAATCCCTTATAGGGTTAGTTTTGAATACATGTACTATCAGTGGAAGAGAAAACTGATGTCTTGTTTGTTTAAGACCGGTCACTGACAGTCTTATTTAGTTCTCTATGGAATATAGTAGAGGCTATTCTACAACAGCAAACATGACGTGCTGTGTTTAGGATTAACCGGAAATATTAAGTTTCATAATGATGTCTTGGTACTTAAGGCTGGCTGGCAAAGCAGTCTTCAAAGGGTCTATGGAAGATTAGTAGAACCTTTACAAAAGTTCCAATGATGTTATTATGCAACATCTCTACCTACCATGTTGAAGATCAAGAGATCATTGATTTTTGACATTAATCACAAATGTTTAATAACACACCTTCAAAGTATTGATTATACTAATATTGACTCAGTTAATAGTCATATAAGTGGTTCCAATTAGAATCATATTCAGATTTTCTTACTGATATTGAATGCTTTCATATCAAGCAGTCATTACTTGGGTAATGAATACAAAGAATTAAATCTTCATAAGTGATACAAGATAGTATTATTTATACAATTGATGTTGAAGTTCAAGAATTGTTGAACCTTGACAGGAATGCGAAGTTCCTTGAGCAGATGACTCAAATAATAATAATACAATGATGAAGTATTATTATGGGTTGACTTTGTTAACAGTCAAACCAGTGGTTGCGATTAGAACCATTTTCAAATTAACTTGCTTATATTGAATAAGCTTTCTGAAGATATTACAACATTGGTGAATCCAAGAAGTTACTTATGACAAATTAAGGCTTCTGTGTTATTACATAAGGTTAATTATAAATATTATCCATATATAAATGTTTTCCTTGATATAATATATATATATATTATGAACTAGAGTCATATATATTTTTGTAATAAATAAGTAAAGGATAGGGTAGTCAAAAGAATAAGCCCTCTCATGTCTCTTGTTTTCAAAGGACATTGACTATGACTAACAACCTACACAGACCTTTCTGTAATTAGAATAAAAGAGTACCCATATTAAGGACAATTGTTGTCCAGAGGCGGAGGAAGTCTTGACCCTATGGAGCCGGAGACTACTGTATAATCGCGGGGAGATTTGGGCGAGTACCATAGCCGCAAATAAAATAATATTGAATATTATGATATTCTAGTATAATCTACAAACAAGCTAGAATGATCTAGAAAATATATAAAGTCAATCTCAACAATATTTTAAGGAAAACATATATACTATGGCTGAATTAAACTATTATATTTCAAGATGTGTGAATTAAAACAAACAATTCATTTAGGAAACATACATATAATCTAATTAGACAATACCAACAAAACATTCATTCAACAGGACTTATCAAATAACATAATATCCTCTTATGAAAATAAGTTATACTCCAATAAGAAGTAGTATGAAACCTTTATGTTTATCAGAGAAATTATAGAATTAAAACTACATATTTATGGTCTTATATATTGAAATAAAGTTTTAATAAGATTTTAGATAACATTATGGTAATTAATTTAGGGTAAACTAGGCTTCATTAGTTCAGTCACTCTTGTACAATTACATAAGTTTAGAAAGTTTATTTATGATTAGGATAAAGTTAATTTAGGATTGATTGGTTTGTTCTCCTTTTCAAAAAGTTCTTGGATTACTATTTGCAACATAGGTTCCTACCATACTAGACGAATCACTGGCCAATTTAAATCAACTTGTTTCAATCAAATCCAGCAAGAATATAAATTCATGATTTAAGTTAAGAAAATTTAGGATCATATTAGTATCAAGGAGTATTCCTTATTAGACACATAAGAGTTAGGTTCAGTTAGATACTAAATTGTATGCCGTTAGTTAGGATGATCAGGTACAATGTTAGGGAACACATCAAATAAAAAGAATTTAGAATTAGGGGGTAGGGTGGCGAGGTACAAATACGAGCCCGTCTTCGATTCCCACCCAGGACAGATATTTGAGTGCATGAACAGATTTGTTTGTCCTGAGTCTGGGTGTAATTTATCTGTATAAGTATGTATTTACAAAAGAAAAGTAGTATATGTAGTATATCAGCTATCTGTTTTCCATAGAACAAGCTCTGCTTAGCTTAGGTTCAGATGGCCGTGTGTAAATAATGTCCTAGGATATTATTATTATTTAATTATTCTCTACATGTGACTGGATCAAGTTTTAAGATATTTTTGCATATCGACGCCGTAGAGTGATAACCTCAGAAGTGTTCACGAGCTCACTTTTCAGGAGCACTTCCGAGGTAGGTACGGCAGACTCGGGATCGGGAGCGAGCCGATCCCACTCGTAGACGGTGGAGGCGTCGGGGTGGCGGCGGCAACCCAACTCTCCTCGGAGCTGTGGTGGCAGTATGAGAAGTGTCCTCTACTGCCGCTATGAAAGCAGCTCCGGGAAGATAGCGACCTGTCTGTGGCAAAGTCGCTATGCCGGACTGGCAGGAGCCGGCAATAGGGGGGGGGGGGGCAATCCCAAGCCTTCCCAGGGTGCGTGTCCCGACCATCTGGGACATGGCGCAAAAGGGGAGCACCGGAGCAGCATACCCGCGTTTTCGGGGCTCCTCCCATCAGGCGCCAAGACATATCCACGGCAGGTAGGTTTAGTCGGTGCGAGACCGACATACCCACCCGCAGACACTTTTTGCGGGTGGCATGCGTAGGGATTCCCCATGCCTTAACAAAAAAAAAATGTACGGCAGACTGAATGCGAGGTTCTCACATATTATGATCGAAGATGGCGTTAGGAGTGTCAGAAGCTCAGTGAAGTCGAAATATGCATTTCGAGGTTTTCTTTTAAAACATGCAAAGAAGCTAATTTAGTTAAAATTTGACATTCGAGGTTTTCACTCTACGACGTCGATATGGAGAAGTAGATTCCCATACAATCGGGATCTTGTTTCTTTTCATAAATGTGTTTGTGTGCTTGTCAATAAAATTATGACAGGATTTACCGGTAGGTGGTGCTGCGATCAGCTTCATGTTTCTTTTTTTAACTTTAGTGCAAGGCAACACTATTCGGCCCCCTTGTCTTTTATAAATACTGATGGATAGGATCACTGAATTGTAATTTATGATATGTGTATGTATATGTAGAGCAACCTTTATTAAACTTTCTAAGTAATATGTTACCTTTTCTGTCATTGCCTATTAAATTCGTCTATTAATAAAATAACTATCTACCAAACACGCTAAATAATTTAATATTTTTTTTATGTATTGTGGACACGGGTCTCAATCGCGATAACGATTTTAGGCAAATCCACACCAGCAGTGGTCACAGGTCGACGGTCGACCCGTGACCACGGCTGGTGCAATCCATGCCGAAATGTCGGGTAAGCTAAAGGTAATGATTTGCCTTAAATCGTTATCACGATTGAAACCCGTGTCCACAATGTATAAAAATGTGTACAAATCGCGAAAGTTTAAAAACATTATTAATTTTGCAATAAAGAGACATTACAAATGTTAAAAATAATATCTAGGGACAATGTCACACAGATCATCCTAGCCCCAAACTAAGCAAAGCTTGTACTATGGGTACCAGGCGACGATATACATACTTAAATAGATAGATAAATACTTAAATACATAGAAAACATCCAGGACTCAGAAACAAATATTCGTGCTCATCACACAAATACAAATATTTGTGTGATGAGCACGAATATTTGTTTCTGAGTCCTGGATGTCCTACAAAGCTGGTGGTCCTGGGTTCAATCCCGGTAAGTGCAAACACTTACCGGGATCGAACCCAGGACCACCAGCTTTGTAGGCAGGAGCACTACCAACTAGGCTACGGTGACCAAATGTATTCCTTGTAACTGCAAAATTCCAAGTAACTTCGGTGGAAAAGTTCCAACAAACCAGTCTAAATTGAAAGAAAAAGAGATCTAGTTAATACATTACTACAATAAACCACTTGCGGCTAACATCGCGGGGCGTACCTAGCTTGTATATTAAAACAAAGAACGGCGAGACCACCTCTGTTAGTTACACTGCTGTACATCTCTGTCTGTTGATATGCCTATTAAGATTTCCTACGGCAATTTACGCGTCAAAAGCTCCAAGTCTCAAACTATGTTATTAACTAGAGAAGTAAGCAGTTATCTTGTTTAGCAATAAGATATACGCTCGATGCAAAGATTGCACACAATAATGCCAGACCTTGTCGAATGCTTTAGCCAAATCGTTGAATATATGGTTACATTCCCACTATGGATCATGGATCTATGGGTCCATATATCTCTGTATCCATATAATACTGTCAACAATGCGAATTTGAACATATTAATTCGGTGGGGCTTTCGGCCCAGAAAGAATAATAGGACCACTCCATATCATCCCGTGGGTGTCGTAAAAGGCAACTAAGGGTTTTTTTTTGATAAGGCAGGAGGAATGCCTACGCATCCTACCCGTAAAAAGTGTTTGCGGATGGGTATGTCGGACTCGCACCGACTAAACCTAACCTGCCGTGGACTTCTCATGGCGCCTGATAGGTGGAGCCCCGGGAACACGGGTATGCTGCTCCGGTGTTCCCCTTTAGCGCCATATCACAGATGGTCGGGACACGTACCTTGGGAGGGCTATGGATTGCCCTCCCCTATAGCCGACTCCTGCCAGTCCGGCACAGCGACTGCGCCACAAACAGATCGCTGTCTTCCCGGAGCTGCTTTCACGTGGTGGCAGTAGAGGACACTTCTCATACTGCCACTGCAGCCCCGAGGAGAGATGGGCTACCGGCTGCTGCCGCCACCCCGAGCCTCTGTCTGCGAGCGCAATCGGCTCGCTCCCGATCCCGCTCGGCGGCCTCCTTCTAGAGCATGACTGCCTCACAGAAGGAGACCACGGCGTCCCATTTGGTGGAGTCGCGAGCCAGCATCGCATAAACGACTGCTTGCGGCGAAAGGTCCCGTCCGATCTCAGCGACCAGGACTCGTCTCTCGGCCTCCCAGGCCGGAAACTAAGGGTTACACCAGGTAGACGTGCAGCAGCGCCTCCTGTGTACAAACTACCAGCTCACCGCGGTCGCCAACTTTCATACCAAGCGCAGCAAAGTTTGGAGAGAGGGAACCTTTGGGGTAGGCCTATGTCCGGGTAAATTAATGTATTAAATAACGCATGAAAATTGAATATATTAATAATTATACAATATAAAAAAAGTGAGTGAAGAAGTGTCAAAGTGAGTAATATAATTATTATAATTGTCTGAAGACACCGTCATTGTTATAATTTTAAGTTATAATTGTAATTCGTACTTGTTTAAAAACTTAATATCTGTATTTTTACCAATTGTCTGAATAAAGGGCTTATTTATTTATTCACTAGTTGTGCCCCGCGGTTTTACCTGCGTTTAATTTTATAAATTATCATAGCTCCTCCCCCGTAACTGATAGCGGGATAATATGTACCTATATGTTGACCCGACCTCTTAGTAATATTCATGCAAAATTTGAAGTAATTCCATCCAGTACTTTTTGAGTTTATCCCGGACATACATACAGACAAACAGCCACACAGACAAAAATTCTAAAAACTATAATTTTTGCTTCGAAATCGATTGTAGATCACGCCCCAAGTATCCTTTTAAAAAAATATTCAATGTACAGTTTTGCCTTTCCTACGATTTTATTATATGTATTTATTTTATGTCCAGTAGTGGACGACATCAGGCTGATGGTGAATCTTACCATCGATAAGAAGAAGAAGATAAAATTGATATAGATTGCGTAAATAAAATAAAATATTTGGCTAGGGAAGAAAATGAGGACTACGTTTGTATAGCAAAATGGCAGCTAGTATTGGCTCTTAAATAAATATGATGTACGGGAAGCCCACGAAATTTCCGATTTCTGTTAATCTAAGCGACAAAAATCTCGGAGTCCCATTTTAGGACATCGCATAAATAAAACGAAAATCTCTTGTTAGAATCATGAAAGTTCCTACCAGTACAAAAATATATTAGAGTGACCTTTTGACCTCCGTAAAATCGCTCCTTCGACCTTGTATAAGCATTTATATTTATCGATACGACAAACGACCTCGTCTCGTTATTTATTTGAATGGGGTTCATAAATAAGTAATGCAATGTTTTCCGTGATCTAGGAGAATTTTCTTTGATATTTAAGGTTTTTGAAGTATGAATATTGGGTTGGAACTTAATCATATTTTGGTTGATATGGATAAGGAAAATTTAGTTGTTTCGCTACCTATCATTCACAAAACGATTTCTTTAACCTTTTACTTCAACCTCCAAACATTGATTCTGGATAGATCACTAAATTACAGAAAAAATGCGTGAATTCAGTGCTGTACCACAATAGATCAGGAACTTATTACCTTGCCTCACATACCCTAGGTACTGCATCGTTCAAGATCTATGGACTCACAACGAAGAAGATTTATTACCAACTAGGTGACGGTCACCGTAGCCTAGTTGGTAGTGCTCCTGCCTACGAAGCTGGTGGTCCTGGGTTCGAATCCTGGTAAGTGTAAATATTTGTGTGATGAGCATGAATATTTTTTTCTGAGTCATGGATGTTTTCTATGTATTTAAGTAAATATTTATCTATCTATATAAGTATGTATATCGTCACCTGGTACCCATAGTACAAGCTTTGCTTAGTTTGGGGCTAGGATGATCTGTGTGACATTCAAAGTCAAAGTCAAAGTAACTTTATTCCGTAAAAATTTTACATTTATGTGGAATCGTCATATTTTTTTACCCTACCGTGCAGTGCATGACGTGGCAGCTACTGAGAAACACTGCCAGAAAACTCAGTAGGAATCCTTTTTTAAAATAAAATATACTTAAGATTAATTACAATCATGTGTGTTGACTCAGAACAACTCCATCCCAAGCACTTTTATCACTTAAATAATCAGAAATTTTGTAATATGCCCTGCTACACAATTTGGCTTTAATAATTCTTTTAAACTTATTCGTAGACAATTCTCTAATATCATTGGGAAGTTTGTTATAGAATCTTATACATTGCCCCATAAAAGAGTTACTTATTTTGTGGAGACGGGTAGTATGCAATATGAGATTATTCTTATATCTAGTATTTACATTATGTGTAATCGCTCCTTTTACAGAAGGAATCGATATTTTTATGCACATATAGTAAGTTTTCATATATATACTGAGATGGTACAGTTAGAATGTTGACCTCTTTGAACTTTTCTCTTAGAGATACTCTCGGGCCAAGATTATAGATAGCTCTTACAGCTCTTTTTTGCAATATAAATATGGTGTTAATGTCAGCAGAGCTACCCCAGAGAAGAATTCCATAGGACATTACACTATGAAAATAACTGAAATAAACCATTCTAGCTGTGTCAACATCAGTCAGCCGTCTAATAGTTTTCACTGCATATGCTGCAGAACTTAATTTGCCGGACAGTTTTTCTATTTGTGGGCTCCATTGTAGCTTTGAGTCAATAGTGATATCCAAGAACACAGTTGATTCAACAGGGTCCAACCTAGCTCCATTAAGTTGTACATTGGTTGTCGCCTGTTTCACATTCGGTGTAGTGAATTTAATGACTTTAGTTTTCTTATCATTAAGCACAAGATTATTGGCATCAAACCAATGAACAACTTTAGAGATTGCATCATTAACATCGTCAAAATTGCCTAATTGTCGGTTTATTTTGAACGTCAGGGAAGTATCATCTGCAAACAACACAATCTCATGCTTATCCCTAACGTAGTAAGGTAAGTCATTTATATAAATTAAAAACAAAAATGGGCCCAGAATTGACCCCTGTGGGACGCCCATTACCACTGGAGATCCCGGAGATATTTTACCGTTTATTTCGACCTTCTGAATTCTATTGCCCAAGTAAGAAGTCAGAAGTTCGAGAGCCTTGTTCCTAATACCGTAGTGGTGTAATTTTCTGAGCAGAGTATCATGATGAACGCAATCGAACGCTTTGGACAAATCGCAAAAGATACCTAATGCATCTTGCGAGTCTTCCCACGCCGCGAATATACTTTTTAATAAGTTGACCCCTGCATCTATGGTTGAAATACCCTTTGTGAATCCAAACTGTTTCCGGTGTAGTAAATAATGTATATTAAAGTGTCTGAGCAGCTGGCTAAGCATAAGCTTTTCAAATATTTTACTAAGAGTGGGCAGCACGAAAACAGGTCGAAAATTTGAAGGGTCTGAAGTATCACCAGCTTTAAACAAAGGAATGATTTTACTATACTTCATCAAGTCAGGAAATACACCTGATGCAACACAACAATTGAACATAATAGCTAAGTGTGGGGCGATTATAGTAATAATTGATGAAACAGTCTTAACAGATAGACCCCACAGATCCTTTGTGTTTTTCATATTAATACTCTTGAAAGCATTTAAAATATCTTTAGGGCTAACCACCAAAAATTCAAAAACTGTGTCACACGACCCTACGCTTTGCTTGAGTATCTGCTCAACAGATGTAGAAGAACAAGAAAGAGAGTTAGTAAATATGACTGGAATATTCGAAATATATTTTTCAAACTCAGTCGCAATCTCCAAGTCGCCTTTAATATCTATGTTGTTTATTACTAAGTTAAAATCACGACTACGTATTTTTGTTTTACCTGTCTCAGCATTAATTATCTTCCAAGTAGTTTTGATTATATTTGTAGAAGATTTAAGTATATTTTTTATGTGCAAAGATTTAGCAGCGGTACAGGCTCGTCTAAATGTTTTGGCATATTGTTTCACATATTCTTGAAAACCTGTATTATGATTATGGGATCTTTCTTCATACAATTCATACAACCGATTCCGACTTTTATAGATGCCTGGAGTTGCTCAATCACTGAATACCAGACGGTCACTTACAGACAGTTGTTTGGGTGTGAATATTGTGCAGAACTCATCATTAATTAAATTGAATAAAGAGTTGTACAAGTGATCCGGATTATCATGATAGGGCAGCCATGCTATTTGTTTTACTATATTACATTTAAATTTTTCTAAGCGGTTTTCACTAAATGGAATATAGCTTATAAGTTTTCTTTTAATTTTTGGAGCATTTGAATAAGTTACCAACTGACCTGAATGATCTGACTGAATTTTATTGATTATTGATTTAAATAATTATCCCTAGATTATTATTATTATTATTATTAATTAAACAATGATATGTCTATTCGTGTCTTTCATTGTGTGTACTATTTATATGCCTGTTTGTTTCCTGAAAAAGAAATGCATAAATAAGATAAGTATATGACGTCAATGTAGTCTATTCAAACTCAATTAGACACACTCATACTACTAGCTCCAGCGATAAATGTGTCACCGTGTTTCACTACTTTTTAATATTACAATCCAAGAATGTATGAACAATTATTATTATACAGCCAATTCAGCAAATAAAATATCGACTCGTGTTGACCGACTTTTTAAGTGATGACTTAAAAGATTTTTTAAGTATTTATATTATACTTAAAAGTATCCTTTATTTTTAAGGTTTGACTATAAAAATAAAGAAATCTTTTCATTTACTCCAAAATAAGTCATTGAAAGTAAGTTTAACTTGGAAGTCTTATGACTGCGTGTTATTTGACTTCGACTTTTACTTGGTAATAAAACCACTTGAGTTTATTTTTCATTTTATTTTAATGGTGTAATGCTTATACTTGTGTCACAAGCCATCACCTAGAAGGCTTGTTAAACGGCTTAACGACTGTTATCTAATAAATTCAGCCTTAACGTTTCCTCCGCAACACGAGAGGAGACGCTAAGAAATTAAACCACTTTAGCGGCCGCTCACCTATTGAGGGATCAGGCAGCTAGGTGTTTAACTTCTTCACCCATCGCTAACGGGTTGCACTGGCTGGTTATGCGCATCTGTATTAAAAGACTCACTACTAAATAAACTTGTACGTGACCACTCGTCTTTTCATAAACCTTACTGTTGCACGCCCGATATGGGTAACTGTTGATACTCAAAATTGTGTACCATCTACAACCATGTACACAGTTTTAGCAATAAAGAAAACTTTGTCTATATCTTTGTCTTGACGCCGCACTCACTGTTGACAGCACCGCGACGACGCTTTGGGGGTCTTGTCGATTCGCATGTTTGTATGAGTGCGCCGTTTCGAGCGTTTGTCGCTGTGGTAGCGAGAAGCTGCTGCTGCTTGAGAAGACCCTTGAGGCAGCCTTTGTCCGCAGTAGACGTCTTTCAGCTGTCATGCTAATGATGATGATGAATGTTACTACATTAGTCATCATCATCATCATATCAGCTGTTGGAAAAAGGCCACCTCAAAGATCTCCACAATGATTCGTCTTGTGTTACCAGCATCCAGCGACTTACAAGATCATCAGTCCATCTTGTTTGGAGCCTGTCTACGCTGCGTCTTCGGTTCGTGGTCGCCACTGGAGAACCTTTCTGCCCCAGCGGCCGTCGGTTCTACGAGCTATGTGCCTACTGCCCCTTTAGCTTGGCAATTCTTCTGGCTATGTTGGTTCGCCTGCACCTACATTAGTAAAGTAGTCATACTAAGTAGCATGAGGTACTTGCGTCAGCATTTCCCTCAATTAACATGGAAAAAGCGCTGGCTAAAAATATAACAACGAAGTGAACGAAAAAAAATGAAAGCATTTCCGTACTTTTTATTGCTTTTCCTCCTGGTTTGATGAAATTCCTACAAAAATATCAGTAAAAGCATACCGCATTTGAATAAAATAATAAAAGACACGGTACCCAACTAACCTCGTTCCCCTCTCTGACACACTTCCATAACTCGAACGTAACACACAAATGTTGTAATAACAGGACATTTCAGCATTCCAATTGAAATAAATTCGTTTCACTCACATTTATATTAAAAAATCCCGCCAAGTCGTAGTGCAAGACGGACGCGCGCCGAAGCTTGATTATTAAAATAAGTTATTTATATCACTTACTTATATAAAAAAGCTCAACTACCAATATATAAATAAATCTATATGCATAATATTCTCGTCTCACAGTATTTGAGATAAAACTCCTACGAAACTGCTTGACCGATTTTTATCCTGCATACGCTACGTCTTCCGGTTCGCTTAGCTATATAGCTTCATTGCTATTGTTAAAATTCTATTAATATTTTAAATCGCGTTTATAATATTGTTAGGATTTTAACAATAGTAATGAAGCTAAGTTTGTAAGTACGTATAGATGGATGGATGTTTGCTACTCTTTCAAGTAAAAACTACTGAATGGATTTTAATGAAACTTCACAATAGCTTATTCATCAGAAAAAGACACAGGCTACAATTTATAAAGATATTGTATGAATTTCCCAAAATATGACGATAAGTGTCAAGTAAATAGAAAAAAATCTACCACCTGCGATTTATTCC
This sequence comes from Pseudoips prasinana, assembly GCA_951640165.1. Classification (NCBI taxonomy): domain Eukaryota; kingdom Metazoa; phylum Arthropoda; class Insecta; order Lepidoptera; family Nolidae; genus Pseudoips; species Pseudoips prasinana. The sequence continues at coordinate 31,293,287 of OX621252.1, forward strand.
GGTGTGCACTACCAAAACCTTATTAGTACGATGTGTTCCTCTAGGGAACACATCGTACTAATATTGTAAATGCGAAAGTTTGTGAGTATGGATGCATGTTTGTTACTCTTTTACGCCAAAACTACTTATAGCGCAATGCTAGTAAATAATAACATCTCAAAATCTAAAAAGGAATTAATTAATAATTGGCTAATCAATCAAAAATATAAAGTTAAATAAAATAAAAATATAAGTAATAAATATCTAACATTAGGTACTCCAATAATTAATTTATTTTGCTGGCAAAATCTATGTTTTTTTTTTACTCTTGGCCCTATTTTATAAAATTCATCATAGACAACCACACAGCAGACACCGTACTTTATATTTAATTTAAAAAGACTCCATACCCGACTAACTTCATTATCCTCTTTGACACACTTCGTAACATAAAAATCTTGTAATAACACGACAGTTTCAACGTTCACATTGAAACGAAGTCATTTCGCTTGCATTTAATAAAAATAACACTTTTTTGAGCGAGCTTCAAAGGAAAGGGTTGGTGCTAAAGTAATCGAGTGTCATTACTCGACTATGAATAAATTACATAAGTTCCAAGCTCGCTTTGGGCGATGGTTCAAAGTTAGAGCGGTGGAGGTTTAGCGTAAACATTTGCAGTTTAATGTTTTCAGTTCGTGTTAATATAGTTCTTGACAGTTTAGTACACAGCTAGTATCCAAACAGAGGTAGAAAGTACAATGTTAGAATAAATAAATCTAATTTATTTTCAGAGTCCCCATAATCTATTGAAACAGATTTCCCGTAAGATAAATCGTTGATAATTGATACTTTAAACTATAGAAATATTGCCATTCAAACAATCACATATTGCCGTATATATAGTTTTTAAGCGGAACTTTTTTAAATCGCTGTTCCTGTTAATCTCTGTTCCTAATTAGTTTCGTCCATCTATCGCATATCGCAATATATCGCCCAATATGGCGGCGCCCATGGTTCGCATCAGTTGATTCTTGGTATTTCTCGGTAGACAATTAAAACTCATCTTTAAGTCGGATATTTCGCGGTTTATTTGTCTGACTAGGTGTATCGTTGACCATCACGATCAAGTGTTAGTGATACAAATAAAATATATCACTTGCAGTTAAGGCTTGATCTTAATTGACGATTAGCGATGATGACCGTCTAAATAATTAAAATAATTATTTCAAACTGACAAAATAAAAGTCTAGTAAAACAACTACTTTAAACATATTGATTTATTTAGAAATATATAAGTATTTTTATCAGTTGGCTGGTTGTCATAGAACAAGAATCTCTGCCTAGTAGAAGAGCAGTATGTTAGGTGTCCCATAACATTTATATATTTTATTTTTGCAGAAGGAAATTAAAGATTAGAAACATCTCCTACTTTTTCACACGTATACGCGAAGAGTGAAGCAGATCTTTAATAACCTTCAGAATTTTTTCATTTACCTCTTTTCCCATTTCCCAATGTAGCCTGTCCAGTACCCATCTCCATTTTGACTATTCCCCTGTCACGTCGCGGAAATAATAATAATAATAATAATAAAATCTTTATTTCATAAAAATTGTACAAGTTACACATTTCCTGTGGACCCACACTAGGCAAGCCTGTATCGTGGAATCCGTGTTTGGATTTCCAGAGAAATTAAATAATAGTTTTATAAACTTAAAGCTATAAACTTAAATTACAGACTTAAAATATCTCAACTTCTACATAATATTCACTTATATTAAAATGAAACAAATTACATGCAATTATATAATATAAAATAAGTATATATATAAATACGTATGATAAAATAGCTAATAATAATATAATAGATAATAATGGATAATAATTATTAATCAAATGATTGTGCGCAATATCTGTTCAGTCTCTGAATAATTAAGACCAGCCAACCAGTGTGAGATGATTGGTTTAGCTCTTCGTACAGAAGATTCTTTAATGTCGCATTCTTTGACAACTTTGTTGTATATAAATGAGTTAACAAAAGGGCTAAAGCGCTTGACGAAAGCAGTATTTGCTCTTATGACGGGGGCTCTGTAGACTCTTCTTTTAGTTAATTCCCTGTATGCAACGGACGACACTATTTTTTTATGAGTTTGGAGACTTAATTTTAAAATGTAAAGTTGTCGTACACTAAGAACTCCAGTCTCCCTGTAGAGTTTCACAGTGGGAAATCGGGATGGCTTTTTAAGCATGGTTTTCAAAACTGACCGTTGAGCCCTTTCAACTTGTATCAAAGTTGATTGAGCTGCACTGCCCCAACAAGAGATACAGTACGTCAAGAGCGATTGGCACAAAGCACAATAAACCTGACGTAGAATATCTGGAGTCGCTACGTCCCGCAAATTTCTCATGACGTTAATAATTTTCCGGATGCGACCTGATAGTATAGAAACATGCTCCTTGAAGTTTAGTTTTTCGTCAATTTCAATTCCCAAATAGCGTACGGTTTTAGCACGGTCAATACACTCACAACTGCAAGACGTATATATTTTACCACATGAATGGATCTTTAGTTGCGATGTTAAGGCTGGTGATGTAGCAGCTGTCTTGTGGAAGCATGTAAATTTAGTTTTCTTTACATTTAAAGTTAGTAAGTTTTGTTGTAACCACTGGGATACACTAGCCATGCCCTGCTCAGCTGCAGTGAAAACTTCAGCCCACGATTTACCGTGAAAGAGAGCCACTGTGTCGTCAGCGTAACATACAAGTTCAGACTTAAATAGTGGGATTTTATGTATGTCATTCATATATAAAATGAAGAGAGTCGGCCCGAGTATGCTACCCTGTGGGACGCCGTATTGGACAAATTGTGCTGTGCTGACCTGGTCCCCAATACGCACCCTCTGCTGCCGGTCATACAAATAGCTTTCAAACCACTGCAGGGCGGTGCCCCTGATTCCAGCAGCTTCTACTTTTCTGAGTAGCAAAGGCACCGAAACCGTATCAAACGCCTTTGCCAGATCCAGGAACACCGCCAAGCAATGCTCTTTTTTGTTAATGAGCGACGCTACTAGCTCAGTAAGGAGTGATACAGCTTGTTCTGTAGATTTTCTCGGTCTAAAGCCGAATTGCCTGTTGGAGAGAAGACCTACTTTTGTGTCCAAATATTTTACCAGCCGCAAGTTAACAAGTTTCTCCAGCATTTTTGAAAAGGAACTAAGCAAAGAGATTGGCCTATAGTTTTCTGGAAGGTTTTTAAGGCCAGACTTGTGTATAGGTCGAACGTAGGCGCTCTTCCAGCAGTTTGGAAAGACGCCGGAAGAGAGGCTTAGATTATAAATAAATGTGAGGGGCTCCACGATTTGGTCTTTGATCTGTTTAATAACACTGTTCTCCATACTGTCAGTTCCTGATGCTTTTCCATCCTGCAGTTGGGATATGAGACATCCAACCTAGACGGAAATTATCATGGTGTTGCCGTTTTTCGTTCCCGTTCCCGTGAGAACATTTCTTTCGCTTAAATCTCATCGAACTCGCCGCTCCGATCCTGGACCAACACCGAGTAAATTTCGTTATTATATCACATTTGTACTCCACCCGAGTTGCGTTAAAATTGTGAGGCCTCCGGCAAATTCACCCTGTAAGGTGTAGCTTTTGGTTTTAAAATTATTATTAAAGGGTTAATGCGGGGGTTATTCATACCATTTTGTTCTAACACCGGTTTTTACAAAAAGGTCGTACCTTTCAAGGTAGGATTTCGAGCGCTATAAAGGTTGGTCGTGGGTAGAATTCCGATGTGCTTTAAGATGGATCATCAAAGAGTCTTGTTTCGTGGATGTTTTTGTTCAAGGCGTCCCTATTGTGAAGAGTTTATTGGCTGATACTAAAGGTGTGCAGTAAATGAGTGGAGACCGTAAAAATGTAGTTTGCCTTTCGCTTTTTTGTTGATTTGTGAGTGCTGGAATGGGAAGCTTTCGCATTTTATGAGGAAGTTGTTACTGGATTGGCATTTTGTGTGTGCTTGGATTCTACTTTATTCGAATGAATCCTAATTTGAACTCATATATGAAGTGCAGAGCCGTGAAGATTCTCGATTTAGCTAACTCATATTTTTGACACAGAGTGCATTATTGCATAATTTTGGTAGTCGTTATATATTGAAGTGCCTTAGCCACTGACTTGGCTGTATCATCGCTATTAACTTTATTCTGTAGTATCGATGTACACAGAACGTTAATTTTTGCCATCCTTTTTTATTCCTTTATAATTTCTATACCCACTCCAAATACTTCAGAATCCTTTCATGAAAATTAGTTCGAAACAAAAACCTTGACGCTTATTTCCAATTCATCAAGCATTTGCGATAGCTGCCGAGAACAACCTCCTGAACGCACAGTGACCACCATTGCCCTCTGTGACTATAATTTAAACTACAATGGCAAGTTAGGCTCCACCAGTTGGACCTAATATCTAACACAATTTGCAAATTGGGTTAGTCTTAAGGTTAAGTACCTTAGGAGTGAATAAGATGTATTCACAATACAACTACAAACCGCAGGTCGACACGTTAGTCAAAGCGGGGACTATCCAATAGCTCCACTGCTATCTGCCCTTAGTTCCCATATTGATTTGTTAACACTTACATTAGATCCCAATTGCAACTATCATAGACAGTTGTGTCGCTGACGGCATAGAATATCGCCACCCCATAATATCCCATGGAAAGCGTAGAAGTTGACCTGAGGGAATATATATCAGAGAAAACGCAGCAGTGTCTCTCTGTTTACTATGACTATCATACTGGGATCGCCTACCCATCTGCCAAGCATTTTATGGTATCCCTCCAAATGATGGACACAACTCTATTGTGGAAATTTTATGGGAAGACCTTTTGTCGAGCATCATCTGGCACAAACATAATTGTCACAGTGCAAGACAAAATTTGATGTTGTTCGCAGTTGATAGTCTATTTTCTTGGAATGTAGGTACTAAAGCAATCGAAAAAATATAAAAAAAAAATTAATATATAATTTTATTTAATTTTTATAATAGTGTACTGTAACAGACACAATAATTATTAAAAGACTTAATGAATACAGTCAAAATACACATACAACTATGTATGTACATACAGGTATGTACAATCAAAATTACATACAACTCCTACATACCTTATGTTATTAGGATAGCATATATATTAGGAGTTGTATGTATATTTTGACTGTATTCATAAAGTCTTAAAATTGTTGTTCCTGTTTCAGAAAACTATAATTCTAAAATTAAGTTTGTACAGTAAGTAGAGGTTTAGGTTCCACAGTTATTCAACATGAAACGACGTAATTGCACACGAACATAACCTCATGCGAAATCTAGTTACTTAGTTGCTGATTGTACCGATTATGTTTCAGATTGCAGTTATCGCCAGATGTTTGATTGCATACCGGTTTGATATATTGAACCGTTTAGTCGTTTTATGGTATAATAAGTTTGGAATATAGAATTTGGTAATTTTTGTGTGAATAATTGATTGCATTCCCTTTAACAAACCACATGTTAGATAAATAACGCAAAACGTAAAAATTTCTTGATCAGAATAGTTGTAAGATAATAAATAAATTTATTCTTTCCCTAAACCAAATCCATTACATTTACAGATTATTTAAATTATTGGTAAATAATGGAAACAGCTGGATGCGAATAGCGCAAGACCGGCAATTGTGGAGATCTTTGGGGGAGGCCTTTGTCCAGCAGTGGACGTCTTTCGGCTGATATGATGATGATGATGATTGGTAAATAATATTTAAACTAAATCTTACGTTCCAAATTTAATGTTTACAAATTGAAACCCAGTTCCTTTCTAGAAATTGTTTACTAAAAGTGAATTTATATTCAATGTATCCCACTTTTGCGCTTGTATGGGTATGTGTTTGGATTACGTTAAAATTAAAATAAATCCTGAAATATGGAATTTCCATTTTCCTACTTGCATTATATTGCAATTTATCGGCGGTCACCGTAGCCTAGTTGGTAGTGCTCCTGCCTACGTCCTGGGTTCGAATCCCAGTAAGTGCAAATATTTGTGTGATGAGCACGAATATTTGTTTCTGAGTCATGTATGTTTTCTATGTATTTAAGTATTTATCTATATAATAAGTACTATCTATATAAGTATGTATATCGTCGCCTGGTACCCATAGTACAAGTTTTGCTTAGTTTGGAGCTAGGATGATCTGTGTGACATTGTCCCTAGATATTATAATTATTATTTATTATTTATATGCAGGTAAACTAGCAATCCATCTCCGCTTCGCACGGAGGACGTTTATTCATATTTTAATGTTACAAAATTAGTTAGGAGTAAATTTAGAATTTTTGGGAATTTCTTGTATAGTTAGGACGTTTATTCATATTTTAATGTGACAACATTAGTTAGGAGTAAATTTAGATTTTTTTGTGAATTTCTTGTATAGTTAAAATAGTTGGTGTGTCTCATGTAGTGGTTCGACATAGAGTGTTACACACTTAGATTTTTGAGAGTTCTTAATTTATTCAATTTTTTTTGGTGCTATCAATATATTAAATTATGATGAATTATAATTATTTATGTACTGATGAATTATAATTATTTATGTATGAAATTAATTTTGTTACAATCTAGAATTATTATAAAACAATATTTAAAAAGCTTGTGTTACTCATGGGTAGTGTAAATTTATATAGCCAAAAGTATTTTTTAAATCGGTATAGGTGTTTTTGAGTTTATCCATTACAAATAGAAAACAAAATTTTCTTTTCAAATATCTCTAGATAATATTAGTGTTCACGCTGCAACACAGTCGTGAAGAAAGATCCCAAAGAAACTGTAAACTAACCGCTTGGAACTTCGCAGATCTAAACCAGGCAGCTTTTACAACGATATTAAACGAATCGTTGACGTCCGACATTATTATTGTCAAACTTCCTTTTTTCATTATTATAATTTTTCAATTGACTAGTTGGGCTGGGTTTTCTTCATATCCACAAACTGGTCCCAACAAATATTTGCTTACATTTTATTTTTCTTTAATTCAAAAATATTTAATTCATGGACATAAAATTTCAAACCCCAAATATGAACGATTCCAGCATAACCACCAACCGACTCGAGCAGCCTCGTCCTCTATAGACACCGTCGGTCTCTAATTATTAATACTTAAAACTTTTTATAGTTATTAAGATTCTGAGCAACTAATAGGAAGGATGTTTAACGCTGCTTATAGCAAAAAGATATCTAACTTTTCGATCAGTTGCTTGCATTCTTAACTTTCAGATTATAAAGTCTTGAAATATAAAATCTAATTAAAACGAAGTTCTTTATACACTTTTAAACTTATCGTATCATAATTATATATGAACATTGTTAACAGGTATTAACGCGACTAACCTTGTTGTTATTTTCCCGACGTTTCGACCAAGTTGCATTGATCGTGGTCACGGGATGACTGGCGCAGCGGTGTTTCTCCGCTACTGAGGGCATGGAGTATTTACTACCCTCACTGATCTTTTGTCAAAATGTTAAGGCCGGTTACACACTGCACTAACGGAGTCCACATTTTGACCGACTGTACATATCGCGGTGTTAAATGTTTAATCACTGGATTCCATGACGCCGATAATTTGAAAGCATCCTCCCGATTGAATTTTTTGTATTTCTTAAGTTCTTTCTTAGGTGACACATGTAATTCGTTCCTGATCGTACACATCCTGGGTGGCTGAAGCGACCTTCTTCAAATATGTGGTAGTAACCATACTTGTCAGTCCATATATCTGAATATATAAAAATAAGACACGCCACGGTGTAATAAACACCGAAACAGCAAATGTAACTTTGAAATCAATGTATAGACATTTGTTTAAATACACTCAGCTCAATATTTGCAAATATCATTCACCGTCCAGACCGTTTTTCTTTTGATAACGCAGGGGGAATGCCTAACCATCCACATGTACCAGGTGGATGCGCATGCCATCCGCAAAAAGTGTCTGCGGGTGGGTATGTCGGACTTGCACCAACTAATCCTAACCTGCCGTGGACATGTCTTGGCGCCTAATGTGCCCCCCTTTTGCGCCGTGTCCCTGATGGTTGGGACACGCACCGTGACAGCAGTAAAGAAGACACTTTACATACTGCCACCGCAGCCCCGAGGGGAAGCTAACGGCTGCGGGAGCGGAATCGAGAGCGAGCGGGATCGGCTCGCTCCCGATCCCGTTCAGCGGCCTCCTTCTCGCCGTCCAGACCTAGATTATTAACTGGACAAAGTGTGTTGAAAATAAGTCCCCCAAATGCAATAAAAGTACAATTATAAAGTGAATGTAAACATCTATCAGAAGCATATACTGAACCCCATAACACAAGATTGTGCATCTGTGCCATACCTACTTTTAACCGTTAAATATATATATGTTTTCTTTTTTACAGGTATGTGACCATTGCAGCATACATACATTAAGGGCTCCCGCACACGAGCCATTTGCCACAACGACAAAACGCCGCCACTGGCATATTTCCTGTAGTTTTGTACATTTTGTATGGACTCGTTGCACACGGTTGACGCCGGTAGCCGCCACACTCTTCTAATCGTCGCTTCTCGTGGCGGCGTTTGTGGCTGTGGCCCGTGGCTCGTGTGCGGCGACACTTACCAGAATCTACACAACGTATTATGTAAGTTTTTTGTATTTATTAAAACACATTTAGATCAGTTGCTGTGTGGCTGATGGCATATCGCCACCCCATCTCGTCCCTTGGGGGCGTAAAAGTCGTCCCGATGGGAATATCTACCAGGAAACGAGCAGCACCGTCTCTCTTCCTACTATGACCATCATACTGGGATCGCTAACTCGTCTGCCAATAACCACTGTAATAACCATGTACCAAGGTTCTTCTCTAGGATTAACGCGAGCAAAGCTACGGTTAGAAAGCTGGTATTGTACAGCAATACTTACTCATCGTAGGAGTCGTTATCCTAGTGTCAGAATTATTATTAGGAATAATAATAATTATTATTAGGCCTCGGACATGGCTTAAGGACTGTTGCGTAATGACTACAACCGGATTATCGCGAAAGTAAACTGCAGCTTATGGAATTGTATGGTCCCGCGCGCACAGCGACAGAAAATCGCACACTATTTCTTATTTATTTTGTTTTATTTGGCTGATGGTGACCGACAGTCTTTCTTCAGCTGAGATTGCATTTCGCCATCTAGTATTTTTGTATTCAATATACTTACTTACTTATCGTAAGAGCAGTGGTTACTCTAGTCTCAGAGTTGTTTCAGCCGCCCATTAGGCCTCTGACATGGCTCACCGACTGTTGCCTAATGATTACAACCGGGATCGACAGCTTAACCGTCCCTCCAAAATACGGAGACTCTCAGAAATTCATCCACTTTGGCGGTTCCCCATCTATGGACTATTTGCAAGCCTAGTTGCTTAACCTTACCAATCACTTACGGATCGGTGAGAGCATCTGGATATGACACCAATATTACAGTAAAATTCAATCACACAGAATAACCAATAAACAACTCCCTTTTCCTATATAATATATTTGTTATAGCACTCAGCCCGCAAGTTAGATAAGGCACGAAGTCCAATAACCAGAAATATCGAATAAAAATATCAGATCTTAGATTATATGCCTATTATAGCAATGCTATAGGCGCTCACAGCCTGGTGTATTTAGCGGTCCGTAATAAATCAGTGAGTTATGCACCCAGACTCACGTTTAACCTGCCTAGCATAGATAGGTGACCGCGTAAGTGGTTTCATTGTTTAATCTCCATGTTTCGGGCTATGTTGAAGTCATTTAGCCATGTCAGAGGCTTGCTCTAGGCTACAGCTTAAACAACTTTGCTTCACTTAAGTGACCACACGATAAAGAGAGAAAAAGAAACACTCCGGCCATTTCCAACGACATTTTCACAACAGTTACGAAAATATGTTCTTTCCATTTCGCTAATTGCTTAAAGCCCTCTGCTAGCCGGGCCATCTGAATTTAAGCAAAAGCAATAATTTTTATCCTATGAGTACTGGTTATCTTGTGTCAGAATTGTACAAGCCGGTAGGCCTCTGACATGGCTTAAGGACTAGGACCGGCACCGACACCTTAACGTGTGCTCCGAAGCTCGGAGACACTCAGAAATTAAACCGCTTTTACGGTCACCCATCTTTAGACTTACTACTTTACCTTGTCTATCACTTACATACGGGTGAGTGCAACTCACGATAAGTGGTTATTTTATTGCATTACCGCCCCTTTTCCCCATGCCAAAGGCCTCTGGCAACCTTAATCATACCCAGGGTCATAACATCAAGATAAAAGTAGGTCAAGGTTGATGAGCAGCATCACTGAAGAAGTACTTCCTTAAATGCTCACAATTAAACTGCCAGTAAAAAAAATATTATTTGTAACCCACTCTGAAAATCTTAAAAACTCCCAGGACACAACAGCTGTCCAAAAACATTTTTCCCTAATTAGGCTTAACATTATTGTCATAAAAAGTCACGAATTTTGTTTATAAAAAACACAGCACTAAAACGGAGTTTATTCCTCTACTTTTTAATGTTGCAGAGGGTTGAAAGGGGCTGTCTCGACAAGGAAATTGGAAGAGCCTCGCATTTGAGTCTCATAGTGTGACAAAGTGTCGTGTGCTGATTGAGACTTTCTCTGTAACGCGGTAAAAACACGTGGGAATTTTAATAGCTGTTAAATATTTAGAAATGGCAATTGTCACTGATTTAATCATATTTGAAAACCCTCAAAACTTGTATAAAGATATTTTTCTTAAATATCATCGTGAGCATTCAACTTACGGTAAGCACGCACATTTACGGTACGCATATTTCTAAAAGTTCATGCCTTAGGCATTAGCAAGCACGTATTTTGCTCTCAGCGCATTAAACCTTCTTCAAAAACCTACATGATTTCAAAGCATTGGTTATATATTTGAGTCAGTGCCATTGGCTTTATGTATTTCAATCATACTCTAAAAACGACTTTACTTAGAAATAGATAAAGCAATAGAACTAAATTCAACATTTAATTGGTTTCTTCTGAGTATTAAAATAATTCAGTTAATTTATTTCCAGCGAGATGTTTGCTGATTTAATTACGCGATTAACATTAAGATGGATTAAACCAAGCTTTTATTAACTCTTTGATAGTTTGCTTTTAACACTTAATTTAATTTATTTTGATGTTCATTTATGAAAGTAATATTCTTGATTTACCTTTTCATTTCGAGCTTTTAAATGAGTTGAGTATTTATATTTCAATGGTTGTGTTATATTGTGAGATTCACATTAAAATAATATATTATTCATATTAAAATAATCTTGTGGAGATCTTTAGGGGAAGCCTTTGTGCAGCAGTGGTTGACTTTCGACTGATATGATGATTATGATGATTAAAATAAAAGTATAAAGTTTTCTGTATACAAAGTATTTTTTAGAGATCGCTGTATGAATACAATTAACAATATCGTATTTATTACAAATAGTCATTTTAAATAACAATTCATCGAATATAAACTGAATTTGAAATATCCTATCATACGTGTTTGAGTACTATTGAGCTTACAAAATTAGGTACCTCTAAATTAATATTAATGACTTTGTTGAATCCAAAATTCTGAGAAATATTTGCCAATGTATTAGGAAAACTTCGTCAAACTATATTATTTATATAAATATATTGTATTCATTAACTATATTTTCCTAAAAAGAAGAAGGTAGAGACGCCATCACATCCAGCTCCCCCAATCTGTCAAATTTCTTTTAAAGATTTTCAATTTTATTACAAAAGCATAAGGTTCATTTTCAATTGGGGAAATTTGACAGATTGGGGTAGCTTGATGTGTTGGCGTCTGTACATTTGAAGTATTCTTATAATGTTATGATTTATGCAGACAATCTCAATTAACAACATTTTTTCTTACATACTTTTACCAACCCAAAAAATCCCATTCACAGGTATAATCCCAATTCCCACCGTAACTCAAGGGCATACTACACACCAGTACACGCCATACTCTAATGTCATTCCCGTACATTTATAACAATATTTTGTTCTCTTCCTTTCAGTAACTCGACCCTTTATTTAGAGGAAATTACCCTGACCGTGTGTTGTATATACATTTGTATAATACTACCTACGTGACTTGAAGGTTGTTAAGTGTGGGGCGATCGTCAATTATTTTAAATATTACCTCCTGTGACATTCTGTGTATTATTTTTTCTTATTTAATGTGGTAATTGAAGGTATTATGATAAGGTAGAGACATAATTAATGTAATCTATCGTTTTCGAGAGTAGGACCGAGAATGCGACGCAGCCATCAGCTCCTTTATCCTCTATAGCTCTTTGTTTGCATTCGTATCGATGAAATGCCCTCTCCGATCTACAGTCAGACGAGAGGCCCTCGTCTTCAGGGATTAACGTAGAGCGATAGTTGCGCAAAAAGTCCCTGAAATGTGAAATTTGAGTCTCAAATGCCCCCGTTAGTAAATGCCCTGGGTCGAGGTTCAAACCCCAAACCAGGTGCCCTCTGTCGTTGTCATTGTCATGTCGTTTACGGATAGTCTATGGTGCTGTTACTGCTTCTTCGGACTACATAGACAAGTGGACTTCAAACTGCTAATTAAATAAGGCTATAAACTAAGTAACCCGCGCCAGAGGGGAATCAAACCTTGACTCAATGATGTAAGCCGAATGGCGCCCACTGATGGACAAAGCCATAATCGGCACGCTTGGCGATTCCAGTATGATGGTCATAATTCACACTTTCTCGGGCAGGTATTCCCTCGGGACTAATTCTACGCACCAAAAAAGATGATGATGATGGGATGGGGGATACGTATCCCCAGTATACAGCAAGGCAATTACAACGTAAACATGTATGAGAGGATCTCTTTTATGCAAATGTCACTCTACGTTGATTATGGATTGGAGGGGACATCAAAGATTGATGTTATGTTGCTACAGTAAGTTTTCTATTATATAATAATAATAATATCCTGGGACATTATTTACACACGGCCATCTGATCCCAAACTAAGCAGAGCTTGTACATGTGTGTGTGTACAAACCAGATAACTGATATACTACTTTTGGGTGAATTTCCCAAATGACTTATTTTTTTGTCTTCGGTGAAATTAGTATTTGAAAAAAGGAATATTGTTCTGAATTATTTTTTTTAGTATTCAATAGATAGTTATTGCGTTGTGGCAATTTACCTAGGACTATTACAAAGGTAGAAATATATACATAAACCTCTATTTTTTTCAAATCGGTGCTGTCCCTCTACTTTTTTTACAAACAAAAAGCTTATACACTAATAAAAATAAGTAACTTAAGGATATAACTTATTCTATTTCATAGAATATTAGTTATATTATTAATATATAACATATTTTATTACATAATTAACGATTATTATTACTGAGAGGCACAAACATACTTGTCCTGCGAAATGTTCTCATATCGCTGGACAAAAGTAATTTAAACCTAACTTTACATCGACGAGTCCGACAGCGTCCCCACCCAAATTTTATTTCTCTCGTTTCTGTGTGCAAGTGCGCAGTCAAGACGGACGTGTGTAAAATCGCTGCATATTCTCGCCAATAACGTAAGTACGCCATTTCAGTTGCTCCCGGACAATTATTTTATATTATCGGTGGTTGCATTTTTCTAGTGTAATGAGTAGTTTCATTATTGTTGTTTGGTTCTAACAGAGGTAGTAAGTGAATTAGCTTCATTGACTGTTATTGAATTTATCCTAGATATTATGCATTTTTTCTAATTTTTAAAAAATTGTGTTATTTCTCACGTCGCTGTTCTCATATCGCTGTAATCGGTGGTCTTTATTACCAACGATGTGATAATTTACACCGAAATGATGAGAAAAAATCAATCGGTGTCTTATATCTAATATCGGTATTTTGATTCATGATCAACGCACAGTTTTGTCACATCGGTGGATTGCTGTATCATATCGGTAGATATTTTATCATCTCGGTGAGTCGTTTTATCATATCGGTAGATCCCGTGTCATTTCGTTAAGTATACAAAGAAACAATGGAACATACAAACATACATCCAAACACATACATTATATACATACATATACACCGTTAAATTTCGGTCGTTTTAATCCCATGGCTGGTCGATCTGGTACATGGAACACTATCGATTTGTAGCGATAAAATAAAAAAATAAAGTACCTTTTTTTTAAACTCGTATTAATTTACGCATGTACGAAATCAATTTCTTTACGAAAAATCAGCTGAGCGAGTTCAATGACCTGTAGGTAGTAGTCGGTCGTTGCGTACTAATTACAAATCGATAGTGTTCCATGTACCGGATAGACCCTCCACGGGATTAAAACGACCAAAATTTAACGGTGTATTCCTACATACATACATACATACTTACATACATACATACTTACCTACATAGACTGCCAAAATCATTACTACGATACCACTGGGTAGTAGAAGATGTATAAATGTATCATTAGAGGAGGTCTGTATTCGGTAATGTACATCTATAGGCTGAGATGATAATGGTGAGGTGGAGCAATTGAACGCATTAAAGGTTTCTCTAGAAAATATTTTCTAGTTAATAATATAGTAAGTACATAATAATAAATAGATAAAAATAAAACATAATAATAGCTTAATTTTGTTTAAGAATGCCGAGGCCAAAATTAAAAGAGGAGGAGAAAAAAGAGAGAAAGAAGTTGCTGGAAAGAATAAGAAAAGCTAAAATAAAAAGCGATCCTGTGTTAAGAGAAGAGCATTTAAGAAAAGATAGAGAACGTTTAGCTAGACGAAAGGCAGCCGGACTTATCCCAACCCGAAGCGAAATGACTGCACATGCACGTCGCATTGCACAAAAAAAAATCGAATCAGTGCTCGTGCATATTATCAGAGGAAAAAAGCTAAGGCAAATGTGGCCCGAAACAACCAAACAAGTGTTTCAGTAACTAATAATGTAAGATTGTCGTTCAGTTTTTTGAGGATGATGACAATTCAAATCTTTGTCCAGGTAAAAAGGATACTGTTACACAAAATGGAGTAAAAAAACAGAAAAGACTGATGAAAGACAATTAAACATTTACACAAAAAATACATGACTTCGGGCCATCCTCCAATCAGTTATGTCAATTTTACAAGAATGAGGCCGTTTTGGGTCACACAGCCAAAATTAATCATGAGAAATACATGTCTATGTGAGAAACATGAGAACATGGACCTTCTCATAACATCCTTAAAACGAAATCGGATCATAAAAGAAAACACCGCGACTGAAGTTCTTAGTAGTATTTGCTGTGATATTTTTAAGTTAGAATGCATGCAGAGAACGTGTCCTACCTGTAGAAACCGTCACTTAAATTATCAGGAATTTGATAACTCCAAAGATGTTGTTTATTGGACTTGGAAGAAGATAAAAAAAAATTACAAAAAGAATGGAGTCGATAAAACAGCCATTAATGTAGAAAAAGTAAAAACAACAGTTAAACCATTGCAACTGATCAACATATTTGAAGAAAATCTGAAACCGTTCTTAGTACATTGCAGTAATATACGAAATCAAAGTCAAGCTTTTAAGCACTATAAACAAAACATTTCTGAAAAGGATTGTGTTGTTCACATTGACTTCAGTGAGAACTATAGCACCAAGTACGGGTCCGAAATACAATCTGTGCACTTTGGTGGCAGTCGTCAACAATTTACATTACACACTGCTGTAATTTACTATAAAATTAAGGAAGAGAATATAAAAACTCAATGTTTCTGCACTATTAGTTCTTCACTGCGACATGATGCTGCCGCCGTTTGGGCTCATCTTGTCCCAATATTAGAAGAAATTAAAAAGGAAGTTCCAACTGTTCAGAATCTTATTATTATTTCGGATTCTCCATCAGGCCAGTATCGGAATAATATTTTTTTTTTATATTATGTTCCAACTAAATATTTACTGCTCTTCTCTGACTAACATAATATGGAACTATAGTGAATGTGGGCATGGAAAAGGTGCGCCAGATGGAGTAGGTGGGCTACTGAAGAGAACGGCGGATCGATTTGTTGCACACGGTGGTGATATGAATAATATAGATACTTTTGTAAACTATTTAAAATCTTCTGTCCAAGGCGTGAAAATATGTACTGTAGAAGAATACTAATTTGAACACATTTCGTGGAACACTGCAAGTCAAACAAGTAGTTTGAACTAAAGAAACTAAAAATCGTATAGTTTTACGTCGTCTTTCTTATATAGAAGATGAATGTATAAAATATGTTGTTAAATGCCGACATGGCAAAAATCTAGACTTCCACAATTTGTCAACTGACCACGAAATTAAGTCTTAATCTCAGCTTGCTACTCCAAGTCATAAAAAATCCATCACTAAATCAAAAATAGATATCATTAAAATTCGACCAGTAAAGTTAACTGACAAATTAATTTTGTTCCCACAGCCATCATATTTAAAGTATTCTACACCATCAAAGACACTAAAAATCTCGGAAAATGCGGGTCCCATATCATCCTCTTCGACAAAATTATCTAAAAATTTGGTATTGAACTATGTAGATCTTAATCAAAGTACTCCTTCCTGTTCATTTCTAGAAAAAATCGATACGAATATTTTAGTTGATTTAGAGGAGTCAAGTCAACTCGTAAATAAAGAGGATACCGTAAAAGCATCTAAGAGTGTTTCAAATCCTACCGTGGAAGACAGTGATACTGATGAAGAAATATTTAGTATAAAATCTAAAATTAAGTTTAAAAATGAGCCTCGTGAGCAAACTTCTAATACCAAACTGATATTTAATTATAATATATTTGATGGCAGTGACACCGATGATGACTTATTTTAATCTGGTCTGATTTGTTTTAATTAATTTATATTGTTAATTGTTGTAACCAATAATAATAATTAAAGTATAGATATAAGTGCTGTGATTAACTATGTATACATAGTCTCTTTTGACTTAAAACTCTAATTATGGTGCAATTTTACAAATGCGGAGTACTAAGTTCTGTTGTGATTAATGTTTAACTTAAAGGCTGATTAACATAAATACCAAAATAATTTTACTGACAGATTTAATTATGTTTCATTTTACTAAATATTTGACTAGGTGAAGAGTATTTGCTTAGTAGTATTAGCGTAAAGATTTTTACTAGATGTAAGATATAAACGATCTGTAATCTGTGATGTGTACTGAGAACAAAGATTTAAAAAGTATTAAAGTAAGAATTAATTAAAACTGTGATTATTGTAGTGTGGTTGTGATTAATGTTAAACTTAAAAGGCTGATTAATTAGGTATATAAAGTTCCTATTCTTATTATTGTTAAACCTAGGTTTCAATGTTTTAAGTGTACACACGGCAAAACCATTGCTTGGATCGTCCACAGTAATAAATGTGTATTGTGCAATTTTAACCTATAATACCTATAGTACCTATAGTAAATATAATAAAATAGATTTCAAAGAACTCAGTTCTCTTTGGATGTGATCTACTCACATAAGACCCTCAGTTCAGGTCTTCAGTTCTAAGTCACCCTAGTAAAAATATATAGGTACCTACTAACTACTCGTATTTCCTGTTTGATGTTCAAAGGTGGATAGATTATCATATCGCTGGATATGTACATCATTTCGGTGGATAAACTTATCATATCGGTGTACAGAAAAAATAATCGGTGCCGGTTTATCATATCGGTGGGAACCAGAATTCAAACTGAATTTTCTCTTTCGTCTTAAATGTTACGTTGATGATATTAAATTTGGGGATATTTGATATCCTAAAGATTACATAAAACCTGAAAAATATAAAAAAATAACATAAATGAAAAAGTTCACCGATATGATAAAAAAAATGGCATTTGTTGAAATTCACCCTTTTCTTCTGTAAATACATACTTATATACATAGTACACCCAGACAAACAGACATTTTCATGCACACAAATATCTGTCCTGGGTGCGAATCGAACCCACGACCTCCGGCGTGAAAAGCAAGCATTTGCCAACCACGCCACCAGGCCCGTCAATTATTATATCTCGGTCTTGAACAGTAAATGCACTGAAATATCTAACTCTTAATAAAAGTGTTGTTTACAGAAGTAATTCACAAAATCGATTAAATAAAACTTGGCTAATATATCATAGCTAGATGCTCTTACCAGTCCGTAAGCGATCCGCGAGGTTAAGTAACTAGGCTCGCGGTCAGTGCATAGATGGGACCGCCAAACTGGTTTAATTTCTGTGCATCTCCGTGTTTTAGAAGGCACGTTAAGCTGTCGGTCCCGGTTGTAGTGGATGTCGGAGGCCTATTGGGCGGCTTAAACAACTCTGACACTAGGGTAATTATTTATTATGGCTAATTATAGACCATGGTGTGGCAAAAATTCTAACTGGATACAGTGGAGTAGTTTATTATACGGATCTTGTGGCAACAAGGAACAACTTCCGTGCGTTTAAGCGCTTTTGCCATACCTACTATTGGAACCAAATATAACAGCTCACTTAGGACCCTTAACTTGATCCGCGGTGCTTTTGCAGCAGACTTCTCTAGTTGCAAATCTCTCATTTTATGAGGCTATAGCCTCTTTACATCATTCTGTCTCCCGCTTTGCTCTGGAGGGAAGTGGAACTATTCATTTTCTAACTCCTCCTTTTTCTCTTTCTGATTAAACTCGTTGCGAGATCCAAGACAGTTAAAGTGATTCCCCGGGACATACCTGAGCTTCACCGCTCAGTGTCATTTCATTGTGTGCCACTGTTGATCCTGGCTTGCAGGAGTTGCAGTGGTGGGTAAGAGGGAGGGACTAGTCACGATTATAAAAAAAATACTGGATACAGAAATTTTAAAAGGAAGTAAATTATTTCGCTTTAAATTAGTACCTTCACCAATCTGTCTTGGCTCAACTTCCTGTTGCGAATATGAACAAATCACCCACCACATACTTTGGGAAAACGAGCATGATATTATGTTAAACAGCTGGAAAACCAGTATCTGTAGTAGTTTATTATAGAGGTCTAGTAGAAACAAGGAACAACTTCCATGCCTTTAACTGCTTTTTCCATAACTACTATTGAAATCAAGTATAACAGTTCACTTGATAAGACCCTTAAACTATACCCTTAATAATATCCTGGGACATTACTTACACACGGCCATGTGATCCCAAACTTAGCAGAGCTTGTACTATGGAAACCAGGTAACTGATATACTACTTTTCTTTTGTAAATACATACTTATATCGATAATTACACCCAGACTCAGGACAAACAGACATGTTCATGCGCACAAATATCTGGGTTAAAATCGAACCCGTGAAAAGCAAGCATTTTGCCAACCACGCCAACAGGCCCGTCTTTGGCTGCTGAACCCTCTGCAATGCTCTCGTTTTATGATGCTCTAGCCTCGTTATGTTATTCTGTAGGAAATTGGTGACGGCTCATCCTGTGGGGGGGGGGGGGGTAGAAATCGATCCGAGGGAATATCTACCTTAGAACGGCCAGCAGCTTCCTTCTGAGTACTATGAACATCTTACTGTGATCGCCAATACATCTGCCAAGCGTGGAAATTATGCCATATCACCCCAAGTTGATTCTTGGGAGCCTTGTATTATTTCAGGTGAAATGATGACGTATTTATTTATATAAAGACTCTCAACAGGCTAGCAATGATTCATATAACTATTTACCAAAGTAATCAAACTCTAGCATCCATATAAACTCGCAAAAGAGAGAACTGATTACCAAAACATCTAAACACACAATCTTAGCGTATCTCCGTTTGAGTACGAATTATTTTTCTTTGAAATGTTCATCCTTATTGTAGGCAAAAAGTTCGGAACAACTTTACAAACGGAGGGCACCGTGATATGAATAAATTAGAAAAGTTGGCCCGTTGTTTGGTACGAGAAACAGCGGTGTAGCTAGGCTGAAGTGAGATAATCTACAAACTGGTATGCATAGTATCGAAAATTTAACTTCAAAGTTTAAAACACATACATGGTGTGAACCTTGTTTCACTTAACCTTAAAAAACTTCATCATTATCATTATATTGCACATATAGGGCTCTGCGAGTCCAGTATAACAACGCATGCAGGGCGATGTTCGGACTGCCGCACTATTGCAGTGCCTCTGCCATGTTTGCAGAATAGAGCTTAGATGGGTTTTATGCCATCATAAGAAAACGATGTGCTTCAATGATGCAACGCATGCGATCCAGTTCGAATAGCATTCTGAGTGTGTTGGGTGGTCGATGGGACTCGCCTATGTTCCGGTACTGGACATCCCTACACTGTACAGGTGGTCGTGTTCTGGGCTTGGTTTAGACTTGTGCCTTTCACATTATACTTAAATTGTTATTACTATTACTAGTTATTAATAATATGGACTGTGTCTGAATCAAATGGTTTATTATTATTATTATAGCTGGGCAAAGGCCTTCCCTAAAGATCATCGAATTGCTGGTTTTGAGGTACCCGCTTTTATTGTCTCCCAGTGGTCATCATAAAATCAAAGTTCCACCTTGTGAGGACCTGCCCACGCTGCGTCTTCTGGTTTGTGGTAGTCACTAGACATAGGACGTAATAAAGATAATAATAGCGTAGCAAAAATTTTATTTACGTGGTATTGCAGTACAGACGGTTTTTACAACGATTATTAAATTTCTAAAAAGAAATAATAAATTGTTGATACTAAAATCCAATGATTTATAGTCTTTTTTTTCGCTTTTTATTAGGTACTTAAATGAGGCGCTTATCGGTTAGCACGGAATCGGCGAGATTAAGCGCATCGAGGCATGCGGTCAATCCACAGTAAAGAAAAAGTGAAAGAAATTAATTCAACCGTGTAGCTTCTGGTCTAGAAGATAATCCCGATAATCATGGGAGGCCTCGTCAAGCTAGTAGCCTCCCAGATAGGCGGAGCAACTACCGCGGCAATGCCTCGATCTGATGACGTGACTGTGGAACCTTAAGGAACCCGATCATAGCTGATATCCAATACCAAAACTACCCCCTAGAACAGGGGTAGCACAACAACTGTCTCTTTCCTGTGATGTCGCTGTCGGACGCTGGTCAACCTCGCTGGGTCTCACCTGGTGTGGCTAGACCGCCCGACGGCAGGAAGAAACACAGGAAGAGACAGTTATTAGATGCTACACACCAGAGGCCACGGTTTTCAGCTATGACCGGCCCCCTCGGTGTCGAGGGGGTAACAATCTATACGATCCCATTCCCAGGGTTTCACACACAACGACCGTCCCGTTTGTTAACAGAACGCGATTTGACACCTCCGGCAGGGGGCAATAGCCCCGGAACGGAGTCCTCCGCGCTCGTGAGGGGGTGCGAGATGGCCTCAGCGCGTGAGCTTAGTGTCCGCCAAAGCATAATTGAATCTCAAGTGCAGGCGTAAAAATATAAGTGTAAGTTAACATAAAATGACTTACCCGCTAATTTCAAAGCCCCATTCTTATCCGCGCCCCGCGAGGTTAAAATGTCTTCGCTATCGCAATGGTTATACGCCTACGCTCGGTACTTTAAGTACCGCCACTTTAGTAAGTACGACAATTTTAGTGTACCGACGTTACACAAAAGTTCCCAATAATTAGGAGGGCACTTTTAAAGGGAACGTTTTTTGGGATGGTTATTTGTATAGATATACTTTAATGCGTATTCGTGAAGAATATACAACATGTAACTTAATTAACGCACTTCCTGAAAATAGTTTGTTCGGAATCGTTTACTGAATCGATTTATATCATTTTTAATATAGCTATTTTTTTATTCTAAAATAATTAATACTACGGAAATTATTGTCATATTAACCCTGTACAGTCAAAACAAATTGAAATGGATCGTAACTCAAAGTAAGACTAAAGTAAGACTTTAAAAATCGCAGTTTTATTTGTATTCATACAAAGTCCATAATGCAATACAGAATAAAGAAAATAAACTTTATTCCAAGAAACTAATTGAGTAAATAACAATGCATATACATGTTAAATTAAAAATTCAGTGTATGTATGATTACAACATAATATTCTAATTGGGGTGTTTGAGGGTGTGCGTTAATTACGTTACATGTTGTATAGTGAAGAGTCTATTTTCTGCATATATTTATAACATCGTGCCTTTTAACGAAATGTATTTAAATAATACCGTATGGGTTAAAGATGATGAGAAGACAACAACCTTCAATCCTCTCCTTTGAGTGCGAGTCCTCCACAAATGTTTATCTACTCACATACTATATCTGAGATTTGGACCTGGACAGGACTTAATATAAATAAAACTTGAGAGGTGTCAAGGGACACACGGATGGAACGAAGTTATTTCTTATTATTTATTATGTACAAAAAACCTGTATACACTTAACAAAAATAATGGTCGCGACACCACACTGTTCAATACGAAATAGAAATGAAAATATCTGGCTTGCTTTCTATAAGAGAGAGAGAGACAGCCAGTGAAACATGCGCACGCCGCACAGCTACAAAAAGTCTCGTGACAACTTTTCGTAAGAATTTTTTCCGTCTAGCCCCCTTTCACAACGCGCGATAAGGAACTTCGTTCCAATAAATTTTAAATATCTTGGAACAACTAACATGCCGTCTAATCCCAAATTAGGCAGAGCCCGTACTACGGTAACCATGCAATTGATAAACATACTTTTAAATACATACATATTGTAGATAAATTACACCTAGACACATAACAAATAATCATGCTCATCACACAAAGATTTGTCATAGGTGGGGATCGAACACACGACTTTTTGCTTAGCCTTCAGGGTAAGCCAAACCGTCTATCGTATCGTATCGTCTGATTTCGTCCACTGCTGAACTTTCTATAACGTTGCCATTTGCAGGGGTTTGGACCGCAGTCGCAAGTGGTAGCTAGTACACAGGTGGCGCTGCGGCTAGACTACCTGTTATATCCCTTAGTTGCCCTTTACGACACCCACGGGATGGTATGGGGTGACCCTGTTTATCTGGAGTAGTTTATTATACGGATCTTGTAGCAACAAGGAACAACTTCCGTGCGTTTAAGC
This sequence comes from Pseudoips prasinana, assembly GCA_951640165.1. Taxonomy (NCBI): domain Eukaryota; kingdom Metazoa; phylum Arthropoda; class Insecta; order Lepidoptera; family Nolidae; genus Pseudoips; species Pseudoips prasinana. The sequence continues at coordinate 31,316,381 of OX621252.1, forward strand.
GCTTTTGCCATACCTACTATTGGAATCAAATATAACAGCTCACTTAGGACCCTTAAATTGATCCTCGGTGCTTTTGCAGCTGGCTTCTCTAGTTGCAAATCTCTCATTTTATGAGGCTATAGCCTCTTTACATCATTCTGTCTCCCGCATTGCTCTGGAGGGAAGTGGAACTATTCATTTTCTAACTCCTCCTTTTTTGTCTTTCTGATTAAATTCGTTGCGGGATCCAAGACAGTTAAAGCGATTCCCCGGGACATGCCTGAGCTTCACCGCTCAGTGTCATTTCATTGTGTACCACTGATGATCCTGGCTTACAAGTGTTGCAGTGGTGGGTAAGAGGGAGGGACTAGTCCCGTTAAAAAAAAGAAAAAAAAAATAGACCCTGTTATTCTTCCTGGGTCCGGAAACCACACGGCTAATAAATAAACTATTTAGTTTATCCTAACCTCATCTTGTGACATATATTTATTCTTAAGTCTATATGTTCAGTAACTAATATCTACCGTTATAATTGGGAAATTTTTATTCTACTTTTAATTTTTTTTATAATCTTCCCGTAATTAGTTTTTCTCGAAAACTTACATTAGGCATTAATATATCACAAAGTCTGGTTCTAGCTTGCCAGTATTACCATCTCGTTAGTAGATTTGAAATTAGATTCTAGATAGTCCTATTCTTTGTGAAGAAAAATAAATATATTTTAAATTAAATTTGAATTTTGAATTGAATCACTTGGTGATAAAAATTCTGAGAGAACACATTTTAGCTACTGAATCGATTGTTTTCAAAATTCGATATAATGTTTCAAATTTGGAAGATTCTTAAGATAATATTTTTAAAATTCTGGTTACACTGAATGAAATATATTATGAAGGTGATCAGTCCAGTTACGAAATATAGGTATGAACATTATTTAAGATTAATAAAGAAAAACATAAAAATGGAAAATTCAACACAAACCTTTAAGTGTAGGTACAAATTACGATTCTAAACAAATTAAAATTTATTTCCTAAAAGCCTTCTAATTAAAGTAAATTAAAACATCTAATAACAGTATGAATAACAGTTTAAACAGTTATTCTTACCAAAATCAGGTCCACTTACGTAAAAGTGCCTAAAATTAGACTTCTCTGAACAGAAACGTAATCCAGGGGCTCTACCAGCTAAGTCGCCGAACATCGATTTCTTAAATGGCGTTCAAATAAATAATGGTCAAAAATGACTTAATGAATCGTTGAATCGGCTTCCACGAGCACATGTGACGTCATAAATGGTCCGGAATCGATTGGCAACGTTGAAGCCGATTTAACTATTGATTGAGGTACTAAAACGATCATAATTGCCATCATTTTTAAGATTCTGATTCACTGAATGAAATATATTATGAAGGCGATCAGTCCAGTTATGTACGAAATATAGGTATGAACATTATTTAAGATTAATAAAGAAAAACATAAAAAAGGGAAGTTCAACACAAACCTTCAAGTGTACTAACTACGATTCTAAACAAGTTAATATTTAATTCCTAAAAGCCTTCTAATTAAAGCAAATTAAAACGTCTAATAATATATATGGAATACAATTTAAAACAGTCATTCTTACCGAAATCAGGTCCACTTACATAAAAGTGCCTAAAATTAGACTTCTCTGAACAGAAATGTAATCCAGGTACCGGAGGCAAATCCTATAAATGTTATATTCAAGCTTTTCGCACATTTGTAAGCGATAGAGAGAGATCCTATCGAGCAATCCCAATATTACCTACGTCAGTTCCGAGGTAATTTCGTGACCAAATCCCTGGCTACATATTATGTAGGAATCCTAAAGAGGATGTAAAACATTTAAATTAAATTTTAAATACAAATGTTGGTTTTCGTACCAATGTCGGCCATAGCCCAATGCTCTCACCGATCCGTCAGCGATTAACGACGTTTGCGGTCAATCCATAGATGGGTGACCACGAAATTTGTTTATTTCTGAAGGCCTCCGTGCTTCGGAAGGCACGTTAAGCTGTCGGTCCCGGTTGTAGTCATTAGACAAGTGTCGTTAAGCCATGTCAGAGGCCTTCTGGGCGGCTTGAACAACTCTGTCGCTAGGGTAACCACTAAATAAGTAAGTAATGGACCTTTGGTATGGGGCGACGCAAACGCGTCTGTAAGAAAATTATACTAAAATCGAGGTTTTGTTTTCTACTAGGTATTTATATCCCCCTCGAAAACTGAACCCAAATTATTTCTTGTTTCTGTTATCAAACGATAAGAAAATGCCTGACCATTTTATTTTTTTGTCTCAAGTCATCAAACTTGATAATTGCATTTATTTTCGCCAGTTTCAAATAGGCTTTTTTATTTTTTGTTATTTTCCACTGATTTGACATTTTGCCATTTTATTTTATTGTCCAATTTTGTTAGAAAACCTTTACAAAATCCAAGTTTTGTCTCACGGTAACTTATGTAAGAAATTGACAAATAATAAATAGTAGCTCTAAAGTCACCTTTATAAAGCATTGGTTAAAAGTAGCCTATAATGGAATGCTATCATCTGAAATTATCTTGAAGCTAAATATCATCTCATGATGGATAACAGACAAAGAAAATTCATTTGGTATTTTTAATCCTAGCCCCAAACTAAGGAAAGCTTATCATACAAATTTTGTTCGAATCCAATTACAAACTAAAGTTTTATCAATCTGGTTTTAGTTCATCATCAGCCTTATATCGTCCACTGCTGGACAAAGGCCTCCTCCAAAGGTTTCTATAATAATAATATCTAGGGACAATGTCACACAGATCATCCTAGCCCCAAACTAAGCAAAGCTTGTACTATGGGTACCAGGCGACGATATACATACTTATATAGATAGATAAATACTTATATACATAGAAACATCCATGACTCAGAAACAAATATTCGTGCTCATCACACAAATATTTGCACTTACCGGGATTCGAACCGAGGATCACAGCTTCGTAGGCAGAAGCACTACCCACTAGACTACGGTGACCATAGGTAGGTTCATTAGTAATGAGGAATGTTATCACGTCATACTATTATTACAAAGGGAGTGACATAAATGGTATAACGTAGGCGTTGTCTACTCTTTTCCCCTCTTCAATGAGCTCTGATAACTTTACACACCCCTATGATAACAACATTAATACTAAAGCGACTATACTAAAATGACTCTCTCTAGACTCTCGTTGGTCTAGCGGTGCGTGATCACCCGCAGAGAACGAGGTTCTGTGTTCAAATCCCGGGTCGGGCAAGAAGTGATTTTGGGACTTTACTGTAAAAAGAAAAATTTCTCATCATCAGGCCAAAGTCTGGGAGTTGGCAGTATTGTACCCCCGTGCCTCGGAGAGCAAGTAAAGCCGTCGGTCCTGCACCTTACCTCTTACCGGTCGTGTCACTAGGCTTCCCATCAGATCATGAGAGTGATGGAATAGAAAGTGTACCAGTATTTTGCGCACACACTTGTGCACTATAATATGTCCCGCGCAAATGGTTAGCCATAATTCAGCTAGGAAGACATTATTAATACTAAAGCGCCTTCTTATACACTTTATAAGATTGAGGTACTTTTCCAGTCAAGATGATCATAGAGCAAAAAGACACTAAGCTCAACCTCCCTTAAATGTTGATATCGCATAGCGTTGCCTAGAGTTCTCCTGTAGGGTATTTCAAACGTTACGGAGTATATCCTTTCTACCCGCTTCTGTATCCAAGTAGAAGGGGAAGTCTATTTGAAGTCCCATCATCTTATATCTTAAAATTTCCACCAATTAGAACACATTAAGGATGCTTAATGAACTCTCCCAAAGACATCTTTATTAGCATACTGGTGGAATTCATGAGAGTGATTCTTGGATATTTGCCATTATTGTAAAGATTTATGTTACTTCATACTTATATTAATACCACACAATCAATTGGAATGTTTTGTTAAATGTAAACCTATCAAATTTTAATTAATGTTATTTGCCAATAATATGATATGTTGTGGTTTATTTAGAGTATTAGTGTTGTAAATAATTATCGGATTGGGTTAAAATTTGCTAGTTGTGTTAAATAAACAAACAACATTTTTGGAGGTTCTAAATACGTATGTTTGTATAGGATTTAAGTCAGCCTTAATAAGAGTTAAATTATTACGTCCATTGTACTCGAATCTACATTTTTTTATATTAATTTTAAATATTTGGAAACAGATTTTAATAACTCGCTTTTTCTATGAAAAAACATATAAATACTGCCTTACGCCCGGTTCCTATATTCCAAAAACGAATCGTTTCTACTACGAATAGTTAGAATTTATACCAGCCGTAACGCAAAACCGTTCCTAAAAAATACTAGTCGTTATCCAAATAACCAACGTCTGGTTACTAACGGATGGGAGGACGTTAGTAAGCTTATTGTATGGAGAGGCGTTCGAAAGTGTTCCTATAAATATTTTCTACTGTCACGGAACTGTCAAAATAACGAGGCGTTACTGCTTTGATTACTAGTCGAATTCGGTCGGTTTACCAGTCGTTTGTATTTTATTTTGGTAGTTAACATAGTGTTTGAGGAGATTTCCGTGATTTCTAGCTCTGAAACTGATAGAGAATTCATGGCTTTGTTTTCCGTTAGAAAGGGTTGATTATTTTTCTATCTTTTAAGATTTCATAACCACAAACCTTAGATTAAATACTCAATTTAAAAACTTATTTAGAAACCATTAAATACTCCGGACAGATGTCAGACGACAGACGCATGCGCCATGCGCTTTCCTGTTACGCGTTTTGTTCACACCATGCACTCGTAACATCAAATTTTCAATACTAATGATTTATAAATGTTTTAAACCTAAAACGCAAATTAAATTATTACTGTAACTATAAGTACAGTAATTTATACTATTACTCACATACTATTACAGAATAATAAATGATTTTAGTTGCATAATTGACGTACGACGTTTTCTTATAACTAATCGTGAAGAGGAGCGAGAGGTTCATCGCCGAACGAGTCGTAGGTGGTTTAAACTACGGATGTTCGTCGCAGGTAGGGCATTGTGGAACACTAGTTTTGCATCGGTATCGGTAGCTGAATTACGGATGGTAACGTTGGTCCAATGACGGATCGTAAAATAAAGGAACCGGGCATTACTCGTCTCATAAAAAAATTATTCGAATCCAATTAGAAACTAAAGTTTTATCAATCTGGTTTTATTTCATCATCAGCCCTATATCGTCCACTGCTGGACAAAGGCCTGCTCCAAAGGTTTCTATAATAATAATAATATCTAGGGACAATGCCACAGATCATCCTAGCCCCAAACGAAGCAAAGCTTGTACTATGGGTACCAGGCGACGATATACATACTTATACAGATAGATAAATACTTAAATACATAGAAAACATCCATGACTCAGAAACAAATATTCGTGCTCATCACACAAATATTTGCACTTACCGGAATTCGAACCCAGGACCACCAGCTTCGTAGGCAGGAGCACTACCAAATATGCTACGGTTACCGTCCGTAATGTTGCCAATTGGAGGGGAATACCTTAGTTACCGCACTTGGCATGTGAGTTGGTGACCGCAGTTAGGTGGTAGCTAGAAAACAGGTGACTCTGTTGACCGACTACTTGTTGTATACCTTAGTCGCCTTTTACGACACCCACGGGAGGTATGTTGGTGGCCCTGTTATTAATTCTAGGCTGGAAACCACACGGTTTCATTTACGTAAGCCTAAAGTTATTATTAGAAAACAATTTAGTAAAGAAAATTTTACATTATTAAATATACAAAAATATCAAATATCATCTAAGGGATGAAGTAAGCACAAAGTATTTAAAAATGGTTTACTACGCACTAATAGAGTCAAAATTAAGGTACAGCATCCAATTTTGGGGCAAAAGCTATAATTACAACTGCCAAAGGGCATTCATCTTGCAAAAAAGGGCTATTCGAACCATTATGCGTATATCCCAACAAGAGAGCTGTCGACCACATTTCGAAGAACTAGGGATCCTCACTGTACCCAGCCTCTACATATTGGTATTGTTAAGCACTTTTAAAAAATATTTATACCAATATGAAACATACGAGGAGAGGTTAGCAAGGGAAAAAACGCGTAGAAAAGATTTTGCCAGCAACTTCAAGCCTCTATTTGATGTTGCTAAACATAGTCCTCATTATCAGGCTGTTAAAATTTTTAATAAGTTACCGATTGAGTTAAAAGGCATGCTGTACACAAGTTCATTTAAACCACAACTTAAGACACTCCTATTGAAAAGATGTCTCTACTCTATAGATGATTTATAAATCATTATGTTATTAATTAAATAATTTATTGATAATAACTATTATTATATAATCCATTAAGGTTATTTGGATTTTTTGGACTTTTTTATAATTAATAGTTTTTATCATAAATGTCTATGCATGTTCATTTACTTATTTTAAATTTATTGTACTGTTTTTTAATTTGTATTGTTTTTATGTTTCATGTTTGTATAATATTCACACACAATTTAAATTGTTCATGAATAAACGGAATTGAATTGAATAATAGGCACTGACGCCAGCACATCCAGTTACTGCAATCTGTCAAATTTCTTTTATAGATTTTCAACTTTATCACGTAAGCATAAGGTTCACTTTCAATTGGGGAAATTTGACAGATTGGGGTAGCTTGATGTGCTGGCGTCTGTACATCCTTGTATATTCTGAGAAAAAAGTATTTAGGAGCTTAATTTATTTATATTCTTCTAAGGAGATTATCTATGGAAAGCTTTAAAACTACTTACGAATCCGACCAAAATATCTCAGACAGAGTTAAGTAGCCAAAAACAATTTTATTAGCATTTATTTTTTATTTCATAAATAAAACTCTATAATCCCACTTAGCCTAGAATAACGCCTTAATATATAATGCACACAATTTTGAAGCTCAACTATCTCTCAGCTATGAAACCATTACAACCCCATAACGTTGTGCAAACTTGCTCTGGCTCCGTAAATGCACGCCAAGGAATTCTTTTATCTTAGCAATTTGCGGAACGAGCTTTGTGAAAGCTCCGTAATCTTGTGATAAGTATAATTGTGATAGATTTGGTGAGTATGGAGTTATAATTTATTTTATGTTAGCGTAAATGTTATTAGCAATTATTTATTTATTTAAGGATTATAATGTTTTATGATCTATAAGAGAACAATTGTTACTGAAATAATGAAATTTATCCAGCACTTGGGTTTTAACATACACTTGTACTTGTTTAATTCGTTGCTGGATCCAAGACAGTTAAAGCGATTCCCCGGGACATGCCTGAGCCTCATCGCTCAGTGTCATTTCATTGTGTGCCACTGTTGATCCTGGCTTACAGGAGTTGCAGTGGTGGGTAAGAAGGAGGGACTAGTCCCGATTGTACTTGTCAAGCTCATAGTCATATACTATATTAAAGTGAAAAAAATTTTTGAACTAGTCCGTCTTTTTAGGGTTCCGTAGCCAAATGGCAAAAACGGAACCCTTATAGATTCATCATGTCTGTCTGTCTGTCTGTCCGTCCGTATGTCACAGCCACTTTTTTCCGAAACTATAAGAGCTGTGCTGCTGAAACTTGGTAAGTACCTAGGGGTATTCGGTGAACTGCATTAAGATTTTTACACAAAAATAGAAAAAGAACAATAATTTTGGGGGTTCGGCATACTTAGAACTTAAAGTCAAAAAAAATTTTTTGATCGTACCCATACATGTATGATCTATGGATAGGTCTTCAAAAATCATATTGAGGTTCCTAATATCATTTTTCACTGAATACACCTACTTACCAAGTTTCAGCAGCACAGCTCTTATAGTTTCGGAAAAAAGAGCTACGGAACCCTTCATGTGCGAGTCCGACTCGCCCTTGGCCGGTTTTTTTATTCAATAAAATGTCTTCCTCCTCCATCATAAAAAAATAACCAGTTTTTTCGCTACTGGTTTTAATTTTAGTTCTATTATATTAAACATTGAAGACACCGAGCAGTTAGCGAACGCAGAAGGCTCTCAAACTAATAGCTTAACTTAAGCGACAAATACTTGAGGGTACCATTACGGATTACGGTCCACAGCTCAGGGGCCGTTGAAGTAAAAAGATGGAATTCTAAAAAGAGGGTGTTATCGCTGGACGCAGTTACGGGATCACTGATCAGCGGTTAAGGGACCAACGCAATCCTCGCCGGCGAGGACCCTAAACTAGGAGCTAGCCTACTGGTTTCTCTAGCTACCTAGGTGGATGACATGGAGGAGAGACATTTTTATATATTGTGGACACGGGTCTCAATCGCGATAACAATTTAAGGCAAATCATTTAAAATATCAAAACATTAATGTAGGAGAGAGCCAGAAAGAAACTCCGGGCTTGTTTCTTTCGTCATTTTTGCCTTTTGTTTTCTTATTTTACTTTCTTGTATTAAAAAAGGATCAAGTGTGTGAGAACGTGAGTTCCAATGGGACAAACTTTTTAAATGAAGGATTAATGGGTCCTATACAACATAGGCCCCATTAATATAAATAAAAAGTAAGGTAAGGTTCCATTTTATAAGTCCAGTGGGTATAAGGTTCATGATTGGAGTTCTAAAGGATACTATCGAGTAGGTCCAATAAATTTTGGACTGGTTAGTGATCCGGACTGCTAAGCCAAAGGTCGTGGGTTGGGTTCCCATCCGGGATAAATATTTGTCTGATGAATACGATTGTTTGTTCTGTGTCTGAGTGCCATTCATCTATAACATGATATTTTGAAATATATAAATGTTCAATAGTTCTCTGGTTGTCATAGTACAGGCTCAGTGTTTTAGTCATCCCAAGTTACATATGTGAACGAGCTTGTCGTAGAAAACATTTATTCTTTATTCCCGTAAGTAGAACTTGTTATGCTCACAATAGTTTTATTAGAAGATCTTGTAGATTGTATAATGAAAAGTTGTCTAACGTTGATATTTGTAATGAAACCGTATGCGCATTCAAGAAAAATACTTTAAAGTGTATTTCCTGTATGGAACTGGAATGATATTGCTAGATCAGATTAATCTTTCATCATCATCATCATCATATCAGCCGAAAGACGTCCACTGCTGGACAAAGGCCTCCCCCAAAGATCTCCACAATTGCCGGTCTTGTGCTATTCGCATCCAGCATTTTCCAGCGACCCGCACAAGATCATCGGTCCATCTTGTAGGGGGCCTGCCCACGCTGCGTCTTCCGGTTTGTGGTCGCCACTCGAGAACCTTTCTGCCCCAACGGCCGTCGGCTCTACGAGCTATGTGCCCTGCCCACTGCCACTTCAACTTGGCAATTCTTCGGGCTATGTCGGTGACTTTGGTTTGCCTGCGGATTTCGACATTTCTGATGCGATCCCGCAGGGAAACTCCGAGCATAGCCCTCTCCATTGCTCTTTGGGTGACCTTGTGCCTTCTAATAAGGCCCATAGTGAGCGAACACGTCTCTGTTCCGTATGTCATCACTGGCAACACACACTGGTCGAAGACTTTCGACTTGAGACACTGCGGTATTTTGGACGAGAAGATGTTACGTAGCTTCCCGAACGCTGCCCAGCCGAGTTGGATTCTACGATTGACCTCCTTCTCGAAGTTGGACCTACCTAGTTGGATGGTCTGTCCTAGGTAAATATAGTTCTCTACAACTTCGAGTGCAGAGTCACCAACTTTCAATTGAGTGGGTGCAACATGGACGTTTGACATGATTTTCGTCTTATCCATGTTCATTTTCAGACCCACTTGTTGAGAGACTCTGCTGAGGTCATCGAGCATTGTACCGAGGTCTTCCATGGTCTCAGCCATGACTACGATATCATCGGCAAATCGAAGGTGAGTGATGTACTCGCCATTGACATTGATGCCAAAGCCTTTCCAGTCCAGAAGCTTGAAGACGTCTTCCAATGCAGCGGTGAACAGTTTCGGAGATATAACATCTCCCTGTCACACGCCTCGCTGCAAGTGGATAGGTTTCGAGATCTGGTCCTGGAGTCGCACTGACATAGTGGCGTTTTCATACAAACACTTTATCACCTCGATATACCGGTAGTCAATTTGGCACCTTATGAGAGACCTCAGCACGGCCCATGTTTCCATAGAATCGAAGGCTTTCTCATAGTCGACAAACGCTAAGCACAGTGGCTTGTTATACTCTTCGGTCTTCTGTATAACTTGCCGCAGCGTATGTATGTGGTCTATGGTGCTAAAGCCTTTTCGGAAACCGGCTTGTTCGGGAGGCTGGAAGTCGTCAAACCTGCGCGCGAGACGGTTCGTAACGACCCTCGAAAACAACTTGTAAACATGGCTCAGCAGTGTGATGGGTCTATAATTCTTCAATAGGGTCTTGTCGCCCTTTTTGAAGAAGAGCACCACCACACTTCTGTGCCATGCTTGTGGCGTTTGACCATCTAGTATGACGGAGTTAAATAACTTCTGAAGGGCCCGTAGGATTGGTGTACCACCCGCCTTCAGAAGCTCTGCTGTAACTCCATCATCACCAGGCGCCTTGTTGTTCTTGAGTTGTTTGAGAGCCATTCTAATCTCGTACAGGCTGACGTCCGGGATGTCTTTGGTGTAGTGTCGGGTTAGTCGTGCTCTGGGATCTGAGGCATGACTTTTGACAGGTGGCTGTGTTGTCGTATATAACTGTCCGTAGAACTTCTCGATCTCTCCCAGCAACTCAGGTTTAGACGTGACGATTCTACCATCCTCAGTCTTCAGCTTCGTCAGTTGGCTCTGTCCAACAGACAGAGCTCTTGCGAACACTTTAGAGCCTTTGTTCCGCTCGATAGCCTCTTTAATACTAATTGTATTAAATTGCCGCGTGTCGTGAGTCAAAGACTTTGAGATCTGTCTGTTGAGCTGCCGATATCTGGTAGCATCATCTGAGGATGTCAGAACCATTTTCCGTCTATCTTCCATAAGTTGCAGGGTAAAGTCAGAGATCTTTTTAGTTCTGTTTGTACGACGGGCCTTGAAGACCCAGCCGTATGGACAGCTTCTACGAGCCTGTCATAGTATGAGTCCACTTCCTCGCAGTCTGCTAGGCATTCGAAACGGTTTTGCAGTTCGAGCTGAAATGGTTCGGGGTTTTGGACGTGGATAGGTAAAGGTCGGAGCGTAGACTTTATCAGTCGGGACCTCTGGAGTTTGACATTAAGGTTCAATGAGCCTCTGACCAGTCTGTGATCGCTCCTGGTTTTAACCGCATTGATCACGGAGACATCATTGAACATCTGTCGTCTCGTCGACAAGATAAAGTCTATCTCATTTTTAGTTTTACCATCGGGGCTCACCCAGGTCCATTTGCGGTGATCCGGCTTCCTGAAGAAGGAATTCATCATAAAGAGTCCCTCCTTCTCCATGAAGTCGGCCAACATTTGGCCCCGGGGGTTCCGGTCTCCAGTTCCAAATTGCCCCACTCTCAGCTCATTACCGAATCGTTTGCCCAGCTTCGCGTTAAAGTCCCCCATGACCACAGTGAAATAGGAGTTAGAGGTATGTATGGCTCTGGATATGTCCTCATACATAACCTCGACTTCATCGTCGGAGTGTGTCGAAGTGGGTGCGTATACCTGTATAACCTTCAACGAATACCGCTTGGTGATTCTGAGTATAAGGTACGCAACCCTCGTCGACCCACTCTCGATTTTCACTAGGTTGTTCACGAGGGACTTGTGGACTATGAACCCGACACCACCTTGGGATATTTGGTCACCCTCCCGGTAATAGAGCAGGTTCCCGGATTTCAGTATTATCGAGTCCTCCCCCTCTCTTCGGACTTCAGATAATCCTACAATATCCCAATGTAACCTGCTCAATTCTTCCTCCAGTTCGGTTATCTTCTGGTCGGACCGCAGTGTACGTGTGTTATATGTTGCCAGGGCCAGAGATCGTCGGTGTTGGTAACGCGGAATCTGCCGGGGATTCTTAGCACCCCCTGCCCTGCCGTAACCACGGCTGTTACCACGGCTGGGAATAGCAGGGCTGCCGGGGACTGGGGGCCGCGGTTTGGTTGTGTCCATCATTTGAGGGGATTTGCCATAATCGCCACGCTTGGCAGACGGGTTGGCGATCGCAGTAAGGTGGACATGCTACTCAGGAGAACGCTGCTGCCCGTTCTCTGGTGTATATATTTCCCTCGGGACGACTTTTACGTCCCCTCACGGGATGAGAGGGGGTGGTGATATTCTTAGGCCGTCACCACACAGCAGATCAGATTAATCTTTACAAGCAAATAATCTCATGTAATTGTAAATCTAAATGAACGACTGAAATTTTGCACTTGATTGTAGTTAATACTAATTGACCAAGTATTTTTTTCTTTATGTATATCATTAAGGAACCTAAAGGTCTATAATTATAAAATATTTATTATGTAAGCATATATTTGTATGACTGTTTGTTTCTAAATAATAAATAAATAAATATGTATATTAGAAAATTATGAAGGTCCAGTTGGTACAAGACCCGTTCTGAGCCCATTCAGACTTTTCTACCCTAGCCATGGTACTGGTAGATGAGACATTTACAAGTGGAATATTTCCTTAGTATTTTATATTTCTTTTAGTAGGTATCTTCAACATCAACCATACTCTCTTAAACTAAGACAGATCTGAAAGCAGAACATTAATAAAAAGGCCGCTTCAAAGGTTGCCTAGCAACCATTTATTTCAGTTAGCTAGTGAAAACATTTCGCGCTCAACTGTTGACTGGAGAAAGCTTTGCTCATCTTTTGTTCCAATTTTGATGTACTATTGTGACAAAACCAAGTATGTTTTTGTGTGGAAGTAATTAATGAGCATAGTGTTATGCTTTTTGTATGTTTGTGAAGAATGGAAGTCTGAAGTCATCTAAGTTCAAGTGGCAAAAAACTTGGAGTAATTATGCGAACTACCTTAAGACAAATTAGTCATTATAAGAGAACCGTATAAGAATTGGACAAAAACACAATTGCTGAGAATAGCGTTTACAGTCAACCTTAAGAGGTTAAGTCTTAAGTCTAGCTAATAAAACTGGAGCTATAAAAGCATGCAAAGGCCAGAGAGGTTCGAACCACGGATCAGGGAAAATCTCTCGCTTTCCACGCACAGCTTCGCAGTCATCATCATCATAACAGCTGTCAAAAGTCTACTGCTAGACAGAAGCCTCCCCAAGAATCTTTTAGGGCGATATGCCGTAATCGCCACTCTTGGCAGACGGGTTGACGACGCAGTATGATGGTATAGGACGCTGCTGCCCGTCCTCTGGTAGATATTTGGTGTGTGGTGACTTTTTTTTTATGTCAGAGGTCGATAAACGAGCAAGTGGGTCACCTGATGGTAAGTGATCACCGCTGACCGTGGACACTCGCAATACCAGAGGAGTTGCGTTGCCGGCCTTTAAGAGTCAGCAAACAAGTGTTGCTGACCCTTCCCCGCCATCCCGATGACCTCTGGCGACCTTACTCACACTCAGAAACACAACATTAAATTATTATTGTTATTATTAAGGAATGTCTTCTGTGAGGTACTTCCCCAGTCGGGCTGCTCAAACTGTGGTGAATATCAGAATATCATTAACCCATCTCATCGCGTGGGGGGCATAGAAGTCGACCCGATGGAATAGCAGCTTCGCAGTATATAGATAGAAATAGGCATTGTTTTGATCTTGGGTTACATAACGGATTTTTTAATAATAAAATACAACTCACGTTACTAGCTAATAATGTAGACTTCTATAAAAAAAAAAAATGTAAAGTCGTTTTTGAATTAATCGAATATAATCTTTTCTCAAACGAGAAATCTAATCGTTTCTCCTTATAATATTAGTACGCAAATAATTTTGTAGAACGGAAAACAATTAACCAGTCTTGTAAACACTAAAAGGCAGGATATAAATACGATTTCACGTGCTGGTTTTCATTTGGTTGTGGGTTTGATTCCCACCCAGGACAGATATTTGTGTACATGAACATATCTGTTTGTCGTGAATTTGTGTGTAATTATCTATATAAGTATGAATTTTCAAAAGTATATAGGTATGTAATACGAGTATATCAGTTATCTAGTTTCTATAGTACAAGCTCTGCTTAGTTGGGGATCACATGGCCGTGTGTGAATAATGTCACCGGATATTATTATTATTTAAAAAAGACGAACAAGGTAAATACAGTTAAATTGCTGAAGTTTGTTCATTAAATGTATATGAAATTCAAACTACTTCAATCCGCATACCCAAAGCTCAATACGAACCCACAGATTTCTAACTAAACAGTGACCGAGAAATTATTACTGAATATTCCATTGAAACACGTTTCCGCTGTTTTGCGACCTTCACAAGCAATAAAAGTGTTTAATTAGTCAAAATCAATTCAAAGCGGTAATTGTTCGCTGCAAAGCAGCAACGATAAATCTAAAGGAGATCGTGTTTTGAATTAAACAATAGATATAGACCCAAAATAATGAATAGGACCCTTAGGTAATATTATAGGCCCTTTCCTCTTGGGTTGTGTTGGTTTTCCGGTTGTGTAAACGAATTTTACGCGGCTAACCGAACATACGAATGTCTGTTCGAAATTGAGACTTGTCAACATGAAAATACGACTCAAATTAACATACAATAGGAGTTGGCTAGTCAAGTAAGTACTTGCGTTAATATTTTAATTCTGTTTTCGAAATTTAAAGTTACTATATTCATTGCCCGCATCTTAATCCGCGTTTTGAAATGTTTCTGGAAAAATCTATTAATTTCCTTGGGCTGTACTGTCTTCCATGCTCAATATATTACATTTCTGGTCAATTGTTTCAGAAGTAAGAGGGGGAAGTTGGCTGGCCTAGTCCAGTACTTATTGCCCCTGATTGAAAAAGTTCGTTCCCCACTCAGGAAAAATATTTGTGTAATGAGTATGATTATTTGTTCTGTGAGTTTAATTTATCTAATATGGATAGTGTTTAGAAATATATAAGTACTACCTGTGCCCCGTGGTTTTACCCGCGTTAAACTTTATAAATTATAGCTTTTGTGTAAATCCAGGGTGTAAGCTAACTCCATACCAAATTTCAGAAACTTTTACCTTTATAATATTAGGGTGATGATAGTATTATGAAATATATAAGTATGTCCATCAGTTGCCTAGTTGTCACAATACAGGATAGGATAACTAGTAAGGGATCAGATGGTAGTTTATCAATTATCCCAAGATATTCAAAATCTATACAAATTATAGATACATTATGACCAGACACAGAACAAGTAATCATGCTCATCACAGAAAGATTTGTCTGGGGTGGGAATCGAGCCCACAACGTCTGGTTTAGCGACCTACTCATTAGACCAACAGGCAGCCGTTTTTACCACATTTAGACATCTAGTAGTTTCATTTCAAAATGACAGTATTAAGCATCTTCTACACGGTTTCAAACCAACGTCCCAATAGAGGTCACCCTGGTGGTTGCCATCCATCTAGACTGCGCAACTGCATGGCACAATTCAAACACAACATGGAACAACTCAAACAACAACCGTGTAGAATAAAATAAAATAAATAAAAAAGGCTTTTGATCACGTAGACTTTAAAAAAGCGCTTGTAAATAGTCAGAACATGTTTGTAGTAATACAGTTATTATTTCTAGTTACTTATTACAGATATTTAGGTACACGGAATGTTAAAACATTTATACAATTTATTTTATAATAGTAGTGATATTTAGCTAGCTTGTATTAAGTTATTGTCCAAGATTATGTTTATGTTTAATTATTAAAATTTATATTTTACTACATATTGTCTGAATGACAATATGTAGTAAATAGGAGATGCTTTACGCGTCCTCTGATGTTCGGAAACGTCATCCGTCTGTGCACTGAGCGTTCGCAACTTCGTTGATCGATTATGCAATCATAACTGATATCAAAGCCTTTATACTGCTTTTTTTTCAAAACTATATCGTATAGCCTACTAAACTAAACTTAATTGTGATGAAAGTACTCTTGATAAGAACATTATACGAACCATTTTGAACGAGTACACTGCGAACCATATTCTAAGCGGATTCAAAACAATCAAATCCTTCATAATTCCGAACTCATCCGAAGACTCCCGAAACATCCCGAAGTAAATTAATTTACCAAAATTTGTATTTCTATGAATAATTATATTATGGACCGTTGATTCCGCATGTGAGGTATAATTGAATTTCGAACGACGTTAGATGAATTTGTCGCCATCTATTATGAAATAAGGGTACTAGGCTGAATGGATTAATGGGCCTGAATCATGGAAGCGTATTTTATCTTACCCGTCGATATAATTATGTTCTTCCATGCGTTTGGATGTCATTATTTTGTTAATATTATCATGTATGGTGTTTATTATTCCTATGGAAGATACATTGTGATAGTAGGCGTTAATTTATTTTTAGATAATGTCTTGTAAGTTATTTTTATTTAGGCAAAATTAAGTGGGCGAGAGAGTTCCGCTCGTTTCGTTTATTGTATAAAAGAAATTTTTCGGGCATGATAGGTACCTAGCCTATTCTTTGGTATATTATACCTACAGTCAGGCAACAGGCGCGTAGGTGGTACTGTTAGTGGCATTATTCAGTTGTCGGCAACCTTTTAACCCTTCTCCATTGAGCTGTTCCGGAAGGAATTCTGTAAGGTCTTGGTACAGACGCCAGCACATCAAGCTACCCCAATCTGTCAAATTCCCCCAGTTGAAAGTGAACCTTATGCTTATGTGATAAAGTTGAAAATCTATAAAAGAAATTTGACAGATTGGAGTAGCTGGATGTGCTGGCGTCTTCGGCGTCGACGATTTAATTATATTATTTTAATGAAACCTAACCTAAGCAACATTTGTACGCCATGTAGCAATAGTAAACATGCCCCTAAATACCAACTCGACCCACTTGACTCACTCTAAAGGCGTGCTATTAGAATCGTTGGGGATTCCAATCTTACGGACAGACTGGAGTCGTAAGACCAGTGGAGAGACTTTGGATCTCTCTGCGTCCATCGTCCCCTTTTTATCATCGCACCACGCGCACTTGCAGTAGGATTCATCCGTACCACCTGGAAACGATCTCGTCAACGGTTCGCTTTCAGCGTTCATACATCCCACGTACGTGCAGGCTCTGTAATGAATTACCTGCTGCGGTGTTTCCCCAGCGCTACGACATGTCCTTCTTCAAACGAGGTTTAAAAATAGTATTAATCCCACGGTAGGCAGCGGTTTGCTGGGCCCCCTGGCACTGCGAATGTCCATGAGCAGCGGTACAAAAGCAATAAAAAATGTACACCATAAAAATAATAATATGACATGAGATATTACACAGACAAGTTGTACAAAGGGCGGTCTTATCGCTTACAGCGATCTCTTCGAGACAACCTTAGGATGGATAGAAGGTGGACATTAATAATATACTCAAATAGTGTTGTCTGACTAGCTTTTTGAAAGTTGCTATTGTCTGAGCACGTCTAATTACAATAGGCAAGGCATTCCAAAGTCAAGCTGCGTGTACACTTAAAGAATTTCCCATAAATATAGATTTGTGCACTGGGATATGAAGTTTTGAATTTTCTGATGATCGCAAATGCGTGTCACAAAGGAACTCGAAGCGTTCTTTAAGATATGTGTGAGTAGCAGGGTTAAACATAATGTTTTAAAGCAAGAAAAGGATATGAGCATTCCGGCGAAGGCGAATCGGCAACCACTTGAGCTTTGTACGAAATGAGGAGATATGATCTTATTTGCGACGGCCAAATATGAACCTTATACAAAAGTTTTGAAGTCACACAAGCTTTTATTATGTATGTATCTATGTATGTATTATTATGTTTATGGAATTAAGTATGTATTATATCTAATGACATGGTAGTATTACTATTAAGTAAATGCCATTATTAGTTTGTAAGTATTTAGATTCCATGTTGTCTTTCTATATTTCTGCTTCTTATCCATCCAAAGGTTGTCTGGAAGAGATCGCTGACTGCGATAAGACCGCCTGATGTACAATTTTCTTTCAATGTTTCCTATATTTTTATCTGTAATTGGTGTGCAATTAAGAGTATTTATCTTATCTTATCGAGTTGATCTTCAGTAATGAAGATAATTAATCGTTGTGTCGTTAGTTAGGAATCCTATTTTTCAATATAATGTAACCGCAACTTGTAGTCACACCGGAGATTAATTCAGTGCATGTGTTGATATGACTAATATGTTTTTATTTTATTAAAATCCTAATTCTTAGGGTTCTTTAACGACGTTCTATTTCAAACTCCTCAAACAGTTCTAAATATAAACAACATGGTCATATCCAATTTCAAGGCCTAAGCTTGAAGTCTGGGTATCAAAATACCAGCTGTTCCCACTGTTCACTGTAATCCAGCTGTGTATTTTTCAGGCCAGTCGCGTGACTGAAACCTAAAAAGTGATTTAAAAAGCTGCTGTTCATTTCACTCGCTATAAAATGCATGGCGCTGGTTCTATGAATGAATTCAGTTTTCGGGCTGTCTATTCAAACAAAAAATATCCAAATTGACATTTCGTTTATCCTCAGTTTCATACTTAAAATATTATCTATGATTTCTTAAATTGCTCTATTAAATAAAGAAAACATATAAAATAAAAATAGATTTTATTCACATAGACTAAAAAGCACTTGTAAATAGTTAGAATATGAACTTTGTATTAGATATTAACAATACAGTGTAAAAATATAAATAGTTTATTAGTGTAGACTAATTTATTACTCATCATCATCATATCTGCCGAAAGACGTCCACAGCTGGACAAAGGCCTCCCCCAAGGATCTCAATAGCCGGTCCTGGGCTGCCCGCATCCAGCGGCTTCCCGCGACCCGCACAAGATCCTGCCCACGCAGCGTGTCGCCTTCCGGTTCGTGGTCGACACTCGAGAACCTTTCTGCCCCATCGGCCGTCAGTTCTACGAGCTATGTGCCCTGCCCACTGCCATTTCAATTCTTTGGGCTATGTCGGCTACTTTGGTTCGCCTGCGGATTTATTACTAGTAGACTTATATTAAAACATACAGCGTTATAATTTAATTCATAATAGCAATGGTTTCGTTAAATTGCTAATATCGTGAAGCTATTCTCAGATAATTATAAAAACATTTACAAAAACTTTCCCTAAACGCGTTTAACAACAAACAAATCACGTAAAAAGTCCGATGAAGCCCTGAAAACATCCTAGGCTAAGAGTAAACGTTAAAAAACAGTCATGTACGCACACGCACATACACACACACACACACACACACACACACAATTATATATTTATACACACACATACATACGCACGCACTCATTAAAAAAAAGTAATCGTAAGTAGTAAATACTATTAGGTATCGAAACTTACCGGTTGGTACCTAAATATCCTGAACGTAAAAGGATATTTCGTCAAAGATAAAGATAATACAACAAAACACAAGCACTTATTTCAGACTTTCAATTTAGAAACATACACACATCAACAAAGTCTAGGGATACGTTATTTTGAAATCAAACATGGCTTTATTGTTTAAAACCTATTTAGTTTCCTTAAAAAGTTTATTTACAGATTTAAACCTTGTCTATTCTTTATTCAAAATTTAAAAATTAAAATGAGAAACAATAGAAAACACGCAAAGCACAGCGCAATCTTGAGTTGTATCTAATTTCAAGAAGTTGCATTAAAATTTTTTTTGCGTGTTAATTGAAGAAAACCTGATAAATTGTTTTATTTTCTTTTCTCAATTGGTTGTGTAAGCTTTTTAGCGTCATGCCACGCCATCATTTGAGTCGAGATGAAATGTTACGGGCAGTTGGCATGTTACAAAACGGTGCTATTCAACGCGTCGTTGCTGAGTCTCTGGGCACAAGCCAAAATGTGGTATCCAGGCTGTGGTCACGTTATCGCGCTACTGGAGATGTGGCAGAACGGCACACAGGTAGATATCGTGTTACCACTCAGAGACAGGATCGATTTCTCCAAATGACCGCCAGAAGACTACCCAATATCACAGCGATGCAACTAGTGCAAAGGCTCCAGGAGGGTCAGCAGCTGCTGGTGAGCGACCAAACCGTGCGAAGGAGGCTGCATGAAGTTGGTCTTCATGCTCGCAGACCGCTACGAGTCCCAGCGCTGCGACGTGGCAATCGCGGTAGGCGACTTTTATGGGCTCAAGAACATTTGACATGGAGTGATCAACAATGGTCATTGGTGCTGTTCACTGATGAGTCCCGCTATGGATTTCATCCAGATTCGAGACGAACACGCGTTTGGAGAACTCCAGGCAGGGTCAGCCGTCTCCGACATCCACAGGAGGTCCACTCTTACCAAGGCGGGACAATTATGGTGTGGGCAGGAATACGAATCGGCGGACGAACCCAACTCATTTGGATTCAGGGCAGCATGACTGCCCATAGATACCGTGAGGAGGTAGTAGAACGTGTCATTGTCCCGCTCAGGGCCCTAACGGGGCAAGAATTTCAGCTCATGCATGACAATGCACCTTCCCATACAGCGCGGCTGGTGAGGGCCGCCCTTCGAGAACACGATGTTCAGGTATTAGATTGGCCTCCACAGTCGCCAGACTTAAACCCAATTGAACACGCCTGGGACATGTTACAGCGAAGAGCATTGAGGGATTTTCCGCCCAACTTGACAACAGAAGAACAACTTTTCGAACATTTAAAAAGAACTTGGGACTGCATACCCCAGCAAGACATTGACACCTTAATTTTAAGTATGGAAAATCGTTGCCGCTGTGTGATTAATGTTAGAAGAGGAAATACCGATTACTGATTATCAGATTTGGTAAGATTTTTATTCATTTAATTCGATTGAATAATTTTATAAGAATAAAATGTTTTTGTTCACTCAGTAATTTTCTATGGCTTAATTAATTTAAGACTTTTATTAATTAGAAAAACAAAATCGCATCGTGTTGTTAATGTTTAAATATCGGCCATGAAATTATCTTTAATTCTTCCATTTACAGTCATAACAAAATGTTTATAGTTTTCTAGATAATCAATGAAATGTTCAATATCCCTAGATTGTGTTGATGTGTGTATATACTTTTGATCATTACAAAGAGACTCTCATTCTCAGGGTCCTTACCAAGTATAATTCAATTTCATAGGTCAATTGTTTCACACAGGAGCCATTGTTGGACCAACCCTTAATTTAAAGGACACGTTCCTAAAAGTGAAGGACTCTCAAATTATCAACTGTTTAAACACAGTATGTGGCAGTCAGTAATTGCCTCTTTTTATTCGAGTCGTTATTAAAATGCGTCATTAACCCTATAAGTGTGGTGATAGTGACAGCGATATTCAAAATACCTGGCTAAATTAGCGTTACTTAATGATGACGATACTTTATGATGATAAAGTCAAAAGTTACGATACATATTTTCGTTCAAATAACGTAATATAGCCTAGTCTAATCAAAACTCATTTCATGTTTTAAATATAATAATAATATCATGGAACATCATTCATATACGGCCATCTGATCCCAAACTAAGCAGAGTTTACTATGAAAACCAGATAACTGATATATTTATTTGTAAATACATACTTATGTATATAGATAATTACACCCAGACTCAGGACAAATAGACATGTTATGCACTCGAATATCTGTCCTTGGTAGGAATCGAAAGGCAATCTACCAACCACGCCAAACAGCCCGTCCAAAAATCAAAGCAATGATCTTGTTGACGGCTAACAGTTTACGAATTAACTTAAATTTTCATTGTTTTGTCAAAAGGTGGGTCATGATTTTGATTAAATGTATCTATGAGGCTTTGTTAAGATCTCCTCATAGATAATACTAAGTAAATTCCAACGTGAGCATTACCAAAGGAAACTTCATGGCTTTAATAAATAAATTGATTGCGTGATGATGACTTAAATGTCTTATATTAAATAGGCTTATAATAAATATTAACATAAAACCAAACACAAGTAAATATACATTAGCAGCGAACAATGCTTATGACTGAACTACAAACTGCCAACCACAAAACTTTTCCACTATGTCTATGTATTTTGGCTATTTAACAGGCGGCCGTTGTATTTTATTACTTTTAGCTACAGTATAGTCTCCGTCGTCGGTAACTGCGCTAAATTCGCAAACAACTACCTACTTAAATTGTTTTTTGGTGTCGTCAAGCATGCTGTTGACGTTTACAGGGTAATGTGAATAAACTCGTGAATTACAACACGTCTATTGAATAAAAAGCAATCTTTAGTATTGCAACCTTCAAGAAGCGAGCCTATTGCTTTCTTAAAGGCCGGCAACGCACTTGCGGCTCCTCTGGTGTTTCGAGTATCCATGGGTCGCGGTGATCACTTACCATCAAGTGAGCCACTAACTCGTTTGCTCTCCTATTACATGTAAAACTTGGAAAGAGTGTCTGGGTCTAACAAGGTCACTTTCATTCTCATGTTTTAATGACATTTTTCGGGGCGGGAAATAAAAACTTTTAGGTAATAAATGATATATCATCATCATATCATCAGAAAATCGGCTGGACAAAGGCCTCCCTCATGTATCTACACAATAGCCAGTCTTGTGTTGCCCGCATCCTGTAGGAAGCCGTTGACTCAAGACTGATCCTTGCAAGATCGTTGGTACACCTTATAGGGCCTGCCCATGCTGTTCATGGTCGCCAATCGAGAACCTTTCTTCTGAAGTGACAATATAAAAGAGAAAATGAGTGAAGCAAAAATAGACATATCAAAAAATCTTGTGCAATTTACGTGAAACACCCGGAGTGTTTAGAAACACGGAAATCGCAGATTTGGAACTGACATGTAACACTAAAGGCATATAATTTGCATCGTATTTTTTCGATACACACCATTTTGATTGTCATTGATAGTCTATCCGAATGAATTTAAAAAAAGTTTTTACTCTCTACCTAGCTTGTACCTAGTAGTAGTAAGGTAAAAGGTAAAGTTTTGTGTATTGTGCGTTGTGGTGTCTTTACGTAATTGTTTTTATTCATTGTCGTTAATATAATAATACTATTTATTTTCCCGTCCCAGCCGATCTCATCAAAGCATGAGAATTAAACCAATCTCGTTAGACCCAAATACCCAAAACACAAGGATATATTATTATTGTAACTCAATCATAAACGTATTACTTCACCTTCACAAATTCCGCAAATTACGACCCTCTTCCACTCGCGCCTTACCCTGCGGTGTATCGGTATATCCGAAAACAATAAAACGCTCGAGCGATTTTAATCCTTTAAGGCTTTGTCTCGCAGACCGTTAAGGGTCGTTTTTGCTTGATTAATCTAAACCGTACCATTGTAATTGTTCGAGTACCGGCTATCGAAGTAATAGAGGATTATTTCAATGATATATTTATCAGTTGTGTTAAATAGTTGAGTAGGTTCGCAGATGGGAGCCTATTGTGTCAATTTTGGGTGGATATAAATGGTTCATTGTTGGGTTATTTAGTATTTCATTTTAGGTAGGTATTGACAGTTCGGCAGAGCCTGTATTATGGCAACTAGACAACTGATGAAAATACTTATATATTTCTAAATACATACATATCCTGCTTATATCATAAATGCGAAAGTTTGTGTGTATAGATGAATGGATGTTTGTTACTCTTTCATGCAAAAACTATCAAATGGACTGTAATGACACTGGAGTAAAATCACTGGACTGCCGTAACAGAACTGTGAGTTATTAAGGTAAATGTCACTTTAATTCCATGTTATAGAGTGGCATTTACCATGACAAATTATAGTTTATACCGGCTCTTTAGGAATATCTAGTAATATTATAAAGGCGAAAGTTTGTGAGTGTGTCTGTTTGTTACTCTTTCCCGCAAAAACTACCGGACGGATGTTGATGAAACTTTGTAGTAATATAGCTTATATATCCGAATAACACATAGGCTATAATTTATAAAGTTTAACGCGGGTAAAACCGCGGGGCACAGCGAGTTGTCTTATAAAAACACACTTTATGATGGATACCACTTAACTGCATATAAAAGTTAGTTTTATAAATAAAGAAATCCCACCAAAACAATGTCTGCGTTTCATATAAGAGATGGATTTTAAAGCTTCCCTAATCTACTGTCATTTATCATCATCGCGATTCGCTAGTTTTCTGGTTTTTCTTTGCTTTTTTTCTTGCGTCATCATTCATCGCGGAGGATCTGTCATTTTAAGTATGAACTATCGTTTCTGGATGGATATTTGTGTGAGGACGTTTGTTTGAATTTTGTTACTAATATAAGGGTCGTGATGTTGCACAGAGACTTGCTTTGCTAGAAGAGAGAGAGAGAGAGTATTGTTTGTTAAAGTGTATTAGTCACTCTACTTATTAAAACAACTGCCACCGACGGTGACGTGAAGAAATATGAGATTTACGATATGTATACTCGGCATAGAGTAATGTAATCTAATAATATCCTAGGACATAATTCACACACGGCTATCTGATCCCAAAATAAGCAAAGCTTGTACTATAACAGATAACTTAACATATATAACTGACATACTACATATACAACTTTTCTTTTGTAAATACATACTTATATAGATAATTACACCCAGACTCAGGACAAACAGACATGTTCATGCACACGAATATCTGTCCCGGGTGGGGATCGAACCCACGACCTGCATCGTGAAAGGCAAGTATTTATCAACCACGCCAACCGGCCCGTCATTATGGGTTTTTGATCTTATGGTGGTTTTAAAAACGATTATCCAACGATTGTATAGACTCAAAAGGGGGCTTAATAAGGAGGCTTAATTCACGCCATTTACTTAGTTCACCACAATTAAATTCATCAAACAATCACAGGAACCACCGGAAAATAACTGGATACCGTAGGCAATGACGCTTACAACAGAACAATTAAGCTTTGTTAACCTTAATTTCACCCATGCTTTTGGACTACCAGTCATCAGGAGGGTCTCCACCGCTTTGTTGTTGACATCCCA
Source organism: Pseudoips prasinana (assembly GCA_951640165.1). NCBI lineage: Eukaryota > Metazoa > Arthropoda > Insecta > Lepidoptera > Nolidae > Pseudoips > Pseudoips prasinana. The sequence goes on from OX621252.1 coordinate 31,341,378, forward strand.
GCTTGCCACACGAAGCGCTTTGCTTCCTCATTCATCATATGCACGTTCTCTATTCTGTGGCACGGCTAAGCTGTGGAACACCCTCCCGAACGACGTGTTTCCAGACTCATATAACATGGGTTTATCCAAGGCTGGAGTGAACAGGCAACTTATGGCTACGCGACCACATCTTCTCTGGTTGTGAGATCGTGGTCAAGCGCAAACCTGGATGGGTTTTATTTCGAAATGCTTAAAAAAATTAAGAAATATATCTACATTTCATTGGAGCTGTGTATTTTTAATCGTGGTGAAATTAACTATAAACCCATATTACAAAAAGTTATTGAGCATAGAAAAGCTACATTAATTCTTCTACATAAAAAATAATTACTTATTAATTAAAGGTATAAAAATAACTTTGTTTCCCTTTTAAGCTATAGTCACTATTTTCTTTACGTTTCAAGATGATTATAATGTCATGTGAAAGAGTTTTAATCACACTATAAAAATGTGATTAAAACTCTTTAATACGACATAAAAATCTAAAGAAGCAAACATATGTAGCAATTACATAGAACAAAATACTTGGTCCGAAATCATGCAGCCGGCCAAACCATTTGCATAATTTGATGTCTGTATTTATGCTAATCTGTGGAACTGGTTGAACGTTACTGCATGTTTTCTTCCAGTCGAAATTTTAAAGTGGCCCTTCGGAATAATTAAAACAAAATAACTGACTTTGGTGATAATTTAAATATGTATAAAACATATTTTGGTGTTGGTAATCATTTATTTTTTAAATAACTAAATCTCATAAGGTTGTGGTTACAGTTATGGATAAGATATGAGCTATGGATAAAACAGTTTTCATTGTAAAAAATATTTATTCTAGACACATACTGCTGACGTTAACTTTTTCTTACAAATCCCTAAGATTATTATAATAGTTATTTCGCAAATATGAGCTAAAATTGGCGAAGTTAAGCAAGTAGGCTGCCGGTCAGTCCATAGATGGGTGACCAACAAAGTGGTTTAATTTCTGAGCGTTTCCGTGCTTCGTAGGGCAAGTTAAGCTGTCGATCCCGGTTGTAGTCTTTAGATAACAGTCGTTAAGCCATGTCAGAGGCCTCCTGGGCGGCTTGAACAACTCTGACACCAGGGTAACCACTGCCCATACAATAAGAAAGTATGGGTACATTTACATGCCATGGTGTTAGTACGTATGTAGTTATTTAACTACGTACTAACACCATGTCATGTAACATATAAGGCAAAATATGGAGTAACTGTACATATGGTATTTGCCATATTTACAATAAACAGTAGAGGTAGGGCACAGCGTTCAATGGCTCAAAGAGCAGCCCGACTGGGGAAGTACCTCCACCTTACAGAAGACATTATTTAATAATAACATTAATAATTTTAAGGTTGTGTTTCTGAGTGTGAGTAAGGTCACCAGAGCTCATAAGGGTGGGGGGAAGGGTCAGCAACACTTGTTTGCTGACTTTTAAAGGCCGGCAACGCACCCGCGACTCCTCTGGCGTTGCGAGTGTCCATGGGCGGCGGTGATCACTTACCATCAGGTGACCCACTTGCTCGTTTGTGGCCCTCTGATATAAAAAAAAGCAATGGAGAAATGGTAACATGTAAATAAAAAAACATACAATCAAGGTGATAATTGGCCATTTTTTTTTAATAATCCTAAATAATTGTAACCTGTTAGCTGTAAGTTTTCGAAAACTGAAAATAAAATAAAATAACCTTCTCCTATTTTAAAGTCGGTTAATAAGTCCCTCATTCAATTCCATACGACTTTTTTACTTTTAATATTAACATAATTTTATAAAAATCTTAATAACTGTAGTAGAATTAGGAAACCCCGTCTTAAATACATTAACATAAGAATCATTTTCCTTACCACTGAAATGCTGTTGCGAGAAACCTACTTAGATTTGCTTGAATAGGATTAATTTTCTAATACAAAGATGTTAATTTTGACTAATTCGTCGACTAATCTTCAAGTCACGTCCGTTTGGGTGTAGGCAGTAATTTATACCTACTCTTATGTGTGAGAAAAAGTTATGGTGTATAATTATGGGAAATGATGGTTCCATAATATTGTAATGGGACCGTGAGTGTGTGGTATTAGTGACCTATGGACTCATATTTGTATTATTTGTGTTCAATAATAGATATCACATGAAAGACACTTTAAAGTTTACAGAAGACACTTAATATGTATACAGGGTACTTACTTACCTACTTATCGTAGAGGCAGTGGTTACCCTGGTGTCAGAGTTGTTCAAGCCACCAAGTAGGCCTCTGACATGTCTTAACGATTGTTGCCTAATGGCTACAATCGGAACCGACAGTTTCCCGTGCCCTCCGAAGAACGGTGACGCTCATAAATTAAACCACTTTGGCGGTCACCCATCCATGGATTGACCGCGAGCCTAGTTGCTTAACCTCGCCAATCAATTACGGACCGGTGAGAGCATCAGGGTGTAAAGTTACTTAAGAATAAACGCAATCTACCTATGGAACTACACAAATTTAAGAAAATAAATTTGTGTAATTCGTTAAATATTTTTTGAAGTCCACTTACATAATTTGATGTGCAAACAGTTAAGTCAATTATGTAATTGATTGGTGTACAATAAACAGTATTAAATATTACAATGAAACCCAGCCTTAATAAGATGATAATAATACCAAAATATATAAATTACTTCCCGAAAATTACACGGAATAAAACTCTGCTAATTTTACATGCAACAAAGTTTCCCGAACATACTTTTATACTTGTTTGAACTTGAACATGTGAGCTTGTTGTGGGAAAGTTTGAAGCTTCCGACAACTGTTTATATGATAAGGGAAGCTTTTCTTCCTTATTGAGTAGAACAATAAACCGAAAATTATCTGGCTTCAAAGTACTTAAATTTATCAATTTAAGTACTTTGAAGTAAATTGTATCCAATTACCTCAATAATGTACTATGTTTGGTTGAGTTGCAATATAACCGAATCTGGAAGTTATCATAATAATCCCAATAATGTTTTTTAAAGACTACGCCAGCACTAATGAATCTAATCCCTGTGTTCGGGGTACTTAAGTAGACGGTTTAATAGACGGACACAAATTACATCCAGACTCAGAACAACTATTTCTGAGTCACAGAAATGGTTGCCCGCTGCGGAAATCGAACCCAGTACACGAAGCGGCGAGACGACTGTCTTACGCCCGAAATTAATAAACGATCCTAATCCATTTTATGCTATCTACGATAGCAATTTCGATCCATTTGTCTATTAAACCGTGCCAATAAAGCATCCACAGATTGAAAAAGCAATCTTTCCGAACGAGCGATCTTTGGGAGGACGGATCATAGAAAAAGATAGGCCTCTGTACTAAAATGACAGGTTGCACGTGCCAATAACCAATCCATTAATTTTGACATAAGCTTAGATAGCCAAAACAATCTAAAGTTGCAATCCTAGAAATTCGGTGGATTGACGATTGGTTCTAAAGATAAAATTGGTGAAATAGTTCATTATATTCCAAAATGGCTTTGAATATACATTTGAATGATAGTGACAGTGATATCGAACTTCTCGATCTGCTATCTGATTCTAGCAGTGATGATGAAGTGGTGGAACGACGTCCTTCGCGTAGGATGAAAAGGTTGAACTACATGCAAAGTCTTGAGGATACTGATTTCACCTTCAGATTCAGACTATCGAAACCAGCAGTAAATTTGCTATTGGCTGAAATAATGCCTTATATCCGAGTCAGTTCCACAAGGTAAATAAAATAACTTCCCTAAAAAGAAATTTAGTTTGTTGCCCGCAAAGCTTGGACTCATTTTATATACTTATTTATTACAGAAATTTTGGAGTTGCACCACTTCATCAACTATTGTTGACACTGAGGTTTTATGCATTGGGAACAATGCTTATTTCAGTGGCAGATTTTGTTGGTGTATCAAAGTCTACAGCAGGTAGAATTGTAAGAGATGTGTCATCAGCAATATCAAATTTATATGACACATACATTTTCATGCATCAGGACAGTGCAGAAAAATTCTACCGGATGGCTGGCATGCCTCGTGTTCTTGGACCCATTGATTGTACACACATTCGCATTCAATCTCCATGTAAGTACTAAAAACAAAGTTACTAATGTTAGTTATTAATTTAAGTAACATAGCTTAATAATCATCCATTGTCCATCATAGTACATTGAAATTTAATAACTGATTGCATTTAATACCTAGGTACTTCAAAGTTAGATACTGCAATGTTATCATATTGAATGTTGTTGCACAAATGTAAAAATAACAAAATGTAATACTTTATATTTCTTTTAGGTAGTTTAATAGGTGAAGAGTTCAGGAATCGTAAAGGGTACTTTTCTATGAATGTCCAGGCCGTATGTGGTGCAGACCTAATCTTCATGAATGTTGTGGCACGCTGGCCAGGTTCCACTCATGATGCAACAATTTTTAATAATTCCGATTTAAGAGGTAATCTTCTTTTACTACAATGTTGAATAACAACATACCTGCTGTGCATTTTCTTGAAATGTTCTTTTATAAGTTTTGTGTTCTACATAATTATTGTTACTTTACAGTTGACTGTGATGCAGGTAACTTTGGCAATCGTTGGCTTCTTGGAGATAGTGCCTATCCTAACAGGTCATATCTATTGACTCCACTTTTAAACCCTGCCACAGAAGCCCAACAAAAGTATAATGAAGCTCATATAAAAACCAGAAATACCATAGAACGGTAAATATATATATTTTTTTTATCATAACCTATACCAAAAGACACAATAAGCTTGTATCTAAAATAATAATTATATTTTATTTAAGGACATTTGGAGTATGGAAGCGCCGTTTTCCTGTAATTGCACTGACACTGCGACTAGCTTTGCCTAATATTCAAGCTGTAATCATTGCCACTGCAGTATTACACAACATCTGCAGAAAGTTCAAGCTTGAGGAAATCCATTCAGAAGTTGAGCTGCCACCTACTTTTATGGATGATGGTCCTCATAATCTGGTAGATGTTCAAGACATTAGCCAGAGGGCAGATGTTATAAATAGTTATTTTAGTAATTAAATTAAAACTTCGAAATTTATTCCTCTTTTATTTATTAAATACCCTTCTTTTATTTATTAATCACATTGTGGACACATAGATACAATATATGAATTAACTATTATTTTTGCAACTAAGTACAAAACTTTAATATAGACAGAACCATTGACAATATGTAGTAAAAATATTAGACTTAAACTAGATAATTAAACATAATCTCTTGACAATAACTTGATATGAGCTAGCTAAATATCATTTCTGTAATAAAATAAATTTTATAAATGTTTTCATACAAGATGTACCTAAATATCTATGTTACTAGAAATAATATCTAATGTATACAACTATATTACTACAAACATGTTCTGACTATTTACAAGCGCTTTTTTAAAGTCTACGTGAATAAAAACCTTTTTTATTTTATTTTACTATAAAATCAATCAATCAATTATTAAACCTAATCTCCTTGACAATAACTTAATACAAGCTAGCTAAATATCACTACTATTATAAATAAATTTTATAAATGTTTTAACATTCCGTGTACCTAAACAACTGTAATAAGTTACTAGAAATAATAACTGTATTACTACAAACATGTTCTGACTATTTACAAGCGCTTTTTTAAAGTCTACGTGAATATAAAATGAAAATGAGAATGTTAAGAAATTCTATACACAAACCTAGATTTGCAAAATGAAAATATAAATATTTAACTGTTTTTAAGTTTTTCTATTTCCAGTCTTAATTTTTCATTTTGCAAATCTAGGTTTGTGTATTGCAATTCCATACATCTTCTTTTCTCATTGTAATAGTCAGCAATAGCTTTATCTCTTGCTTCTCTGGATTTATTAATGGCACCACCTTTTCTTTTACCTGGAAAACAAAGACAATGTTAATGACTGTAAAGCCAATTGTAGTGGCATCTATAGATATGTATACTTACAACATAAAAACAATCAAATAAGTAACCATTACCAGTTCTCCTAGGTGTGGGCATGAAAGATTTTGATGTGTTAGACATTGCAGGAGTTGTCACTGTGACAATCTCATCTACAATGTTTGTTGCATCGCACACATTCTCTTGGGGCAGCTCTACAACAGCAAAGTTGCCAGGCATCATTTCATCTTCACTGCAACTATCACCACCACCAATACCATCACCACCAACAATAAAATGTGCAGGTTCCCTGTCTCCCCCAAATGGGACGGTGAAACCAGTTGCAGTGCTCCCCAAAAGGCTAGACACTCGATCCAGTATGTCATCTGGGGGTATATAATCACCTGCACCACCACCAGTCTGAAAATAAAAAAATAATGATAGTATACTTACTTAGGTTTAAGAACCAAAATACTTTTATGTGGTCACAATTATTTGAAAAAAGTACTACTAACCTCAATGTTATTCATCCTGATTTTAGTGCTGCGCTTACGAGCATTTTTTTTTAAATTTTCCCATTTCAACCTTAGTTGATGTGGTGTACGGGGACAAGTAGAGGCAGTAGCGTTGAACCGCGTTGCTATTCGCGTCCACTCCTCTGCTTTCAATTTGTTGTTGGTGGCATTGGTAGTTTTGGTGGTGATGATTTTGCTGGCTTCAATCATATCCAACAGAGCGTTTGTTTCGTCTTTGGACAGTGGCTTGCTTTTAGTCTAAAAAATACAAAGCATAATTTGTTTGTATACAAAATAGGCAGGACACATTTCACGTCATACACCGCTTAGATTATTTATAAAACGCACACACAGAAATCAATAATAAAATCATTGCTTACCATGTCAGATTCCATTTTTGGTATGTATTTAGTTAATATTCCTGGTATTTAAAAATTTTTAATACAATTTGGCGTCGGCGTCAGCGATCGTCTTGGTTCTCAAATTTTGATACGTTCCGGGCTACCAAAACATATAGTATGTTGTTTTATTTTATTATTATATACCCTAGTCGTCTAGTAAACACATTTTGACCAGAGTATAAATAAGTCAGTACTGATGGCTTATTGTTAATATTTTATAAATTATTTTTCATCTTAAATAAACCGCTATAATTGTCTACTCAGTTACTGAGTTCTGCATAAAACGAAACGCTGCAGAGGGAAAGGATCGCACCTCAATCTCTGAGCAAAAAATGGATGGATTGATATGTTTTGTTATTGGCACGCAGGTAAAGATCAAGATAGCGATAGAGCCAATCTAAAGATAGGACTGACTGACAGATTGCGGATCGTTTATTAATTTCGGGCGTTAGCCGCTGCGACACACGTTATTATTATGGAACCATTCCAGAAGCATTTTCTAATTCTTTTGGAAACCATCCAGATTTGTTTCCCAAAGTTAGTGAAGATAGTAAATTCCTGAAAAGGATGGTTACTTAGTTATATCCCACTAAGTTAAGAGTAGAGTGCTGTAGAAGCGGTCTACTTTACAAAGATAGGCACGCTACTGCAATAAAAGTATATAAACCAATATTATCTCGAAAAAATGCTTCCAGTATATAAAATCGTTTGTTTAGAAAGTTATCTTGAATTATTTATTTAGTTAGTTTAGTTATTTATTTTAGTTTATTTCGGCCTCTCCGTAGAATAAAGTAAATTTTCAAGCAATTTGATTATTTATAGTAAATTTATCAAATTGCCGCATATCAAGCTATACATTTCCAATATAAACTGACCTCTCGTTGTATGGAAATCCTATACAACGAAGGATTAGCTTATACTGGAAATGTATAGCTTGATATGTAGCCGTGTGTACGGGACAAATCGCTCTTCTCTAAAGTAACGATTATGCAAAAGTAACTTTATTATATGGATAGGTGGAAATAGTTACTAAATAGTTTAGACTTGACAGTTGATATGCGGTGTCATACAAACAACCACTCTTAAGTTACATATATCAAAGTTTGAATGAGACAATTTTACATTTGGCATGACCTATTGTGTATTCAAAGACCAAAGCGACGTCGCATATTGCGAGAATTTGATTTGAAAGAGATTGTATTTTCTGATCTCCATTGGATGGTATCGACAAAATTGTGAATGAAATCACAACAAAGCAATACGTTCATGAAACTGGTGCCGTTCACTTCAGTAACCTAAAAAATTCATCGAGATTTGCACATTCACGGAACGTTTGGAGTATTTGTTAGACGGCACGTTGGGTGTGGCGCAAGTTTTTCGCTCTGGCGACCATTCCAAACATACTATACGATGCCTTCTATTTGGACTGGCGTTCTGACGTTTATCCATTTCAAAAACTCAACTCGGACACTGTTTTAAAAACAACAAACGTACATGTTGGACTTTTAAAGTGGGATGCTGTCATTGCATGGAGTAGACATCTTGTCGACGGCTTGGACTGACAATATCTGTTTTTTTTTTACTGAATAATGTACCTACACTTTTATCTCCTTACTAAACTGCTTTACAATTTTGTCGAGTGTTTCATTTTAGTGGCAAAACAAACAGTCTATACATCTATACATACAAATAAATAAAATTGGAGTGTCTGTTTGTAATATTGAAATAACCGTTGTTAACTACATAAATATGAATATATATATATACGGTACATACACCAAAATAACATTTTTTACAATTTTTGTCTGTCTGTCTGTTTGTTCCGGCTAATCTGTGATGACTGGACCGATTTTGACGGGACTTTTATTGGCAGGTAGCTTATGTAATAAGGAGTATCTTAGGCTACGTTTATTTAAGAAAAATTCTTTTATTTTAGAAAAAAACAAGATAAAACGAAATCAACTAATTAACACGGGGACGAAGCGCAGGTACAGCTATTATCATTTATACAAATAAATAAAATTGGACTGTCTGTTTGTAATACTGAAAAAACCGTTGTTTACTTTATAATAAGGAACATCGTGTAATGATAATTTTTCTTTTTTCCTTTATCTCTTGGTGCCTAAGTTCTAAATTGTAGGCCAATGGAAAGTTATCCTAAACTTAGTATGTGAGTCAGTGAAACATTTAATAATGAATCTATGCTTTAAAAGGCCGTGTTTTTTTCTGTATACCATTTCTGACAGATACGGCATACAAAATTTTAATGAAATGGCCTATCCTTAGTAATTCACATTCATTACACATTTTCTCAAAGTGAGTCTTTCACGTATATTAGAACTTTTTGTTGTAGGTTACATTGGTCATCATTCAAAATTGTCGCGGACGAAGTCGCAGGTAACAGCTAGTACAATATATATTACAATGCCAATACACTAGTCTACATTTTCACCCTTCTACTGCCATCCCCTATTTTTATAGCGATTTTAATTTTAGTATTTTTGCTGATTGTGATGACATTCTTTGTGCATTTGATTGGATCCCTCGGTGATGTAGATTTACAATTGAACACTGTAGGTGGCGCTGCGCTGTGATTCCAAGTTTAATTTCTAGTAATTTTGTCTAAACGGCTACTAAATCAATAAAAACTTGGGATAGCTAACACATTGACATCTCATTCCAATCTAGGCAGAGCCTGTACTATGGCAACCAGACAACTGATAAACATACCTATATATCTATACATATAATAAAATCGTAGGATTGTCAAAACTGTACATTGAATATGTTTTTTAAATGATATTGGGGTGTGATCTACAATCGATATCGAAGCCAAAAGTATAGTTTTCAGAATTTTTGATCGTTTGTCTGAATGTATGTCCGGGCTAAACTTAAAAAGTACTGCATGGATTTACTTCAAATTTTTCATGAATATTACTAAGAGGTCGGGTCAACATGTAGGCTACAAATTATCACGCAATCACCTACGGGGAAGGAGCTGTGATAATTTATTAAATTAAACGCGGGTGAAACCGCGGGGCACAGCTAGTTATAGATAAATTACAGCTAGTCACAGGACAGGTAATCGTGTTGCTCACACAAAGATTTGTCCTGTTTGGGGATCGAACCCGCGACCTAATGTAAGGCATAACAGTCAGGGTCACTAACCACTAGACTTTTTTATATAATCAGAGGGCAACAAAGGAACAAGTGAGTCACCTGATGGTAAGTGATCACCGCCCATGTACAGGCGCTACACCAGAGGGGTCACGGGTGTGTTGCCGGCCTTTAAGAGTCAGTAAACAAGTGTTGCTGAACCCCCCTTATCAGATGCAGAAACATAACAATAAAAATTATTAATGTTATTAGTAAGGAATAAACATCTATCAACACCTATCTATTTATATGTAACTAGCTGTGCCCCGCGGTTTTACCCGCGTTAAATTTTATAATTTATCATAGCTCCTCTCCAGAAGGTGGCCACCAGAAGGTGATAGCGTGATAATATGTAGCCTATATGTTGACCCGACCTCTTAGTAATATTCATGCAAAATGTGAAGTAAATCCATTCAGAACTTTTTGAGTTTAGCCCGGACATACATACAGACAAACAGACACAGACAAAAATGCTAAAAAAATATTATTGGTTTCGATGTCGATAGTAGATCACGCCACAAGTTTCTTTAAAAAAAATATTCAATGTACAGTTTTGACTTTCCTACGATTTTATTATATGTAGGTATAGAAGATATATATGTACTTGGGTATTCGACATTTTTACAGATTTTAAATTCAAGTCCAAAGTAAAATAATTAATAAACATCCTACGAAGCTTGCAAATTAATCGTGAACCAATTAAATAAATTATTTGCGCTGATAAGTAGCATATTATTGTTGTATATTTATCCGGCAAATCAGCTAAACGTGAGAGGATAATACAATAATTTATGTATGTAGTACGAATTTACAAGTATAATTCGGGATCGAATTGAAATTACAATTCTGTATCAATCCAATATCGAAATAGAATATTATAAATATGCACGCTTATTTAAATATAAACTTGTTATTACTCGGATTAGATGAGATCGCTGCTGTTGATGGAGATTTGCATAATACTTAACACAATTAATCATGAAATCTTGTACATACTAAATAGAACTTATCGTGTTAACGTAAGAGATAAAATAAGCTTATCGCTTATCTGAATCAAAGCAGTGAAAGAACAAGAATAAATTAATATTATTGATAGCACATCGGTGTCAATTTATATATAGTTGTTATAAGTTTGACGTCAACAATATTGGGCGCATCTTTTGTTATTTTGTAATCAAAGTGGTGGTTTATTAATAAAGATAAGTGAACCGCACTTTAATCCAGTGTTATTTTAAGAATACCTTCATGTCTGATCATGATACGGATGAACATGATAATGATTTTTCTAGCACGCGTCGACATGAAGATTACTATAGAGACCCCTTAAAATTATATAAAACATACTTATAAAACATATTTTTGCCGTCACCATATAGCATAAATATATAATTATTATTATTATAGAAACACTATTAAGTTAAGTCATACAGTATGTTTCTTGTTACACGTGTATTAATGTTCGTTAACCTCTAACATATCTGCTCAGAAACAAAATCATTACGACTCCTCAATTACTTTAACAAGTAGATAGCACCAAACCGCAACAGATAATCAGAAGCTATTTATATTACAACCCCACAATACTCCTATTCATTTATTTATATACTTACAGATCACTATAGAGACCCCCTAAAGTTAACTAAACCATTCTTAGTTAAACGTGTTCATTAACCATGCAATATAATATAATAATAAAATGCTATACTCATATGAAATATATAATTCATCATGTCAGCCAAACTACGTCCACTGCAGGACAAAAGCCTCCCCAAAGAATGAGGCGATATGCCATAATCGCCACGCTTGGCAGACGGGTTGGCGATCGCAGTAGGTCATAGTTAACAGAAAATCGCTGCTGTCCGTTCTTTGGTAGGTATTCCCTTGGTCGATTTCTACGCCCCACACGGGATGAGATGGGGTGATGCTATTCTATGCCGTCACCACACAGCATAAATATGTAATGATTATTATGGAAACATCATTAAGTTAAATAATACAGTCTGTTTCTTGTTACACGTGTAATAATGTTCATTAGACTCTAACAAATCTTCTCAGAAACAAAATCATTACGACTCCTCATGTACTCTAACAAGTAGATAGTACCAAACAGATAAGTAAAAGCTATTTACATTACACCGCATAACTCGTATTCCTATATTTATATGTTTATATAGATTAAAGAGATCCTTTAAAGTTAATTAAAAATACTTAGCAAAGTATGCTTCATTGAACTTTAAGGAATATTGTTAATTAACACGTGTAGCAGTGTTAATAAACCATGCAACATAATATTATAACAATAAAACTGTACCCATATAAAATATATATTAATTATTATAGAAACATCATTAGGTTAAGTAATACAGTCTGTTTCTTGTTACACGTGTAATAATGTTCATTAACCTCTAACAAATCTTCTCAGAAACAAAATCATTACGACTCCTCAATTACTCTAACAAGTAGATAGCACCAAACCGCAACAGATAAGTAAAAGCTATTTACATTACACCGCAAAACTTCTGTTCATTTATTTGAGGATAGAAAGGTTTTTTGCGATTCCAACTAATTAGGCCCCACAACAAAAACTTATTAGGTTTTCTCGGAAATAGGGCAGTTTGTATTATCGATATTCGGCTTAGTGTCTGTTCTTGTTTTAGCCGATGCTATAATAATAGTAAGTGGTGTAACGTTAGATTATTTTGTTCTTTTGGAAGTAGTATTGTTCTAGATATTAAAATAATTATTACGCTTTGTAACATCTATTAACGTGTTTAGTTAATTAATTTACTGCTTGGTTGGTTTAATGGTAGCGTGTTCAACCGCAGATGGCGTGGTTTGTAACTTGCCTTTAACGCCGGTCGTGGGTTCGGTTCCCACCCAGGACACATATTTAAGTGTATGAACATGTCTGTTTGTCCTGAGTCTGGGTGTTATTAACTACATGGTAGGTATTTATTTAATAAAATAAAAGTAGTATATGTAGTACTGGTTTACATAGTACAAGCTCTGCATAGTTTGGGATCAGAGGGCCGTGTGTAAAAATGTCCCAGGATATTATACATATTATTACAGATAACAAGGTCCTATGATCAAATCCCGGTGATTCAAAAAAGTGATTTGTTGGCTATGTTATACCCTCGTGACTCGGAGAGCACGTAAAGCCGTCGGTCCTGTACCTGACCTCTTTTCTTTCGTGTTGCTAGTCGTCCCTTCGAATTATGAGAGTGATGAAATAGGAAGTATCTCTTATATCTCAGTATATCTCAGAATATCTTATCTCTATGGAATAAATCGTCTGTAAGAGACGCAAAAGCAGTGGAATAAGGACTAAAAACATTGAAAAATATAGCAAAGTCTGGTTAAAGGTTAAAGTGATATTTGAAGTTTTCCATTTATAAAATTCTTCTATCATAAACTTCAAGGGAAATAACACTTATATAGGGAACCCTATTTAAAACAGTTACGACCAACGTGGTTCTAAAATAGGTCAATGATAAACTGGCAACACCTATCAAATTTCACTTCTCCTGCAAAAAAAATTAAAACGCAATTTTTTCGACACTAAAATTCCCATGGCGCATGGGGCTAGAACGTCGGTTCATTTTTTATATTTCACTGTATAACAAAATATGCTGTAAATATTCTAAGGGCATTTTCAAAGGTTATAAATAATATATAATGTATTACAAGACAAATACAGGAAATGGAAGACAAAGAAACCGCAAATACTATATTTCCTAGAGTAAATAAATCACTTAGTAAGAAGGCATAAGAAATTAAAATTAGCAAACAATACGGGATGTATTCGTTATTTCCGTGCCAGATTCACAATTAATTGGTTTGCATTATTTTGTTCAATTAGTAGGTACTGCAGTGACAAATAAATATACAGCTCTTAAAATTATTACTTTTTGAGCATGTATCACGTAGACGTGACATCGTTAACCAGTCATTAATGATGTCATGTCTACGTCTATTGGTTTGGTCGTTAGTGACTGTGATCGCTAAGCTTGCGGTCACTAAGCTGATCCCTAAGCTAGGTAATGGGTTCCAATCCCATCCGAGTTAGAACCCACGACCATTTGTTACATATCTAGATGTAGTTTATGTATAATATGTATGTATGTATATGCAAAAAAGTAACTTTCGTGAGAACATAAACTTTATCTTAAACTTTATATATTTCTAAAGAGACCGTCCAGATAACTTGTATTTAATAAAGCTCGTCCAAAATTTAGAGAAGTTAATTCGTTCTATTTCTTACGTTATAGTATTATCTGGCCTCTTAATATTTGCAGTTAATTTTGTTATCCTTATACGTTACCTTGTCATCTCCGTTGATGTTTCTCTTTTACCTCACGCGGTACCTTATAAAGATAATGGCATCTTGCGCCTTATATTACTTCCCTCATTCGTGACATGGAGGTTTATGCCTGACGTTAGAACATTTTCTATCATGATTTCAGGGGGAAATAGTTGGGTGTTTTGAAAGTGGGGCGGGCAACATTAAGGGGAATGGTGGCGGTTATAACAGCTTAAATACAGTCATAATGTGATCTAGATTTAAGAATGACTGAATTTTAGATATTGTATGCATTATCGTATTTATCGTAGTTCCTGTGGTGTTGCGTCGGCAGTCATACTTACCATCATATTATGAACCACTAGTTCGTTTGTCTTGCTCTTATAAAAAAAACTCAATTCCCACAAACAAAGATTGTATACAATGTAAATTTGCTGAGAATCATTACTTGATAATTTTAAAACTTATGTTATCAAGTACTCAATAGCCGCGCAACGGTTATGACGTAGCTGCTATATTACACATTATGATTATTTATTTAATTAGTGATTATCATTTTATTAATTACTATAATAATTCTATAATAATTTACATCTTAAAACTATTATTAATCGATATTAGACTTTTAAATGTTTATCACTGATAAAAATATAAAAAGGGTAGGAGATTATTAAAGAGGGATTTCTTGTAAGACAGTGAATTAGAACGTTACTCTGTTCGATTAAATATTGTGTGTGGAAAACATCTCGGAGTTTTAATGTGCAGAACCTACGAGTGCGAAATACTTACTTACGTAGTGGTTACCCTAGTGTCAGAGTTACCTCAAACCGCTCAGTAGGCCTCCGGCATGGCTAAATAGTCATTAGACAGCTGTCTTCAATGATTACAACCGGGAGCGAGGGCTTCACGTGTCCTCTGAGGGACAAACACGCTCAGTTATTAAACCACTTTGGCGGTAACCCATATTATTATATGAACTGATCTAAAGTAAAAAATCTGTTTAGTTTATATTAGTATTTTATAGTTCATTTCATATTATATTCAGTTTTTATTTTAAATTTTTATCAAGTAGGTACAGTTTTTTACTCTTTTACGCCAAAACTACTATAACGCGGGTGAAACCGCGGGGCCTTGCTAGTATTATTATACTTATACTGACACGTTCTACGACTTTTACGCCCGTATCAGCAAACCCTGATCTCTCTGAGCCAAATAAATGCAAAACCTATTGAACTATAACGAGGTCAACGGATCCGAAGAAAATTTTCACGGTACCTACTAATATTTTTTCTTGAAAGCAATATTTTTTGTCGACGTAGAGATGTAGTTAGGTCGTAAGTAATTTTCGACGTGAGAACGAAAAGCGTTGGTGAAGATGATCGATGACGCAACAAAACATGTACCTACGCGTTGTTAAGTGAGATACTGAAGCGGATACAGAAATAAAGGATGTTTTTTTAATGTTAAATCTTAAGCGGCGTTCTCCTAACACGTGACCTGATCGAATATTCGTAATACCGAGGGTGTTTTTTTTTAATTCACACTGGCCGTTTATATTATTTAGTGACGCTAATCGCTAAACCAGAGGTAGGGTTCAATTACCACCCCATTTGTTCTATATCGAGGTGTAATTTATTCTAAATAAATACATATATAAAATGTATTTATTTAGAAATATATGTACCAGTTGTCTGGTTCCCATAGTTCTGACGCTACCTAGTTAGTTATCCCAACATATTTATAAAAAAAACATGTAGTTAGCGTGTGAGCCTATCCAAATTTATTTGTTAATTTAATAAAAAAAATACATAATATTAGAGTAGTGAAAGTAAGATATGTATCTTCTGCCGTCAAGCAAACCTGTTTATGGATACATCGTTATTTTTTAAATTCATAATACGGAGGATCTTTTTTTAATTCACACTGGCCGTTTATACACTCACATGGCCAGTCTAACTGTAAACGTCATTTTATGAATAAAATATAGTATCCATAGCAAACCACGAACCGGAAGACGCAGCGTGGGCAGGCCCCCTACAAGATGGATCGATGATCTTGTGCGGGTCGCTGGAAATCGCTGGATGCGGATAGCGCAAGACCGGCAATTGTGGAGATCTTTGGGGGAGGCCTTTGTCCAGCAGTGGACGTCTTTCGGCTGAGACGATGATGATGATGATGATGATCGATTGCAAAAGCTTTGCAAAGTTGGGGCTAGATGGCGCTGTGTGATATGTCATGTTCCAAATATTTATTTATTTATATTTTGACTGGACTATACTTATTACTATACTCGTATTACTAAAGCATTCTTTATACATTCAACTAATTAAAAACAAAATTCTTACTTTACAGTAATTATAGAACGGTTTAGTTAACCTCTAAGTCTTATCCCTTACGCCATGTTTAAGGAACTCGACACGCGATGTTTACACCAAAATGTCGTGTTGGATATTGAATTTCAAGTCAGTCCACATTAAGAACAGCCGTGAGATCCTGTCGCTCTGGAAACGTGAATAGAAGTGGTAAGTTACCTTGTGCTGAAAAGGAAATAGTTGTTAAGAGAATTCGCATAAGGGAGGACTGGGGTGGTATCTTGTTACGCCCTTGTTCCTTGCTAGGATTTATATAGGAGTTAATACCGCTAACAAAATCCTACTAATCGTACTAATATATTAAATGCGAAAGTTTGTATGTATGGATGGATGGATGTTTGTTACTCTTTCACGTAAAAACTAAAGAATGGATTTTAATGAAACTTTACAATAATATAGCTTATACATCAGAATAACAAATAGGTTACAATTTATAAAGATATTGTGTGAATTGTCCTTAATATGATGATAAGTGTCAAGTAAGTAGGAAAAAATCTACCATTTGCGAGCTATTCCAGCGTGCACTGCCAAAACCGCTATATACATTCTACTAATATTATAAATGCGAAAGTTTGTGAGTATAAATGTATGTATGTATGTTTGTTACTCTTTAACGCCAAAACTACTTTAACGCGGAGGGTGAAACCACGGGCGCAGCTTGTATTATAAACGCGAAAGGCCGAAAAGTGATTTTAAATCACTTTCGGCCCGACCCGGGATACGAACCCAGGACCACATTATCTGCGGTTGAACACGCTACCGCTAGACCAACGAGGCAGTTATCCTTGTTGTAGTCATTAGAAAACAGTATTTAAGTCATGGCAGACGCCTACTGGGCTGCTTGAATAACTCTGACACTAGGGTGACCATTTGGTGGTGCAGTGCATGACGTGGCAGCTACTGAGGAACACTGCCAGAAAACTCAGTAGGAATCATTTTTTAAAATATTTATTTCTTAGTAAAAAATATCATTGTATGTACCTAAATGTGTTAATCTAGAGCGCCTCAATCCCATGCCGGTTTATCAATTAAATAATCAAAAGTTTTGTAGTAAGCCCTGCTACACAATTAGGCTTTTACAGTCTTTTTAAACTTATTCGTAGATAGTAAAAAAGTCATATATGTTATTTTTCTGTGTTTCATACGTTTATTATAAGAGGTATGCAAAATGAAATACATAAATTACATTTCTGAATATTGCCAGTTGCTTACAGACCGGTAAGAGCACTTAGCACACACCAGTTATTCTAAAATATGCGCTAAGTGGTGTGAAATGTGTGCATGCACACAATAAGCATCTTCCTTTGTCTTCACAATGATTTCGAACCGTTTGAAGAAAAGTATTCACTCTATTTCACAGCATCATTACTTCTCTTTGATTTTAAACAATTTTGCAATGTAAGGAATAATCCCAATTACTTACTTATTACTTTTTACGGGGGGTTCGAACTTATATCTAGTTTAAAGTTTACGTTACATTACCAAAAAAGCGTCGCTTACTCCTGAAAAATTCTTGAGATATATTACTTTCATTCAAAATTATATGGGATATTAGTGCTATCTACCGCTTAGCAATTACTGTTGTTAGGTGAAGTAGTGAGAGTCTCTTAAGGTAACTGTAAACATGATTTCAAAAAAGCATATACTCTATTATCCACAGCTGTAAGTGGTAATTTCAAAAACACAACGCCACCCATGATACGTTAATATCAACTAAATATTAAAAGCACTGTAATATTCAATGAGATCAGTTACTTTAAAGCTCAATTTCGCTTGTTTTATTAACCCTTTTAAAACAACTCTTCACCGTCGATTTCGTTATTCTCGGTACAAAATCCTTGCCTACTCTTTTTCAATTCCTTAACAATGTATTTTGTATACTTTTACGGAAATTCTAGAACATCTTCAGTTTATTTGAGCAAAAAAATGAATGATGTGTAAGTGCTTGAGAGCCTAAGAGGTTTAGCAACGTCTTTCACAGGCTGTTTACTTTGAGATATAGGATATTTTTATTCTGTACTCTGTGAAGTATAACAAAATAAATTAGAGGGAATTTTTGCTAAGAGTTTTTAAGCATACTGAATCTGTTGTTGAGTCTGTGTTGTTTTTTGTAGGGAAATTGTTAACCTAGTGTCAGAGTTGTTATAGTCGCACAGTAGACCTCTGTAATGCTTAAACGGGAACTACAGCTTAATGGGCTCCTCTTAGCATGGAGATGCTCATAAAGGAAATTGCCCATTCTTCTATAGAGCTTCGTCCCTCTGTAAATAATTTTGTATGATTACCAAAATTGTAGGTCAAAGAGGAGTGATATCATGACATATAATAAAGTAAAAAATATAGAAATATTTTGTGGGGTTTTCTTAATAATATAAATCAAAGTTCAGTTTTGAGGTTAGGTGTAGATGAGTACCTACTCAAAAAATATTGGTAAATTGAAAGATGGGCTCTGCAACAATGTAAGAATAATATGAAATATGTCCCCTTTAACTAAATAGTTTTTTACAGGTAAGATGATGCTAGAACTATCAAGCAATAACGATAATGACACTCAATATGAAAGAGAAAGAATAAGCTTTGGCATGTTATTCTTTAATTGAACATTAACAACAGTAGAATTAAGCTAACTATAGCCTGACCTAACAACGAACGGCGGCGACACACTTAATTAAAACAAAAACAGTGGCAACAAACGATAAAAACATCCGAAAACCATGCTTGTTTTTCACCAAGTAAACATGACAGCCAGATAGACATTGACAGTTCTTTTATTTTACCGTTTGCGGGGATCGTTACGCATACTGTCAAGTGTCAGTTGCTCTTGTAATACTCACTTTTTTAATATCTATCTATTAATTAACGATATTAATACATTTAAATAATGAACAACTTAATATAATGTAAGTTATTAAAATGACAAGACCTCTAGTTTGATATTTACTGCAAGTGATTAATGTGATCGTAATGATTTCAGTCTTTAACTGTCTTTGCAAATGTACTCAAAATAAAAATTAGTCAAATAAATAACCAATTAACATGAAAACTTAAACCCCACAAAGTTTTTGTGCGTAACAAATAAATAATAATTATAAAAATAGGTTATGAATAATGGATTTTATTTCATGATCATTCTCGGTTTAATTTAAGGGAGACAGAAATGGGCAATCACCTTTAGGTAGGGCATCGCGTTCATTCGCTCAAAGAGCAGCCCGACTGGGGAAGTATGGAGGTTCTTCCCCAGTTGGGCTGCTCTTTGAGCGAATGAACGCTGAATCCTTACAAGACATTCTTTAATAATAACATTAACAATTTTAATGTTGTGTTTACGAGTGTGAGTAATGTCGCCAGCCCATTGGGGTGGGGGGAAGGGTCAGCTACACTTGTTTGCAGACTTTTAAAGGCCGGGACTGCAACCGCGACTCCTCTGGTGTTGCGAGGGTCCACGGGTGGCGGTGATCACTTACCATCATGTGACCCACTTGCTCGTTTGTCGCCTTCTGATATAAAAAAAAATAATATGTCGGTCACCCATCTAAAGATAAACCGCGTACCTAGGTGCTTAACCTCCCCGATAACATATGGACCGGTGAGAGCCATTGCTGGAAGTACCTCATCATCACATCAAATTAATAAAAGATTTTCCTTCTTTCTATCTTTATAATTAATTGTGTATCTAATGAGGCGTTAGTAAAATCACAGTATTAACGGTAAAACATACTTATTTTCTTTAGACAATCTATGTCGCAATAAGTCTTAGGTAAGTGTATAAAATGCTAGTCAAGTAAAATGAACATTCAAAACTCAATTTAAAATCCACTTTTCAAATGCAAACACTCACAATTTATTCATATTGCAACTGCTACTAAAAAGGAACGGCTCTTAACCGAAAATAAAATAATAAACGCGGAAACCCAAACGAAAAACTACCGTACATTTTCAATTCATACCGAAAAACAAAGAGGTGTATTAAAAAAATAACGGCGGCACAACACCACCCACTTCGCCCTGCTAGATAAATTAAAATAAAAAAAAATACAAGAAAACAACAAAAATTGGGGAAGCAGTTTATATGAACGTCGTTTGTACGCGTCCAGTGCTGGCCATGAGCTCATAAATTACCGCCCGGTAGCCATTTTTGGCACCCAGTTTTGCACGGCTGCGCCTCGCAGAATTTTCACCGATAAAATTCAATAGATATTTACTACGTGGTTACATGATTTGACGGTCACCGTAGCCTAGTTGGTAGTGCTCCTGCCTACGAAGCTGGTGGTCCTGGGTTCAAATCCCGGTAAGTGCAAATATTTGTGTGATGAGCACGAATATTTGTTTCTGAGTCATGGATATTTTCTATGTATATAAGTATTTATCTATCTATATAGGTATGTATACCATCGCCTCGTACCCATAGTACAAGCTTTGCTTAGTTTGGGGCTGGGATGATCTGTGTGACATTGTCCCTAAATATTATTAAAAATATTATTATTATGATAATATGTAACCACGTAGTATATAAATAGATCAAATCAAATCAAATCAAATCTTTATTGGCTCAAATATGGTACATAAGATGTTAATCAAAAGGTTATATCCGACATATTCTGACCTGAGGTAGTGCAAATATACATATAGTTTTGAAACTTAATCTATTAATTAATCTATTAAATTACATTAATAATTCGACTTATATCTAGATATTCTTTAGTTTTATAAAAACATTTCTCTTTGAGGAAATTAAACAATTTCTTCCTAAATTGAGGTAATGACATTTTTTTAATATGTAATGGAAGGTTATTATGTATTTTGATTGCCATGCAATATGCATTTTTTTTGAAAATGTCTAGTCTTATTCTAGGTAATTTAATTTCGTCTTTAAGTCTAGACATGGTATCAAAATGTTCGAATAAATTTGGATGTCTTTTAACTAAAATGCATATTTCATATATATATACAGGATAATGGAAGAATTTTATATTTATTAAATAAAGGTTTGCAACTGTCCAAGAAACTAGCCCCACAAAGGGCTCTAATGCACATGCTAGATATATGTTACTTTGTCGTATGGTCAGTGGATGGCTAGACAAGCTATGGCTAGTTTTAGCCCCCCCAGTAAACTACGATATGGCTTAGTGACTGTTTATGTAAGGACTACCATCGAGATTGACAGCTTAGGCTGCCTGTCCAGTGGAGCTGAACGAAAAGCGAGGTAAAAATCCACCATCCATATATATATAAATTAGATATTATAGATAACTTACGCCTAGACATGGTACAAATAACCCTGCCCATCACACAAAGATTTGGCCTGGGTAGGCATCAAACCCACAACCACTGGCATAGAAGTCAGGGCCACTAAAAGGGCCAGTCAATAATACATTGACAGGCCTTTTGGTCTAGTATTAAGTTATTTATTTACTCTTTTAATCTATTTATTCTTAACCTAACCCTATTGACTCATGTCAATACACCTTTTGATCCAGGAAAATTTAATAACCTTCGACGTAATCATGTCGTCTGTCCAACTATGCTTGTTGCTACATCCCTAGCCCAAGGATATTTTCTTTTCTTAAGTAGTTTTGTGTGTAATAAAGGCAATAACCTCTTGCACATATATCCAATGTGCAAGCTACAATGCAAAATACTGTAACAACGTGGCACTTAAAGCTCGATAAACTGAAAATTTGATAAATATAATAAAATAATCTACATCCACACACACAACACAGACACATACACACACACACGCACGCACACACACACACACACACACACACACACACACACACACACACACACACACACACACACACTTTATATGCTTGCATGTTTCCACATCGTTGTATGTACGCGAATATTGTCCCTCGATTATAGTATCGTACTTTATAAAGGAGGAGGGAGCCTGGAGATTTATCACACAGGTCTCGAGCCTGCAACAGACTCCAGCTCTCTCAAAGGTTCAAAATTAATGTAAGTTTTTGTACTTTTAATCTTACATGGATTGTACTTTTATTTGTACCTTTTTGAGATAAATAAACGATTATATTATTATTATTAAATTGCTTCGGTCATCTTGCAAGTAATCTAATCAACATCATCATCATGTCAGCCGAAATACGTTCACTGCTGGACATAAGCCTCTCCCAAAGATCTCCACAATTGCTAGTCTAGTTTCTTTCGTTTTGCAAATTTTGTTGTGACACCAGGAAAAAAAATTCAGCTTCAGTCCAGTGTGCAGAAATTGGTGGTGTAATACCCCCGTGCGTCGTAAACCACGTAAAGCCTAGCATCTATCCAATATCTGACTTCTTTCCGGCCGTGTCGTCTCATCGGATAGCATCCCTCTGTGAACTATGACCATCATACTGATTTAGCTGACATGATGATTATGATAATTCTGCGGTAAGTACTTGTGTCGTAAGACTCGTATATTTTACCTATATTTGTGAAATACCGACGAGATATCAATTCGAATAACGAGAATTTCCATCAATTTAATTATAATTTGAATGTATAATCAGTTACATAAATCATAATAACTTACTTCATTCGCCAACGGTTGCCAGTCAATCTATCAATATTATAAATTTATGTTTTAATTAAGACTGAGCCCTCTGCCTGCACATAAATTTTATTATGAACTTAAGGAGGTATTCAGATTTTTCAATTTGTCAATATTATTATTAAAATTACGGAGTTGTAGCGATTGCACGTGTGTTTGTCAGCGTTGCCTTCCTTTAGTTAGTCCCTTATATATCTGTGTATATGTAGTTTGAATTATAATTTTCCCGAGCAACCCCAAAATGGGCTGTATTTGTGGAGCATCGGTCCAATCCATGGCCCACCCAACATCGTGCCCAGCCTGCCCTGCCACATGTTCATGGCAGGATCTTAGGAATGCAACAAGCAGGGCAAACAGTGTCGCCACGTTCTGTACCGCAAAAAACATCTACCGGTTCGTGGTTGCCACTTGAGAACCTTCCTGCCTACTGCCATATAAGCTTTGGCTATGACGGTGACTATGGTTCGCCTGCGGATTTTGACATTTCTGATTCGATCTCGCAGGGAACCTTCGGTCATAGGCTCATAGCCCTCTCCATTGCTCTTTGGCTTTATTTATTTTACTGTTTTGTAAATGAAATGCTTCCATTACCCTATTATTAAAAACGAATAAAAACAAAATCAAGCCATTATAAAACAACTGGCTCACATCTATACATATAATAAAATCGTAGGAAAGTCAAAACTGTACATTGAATATTTTTTTAAAGGATACTTGGGGCTTGATCTGCAATCGATATCAAAGCCTAAAATATAGTTTTTAGAATTTTTGTCGGTTTGTCTGTATGTATGTCCGGGCTAAACTCAGAAAGTTCTGCATGGATTTACTTAAATTTTTGCATGAATATTACTAAGAGGACGGGTCTACATATAGGCTACATGTTATCACGCTATCACCTACGGGGATGAGCTGTGATCATTTATAAAGTTTAACGCGGGAAAAACCGCGGGGCACAGCTAGTATTGAATATTTTTCCAACGAAGCTAAATGTCACTACGGTGACTATACAATACTTAATTATAGTGAAATTTTGAGCATTAATAATAACCTTTGTGTGTTAGTACGTGCCCTTAAGCATAAGAGCCACTATTGTGTAGCTACTGTGTTTAATAAAACCGATATTTGAAAGTCACATGTAAGTCGCCAATTAATTTAATGCGTAATATGTAAGTAATGTCTATCGTAGACACCCTTATATTAAATGGCATTTTTACAATTTAAATTCTATTGAAAAATGGCTTATATTATTTAGTATATAAGATTCAAATTCAAAGAATTGAGCTAGAGACGAAATCTTATTTAAAGAGGTTTTGTACTTTCAGTATTGCTTATTTGGAACATTTCGAGGTGTCTCAATGACAGCTAAATCTTCTGTATCTCATATTCAGTGCGCGGTTTGCATATTCGTCGGTTTACATTATTTCTAAATCTTCAGATCGTTAGTTTTGGAAAAAAGCTTTTTATTCTTTTAATGTAATTGCACGCGTATTTGATGTGGGCATTGATGTTTTTATTTTTTTATGAAAATACTAGCCGTCTTCATTATAATATTGTTTTAAAAATATGAATAAAATTTGGAATCACATTGCAGCGCCACCTACCGGGTCCAATTGTAAAAGTAAATCTTTAGTTCGTTTAAAATTTCGAGTCAGAATAGAAACTTCTCGAAACGAAGGAACGCAAAAAAATAAATCTGAAACAGTCAATTTATTGTCGCGATATCATTAAAAAGCCGTTCCATTTTTAAGCAATTAAGTAACTCCTTAACACTTTGACAGCCGAAGATTTCACAATACAATAGGTTTGGGACGTACTCTGCACGTGATCGGATCAATATTTTTCCGATGTTTTAGTAGATATTCTGCTAAATGGCTACAGGCGGAGATAGATTCAACAATTCGATGATCATACACAGCGATCCGGTTTAGTAAATTTTTATGTACAGACGCCAGCACATTCAGCTACCCCAATCTGTCAAATTTCTCTAGATTTTAAACTTTATCACATAAGCATGAGGATCACTTTCAATTGGGGAAAGGAGAAGGAAACTTCTGGGCCCAGCAGTTAACTAGTTGAAATGTGAATTAAAAAAACCGTTATATTTTTCTAAAGGAAATCACAAAATATGGTATCATTTTTCTATCTAGGAAGCGAGAAAACTTAAATTAAGGTATGAAACGAAATAATCGATAAAATAATGATGAATTGCTCGCAATCTATTAAGAATAAATCGGTAAAATCTCAGAATATGTTTGAAAATCGAGTGACAAGTGTTTTTCGTGGAATCGATTCATAACGGATCGTATTCCTTTAATTGTTTTTCGGGCAACACTTCTCTGCCTGACAGCCTTTACATACTCTTTGACTGTCACTCGTTCGTTGTCTTTCGTTTTAAGTGCGCACGTATTTTCCATGTATTATTTGTGGTTTTCTTCGACTGTAGTGACTGCACGGGGCGCGGGGGATCCAAACGTGCCAGATCTTCGACATGTCACACTCTCCATGCATAAAACCATAACACAACCGAAACCATTCAAAAATATTTTGTAAAAAACTACAATGTTATAATTTAACCTCACTTTTAATATACTTCATATAACTTGATTCCTGGATAGCCAAATTTCACCAAAATTTCAGTGAGGTCTTGTTATTATATCCTCTCACAAATAAGGCTAGTTTGATTCAGTTAACACCTGGGCCCAGGAATGTATGGAGTCATTTCCTTCTCCTTTGACAGATTGGGGTAGCTTGGTCTGTATTTCATGTTTCTGTTGATTTCATGTGTAATAAATGATTTAACTATCCCGAGTTCGTTTTATAAATAGGTTTTTATATATAATATTACAATAATGATCTACCCGCATTAACATTACTGTAATATTTTTGTACACTTTAGGAAAACTGAAACGACTCTGTTTCACTTTATCATTAAGGCTCCAATCAAGGAATCCAAGCGTATCTCCAGTATTCTCCAGTAAACTTCAATGCGCCACAATGTCCACAAACAACGTCCATTGAACCAATACGAACTAAAGGGTGTCAGCTGTAATCAATTGTGCAATCGTATAGAAACGCTGCTCGATTCAAATAACTGCTTGAAGCTTGAAGTTTCTACTTGCGCGTCGAAGATTATCTAGTTGTTGATCTGTGTGATGTGCGCGACGATTTCGCATTACGAACCGAGCCGTTTCATGGTTACCTCTCTTCCTTCTTGAGTTTGAGAAACCCAAAGTCATGCTATTTTTCTTCAATTGATTGATTCACAATGTTAATGCATAAAGATCTTGTTGGTAAAAATTGATCTTTCGGTCTCTCTCGGTCCCGGTATTTTTAATGATAATTCTTAACGATTTCAATAAAAGAAAGAAGGTTATCATTTCGACTATATGTGTTCGTCGTTTATATTTCACGCTATTTCCCCGTTAGTTTTGGACCGATTAAGATAATTTGTAAATTATAAAAAAATGTTTCTAATTCAAAGAGGAATGCTATCGAAACTAAATATAATAATAATACCCTGGGATATTAGTCACACACGGTGAATGTGAATATTGTACTTTATAAATTATATATCTTAACTCTCCATACGAGACGAGGAGGAGCCATAAAAATATTTTACAGATCCCACATACTATAGTTTTCTGTGATTTGTTTAGTTTTATGGGTAGATAGTGATAGAAAACCAATTTATAAATATAAAAAAAAATTTTTTTTTTGGCACCCAATACTAAATGCATCATCTAATCGTTATTCTTGTATGGGGAGTATGTATGTGTGTTACAAACGTATAATTGACCAACGGAGAGTACATCTAGACTCGGAACAAGTATTTATGGGTCACACAAATACAGCTGCTGCGCGGGAATCGAACCCAGGACAGTGGCGAGGCGACTGTCTTAACCGCTGCGCCACACGTGCAGACAAGTTAACTTAATCTTACCAATATTATAAATGTGAGAGTTTGAGAATATGGTATAGACGTATGGATGTTTGTACTCTTTCAGGCAAAAACTACTAAACGGATTTTAGTAAAACTACAAAGTTTTAGCAAAATCCGTTATATATACAAATAACACAGGCTATCACACTCATTTTATGAAGGCGAAAGTTTGTGAGTGTGTGAGTGTGTATGTTTGTTACTCTTTCACGCAATAACCACCAGACGGATTTTGATGAAACTTTGTAGTAATATAGCTTATATATCCGAATGACACATAGGCTACAATTTATAAAGTTTAACGCGGGTAAAACCGCGAGGCACAGCTGGTAATTTATAAAGATTAACCCGGGTATAACCGCGGGGCACAACTAGTAGCGGTCTTATTTCTAATCCACTTTAGCTGCATAGTTTGTGCCACTACAATATTCGCCACTCACAAAAGTGCAACATCTGGTTTAGGGAAATTCTTTATTGCATGGCAAATTGCCAACGAGCCAATAGGTATAATGGAGTCAACGTCCAGAGAGGTAATTTGTGTTCTGTTCATTCAACAACCCGTCTTGTTAATGTCAACAGTAGAGGCAGCTTTATTTACTTGCAATTAGAGTAATGTAATAATAATAATAGTCAGCAAAAATTCCAAAAAAGTGTAAAGGATTACTACCTATCACTATAGGATACATTGAAAGAACAAGTGGGTATGTAATATGTAAGTATCTATCTTTTATGTTTATGTATACAGACTGGCCGAGGAGTTGACGTTCAAACGCAAAATTTAGATACTGAAACAAAATTTAGACACAGCTAGTATATAAATAAGAAATTATTGTTGTACGAGTATGTTTAAATTTTCATGACTAAAGAAAACAAAAGAATTGTTGCTGAGATATTTTTCAGTGTTTTCCAGTGGTAAAAATAGACGATTCTAAAAGTAATCGTAAATTTCAGCCGAATATAATTACTATGACTATGATTTTTTATGTCTGTCGACTTTTAGGTTGATGTGCGATGACACAAGCAATTATATGGCAATGATTAATTTAGTGATTCACCCTATACAATAATGGAATCAAGGTTAAACTCCGAAAATACACTACATTATAAAACAATACTTTAGTAAAAGTTACATATAATATAGCGAGGACTAAAAACATAATGAAGGCTCCATCAAACTGAATTGTACCGTGAGTCACAAAAGACCATTAGTTCAGTAACTACTATGTGATATAGTCACTTTTTGAAGTGACAACTCCTTTAGGTACTACAACTCAACGCACTATGAGCTTAATATAATAAGTTCATGGGGCGGATGTTAATGGGGCTGCCCCGTTTCTGTAGTGCGTCTGGTATACTCGTGGAGGCACCGGAAAAAATTTGCTCTGCAGAGTTCGGAACAGTTTTAACTCCATCCTGGAAACCGTGATGTCGATCTTCAGTGTGTAGCAAAAGCCTGCATTCGAATTATGGTGAGTCGCAGTACAGTTTTGTCGCTAGCGTTAATCGCACATCCATTCCATCCACACAGAGCTCACGTAGTACACTTAGGGTAGCGTATTTGCGCCGCTTGATATTTCTACTCGTATTTCAAAATAGAAATGAATCGTAAAATATAATCTTTTCTATTACCAGCTCCAGTATTATTCAATTAAATCCACAACCCACATCAGCACTACGTATCGAAACTTTAATAACGTCCTAAAACTTTTCTACGCTTTCCCAACTTTGTTCACCAACTGTTGCAGCAGTATGTCACATGTTATTTACTCCCTATGTTCTTTTATTAGCTGTAACGAAATTCTTTACAAAGGTCATGGAGGTAGCACGAACCCCCTTTATTTTATACCAATGAGGGTCATAATAGTGTTACACAAGTAGGCTCAGCTGTAGTTACGTGGTGCGAGTGAGTTTAATCCTTATCTGTTAAATCTTAAAGGTGATTATTGGGTGGTGGGTGAGAGTTGTTGTTAGTGGGTAGTTGGCAATCGAGAAGCAGTTATCGTATTGATCGCGGTTGTTAAGTAATGCAGGTATTCATAAATGGGTGGATGTAATGGTTTGCGGTGTTAATTTTTATACAATGTATAGGGTGTTACAAAGTGTCTGCTGTTTTATAGTGGTGGAGGCTTGTAGATTGTTGTGGGGTCTTTTGATAGTTGAACCGTGTGGTTTCGGGCACAGAAACAATAACAGGGCTACCGGATATCATCCTGTGAGTGTCGTAACAGGCGACTGAGGGATACAGCATGTTGTCGGGCAGCAGCGCCACGTGTGTACTAACTACTATCTAACTGTGGTCGCCAACTCGCATGATAAGTGCGGTGACTAAAACAAACGCCTCCAAATGGCAACTTTATATAAAACTATATATTATAAGAGAAGTAGGGCACAGCGTTATTTTTTTTAAATAAAGTAAAATAAAAAAGGTTTTTATTCACGTAGACTTGTAAAAGCGCTTGTAACAAGTCAGAACATGTTTGTAGTAATATAGTTGTATACATTATTATATCTAGTAACATAGATATTTAGGTACACAGTGTATTGATTGTATGAAAACATTTATAAAATTTATTTTATAATAGCAAAGATATTTAGCTTATTGTCAAGAGATAATTATGTTTATGAAATGAAATGAAATTTTATTCAGCACTTGGGTATTAACATACACTTGTACTTGTCAAGGTCATAATGCAGTACATAAACATAGTGGATAGTAAAAAGTTACAAAAAAAAAATAATTTGTCAATCCGTGCGGTTGGTTTTATCGCAAATATTTTCTGAAATCTTTAAATAAATAACAATTTACCAATCTATTATTTTGAAATTTAGTTCTACTATATTAAAGATGACTATACTAAATTAAAGAATGGAAGACTAAAGCAAAAAGACGAAATTCTAAAGTTTTAAGTTTAATTATATAGTTTAAGTCTAATATTTTTACTACATATTGTCAATTAGCTCAAAGAACAGCCCGACTGGGGAAATACCTCCAACTTACGGAAGACATTCCTTAATAATAACATTAATAATGTAATATTGTGTTTCTGAGTGTGAGTAAGGTCGCCAGAGCTCACCTGGGGGAAAAGTTGGCAGCGCTTGTTTGTTGCCTCTTTTAAAGGCCGGCAACGCACCCGTGATTCTTCAGGTGTTGTGAGTGTACATACATGGGTGGCGGTGATCACTTACCATCAGGTGACTCACAGGCTCTTTTGTCGCGCTATGGCATAAAAAAAGAAAAAACCTTGGAGGAGACTTATGTCCAGCAGTTGAAGATTTCAAACGGATGATGATGATGAATATAATTTCCATAATGCTATTTCGGTTGTCTATTCGTCGATATTATGAGACATAGTTCTAGTTAGTCAACTATTACATCCATATTACTAGAATGAATGGTGGTCTACCACCGTAAGTTTCACAAGAAATTTTTACCGCGCCCTACCACTCTGGGGAATCAATATACTGCGGAAGTATTTCCGATCCGGTATGAAGTGGCAACCTTCAAGGAGTGAGCCTACTCATTTTACAAAGGCTGGCAACGTACTGGGAGCCCTTCTGGTGTTATAGGTATAGTGCCGCTTGCTCATTTGCTTTGCAATTATATAAAGAAAAACTAAGGACTTACCTTGCAATTACCATATATTTTATTTACAAATCTAGATAAATTAGGTGTTGAATTAATGACGGTCACCGTAGCCTAGCTGGTAGTGCTCCTGCCAACGAAGCTGGTGGTCCTGGGTTCGAATCCCGGTAAGTGCAAATATTTGTGTGATGAGCACGAATATTTTTCTGAGTCATGGATGTTTTCTATGTATTTAAGTATTTATCTATCTATATAAGTATGTATATCGTTGCCTAACCCATAGTACAAGCTTTGCTTAGTTTGGGGCTAGGAGGATTTGTGTGACATTGTCCCTAGATATTATTATTATTATTTGTTTGGGTAGCAATAATTTATTCCTAAGCATGAGTTGTTTCAGCGAATACCTCCCAAATATTTTGGTAACCGAGATGATAATGGAGCTGTGCACATGTGTTTGCCATAAATCAAGTAAAACACAAACATATAATAAACGTACAGTTAGTGGAACGGGGTGAATAGAAAAACCGGGAGTGGAAAGCAATAGGGACTACATACGTAATACTTTGTTCCTGTTTCTAATCACCCCGTTTTATGGTAAAGAAATGCGAACAAGAAAAGAGGAAAAGGGCAAGACCGTAGTTTTTTTCTGCCTTTCCCCCTGCATCATCCACCTAGATAGATCGACAAAGCTGCAGGTTACCCAGGGTAGGATCCTCGTCAACCTAAACTATGTAGTCATGTCGTCCCTGGCCTGTGATCTCGTGCCTCGACTTTGTGCCGTCGATCACAGGCGTTGGAGTAAAATATCGGATTTTCAAAAAAGAGTAGGTATTATTCCGGGAAATCATTTTGATATTTTATAGATAGGTAAGCTCGCATAATTATGTGACTCATTTAATTCTGTGATAACAAGTTCCGAAGCTTCTATCGTTTTAAATGAGTAAGATACACAATATTAAACTTAACCTTATGACAGGCACATAAAGTCTCTTATACCGTGCAAAATTTCGGCTTCACTGTGTGACAGAGACAGTAACAATGCCGCGTATTGTCAACGTGGCGCCATTCTCTATTGGTTGCCGGCTACTAGCCAGTGCTCCTTCAAATCATTTGTTTTTTAATAGTAAACATTGTTATTTTTACCTGAAATTTGGACTATGTGTGGAATATAGAGTATATTTATTGCTGCCAGTATTAGATTTTGATAAATGTGAGTGAATTTTAAATTATAGCTTATTTACGGAGGCTCAAAACTAACGTATTTTTTGAATAACGGTAGAAAACAGTATCACCGAATAAAACAAGGTAAAGTATCTCGCATGCCATTTTTTATGTTAATTGATACTTTTATTACAATTAAATGAGAAAGATAAATAAAGTATGTTTAATAAAAAATAAAGGTAGTAATTTGAACCGTTTTTTGTTTATATTTATATGAGTTGTTATTATTATTATCACATAATTAAGTGAACTGTATTGCTTATTTCAGAAAAATGGAGTCAAATGATACTCCAGAAACGTCTAAACCAAAATCAAAAAATAGGAAGTATAGTGAAGCTATGTTGAAATCTGCTATTGAAAGTGTTCTTGAAGCAAGATCGACTGTGTATGGTGCCTCAAAAGAATACAATATGCCTTGGAGCACACTAAAAGTAAACGTCGAACATGTAAAACGAGAACATGAATTGGGAAACAATAAAATTAAAATGTTAAAGGTGGGTAGACCCTTTTCCCTTTCATCTGAATTAGAGCAAGCATTGTTATCATATATAGTACAAATGCAAGAAATTGGATTTGGCCTCACTGTCAACCAAATAAGGCAGCTCGCTTTTAAATTAGCTGATAACTCAGACTCAAAGCATTATTTTAACGCAAGTAAAGGGCATGCTGGTTGGAATTGGTGGGTAGGTTTTAAAGAGCGATATGGATTAAGCCTAAGGACCCCTGAAAATCTTTCCGCCGGTAGCTATTTGCTCCAACGCCGCGGTATTGGCTGATTTTTATGAGAAATTGCAAACAACTCTAACTTCTCATGATTTAATAAATTGTCCAGAGAGGATCTGGAACTGTGACGAAACCGGTCTAATGTACGTTAACAAACCTAACAAAATCGTGACTAAAATCGGAAAAAAGTATGTTTATAATCGGACATATGCAGAGAAAGGCACCACAACTACCGTTTTGGCGTGTATCAATGCGTCTGGACAATTTATCCCCCTTTTAGTCATATTCAAAGGTGTTAGAAATACCCCGGAGCTATGCAGAGGAGCTTTTCCAAATAGTTTGACAAGACTATCCCCTAAAGGATGGATTAATGCAGATTTATTTTATGAGTGGCTTACATTTTTCAATGACAATATTCCTCCTGCAAGGCCTGTTTTATTAATTATGGATTCCCATGCAAGCCACATAACACCACAGGTACTTGCTTATGCTAAATCTCATCAAATTTTACTATTTACGATGCCTGCTCACACTAGCCACCTCTTACAACCGCTGGATGTTGGTGTTTTTAAATCACTAAAAACAGTGTGGCGAGCAGAATTGCAAGATTATAAAATGAAAAATCCTGGTAAGGTTCCTACAAGACTTGATTTTCATACATGTTCGATAAATGAAAACTATTTGGTTTCTTCCTTAAGTATTTACTTTGTTTGTTTGCAGAATATACATAAAATATTGAGTACAATTTAAACTACAATTTAATTTTAGCGACTAGTCTTGGGCGCGCTCCGTTGCAGAGTAAGTCAGGCGGTGCGCGTCGCGCGTAGTGTTGTCCACCGCTCGGTGTATCTCTAGTGATGTGCTGAGGTCCGTGCGTTAACATCCTCCCGCGCCTTTAAATCTCCAGTTTCAATGATTAATCCTCTAATAGTGGGCAGATGCGGTTGACTGCTCTGCGCACGATTCCTTTACTGGTGCGAATATCGGCCACTCGGCATGCGCCATCCGACCCAGGGAAAATAGACTCAATCCGTCCCAGAGGCCAATTTAATGGAGGTGAATTCTCTTGCTTAATAAGCACCAGCTGACCAGGTGACAAGTCCGGGTGGCGCTTCTGCCATTTTGTGCGCTGCTGTAGCTCGCAGACGTACTCGTGGCTCCAACGACGCCAGAAGTGCTGTCGGGCGTGTTCAATTTTTGCGTATCTGTGCAGGCAGCTGACTCTTGCGGCCTGCAGATCTGGCGCTGGCAGCGATGTCATTGTCCTTCCAATAAGGAAGTGCCCTGGAGTAAGAGGGGACAGATCGTGAGGATTGGAAGATAGAGGGGAAAGGGGCCGTGAGTTTAGTATTGCTTCGATTTGTGCGATCAGAGTAGTGAGCTCTTCGAACGTGAAATGGGAATTTCCCACGGCCCTTTTCAAATGATACTTAGCAGACTTTACAGCTGCCTCATGCAGACCACCAAAGTTTGGGGAGTATGCAGGTAGAAATTTAAATTTTATGCCTTCCTCTACAAAAGGCTCTGACATGGAGTTTGAGTTAGATCGTATAAATACGCCTAATTCGCGACTGGCGCCGACAAAGTTTGTGCCATTGTCGCACCATATTTCAAGGGGCTTACCCCTTCTACTGATAAAACGGCGTAAAGCCAGAATGAAAGCCTCAGTGCTGAGACCACTTACTACTTCTAAGTGTACAGCTTTAGTCTTAAAACATACAAAAACACAAAAATAACATTTGACTAGCTTAGAACCGCGGCCTTTTCTATCGCTCATTAAAAACGGTCCAGCAAAATCTGTTCCAGTGACTTCAAATGGATAACCTGGCGTTAATCTCGGAGATGGTAAGTTACCCATTATTTGTTTGGCAACTACTCCTCTCATGCGAGTGCACAGAATACAATTTTTAAAAGTTTTTCGAGCTAGTGCTCTGCCTCTTATCGGCCAGTACTTTCCGCGAATGAGTGAGAGGAGAAGTTGTGGCCCTGCATGCATGTGTATTATATGATAGTAGTTCAACAATAAGTTTGCTAAATGATGATTAGAATCAATAATAGCAGGGTGCCTCTTCTCATATTCAAATGGTGAGTTTTCTAATCTGCCCCCAACTCTCATTAATCCATCATCATCAATAAATGGACTTAAACTTAAAAGTGGAGCTAATTTACATTGCCTCTCGTAATTTGGAAAGCTTTCTTGTTGAGCGATGTAAACTAACCTCTTCTCTGCCCATGTTAATTCTTCTACAGTTAAGATTAGCTTATTTTGATTCTTAACGTTTTTAATATTATTATAGAAACGAAATACATATGCAACAATGCGTCTTAATTTACGAAAACTAGAATATTTTTTAATATCAATTACAAAATTAGAAATTTGTGGTACGCTGACCCTGGTAGTGTTTACTCGGACTTCAGGTAGTGTTTCATACGTTACATTAGTGCTTTGACTTGGCCAATGTTCCTCACCGTCATGTATGAATGTAGGTCCCTGCCACCACAGTGCCAATGATGGCACTTCATTTGGAGAAACACCACGAGAGGCTATATCAGCCGGGTTCTGTGAGGTTGGGACATATAGCCACTTACTGTCATTACATAGTTCATTAACAGCTACTACGCGGTTTGCGACAAAAGTTTGTAGTTTATGTGAAGGCGTGCACAACCAACCCAGGACGATTTTAGAATCAGACCAAAATGTTTTATTAGATATTTCACAACGTAGTGCTTTACAAATTTTATTACATAAACGTGCAACAAGAAGTGCACCACAAAGTTCTAACCTGGGTATGGTTGTAGTCTTCAGTGGCGCCACCTTGGCTCTTGCGGACAAAAGACGAACTGTACAGTTGCCTAAAACGTCAGTTGACCGCACATAAACACACCCAGCGTATGCCTTCATACTGGCATCCGAAAATGAATGTAACTGTATTGTTACAGGATTAGCACAACAGACATTACGAGGTATATCGATTGTTTGTAAGTGATGTACATTATCAATAAATCTTCTCCATAATTTATTGATATCACTAGGTATGTTATCATCCCAGCCTAAATTTTGAGACCATAGCATTTGTAGAATAATTTTACATACAATTGTGCAACAGCTGAGCAAACCCAACGGATCAAATAAACTAGAAGTTAAGGATAGAATGGACCGTTTAGAAAATGGACTATCATTGTTACAATCATAAAGTTTAGAGGAAACCATTAAAATTTTATCAGTGTTAGGATTCCATTCTATTCCGAGTACATGGCTTGGTGATGAAATAATTTTGAAGTTTTCTTGCTCAGAGTTACATGTACTTGAAATGGAGGTTATAAAATTACTTGAATTACTTTTGACTTTTCTGAGATTAAAGCAAGCTGATTCCAGTTTTGAGACAATCCGTTGATATATCACTGCAAGTGTGGACTCATCATTACCTCCAGTAATAAGGTCATCGACATGGAAGTCATGTGACATGATATCTCTTATCAATGGGTCATCACACTCCTGACTCAGCTGTACCAAACATCGCGTACTAAGGAAGGGGGCCGATGAAGTACCATAGGTTACAGTATTAAGTTGTAAATACGTCATCGACTCCTCTTCGTTCTCGCGCCACAGAATTACTTGCAAGTACCTCTGAGATTCTTCAACTAAAATTTGCCTGTACATTTTCTCAATATCCCCAGTAACTATGTACGTATGCTCACGAAATCTGATCAATATTGAGAAAATATCATCTTGAACTGTGGGCCCTACCATAAGCAAGTCATTTAAAGAGAGACCTGATTCGGTTTTAGATGACGCATTAAATACTACTCGACACTTGGTCGTCTCACTCTGTTCCCTAAGAACAGGATGATGTGGCAATAGGTTTACCAGGTCAGGTCGCTCTATTACAGATAAATGACCTAGACTAGCATACTCATTAATAAAGTCTACATACTGTTTCTTTATGTCAGGTTGCCTTTTAAATCTTTTTTCTAGTGAGTGAAAACAATGCTTGGCTCTTGCCTCAGAATTACCTAATAGCTCTGGGTTATCCCGAAAAGGCAACGTGACACAAAATCTACCATCTTTCAGGCGGCGCGTGTGATGCACAAAGTGTTCCTCGCAGGCACGTTCCTCCAACGTGAGCATCGGTGCATCTGGCAGCTCTTCCAGCTCCCAAAACTGCTTCAGTTGATGTCGTATAGCTTGACTGAAATTACAGCGAATTTTCTTACTTGGTACATAGTCAGGACACATAATTGGTCCCACCACTAACCAACCAAACTGGGAATTTTGTAGTACCGGTTTGTTAGCATCTCCCAATTTGATCTGATTAGTAGCACAAATTACATCCCAAAAAACATCAGCTCCCAACAACAGATCTACTTGCGAAGGGTTATAGAAACTAGGATCTGCGAGTGTGATATTTTTTGGTATGTTTAAAGTTAATATATCAACCTTAGAACTAGGTAAGCTACTAGTTATCTGTGGAATTACAAATGCTTTGATTTCCTTACAATATGAATTAGTACGAGATTTTATAGTTATGTTACAGCATTCTAGAGCTGCACATGTCATGTTATTGATGCCAGTTACAGATACCGAATTAATAGATTGGCTCTTAATACATAACTTCGATTTTAGAGATTCCGATATAAATGATGACTGGCTACCACAGTCCAATAAGCATCGGATGTCATGGCTTTGCTTATTGTTATTTAATGTAACAATTGCCGTTGATAGTAACACCTGGTTTTCTGAACAGGTTGATAGTGCGATTGGATTACTTACGCTATTAGTAATATTAGAACAAGCTTTGTTATCTACATCATTGGAAGTAGGCGAGTTACCTTTGTGTAGCAACGAATTATGCTTTCGTTTGCAAAATCTACATGGAGTAGAAGTACATTTATAAGAAAAATGTCCACTACGCAGACAATTGGAACAAATCTTATGTTTAGAAACTTCTAAATTTCTATCATCAATTGACATACTATTGAATTTCTCACAATAATAGATTAGATGTTCCCCACCACAAATCAAACATGAGCGAGACTTAGTTTTGTTTTGATCTTGGTTACATGTGGCAGCAACAAACATTTTTTGTGGTTTCTCATTAGACCGAGATGATTTATTATTAGACTTCAATGGTTTTCCATTTTCACTCTGTTTGTCACCGTGGCCAGCACTGACCATTTCCAAAACATCTGCCCTATTTCTTAAAAACTCATAAA
Organism: Pseudoips prasinana; assembly: GCA_951640165.1. Classification (NCBI taxonomy): domain Eukaryota; kingdom Metazoa; phylum Arthropoda; class Insecta; order Lepidoptera; family Nolidae; genus Pseudoips; species Pseudoips prasinana. Next base: position 31,379,319 of record OX621252.1, read on the forward strand.
ACTTATCTAGGGTGGGTTTTTCTGCTAGACTATTTCTATACTCCTCCCATTTGGTTGAAGTTACAACATCTAATTTCTGGCCAAATATGAAAATAATTAATGTATCCCAATTTTCAGTTTTCTCATTTAAACTAGTTAAGGCTCGCATGTGCTTCGATATGTGATCAATAAGAGCTTTGAGTGACATTTCAGAATTTTTCATAGTTGGTACATTCATGAGTGATACTAAATGATTGTGCACCAATTGCCGTGTATTATTGTACCGATCACATATCAATTTCCATGCAACCACATAATTACTTGAGGAAATTTCCAAAGATTCTATAACTGAGGCCGCTTGACCTGCTAATGACACTTTTAGATATTGGAATTTGTTGATTTCATTTATGCTAGTATTATTATGGATTAATGAATTGAATGTGTCATGGAACTCTAGCCAGTTGTTGTAATTGCCGTCAAAAACAGGCAGCTTTATTATAGGCAATCTAACACTACTGAAATTGTTATCACAACCCTGAATAGACTGGTTTTTACCATCTTGTAACGTTTCACTAGTGTCTTGAAAATTAGGTGCGTATTTGCCTATTAACTCTTGCGCTAAACTAATTTGACTATAGAACACGTTTTCGGTTGAATCCCTATCAGAGTCCTCTTCCTCCGAGGAACCCACTATCTCTATTTTATTTTGAATTCCGTCGTAGTCATTAAATAACGATTCAATTTTGTTATATCTAAGTTTTAATTCTAAAAATTGTTTTTTAGAAATATCATCCTCATTTTGTAATTCAGTTAAATAATTTTTGAAACTTGTTAGTCTTCCCTTGATTGATCCCCTTTGACGCCGCAAATCTTTTAACTCCGTGTCAGACATGATGTAGTGGAAGTATTAAAATGGCTTATGCCCACAAAATAATAGAATTTAATAATCTTGTTAAGAAATACCTGATCTCCACGCAAACCTGATGACAATAGTAGGTACATGAACCAGCTGTAGAGTGTAGTTGCAGATTGGCGCCCGTTTCACTCGGTAGTTATAGGTAACGCCCACTTCGTCCGGTACAGGCGTCGCTCGCCTCGTGTGACGCTACGGTGCGCTCGCTATGTATTAGGTATTTACCTATACCTAGGTCGTTCGAGCTGGAATTGGTTACAAAATGCGGTTTTATTTGCTTGCAAAATAAAACTAGCGTGCGATGTATGAATTTTGGCGGGCATGTAATGTGCACGTTCAAAGGGCAATCAAGGAATGCAAAGTTAGTATTATAGTAATAGATAGGTAACAGTAGGTTTTTATTTGCTTGTAAAATAAAGCTAGCGTGCGATGTATGAATTTTGGCGGGCATGTAATGTGCACGTTCAAAGGGCAATCAAGGAATACAAAGTTAGTATTATAGTAATAGATAGGTAACAGTAGGTACCTAATTCGCAGTTTTTACGTACAGATGCAAAACAGATAGAAACAAACAACGCTTATTACTTATAAGCTTTTTAGTTAAGCAGTCGAAGCAGTTACCGTGCCTTGGTTGGTAGCGGTAGCCTTTACTAGGCGACTTTAGCGACTCGCTTATGTAGTTAATATGACCCCACAACATAAAGCTAGACACCCGTAACCCTTTCACAGGTAAATAGTAGGTAATACACACACAATGATCGCACAAACAAAAGACAAATACCGGGAAAAATGGAATTTGATAGGTATTTTGAGGAGGGAAAGTAAGTAATAATAGGAAAGGAACGGGCACACCTTATATGAAGACGTCAGCTTGCTGCCAGGCCTTGGATTCCCTTCCAATTTGCTTCTCCTTCGCTTGGTAACTAGTTCCTTATTCTATGCTTCCCGCGTAGAATTTTGTGTCCTGTCACGGTCGCCATAATGTTCGATAAATGAAAACTATTTGGTTTCTTCCTTAAGTATTTACTTTTGTTTGTTTGCAGAATATACATAAAATATTACAATTTAAATTACAATTTAATTTTAGCGACTAGTCTTGGGCGCGCTCCGTTGCAGAGTAAGTCAGGCGGTGCGCGTCGCGCGTAGTGTTGTCCACCGCTCGGTGTATCTCTAGTGATGTGCTGAGGTCCGTGCGTTAACAATACATTTTTGACGCCAGTGTATGAAAAATGTTTCACACCTTCCAATATACGTTCAGGGTTCAGAAAAGCAGGCATTTTTCCCTTAAATAAAGAAGCTATCTGCATTGAAGCGATTGCACCTTCTACATTATCGGATCAAGCACAAGTTATACCAGAAGTAGTGACCCTTGAAGCAGATTATGATAATGAAATTGCTCAATCTGAAATACATAAGACTGATGTTGATCCGTTTAAGGATACGGAAACAACACAAACTGTCAATCCTCAAGAGATCGAACCACCCATACCATGTACTAGTTTTGGCACCCCGCTAGAAGTTGCACCCCTTGAGGTATTACAAATGGAATGTGAGTCAGAGCAAAGAATTAAAAAGTCTAATTTGGCAAGCTCTTCCTCCTCAAAAATTTTGATCCACGATATTTTAACATTAACAAAATGGAAGCCAGCAAGCAAGGAAACACGCAAGAAGCGAACTGTTCCTAAAGCTCAATGTTTGACACCGATTGTCTCAACCTCCAGCACAGATCTCAATACTGACACGATTGTCTCAACCTCCAGTACAGATCTCAATACTGCCACGATTGTCTCAACCTCCAGCACACATCTCAATACTGACACCAAAGAAAAAAACCGCCTGCACCAAAAATATGCATCTGGGTCACGAAAACGTAACATAAAATCAGTCGTCAAACAGACTCCTAAATTCTCAAAACCATCAAGAACTTCCTATTCCGACGAAGACTGGTTGTGCAGGGTATGTAATGGTCGGTACTCACATGATGTTAGGATGAAAAATGGCGCTGACTGGATTACATGCTCGTTTTGTATTTATCCTTATCACACACATTGCCAAAGTCAGCATGTTAGTGACAAACAGCAAATTTTTATGTGCGATAACTGCAGTATTGAGTATTCTAGTGGTGAAGAATAAAATGTATGTATCTACACTAATGTTAATTAAACTACTTATTCCGTTTAATAAATAATACATACTGATTAAGAAAGTAAATACTGATTATCGTTATGTTTAAAAAAAATATTAATATGTTAAATTGCCTAATTATGTGATATTAAATAATAAATACTCATCTAATTGTGTTATATCAGAATTATGATAATCCTATCACCGAATTAAAGTGATTACTTATAACAGAATTACCAAAGTGAACGTGTGATTTATAAAGCCATGTTAGAATAAGTTATTTGTTTTAATACTAAGAGATTATTACTTAAAATAGTAGGTAAAAGACTGATTTATGTTCCTACAAAAAATAAAACATTTTGATTAATATTATCCTGGGTTTTATTGGTACTATCTAAATTATCACAGAATAAGGTGAGAACACCCAGTTCGAATCGGAATACAAACTTTATCTTCATTGTACGTGTATGTATGATCCATATGTATATTGTGTTTATAATATGTGTAATTTTTGGCTGAACAAAAAGCGTGAATCTCGCTTGATCGTCACGTCTCCCATTATATATTATGACTATTACATTGTAGATTATTTAGATTCGAAATTTTAATAGTTTTCACTTATAATGGCAGTACCCAAATGTTCTATTGCTTTAAAAAATGTCTCATTATATCGTCTTTTTGTGTTTGACATTTTATTTGTTTTAAATTATTTATATTATAGTTGACATTGTTTAAATTTTTTGCACGACATATCTATGTCAAATATAGTTGGATAAGTTTATTATGTACCCAACAACCCTGTACCTATATTTTAGCAAATAAATATTTCATTCATGAAACACTTAATTCTTATTAGATAATGCCAGGGATATATCCTACTAATATTATAAATGCAAAAGTTTGTAAGTATGAATGGATGGATGTTTGTTACTCTTTCACGTAAAAACTACTGACTGGATTTTAATGAAACTTTATAATAATAGATGTAACTTATACATCAGAATAATAAATTTATAAAGTTTATCGCGCCAACACAAACCCAGAATGACTTGTCCACGAGTGCCTGGGAACAGAGCCTCGTTAGGAACAGCGTGTCAAACGACCCTGAAAATGACAAACTCGACCCGACTCTCAAATTTTGGTGGCGAACTTCGAGAACCGCGGGGCACAGCTAGTATAAATATATAAGCTTTTCATAATTCATATTTCATGAAAATGAATAAAGAACCAGCACAGAAACAAAAGCTAATCCCAACGTGTACAAACTCCGACCAAAAAATAAGCGAAATATCCACATGCCTTGCCGCTAACGAACCCAAAGGATTTACGCATTAAAAATAGATAGGTACCCGATTGCCGAAAATATTGACATTTAATTTTTTCCACGATCCTCAGGAAATTGGCTAAATCTATACCAGCGGGAAGAAAATGCTTTATCTGTACATAAAAAAACATCGCATTTTAATACGTTGGAGATCAAAGAAGATTATTTTTATATTTGGTATCGTTTTGGGCTACTGTAAAGTACTTTTCACATCAAAGGAATTTTTCCGTACCTTGTAAATAATGTATATTATTATGTTACTGATATAAAATGGACTGTCCGGGTTTTTAATAAGAATGTATATACAATATGTTGGAATATGGCACAGTCCAATTATATAGGTAATAATGGGAAATCTTAAATTAAATCCTCCAGCTGGTCTCGAACCAATCCGGGGTAGGTGGCGCTCTGCGTTAAGCAATTTTTTTTAAAGACTACTCCGCTTTAGGGAAATTAATCACCGTGTCGCGGGGTATTTCACAAACATATAATTGACGGACACAAATTATATCAAGACAAATAGTTGTCCTGTGCGGGAACAGTGGTTGGCAAAGCGACTGTCTTAACCGATGTGCCCCTCGTGTAGTCAAAACTAACGACACACACTGACAGATCAATATTGTAATTATCTGTCGTTAATATTCGTGTCATTTGCATTACAAATAATGCTATTAAACTAACATTTAATATATGATGATGATGTCCTCCCGCCGAATTTCGGCCACGGCGGCCAGTCTTAATGGAGACTAGCCAATTGCGCAGGACATATTATAGTGCACAAGTGTGTGCGCAAAGACAAGGGCACTTTCTATTCCATCACTCTCATGATCCGGTAGGACGCCTAGCGACACGACCGGAATGAGTTCAGGTACAGGACCGACGGCTTTACGTGCTCTCTGAGGCACGGGGGTGTAATACCGCCAACTTCCAGACTTCGGGCTGATACTGAGAAATTTCTTTTTACGGAAAAATCCCAAAACCACTTTTTGGCCCGACCCGGGATTTGAACCTAGGACCTTATTATCTGCGGTTGAACACGCTACCGCTAGACTAACGAGGCAGTCAGAGAAAATTTAATATATAGGTACTGCTTAAAATACACATTGTCAGTAAACGATCTAGGTTTACTATACAAATCGTCTTAGCTAAAATTAAACCAGGTTACTTGATATTAATTATTTTACTTGTACTTTAGATTTTTATAAATAAATATCTTGTGGCTACTGCCACATAGTTATTTAATCGAATTATTCAAAAAATTATTCAATCGATCCTTGTGCTGTGCCTGGGTGGATGTATGTATTTAGAAAAAATACATACAATCCACCCAGGCACAGCCCAAGGGAGGAGAGGAGTTTCTGGTGCGTTGCTGGCCTTTAAGAGTTAGAAAACAAGTGTTGCTGACCCTTCCCCTCACCCCGATGACCTCTAGCGACCTTTCTCACACGCTGAAACACAACATTGAAATTATTGTCTTCTGTAAGTTGGAGGTACTTCCCCAGTCGAACTGCTCTTTGAGCGGATAATGGAAAGGTCAACATTTTTGTTTCACAAAACTTTTTCATATTCCATAATGTCTAAAATCTTTGGTTAAAACGTTTGGCATTAGTTACCTTCCCGCACATACATTATTATGGAAAAAATGTGTTGAAGAGCGAGAATGACGTGTAACGGAAATTGTCTGTCGGTTCGCAAAAGTCAAGTACTAAAGGGTTCTCAGAATGGAATATCAAAGCCTTATGCATACATTGGTGATATGTGAAGCATAAATATATATGTATAGTCTTACGGAACAAGTCAATAAATCCTTTCTAACCGACTTAAAGAAAGGTGGTTTGCATTTTACTTAAAATGACGTGTACAGCTAGCTTATTATTCTTACACTGCTTCACCGGACAACAGAGGCGAGCGTAGGCTCAAGTCATCTAGCAAATAAAACTACAAACTAAGTACCCGCGCCGGAGGGCACGCCCCTTAGGGTTCGAACCTCGACTCTGATTGGTTACTAATGTGGAGGTGCACGAGAGATTGCTTTTTATGCACGTTTCATGGAACTGTTGTTCTGCGTTAACACGCGAAGTCAGGTCATGGAGGACGCACGTCAGGAGGGTCTCTAATGATCTTATCCTGCTCTAGGTAAGTGGTAATCTCGGCGCCGTCAAAGATGTTTGTGAGATGACGGTGCTTATGTGAGAGATGTTTTGGGGTGTCATTGTATGCTTACCCCCAAATCTCTCATTGTTAAAAGAGAGCGCCTCTACTCTACCTTGCAGTGGGACAGTAATGAGCTGCATCATCAAAACGAATGGCCCTCTATCTGAAATGGTCATTAAAATGTACGCTAGTAATGTTCACTAAGTAATTAGCTGCAAGGATATTAGCGATTCAAAGCAGACGATATTCCAACTGCAAATCATCTGTATTTTGTAGAGTCAAATAACAGTTGCAATTTATGGGTGATTAGCGACTGTGCAATACTTTACTAAAAGTAGGGTTTTTTTAATGCTTATGTAAGAATTTATAACCTACCAATTTATATTTATCAGTTAAATATTTTTTCATATCTAATATACTGATTGCACATCGAATTTATTCGGGCGTATTCCGCTACCAGAAAAGTAGGTTAGGTTAGTTAGAAACTGCCACCATACAACGCACGTGCCGACCGATCGGAGCAAACGTAACGTAGGAGTTAGAGATTGTAGTATATACATCATGTAAATTAATTAACGCACATCCTGAAAATAGTTTGTTCAAAATCGTTTACTGAATCGATTTCTATCATTTTTAATATAGGTATTTCTTTTTCCAAAAATAATAAATATTTGTAATTATTGTCATATTAACCCTGTACAGGCAAAACAAATTGAAATGGACCGTAAGTCAAAGTAATAAGACTTTTAAAGCCGCAGTTTTATTAGTATTCATACAAATTCTATCATTCAATACAAAGTAAAGAAAAATAAACTTTATTTCAAGAAACTAATTTAGTAAATAACAATGCACATATATGTTAAATTAAAAATTCAGTGAGTATTATAATTACACCATAATATTCTAATTGGGGTGTCTGAGGGTGTGCGTTAATAACGTTACATGTTTTATATTTAGCAACTCTTCTGTAACATCAACGTACTGTTGAATAGGTTGTATTTAAGCTGGAGTTAGTCACCGTGAACCGTGAAAGTGTTTGTATGGTACAAACACTTTTTGTTATTTATCATCGGTATACCGGTCGTAAGACGTCCACTACTGGAGAAAGCCCCGCCCCCCCTTCTCAAAGATCTCCACAACTGCCAGTCTTATCCTACCCGCTTCTAGTGGTTTCCAGTGATTAACAACAAGATCATCATCCAACTTAGTGTCTGCCACTAAAACTGACATTTTCAGGCGATGTCGGTTACTTAAGTTCGACTGCGGATTTCTATATTTCTGATTCGATCACGCAGGGAAACTCCGAGCATAACTCTGTATATTGTTCTTTAAGTGACTCTGAGCCTAAAAGTGAGGTTCATAGTAATTTATACAGACATAGATATTACAATATGGTTCACAAATTGGCTATTAAGTAAATCTATAATAATTAAAAGCTTTAAGAGCAATTCATCATCAGCCTGATATCGTCCACTACAGGACCCTTATAATGATCCTCGGTGCTTTTGCAGCTGGCTTCTCTAATTGCAAATCTCTCGTTTTATGAGGCTATAGCCTCTTTACATCATTCTGTCTCCCGCTTTGCTCTGGAGGGAAGTGGAACTATTAATTTTCTAACTCCTCCTTTTTTTTTTATTAAATTCATTGCGGGATCAAAGACAGTTAAAGCGATTCCCCGGGACATGCCTGAGCCTCACCGCTCAGTGTCATTTCATTGTGTGCCTTTATTGATCCTGGCTTACAGAAGTTGCAGTGGTGGGCAAAAGGGAGGGACTAGTCCCGACTAGAAAAAAAATACTGGACATAAGCCCTAAGGGTTGCCATTTGAAGGAGTTTGCTGTAGAGATCGTGATTGGCATGCGAGTTGGTGACTGCAGTTAGGTGGTAGTTAGTAAACATAAGGCACTGGTGTATCCTACTACTTGGTATATCGCTTAGTCCCCTTTTAGTCACGACATGTATATAGATATCTGCTACGACTATAAGTTGGAATAATAATATATAGGAACAATGTCACACAGAACATCCTAGCCCCAAACTAAGCAAAGCTTGTGCTATGGGTGCCAGGCGACGATATACATACTTATATAGATAGATAAATACTTAAATACATATAAAACATCCATGACTCACAAATACCGGGATTCGAACCCAGGACCACCAGCTTCGTAGGCAGGAGCACTACCAACTAGGCTACGGTGACCGTAATTTTTTTTGTTTTTGTTTTTTTGTTATAAAGTACTATGGCAGTCTGTTTTGTTGTAGTGGATAACCTATTTAGAGTTTAGACCAATAATATTATTAATAACTCGCTTCACGCTTGCAACTCGAGTCGAGTATTTAATCCACTAATCAGCTCAGATATTAAATTTTCCCATAATCTCCACCCATTTGATACATTCAAGGGTTTCGATATTATTGTGCCTCGATTTATATCAGATTATATTGGGATAGGTACATCAATTAATAAGATAATATATATAATTCTGTTGTGTACGGATTTTATTTTAGACGTCTTTTTCAGGAGCACAAATAAAAGCTTTGTTGGATGACGAAGTCTTCTATAAAAATAAAATAAAAAAGGTTTTTGTTCACGTAGACTTTAAAAAAGCGCTTGTAAATAGTCAGAACATGTTCGTAGAAATATATAATTAATTTATAATTATTTCTAGGTACATATAGATATGGCCTCCTACGCGGCGGACCGACGATCTTGTGCGGGTCGCGGGAAGCCGCTGGATGCGGGCAGCGCAGGACCGGCTATTGTTGAGATCCTTGGGGGAGGCCTTTGTCCAGCAGTGGACGTTTTTCGGCTGATATGATGATGATGATGACATATAGATATTTAGGTACACGGATTGTAGGAAATAATTTACAATAAGATTTATTTTATAACAGTAACGATATTTAGCTAACTTAAATTAAGTTATTGTCAAGGATCATGTGTAGGTTTAATTATCTAAATTTTAAATTTTAGCTATATTTTTACTACATATTGTCAGAATGGTTCTGTCTATATTAAGCATATTTTAGCAAGGGAATCCTAAATCTGCCAGTACATATGTATCGTTCGTAGCATAACGATACAGCGCCAAGATTGGTGGATGGTAATGGTTCGAAACCTGCCTATTGATAAAGTTTATGATTTCCCATTTTAAAATAAATATAATAAAAAAGGTTTTTATTCACGTAGACTTTAAAAAAGCACTTGTAAATAGTCAGAACATGTTTGTAGTATGTTATATAGTTGTATACATTATTATTTCTAGTAACATAAATATTTAGGTACACATTGTATGAAAACATTTATAAAATTTATTTTATTAAAGCAATGATATTTAGCTAGCTCGTATCAAGTTATTGTCAAGAGATTATGTTTAATTATCTAGTTTAAGTCTAATATTTTTACTACATATTGTCAATGGTTCTGTCTATATTAAGGTATTATTATTATGACGGACCTTCGGTCGCGCTTTAATGCTACCACCGGATCCAATGCGCCCCAACTGAGAAGATCCAGCGAAACAAACTCAGTGGATTCATCTACTACCGGTTTCAACACGACCCAGTTGAGACGGTCCGGCGAAACATACTCAAGCGGGCATGAACACGGGATTTGGTCCAATATTAATAAATGATGTTAAGTTATGATTGCAATGGTTTTCTGGAGACACTGTAAACGTATGATATGTTTCTTATTGAAATTAAATTCACAAATGCATTCATTAATTTTGTCGATAGTAAATCTTTAAATTCTCATTTGTATGCAATAAATGATAAAGTTAATGCAAGTTGCATTTATCGTGACCGTCGAAACGCCGGGATAATAACAAAAAAGGTTACTTGAATTAATATCTGTAATCAATATAACCCAATATAGCCCACTATAGCTCATAGCCAGGTGCTGTCACCTATCCGTAAGTGATTGGCGAGGTCAAGCAATTAGGCTCGCGGTCAGTCCATAGATGGGTACCGCCAAAGTTGATTAATTTCTGAGCGTCTCCGTGCCTCGGAGGGCACGTTAAGCTGTCGGTCCCGGTTGTAGCCATTAGGCAACAGTCGTTAAGCCATGTCAGAGGCCTACTGGGCGGCTTGAACAACTCTGACACTAGGGTAACCACTGCCCACACGATAAGTAAGTAATATTGTATAGTTATGATACACCATAGTTTAAATGTGAATAATGTCCCAGGATATTATTATTATAAAGTATCTAAATTTTTGCGTTTGAACGTCAACTCCTCGACCAGCCTGTATTTATAGATATTCATGATTCCGGTCATCTGCTATCTTGCCCGGCCGACGATACGCAATAATCCGCATGAAATTGGTTTACAAGGATCGCAGTATTATCCCTATCTTCTGCCAAATACTGAGATAGCTCCAAATGGTTTTACTGTTTTTTCAGCAAAGAGGTTGCAGCTATATAACATAAAGATTTATAAGCACCGTTACAATAATAATAATATCCTGGTACATTACTCGCACACTGCCATCTGATCCCAAACTAAGAAGAGCTTGTAATATGGAAACCAGATAACTCATATACTACATATACTACATGCATACTTAAGATAATTACACCCAGACTCACGGTGGGAATCCAACCCACGACCTGCGGCGTGAAAGGCATTCATCTACCAACCACGCCATCCGGCCTTAAAAAAATATTTTACGCAATTTCTTTATTGTCTATTAACTGAATTAAAAAAATATATACGAAGGGAGCAAAAATGCTTTCAGTATTGTGCCATATCAATCATCATCATCATCATCATATCAGCCGAAAGACGTCCACTGCTGGACAAAGGCCTCCCCCAAAGATCTCCACAATTGCCGGTCTTGCGCTAAGATTTGATTTGAATATGGAAATCGCCATATCAATATTCAAATCAAATCTTCTTCTTCTTCTTAGCGAGTCGATGGCAATCTAAACTGTGTCCGCCCAGAACTTGGCGACGAGAATCGCATTATGAGTAGCCTCCATCAGATCTTTAAGCGTGCAGTTGTAAGGGCACGCGCTACATGATAACAGATGTCCCATTGTCTGTGGGACTACACCACATTTGCATTGAAGGCGGCGATTATTGATGTAACCCCACCTCAACAAGTTGCTCTGCTACGACCAACCTAACACTGCACGAAAGGAGCCTCCCCGTGTGACGTACCTGTGTAATTTACGTACGTCCGGCGCACCCTGGGCAATCAGTAAAATCCTATCCTGACTGGCAATTCCTTTCACTACGATGGCAATCCCAAATCCAAATCAAAATTGAGTTGTTCTTTTTTTTAACAGTTATTAGATATAACAACAGTGTAAATAATAATATCTAGGGACAATGTCACACAGATCACCCTAGCCCCAAACTAAGCAAAGCTTGTACTATGGGTACCAGGCGACGATATACATACTTATATACATAGATAAATACTTATATACATAGAAAACATCCATGACTCAGAAACAAATATTCGTGCTCATCTCACAAATATTTGCACTTACCGGGATTCGAACCCAGGACCACCAGCTTCGTAGGCAGGAGCACTACCAACTAGGCTACGGTGACCGTCATCATTGTTTTTTTTAATCACAGCAGTGATTAAAAAAAAACCAATAACTCCTGATTATTACTCCAAAATTTACATACGCAATGTAAAGTGACCGACAAAATACAATAATAAGCGACGCCACACTACAGCATATAGCAGCTTAATAAACCGTAACGCTGTGTGTTCGCGGTAAATTGTTTGCAGTTTTCGCGTGAATGCCAGCAATTTGGGACAATAGACGACTAGTAATGAATGGGATGTGTCTTACTATCGCCGTATTTAATGTATAACTATGTTTACGCAGGAAATGTGGGTGAAATTCATCGGAGAAAGCTTTTCATTCAAAAAGCTATAGCTTACAATACAATACAATACAAATACTCTTTATTTTACACCACGATTTACATTTAAAGTAAACAGTTGTATTAAATACTAGCTGTGCCCCGCGGTTTAACCCGCGTTAAAATTTATAAATTAACACAGCTCCTCCCCCGTACGTGATAATATGTAGCCTATATGTTGACCCGACCTCTTAGTAATATTCATGCAAAATTTGAAGTAAATCCATGCAGTACTTTCTGAGTTTAGCCCGGACATACATACAGATAAACATACAAAAATTCTAAATACATTTTTTTGGCTTCCATATCGATTATAGATCACGCCCCAAGTATCCTTTTAAAAAGTATCCTTTTAAAAAAATATTCAATGTACCGTTTTGACTTTTCTACGATTTTATTATATGTATAGATGGTACAATGGGCGGTCTTATCGCTAACTGCGATCTCTTCCAGACAACCTTAGGATGGACAAAATCAGCAAGAAGAACAATTAAACCAGTGATAGGGGTGTAGCAATTTCAGAAAGAAATAGTAAATATAAATAGACTAGTCTAGTAGATTAAGAGGAAAAAGTACGAAATAGCGTATTTTTTAAGTTTTCTTTTATTATTATTAAAGACAACGTTCGCACTAGGGAATCCAATCCCTGTGTCGCGGGGTACTTTACAAACATATAATAGACGGACACAAATTACATCCAGACTCAGAAAAACTATTTATGGGTCACACAAATAGTTGTCCGGTGCTGGACTCGAACCTGCGACACAAAGCATTGAGTTAGCCGTTGCGCCAAACGTGCAGTGCAGTAAAACTTCTTTACACTTACTTGGGGAGTAAGCTGGTGAATACGAGACGAGATCGTTACAAAAAGTGTGATCGGGCGATATAAGTTAGTACTAAACACGGCAACCTAGTGGTTAGTGACCCTGATTGCTAAACCAGTGGATCTACCGGCTAAGTCACCGAACATCGATTTCTTAAATGGCGTTCAAATAAATAAAGGTTAAAAATGACTTAATCAATCGTTAAATCGGCTTCCCTGAGCACATGTGACGTCAGAAATGGTCCGGAATCAATTGTTAACGTTGAAGCCGATTTAACGATTGATTAAGTAATTTTTACCTTTATTTATTTGAACGCCATTTAAGAAATCGATGTTCGGCGACTTAGCCGGTAGATCCCCTGGCCTATTGATGGCCTATTGATCTAGTGATCAAAAGGCTAGTTAATTATTGTTATATTTTAATTATAATATTTTGTATTTTTTAAATGAGTAATCATAATTAACTGCACGTGTGAGGCAGCGGCTAAGACAGTCGCCACGCCGCTTCGTGTCGCGGGCTTGAGTCCCGCGCCGGACAACTATTTGTGTGACCCATAAATAGTAGTTTTGAGTCTGAATGTAATTTGTCTCCGTCTATCATATGTTTCTAAAGTACCCCGCGACACAGGGAATAGATTCCCTAGTGCGGGCGTTGTCTTTTTGAAAAAACAAAGAAAGAGAAAGAAATAATATTAATGCTTTAAGCAGAAACTTTGTAACATTTTACCGAAAATCGTGCGGACTGAGGAGTATGGCATTTGAAACAGAAAGTTCATATGGAGAAGGAGTGCAAAAAGCTAATATTTTTATAAACTTCATAGAAAGAAATTAAAAAAATAACATTATATACACTACCGTGGTTTTAACGTTCTGACTGAACTGACTGAGAAGAGATGACAAACTGAGTGTCAAACCTGATAAAAGATTTGTCTTTAATCTCCATATTCTTTGACAATAGAACGTTAATGGTCGAATTCCGAAAAAGTGCGATCGCTAGTGATCGTCTATACATATAATAAAATCGTAGGAGAGTATTTATTTTAAACAATGCCCGCACTAGTTAATCAAAATCCTGTGTCGCGGGGTACTTTACAAACATATAATAAACGGACACAAATTATATCCAGACTCTGAACAACTATTTATGGGTCACACAAATAGTTGTTCGGCGCGGGACTCGAACCCGCGACACGAAGAGGCGAGGCGACTGTCTTAGCCGCTGCGCCACACGTGCAGTCACGTGCAGTTAAAACTGTATATTGAATATTTTTTAAAAAGGATACTTGGAGAGTGATCTGCAATCGATATCGAAGCCAAAAATATAGTTTTTAGAATTTTTGTCTGTTCGTCTGTACGTATGTCCGGGCTAAACTCAAAAAGTACTGCATGGATTAATTCAAATTTTGCATGGACATAACTAAGAGGTCGGGTCAACATATAGGCTACATATTATCACGCTATCACCTACGGTCCTCCCCCGTAGGTGATAGCGTGATAATATGTAGCCTATATGTTGACCCGACCTCTTAGTTATGTCCATGATGCTGTGATAATTTATAAAATTTAACGCGGGTAAACAGGGCACAGCTAGTGTAATAATAAAAACGAATAATAAACAACCAAATTTTTTAACTAGCTTCAATATCTCGGTCTTCGTGTTTATCATAGTTGGAAACCAAATGGATAGTTTGACTATTATCTCTGCTTGAAGTATTAATACATATTAATGGCTACCAGCCACAAACTTCAAAGTTTGCTAAAGTATGTTCTATTCCTAGCAATATTTAAGGAACCGCAAATGCCAAATCCCAGTAGTGCTTACCGCAGTGAGATTTGCCAAAGTTCTTAAGCACGCAACCGACCTACTTAATTGAACTCTATTAAGAAAATAATAAAGTAGAATTATAGTTTGAACTAAAAGACCATTTCGCCATTCAAAAGTTTGGTCAAACATTGGATCAAATTTCCACAAATAGTTGCTAAACCCACACTGTGCCCTAAAGACCTTCAAATACCCGATTTCAAAGAGAAACCCAAGTATATTTCACATTTACTTGTCACACTCATTAATTATAATAAATTTCCCAACGTGTAATATAATAATCTTGAACAGAAACTTTATCGCGAAACAAATCAGTAGAAACAAATTTTACCACAAAATATAAGTTGGGAACAAGTGGAACATGTTGGTGAACTTTAGGAATGAACTCTTTTTCGTGAAATAAAATAACAGTGTTATATGTTGAATGGAAGTTGGCGGAAATTCGCGGTGTGAGTGTGAGCGATTTGATAAATCACACTAATATTATAAAAGTGAAAGTTTGTGAGTGTGTGACTGTGTGAGTGTGTTTGTTTGTTACTTCCTAACGTCTAAACGACTGAAGCGATTTATAAAATTTGGTATGGAGTTCTAAGAATTATTTGGCAGATACATGATAACATCTATTTATTAATATCATTAAAATTTGCTGTACTAGACATTATAAGAAGATATTGAATGCCTGAGGGGATCTATAACTAAATGTTAAGAGTCTATCGATTAACATGCCTTATTAAGGTTAAGACACGGTAGACATCTTCATTATTTAATGTATTTATACTTGTGTTCTGCAAATAATAAATATGTATTTGACTTTACTCAAGGCAGGGTTAGTTTAGAATATTAAAAATATTACGAAATTACCTGAAATAATGATATTTATTCGGCACTTGTACAGACGCCAGCACATCCAGTCCCAACCAATCTGTCAAATTTCTTTTAAAGTTTTTCAACGTTATTACAAAAGCATAACGTTCAATTTCAATTGGGGAATTTTGACAGATTGGGTTAGTTTGATGTGCTGGCGTCTGTACTTGTCAAGCTCTAAATTTAGTACTATTATATTAAAATTTAAACATTGAAAACAACGAGCAGTTGACTAGCGCAGAAGGCTCTGCATCAGTGGCTTATTTAAGCGACTAATATCTGAGATCACCCTTATGGGGTTCGGGCCACAGCTCAAGGGACCGCTGAAATACGAGGACGGATTTCTAAATGAGGATTTGATCACTTGTTCACCAGTTATTAGCTTTTATTACGTAGATCATTAAAGTTAATTTTCATATGTCGCTGTCAGAAAAACCTTACCCGAAACCACGACGCGACAGTAAGCGAGAAACCGTAAAACTTCGCCGCAACAATTGTCGCGTACATACATTTTATTAAGTATATGTTTCAACTCAAAATATACATTATATAAACACTCAATACCGTGGTTTTGTTTGAAAACTTCCAACATACTTCTGATGTTCTAATAAATTCTTTGGGGCGTTTGATACGGAAATTCCTCTTTATAATTTGGGTAGGTACACATTTTTGAGACGCGATTTTTTAGGTTTTAATTATGTTGGTAAAGTTTTGGTTTAATTATTTAGAAGATTTACATAAGCGACATGTCATATACTCAAAAATGGTAATAAATTTCGACCATGGTGGTCGGTCTCCATTGAGGTCAATGGAGACCGACCGTTACGGGAGATATATTAAAATGAATGGGAAATGCATAGTGTTGCGTTGCAAATAACGAGATTAAGAACTATCTGTAGTTGTATAATAATAATAAATAAATAAATAAATAATAATAATAATAAACTTGATAATTTGGAAGTTTGGTAAGTCAAAGTCAATCCTAATAATCTTACTTTCTACTAATAAGTACTATTCTAAAAAGATTTTGTGTCATTAGGCCATAATATTACGAGAAAGTTGGAAAAAATCTTGCCCTCTCGCCTCAGAGCTATATTGACGTGCTTATGTGATAAAATTCGATATGAATGTCTTTCCCCAGGCGTCGGACTATCCAGTTTGACGCCTGGGAAAGACAGGCTACTCTTTATCTACACACCACGTGGACGGAGCCGCAGGCAGAAGATAGTATAATGTTATAAACTTACACATGCAACATGAGTCGACCATGTTTTAGTAACAAAGCCGATGGATAACACCTATATCCTCCATAAGGCAAGGGAATCTTCAAATCGATATGTCAGTGTATATCGTTCGTAGATTAGTGGCGAAGAGCCTACCCTAGATTAATAGAGGATTCCGGTTCTAAGCCTGCCAGACGGTTAAATTTAGGATATATTATTTTTAATTTTAATCAAATTATGTTATTTTCCTAATGTTAATAGACTTTAGGTCACCACCAGATATATTGTAGAAGAAAAGTATATTGTATTGGTTAAATACCGATGCAACAGACATTTCCTCTATAACAACGGTTAGCCTTTTGTTTCTGTTTTTTGTATTTGTGTAGTCATTGCTTTTTTATTTCTTCTGTTTATATTGTATTAAGTAGGTATTCACCTTTTGTGTCTTAGTTCTTATATTCGTAACTAATTAATGGAGTTTTTGGTCTTATTGTAATTTGGTCTTATATTGTATTGTTTGTTAACGACTGTATGTTTCCTGAATAAATAAATAAAAGAACTTAGGTCTTGTGTTAGATTATTGAAAATATGTTGATTTATATTTTAAATAATCAAAAGATTTATTTTAAGTTTTGCCAACAGTGTCTTTTTAATTTCCCATAAAATCTATTAATGATACAATCGTGCGTTACTCGTTTATCATGGCAACACTGTTTGCACTATTTATGTCAATATACATGCTTTGGCGCGCAGGCCATCTTTCTTATGGCGGCTACAGACGTCAAAAGTGGTTTCGAGTTATATTTCGTATTAGTAGTGATAAGAACCTACTGGTGTGTTCAGTAATAAATGTTATACAAGTGCAGTACAAGATTTTCTACCACTTGCTTAGGTTTTTTAGCTCGTAATTCTTATTTATCCACTACTTACTATTATATTGTATTATACTTTGAATGCCGCGTTAGTCTAGCGGTAGCGTGTTCAACAGCAGATAGTGAGGTCATGGGATTAAATTATTTTACTAGTCCAAGACCTTCATTTGATACCCATATTGAGGGAGTCGTGTAAAAATATGTTATCCGCCATTTTGTGGCGGCGGCCATCTTGGCCCAATTTTAATCATACATAGCTCAAACACTCCTGACTAATTCACCTTTCAAACAAAAAAACAAAATCAAAATCGGTTCATATAAGAGCTTTCTAATAATATATATTATCTAATTTAAGTTTTTTTTTTATTTTGTTCATATTATTCCTTTTTCTCTTTTATGTTAACTTTCACCCTATAAATTATTGTAATAATGGAACTATATAAACAAAGTTGGGCCTAGCACCTTTATACAAGTTATCTCCGAATAACTTAGCTAAGGTGCTAGCCACCACAAAGATTGATAAATATATTGTAACAAACAATCAATCTTATCATGTAAAAATGTATGGTATTTAACTGTACGCACCTTTTATTGTTAGAGTTTTATGTTATGTGGTGAAATAAACAATTATCTTATCTTATCTTATCTTATCCGTTCGAGTGCTACGATGCCACAGGCAGACACACACAGATACATCAAACTCAAAACACACCGTCGTTTTTGCGTCGCGGGTTAAAAACAGGTTGAGTAATTAAACCCTGCTTTAAATAACAGAACTCCACAAAATCTGAGCCTGCTCTAATTCACTATAAATAGTCATTCAACGGGTGAAGGTAATGGTCCGGGGTTGCCCATTACCCGAAATAATCCCAGACGGTAAGCATACCACTTATTCCTCAAGATGTATTGTGAGGGTGCTACACAATACTAGCAGACGTGACAATGCATGACAATGGTGTCAACTATAAAATAAAATAAAATAAAAAAGGTTTTTATTCACGTTGACTTTAAAAAAGCGCGTGTAAATAGTCAGAACATGTTTGTAGTGATATAGTTGTATACATTATTATTTCTAGTAACATAGATATTTAGGTACACATTGTATGAAAACATTTATAACTATCTCGGGGTAAACAGAAATATAGATAGAGACATTATTTAAAACAACCTGACTTTGGAAATAGTTCATGTACTATAAAGTTGACCTCAGATGTTATTCAAAATCCATTTTTTGACATAGGTGTTGTACACATAAAAATCATAATAATCCTTCCCTCCTGGTTTTCCTCTTGGATGCTGGATATTTTTTGTGGGAGTTCTTTTGGAAAAGAGATGTAAATGTGTTACAGGAAAACGGGGGACAAATCTGATTTGACCAATGAGCGCGAGCAGTGGCAGAGTGATAGCTGTGAGATGCTGGCAATATATACGTATATATATTATTATATTGCCAGCACCTGTGGCGCAGCGGCTAAGACAGTCGCCTCGACGCTTTGTGTCGCGGATTCAAGTCCCGCGCCTCACAACTATTTGTGTGACCCATAAAAAGTTGTTCTGAGTCTGGATGTAATTTGTGTCCGTCTATTATATGTTTGTAAAGTACCCCGCGACACAGGGATGGGATTCCCTAGTGCAGGCGTTTTCTTTTAAAAATAAATCATCTCAAATTCATCTTTATCTAACGACTGTTGTCTAATGACTACAACCGGGACCGACAGCTTAACGTGCCCTCCGAAGCACGGAGACGCTCAGAAATTAAACCACTTTGGTGGTCACCCATCTATGGACTGACCGTGAGCCTAGTTGGTTAACCTCGCCGATCACTTAGCGCCATTATCGCCAACAAACTGGCAACAGTTTGGCGATTTTGTTACATTGTTTTAATGTGAATAATTTAAGAGAATAAATGACAAAAAAATACTTACGGACTGGTGAGAGCAGATGCTCTCACCGGTCCGTGAGCGCCTCAAAAAATGTAGAATATATATAATAAAAATGTAGAATATATATAATAAAAATGTAGAATATATATAATAAAAAAAGATATGTTGCCTAAGATTGGTGCTAGAACCTTCTGTTGGCCGAAACACGACGTAGTGTATGCGATGATATATTCGACCAATCTCATTACTAATAAATTGGTTTCACATACATTTCACCTCAATTTTATTTTACGGAATGATAACATGTCAGATATCACACCATCTGTGACTACTGTAAAGTTTGTTCATTCGAACCATGATAAACGGCTGTAGCAATTTTAATAAAATTTGGTATGGAGTTAGCTGACACCCTGGATTAACACATAGGCTGTAATTTATAAAGTTGAAGGCGGGTAAAACCGCGGGGCACAGCTAGTAAACTATAAATCTGAGTTCAAATGCCATTCAAAATCCATTTTTTACTATAGTGTTTACAGTTAGTTTATGAGGCTATCATGACGTCACCGGTCTTGTATCCATTAGACCAACAAAATTTGACCCTACCAACGCGAAAGGACCCATAAGACCTCCTTCCAAAAACCTATTACCCACTGGACCTATAAAATGGAACCTTAACTATAACATAGGACTAGGGTCGACCTAATCCCACCCCAGTTACCGATTTCATAGGATTTCATTAACTATGGGGATATTTCCGATCCACTATGTCATGGCAACCTTCAAGAAGCGAGTCTATTCGTTTCAAAAAGGCCGGCGACGCATTTGCAGCCTCTGTATTGCGAGTCCAAAGCCACCAAGACAATAGATGATATGGTTCTAAAGAGAATACCATTCACAAATGATGAAACCTTCAAGTTGTATATGTTAGCAGCCATATTGTAATACTGGTCGAGAATGCGCGATGTTTATGCCATTGTATTCGCTGTTCTGTAGTTCAAGTTATGAGCGAATATAGAATGAACACTTTTAAAAAACGAATGATAAAAGAAAGAAGTTTTTTGAAGTAAAACTTCTTTACATAGGGGGGTAGGCAGGTGAATTCGTGTCGAGAGTATTACGACAAGTGTGATCAAGCGAGGCGAACGGAAGTTGAGTGGAAGATATAAGTCAGTGAAGATAGAAAGAGAGAGAGATACATTTCGTATACTACCGAATGGCCCAGAGAGAGAGGTGCGACTACACGTTTTCTTTTTCTTATAGCCTGTTATTTTTATTCTATCTAAGTTTTGCTTCAGTCGTGCGTCTAAAGCACACTTGACTTCGAGAATACGCTGGTGAATATTTTACGAGAGTTACGACAAGTGTGAATGAGCGAGGCGAACAAAAGTTGAGAGGGTGATATAAGTTTGAAGATAGAAAAAAAGAGTTACGTTTCGTATATTACTGAAGGGCAAAGAGTGAGAGCACATAGTTTCGTTCTGTCTTTCTCTCATAGCCAGTTACGTGTCGTGTGGCTGAAAGCACTGTAGTTTTTTTAAGTGTAATGTTAATTGCGGTACCAGTTATTCGTGTTCCACATCAAATTCAGAATGTCGGTCAAATATACATATTATGTTTATTTCCACATTTTAGCGCTATTAAATAGATTCTTAATTAAATTCTGAATAACAAAATTACACCACTGAACGATTTCGAATACCCTGTTGGTGGTCTCAAAGTATTATTTACAGAATAAAGACTGGAACAAGCAATTATCTTTCAACAAGTAACTTAACTATTTACTACTATTACAGATACAATATTGCTGTGCCTGTCTAAGTTCCTACGAAGCATACATTACAATAACTCTAATTACATATGTAGTATATGACTGTCCATGTCTAACCTCTTACAATGCATTCATTATAATAACTCGGGCAATTTAGAAAACTGAAGCTGAAGAAATAAACACTTTCAAATTACTGTTATTGTCTGTGTAAAACAATGAAGAGCTTTTAAGGCCAAGAATTTAGCGCGCAGTCATCTCGGTCGCAAATTCTGATGTTGGTAAATGCTTGTCTTCCACGCCGCATGTCGTGGCTTCGATTGCCACCCAGGACAGATATTTGTGTGCATGAACATGTCCGTTTGAGCCTGGGTGTAATTATCTATATAAGTATGTATTTACAAAAGAAAAGAAGTATAATGTAATATATCAGTTATCTGGTTTCCACAAAACAAGCTTAGCTTAGTTAGGGTTCAGATGGCCGTATGTGATTAATGCCCCAAGATATTATTGCTGAACAAAGGCCGCCTCCAAAGATCTCCATAATTACCGGTCCTAAGCTATCCGTATTCAGCGGCTTCTGGCAAATTTTACTTACTATTAAATAATAATAAGTTCTTTTTAAAAATGTTCTTCGATTACCTTGTGATATTAATATCCAAAAATAATAATAATATATTGGGACAATGTCACACAGATCATCCTAGCCCCAAACTAAGCAAAGCTTGTACTATGGGTACCAGGCGATAATATACATACTTATATAGATAAATAATTACTTAAATACCTAGAAAACATCTATGATTCAGAAACAAATATTCGTTCTCATCACACAAATATTTGCACTTACCGGGATTCGAATCCAGGACCACCAGCTTCGTAGGCAGGAGCACTACCAACTAGGCTACCATAGCCGTCAACCGTCAACAAAAACTAAAAGTAAGTATATTTTCAATTTCATATATCTATTTATTTTGCTAAGTAAAAATCATATGAAACGTGAAAACTTACACTGGACATTGTACGACATTAAAAAATTACCAATTCTTTATTTTAGAAAGTTGTAACAAGTTGTATAGGAACTATCTAAATGCCCGAGCGAGGTATCTGCACCCGAAGCCTAGGCCTTAATATAATAGATTGCGCTACCTACCTAACCATATTGCCAGGAAAGTTCATCATGATAAATACCGAAGGTAGTGGTAAATGGTAGGTAGGTAGTAAGAAAATGGTTAAATTATTAGCTCGTTGTATTTAATTGACGACATAATAATTTGTAATGCTTAAAACCAGTGCTATTGCTATATGATCATAAAAGCTGTAAGAAGTCCACTGATGGTCAAAAGCCTCTCCCAATAATAATCTCATGGTATGCCATAATCATAGGGTTTCTTCTACGCCCCCCACGGGATTTCATGGGATGGTGATATTCTGATAAAATAAAATAATAAATAAAATAAAAAAGGTTTTTATTCACGTAGACTTTAAAAAAGCGCTTCATAATAGTCAGAACATGTTTGTAGTAATATAGTTGTATACATAATTATTTCTAGTAACATAGATATTTAGGTATACATTGTATTGATTGTATGAAAACATTTATAAAATTTATTTTATTATAGCAATGATATTTAGCTAGCTCGTATCAAGTTATTGTCAAGAGATTATGTTTAATTATCTAGTTTAAATCTAATATTTTTACTACATATTGTCAATGGTTCTCACTATATTAAGGTATTATTATTATGACGGACTTTGTGTTAATAACGACAGTCGCGCTTTAATGCTACCACCGGATCCAATGTGCCCCAACTGAGAAGACCCAGCGAAACAAACTCAGTGGGTTCATCTACTACCGATATTCGTCACTGTCACAGTTTTTAGAGATATGTAGGTATCACGCCGTTTAAACTATTTTAGTGGAATCGCCACTAGACTAGACTATTATCGTAAAAAAGGTAATTTACGAAACAGGTGCTGTAGAAATAAACACTTTGAATATACTATTATTGCTGGTGTAAACTAAAATATTATTAAATTCTAAAGTTTATAACTTGTGCCTCATCATACCTAAGCATAATGCCAGGAAAGTTTGCCATAACGTGTACTGAAGGGTTTAATGGCGTTTTGTTCTCATGAAATAGTTTGTACGTTATATGACTGTTTACCCTGACACACAATTTGCGCGTAAGACAATAATATTAAGTTAAAAACTTAAGACGGTCTACTCACTAAAAGTGTACAGATGCCAGCACTTCCAGCTTCCCAATCTGTCAAACTATATATTTATAGATTTTCAACTTTATCACAAAAGCATAAGGTTCCCTTTCAATTGGGGAAATTTTAAAGAATGGGGTAGCTTGATGTGCTGGCGTCTGTACAAAAACAGATTTACACTTATGTTAAATGTCAAACGTTGGATGTTTCTTTCTCAATCACACAAAAACGAGGAAGAATGGATTTGAATGAATAAAAATTATCGTAACACATAAGATACTATTTATCGTCGAAAAATTTTACATTCCTGATTGGTAATCAAATATCTATTTATGTATGCGCCCGATTCCAAATATAACGCGGATACAGCCACGGGTAGAATGAAGGACTTTTATATGTCTTTCTGGAGTAAATTATAAAACTACTTATTTTATAATATAAAGAAGCTGCCTTAATTCATGAGTAGCGACCAAAACATATTGTACCTGTATCAACCCAGGGGGGATGTTTATTCAAATACATATTACGCTATATTGACCTATTTTAATACTAAACAGGTCTCAGAATAAGAACACAACTTATTTGAACTTTCGAACTAATATATAAAGAGAAATAAGAAACTAGCCATCTACGCAGGACATACTATAGTGCAAAAGTGTGTGCGCAAACGCAGGGCCATTTTCTATTCCATCCCTCTCATGATCTGATAAGACGACTTGCGATACGTCCAGAAAGAGTTCATGTACAGGACCGACGCGGCGGCGGCTTTACGTGCTCTCCGATGTGATACCACCAAACCCCAGACTTGGGGCTGATACTGAGAAATTTTCTTAACAGACAAATCCTAAAGTCATTTTTACCCACACCCAGGATTCGAACACAGGACCTCATTAAGACTAACGAGGCAGTCACAAAGTTATACTCGTACAGTCAATCACTGGTCAACAAATGTAAAAAAAATTTTTGGTGCTGAGATCTCTTTAGTGGTTTTGTATTATGTATGCACTACACTAAAACTATTACACTAAAAATATTTTTTACTTTTTTTTCCTACGTGTAGTTTTGTATCTATCCTCTGTTTTTTAAATGTTCTGTAATTAGTACGGTCGGGAACACGGTTTCAAGTCTTATTAGTACCTTTCTATAAATAAATTGATTTTGATATCATGTCTTCATCGCGAAGAAGTTTTCTCAATGACCCAAACGTGTTTTGTTACATTTGTGGGGAATACACAATCAAAAAGTTCAGGAAACCTATAAAAGATTTTATAAAAAGTTCATATTTTTCGTGCTATAAGTCGCAAATTGTAGACGGAAAAAAAGCCGATACCTCAAATTGTTTGCAAAATATGCTATGAACACTTGTGACAGTAGGTCAGTGATAGAAGAAGCTGTATGAGGTTCGGGGTGCCAATGCAATGGAGAGAAAAAAAAATCACTTCTATGACTGTTACTTCTGCTATGCCAATTTGCGCGGAGTTAATGTTAAAAAAATGATTTATCCAGACTTACAATCGGCTAGAAGACTTTTACCACATTCAGAGGAAGTACCTGTTCCAATATTTTGTTCAAACCGTGAACCATTTGAAGATAACTATATTGAAGTGTCTATTGATAGAGTTAGCGAAAAAATTGCGTCTACAGAGCCTAAACCTTTTACTCAAGTAGAATTAAACGATTTATTAAGGGATCTTGAACTACCTAAAGAATCTGCAGAGGTTTAGGCTTCTAGATCAAAAGAAAAAAGAACTTATTGGTATCAATCAAAATATCAATATTATTTCTATCGTACAAGAGAGCAAGACTTGCTACCATTTTTTAATTCGGAAAATTCCCAAGGCTAAGCATAGGAAAGATAAAAGCGGGTATTTTTGATGGCCCACAGATAGGAATATTGATAAAAGATACTGATTTCTCAAGTTCAATGACCAGTTTGGAACAACTTGCGTGGAATTCGTTTATTGAAGTTACAAAAATCTTTCTGGGAAATCACAAACCAAGTAACTACTCTGAAATCGTTAACAACATGCTGGAGAATTTCAAAAACTTAGGATGTAACATGTCCATCAGAGTGCATTATCCCCACAGTCATCTTGACCAGTTTCCAAAGAATCTTGGTTCATATAGCCAAGGACAAGGGGAGCTGTCCAAGACCAAAAACTTTGGAGGAGAGGTACCAAGGCTGATGGGATCAACATTATATGATGGCTAACTACTGCTGGGGGATGCAACGTGATTGTCATGATACACCTCATTCGCGAAAATTGCGTAAAAGAAGGTTTTAATGTACATAAAGATTAAATAAATGTTGTTTTTTGAGTGAATTTCATGTTTTCGTTTCTATTAAAAATCTAGAAAACTACACGTAGAAAATCAATATTTTTGCTATAAATGTAATCAGTATACCTAGGTATATCCCAAATTAAAAAAAAAATACAGCTTCTTGGCACCAAAACCGCTGATGACCAGTGAATGAATATTATTTATAACATGACAAATTGAAACAAATTTCAACTTATATAATGCGGTGTTGCCAGCCGAGTTGTGGTCGATTATCAATAGAACCACAACACAGGTTTCGTTCTGCGGTCAAACATGGTTGCCACTAAATTTACATCTGCTCCATCCTTTATTGGTTTTAAATTAAAATCAATTTATTATAATGAAAGTGGCATAATTACCACATATGTATATAATAATAACAAAGCCGTGTGGTTACCGGCTCAGAAAAAATAACTGGGCCACCTATACCATCCCGTGGGTGTCGTAAAGGGCGACTAAGTGATACACCAGGTACTTGGGTAGCAGCGCCACCTGTGTGCGACCCCTACAAATAGCAACGTTATAAAAACCTTTGGAGGAGGCCTACGCTCAGCCGTGGATTATATCAGGCTGGTGATGATGAAATAATCAGTATAGTGGTTCTGGACCAATTTCTCACAAACAAGCGCGGTGACTACGGCAAACCTCTCCAAATGGCAACGATATAAAAAACCTTTGGGAGAGGCCTATGCTCAGCCATGGATTATATCAGGCTGGTGATGATGAAATAATCAGTATAGTGGTTCTGGACAAATTTCTCACAAACAAGCGCGGTGAGTACGGCAAACCCGTTCAAATGGCAACGATATAAAGAACCTTTGGGAGAGGCCTACGCTCAGCCGTGGATTATATCAGGCTGGTGATGATGAAATAATCAGTATAGTGGTTCTGGACAAATTTCTCACAAACAAGCGCGGTGACTACGGCAAACCCGTTCAAATGGCAACGATATAAAGAACCTTTGGGAGAGGCCTACGCTCAGCCGTGGATTATATCAGGCTGGTGATGATGAAATAATCAGTATAGTGGTTCTGGACAAATTTCTCACAAACAAGCGCGGTGACTACGGCAAACCCGTTCAAATGGCAACGATATAAAGAACCTTTGGGAGAGGCCTACGCTCAGCCGTGGATTATATCAGGCTGGTGATGATGAAATAATCAGTATAGTGGTTCTGGACAAATTTCTCGCAAACAAGCTTGTACTATGGGTACCAGGAGACGATATACATACTTATATAGATAGATAAATACTTATATATATGGAAAACATCCATGACTCAGAAACAAATATTCGCACTCATCACACAAATATTTGCACTAACCGGGATTCGAACCCAGGACCACCAGCTTCGTAGGCAGGAGCACTACCAACTAGGCTACGGTGACCGTCTTCTCCGCCAAAATCTTGGTGTGATGAACAATTATCTTTTCGGCGTCTGAGTGTTATTAGAAACATATATGTTTATCAGTTATCTGGTGGGACCGGAGCAGCATATTCGCGTTCCCAGGGCTCCCCCATCAGGCGCCAATAGAAGTCCACGGCCGGTTTGGGCTAGTCGGTGCGAGCCCACATACTCACCCGAAGACACTTTTTGCGGGTGGAATGAGTAGGTTTTCCTTTTATTATGCGTACCCGAGTATGTGCGCAATCAAAGCTGTACTTTTCCGATCCACTGACACATCCGGGAAGAAACAGGGCAGGATAGATAGCTCTACGTGCTTGCCAACGCCTGGCGTAAAAAACCGCCAACTTCTAATCTTCAGGTACTACTGGGTGTTTTGTTCCTATAATATCCTAATAAAACTATTTTAGTTTGAGCTGAGATTTGAATTCAAGAACTCGTCCCTCATCTGCAGCTGAAAACGCTCCCACTAGACCAACGTGCCAGTCAAAAGTAAACAAAGCCTAGTGTAGAGGATTGGGCTTCGGCACCACCGATGTTCAACTGTATTCAACTATGTTTACGTATTCATTGTGAGCTTGACAAGTACAAGTGTATGTTAATACCCAAGTGCTGAATAAATTTCATTTCATTTCATTGTTATCAATCCGTAAACAATTGGCGAGGTAAAGCACCTAAGCACGCGGTCATTCTATGGATGGGTGTCAATATGGTTGAATTCCTGAGCATCTCTGTACTTTGGAAGGCAGGTTAAACTGTCGGTCCCGGTTGTTATCGTTAGACACAACAGTCGTAAATCCATGTCAGAGGCCTACTAAGCCGCTTGGACGACACTGACCACAGCCCATACGATAACGTAAAGTATAGACTTCCTAAGTTAGTGTACAACCGCATTTAAACAAATACTTATTTCACAAACACAACATATTATTTGACATAATATTTACATATATTCTGTCTAATATAGCTTGGGTACACTGAGACAGTAGGATCGGCGCGATGGGGTATCCCCAGGGCCACCCCTAAGCTATAAACATATTTGTAAGTTATTTTACGTTACGCAAACAGTTAAAGTATGTTGTGATAAATTATGAGAGAACATTTTATTTATTTTCAATATTTATTTTGTTCTTTCTTTCTCGTTCAAGCCATACATCAGACCCCTATTATGGCTTAATGACGTTTGTCTAATGACTATATACTAGGACCGATGGCTTAACGTGAACTCTGAAACATAGAAACGCCCTGGATTTAAGCCACTTAAGCACCCATATGTAGACTTACCTACGTCAAGAAGCTTCTTTCTTTTTAGTCTGTAAAGACTACGCCCGCATCAGGGAATCTAATCCCTGTGTCGCGGTGTACTTTACAAACATATAATAGATGGACACAAATAACACCCAGACTCAGAACAACTATTTATGCACCCTAATAAAAACCCTATAACCCTGCAGTTTTTGTTTTAATTAGGATTCCTTACCTTAATTCCAATAAATATGAGAAAACGAAAGTTCTTTACTCAAATCACTTCAGCGCCTCCTATCCGTTTAATTTGGACCGGTTTTCTTATATAAGGTTTACAGTTCATCTAGGTTGGTTTTACTGCTTCACCAGACAATAGAAGCGAGCTGGAGTTGAGGCTGTCTATCTAATAAATATCCTGCGCCGGAGAGCACTTCCTTTGGGGTTCGGACCTCGGCTCAGGTTGGTTACTGATGAGGAGTTCCATGAGAGGGCTCGACTCTTAGGGACGTTTTGTGCTCTATTTTGTCTATGTCTAGACTGTTAGTACGCAAAGGAAATTTAGACTGAATTCCTTCACAAAATAATAATAATATTCTGGGACATTATTCACACACGGCCATCTTGATCCCAAACTAAGCAGAGCTTTTACTATAGAAAACAGATAACTGATATATTACATGTCCTAGTTTTCTTTTGTAAATACATACTTATACGACATAATGTAACGTAATTAACGCACACCCTCAAACACCTCAATTAGAATATTATGTTGTAATCATAATACATAGACTAAATTTTTAATTTAACATGTATGGAATAAAGTTTATTTTTCTTTATTTTGTATTGAATGATGGAATTTGTATGAATACAAATAAAACTGCGGCTTTAAAAGTCTTATTACTTTGACTTACGGTCCATTTCAACTTGTTTGACTGTACAGGGTTAATATGACAATAATTTCCGTAGTTTTAATTATTTTTGGAATAAAAATTACCTATATTAAAAATGATATAAATCGATTTAGTAAACGAATCTGAACAAACTATTTTCAGGATGTGCGTTAATTAAGTTACATGTTGTATAGACAATTTACACCCCGACTCAGGACAAACAGACATGTTCATTGTTCATGCACACAAATATTTGTCATGGGTGAGAATCGAACCCACGACCTGCGGCGTGAAAGGCAGCATATCTACCAACAACGCCAATAGGCCCGTCTAACTAATAGCCCACTAAGAAATTTTGAAGTCTCTAAATCCCACGCGGAAGCGTCCGAGCTTCGTAAACACAAAATATACTAACAGTTAACTGCCGAATTTTTTATAGCCGGTAGCTGACGGATTTATCAAGGGTCCCTTCACACGGCACGGTAAAAACTCTCAGCGGAATAAATACATCAGTCGGTAACTGCGGACTTTAATTTATCGCTCCCCGCGGAAAGATACGGACAGGTATAAACGGTCGGTCCGTCTGAGAGTAACTTAAACGGTGCTGCGTGAATTTTTGAAAAAGTTCTCGCCTCTGTTTTGGTGGTGAATTTATGTAGTTTTATTAGATCCTGCATTTGCTCGGACTTTTTACTTTCTATCTATCAAAAAAGACTTTTGATATGAATATATCTGGGGACAATGTCACACAGATCATCCTAGTCCCAAACTAAGCAAAGCTTGTACTATGGGGACCAGGCCACAATATACGTACTTATATAGATAAATACTTAAATACATAGAAAACATCCATGACTCAGAAACAAATATTCGTGCTCATCACACAAATATTTGCACTTACCGGGATTCAAACCCAGGACCACCAGCTTCGTAGGCAGGAGCACTACCAACTAGGCTGCGGTGACCGTCAATCTCATGTTATATAATTCTTTTAAAAATACATCGCCCGCATTAGCGATACCTGTGTTGCGGGGTACTTTACAAACATACAATAAATGGATACAAATTACATCCAGGCTCAGAACAACTATTTATGGGTCAAACAAATTGTAGTCTGGCGCGGGACTCGAACCCGCGTCACGAAGCGGTGAGGCAACTGTCTTAGCCGCTGCGCCACACGTGCAAAGTCTGTAATGATGTCCTCCTGGTCAAATTTGGCCACGGCGGCCAGTCTCAATGGACACTAGCCATCTGCGCGGGACACATTGTTGTGCACCGGTGGGCTAACACAGTGGCACTTTCTACTCCATTATTCTTATGATCCGATAGGACCACTAGCTACACGAATGAAACAGATCAGGTACAGGACTGATGGCTTTACGTGCTCGCCGAGGCACTAATATAGAGAAATTTTCTTTACAGAAAATTCCCAAAGTTACTTTTAAGCCCGACCCGGGAATCGAACTCAGGACCTCATTATCTGCGTTTGAATTCGCTACCGCTAGACCAACGAGCAGTGTTTATAACATATTTACGTCTGGGAGTAACTTAAACGGTGCTGCGTGAATTTTTGAAAAAGTTCTCGCCTCTGTTTTGGTGGGAAATTTATGTAGTTTTATTGGATCCTGCATTTGGTCGGACGTTTTACTCTCTATCCATAAAATTTAAAGACTTTTGATATGAATCTCATGTTATATAATTCTTTTAAAAAGACATCGCCCGCCGGGAAATTAATCCCTGTGTTGCCTTTACAAACATATAATAGACGTATACAAATTACATCGAGACTCTGAACAACTATTTATGGGTCACACAAATAGTAGTCAGGCGCGGGACTTGAACCCGGGTCACGAAGCGGTGAGGCGACTGTCTTAGCCGCTGCGCCACACGTGCAAAGTCTGTAATGAGGTCTCGTACACTCCCATAACTAGATTCTCTCATCGCTCTACTACTACCACTAACTAGGCTCGCGGTCAGTCAGTAGATTGACGGTCACCGTAGCCTAGTTGGTAGTGCTCCTGCCTTCGAAGCTGGTGGTCCTGGGTTCGAATCCCGGTTAGTGCAAATATTTGTGAGATGAGCACGAATATTTGTTTCTGAGTCATGGATGTTTTCTATCTATATAAGTATTTATCTATCTATATAAGTATGTATATTATTATCGTCGCCTGGTACCCATACTACAAGCTTTGCTTAGTTTGGGGCTAGGATGATCTGTGTGACATTGTCCCGAGATATTATAGATGGGTGACCGCCTAAATAGTTCATTTTACTGAGCCTCTGCATGCTTTGAAGTCAACGTTAAGCTGTCTGTCCTGTTTGTAGTCGTTATGCTATGTCAGAGGCCTAATGGGTGACTTGAACAACTCTGACACTAGGATAACTTCTCGAACCATTGTGCACGATTCACTAAAACGGAATCGCTCTCCTTATTTTAGTAAAATTGCGCTGGGTGCGTCTATGTTGTAGCTTCGCATCGAAAGTGTCGAGTGACTCAGTACCATGAATTAAGACAATTATTTGATGTACTAGGAGTTTGATTTCATTGACTCAGAATAATTACTAACCCAAGATCAAATAGTTACTTGATGAGAAGCGGTGGCGTATATGACTGATAGACAGTGAACGCAAATAAACATGGAAGCATTCCTAGCTCGCGAAAATGACCCAACGCAGATTGTGCCGCGGTAGGCGGGGCTTAAAAATTGTGCCGCGGACCGAGTTTCCGCACTACAGGCATCAATGGCGGTCGTCTGTCAGTTATTAGTTTCAGCATGTTTAATTTCCAAGAATGCCTTCCTGTGCAGTGAAGTGGTGTATGAATAAATCACATTTGCATAACAAGAGTGTTGGAATTAGTTATTACGAGTAAGTACATCGCTATATATTTTAATCTTATTAAATATGAAGTCAATCAAATTGACACAAAATATATGGTGATGTTGTTATGCAAACGAATCAATTTATTTATCTACACAAAAATTATGACGAATTTTTTTATTTATTACAATTATTTTAATCTTAGATAAAATACTCAGAATCTTTAGGGTATGCACAAATAATGGTAATGGTGGTATTAAAACAGCTTGGTTTCTTCAATTTTCCACTCGATCTAAAGCGAAGAGAACTATGGACGAAAACGGTTCGTTTGGAAATGAATTCAATTTAATTTTATTTATATATTTACAGGGTAACTTGTAAAGCACCAATTACCTCACAGGTAAAACCATAAGCAACAACATTTATTTTACAACTTTTGATATGTTTTTTTTTTTATTGTAAAAAGTCTATATTTAATTAATTTACCACTTGAATGTTTATAACTCTACGTGCATCGTAAATAATATGTAACCAGGCGGCTTGCGTAATCTTTGCGATGCCCGTAGAGTAAGTTGTCGCTTATGGTGTTAGCTTCCTAGTCCTGCGAGGTTGTTAGTATTTTACAAGTAACCCTGCATACCTAGATCACCTATAATTTCAAGACGATTCGTCCACGCGTTTCAAGATAAAGGGTATTGACAGACAGACGGACGGATGGATAAAGAAGTGAAGGGGGCCCTAAAAAGTACTTAAGTGTTATGTATACCTACGGAAATTGTAAATAATAATTAGTGAATAATTGGTCACAAATTTGTTTTATTTACCTATTATCATAGCAAATAAACCCATTACTCGCCAAATACTGCTCTATTTAAAGACCTTAGAAAAACTCTTGCCGTAAAGTTCAAGATACTGTATATTTTATCATAATTCTTTATTATTTTAATAATATCAATGTCACGGTGAATTATTTTCGTTGCACTTTATAACATAAAACATCCCTCGGCGAATGTCATGAACATGGTAATTTAGACCCGAACATGACGTCATAAAGTCTACTTTTAAAAGGTGTATCTGAGCGGTAATATTTTGGCCAATCAGAGACGGTATTCCGATGTGTCAGTTTGATTGGGATATTGGGTCAAAATTTGCGCTTAGTTTCCTTGAAGTAATGCTTCCATGTTTATTTGCGTTCACTGCTGATAGACAATTCACGTGTGACATTTGTCTATTTATTTTGGTTGGTTCCATAGCCTAATGAGAAAAGCTTGACTATTACAGATACGAGTTCTGTCATCCATTGTTATGCTTTGTCAAATATATATTTTCGTTTATCTAGCGGTAGTGTAGATAATGCGATCATGCGTCGGACTAAGAAGTTAATTAGAAAAAAAAATCTTGTGTGTACTTATGTACACGCGTTAGAAGTTATACTTCTTAATATACAACTTGAACATAGTTATCAATTTTCAACGTCATGCTGTAGTTTTTACGATGCGCGCGCACGATGCGTAAAAATTCACTCTCATACCACCTAGAACTAACTTCATGCTGTTAAATTTTTTGGTGTCATGTGCGCGCGCATCGTAAAAATTCACTCTCATCATTTACTCCATCGCGCCAAAAGAAGTATAACTTCAAAAATCTGTTAAGAAAATTTCTGAATATCAGGCTGAGAGTTGGCAGTATTACATCTCCGTGCCTCGGAGAGCACGTAAAGCCGTCGGTTCTGTACCTGACTTCCCCCCGGTGGTGTCGCTAGTGGTTCCGTCATCATGATAGTGATGTAATAGAAAGTGTCCCTGTGTTGGTGAACACACTTGAGTGCAATATAATATATCTCGCGTAGGTGGTTAGTCTGCATTGTGGCCGCTTTGGCTAAAATTTGACTAAGAGGAAATTATTATTATTATTTGAGGTAGTTATTACTTTGCAATATTATATATAGTACTGATACTATTATATCATGAATCTTCTTACTTCATCTCTGTATTCTTTCTAATTGTTCCGATTGATATCCATTTTTATCTTTTCTGATTTTATTGCATTATTCCAACTCTCGTCGACCAAAAAGTTTTCTGGAAGAAACCACAGCTAACGATACGACCGTTCTTTACATATCAGGATAAACTAAAGTATATTCTATTCTTAAACAATAATTATTAAGTAACTAATTTCATAGAGAAGTTAGCTGAAGTAACAGTGAGCGAGGCACATAGCTCGTAGAACCAACGGCCGTTGTGGCAGAAATGTTCTCAAGTGGAGGCCTTAGATTCGATCGGCGCAAGACCACCAATTGTGCAGATCTTTTTGGAGGCTTTCGTCCAGCAGTGGACGTCTTTTGAATAATCGGTATAATAAAATTCTAGTGGAAATTTTGGATTTTAGCTTGACATCTATACTAACTTATCTCTATGAAGACGTTAATAGTGTATTGGCTTGGCACGTTTTCCATTCGTTCGTTAAACGAACAAGCAAGTCTTATTTGGCTATGGTCGGGTTGTTAATATAAGCTTGATTTAACAATTACTACATGTTTGGAAAATTGGCTCTAAGACGAAGATAATGAACACACTCGGAATACGCAATAATGATCCGGCTAAAGCTAACACGTTCCTTAAACCATTAGATTTATTTGTATATTTGCATTGATCTCGAAAATAGCACACGCTCAAATAATTGAGTAACGTGAACTATTTGCTTCGTCAATATTATCTCAGAATTTAGGTCGAATAGTGAAAATGATATAACGTTTATTTATAAAGAAAATATTTGTTGTATTTAATGCGTTGTTTCATAATTACTGAACATAGAACATAGCTGCACGTGTGGCGTAGCGGTTAAGACAGTCGTCTCACCACTTTGTGACCCGGGTTCGATTCCCACATAGAACAACTATTTTTGTGACCCAAATGTTTTTTGTAATGTACCCCGCGATACATTACAAAAAACATTTGGGTCACAAAAATAGTTGTTCTATGTGGGAATCGAACCCGCGAGGCGACACAGAGATTAATTATCGTCGTGCGGGAGTTCTCTAAAAAATACAACGTTTCATTGAACTACTTATAGACATTTTAAGTTTATTGGAGTTTTCGCTAAGGCTGGTGCTAGTTAATGTACTTTAAAAACTGCAAGCATTATAGAAAAAGTAAATACATGGATTGCGGTGGCCATTCTGATGTCCTGGGGACGGGAAGCATCAGTCCCATAAGGTACTTAAAAATATGTGTTACGATAGGGTCTACCAACACAATATAACTATGAGCCTGACTTGATGTTGTCCAGCGCTAGCGCTTTCAGGCAAAAATAATTATATCGATTTGAAGGAGTAAAATATCGAGTTTAAACACTTCCAACCTGTCTTTCCTAACTAGCATTTAGCTTAACATTATGCTATCAACCAAGTATTAAAAACCGCGACCGATTCACTCTTTACTAATACTCCAACAAAAAGTCCTTTTTTAATCTCGCATCATCGTAAATTAAGATAACTATACCCCAGAGATCTCCAAATTATCACGCAATTAAAGCTCAATAAAACGCCCAAAAATCCTTCGATTATTAAGAGGAAGTCTTAATGCCGAGACTGTGTAGTTCTCCATGATTCCAGAAACTTGGTTTACTGCCTATCTAGTATTTTATATTACCTAACCTCTTTGCGGTCGTTTCGCTAGTCGTCCCATCGGATCATGAGAGCGATAGAATAGAAAGAGTCCGTGTGTTTGCGCACACACTTGTGCAACATAATATCTCCCGCACAGATGTGGTGGAAATTCCGCCCGGAGGACATCATGTTTATGAAATATGAGTATACATTATCGATGGAAAGTTAAATTTAATATTATAATTTGAAAAAAAAAGTAGGCGTTCATGGGCAGTTGCAATCGTAAGTGTCGGCGAGGTAAACTACCTACGCACACGGTCAGTCCACAGATGGGTGGGCGTTAAAGCATCGGAGGGCGTGCCCTCCGAGGTCGGTCCTGGTTGTTGTCATTAGACAATAGTCGAGAAGCCACATCAAAGGCCTATTGAGCAGCTGTAATAACTCTGACACCAGGCTAATTACTGTTCATACGATAAAACAAAACAAAAAGTAAAAAATATATATAGATTAACAATAATAATTTTATTGTATGGCGAACTGGCAGCTAGGATTGGCTCTTAATGTTTTTAAAAACCATAATCAAAAACAATCCAACCTAAATATCCATAACATCAATTAAAAAAACGATTTCCAATCAAGGGTCCCATTAACATGGAACATCATGCTGTGATAGTTTATGGTTGATCAGGATAACTATTAATAATACCTCTTTTTTTGTTCCAGGTGAGATATGGTGTTTGCTATGGGATCAAAGGTAACGCTTTTATTGACGATGGTAAAAATTACATGGATATTTTCGTTGAAAGTAAATAATATATCTATTTAAAGATTTGTCTATGGCAGTCGTGACTAAAAGTTAACGACCAATTTTTACACGATTTATATTAGCTTTACTTGTATGTTTGTAACCGACTCCTTGGGCGCGATTTTGACCCACGGTCAGATTGCATTCAAACTATGTAAATTTATCGAGGACCGATGACAGTACACTAATTTGATACCATTATACAATTTGCAACATTAGATTTATATACATTTTATCTATAGTCGATACGGCAGGAATTGATGACAATTTTAATTTTCAATCATTATCTGTAACCGAAAAGAAAATTTTAATTGGACAAAATAAAACATAGTTTTAAAAAAAGCTAAAAAACACTGTTTTATAAATAATATTATTTATTTTTTACTTTTCAGTTTAAAATGTACAAAATAAATAAAAGATTAAAAAACTAAAAAACGCGCTATATATTATCTCTAAAACCAAAATAAAAAAATAAATTTTAACGAATAATAGAGTAAATAAGAAAAAATGTTTTATTTAAAAAAGCGTGGGATGCACGGTGTCAATAGTTATAAATATTTAATTGACAGATAATATGAGAAGAAGGATTATCATTTCGATAATAACACAAAAAGAAAACCCGCTTTTTTTTAAATATTTTTAATTTTTATTTTATTATTATTAATTAAAATTTATTTTCTATTTTATTAATTTGGTTTTCTATATAAAGCGTGCTTTTTTAGTTTTCTCATATTTTCGTAATATTATTATAACTATTATTTACATTGTATATATTGTGGCGAGTTTACACTGTCCTTAATATCTAATTATGTAACACGGAGCGTGCTGGATGTGAAATCTGGTGGTTGATTCACTTAAGACACCTAATTGGGCGACAATTCTGCTAAGATTTATAGTGAATTTAGTAACATGCGTGATTTACTACATTCACTATAAAAAAAATTAGCTGAACCCCCATGGTACTAAATTCACTATAAATACTTAGTAGAACCCGCTTGATACTAAAGTACTTTAAAGGACAGTCGACTAGCTGTTAGTTATTGTCAATTTGACTGCCTCGTTGGTCTAGCGGTTGCGTGTTCAACCGCTGATAGTGAGGTCCTGGGTTCAAATCCGGGGTAGTGCCAAAAATTAGCTGAACCCGCATGGTACTAAATTCACTATAAATACTTAGTAGAACCCGCTTGTTACTAAAGTACTTTAAAAGACAATTGACTAGCTGTTAGTTATTGTCAATTTGACTGCCTCGTTGGTGTAGCGGTAGCGTGTTCAACCGCTGATAATGAGGTCCTGGGTTCAAATCCGGGGTAGTGCCAAAAATTAGCTGAACCCGCATGGTACTAAATCCACTATAAATACTTAGTAGAACTCGCTTGTTACTAAAGTACTTTAAAAGACAATTGACTAGCTGTTAGTTATTGTCAATTTGACTGCCTCGTTGGTCTAGCGGTTGCGTGTTCAACCGCTGATAATGAGGTCCTGGGTTCAAATCCGGGGTAGTGCCAAAAATTAGCTGAACCCGCATGGTACTAAATTCACTATAAATACTTAGTAGAACCCGCTTGTTACTAAAGTACTTTAAAAGACAATTGACTAGCTGTTAGTCATTGTCAATTTGACTGCCTCGTTGGTCTAGCGGTAGCGTGTTCAACCGCTGATCCGGGTTTTGATCCGGGGTCGTGCCAAAAAGTGATTTTGGGATTTTTCCCTAAAAAGAAATTTCTCAGTGTCACCCCGAAGTCTGGGAGTTGGCGGTGTTACACCCCCGTGCCTCGGAGAGCATGTAAAGCCGTCGGTCCTGTACTTGATCTGTTTCCGATTCTAGTCGTCCGATCGGATCATGAGAGTGATGGAATAGAAAGTGCCCCTGTGTTTGCGCACACACTTGTGCACTATAATATGTCCGGCGCCATTGGCTCATCTCCATTGAGACTGGCCGCCGTGGCCGAAATTCGGCCGGGATAACACAATTATTATTTAGTTACTGTCAAATTGGTTATTTATTTGTCTGTAATATCTTGTTTATGTAATATATAAAATGCTACTTACGAAAGATCATCTTCAGGCAAAAATAATTATATCGATTTGAAGGAGTAAAATATCGAGGTTAAACACTTCCAACCTGGGAAGTGTTTAAATTCGATATTTTATTCCTTCAAATCGATATAATTATTTTTGCCTGAAAGCGCTGGACAACATCAAGTCAGGCTCATAACTATATTGTGGTGGTAGACCCCATCGTAACTCATGTTTTTAAGTTAAGTAACACTCAAAAATTCATCTGTTGATATAATAAAGTTACGAGTGTTATAAGTTACGAGCTGTAACTTGTACATTATCTTTACGATTATAACGTTAGGTACAAGATAAAAGCACTAAGCGAGATTTGAGTTGTAGGTGTAGAAGTACTTGACGCCTCATAGGTTTTTTCACTTATCTTGATAGTCTTTATTACTTAAGTAATAACAGTGGTTTTCTTAGTCAAATTTATCCAGCGACGTGCCATCGACTTGCCATTTCAAAATTTAAATGTGTCTATAGAACAGTATACGTTGAGAGGTTTTTTTAAAATACTTGTATGTTGCTGGTTAGAAACTGGTATTCTAAAAGGCAAAAAAAACCTAGTAGGCCCGATAGTGGAAGCCATCAAATTATGAAGGCGCTTCCAGCCTCTCACCGGTCCGTAAGTGATCGGCGAAGTTAAGTGCCTAGGCGTGCGGTCAGACTATAGATGGGTGGTGGCCTTAGTGGTTTTATTTATGAGCTTGTCCATGCCTCGGAGGGTATGTCAAGCTATCGGTCCCGGTTTTAGTCATAAGATCACGGTCATTAAGCCATGTCAGATGCCTACTGGGCGGCTTGGATAACTA
Source organism: Pseudoips prasinana (assembly GCA_951640165.1). Lineage (NCBI taxonomy): Eukaryota > Metazoa > Arthropoda > Insecta > Lepidoptera > Nolidae > Pseudoips > Pseudoips prasinana. Next base: position 31,419,137 of record OX621252.1, read on the forward strand.
TGACACCTAGGGTCACCACTGTACATACGATAAAAAAGAAGATTGACTCCGATCTGATTGACTAGCTACCAAGTTCATTTGACTGAGTTCCGTCATGTATGTGAAAGTCAATAACTAAACGAGAAGTTGCGTCCATCAGTCCATCGTTATCATCTCCTTCTTGGTCCGCTAAATAAGCTGCGGGCGGATATAAAGGTCATAGCTTTCATATCAACTTGAGTCGCTCAGTATTCTTTGTATGAAATTTCCTACTACACTATTCGGAATCGTAAGGTAAACGACTCGCTTCGGGACTAGCTAACCGTAAGCGCGGAATCACCTAGCCGTAGCTGAAGCGTCGCGTAGTCGTAGCCGAGGCGTCGCTTAGCCGTTGCAGAATTGATGTATCGGAGTTGCGCTTTGGTTACGTGCTTACGTTAGGTTTAGGCCTGTTTGACGGTGAGGCGATAATGACGATCCCTTTCCGATTTGATAACTGTGCTGATTCCTTAAACAAATCTAGACTCGTTTTGGTAAACAAGCAGTTATATCCTCCTATACTATCAAAATTAAATAAGTTCGTTTACTGCCAAGTATTAACGTGCCACTTTAGACTCGTTAGACAGTCGTACTCGAAGGATAATTGACGATAGCGACCTAACGAGCAAGAAACTGCAAAACCTGGATCATCGGCGTCGGGTTGCGAGTTTGTGGGTATTCTACAAAATGTATCACGGTGAATTTGGTCAAGTAATTGGTCAAGAATTCTAAAATCTTCCCAGTTCTTTTATCAGAGTCGCCACCACTTTATCGACATTTTATCTTGTCAGACTAAGCGTTACGCGCGTACGCGTTACTTTTGTCATTTGTATTAGTATTTTTTATCGGTACTTGTCCCTCCCTCTTACCCACCACTGAAACTCCTGTAAGCCAGGATAAACAATGGCACACTGAGTGATGAGGCTCAGGCATGTCTCGGGGTACCCCTTAACTGTATTGGATCCCGCAACTAATTTAATCAGAAAGAAAAAAGGAGCAGTTAGAAAATGAATAGTTCCACTTCCCTACAGAGCAAAGCGGGAGACAGAATGATGTAAAGATGCTACAGCCTAATGAGACGAGAGAAGCCAGCTGCAAAGCACCGAGGATCAATTTAAGGGTCCTAAGCGTTTCTAGATATATACAAGAAGAGAGAAGGGTTCATTCAATGCCAGTTTGGAGTAGCATCATATAAGTACGCGTAGGACATCATGGATTACATCTCCGCTTAACATCTGATAGAATAGTGGCCAAGTGCGAGCCCATTATCTTTAAAGAAATAAATCAAACCTAGAAACATAGTGGAGTGGCCCATTCGTAGATATGTGATGAGCATTATGAACTTTCTTTAGGTTCATTTTTTTGAGCCTGTAGCAAGATCCATATTTAACTGAAGAGGAGACTTCAGTTAAATATGGCAGGTTGGTAGTTAATGCGTGGGAGACTTCAGTTAAACGTGAATCTTGTTAATGGTCTGAGTGGTATGAAATGTTACTAATTCAGTCACGGGGACATTCTTCTTCATTTTCGAGGTACGTTTAAAATGAAACGCCTCATTTCCACTTGCAATTGGAGCGGGATGACTCTACATACAGGTATTGGGTGATGGTTGTGCATTCAGATGCCCATATTCACACTAAATGTCCAGTGTTGGACTTCATCCAGATGGGCACGCCTTCTCAATCCAAATCTGTGAACGTGATTACATAATCACGTACACAGATTTGGATTGAGAAGTTAATTGTTTGGATCAGATTGTGGACTGTAGATTTTAGTTGGGAGATTGACAGAAAATTATTTGCTGAATCACCGATTTATTGTGCTCCACACGTGCACACCGTTACAGAGATCTTAAGAAACTTTGATAGAGATTGAACGAACTAAATTTCCATTGGCCGAATACCAACCAAAGTATTTAAATTATCAACAATAATTAGACCAGTTGGATCACATGACTATCTATACATATAATAAAATCGTAGGAAAGACGAAACATACATAATAACAAATACATTGAATATTTTTTTATAAGGATATTTGGGGCGTGATCTGCAATCGAAAGCGAAGCCAAAAATATAGTTTTTAGAATTTTTGTCTCTGTGTCTGTTTGTCTGTATGTATGTCTGGGCTAAACTCAAAAAGTACTGCATGGATTTACTTCAAATTTTGCGTGAATATTAGTAATCATGCTATCACCTACGGGGGAGGTGCTGTGATAATTTATAAAATTTAACGCGGGTAAATCCGCGGGGCACAGCTAGTACCTCTTAAGATGTTTGGTTTTGCTGACATTCACATCATGCATTTATCCCACGATCAGTAACATTGTTTTTCTAAGTCCCGCTCTCACAGGAGGAGAATAAAACTCAATCAAAAATGATACTCGTAACTTATCCCAACCGAAACTAACAGTCATAAAAGGGGAAGATTGAAAAAGACATCAAACTGTGAGACGTAGGGGAGGTGTGAACTGATCGCATATTTATGATGGGTATCGTAAACAGCCAGTAAATGTCCACTATAGGACGTAGCCGCGTAGGTCAGATGAGCGTCATAATTACGTGCGCAGATTTATGATCAAATTTCATAATATAAATAGTAGATACTGTTTATTGTTTCATAAATTAAGTAATTTATTATCTAATAGTACGCAATAACAGTAATAGGGCGCGCAGCAGGAAACTTTCTTTGATTTGGTGAGGCTTAAAATTTTGTTAAGAATTCGTCTGGCCTATGAGTCTAGCGGTTAGTGATCCTGACTGCCAAGCCAAAGATCGTGGGTTCGATTCCCACCCAGGACATAATGTCTTTGTGTGATGAGTGTGATTATTTGTTCTGTGTCTGGGTGTAATTTATCTATAATATTATGTACATATGTATTTAGAAATCTTCTTCTTAGCGAGTCGATGGCAATCTAAACTGTGTCCGCCCAGAACTTGGCCACGAGAATCGCATTATGAGTAGCCTCCATCAGATCTTTAAGCGTGCAGTTGTAAGGGCACGCGCTACATGATAGTAGATGTCCCATTGTCTGTGGGACTACACCACATTTGCATTTAGAACATATTTAGAAATATATTAATATGTTTTCCAGTGGTCTGGTTGCCATAGTACATGTTCTGTTAAGTTCGGAATCAGATGGCAGTGTGTTAGTTGTCCCAAGATATAATACGATACAAAATAAAATCGAGTGTGCTTTAGACCACACGGCTGAAGTAAAACTCCAAACGTAACTGGCTATGTGGGAAAAAGAGAAAGAAAATGTTTGCTCACAATTTACTCTCTTGCCCCTTCAGTAATATACGAAACGTAACTCTCTCTTTCCATCTTCACTACATTATATCTCCCTCTCAACTTGCGTTCACCTCACTTAATCACACTTTACGTAACGCTCTTGTCACGCATTCACAAGTTGTAAGTTTTACTTCAATAATACTTAAAAGTATAAGATGATTTTTAAAATAAAATAAATAAATAAAAAAGGTTTTTATTCACGTAGACTTTAAAAAAGCGCTTGTAAATAGTCAGAATATGTTTGTAGTAATATAGTTGTATACATTATTATTTCTAGTAACATAGGTATTTAGGTACCCATTGTATGAAAACATTAATTAAATTTATTTTATTATAGCATTGATATTTAGCTAGCTCGTATCAAGTTATTGTCAAGAGATTATGTTTAATTATCTAGTTTAAGTCTAATATTATTACTACATATTGTCAATGGTTCTGTCTATATTAAGGTATTATTATTATGACGGACCTTGTGTTAATAACGACGGTCGCGCTTTAATGCTACCACCGGATCCAATGCGCCCCAACTGAGAAGACCCAGCGAAACAAACTCAGTGGGTTCATCTACTACCGGTTTCAACACGACCCAGTAGAGACGGTCCGGCGAAACATACTCAAGCGGGGATTGTCTATTTAGCTACAAGCTTCTTTATAGTGAGTAAATACACGATGATTACGCATCGCTAGGGCTGCTACAGCAAAATTTTGAACTCAAAACAACTCATAGAAATTGTTTATGTTCAAAACATTAGTATACCAACAGCAGTCATCCATTAATCAGGAGTTTTTTTTAACTTGATTTACTACAAACTCTGAATCATCATAAAAACTAGAAATAAAAGACCCGTAATGACTTATTTCAATACCAATCCCATAGTTTACGATCAAAATGATTTATCATCCAAAACTCCTGTTATAACAGATTGGTAACTTTGAGATGGAGTCTATGATATTTATTTATTTTAAAAGGATAATTTATGGTGAGAATGTGGGCAGGGTTGAAGTAACAATTAATTTATTGGGTTAGCTTGAGAAATAAGTAACGTAACGGGAATTATAAATGACTATGAATTAACAAAATGATTTTGGGAGGGTGTGTAACATTTACTAAGAAACTGGAGTGCCTTAAGGCGAAAGTCTACGACTAGTGACGTGGTTGATTACTCTGGGCCTCATATGAAGGTTCAAAGTCAACGTCATCCTAAGGAGCAATAAGCAATAGCGACGGCTATGCTAGAAAATCGAATTGAGAAAGAATCAGAAAAATCTAAATCCAGAAACAAAACACAATCGGGGTGGGGGGAACGGTCAGCAACACTTGTTCGCTGCTCTGGTGTTGCGAGTGTCCATGGGCGGCGGTGATCACTTACAATCAGGTGACTTACTTGCTCGTTTTACGCCCTCTGATATAAATAAAAAAAAGAACGAAAATATCCGATATAGCCTGAAGCCTTGCCAATCAGATGTGGCAATGAGCGGGTTACATAGCTTGTAAAACCAACGGTCGCTAGAGCAGAAAGGTTTTTGAGCGGCGACCACTAACCAGAAAATGCAGCGCGTACAGACCGCCTACAAGATGAACCGACTATCTTAAGAGGGTCACTGAAACCACTGGCTATTGCACGACCGGCCATTGAACAGACCCATTGTCGAACATTGGTCTTCTTTAGGCATTTGCAATAACATAATGGTAATAATGACGACCACTAAAAAAAAGTTTACGCTTAAATATATCTTATTTACATACATGCATACATAGACTCACGCCTGTTTCCAGAGGGGTAGGCAGAGACAACGGATTTCCATTTGTCACGATCTTTGCACACGTCTTTTGCCTCCACTACTGTCATTATATTCTTCATACATGCTCACCGGTTTAGGGTACTTCTGACCTGCCCTTTCTTGAGAACGTCTCCGATTTGGTCAGAGAATGTTCAAAGAGGTCTTCCCCTTCCGGTTATTCCATTCACACAGGCCAGGTATACATGACCTTTTTTAGACCTTTTAATTTGGGCCCGACCCTAAAACACGTTCTTATCTGTTGTCTCTCACCTATCAACTACCTGCCTACAGAATTACAGCGTCATATGTGAATAGTAGTTATAGAGTAGCTTTTTTAATTTAGTCGGTGAATGAGTAACCTTTGGCTTTTGTATATTAAAATTAGCGATTGACCTTGCGCTTTTATATTTTGAGACTAGCGAGTGACTTTATACCTAGTGAGTGACTTTTGCTTTTATTAGTTGTTCCCTGTTACTTTGTATGTGGGAGCTTCGTAAATTCTGAACATCATTTATATACACTGGTAATCTAATATTCTAAGCCACCGGACCCAGTTATCTTATTTTTTAGAAAATACCTTTACAAATATACTTGCTTGTGTGTGTCCACGTTATAAATTATAAGTGAGGACCTATAATTGTGTTTACTTATTTTTATCACTAGTCTTTATTTAAATAGCTTTTGGTCTTCCATATTATGAATGCTTACGATTGTATTTTTGTAATAAAAACATTTTTGCATTTTTTTATTTGTGGTAGTTTTGAATTGAAACAGCGATATATTAATAAATAAATAATGAAAATATAGGTATGTCTAAGGATTTTTATAAACAACTTTAAAGCTACAGTACTAATAGCAATATAATAAAAGATATGGACATATTCTTTTTAATTTTCTTATTTAGCCCCCAAAAGTAGCCCTCATCTTTAATTCTTCCCAAAGATAGATGCATATCTATCTTTGGTTAATTTAAAGTCAATCAGTCCAATAATTCGGAGCAAATTGATAGACAAACAGGCACATAGAAACACGAGCCTGTAAGGGTTTGGTTCCTAGCTTTTAATGTACGGAACTCTGAAACTTAAAATAAGAGGACATGTCTTTTTAAAGTCAAGCTCAAAGTAACATGTCAATATTATTTACGCTGCCCACAAAAAGCGCCCATTCAATTCCAAGCACTCTTTGTATTCGCCTCATGTACTATCCACTGTTAGTAACTTTACACTATAGTTAAACCATCTACTTTGAAAGCTTCAAAGCATTCTTGCAAAGCGCTGAATTCCTCACATTTTGTAGGAGGCGGAACTAATAAAATTTGTGGCTGGAGGCTAAACAAATAGTATAAAATAGTTACAAGAAATCCATTGCCGATATTCTAGCTTGTATGCGCACATTTGTCAACATTAAAAGTTGGTTAGTTGTTTAGTGGCGGGCTTCAAAGAAATTCCTGCCGAAAATGGAGGCTCCCATTTATATTTCCATCCCATATTTCAAATCATCATTCTAAATAAGCCGCTGGACCAGTTTATCATTTGAATAAGTAGTGTGAAGCCAAATATAATCTGGTGTAAAACTTAGCTATCTGGGTTACTGCTTCATTGTTATAAAAATATATTCAGTTATAATTTTTTTTATAACTGTGTAATCAAGAAGTGGCGGTAACTGGAAAACACGTATATTTAAAAAACGGTTCATTATTAGGTATCGAGTTTAGATGGTAGTCACTTTACTAACGCTGGTACCTAGGTACAAGAATAAGTAAAGTGTCTACCGCTACCATTATAATCCGTAACGGCTAGTCATTTCATTATAGGTCTGGAGGTTAGATGTTGGAAATTTTACTATCACTGGTACCTAGTTACTAAAATTAGTAAGGTGACTACAGCTCTTATTACAGTCCGTAACGGCTAGTAATTTCATTATAAGTCATTATAGATGTGAGATGGTAGTCACTTTACTAATAGTGGTACCTAGGTACCACTATTAGTAAAGTAACTACCGCTCTCATTATAGTCCGTAACGGCTAGCCATTTCATTATAGATCATTATAGGTCTGGAGGTTAAATGGTAGTCACTTGACGAATACTGGTACCTAGGTACTAAAATTATTAAAGTGACTACCATTCCGATTATAGTTCGCAACGGCCTAGCTATGACATCATAGGTAGGCCGTTGCGATGAGATGGTAATCGCTTTACTAATAGTGGTACCATTTTACTCCATAGTGGCTAACCATGACTGACTAGAAAGTGAGCCATGCCCAATGGACATTCTTATTTTAAGCAACGAAGAAGAAACTTTCAAAACCGCATCAAAAAAACATAAATGGAGGTTTATTTACCCATTTGAGCAAAAAAGAAATGAATTATAAATTAAAATTCCATTATCATTATTGTCATGTCAGCCAAATGATTTCCACTGATGGACAAAGATTCCTCTACAATAGGAGCATATGCCATACCCCTCAACTACGAGCTCCATCCTTTGATGGAGACCATCCCTTCCTGCTAAGCGTGACGAAAGCAGTGAGTATATAGTTATCAAAAAGATTCTGCTGCTTCTTTTCTGGAAATATTCCCTCGGTGCAACTTCTGAGCAGCAGATTCTAGATATTTGTATGGGTATGTTTTTATTTATTTATATTACTAACTACTACTATACTACTACTACTAAATATACTAATATTAGTAAGTATTCAAAATTCAAATTCATTTATTCCATTAAAATATTACATTTGTGTGCAAACGGCAATATTTTTTTACCCTACCATGCAGTGCATGACGAGGCAGTTACTGAGAAACACTGCCAAAAAAATCAGTAGGTATCATTTCTAAAAACATTTATTTCTTACATTATAATCCATTATATTTAAATGTGTTAATTTAGAGCGACTCAATCCCAAGCTGTTTTGTCACTTAAATAATCAGAAGTTTTGTAGTAAGCCCTGCTACACTATTTGGCTTTTATAATTCTTTTAAACTTATTCGTAGACATTACTCGGATATCATTGTTTGTTATAGAATCTTATACATTGCCCCATAAAAGAGTTATTTACTTGGAGGAGACGAGTGGTATGTAACACAAAGTTATGTATGCTTATACCTAGTATTTATATTATGAGTATCGCTCCTTTTACAGAAGGAGTCTGTATGTTTATGCATATAAATTAGATTTTTATATATATACTGACATGCTAAAATCAGAATGTTAATCTCTTTAAACTTCTCTCTTAAAGATTCGCGCGGCCAAATTTATAAATGGCTCTTACAGCTCTTATTTAATTACTTCAGGTTATACTGGTTTTAGTTTAATGTTGTAGACTATATACATATAATCCCTTTCACACAAGTCTCGCTGTAACAAGGGTTTGCTGGAAAAAACTTATATCGAGTTATGCTCGCCTTTGTACAATAAGCTTTATATTAAATAATTTATAAATGTAGTTTCTCTGTACAATAAAGAATAAAGAACATTTGATTTCCCAAAAATACTAATGTTCTAAATAATAGCTCGCCAAAGCTTAGGAGCTTAATTTTTCATGTTTTAAGTGCTCCATTCATTAGAATCTTGGAACTATTTAGTGCCTATACATAACAAATTATGCCAAATCTTAAACGAATGGACTTATCCATTAGGAGTTCTCTCTCTAGATAACTTTCAATAAATTAGAAAGAAAGAAAATGTTGCTGATTTTCAGCTACCTACTATGGTGAGTCACAGATGTGCAAATCAGTTTTTGCTTTATATAAACTATAGATACTTAAGAATAGATACAATAAAAGAAAATTTCAAAGTATAAATTACTATACACACTACACACACACAATATAAAATTATCAATATATTATTTTTAGGAATATGTAGATGTTTATATGCATTATATGTTATTATGTATAGTTAACTATATAACTAAAAACATGTTTTGACTATTTACAAAAGATTTTATCAAAGATCCGTTCTAGATTAATAGATGCCTTTATTTCTGTCCTTTTTAAAAATACTTATTGTACAACTTATCAAATGCTTACATTTGTAACGACGGGCTAATGGTTGGTAAATGCTTTCTTTCACCCTGCAGATCGTGGGTTCCATTCCCACCTGGGACCGATATTTGCGTGCATAAACATAATTATCTGTTTGTCCTGAGTCTGGGTGTAATATAAAAGAAAAGCAATAACAATACAATAGAAAAGCAGTACTGTAATATATCAGTTATCTGGTTTCCATAGTACAAGCTCAATAGTTTCAATAGTGCTTAGTTTAAGGTCAGATGCCTGTGTGTGAATAATGTCCCAGGATATTATTATGATCAATCCGATCTTGGAAGAAAAATAAAAAATATGTTCCGCCCACAGTCAACCTATCCACAGTCCTTAAAGTTGATTTTTGCGTGACACTTTAACGTAGACAACATAGTCAAATCAAACAGAGGTGTCATTGTCATTAAAATATTTACGTTTACGCGAAATCATTAGGTGCTGGTTAGTTTTCTGCTATTTGTATTCGCAGTTCTCGTAAAATGAGCTTTGTTTTATAATTTCATGTTAGTTTCAAACTTGTTATTAACACGTAGATAAAGAGACTTGTAATGGTAAAATTATCGCAAGTTATAAATACGTGAAACATAGACAATAGTCAAAGGTATTCTCTGCCTAGTCGCTTTTGAATAATATAGGAAGTAAATGGCAGTCAGGGACAACTATGAAAACGCCATTTTTTACCACGTTTTTAAATACATAGGTTTTTTACTTACCATAATATTGTTTACTAGATGTGTCCCGCGGTTTTACGCGCGTTAAATTTTATAAATGCTCACAGCTCCTCCCCTGTAGGTGATAGCGTGATAATATGTAGCCTATATGTTGACCCGACCTCTTAGTAATATTCATGCAAAATTTGAAGTCAATCCATGCAGTACTTTTTGGGTTTAGCCCGGACATACATACAGACACACAGACAAAAATTCAATAAACTATGTTTTTGGGTTCGATATCGATTGTAGATCACGCCCCAAGTATCCTTTTTAAAAAATATACAATGTACAGTTTTGACTTTCCTACGATTTTATTATATGTTTAGATAGATATAGACGCTTACATAATAAATAATCTCACCATCATATCAGTCTCATGATGTCCACAAATGGGCAAAGCCCTACCCTAAAAATTTCCACAATTAGAGTTGTGTCATCATTTGGAGGGATATGCCACAATCGCCACGCTTGGCAGACGGGTTGGCGATCGCGGTATGATGGTCATAGTACGTGCCCAGTCTCTGGGAATTATAACTTCGGGTTGACTTCTACGTCCCCCCACGGGATGGAATGTGGTGGCGATATTCTATGCCTTCCAAATAAATACTCTAACTAGACCAAAACCCGCATCTTCTTATTATCGACAGCTTATGGGTACGTGCGGTCTTCCTTAGAACACATCTTCACTTGCCATCAGATGGGAGTGAGGTCAAGCACGCGATATTAATAATAGTTTGGTACCTTGACGCATTCCTGAGGACATCGACTTGGTAGAGAGAAATGTGGTAAACGAAGTAGGTCACAGGGTTTCGTTTTTCCTTTTAAGTAAGGAACCAAATCAAAATGCCAAAGTTTTGTATTCTTCTTTACTGTAGTATTTATATACTGAATATTATGAGGAATATTATTCTTACTGTAGGACATACTTTGAAAGAGCATGCAATAATTTAATTACCATTTATATTGGGCGTGAAATCCGCGTGCTGAGTTCTAAGCTTTAACCAATATAATAATAATATCCTCCTGGTCAGATTTTGGCCATGCCATGTGCGCGGGTTTTTTTGGAAGTTATGTGCACAAGCACAGGTGCACTTTTTATTCTATGGGACGACTAGTGACATGACCAGAAATAGATCAGGTACATTACCAACGGCTTTAGGTGCAAATACCGCCAACTACCAGACTTCGGGCTAATACTTAGAAATATTATTTTTATAGAAAAATCCCAAAAATCTTTATTTGGCCTAACTCGGGATTTGAACCCAGGAACACATAGTCTGCGGTTGAACTCGCCTCACTAGATCAACGAGACATCCCAAAGTAAAATACCGCAAGTCCGCAAGGGTAAAATAAAGAATATATAACCGTAAGAAGTTTCATTAACAAAAGATCAAAGATATCTGGTTTAGTCAAGTTTGTTTTCTTTTTTGTTAATGGTTCGATGTTTGTAAGAGATTCCTTTTGATGCTTGTTGTCCCTTTTAAGATTTGTTTTCATAACATTGACCGCTAGAAATCATGATGATTTATATTTAGTAGATAGTCATACATCTACCCATCTCGTACGTCCTGTCGGTAATCTTTCGAATGGACACAAGTTGCTATGTCTGAACTAGTCTCTGAACAAGCTCCGGATGCAGGTTGGGCGAAGTGTAGAAAACTTGCTCAGTTAGAGTCTTATAAATACAAATACCTACTCGTAATATTTCTATTCCTGAATTTGATTCCGCCTTGTGATGGGACTTTGTAGTAATATAACTTATATCTGAATAACACGTATGCTATAATTTATAAAGTTTAACGCGGGTAAAACCGCGGGGCACAGCTACTTTTATATAAAAAAGGAACAATAAAATCTATTAATATAGAGCCCACCATTAACCAAGCATCATAAAACGACGAGAACAAAGCGACATTATTTAAAAACACATACAAAAGACTTTGTTACCAAAAATATGGCTATCCTTATAATCGTTTGAGCCCATTCAGCTAAAATAAAGTCAAATAATGAAACATTGTATAACACTGTATTATCTGCCTAATCAATGTGAAATGTAACCCAAAGCCAATTCATTTGGTCTTATTTAAACGTATGTAGGCCTTAGAAAGGGATTTTGATTTTCAGAAAATATAGCCGTTTAATTTTGACCTCAATTTTCATTTAACCGTTACCCTTTTACCTTCCTGGTATTAAGTTAGAGTAAATATTGAAAGTATAAATATGTAATTAGCATGTATAAAATTCTGTGTGTAGTCATTTGAAATGTTTCTTTTTAACACTCTTTTAGGTATAAGCTTCACTTGTAACTATGTATGTAAGAAAATCATGGAATTTGACCCACTTGCCGGTATCCGATGAGGATGAAATTTTGCAAACGCTCGGAGTTCTGATGACAATACATGTCTAGCTAAGAAACGTCATTACAAATCCAATATGGCAGCCTCCTCAAGATGGCAGACTGGCTGTTTGAAATCCACCCCCATGATATGGGTGTCAAATGAAAGGGTTTGCTGTCAGAAATACGAAAAAAATTGTCACGTGACTTAAATCCAATATGGCGGACGACGTCCAAGATGGCGGACAGGCTATTTGAAATGCACCCTCATGATATGGGTATCAAATGAAAGGGTTTGCTGTCAGGAATACGAAAAAAATTGTCACGTGACTTAAATCCAATATGGCGGACTTCCAAGATGGCGGACAGGCTATTTGAAATGCACCCTCATGATATGGGTATCAAATGAAAGGGTTTGCTGTCAGGAATACGAAAAAATAGTCACGTGCCTTTGCGTAGTAAAAGCGTGTTTTTTAGTTTTTCAAACTATTCATTTATTAACATGACTTTTACAGTTAGCCTATAAGGCATACACTGTTTCACCGGACCACCGAATTTGGGTTCAAGCCATCTAGCAAATAAAACTACAAACTTAATACCCGCGCTGGAGGATACCACCTTTGCGATTTGAACTTCGATTGCATCGCTCCTGTTCACAACTTTTTAAGACGTTCCATGCAATCCTCCGACTCCTCACTCTATCCTCCTAACCACCGACGGCCCAGAACGTATCCTGCCGTAGGAGGAGCTCTATTTTTAAGTATTTATTTGTAGATATATTATTGTTTTAAAATAAGAAAAGAATAGATAAAGTGGAATAATAATAAAATATAACGTTTCATGAACATACTGCTACTATTTGATATCGTGGGTACAGAATTTATTACAGGACCCGTGTATGTGAGTGACTGCGTGTGACACGGGCGGTAAGATGGAGTGTAAATGATTGAGCAGACATGTGAACATTGAAAATGTTAGTGTTGAAAATCTTGGTTAAACGTACCTACATGTGTACACTAGTATAGTTTACTGGCTGCCAACCCCTTTACATGTAATTATATTGGGTCACTGTTGCTACCGAAATTGAAGCCAAGAAAGGTCTTGGCTTAAAATAAATAAATTAAAAAAAAGGGTTTTTATTCACGTAGACTTTAAAAATGCGCTTGTAAATAGTCAGAACATGTTTGTAGTAATATATTTAAGTAGGTATATATAATTATTTTTGGTTACATACAAATATTGAGATACATAGATTGTTAAAAAAATGTATGAATTTAGCTAGCTTGTATTAAGTTACGAGTATTGTCAAGGAGATGTTCTTGTTTAGGTTTAATAATCGAAATTTATAGTTTTAGCTATATTTTACTACATATTGTCTGAATGGTTTTGTCTATATTAAGATGCGAATTAAAATATTATTATAATGACGGACTAGTGTTTCTTACGGCGGTCGCGCTTTAATGCTAGCAATTTCTTTTTTATACCTAGGTTGCCTGGCAGAAATAATATAATAATATCCTAATATCCTGGGACATTATTCCAACACTGCCATCTCATCCAAAACTAAGCAGAGCTTGTACTATGGAAACCAGTTAACTGATATACTACATAATATACCTACTAGTTTTCTTTTTTGTAGATACATACTTATACACATAATTACACCCAGAGTCAGAACAAACAGACATGTCCATGCACATAAATATCTGTCCTTAGTGGGAATCGAACCCACGACCTGCGGCGTAAAAGGCAAGCATTTTCCAACCATGCCAACCGGCCCACTAAACCATATTTTACTTTACTATTTCTTAATGTCCAATTCTGTAGTCTACCCATGGCACGGACGTTCCACAACTTCAGCACATGTAGTAGGATATTTCACAGTCCCTCATGTTATTCTATTGAAATAACACGTTGTATTAACTGTCGCGTTATCCAAGCTAATCTACCCGTACAAAAATCCTTTCAAAGTTCAAAGCGTCCATTTTATCCCAGCTAGTTACTGAGATTAGGTCGTCCCCTGTAATCCTGCTGAGCCTGTTTTCACCAATTTCATGGAACGTGACCTTCTGAAGTTATTTATAAATGCACATCTGTAAGGAAGTGTGTTGCTAATGGGCTATGTATTGTCACCAGGTGTGAGTCGAAGGGATCAAATGTATGGATTATCCGTAGTTTTTTAGAATACGAAGTTGATGCACGTGTGGCGTAGCGGCTAAGATAGTCGCCTCGCCGCTCCGTTTCGCGGATTTGGGTCTTCTTTTTTTGTTACTTTTCTACTGAATTCGACTATGTTTATGTACTGCATTGTGAGCTTGACAAGTACAAGTGTATGTTAATAATCAAAATACAGAATCAGTCATCATATTGGCCACAACATCTTGGTAGATGATTGTTGCAGCGTTGCTGTCACTATATTTGGTCAATGTCGAATCGTCTTTTGTGACTTATCAGTCCAATGGCCGCTCGGCATATCTTGCCACACCTGTCGCAGGTAAATTGCAAGTCCACGGATTGGGAGTGGCGACGCGGAGCCTTTTCTGCTTCAGTTTGTCCAGCCAGGCTTCGTCATGTTTTATAGCTCCGTGGTGAATATCATGGCGCCAGTCTGATCTTACACTAGCACATGTCTCCCAAGTCTTGGTGTCAATGGCGAAACTTTCCATGTCACGCTTGCAGGAGTCTTTGAGTCGGAGTTTTGGCCGTCCAACAGGTCGTTTCACAATACAGAATCAATATGTAGTGTTAATTCCGCTAATCGTCAGTTTAATCATGCCGAGATGTAATTTGCACCCTCCCGCCGTAAAAATATGCCCATGGGCATATTTTAAAAAACTGGCCAAGTGCGAGTCGGACTCGCCCATGTAGGGTTCCGTAGCAGCAAGTATTTCAGTTGATTAAATGAAAGGTAAATTGCGGTTTACGATTTATGACGTATTAAAAAAAACTACTTACTAGATCTCGTTCAAATCAATTTTTGTTGTTAGTTTTCATGGTAATGTACATCATATATTATTTTTTGTTTTATCATTCCCTTATTTTATAAGTAACTAATAACAGGGGAGGGGGCACTCATTTTACCACGAAATACACGAAGTGTCTCTCGCGCAAACTATTAAGTTTATAAAAAAAATTATATTAGAGACCCCAATAACATTTTTGAAGACCTATCCATAGATACCCTACATATATGGGTACGATGAAAACAAATTTGCTTTAGATCTATGTATGGGGAACCCACAAAATTATTGTTCTTAATCTATTTTTATGTGAGAATCCTAATGCGGTTCACAGAATACACAAGTATCAATAGTACAGCTCCTATAGTTTCGGAAAAAAAGTGGCTATGACATACAGACGGACAGACAGACAGACATGACGAATCTATAAGGGTTCCGTTTTTGGCCATTTGGCTACGGAACCCTAAAAACCAAATTAAATGCGACAGTACGATATGTGCGGGTGGGCGGTGTAAATTATGGATTTCCGCAAAGTAACGCCTGATTCCATTACTTACTTGTATGTAGTTAGACGGTTACCGTAGCCTAGTTGGTAGTGCTCCTGCCTACGAAGATGGTGGTCCTGTGTTCAAATCCCGGTGAGTGCAAATATTTGTGTGATGAGCACGAATATTTGTTTCTGAGTCATGGATATTTTCTATGTATATAAGTATTTATCTATCTATATAAGTATGTATATCGTCGCCTGGTACCCATAGTACAAGCTTTGCTTAGTTTGGGGCTAGGATGATCTGTGTGACATTGTCCGCAGATATTATTCTTATAATTATGTTAATACCCAAGTGCTGAATAAGTTTCATTATTTAATTATTTGCTGACTGTACATCTATAGACGTCAATCGTTAAACTTTATACAAGCAGTGTCATCAGGCTATAACAATCGTATACCTTATCTTTACGGAGCCCTTAGTAGCCTAGATAGAGCTCATAATGTTCTATTACCCTGTTTAATAAAAGAGGACAATGTTAGGGAACGACGACGGCAAACGCTCATTAGAGAAAAAGGTGAAGTCTTATCGAGAAATTTAACTAAGAATAGCCTAGTGGTTAGACTGCTCGACTGTGGAGCAAGTGGTCTAGAGTTCACACCCAACGCGCGCTCCACTGACTTTGAGATTTCACGTGCGTAGTAAAACTCGACCTTGATTTCACGCGCGTCGTAGAACTAGACCTTGATTTCACGTGCGTAGTAGAACTCCACCTTGATTTCACGTGCGTAGTAGAACTCGACCTTGATTTCACGTGCGTAGTAGAACTAGACCTTGATTTCACGTGCGTAGTAGAACTCCACCTTGATTTCACGTGCGTAGTAGAACTCGACCTTGATTTCACGTGCGTAGTAGAAGTCGACCTTGATTTCACGTGCGTAGTAGAACTCGACCTTGATTTCACGTGCATAGTAGAACTCCACCTTGATTTCACGTGCGTAGTAGAACTAGACCTTGATTTCACGTGCGTAGTAGAACTCGACCTTGATTTCACGTGCGTAGTAGAAGTCGACCTTGATTTCACGTGCGTAGTAGAACTCGACCTTGATTTCACGTGCATAGTAGAACTCCACCTTGATTTCACGTGCGTAGTAGAACTCGACCTTGATTGACGTGAACTTTGGCGTGGTTGGTAGATGCTTGCTTTACACGCCGCAGGTCATGGGTTCGATTCCCACCCAGGACAAATTATGTGTGTGCATGAAAATGCTCTTTGTTCTGAGTCTGGGTGTAATTATCTATATAAGAATGTATTTACAAAAGAAAAGCAAAATAGAAAGGAAAGAAAGAAAAGTAGAGGCGCTCATAGCCAGATGCTCGCACCGGTCCGTAAGAGATTGGCAAGGTTAAGCGACTAGGCTCGCGGTCAGTCCATAGATGGGTGACCAAAGTGGTTTAATTTCTGAGCGTATCCGTGCTTTGAAGGGCACCTTAAGGAGTCGGTCCCGGTTGTAGCCATTAGGCAACAGCCATTAATGTCCTGTGTGTCTAGCACGAGTTCCTGCAGTTTACTTACTCGATCACACGTACAGTTTCGTGCCATACAGAATTTTAGTTCTTAATAGTTTCCGCAAGAGGCGCTGATGCTCAATGTATGGAGGAAACTGTACGTGTGATCGAGTAAGTAAACTGTAGGAACTCGTGCTAGAGGCTCAGCATGCCTCCACATTTGACGTGATCATCATTGGATAATTCCCAATAGCTTCATGTAGCAGGATTCCGACTTCAGCTTTTTTAAAGGTAAGTAATTGTTTTTGGATCACTTTTCTCTTCACTTGAGCCCATACCAATAATAATTCAAACATTATAAAATACAAAGATATATAGTCTTCACATATCGTTTATTAGATTGTGTCACAGGCCTAGAGGGATGTTTCTACAACTCCGGCACTCGCCACACGAAGAAATAAATTAATTAATGTTTAACAGGTTTCCTGTATCAAATTCTACAACCGTTCATAAAGAGAAGAATGTACTTATTAATATGTATTCTACCAAAAATATCTCAATATACATTATAACAAATTCTTTGTGCGTAAGCGCACGTGTAAAACTTTTTTAATTAATCTCGTTAGGAGGCGTCCGGTTGGACCAATTTTTGTTTAATTAAAATTTTATCTGATGGTTTTGATTTCACTCAAAATGTTCGGGGAATTTTTCGGCGTCATTCAAAACTTTTGATAACACTTTCGATGGAATCGGGCCATTAATTTTATGGGGAATTAAGATTGCCTTAATGTTTGTTTACAGAAATTCTTCATTGATGCGTCAAGTATCGGCAAGTCAGAATTCAGATTAGGGCTTTTAGGTTATAATAATAGTCTCAAGGGAGACTAGCTATATGCGCGGGACATATTATTATAGTGCACAAGTGTGGGCGCAAACACAGGGGCACTTTCTATTCCATCACTATAATGATCCGATGGGACGATAAGCGACACGATCGGAAAGGTAAAGGTACCGGACAGACGGCTTAACATTCTCCCCGAGGTACGGGTGTTCTAATGCCGCCATCTCCCATATTCCAGGGTGATACTGAGTAAATTTTCTTTTACAGAAATATCCCAAAATTACTTTTTAACCTGACTGGACCGACGCCGCGACGGCTTAACATTCTCCCCGAGGTACGGGTGTTCTAATGCCGCCATCTCCCATATTCCAGGGTGATACTGAGTAAATTTTCTTTTACAGAAATATCCCGAAATTACTTTTTAACCTGACTGGACCGACGCCGCGACGGCTTAACATTCTCCCCGAGCGCGAGGTACGGGTGTTCTAATGCCGCCATCTCCCATATTCCAGGGTGATACTGAGTAAATTTTCTTTTACAGAAATATCCCGAAATTACTTTTTAACCTGACTGGACCGACGCCGCGACGGCTTAACATTCTCCCCGAGGTACGGGTGTTCTAATTCCGCCATCGCCCATATTCCAGGCTGATACTGAGTAAATTTTCTTTTACAGAAATATCCCAAAATTACTTTTTAACCTGACCATGGATTAGAACCCAGTATCTCATTATCTGCGGTCGAACACGCAGTTTATAATATAATACCATCTCAGGCGAAATAACTTTGTCAGGATTCCTGTCAGTTTCGCAATCATAACAAAAGATACCCATTTGGTAATGGAAAATTATTCGTAATTCAAATTTAATTTACAAACAACGATACAAATATAATCTTTAGATCTAAACTTAACTAAATTGTGAGATATGTATGATTGCAAAGCCAGAGGTCGTGGGTTCGATCCCCACCTAGGACATATCTTTGTGTCAAGATCACGATCATGTCTTCTGTATGTCTTATTTATCTATACATATAATAAAATCGTAGGTAAGTCACAACTGTACATGGAATATTTTTTAAAAAGGATACTTGGTCTGTATGTATGTCCGGGCTAAACTCAAAAAGTACTGCATGGATTTAATTCAAATTTTGCATGAATATTACATGCAAAATTTGAATTAAATCCATGCAGTACTTTTTGAGTTTAGCCCGGACATACATACAGACAAATAGACAAAAATTCTAAAAACTATATTTTTGGCTTCGATATCGATTGTAGATCACGCCCCAAGTATCCTTTTTAAAAAATATTCCATGTACCTACAGTTGTGACTTACCTAAGCCAAAAATATAGTTTTTAGAATTTTTGTCTATTTGTCTGTATGTATGTCCGGGCTAAACTCAAAAAGTACTGCATGGATTTAATTCAAATTTTGCATGAATATTACTAAGAGGTCGGATCAACATACAGGCTACATATTATCACGCTATCACCTTCGGGGGACTAGCTGTGATAATTTATAAAGTTTAACGCGGGTAAAACCGCGGGGCACAGCTAGTTTATAATATGTATGTATTTAGAAATATATGAGTATGTTCATCAATTATCTGGTTGCCATAGGCTCTGCTTACTTCGGGACCGGATGGCAGAGTGTTAGTTGTCCCAACAATAAGAAAACTTTGAAGTTCAAAGCTTAAAATCAATTTGTACATTTGATTTATTAATCCGCAACTTAAAGTAATGATAGACGGATAGCTATTTATATTAGGACCTTTGACAAGCTTTTGATAGAACGTATAAATAAAATTTAATTTTAAGAATGTCCTTGTCAAGGTCCTTAGTTTAAATTGAAGCGATTAGGCAATAATTTTATAAGAATAATGTATGAGGTATATTACGGCCACTGCTGTAAACTTTAGATCAATGATCTCTAGGCGAGAGCACTTTAAATTACCATAATCTTCTAAGCTGTTTAAGAGCGGGTGCAATGGGATCTAATCCTATAACCTTCAATTACCACACATTTAAGCAACGGAGCGGAGTATGTTTTATCAATAAATCAGTCAATTTATCCCATTATATACCGCAATACTCATTTAAATTGTTTTCAGTTTATATTTCAAACTAGCTGTGCCCGCGACTTCATCCGCGTGTTAATTAGTTTATTTCGTTTTCTTGTAAAATAAAAGACTTTTTCTAAAATAAAAGTAGCCTAAGTTACTCCTTATTACATCAGCTACCTGCCAATAAAAGTCCCGTCAAAATCGGTCCAGCCATTTCAGAGATTAGCCGGAACAAACAGACAGACAGACAGACAAAAATTGTAAAAAATGTCATTTTGGTGTATGTACCGTATATATCTTCATATTAATGCAGTAAACACCGGTTATTTCAATATTACAAACAGACACTCCAATTTTATTTATTTGTATAGAAGATAAGGAGTAATTTACTAACTACACGTGTGAAGCAACAGTTACCACCCGGCATTTTGTGTTCGATACCCGCACAGGACTACAATTCTTCTTCTCCTTCGTTACGCTCTTGGCAGAGCGGTCGTGGTCACATCAAGGCATCCACGTTGGTGGTAAGGGTGGGCACAGCTTTCCACACGATCTCCCGCCATCTGAATGTCTGCCACAGTCAGATACGCAGCTTCCTACTGCGGATTTTACTTGGTCAGTCCAGGCCATAGGTGACCTGCCACGCGATCTGGTTCCCTCCACTTTTCCTTGCACAACCAGTCTACAATTAGCGACTACAATTAGCGTCACCCATAAACAGTTTTTGTGCCTGGAAGCACTTTGTTTCTGTCAAATATATTTAGACTGCACGTTTGGTGCAGCGGCTAAGACAGAGACAGTCGCCTCGCCGCTTTGTGTCGCGGGTTCGAGTCCCGCGCTGAACAATTATTTGTGTGACCCATAAATAATTGTTCTGAGTCTGGATGTAATTTGTGTCGATCTATTATATGTTTATAAAATACCCCGCGATACAAAATCATTGACAATATGTAGTAAAAATATTAGACTTAAACTGGATAATTAAACATAATCTCTTGACAATAACTTGATACGAGCTAGCTAAATATCAATGCTATAATAAAATAAATTTTATAAATGTTTTCATACAATGTGTACCTAAATATCTATGTTACTAGAAATAATAATGTATACAACTATATTACTACAAAGTACAAACATGTTCTGACTATTTACAAGCGCTTTTTTAAAGTCCACGTGAATAAAAACCTTTTTTATTTTTTTTTATTTTACAGGGATTAAATTCCCTAGCGCGGGAGCTGCCTTAAAAAATAATAGGTATATGTTTGTAAAGTACCTCGCGACACATCTAGTACGGGAATTATCTTTAAAAATAAATCTTATATATCAATTGCAAAACTCACTTCTATTGTTTAAATTTTGAATGAACGGTGCGAGTTATATATAAGAGAATAATATGGTTTGCACTCATTCAACCTATCCAATGCCCTTAATAATACCTTGTATTTACTGGTAGACCAAAATTTTGGCTTTATTCATCGTCGTTTGGTGCAAATAATAAATCAGTATTTTAAGGAAATTATATTAATGTTTAAGGAATGATTTTGAGTTGAGTTTAAGTTTGAAATTATAATTATTTTAAATTTAATTAATTATATTTTTTTTCAAATAATAATTATTAGTAATAATTTATGTTTTATTATCCATTGTTATAAATCAAAACCTAATATTCCTTCGAAGTATGCGCACTTTTTTGTTTTAACTCGGAGTAACTATAATTAGTACTAGTACTTTTTCATTTTATAGTTTAGTATTTTATAGTAAATAAATTAATTACTGGTTTAAATTTTAATGTTATTAGTTTGTTGTACACTACGTATACTCTTTCACACAAGTTTCATTCTTAATAGAGTGGGACTTGTGTGGTAGTTTTCTGGAAGAAAACTCATATTAATTTAAGCTCGTCTCTGTAAAAATCATTTATAAATTAATGTATTTTTTTCTGTATATAATTAATAATAAAATAAAAAAAATATTTTTTCTATAATATAAATTTATTTGAATGATCCCATATATATGATTTAATTTTTTTTTAAATCGTATGGAATAGTAAAACAACTGTCACGATAATCCAAAAGTTTGTATTACAAAAATAACTCCAATAACTCAACATATTTACTCTAAACCCCATAACAAAACACGTCAAATTTTATCACATTCACAAATCAATTGTACTAAACCGTGTCAATTACACAAAAAACTGTTACAACCGGAAGGTGAACAAAAACTTGTCACATCTGTGGGTGTTTAGGAATAAAAAAAAATGGTGGCAACACTCAGCTGTTCACGTCACTCCATTAGTGTAAAAATAGAGGTGACAAATGATTCAACACATTTAAATGGTTAGTGTGTGGTAACACTGGTGGTTTACAAGGTGGAGCTTAAATAGTGTACGTAACATAAGGAGCTTAATTTAAAAATTAAAAGTCAACAATGTGAGCATATCATCATGCAAAATGTGTCTCTAATTCATTTGTTGCACACCTACTACTTTAAATATTTAGAGCTCCTATCCATCGAAATGATGTCTGGAAGAAAACGCTTAATGCGATAAGACCGCCCATTGTACATTATTGTGTTATTTATTTTGTCTGCTGTGTAATTATCCTGATTGAGTGTGAACAATAAAGATTCTATTCTATTCTATTCATATAAGAATAAGGGTCAGCTGAAGAAATATTTTTTTTTTCAAACTTATTTATCAAACTCACAATGCAGTACATAAGTTATATAGTCAAATACAATATTTAAGTAACAAAAAAATTTTAACTTTCATTCGTTCTGTTCTAATACATAAAAATTAGAGAAATCCTTAGATAAATAACCAGTTACTTAGCTACTATTTTTACATTTACTACTATTACATTAAAACTTTCCATATAGAAGACATTCCGCAATAATAACATTAATAATTTTAATGTTGTGTGTCCGAGTGTGAGTAAGGTCGCCAGAGCTCATTGGGGTGGGGTCAGCAACACTTGTTTGCTGACTGTTAAAGGCCGGCAACGCACCCGGTGTTGCGAGTGTCCATGGGCGGCGGTGATCACTTACTATCAGGTGACCCACTTGCTAGTTTTTCGCCCTCTGAAATAAAAAAAGTAAAGAATAATTAAATGTAGAATATGAACTAAGTAATATATGAACTTTAACTGTTCTAAATTTCATACTCCCCCGTCCGCGCATATTTCGTAAAAAGGGTTCAGAGTTGCTTCACAGATTAATATTATGATTACGCACCATGCATAACAGAATCAAGCGTTTTTGGAAGCATTAAGAAAGTCATTAGCATACAACATACAAAGAACAAACACATTTAGACTCAATTGCTCTCATTACACATAATTTGATATCAGATAAACCGACCAAGAGCGAGTCTGAGTCTAATTCAGGAAAGCTTTGTGTTGTTGTTGTTGAAACATGTTTAACTGAACATAATGAGGTTCAAGGGATTAAAATCCCGGATCGGGCCAGTAAGTGAATTAGGCATTTTTATAAAGGAAAATTTCCTAGTTTCATCCCGATGTCTGGGAGCTGGCGGTGATACACCTCCGTACGTCGGAGAGTACGTAAAGCCGTCGGTCATGTACCTGACGTCTTTCCGGTCGTGTCGTAAGTTTTGCCATCGAATCAAGAGAGTGATGAAATAGAAAGTTCCCCTGTGTTTGCACACACAACGTATGTCCAATTAATTTCCTGCGCAGATGGCTAGTTTCCATTGACACTGGCCGCCGTTGTCGAAATTTGCCAACGAATACATTATTATTAGTACCGTCGCGTGGCACAAGATATTACAGCGATTGTTAAGGTAAAACAAAAACCATTAAAGAAATCACATTTCTTATTTCATTTATCATTAATGTTATTGCTGTGATAGTTTCAACGGTTTACCATGACAGTCGCTGACATACAGACAGACAACAGAGGATTTTGTTGTCTTCCTTTGGATACGGATCTCTAAAGCATACAAAAAGTAAAAGTAAATAACTCAACAGCATATTGACTGAGGGAATCTGGGCCTCTCCCATCAACCCATAATATAGCAGTATTATTTCAAACGTATGTATACGCACGATCAAAAATACACCTTGTTTCTACTGGGTGATAGCTAACTTTAAATCGAGTCAAAGGTTCACAGATGCGCCCGCGCATCGAGACAAAGATCTGTTTATTGTAAGGTACCATGTGGTACCGTTTGTTCCGTTACGTTTAGCTCCCTTGTTTAGACTAAGTTTTATTTTTAAACTTACTTAGTATAACTTTAGTGACAATAATAATTTGATAAGTATATCTGATTCCAAAGAGAAATAGATTACAAATATATATATATATATATATATATATATATATATATATATATATATATATATATATATATATATATATATATATTCTACTAATTATATTATTAATGTGAACTTTTGTGAGGATGGATGTATGAATGTTTATTACTATTTCACGCAATGGGTAAATAAACTTAGCCTATGTGTTAATCCAGGGTGTCATCTAACTCCATAGCATATTTTATTAAAATCGCTCCAGCCGTTTAGACGTGAAGACATAACAAACATACACACACACACAATCACAAACTTTCGCCTTTATATAGTGTAATGTGATTAACGCTGATGCTTCCATTAAACAACTAGTTTATAAGAAATCACACAACTATATTCCTAGATTCGCATCCGTTTTTAATTAATCAGAAACCATATAAAATACTACAAGCATAAATTGTCCCAGTCAAAATATTTGGACTGCAATAAACCACATTTCAGTTTTATTGAATCCAGTTGGTATTTCTAATATTCGTGGAATTGCAGAGACTGGAATAATAGTGGTGGTGGAACAACTTGGTATCAATCTGTAGACACAAAGGGAACAACGGCCACAGGCGGCGACTGTCCGTCTGTTTGTATGTACAATAAACAGACACCGAGACTGTACACCACGTTCGTAAACATACAATTAAATATACCGTGGGGGGAATTATCAATCGTCGTGTTTGTAATGTCTGGATTATTTTTGGGAATAAATCTACAGTTTGCTACCTACTTAGCTCTACATATTTATTGTATATATATAAAACATCCAGCGATTTTCTGCGATCATCGCAAGATCAGCATTATCATCATATAATCATATCAGCCGAAAGACATCCACAGCTGGACAAAGATCTACACTATTGCCGGTTTTGGCTAACCGCATCCAGCGACCTGCGGCGCCCCTCACAAGATCATCGGTCCATCTTGTAGGAGGCCTGCACACGCTGCGTCTTCCGGTTCGTGGTCACCACTCGAGAACATTTTGGTTGTGTGGCTAACGGCCATAAAGAATATCGCCACCCCCTCTCATCTCGTGGGTGGACGTGGAAGTCGTCCTGAGGGAATATATATACCAGAGAACGAGCAGAAGCCTTATGCTGAGTACCATGTATATCTTACTGCGATCGCCATCAAGTCTGTCAAGCGTGGCGATTATGGCAGATCTCTTCAAATGAAGGACACAAACTCCCAGTCCCCGGCAGCCCCGCTTTTCCCAGTCGTGGTAACGTCAGAAGATCAGCACTGCAGAAATGCAGTACTAACTGAGATAGGGCCATTTTTCATACCAGTACGGATAAAATTAATAATGTTCAAAATTGAATTTTTGTTTTTCAAATTGAATGTTTTTTCCGTATATGTTATGAAAATAAAATTATTTCTCTCTTTCTTTCTATGCTTATAACCATGTAAAACTAATCTTATTTGTTGAAACCACTTAATCAATAATTTGATAAATTAACAGTTGGAAAATACCTTTTTTCGACACGAAAGAAGTTCAGACACTAGCACATCCAGCCACCCCAATCTGTCAAATTTCTTTTTATAGATTGTCAACTTGATCACAAGAGCATAAGGTTCACTTTAAATTGGGGAAATTTGACAGATTGGGGTAGCTTGATGTGCTGGCGTCTGTACATTAAATTTTAAATAAATTTTTGAACGACCTCGTTAGTCGTTAGTACTGTTTAAACGCAAATAATGAAGCCCTGGGTTCAAATCCCGGGTTAGGCCTAAATCTGTTTTAGACATCTTTTGGCAAAGAAAAAGATTCAGTAACCGCTTGTATGTAGGCGGAGTTGTACAACCGTTCAACATTGTCCATCTTTGACACTAATTTTATACATGCTGTATAAAATTAAGAAATTTACAGGCTTACAACACATTGCCACCAGCATATTCCACGAAATTCCATTTAATAACACGACAGTTAGTAGATACAACTGTGCTACAAAAACTAACCTTATGTCTATTGTAATAAAGGTGGTGTAAAGGTCATCGTGTAAGCATGGTCTTGGCGTCGTCTGTACCATACTACCATAAGAAGATATTTTCAGTTCGCAGTCAGTTGTTTAAATGGGTAAATAAACTTATCCTTTCTGAGTAGACAATTTGGTAAACAAATTAAGTCTGTGCGCATGCGTTGAGAGAATTGCTTATTTTGATATCCCAACCCTTTTATCAGATGCTCCAAAGTTAAGTTGCCCTTTTTATGTTTTCAGATAAGTTAAAGTTAACATGTTTTACCTAAATATTTTGTTTCAAACTGAACAAAGTTGGTTTCATTGTATTAATTTTGGATAATAATAACAACAGACTCCGAGGTGTACATTTAATAACGGTATTTTCGTGCTTTTACGTTTAGATGGCTTATTAATTTATTTGTAATTAATTGGATATCTCGTTAAATTCGTTACACGCACACACACACCACACACGCACACACACACACACACACACACACACACACACACACACACACACGCACACACACAGGCGTGAAAACTTTGGTAATGCGATAGATGGAGGCCTTATGATACGAGTAGGATGGCCCGCTTAATTGATGGAGAACTAAATTATTGTTGTTATTATAAATTCAACCAACAACGATGTCCTTGTCACTATGAAAGAAGCCTATGAAAGAGCATAAGGTGAATTAATATAATAACTATAACTAACAAAATATAGGGTTATTTTTTATTCTAACTTTATAAAAAGAAAATACGCTAAATATATTAATAATATAAAAAAAAGTTTAAAAAATATGAAGTATTTCTGTACATAAACGTTATTAAATCTCTATAAAATTTTAATGTAAATTTAAAGCCTGATAAATAATTACTATTTTTCTTTTTTTTTTTTCTAGGAACAATGTCATACAGATCATCCTAGCCCCAAACTAAGCAAAGCTTGTACTATGGGTACCTACCACGCGACGATATACATACTTATATACATAGAAAACATCCATGACTCAGAAACAAAAACACTATCAACTTCAACTTTTAATTACTATCTATAAAGGTATCCAAATCAATGTAGAATAATTACAAATTAACGCTTTGCATTTTACCAAAGTAAATATTTCTGAAACAAACTATTTCAAACGCCACGTACGTTTTTGTTTCTCCTTAAGTTTTACGAACCCTGTAAAATAAACAAATAGTCAAATACCCAATATGACATCGGAATCAAACCATACGTGCATACATTCGAACCGAGACAGCATTGCTTCTGGCACTACATATTTTTTTTATATTTTTTCCTCACTGTTTGTGAAAACGCTACGCCAAATCTGGCCTATTTTTCGTACTAGTCGTTTCAACTTTGTTTTGATTTCTACCAATCAGAAATTCAATTTGGCGCTGAAGCAGATAATCAAGATTCTTTTTTGTTTTTACGAAAGCTTTTGACACGAATTTTATTCAAGCCCGATACCGGTTGTTTGGATTTTGATTTTGATGTGATTGTTGTGCAGTGAGTGCAATTTTTTTGTTTACTTTGTGTTGTTGTAACAATCAATTGTGTTCTTTTCTTTTTTTTTTTGTGCGTCTCATTTTACGAGAGAGCATCTGGTATTGGATTTGACAATTGTATTTTACTATGTTACGGTTAGCAAACTCAAAATTATAATAATTGTTTAGTTCAGTTTTCGTGTATTTGTGTATCTGCGTACAGTATAGCCATCTCCCAAACCACTTTTATAAAGTAATAATTATATAATTAGCTTAGCCCAACTAAATATTTATCATTTATCATGGTGCTCTTCTCAGTTCAACTCAAGATTTATCTGTTTATACTGATTTAGATGCAAACAAAAGCTCACACTTTCCACGCTCTAAATTGGTTGATTTTTACAAACAATTTAGAGCATAAACGCTCCTAAACAGTTTTATAAATTCGGATGAAGACGGCGAAGAGTATGACCAAGATGATCCTTGATGCACTGCCTTTAATAGTGAGACGTGCACAAAATCTACAAGAATTCCAAAGACTTGCCAAGAATCACTATCTGTCACTACAAGACTCACAACACAATTAGGAACATAATATATTATTTGTATATATTATATGTATTTATTATTTGTAATA
Organism: Pseudoips prasinana; assembly: GCA_951640165.1. Taxonomy (NCBI): domain Eukaryota; kingdom Metazoa; phylum Arthropoda; class Insecta; order Lepidoptera; family Nolidae; genus Pseudoips; species Pseudoips prasinana. Next base: position 31,447,591 of record OX621252.1, read on the forward strand.
CGTTTATATTTTTTTTTTTTTTTTTTTATTATGTGTACCCATAGGTACTATTTGTCATGTATCTGTACACCGAGAACTGCCTCTCTCAATAACTCCATTCTCCGATCTTTACTTTGGTTGTCTGGAAGAGATCACATTTTGTGATCAGACCACCCATTGTATACTTTTAAGGTTTTAATTGTTTTTTATTTCATTTTATAATACTTTGGTGTACAATAAAGAGTTTATCTATCTATTCTATCCTTTTTGACCCCTTAGTTTGCATTCATCATGTCAGCCAATGTACGTCCACTGCTCGACAAAAGCCTCCCCAAAGAATGGGCGGATATGCCATAATCGCCACGCTTGGCAGATGGTTTGGCGATCGCAGCTTGATGGTCATAGTTCACAGAAAAACGCTGCTGCCCGTTCTCTGGTAGGTATTCCCTCGGAAGATTTCTACGCCCCCCACGTAATGAGACGTGGTGCTGATACTCTATGCCGTCATCACCCAGCAGTTTGCATTAGTATCAATGAAATACTCCTTCCGATCGTTAACCGGACGAGTGGCTCTTGTCTTCATATATTAACGTACAGCCACAGTTGCACAAAATGTCCCTAAAACTCGTCCGTCTTGTTCATCTATACGTAGCTAAAGTTCGAAACTCAAAGTGAGCCTACGCTTGCCCTTATTTTCCGGTAAAGTTTTAGCCTGAGTGTAAATAAACTCAGATGGAGTTAATCGGGTAAAACAAATTAACATAACCACGCAATCCGTTAAGCAACGAGCTCTAAACAGCAAATATTATAAAAAACTGACACTTTAACATTATCCATGCCTTATTACGTAATACTTAGTTACAAGCCGCTGCAGGATAGCCGGTGGCTGCTCCAATGATCAGCGCTGAAACGAATTGGTAATAGTCAAGGTAGTACCACTTGTAATCTATGCCTCTAGTACCTGAGTATTCAACTAGGTTCCCATAGTTACCGAACGTCGTTTCCTGTAACTAATTGTATACTAAACTGAACTAATGACTGCATGTGTAGTGCAGTAGTACTACTTGCCCTCATGCACCAAATTAGTTTCCTGCACCAGTTATTGGTTTACCCCATCCATAGTTGTTCTGAGTTAGGATTTCCTTGTCGCCATTTACATGCTTGTAAAGTCTGACGCTGGTGCTGTGTGGCTACGGCAAATAGTATCACCACCCTATCTCATCCCATGAGGGAGGGTAGAAGTCCTGAGAGACTATCTCTCAGAGAACGGGCAGCAGCGTCTCTGTGTGCTATGACAATCATAGCGATCGCCATCCCGCCTGCCAAACGTGGCAATTATGGCGTATCTTTCCAAATAATGGAAACAACTCCATTATGGAAATCATCGTCATTCCATCAACTCCATTGTCATTCGAATGAAAGTCCCCGCAATATTTTCTTTTGATTTCGTTTCCGAAAATTATTGTCACTTAGTTGCGTTATTAAAAAGCCTCAACTACCCTCACGGGAAGCTTCAACAAATCTTTTCGAAGTTAAATGCCCTGACTATCCATTAGATATTGAACTTTAATAATGTAATTTTATGAGTTATTATTATTTTTCACATAATAAGAAGATAGACGGTAAGTAGCGAGAAGAAAACATCGTTATCGGATAGATACTTTTACTTCATTTCATATTTATGACCAAAAATACTGGCGACCATTTTTATCTGTTATATTTCGTCAAACCCACTTAAGTCTTCTTTTAAAAACACGACTCTACTTCCAATCCTAAGCAGGCACTCGAAACGAAACCTTTTCAACTTTTTAATTCCAGTTAAAAAAGTTCTCAAGTAAGTGATTTAAAAAAACACTTATATTTCAACGGGATTCTTAAAAGAGGTAGAGTAATTTCCGAAAAATCCTAACTCTCACTTTGCTAATTCTGGAAACTTTTTCTGTCTTGGACGACACCTGTCGGCCGTTACGGTAAACTTTAAATCTACCCAATCTCCCCCCTTTTTACTACCTTTTGAATCGTTTATCTCAGCGGGCTTGAGGATGAGTGTATTTGAAACTTCCCGATTGCCCATTATGCTGTTTTTTATCCTTCGAAGTTTTCCAAACGTCGATTGTTGGAGCTTTGTAAAAGAAAAACAAATCACAGATTTTTGCGTTGCGGTTTCCCGACCGTAGCACGCAGTGACGTAATCAAGATAAAAAAATATTTTTGCTTTTATATATTTTTGTTTCTGATGAAGTTTATTTAAAAATGTATGTTTGCAATATTGGGATAGTGTTAGGAGAGTGTGCGAGCGTGAAACATTTTGTAGCCGATTTTATTTGAAAGGACCATTTTCAACTTAAACGTAACTGCGACATTTTGGATAAAAACGTAGGTATTTCAAGCTTTGTGGGCGGTAGTTTTACTTTAGCAGAAAAAATATTTCAATGGTCATTGAATTTAGAGTGCCTACTAGCAATCGTATTAGTCGATTGAGCAATGAATGGGTTAAGCTCGTCAATTTACAGTCAACTCTACATCAGAGGATATACTTGCATTATGAAACCTATTATGCTGGGTCATTATTCACACCCGGCCATCTGATCCCAAACTAAGCAGAGCTTGTACTATGGAAACCAGATAACAGAGTATTACTTTTTTATTTTATTTTTTTTTATTTATTTATTTCCTCTTACATCTATCTTTACAGGTATAAGTCCAATGCGATAGAGTGCTTATCTAAGTATAATACAATTTTATACCACTTAACAAATTTTACTTATAACTAATTATGCATAATGCACTTCTCGTGAACTCACTCAGGGAACACACAAATAGGTCAGCTCCCCTGCTATAAGGTTAAGAGTACGGAGAGCACGCGTCAGGGGCGCCTCATACAAGATTAGTCCGACCACGCGGTTCCACTAGCAATCACGGCCGTCTCCTTCTCCAAACATACCTGTCCGGGACACACAGGGCTATCTGTTCTAAAACATCAGCATTATGAATGCTACCCCTAAATATTTTAAAAAGATATTATTATACAACTTTTCTATTCTAAATACATACTTATAAAGATATGCCCGCGGTTCTTCCCGCGTTAAACTTTATAAATTATAGCCAATGTGTTAATCCAGGGTGTCAGCTATCTCGATTCCAATTTTTATTAAAATCGCTCCAGCTGTTTAGAGGTGAAGAAGTAACAAACATACACACACACACACACACACACACAAACTTTCGCCTTCATAATATTAGTGTGACTACACCCAGAGTCTGGACAAACAAATATGTCGATGCACACAAATATCCGTCCTGGGTGGGAATCGAACCCACGACTTCCGGCGTGAAAAGCAAGCATTTGCCAACCACGCCAACAGGCCCGAATATATGTTATATTAACGCTGACGCTTCCATTAAACAACTGGTTTATAAGCAATCACACAGGCGTGAAAGGCAAGCATTTACCAACCACGCTAACATAATAATAATATCCTGGGACATTATTCACACACGGCCATCTGATCCCAAACTAAGCACAGCTTGTACTATGGAAACCAGATAACTGATATCTTACATATACTATTTTTCTTTTGTAAATACATACTTATATAGATAACTAGCGGGCCGGTACGTGCTTCGCTACGTATAAGGCATAGTAATGAAAAATGATTATTATGTTCATTTATACAAACAATAAATATTTTAAATCGCTAAAAGATGTTGATTTTACACTTATTCAAGATTTGTTTAAATTGTCTCTACGTACATACCTTCCCTGGACTTCCACGAATAATTCAAGACCAAAATTTGCCAAATCGGTAAAGGCGTTGTTGAGTTATAACATTACAACGAAAAGTGGCATTGATTTTTATATATATAGATTTACATCCAGACTCCGGACAAACAGATATGTTCATGCACACAAATATTTGTCCCGGGTGGGAATCGAACCCACGACCTGCGGCGTGAAAGGCAGCGTATCTACAACCACGCCAACAGGCCCGTCAAAGTATTATAAGTTATTTTCCATTGACAAGTAGTTACTTTAAATAAGCTACCTATAACATCCCGACCTTGAAATATGGCTTTCAATCCAAGCCTACACCGGTGCATTAGCATTTTTATTTGACAAAAAGTGTACTAAAATACAATCTTGATTGCTTCAATAACCCATACACTATAGCGGTGGGGTCAACTGTCTATTGTGGTCATATAGTGGCCTACGCAATGTCGTAATGCGGTCAGATATCGGTATGATCATTTGTCAAAATATCGCCCCGAGTAGGTAGTACTCCGGTCAATGTGGAATGTAAAATCCGGTCCATATGGATTAGTATATTATGATTGTAAGTAAAAGTTGAGAGGTTCTTTGTATAATTTGCATTTATATTATTTTCATAGATGTTATGGAAGGAATTGTCTGACATGATACCTAAGTCTTTTATTTATTTACTAGCTGTGCCCCGCGGTTTTACCCGCGTTTAATTTTATAAATTATCATAGCTCCTCCCCGTAGGTGATAGCTTAATAATATTTAGCCTATATGTTGACCCGACCTCTTAGTAATATTCATGCAAAATTTGAAGTAAATCCATGCAGTACTTTTTGAGTTTAGCCCGGACATACATACAGACAAACAGACACACAGACAAAAATTCTAAAAACTATATTTTTCGCAACGATATTGATTGTAGATCACGCCCCAAGTATCCTTTTTAAAAAATATTCAATGTACAGTTTCGACTTTCCTACCATTTTATTATATGTATAGATAATATCTAGGGACAATGTCACACAGATCATCCTAGCCCCAAACTAAGCAAAGCTTGTACTATGGGTACCAGGCGACGATAAACATACTTATATAGATAGATAAATATTTACTTAAATACATAGAAAACATCCATGACTCAGAAACAAATATTCGTGCTCATCACACAAATATTTGCACTTACCGGGATTCGAACCCAGGACCACCAGCTTCGTAGGCAGGTGCACTACCAACTAGGCTACGGTGACCGTCATTTATATTATTTTGTTAGATGTTATGGGAGGAATAGTCAGACATAATACTTAAGTTTTTTTGTTTATTTGTTTGTATGGACAGTATTTACTATTCAATAAGTATTTTGGGACAACTAACTTAGATAGTGCCTCTACTATGGCACCTAGACAACTTATAAAGATATCTACTTATACATTTTACAACGATTGGTCCTAGGTGGGGATCGAACCCACGACCTCTGCCTAAGCAGTCCTGACTGCTTAGGCAGAGGTCGTGGGTTCGAAACCATTTTGAACATCAGTCTTTAGGTTTGATTCAATATTTGTGTGACAATTATTTGTGTGGACGATATATAGTCACTTTGTGTCAGTATCAGATTGAATCAATTAAGATTGCGTTGCTGACCGTACTAACGAGGCAGGGCATAGCGTTCATTCGCTCAAAGAGCAGGCCGTCTGGGAAAGTACCTCCACCTTACAGAAGACATTCCTTAAAAATTTTAATGTTGTGTTTCCGAGTGTGAGTAAGGTCACCAGAGCTCATTGGGGTGGGGGAAAGGTCAGCAACACTTGTTTGCTGACACTTAAAGGCCGGCAACGCACCCGCAACACCTCTGGTGTCGCGAGTGTCCATGGACGGTGGTAATCACTTACCATCAGGTGACCGACTTGCTCGTTTGTCGTCCTCTGATATAAAAAGAAAATAAATACTTATAATTCATTAATATAAAATCAATGGGACGAAACATAGAATGAAAAAAAATATATAGTATTAAAATTCTGTGTTTAGGCTCATGGGCCGAAACACTGAACGCGCCAGAAAAGCAACACTATTCTAAGTACGTACGTATTATGAATTCCCACAAGTTATTAAATCAGACGGCAAGCTATAAATGAATCGTTGCGCCACATTACACATAACAGTTACAATGCTACAGCTGATAACAGCTAAACTAATATTTTTTTGTAACGCCACGAAATTAATTTTAACTCAATACTTACTACTTATCGTATGGGCAGTGGTTACCCCAGTGTCAGAGTTGTTCAAGCCGCCCAGTAGGCCACAGTCATGGCTTAACGACTGTTGTATAACGACTGCAACCGGGACCGACAGCTTAACGTGCCTTCCGAAGCATGGAGACGCTCAGAAATTAAAGCACTTTTGTGGTCACCCATCTATGGACTGACCGCGAGCCTGGTAGCTTAACCTCGCCAACCACTTACGGACCGGTGAGAGCATCGAACTATGTTTAACCAGAGCATCTAACTCAATGTTGATAATATTTGTTTAGCTATTAGTTTTAGGTTAACTTAATGCTAATAGCTAAACTAATATTACAAATAATATACAAATATAATATACAAATTAATATTACATTTTACCTAACGTTAAAAATAGCAGTTGATAATGTAGCATAAGTTAACTTATGCTATAATTATCAACTGCTATTTTGGCTTTGATAATATAGCATATAAACGTAATGTCATTAACATTATGTTTTCCCACAAGTTATTAAATCAGACGGCAAGTTGTATAATGAATCGCTGGGCAATAACCCATAACAAACTAGCTATGTTTAACTCAATATTGACAATATTAGTTTAACTGTAAGCCTTAGGTTAGTTTATGCTATATTATCAACTGCTATTTCAACGTTGATAATATAGCATATAAACATAATGCTATTAATATTATGTTTTCCCACAAGTTGTTAAATCAGACGGCAAGTTGTATAATGAATCGCTAGGCCATTACCCATAACAAACTAGCTATGTTTAACTCAATATTGATAATATTAGTTTAGATATAAGCCTTAGGTTAGCTTATGCTATATTATCAACTGCTATTTCAACTTTGATAATATTGCATATGAACATAATGCTATTAATATTATGTTTTCCCACAAGTTATTAAATCAGACGGCAAGTTCTATAATGAATCGCTGGGCCATAACTCATACAGTTACAATGCTACAGCTAATAACAGCTAAACTAATATTTTTTGTAACGCCACGAAATTAATTTTAACTCAACGTTGATAAATGAATACAAATGGAGGAGCCGACTTCGGAAACAATTTAAGAAACAGTTTTAGTGAACCGGTTTAACGGATTTCTGTGTAAATCGCTGGACATTGATTTGAATGGGCAGATGTTCATCGTACTGTGAATATACGATTGTTTCATAGAGATTTGGAATAATTCACTCAATTAATAGTTAATTGGAAGATATCAGTATTATTGTTTCAATACCCTTGTAAATGACCCAATTGTGCTATTAATTTGATTCGACACAATTCTGGTAATTCTGTCTTTAACATCACTAAACTAATAATACAAATATTCTGGGACGTTATTCGCTTATCATTCAAGCAGAGCTTTCCAGCAACGAGACAACTGATATACTACTTTATTTTGTATTATATAGATAATTAGACCCAGACTCAGGACAAACAGACATGTTTATGCACACAAATATCTGTCCTGAGTGGGTAACGAACTCACAACCATGGCATGGAAAGCAAGAATTTGCCAACCACGCCAACAGGCCCGAATATATGTTATCAATGTCTTATAGTTCACTGCTTTGTCCTATAGCTTTAACTTATCGTGCAACTGAAAGAAATACAAACATGTTGTTTGAGCTGTGGTGTTGTGATGCAGCGTAGTACGTGTGGGCGTGATCACGCGTGTGGATGCATTTCCAGTGTGTTGGACTGTGCGTGTTTTCTATACAAACGAAGATAGTATACAATAGTTTACATTTATTTTCCCTCCCTATTTACCCTCATTCAATAATTGTAAGTATTTATTGATTAGTGCAAAACTGTAACGGTACAATCTTTTTTTTTTTAAAGGGACAATGTCACAAAGGTCATCCTAGCCCCAAACTAAGCAAAGCTTGTACTATAGGTACCAGGCGACAATATACATACTTATATAGATAGATAAATACTTATATACATAGAAAACATCCATGACTCAGACACAAATATTCGTGCTCATCACACAAATATTTGCACTTACCGGGATTCGAACCCAGGACCACCAGCTTCGTAGGTAGGAGCACTACCAACTAGGCTACGGTGACCGTCATACTTACAAGCGACGTTAGAACACGCACTCACGCACTACGCTGCATCATGCGGGGCTGTGTGCCAATCGCCTTACTGTTGATCAAACAGGAATTGCAGTAGCGGTTAGGGGTGCCAGACTAGTCCGATTTATTCTTGACCTAGATTTCTAATGATGTTGTCCGGGACCCAACTTCACGTGCTACGTCTCCGAGGCACGCACGTAGTTATAGTTATGGTCAACTCAGATGTGGCTGCCTGCCAAAGTGGTTTAGCGTCTAAGCGATTTAGAAAGCACGTTTCTATAAATATATTGCTATTTCCAAATTCAAATAATGTTGATAATAGAGTAACATATTTTGGAGTGCATTTTTAACCCCCGACGCAAAAACGATGGGGTGTGAAAAGTTGTGATGGTGTCTGTATGTGGAATCGTAGCTCGTGAACGGATGAACCGATTTAGATTTTTTTTTTTTATTTGTAGGGTGAATAAGTCAAAACTATTCTTTATATAAGAACTACTGTTTGACGAAAATCAGTGCAAAAAGGCTGCCCTCACAAAATGGATGGATGTTAGTTACTCTTACACCCAAAAGCTTCTTAACGTATTTCCATGTAACTTTGTAGTAATATAGATTATATATCCGAATGACACTTATACTATAATTTATAAAGTTTAACTTGAGTAAAACCGCGAGGCATAGCTAGTAAACAATATATTTTTATCGATGCTAAACATTTAGAATCTTTAGATGTGACAACCCATTTTACACTCACTCACAGAAATAACTGAAATCACAATTAATCCGTGTCGAGACTTCGTTTTTGTTTACTCTTTTCTTTATTTCTTTCTTTCTGACTTTTATAAATGGTTAAATAAAACTTGGTAATTCATACACCATTGTGTGGCCTAATTGTTACAGGTCACCCAATTTTGAAAACAAATTGTTTAGTTTTAAATTAGTAACTTACTGTGTTTTTTTTAATTAATTTAACATACACAAAAGATACATATTATAAATAGTAACAATAATAGAACCACAAAAACCTCTTGGGCTTGTGCGTGCTACTTTTGTAGAACGTTGTGTAGCTTACAATCATAATAGCTAGGTTCGCCTTATATTCTTACCTAAGGTTCTTAACATTATAAAGAAAAACAAGCATAATATAATTATAGGTACGTCTAGGTATGTAGAAATAATATAAGTGCTAATTCACAACATGTAGGTAGGTATTATATAGTTCGCAATTGTAAAGTATATACCGTAATTAACGCACACCCTCAAACACCCCAATTAGAATATTATATTGTAATCATAATAAAGACACTGAATTTTTTATTTAACATGTATATGCATTGTTATTTACTTAATTAGTTTCTTGGAATGAAGTTTATTGTTCTTTATTTTGTATTAAATGATGGAATTTGTATGAATACAAATGAAACTGCGATTTTAAAGTCTTATTACTTTGACTTACGGTCCATTTCAATTTGTTTTGACTGTAGAGCGTTAATATGAAAATCATTTCCGTAGTTTTAATTATTTTAGAATAATAAATTACCTATATTAAAAATGATATAAGTCGATTCAGTTAACGATTCTGAACAAACTATTTTCAGGAAGTGCGTTAATTAAGTTACATGTTGTATACGTACGTTAAAAGTTGATTGTCACTAATCTGTTACCGATCAATAAGATCTGATCCGAGTGTGAGTAAGGTCGCCAGAGCTCATCGAGGTGAGGGGGAAGGGTCAGCAACACTTGTTTGCTGACTCTTAAAGGCCGGCGACGCATCCGCGACTCCTCTGGTGTTGCGAGTGTCCATGGGTGGCGGTGATCACTTACCATCAGGTGACCGACATGCTCGTTTGTCGACCTCTGAAATAAAAAAAAAATGAAAATAGTTGCACTGCTCGCGCCTATTATTAAACTTTCCTGTTCCGTATCTCTCCTGACGCCTGATATAATTTGATTTACTAACAGTTTATATCCCTGTTCTAAAGTTTATATAGCACGGTACTATTTCTCACAAAATGTGTAAATGATAAACATTCTATATTTGGTACGGGAAACATTATAAACACGAGTTATAACGTTAAGGCGGTGACTGACGGTACCAAAGTGGAACAGGAATCATTTATTATTTAAACTTCAGCATAAACGTAAATTGTACAAAGCGGGCTTAATGTTGAAATCATTCTCTAGTAGCCGACCTTTGAGTGGGGGTAGGTGCTCTTTAGTGTAGACTAGGTACCTACGTATACGATGTTTCAGGCTTATAGGAACCTTATTTATTTAAATATCATGAAAAAAAAAATATTTTAGATAACAAAAATACTGCCGAAATATATAGTTTTCAAATCAGTATAAGGTATTAAGTTACTATGTTCATTGAAATTAGGCAATAATTTCCTTATTTGATTATAATGTACGTATTTTCTATTATTTATTAGATTAAATTACAATTGATTACATATATAGCTATTAAGATTACATACAAAGCAAATCCTTTGATGTTGCCAAATTACATACGTAATTTTTAAATATTTATCCTCTATTTGTATTAAGTACAAGTTACACCGACTTATAAAACTAAAACTTTATAAAGTATATATATATAGATTATATATTATTCGTATATAATAATATAACCTATATTACTACAAAGTTTCATATAAAAATTTGTTCGGTAGTTTTTCCTTAAAAGAGTAACAAGCATCCATACATACATAAATTTGTAGTATCTACATCCATACTCATAAACTTTCGCATTCATAACATTAGTAAGATTTCCGAGAATAAGTTACGCCTACTCATGTCCGATGTATCGTGTACCGTCAATAACTACCTTAACTACATTTTATACAATACTTTATTAGAACCGGCTTCCTGAATAGTTCTAATGCTCGTCTGTTTTGTTATATTATATAAACATCAGATTTTTTTAGTTTACTTTTTATATTTCTTCCATATTCGTCATAGACAAAATAGGTCAAATTGTTTCCTTTTTGGAGAAAAATCCTCTTTAGGCGCGTTGAGCACTTTTTGGGTGAACAAAAAGCGTCGAACATTATAAAGGGCAGGTCAGAAGTACTCTAAACCGGCGAGCATGTATGAAGAATATAATGACAGTAATTGAGGCAAAAGAAGTATGCAAAGATTGTGACAAATGGAAATCCGTTGTCTCTGCCTACCCCTCTGGGAAACAGGCGTGAGTCTATGTATGTATGTATGTAACAAAAAGCGTGAAACTGGCGTCACCGTCATCGCACGCTTCTCATGAGTTATATTTATACTGTGTATTGTGTGTGTATCCTTTGTCTAGCTAATCGTATCATATTTAAGCGGGTGCATTGTAAAATATCTTTTTAAATTAATGAAAATTAAATAAATGATTTATATTATTTTAATTCGTATTATGCTTGATTATTAAATGTAAACTTATCGATACACGTATATTGTGGAACTAGCTTAACATTAGTTCAAATACCGTAATAATTTACACATGAGAACATCACTAGATGTTATGAAGATTAGTTCCTTGTCTATTCTTCAAATCGACCAATGGCAACAGTTGCAGACTTAGGGTCGTAATGGTCGTAGCACACATATCAAAACGGAAAGGGATCGTCACCGTATCAACTCGAGCCGTTCAGTATTATTTGTATGAAACTCTTTACTGCAGCGCATACTAATCGGAATCGTAACGTAATCGCATCGCCGCGGGCAAGCTCACAAACCGCGGAGCAGTGCGCGGTCGACTTGCTGTCGGCTTTCCGTACCCTCGCTTACGGCTCTCCCGCTAGCTTACGTCTTCGTCCACTCTCCGCCCGCGCGGTTTGCGTTGCCGCACGTGCTGCGAGAGAGGCGACCGTTAAGTTAGCCTTTGCGAACGTTCGCGCATGTACATTCGTAAAAAAAAGTGTTATTCATTTTATTTTAAACCAAAATACGAATAAAATAATGATTGAACTAACAACGTCTAGCCGTCAACTAGCGGTCGGCGAGCCGTAAGCGCGGCGTCGCCTAGCTGTAGCCGAGTCGACGGGGCAGAGCTTCCGATCCGCTTACGTTACGTGGTTACGTAAAGTGGACGACTGTTTGACGCCGAGAAGAAAGGCGAGGCGGTGACGATCCCTTTCCGTTTTGATATGTGTGCTACGACCCTTACCGGGAAATATAAATGTTTTACAACACAGCTACTTATTTTTCATATACAATAATGTATAATGTATTAATATCTTTATATAAGTAATATAATACTAACTGTCGTTTTGATAGAAGATTAACTAGTTGTTTTTATGTGATTAAGCCGATTATATTTGATTAAATAATCAGACTGACCGGAAGTGCGTTTTGAGGACGCGATTCGGGAATATGAAGGACTGAAAGAAGAACGGCGATTGGCTTCACGCCAGACGCCAACGAAAAAAAGAGTTTTTAGAAGTTTTGAGCGTGGTTTCAGGAGTCCTATAAAAGATTTGGACGCGAGCGTTGTTTCTGGTGTGATGAGAGTGTAGAATCTTCTGAATATTGGTAGTGTCACTTGTTTATAGGGCAGTGATGGAAGGGAGAGAGTAGTCACGTTTAAAAAAAATGTAAAAAAATTACACCACCTACCACTGGACCAAGAGGTAGACGTCGTCGTATAAAGGTCGTTAAGCTATTGAGGTCACAATCCATTGTATATCCTTTAAGTTAAGCCGGTTTAGCCCTATAGAGGTCTCCGCAATAAATCTCATTATTGGAGATCACATTAACTTGACGATAGTTGAGCAATTTATCACCGTGGTATTTAGGGGAGGGACAGAAGCATACAATGCTTTGACCTTTTATTGCGTTTGTTATATATTTCGTTTAAACGGTCGTATGTATTTCTATGTGGGATTGAAGGACTAATTGCTTTGATCTGTCACATCTTCAGTTTGATATCGTCTTCTGCTGGACTGCTCCGTATAAAAATAGACAGTACGGAAACTACATACAAACGGTCGAAACGGTACACTCACACAAACATGCGCATCGACAATACCCCTAAGCGGTTGTCGCGGTGCTGTCAGTAGTGAGTGCCGAGTCAAAACGAGTAGACGCGCATAAGTTTATCTCCGCAATCTTTTTAAAAATCCACGTGCTATTGCGTAGTATTCAGCCGTTTGAACTCGGCTTCGTCAAAACGGAGCGTAAGTATTTTAACCGTCGTCCTGCTGTTCTATAAAACAAATATGTTTTAATAAAAAAACATAATAGGCATCTAAAACATTAAAAGTTGTAACTATACAGCTTCAATAGAGCGTAGGTAATTATTTCATCAACTTGTCTTAGTTATCTTACTGTCCATATTTTATACTGTGACGTAGGCCTCCTACAAAAGTTTCTATAACGTTGCCACTTCGAGGGGTTTGCCGTAGTTAGGTGGTAGCTAATACACAGGTGACGCTGCTTCCCGACTACCCGGTGTATCCCTTAGTCGCATTTCACGACGCCCACGGGATTGTATAGGGTGGCCCTATTACTCTTTCTGGGTCGGAAACCACACGGTGTTGACCGATACAGTTACTCGTATTATCGTGATAAGTGGTAGCGGTGATCAGTGTGGAAGTCGTGCCAAGGAAATGTCTACTTTTCAACTGGTAGCAGGGTCTCTCTGACTACTATGACCATCATACTGCGATCTACTGACTTATCTACGAAGCCTAGCGATTATGGCATGTACACTATCGTTCATCATGTCAGCTGAATTACTTCTATTGCTGGACCAAGGCCTCCCCAAAAGATTTCCACAATAAAGTTGTGTCCATCATTTGGAGGGATATTCCATAATGACTACCCTTGGCAATATCGACAATATTGTCTCTCTGAGTACTATGATAGACAAACGCTGCATCTCGTTCTCTGGGAGATATTTCCTCAGTTAGATATCTACGCCCCCCACGTAATGGGGTGGTGTTATTCTTTACCGTTAGCCACACAGCACTATCGTTACTAAATCCCTACAACGCGATAAAGGTTGCCAGCGCAGGGATCGAATCCGAAACACTAGGGCGCCGAGGTAGTAGCGACTACTTTAACCTCTGCACCATACGTGTATTCGTTCGATAAAATGTATAAAGTAGCTTAACGTTATCGACTGTACAAACCACGGGGGACATCACAATTACATCCGCCCACAAAATATGATCCATGTACAGTCACATACTCGTACAATCAATAACGCTTCGTGCTAATGGGCCCCGTTGTTGAAGGATGTAAATGGGCCCCCGGCCACGAATAATATAAACAATCTCAAATATTTTTTTCTGCACTTGCACCTATCAAAGCCTTGTCACACTTTTTGATGGATGTTATCTACTGCTACTATCATTGGCGAGAATGATTGTAGAGTTTAAGAAAAAAGCATGTTATATGTGTAAAATTATGGAGACCGTTTGTGCAATAACGGTGGTTTCTATTCTTGACACCATACTGTAGTCGCTTCATAAATTATTAAAATTAATACTACTAACATGTCTGCATTCTTTTTCTCGTGTCGTATCGCTGTAGGGTGCAACAACTTCCTGGGGAGCACAACTCTGTACGTTATACAATTCACTGCGGTTATTAAGTAAAAAACCTTAAGCTATTGCTGAGTTCTTGCACGTTCCTCTGGAAGGGGTAACAAGTAAATGATGCAATATGTCTTGTAAGCGTTAAAGATTACGGCAACCACTTACCTATTGTTGAAAAGGATTTTGGAGGTCTTTGATGATGCACAAAGGCCTCCCTTGTGCATCATCTGCATATGATGATGATGATGGTGTTCGAAAACTGAATAATAAACGAAGAAAAGTTATTTATTATATGCAGAAAAATGTTTTTTTTTAAATATGGGCCTTTGTATAATACGGGGCCCTTGCACACCAGCACAGATTTTGCACTGAAACGGCACTGTGTAAAATGTTTCGTTTAAAATATTTTATCTGTAACGTGACGTATGGGCAATTATGTTTGTGTTCGTAACTAAATGGATGTGCAGGATTCGAAGTGTTTTTTTTTTATTTTGATGTAGATGGATTAACAGAAACATTGGTAGAGTAAACTTTTGTTGTACCCAAGAATGGATGGGAATAAGAAGTTATCTATTCACCTTCCTTTGAATGTTTTTGTATAGAAGATAACACAATCAAAAACACTCTTAACTTGGTGAATATGAGCATGGATCTTAACAGAACAATAACTTAGAGCCTTGACACCCTCTACAGTTAAGCTCACAGGGACGCATTTGGGAGGCCATCTTTTAGAACAATTTACCAAGCAAACGTGGTCCTCATTTATCATGAATGGTCCCGGTTGTTTTCGTTAAGCTATACCAGAGGCTTAAAGGACGGCTTGAACAACTCTAATACAACTACCGGGTAACCACTACCAATGAGGCAAAACAAACTCAGAATAACAACATAGTACAGTAGAGGTCGGAAACATCGTTCATTCGGTCAAAGAGCAGCCCAACTGGGGAAATACCACCACCTTACCGAAGACATTCCTTAATAATACCATTCATAATTTAATGTTGTGTTTCTGAGTGTGAGTAAGGTCGCCAGAGCTCAGGTATAGGTAGGTGGAGGAGAGGAGGGTCAGCAACAATTGTTTGCGGACTCTTTTCAAGGCCGGCTACGCACTCGCGACTCCTTGGTGTTGCGAGTGTACATGGGCTGCAGTGATCACTTACCATCAGTTGACCCACTTGCTCGTTTGTCGCCCTCTTATATAAAAACACATGGGGTACAGAAATAGTTTTCCTGTTATAGTTATTTATACCTATTCAGGATATTTGAATACAACTCTATCTCATAGCCCAACAATCTCTAATTCAATCAATTGTGTGTAACTACCAAAGACATTTTGTAACAATAATAACAGAACGGAAACATTGTCATTATTGTGATACATTCATATCGTACGTATTTTCTACAAAGTTATTATTATAGATCCATTACAATACAACATGATAAATTATATTTCACAAACACCCACTTACATATGTTCTGAATGATTTTTGTTGGAGTTACTCGTATTCGGATTGTGGTTACAAATAGTGTAGGTAAGCAACTGAATTACCCGTATTGGAAATATAATAACAGCCAATTGATGTTTTTGTGTAGGTGCTCTTTAAAAGGTTTATTTTCTGGTAGTGTTTATTTAACTTAACGTTCTTGTGTACTATAAATATTGGAAACTGAAATTATTATTTGCTCTAGCATCAAAATGGAATAAATAAAGGAATGCCTTGGGACAATATTTAATATAATTGGTTGAATAATAACCTTTTTTTTTAATTTGTGAGCGAGACCAAATAGATAGTTACCGAAAAGTTAATAATAAATTGTATAAAAATAACATTTTGAAAATGCCTACTCATACTACCGAGAAAAGGTGTCTGCGGGTAGGTATGTCATACGAGTATGTCCTGCACCTGACGATGGGAGCTCCGGGGACGCGGGTATGTGTATCTGGTGCCCCCTTTTGTTTTCCTCATGTCCCTAGTGGTCGGAACACGTCCCCTTTTTACGTGATGGAAATGCTCAAAACTTATTTCATGTAGGACCGACCCACTAAAACCACCACGGTAGCCAGCCTCACAGTGCCTGTAGCGGGGGCTCTGGGTACTCGTGAATGATCTCGCCAGTACCCCCGCTGTACACTACAACCTCCGCGAGACTCTCACCAAGGGAAGGGGAAGGGGTACGAATGCCTCCCCCACCCCTACCCTCCCCAGCACGAGATACGAACCCTGGAAGGGCTCTGGTTTTCCCTCTCCAATCGCTGACTCCTGTCAGTCAGCACAGCTGCTGTGCCCCCAATTTGATAATACTATATTTATTTGCCAAATGAATGAAGTTGTTTTATCTTACAACACATTGTTTAACTTGTAGTGAGGAAGTATAGTCCTGTAAACTTTCTGACATCATTACATTAAGTAAGCTAGCTTTAAAGTTTGAATGATGGGTGAAAGTTTAATAGTTGATGCTTATCAACACCATTTTCATCTCACAAGATCAAAGATGTGTCAGTAACTAACACGAGTGACCCAAAAAACTAACATCAAGCCACTTTTAAAGCGCAAGAATTGTATAAACAAATTAGACACAGATTAAGTAATCCACATTACTAACACGTATAGTCAGAGAATTTATATCTTCATTTATTTTTGCAGTAGTCAACTCGCTTTGCATGCAAGTAAGCGACCGCTTACTTTAAAAAAATAAAGGTACTTCTACAGCTATAATAGAGCGTAGGTGATTATTTCATCAACTAGTCTTAGATACCTTACTGTCCATATTTATACTGTGACGTAGGCCTCCCACAAAAGTTTCTGTATCGTTGCTACTTGGAGAGGGTTGCCGTAGTCACCGCGCTTAGCGATCGGGTTGGCGACCGTAGTTAGGTGGTAGCTAGTACACAAGTGGCGCTCCTATCCAAGCATGGGATAGTCCTGTTATTATTTCTGGGCCGAAAACTACACGGTTGAGATAATAATAATAATATCCTGGGACATTATTCACACACGGCCATCTGATCCCTAATTAGCAGAGCTTGTACTATGGATACCAGGTAACTGGTTTATGACATAAACTACTTTTTTTTTGTAAATACATACTTATATAGATAATTACACTCAGACACAGGACAAACAGACATATTCATGCACAGAAATATCTGTCCTGGGTGGGAATCGTACTCACGAAAAGTGAAATTCAAGCGTCTTACCAGCTACGCCAACAAGCCCGCCATACTGAACTATTAACTGTCATTCTAAATTTCTATATATGTATCTTATAATAATACATAATTATTATTTGAATTACTAGACATACTTAGTGTCTTTCTTAAACGAATGTCAAGTACAAACTGTGTCTAAAGTGATATTTAAACTTTAAATCCATTAATCTTACTAAGGAGTCTTATGCAAATCCGTATTTTAAATTATCACGTCAACTGCCGTATCTAATAGACAAGTCCTAAACGCCTACAGTCACCACTCTGCAATTTGAAATAAATCCTATTATACCCACATCAAGAATCGACCTGACGTAATGCTCAAAGAACATGAATCAGAAGAAATGACATGAGAATAAGTATGTATTTGAATTCTTCACATATAATATCTATGGAAAATGTCACACAGATCATCCTAGCCCCAAACTAAGCAAAGCTTGTACTATGGGTACCAGGCGACGATATACATACTATTATATAGATAAGTAAATTACTTATATACATAGAAAACATCCACGACTCAGAAACAAATATTCGTGCTCATCACACAAATATTTGCACTTACCGGGTTTCGAACCCAGGACCACCAGCTTCGTAGGCAGGAGCACTGCCAACATGGCTAAGGTGACCGTCCGTTCTTCACATATAAATTATATCCTATGTGTTATTCGGATATATAAGTTATATTACTTCAAAGTCTCATCAATATGTCATTGTGTCCAGTACTTTTTGCGTGGAAGAGTAACAAACATACATTGACACACAAATTTTCGCATTTATAATATTAGTGTGATTCATCACAACAGCCAAATTACGTTCACCGCTGGACAAAAGCCTCCCAAAAGAATGGAGGGTTATGCTATAATGGCCACGCTTGGCAGACAGGTTGGAGATCGCAGGTTGATGGTAATTTATAGTTCACAGAAAAACGCTGCTGCCCGTTCTCTGGTAGGCATTCCCTCGGACGATATCTACGCCCCCCATGGGATGAGATGGGGTGATGATATTCTTCGCCGTCACATAGCCACACCACACTTACACACACACACACACACACACACACACACACACACACACACACACACGCACACACACACACGCACGCACCACCACATCAAGACGGGCCGGTTGGCGTGGTTGGTAGATGCTTGCCTTCCACGTAAAAATAGCAAGCTCTAACGTGACCATTCGAAAAATAAATGAAATATATTCACTAAAGCCATATTAATCAGTGCCTAAACAACTTGTAACGTAATTAACGCACACCCTCAAGCACCCCAATTAGAATATTAGGTATGTTATAATGATAATACATACACTGAATTTTTAATTTAACATTTATATGCATTTTTATTTACAAAATTAGTTTCTTGGAATAAAGTTTATTTTTCTTTATTTTGTATTGAGTGATGGAATTTGTATGAATACAAATAAAACTGCGATTTATAAGTCTTATTACTTTGACGTACGGTCCATTTCATTTGGTTTTTTGATTCTACAGGGTTGATATGACAATAATTTCCGTAGTTTTAATTATTTTGGAATAAAAAATTACCTATATTAAAAATGATATAAATCAATTCAGTCAAGGATTCTGAACAAACTATCTTCAGGAAGTGCGTTAACTATGTTACATGTTGTATAGGTATATGAAAAAAAATCTTTAAGGATCTTCCTCCTTTGAATTAGGTCCGTTTTACCTTAAACATGTAACTTCTGGATGTAATGAATTGGAAATAAATCTGATAAAATTGTGCCACCATTGTGCACCATATATATTTTTTAAACTAAAATCACACTATTAGAGGAGACCCTCTACTGTATTTTTATGTTCTTTGTTAGACGTCAATAATCGAGCAATTAGTAAGCCGATTAGAGATGCATACATTAACATTCAAAAACTAATCGGATTACTGAATTAGATCGGTATTACGCTTAATCGAAAATATTTGGATTGTTGCGACATAAGCTTTGAATAAATAAGCGTGAAATTGGAAGTTTCGCGGACGCAGTATGAAATTTGAACCAGCTGAAGTGCATATGGAACAGGAGTGCAGAGGGCTAATTAATGTTTTTATATAATAGACATTAGAAGTAAATTATTTAAAAAAAAAAACTTGTGTGTACTTATGTACACGCGTTAGAGGTTATACTTCTTAATATACAACTTGAACATAGTTATCAATTTTCATACCACCTAGAACTAACTTCATGCTGTTAAATTTTTTGGTGTCGGTGTGCGCGCGCATCGTAAAAATTCACTCTCATCATTTTTCTCCATCGCGCCAAAAGAAGTATAACTTCAAAAACATTAAACATACTATCATGCTTTTGACACACTGAGAAACTGAGTGTCATTCACTGAGAAAAGATTAATATTGTCTGTCTTTAATGTCTATAGTCTTTGGCTAATATAACCTTAATGTTAGAATTTCGAACAAGTGCCACCTATAGTATACATATTGTTGTCTCGTGAGTCTATGTATATGTGTCTATCTATGTATGTGTTTATTGCTCATAAAACTCATTTAAATTGTAATATGTTTTATTGAAACCCATGTTCTAACTTTCGTAAACTGTGTTTTAATTATCCACGTGTTACAAAAGTTTGTGAAATTTTGTGAATCTTCTGAAAGCATTATATTACTTACACGTGTAACAAAGTAGGTGTATTGGTATTTTTACCTAAAGTTTTTTTTATTATTACATTTTCGGAATTTAAAACTGGTGTTATGAATTCCTGTTTTGAATTCCGAAAATTTTACCGTCTGGCGGGGATCGAACTCCCTACAAAGTCGGGGTAGGCACTTTACCGTTAAGCTTCGAACGATACACACCTGCAGATCAAAAAAATCCCTTGCTAAAACCTTTATGGAGGATGTAGGTGCCATTCATTTCTATAAACATGGTCGATTGATATGGTCACAGTACCATGTAAAAGATCATTCCCAAACTACCCTTTTTTTTGTTTAATATCATTCTTATAAATCCAAATCGTAAATCTAAACAATTTTCATGATGCTTTTTCTGTTGTAAAAGTTAACCAATCATGTTAAGCAATAACCAAAATAATGTGAAATACCTGATGATTAAAATAAATAACTATCAGTCCTGGAAAATTTATAAGTGCTGTTAAAAATTAAATTCCCCACCGCCAGTATATGCGTCGCATTATAAAACCATAGCTGTGCCCCGCAGTTTTACCCGCGTTAAACTTTATAAATTATCACAGCTCCTCCCCCGTAGGTGATAGCGTGATAATATGTAGCCTATATGTTGACCAGACCTCTTAGTAATGTTCATGCAAAATTTGAAGTAACTCCATGCAGTACTTTTTGAGTTTAGCTCGGACATACATACAGATTAACAGACAAAAATTCTAAATTCTATATTTTTGGCTTCCATATCCATTGTAGTTCACGCCCCAAGTATCCTTTAAAAAAAATATTCAATGTACAGTTTTGACATTCCTACGATTTTATTATATGTATAGATAATGCTACATGAATGCATAAACACGGTAACTATCCGACGTAGTTGCTATATTATGAGGTATTTCCAGGAAGTTTAGTGCAGATGCGCTGTTCCGAGTTAAGCAACTCGTTTGATGTGCTTACAAGGAATTAGGATAGTGTGAAAAAGAAGGGCCTGTTGGCGTTGGTACATACTTGCCTTTCACGCCACAGGTCGTGGGTTCAATCCCACCCAAGGGGCTACCGGCTAAGTCGCCGAACATCGATTTTTTAAATGGCGTTCAAAAAAATAAAGGTTAAAAATGATTTATCAATCGTTAAATCGGCTTCCATGAGCACATGTGACGTCATAAATGGTCCGGAATCGATTGTCAACGTTGAAGCCGATTTGACGATTGATTAAGTAATTTTAACGCCATTTAAGAAATCGATGTTCGGCGTTCAAATAAATAAAGGTTAAAAATGACTTAGTCAATCGGCTTCAACGTTGACAATCGATTCCGGACCATTTATGACGTCACATGTGCTCATGGAAGCCGATTTAACGATTGATAAATCATTTTTAACCTTTATTTTTTTGAACGCCATTTAAAAAATCGATGTTCGGCGACTTAGCCGGTAGCCCCTTGGGTGGGATTGAACCCACGACCTGTGGCGTGAAAGGCAAGTATGTACCAACGCCAACAGGCCCTTCTTTTTCACACTATCCTAATTCCTTGTAAGCACATCAAACGAGTTGCTTAACTCGGAACAGCGCATCTGCACTAAACTCCCTGGAAATACCTCATAATATAGCAACTACGTCGGATAGTTACCGTGTTTATGCATTCATGTAGCATTATCTATACATATAATAAAATCGTAGGAATGTCAAAACTGTACATTGAATATTTTTTTTAAAGGATACTTGGGGCGTGAACTACAATGGATATGGAAGCCAAAAATATAGAATTTAGAATTTTTGTCTGTTAATCTGTATGTATGTCCGAGCTAAACTCAAAAAGTACTGCATGGAGTTACTTCAAATTTTGCATGAACATTACTAAGAGGTCTGGTCAACATATAGGCTACATATTATCACGCTATCACCTACGGGGGAGGAGCTGTGATAATTTATAAAGTTTAACGCGGGTAAAACTGCGGGGCACAGCTATGGTTTTATAATGCGACGCATATACTGGCGGTGGGGAATTTAATTTTTAACAGCACTTATAAATTTTCCAGGACTGATAGTTATTTATTTTAATCATCAGGTATTTCACATTATTTTGGTTATTGCTTAACATGATTGGTTAACTTTTACAACAGAAAAAGCATCATGAAAATTGTTTAGATTTACGATTTGGATTTATAAGAATGATATTAAACAAAAAAAAGGGTAGTTTGGGAATGATCTTTTACATGGTACTGTGACCATATCAATCGACCATGTTTATAGAAATGAATGGCACCTACATCCTCCATAAAGGTTTTAGCAAGGGATTTTTTTGATCTGCAGGTGTGTATCGTTCGAAGCTTAACGGTAAAGTGCCTACCCCGACTTTGTAGGGAGTTCGATCCCCGCCAGACGGTAAAATTTTCGGAATTCAAAACAGGAATTCATAACACCAGTTTTAAATTCCGAAAATGTAATAATAAAAAAAACTTTAGGTAAAAATACCAATACACCTACTTTGTTACACGTGTAAGTAATATAATGCTTTCAGAAGATTCACAAAATTTCACAAACTTTTGTAACACGTGGATAATTAAAACACAGTTTACGAAAGTTAGAACATGGGTTTCAATAAAACATATTACAATTTAAATGAGTTTTATGAGCAATAAACACATACATAGATAGACACATATACATAGACTCACGAGACAACAATATGTATACTATAGGTGGCACTTGTTCGAAATTCTAACATTAAGGTTATATTAGCCAAAGACTATAGACATTAAAGACAGACAATATTAATCTTTTCTCAGTGAATGACACTCAGTTTCTCAGTGTGTCAAAAGCATGATAGTATGTTTAATGTTTTTGAAGTTATACTTCTTTTGGCGCGATGGAGAAAAATGATGAGAGTGAATTTTTACGATGCGCGCGCACACCGACACCAAAAAATTTAACAGCATGAAGTTAGTTCTAGGTGGTATGAAAATTGATAACTATGTTCAAGTTGTATATTAAGAAGTATAAAGTTTAGTGCAGATGCGCTGTTCCGAGTTAAGCAACTCGTTTGATGTGCTTACAAGGAATTAGGATAGTGTGAAAAAGAAGGGCCTGTTGGCGTTGGTACATACTTGCCTTTCACGCCACAGGTCGTGGGTTCAATCCCACCCAAGGGGCTACCGGCTAAGTCGCCGAACATCGATTTTTTAAATGGCGTTCAAAAAAATAAAGGTTAAAAATGATTTATCAATCGTTAAATCGGCTTCCATGAGCACATGTGACGTCATAAATGGTCCGGAATCGATTGTCAACGTTGAAGCCGATTTGACGATTGATTAAGTAATTTTAACGCCATTTAAGAAATCGATGTTCGGCGTTCAAATAAATAAAGGTTAAAAATGACTTAGTCAATCGGCATCGACGTTGAAAATCGATTCCGGACCATTTACGAGGTCACACGCTGTGCTGGAAGCCGATTTAACGATTGATTAATTCATTTTTAACCTTTATTTATTTGAACGCCGATTACTATCCCGATGTTCGGCAACTTAACCGGTTATAGTGATCGTAATTGGCGTTCAAATAGATTAAGGTTAAAATTCACTAAATCGTTGATTCAATTGGCTTCATCGTCGAAAGTGTATTCCGGACCATTTATGACGTTACATGTGCTCATGGAAGTCCGACAGAGCTTTTCAACGATACCGATACACACATTGGATCAAGATCGCTTAAGGGTTTAAAATAAAAAATAAATCTTTTCTACAGTTTATATGTTTAGTGCGATGTATTTTTTGCATAATCCAAGCTTAACTGGTAGAGATTTTCAGTGGAATTAATTCGACCTTTGTGCAAGAACCTTTATATAACTAGTTATAGTAGTTTATATAACTAATATAGTCAGAGGGCATACAGGGACCTGCGTGTCCAATATAACAACGCGCTTAGGATACTGCTGGGGCTGCCGTGGCGGTGCACTGCGTCAGGGATGTTCGCCGAGACGCGTATTGACGGGTTCGCAGCTATCATGCGAAAAAGGTGCGCTTCCTTGATGGCACGTATCCGTGGTAACACCAACACTATTCTAAGCGTGTTTGTAGATAGGTGGGAGTCCCCTATGATGAGGAGATGGATGCAGCTACATGTTTATGTTTAATGTGAGCTAGCTATTTTTGTTTACTAACAATATTTTTTAAGGAAATTGTTTACTAACACACTATGGACTTTATCTGAAATAAATATATTATTATTATAAATGATAAACATACTAATATGCAAAAATATAAATACATACAAATGATAGATATTACACCCAGGACACAGAAACAATAATCGAGCTCATCACACATACATTGTCCTGGGTGAGTCGGGACAGTTAAAGCGATTTTCTCAGACTGAGCTCCACCGATCAGTTGGTATTCATTTATACACTGGCTGTGCCCCGCGGTTTTAGCCGCATTAAATTTTATAAATTATCACAGCTCCCCCCCGTAGGTGATAGCGTGATAATATGTAGCCTATAGTCACCGTAGCCTAGTTGGTAGTGCTCCTGCCTACGAAGCTGGTGGTCCTGGGTTCGAATCCCGGTATGTGCAAATATTTGTGTGATGAGCACGAATATTTGTTTCTGAGTCATGGAGGTTTTCTATGTATATAAGTATGTATCTATCTATATATCGTCACCTTAGTTTGGGGTTAGGATGATCTGTGTGACATTGTAAAAAAAAAAGATTAAAGATTTGTCCTGGGTGAGTCGAGACAGTTAAAGCGATTTTCTGAGACTGAGCTGCAACGACGGGTTGTTATCTATTTATACATTATTTGGTATGATAAGAACTATAATTAGTGCAGCTGGTGCTTAAAAAAGGAAAACCTGAGCTATAAGCAGTAAGTGTCATTTAATTGTAGGCCACTGTTGATCGAACCTTTAAAAATAAATTCCGTATATAATACACAACAGTTTATGGATTCCACTAATAGATGTCCTGGAGCTCTACCGGCTAAGTCGCCGAACATCGATTTGTTAAATGGCGTTCAAATAAATAAAGGTTAAAAATGACTCGATCAATCGTGAAATCGGCTTCCTTGAGCACATGTGACGTCATAAATGGTCCGGAATCGATTGTCAACGTTGAAGCCGATTTAACGATAGATTAACTAAGTCAATTTTAAACTTTATTTATTTAAACGCCATTTAAGAAATCGAAGTTCGGCAATTTAGCCGGTCGATCCCGATGCACGGGGCTCAAATCGGAAACACTAGAGTGGTATTAGCGTAGCGACTACCTTAACCACTGCACTATACTGCACTGCTCATAGTTCTCACCGGTCCGTAAGTGATCAACGAGGTTAAGCAACTAAGCTTGCGGTCAGTCCATTGATGGGTGACCACAAAAGTGGTTTAATTACTGAACGCCTCCGTGCCTCGGATGGCACGTTAAGCTGTCGGTCACGGTTGTATTATTAGACAATGGTCGTTAAGCCATGTCAGAAACGGTCTTGACGGATTGACGGTCACCGTAGCCTAGTTGGTAGTGCTCCTGCCTACGAAGCTGGTGGTCCTGGGTTCGAATCCCGGTAGGTGCAAATATTTGTGTGATGAGCACGAATATTTGTTTCTGAGTCATGGATGTTTTCTATGTATATAAGTATTTATCTATCTATATAAGTATGTATATCGTCGCCTGGCACCCATAGTACAAGCTTAGCTTAGTTTGGGGCTAGGATGATCTGTGTGACATTGTCCCGAGATATTAGAGACATACTGAGCGGCTTGAACAACTCTGACACTAGGGTAACCACTGCCTATACGATAAACAAGCAACCACTGCACCAAACTAGAATAATAACGACTACGAAATTATAAATCCAACCTCGTTCAACATTTGAACAGAACACAAAAACTGTTGAAAACATAAACATTCGAGTATTTCACATTTTAGTATGCAAACACTCTAATCTCCTAAAACATTTTTACACCGTGCTATAACCGTTGCTCGTGCCATCAATATTCCAATTGTCAAACTTACGTGGAATCTAACTTTATGTTTGTTCTATGGAACTGCCGCTTTACTAGGCTTTTGTTTATATATTTACATATACCTTAATAATAAAATAAAATAAAAAAAAACTTGTGTGTACTTATCTACACGCGTTAGAAGTTATACTTCTTAATATACGACTTGAACATAGTTATCAATTATCATACCACCTAGAACTAACGTCATGCTGTTATTTTTACGATGCGCGCGCATTGTAAAAATTCACTCTCATACCACCTAGAACTAACTTCATGCTGTTAAATTTTTTGGTGTCGGTGTGCGCGCGCATCGTAAAAATTCACTCTCATCATTTTTCTCCATCGCGCCAAAAGAAGTATAACTTCAAAAGGTTTTCATTCGAGTAGACTTTAAAAAAGCGCTTGTAAATAGTCAGAACATGTTTGTAGCAATATATAATTATTTCTAGGTACATATAGATATTTAGGTACACGGATTGTAGGAAATAATTTACACTAAGATTTATTTTATAATAGTAGCCATATTTAGCTAACTTAAATAAAGTTATTGTCAAGGATCATATTGCATAGGTTTAATATCGAATTTTTAAATTTTAGCTGTATTAGCTTATATTTATATATACCTTAATATAGACAGAACCAGACAATACGTAGTAAAATATAGCTTAAACTATAAATTTATATAATTAAACCTAAACATAATCTCTTTGGCAACAACTTAATACAAGCTAGCTAAATATCATAACTATTATAAAATAAATTGTTTAAATGTTTTAGCAATACATGTATCGAAATATCTATATGTAACAAGAAATAATTATGTATACCTACTTAAACTATATATTCTTCTTCTATATATATATAAAAATCAATGCCAGTTTTCGTTGTAATGTTATAACTCAACAACGCCTTTACCGATTTGGCTAATTTTGGTCTTGAATTATTCGTGGAAGTCCAGGGAAGGTTTGTTCGTAGAGATAATTTTAAAAAAGTCTTGAAAAAGTGTAAAATCACCATCTTTCTATACTCCCATATACAAACAATTTGTACTACTACTTAAAAGCGTAGCAAAGCACGTACCGGGCCGCTAGTTACTTAAACTATTTACAAGCCCTTTAATAAAGTCTACGTGAATAAAACCCTTTTTTATTTATTTATTATACCATTTATAAGTAGTGATCGGAGTAGGCAGAGCTATATTGGATATTTACTTCATATTTTCATAGTATGGACGGGCCTGAGATCCTAGAATTCAGAGGGATTTAATTGCGGTAGTGGACCCAACGTCCTAACGTGTTGTCGGTTTATTACATAGATATGGTTAGATAATACTTTGCTTTTTAGGGTCCCGTTTTACCCTTTGGGTAAGGAACCCTAAAAAGCTAATAAATCTATAGTTATTACAGTACCTACTTAGGCGTACCTCAACGACACATCATTAGATAAATACAGTGTATAGTAAATACAGATTAATAATAATTAATTTAATAATAATAGTGCTTAATTTGGGATCAGATGCCCGTGTGTGAATAATGTCCCAGGATATTATTATTATTACTCGAACATACAGTTGGTAAATGATAAAATATTCCTACTCTACAATGGAATACTTATGTAAAGCTGGCATACCTTTTTAAAGTGAAACCTCTCCTGAGATTCAACGGATCTCACTAATCATAACCACAAATCGAGATAAAATCTCCCCTCAAGACCTCTACAAGAGCAATTCTTATTTCATTCAAGACGAATTTTTAAACGAACCTCTTAAACTAAAGTAGGTTTCCAACATTCAACAAATTTGCAAGCCAAGACATTCTTGAAGGTTTTCAGAAGGCTTAAGAAAAATGTTTGAGGTTTTCGCCGACATTTCAGGGGTTTTTTGAAGATTTAATAATATAGAAGAAGGTTTTGTTCAAGTGCGGGTAATTTGGCTTCAAGAGCACTAAAAATGTAAGGTTTTTTTTTAAATTGTATTTGAAGTTAAATAGAATAGACTGCCTCGTTGGATTAGCGGTAGAATTCATAACCGCAGAATCCTGGATTCAAATCTCGGGCCGGGCTAAAAAGGGTTAGTGTTTTTTCTCGCAATAAACCTAATTGTACCTTCTCAAACGAACCTAAGTTTATTTATTCAATCGGGCACTTTTATATTTTAACGCTTTTCATACGTGTTTTTTGTAAGATGATATCGCCATATTAAAAATGAAATAAAAAATACAGTCTTCTCTCTCATTCGAATAGTTACTTTTAGAATATTTTTTATATTTGATTTTTTTATACAAACCTTTTCCTGACAATAACGAACACATAAAAGAAAGATTTACCCAATTTGGTGCAGTCGTTTCGAAGTTATGAGCGTAAAAACATTCCGGCAATTGTTTAGTTTTTAGTATACTTTTTTAAATTATTTAACTTTATTTTATTTTGGGGGTAACACACTTTGTACAACAAAGTGCATTTTATACAGTCATTTTCTATCCATCCAAAGGTTGTCTGAAAGAAATCGCTCAGTGCCGCCCATTGTACATTATAATCAATACTAGCTGTACCTACTTTAAACTATATAAATTCGTTTAAACGTGAAGAAGTAACAAACATACGCACTCACAAACTTTCACCTTTAAAATATTAGTGTGATTTAATTGTAAAATGTCCTTTTTTGTGTACAATAAAATATATTTTATTTTTGTTTTAAACCGCCGTCGTTACTGAAACACTGTACTACTATTGAAACTTCGAGACACATAGCTAATGCCATTAAAGATCCTTCAATTTCTACCAGAAAGAGCTTTAAAATAAACACCAAAGATTGTATCTACCCTATCTCCTATACAGCGTCGAGAACACACTCAATCCCTTTCATAAATCCCTGATAGAAAAAATGAATGCGTATCATGTGCAAGTCCCCAGGTGTACTTACAGGCAACACGTGTATACCCAGGCGACTTCAATATGTCTGCGTTGAAAACGAGGCGATCAAATTGCATTTCACGTGTAACTTATCTTTTAAGTTCAGTTCATTTCTTGTGATGGTGTTGGTACCGATTTAAAAATAGTCGATATATATGCGAATATACAATGCACGTAGGGTTCCGTACCATTATCTCCAAAAACGAGCAATAAATTCACGTTTGTTGTATGGGAGCCCCCTTAAATATTTTTTTTTAATTTGTTTTGTGTGAAAATTTCAACTGTCTAACTGTCACGGTTCATGAGATAGAATGGTGACTGACGGACAGACAGCGAAGTCTTAGTAATAGGGTCCCGTTTTACCCTTTGAGTACGGAACCCTAAAACAGTTGTGAGAAACAAAATAATAGTTAAAAAAACAAAAAAATCCAGATACAAACTAAAAAAATTATAATAGTCTATAAAACTATAAAAATATGCTTTTATAAAAAATTGGAATAAAATAATAATAATAATAAACACTAAAAAACATAGATTTTATTTTTAATAACTTGTAAAAGCGTTTTTTTTTAGTTTTTTAAACCATTTTTTTTTATTACCAATTTGGAGAAAATGTATATTATATTAGATTGAGCGCTAAACTATCCTCATACTAAGAGCAATTTTTTTGTTTTATAATCCAGATAAACGGCTAGCATATCTTCTTTTGATTCTTTAATGTACCTTTAAATATATTCCAAGCTAAGTGTCAATGGTGATCACTAACCTATCCCGTATGCCGGCTTCAATTCCCGCGCAGACTATAAAAATATGCTTTTATAAAAAATTGGAATAAAATAATAATAATAATAAACACTAAAAAACATAGATTTTATTTTTAATAACTTGTAAAAGCGTTTTTTTTTTAGTTTTTTAAACCATTTTTTTTTATTACCAATTTGGAGAAAATGTATATTATATTAGATTGAGCGCCAAACTATCCTCATACTAAGAGCAATTTTTTTGTTTTATAATCCAGATAAACGGCTAGCATATCTTCTTTTGATTCTTTAATGTACCTTTAAATATATTCCAAGCTAAGTGTCAATGGTGATCACTAACCTATCCCGTATGCCGGCTTCAATTCCCGCGCAGACTATAAAAATATGCTTTTATAAAAAATTGGAATAAAATAATAATAATAAAAAACATAGATTTTATTTTTAATAACTTGTAAAAGCGTTTTTTTTTAGTTTTTTAAACCATTTTTTTTTTATTACCAATTTGGAGAAAATGTATATTATATTAGATTGAGCGCCAAACTATCCTCATACTAAGAGCAATTTTTTTGTTTTATAATCCAGATAAACGGCTAGCATATCTTCTTTTGATTCTTTAATGTACCTTTAAATATATTCCAAGCTAAGTGTCAATGGTGATCACTAACCTATCCCGTATGCCGGCTTCAATTCCCGCGCAGACTAACGCATTGTGTGACCCATAAATAGTTGTTCCGAGTCTAGATGTACAGACGCCAGCACATCCAGCTACCCCAATCTGTCAATTTTCTTTTATAGATTTTCAACTTTATCACAAAAACATAATGTTCATTCAACTGGGGATCAATTGGGGTTGGGGTAGCTTGATGTACCGATATAATTGACGGGCAAAAAGTACGGACGCCAGTACTTTTTGCCCGTCAATTATATGTTTTTAAAGTACCCGGGACACAGAGATTAATTTCACTAGGCCCGTTGTCATTTAAAAAAATATCATAATTAGAGTTAGTTACTGAAGGGAGATAAGCGACACTTTAAAACTTGTCGATCAATTATGCGACCAATGCGTGTAATTATCGCGCCTATTATTGTGACATACACCCTAACATACACCCACACTCACACACTCACACACAACTCACACACACATACAAACACACACTAACACGTTTATGTTACTGTACGTTGACAATAATTAAGTACGCATCTATTTTGGGGGGATCTGGAGTGCTAAGATATAGGCCTGGGCTTTATTTAGACTCCAGATCTCCCACGAGTTACATATTATGCTCTATCTATGTTTGTCCCTCTCTATGTTTGTCAACACTATTTTTGTTTAAATACATTGTAATTTGTTTATTTGAAGCCGTTTTAGTAGGGTGAAAGTTATATGACTCGTTTTTTCACAAGAGCTACATCAGCGGGAGATATGTAAAGACATATTATTATTTTTTATTATATATTGGGACAACTAAAACACTGCAATCTGATCCCAAACTAGGCAGAGCTTATACTATAGCAACCAGACAATCGATAAACAAACATATGTATTTTGTAAATACAAACATATTTTAGATATACTAGCTGTGCCCTTATATAAATTACTAGCTGATGCCCGCGACTTCGTCCGCGACATTTTTGAATGATGACCAATGTAACTACTTACTTCTAGCTTTATCTAAAAAATATAACTTTAAACATAAATAAGCAAAACAAATTTAAGAAAACCTAACCTATAAATAACCTAACTAAGAAATAAACTAATGACTACTTTGCTACTGTTATTTTAAAATAAGCACCCGATATTATCAACGAAAAAAAATCAAAGAATACATATCAATTGTCCTTAAGTATAGCCAGTAAGTCAAACAAACTAAAATAATAATCAACGATGAATTTATCACAAAGGTAACTCCCATTAGATTAGGTTGCGACCACGGCATTGATAGGTCTAATATCACAATTTTGTGAACGGAAACATAGCGCGATCTAAAACGATGATTACGCCATCTACTAACACTAATATAAACTTGTAAAGCGGTAAAATTAAGATGTGTGCATATATTTTGGGTGAGATTTAGGCGATCATCTATTGATTCAGTTTTGAACTACCTTTTATTTCAATCATTTATTTATTTAAACCGATATGCCAAATAAGTTTCGCGATCTGAAACGATATTGGCGCCATCTAGTTACATAATTGTGAACTTGTAGATCAGTAAAATTAAGATCATATTTTTTGGGTGCGATCTTCTCGACACCAACAGTTACTATATATATAATACAACGCTAACTCGTATTTTAGGTAAATTCATTTTTTCTCCCTTTTTGTATAAATGAAGTTTTTTTTTAGAAACAAAAAGAAGTTACAAATCTTAAATCTTTACTTAGACGACAACGACCACGACATTTTAAGCAACTTGGCATAAGAAACGAATTTCTCTAAAATTTGAGTTGGCGTAAATTGTTGGTGGCAATCTATTGAATCAGTTTTGGATTACCTATTTTTAACAACAAATTATTCCTTGGATTGCTTTATTTTTAACTGAAAGACCAAATACCAATTTACATGCGTTGAACTCCAATAAAAACAAATTTTCATACAAATATGGAAATGGTGGAATTTCCAAAAATCCTGAAATTTATATTTATAATTGTAAAATGAAAGGCCAACTACCAATTTTCATGCGTTTACCTTAAAAAATTTCACATTTTTCATACGAACTTACATCCCCTATTTGTCACCCTTAGGGGTGGAATTCTCGAAAATCCTGAAATATATATTTTTTATATTTAACTGAAAGGCCAAATACCAATTTTCATGGGTTTAACTTCAAAAATGTCACATTTTCCATATAAACTTACATCCCCTATTTGTCACCCTTAGGGGTGAAATTCTCAAAAATCCTGAAATATATATTTTTAATATTTAACTGAAAGGCCAAATACCAATTTTCATGGGTTTAACTTCAAAAATGTCACATTTTTCAAACAAACTTACATCCCCTAATTTACGCCCTAAAGGGCTGGAATTCCCATAAATTCTGAAATATATATTTTTAACTGAAATACCAACTTTCATGCGTTTAACTTCAAGTCCCAGTTTATATAGACACTACAGCCCCTATTTTATGCCCTTAGGGGTGGAATTCTCAAAAATCCTGAAATGTATATTTATAGTTTTTACCTGAAATGCCAAATATGAATTTTCATGCGTTTAACATAAAAAATTGACACATTTTTCATACAAACTTACACCCCCTATTTTACGTTGTTTGGGCTGGAATTTCCAAAAATCCTGAAATATATATTTCTAATTGCTTACTAAAACGCCAAATACTAAATTTCATGCGTTTAACTTTAAAATTGACACATTTTCATACAAACTTCCATCCCCTATTTTTCGCCCTTGGGGGTAGAATTTCCAAAAATCCTGAAACACCTATTTTTTTATATTTAATTGGAAGGCCGAATACCAAATTTCACGCCTTTAACTTAAAAAAAGGTAAATTTTTACACAAACTTACACCCCCTATTTTACGTTGTTTGGGATGGAATTTCCAAAAATCCTAAAATATATATTTCTAATTGTTAACTAAAAGGCCCAATACTAAATTTCATGCGTTTAACTTAAAAATTGTCACATTTTCATACAAACTTCCACCCCTATTTTTCGCCTTTGGGGGTATAATTTCCAAAAATCCTGAAACACCTATTTTTTATATTTAACTGGAAGGCCGAATACCAAATTTCACGCCTTTAACTTAAAAAAAGACACATTTTCACACAAACTTACACCCCCTATTTTACGTTGTTTGGGATGGAAATTCCAAAAATCCTGAATTATATATTTCTAATTGTTAACTAAAAGGCCCAATACTAAATTTCATGCGTTCAACTTAAAAATTGACACAATTTTCATACAAACTCCTACCCCTATTTTTCGCCTTTGGGGGTAGAATTTCCAAAAATTTTGAAACACTTAATGTTTTATTTTTAACTGAAAGGTCAAATACCAATTTTCATGCCTTTAACTTCAAAAACAGCAAAGTTTCATACTAACTTTGCACCCCCGTTTTACGCCTTTAGGGGTTGAATTTCGAAAAATCCTTCCTTATTCCTTGTCTACAGTATAAACAAAACATTTGTGCAAAATTTCAGCTTTCTAGGTGCAAGGGTTTGGGCTGGGCGTTGATGAGTCAGTCAGTCAGTCAGGACTTGTCTTTTTATTTATATAGATAGCCTATGTGTTAATCCAGGGTGTCAACTAACTCCATACCAAATTTTATTAAAATCACTCCAGCCGTTTAGTCGTGAAGAAGTAACAAACATACACATTCACAAACTTTCGCCTTTATAATATTAGTGTGGTTACACCCAGATACAGAAAAACATATCGTGTTCTTCACACAAAGATTTGTCCCGGGTGGCACCGGGGCAAATCTTTGTGTGGCAATCGAATCCACGAATCTACGCACCCACGTGTAAATGTGCAAAGAATGGAATCACCAGCTTTATATTTCGACCATCTTTACGAATATTTCGGCAGGACACATTAACCTACTCTCATACATGCTTACTCCAGGAACCTAAAAGACTGCTTGCTTGTCTCTCTAATCAGAAGCACTGAACTAAACTCGTTACAGCACGAGTTACAGAGCGTGTCTAACGCGATTGGTGTCTCTGGCGAATTGTCTGTAATCTTGGTGCAACTTGGAACTTTGTTAATGCTGATTTAGAACTCGTTTCAGTTATTTATAGCAGTGAAATGGGACTCAGAAATCGTCGAAAGGTTTCTCCCTGTATAAAGATTCAAGAATTTGTTTTATTGCTGCCAAAAGTCAGCAAAACCCAGTTCACTTGTTGTTACTATCAGATAATAATATAATATCATCTCATCCCGTGGAGAGCGTAGAGGTCTACCAGAAGACAGGCAGCAGCTTCCTTCTGAGTACTATGACCATATCTAATTACGATCGCCAACCAGTCTGCCAAGCGTGACCATTATAGCATATCCCCAAGATGATTTTTTAGGCTATTGACCAGTTGTGGACTTCTTACAGCTATTCTGACGGTCACCCTAGCTTAGTTGGTAGTGCCCCTGCCTACGAAGCTGGTGGTCCTGGGTTAGAATCCCAGTAAGTGCAAATATTTGTGTGATGAGCACGAATATTTGTTTCTGAGTCATGGATGTTTTCTATGTATTTAAGTATTTATCTATCTATATAAGTATGTATATCGTCGCCTGGTACCCATAGTACAAGCTTTGCTAAGTTTGGGGCTAGGAAGATCTGTGTGACATTGTCCCTAGATATTATTATTATTATTCTGATGGTATAAATTGATACCTAGGTTCTAATAAAATAAAATGATGCCATTAGTAAATTTAGAAATATTCTTTCGTATATACCTACTAGAGATCTACAACATTATTCTGTATAAAATTGAACACATAACTTCTCTCTAACGACACAGGTGGCTAAAGTCCATTACACTTGAATTTCATCTGACTCATAATTTGCCGTCTTCACTGCTATTCTGAATTACTGTCTTGCTTATTGAAAATTGTTGAAACACCTTTTTGAAATGTCCAAATATGTTTTAACGATATCCGGGTAAAAATGTATGAAGCAATACTTACTTAAAAGAAGAGATTTACTTCTTTATTTTTTTAATAATTTCATTATAAACATACAATTGTACTAATCAAGCCCAGAGGGTAACTACCTATATAGTCTAAAACAATTTTAAAATAACCATATTTTAGAATTAGCTCGTCTTTGAGTCTGTTTTATTACATAATAATGTTGAGAAATCCATTGTCGCCCTATCGGATCATGACAGTGATCGAATAGAGGCGCTCATAGCCAGGTGCTCTCACCGATCCGTAAGTGATTGGCGAGGTCAAGCAATTAGGCTCGTGGTCAGTCCATAGATGGGTGACCGCCAAAGTGGAATAATTTCTGAGCGTCTCCGTGCCTCGGAGGGCACGTTAAGCTTTCGGTCCCGGTTGTACCATTAGGCAACAGTCGTTAAGCCATGTCAGAGGCCTACTGGGCGGCTTGATCAACTCTGACACTAGGGTAACCACTGCCCACACGATAAGTAAGTAAGTAAGTATCGAATAGAAAGTGCCCCTATATTTGAGCACACACTTGTGCACTATAATAATAATATCTATAATATCTAGAGATAATGTCACACAGATCATCCTAGCCCCAAACTAAGCAAAGCTTGTACTATGGGTACCAGGCGACGATATACATACTTATATAGAGAGATAAATACTTAAATACATACAAAACATCCATGACTCAGAAACAAATATTCGTGCTCATCACACAAATATTTGCACTTACTGGGATTCGAGCCCAGGACCACCAGCTTCGTAGGCAGGAGCTCTACCGACTAGGCTACGGTGACTATAATATGTCCCGCGTAGATGGCTATAGTCTCCATTGAGACTAGTCACCGTGTCTAAATCTCGGCTAGAAAGATATTGTTATTATTATTAATTCCAATGAAGTTTTTAATCCAAAAATTTTACAATCCATTTCTATTGGCTATAGAAATAAATTGAAAAACTTGTCAGACATTAGGTACAATATTTCACATAAAAATCTCATCAGACAGCATCCATTACTCACCTGCACAAACATTTATCTCTCGCCCAAGAACCCAGTCTATAAAGAACGAAAATTCATCACGTAACGACAAAAACTGCATTCAATAACGGAATGTGTCTGCAAGATATTCCAACTTCCAACATGAGATTTGAAACGGTATCTTATTTGGGAATCAGAAAGCTTGGTTTGTGCCATTCAAAATACGCAAACCCTCGCAAACACGTCTAGCTATTGAATCTCGAAAATGGTTTGGACGGAAAAAACGTATATTGAGGTAAATATTAGTGTATAAGAGTTTTTAAATTGAGAGGAATTGAAGTTTTGTAAAGTGTAAGAGTTTTTAAGTTGCTGTGTGGTGACGGCGACAAATATCAGAATCAGAATATCATCACCCCATCTCATCCCGTGGGGGGCCTAGAAGTCGACCCGAGGGAATATCTACCAAAGGACGGGCAGCAGCTTCCTTCTGATTACTATGACCATCTTACTGCGATCGCCAACCCGCCTGCCAAGCGTGGCGATTATGGCATATGCCCCCAAGACGATTCTTGAGGGAGGCTTGTCCAGCAGTGGACTTATTTAGCTGTAATGATGATGAAGTTTTGTAAAACGGCTGTTATTTTTGACGGGCTGGTTGGCGTGGATGGTAGATACTTGCCTTTCACGCCACAGGTCGTAGGTTCGATTCCCACCCAGGACAGATTTTTGTGTGCATGAACATGTATGTCACGTGCTAAAGTGTTCCTTGTGTGCCTAATTGCAATAAATGAAATTCTATTCTATATTCTATTCTATGCTGGTCGTGAGTCTGGGTTTAATCCTACTAATATTATAAACACGCAAGTTTGAAAGTATGGATGGATGTTTGTTACTCTTTCACGTAAAAACTACAGAATGAATTTTAATGAAACTGTACAATAATATAGCTTATACATCAGAATAACACATAGGCTCCAACTTATAAAGATATTGGGTGCATTGTCCAAAATATGACGATAAGTGTCAAGTAAGTAGGAAAAAATCTAACACCTGTGAGCTATTCCGGCGTGCACTGCCAAAACCGCTAGAGGTACACATCCTAATAATATTACAAATGAGAAAGTTTGTGGGTATAGATGTATGGATGTATGTTTGTTACTCTTGGTACTCCAAATCTACTTTAATGCGGGTAAAACCGCGGGGCATATCTGGTTATCTATATAAGTATGTATTGCAGGTGACATTTGTTAATTTTGTTAATACTTTAAAGCTGAGAAACATGCATATGGCCAACCTGATGAACGGTGACTGTAACGCTTGCAACACTCACATATGGTAAGCTAAAGCATCTTGGCACCCGCTCAGTCCATAGATGGTTAACCATTAAAGTGGTCTAATTTCGGAGATGGATGCTTCGGAAGGCACCTTAAAGAGTCCTCTGAAGCACGGAGACGCTTGTTGTCATTAACCAATAGTCAATAAGCCATGTCCC
Source organism: Pseudoips prasinana (assembly GCA_951640165.1). Classification (NCBI taxonomy): domain Eukaryota; kingdom Metazoa; phylum Arthropoda; class Insecta; order Lepidoptera; family Nolidae; genus Pseudoips; species Pseudoips prasinana. Next base: position 31,485,808 of record OX621252.1, read on the forward strand.
AAGCCTACTGGGCGGCTTGAACAATTCTGACACCAGAGTAACCTTTAACAAGACTCAGAAGACCTTGTATTAATCTATTTTTAGGGTTCTGTACTCAAAGGGTATATCGGGACCCTATTACTAAGACTTCGCTGCCTGTCTGTCTGTCTCATTAATCGTGATAGTTTTTCATCGATGATGTATTCCTTTTGCCGCTATAACAACAAATACTAAAAAAACAAAATACAATAAATATTTAAGGGGGCTCCCATACATCAAACGTGATTTTTTTTTGCTTTCGCTTTTATAGATAACGGTACGGTACCCTTTGTGCGCGAGTTCTATTCGCACTTGGCCGGTTTTCCAAATATATTATTACTATTGTAGTGGAAGAATACGTTTTCATGAAACATATCCAAAAGCACTTTTATATCACTTTGTCACAGACAAATAAACGCTTCAATCTTATAACACTCTTTTGTTTGGATTTTCAATCCTAATACACTTCAGTGCTACAATTTTATCTCTATCTTTGGCTGTCGTAAAGCCGTACAGATCATTTACCCAACAAGGATGTCTTGAAGTTCGAGAGCTCGTGAGTGTTAAGTGTGTTTAATAGTCTTGCTTGAGTGTTTTATAGGTAAAAGCGAATTATAAGATTATACAGGTATTATGACAGGGTTTGATTTTAAGTTGAACAATTTATTAACATTGTGTGATAACTAGATAATGATAGATTGGTAGAGCAATGAGTTTCGAATCTAGATATGTTTGGTTAGTAACAAATTGAGGCGTGCCTTTTGTCCACGGCTGGACAAAGGCTTCCCCAAAAGATTTCCACAATGGAGTGGTGCCCATCATTTGCCGTAATCGCCACAATTGGCAGACGGGTTGGCGATTGCAGTATGATAGTCATAGTATACAGAGTGACGCTGTTAACCGTTCTCTGGTAGATATTCCTTCGGGCCGACTTCTCCGCCCCCTCGGGATGAGATGGTGATATTCTTTGCTTCTTTGCTGTCAGTCACACAGCAATTCTGTTCAACCTGTCCTATATTATTATTATATTATGAGGCGCTCATACCTAGATGCTCTCACCGGTCCGTAAGTGATCGGCGAGGTTAAGCAACTAGGCTCGCGGTCAGTCCATAGATGGGTGACCGCCAAACTGGTTTAATTTCTGAGCGTCTCCGTGCTTCGGAGTGCACGTTAAGCTGTCGGTCCCGGTTGTAGTCATTAGACAACAGTCGTAAAGCCATGTCAGAGGCCTACAGGGCGGCTTGAGCAACTCTGACACTAGGGTCACCACTACCCATACGATAAGCAAGCAAGCATTATATTATTTATTCCAAAGTTAATCTTTGTTAGCTTTCTAACCTCTTGAATGTGTGCTGACATTTAAATTATCTTATATAGAAATTGTAACATAAGTAGTAGTCGTAAGTCAAGGAGCTTAATTTACCTGTGAAACTGAATAACTTGTAGCACAATATCATACAAGAATTATGATCTTCTTGTGCTCAGCTATAGTGGCACACAATTAAATGAATGAGCGGTGAGGCTCAGGCATGTCCCGGCGAATCACTTTAGCTGTCTTTGATCCCGCAACGAATTTAATCTGAAAGAAACAAGGATGAATAAATTTAGAAAATGAATAGTTCCACTTCCAGAGCAAAGCGGGAGACAGATGATATGACGAGGCTGGAGCTTCGTAAAACGCACTGCAACTACAGAAACCAGCTGCGAAAGGAACGAGGGTCAATTTTAAGGGTTCTAAGTGAAATGTTTTCATTGAATCCAATACAATTGCTTGAATTTAGTGTGTCTCTTTTAATCTCTACTATTAATGTAACCAACCAACAAACAACCACTGCACCCAATAAAATGAATACTCCAAGCTCCAAATTCCTTACCAATAACAATTCTAACAATACAAACACATGTTTTATTAGCACTTTAAACTTTAAAACAAAATAAATCACGCCATAACTGATCAACGGAATAATATCACATAACAACGGTTTACTATTGAGAGTTCCGTTCGGATTACACCGTGGGTGGCCAAAGTACATTTCACGCCATGTCAATAGAAACTCTCTTGACCTTGACAGCATCTTTATTGCATAGAAATTTAGGGCTATTTTTCTAGTGCCAGTGTGTCTATTGACGTCATCTGTATAACAATGCTTGACTTTAAAATGAGTGTTGAATTGTTGCGGTTAACTGTGACAGTTATTGGTGTATTTACCTTATTTGTGAAGAATAGAAAGCTTTAGAGAATATTCATCCACCACAATAGCTATGTTATTGGATAAGTCTATACACATAATAAAATCGTAGGAAAGTCAAAACTGTACATTTAATACTTTTTGAAAAGGATACTTGGGGCATGATATTTAAACGATATAGAAGCCATAAATATAGTTTTTAGAATTTTTGTCTGTTTATCTGTTTGTCTGTATGTATGTCCGGACTAAACTCAAAAAGTACTGCTTGGATTTGCTTAAAATTTTGCATGAATATTACTAAGAGGTCGAGTCAACATATAGGCTACATATTATCACGCTATCACGTACGGGGGAGGACCTGTGATAATTTATAAAGTTTAACGCGGGTAAAAGCGCGGGGCACAGCTAGTATAGAATAAAAGAATGTTAACTTCGTCATGTCAGCTGAATGCTGTCCACAGCTGGACAAAAGGCTAATATGAGACATTTTTATTAACAATTATCTACTACTAGTTTTTTCTTTAGTTCATATTTTAACTTCTTTCTCTTTTTATGTCAACTTTCAACCTCTTAAATAATTGTAATGATTGAACCATACAAATATAGTTGGGCCTAGCGCCTTTAATACAAGTTATCTCTGAATAACTTAGCTAAGGTGCCAGCCAACACAAATTATTGCAATATATATATTTTACCAAGTCAATAATTTTATTATACATAATGTGGTGCACTTAACTGTTATTGACATCGCACTTATTATTGATATGTTTTATGTTATTCTGATGAAATAAACAATTATCTTCTCTTGACCCATAGTTAGTTGTTCTAAGTCTAGATGTACTTTGGGTCCATCAATTATACAACATGTAACTTAATTAACGCACCGCCTCAAACCCCCCAATTTGAATATTATATTGTAATCATAATACAGACACTGAATTTTTAATTTAACATGTATAGGTATGCATTGTGATTTACTAAATTGGTTTCTTGGAATAAGGTTTATTTTACTTTACTTTGTATTAAATGATGGAATTTGTATGAATACAAATCAAACTGCGATTTTAAAGTCTTATTACTTTGACTTACAGTCCATTTCAATTTGTTTTGACCGTAAAGGGTTAAATTACATAATTAACAGAGTTGTAAAATTTTTTGAAAAAACAATTATAATATTAAATATGATATAAATCGATTCAGTAAACGATTCTGAACAAACTATTTTCAAGGTGCGCGTTAATTAAGTTACATGTTGTATGTTTGTAAAGCACCTATGCCGATTTTCTATGCTGTCAGCTACACAGCAAGTGGATATAGTTATTGTATTTTTAATTTTAAAGATAATATTTATTAATGTTCGAAATACTTCCAAATATTTATATAAATAAAACATTACAATTGTTTTTTTATTTAGACGAAAATTACTTATTGTTTTTGTAAGTACTTACCCGTACTATTCAAGTTAGACAGCCATAAATTAAAACCATAAAGAGCACTCTAAAACATAAATCTCTTAACAAATTAAGTGTAAAATTTATCACTCAGGTTCAATTTTAGAGGGCGACAAATTAGGTGTAAAATGTATTATTTAGGCGCCATTTTTCAAGATGGCCGCTATCGATCTAGTTGCGCCCACTTTGTTCATCACTAACATTATTCTTCGTTCTATCGTATCACTGACAGAAGGTTTTGGCGTCCAATATCTTGAGGAGCGTTGGAAGTCATAGGATAAAGCGATCGCAATATTAAAACTTTTCAAAGGTTTCTATCAAGGTAATATTTAATTAAACTATCAGGTATATGTAGGTAGCAATCATAAATACGAGGTCTTTGAGTAATATGACTTGCTAGAATTTAATTTCAAGTCCAATAAAAGAAAATTATTTTACATATTACTCCAGTTTTCTTAGAATACTTGAGTCGTTGTGTTCAACTGCATATAATAAAGTCTTGATTTCAAATCCTGGGTCGGGCAAAGATTTATAGCATTTTTATTTCAAGGAAATCAAGTCGTTCGTTAGTGACCCTGAATACTAAGCCAGATGTGGTGGGTTCGATATCCAACCGGCACAAATCTTTGTGTGTTGGACTCGATTATTTGTTCTGTGTCTGGGTGTAATTTAACTATAATATGTATTTAGAAATACATTACTATGTTTATTAGTGGTCTGGTTGCCATAGCACAGGCTCATGTGCCTTAGAGAGAACGTAAATCTGTCGGTCCTACGCCTGATCCCTCACCGATTGCACGAGATCCATATATTACTTTAGACTAGACTAGAGAATTACATTACTTTTTCAGTAAACCTGGTAATTAAATGTATGCAATCGTCAAAATTATAGTAAACATAGTGCTAAAACCCGCTTCATCTTCATACTCAACCCACACACCAAGTCTAATGCCTGTCACAAGCGAAGAAGTATCGCTTTATACAAATTCCCCTGCTCAATTAATTTCTGTTATATCGGGACGATATCGTACGGGTTTAATTAACCTTTGGTACTTAACTTTGACGCATAAATAACATGGTAATATTCTACGGAGATTGCTTTCAAGGTGATAAGGGAAAAAATAAAGGTCTAGGTGTTAGACAATAAGCCATTATTGGTTATTATAGGTAATATTCTCGATTAAGTGGAGATTGGATAAAAACGATAGTCAAAGTTATCATATCTAATGCTTCAATTATAACGTAGGTTCACTGTATCTTTAGTATAGTGGTAGTGTTTAAGTGTTAACCAGGCTTTACCATATTTTCATCGATTTTGGATCTTATCCCAAAGTGATAAGGTTGAAATTGATGTGGTCTTGTATAGTCCATAGCCTGTTAAAGAGTTGAAAACAGAGAAGAGGCGTGAGCTAAAATCTAGAGAAACCACAAAAAATTGCTGGTAAAATGATAGCAATATTAGGTACCCGTGTATTTGGCGCATCAGAGCATATCCCATCAGATTAAGTGCACCACGTGAACTCGACCCATGGACGTGGAACGCTTGTACGATAAATCTGTTCTGCGACTGCTACCATCAGTATGTTTATCAGTTGCCTGGTTGCCATAGTACAGGCTCTGCCTAGTTTGGTTTAAGATGGCAGTGTTGTGTGTCCCAAGATGTGATGTTTTTATTCATATACAATTTTTTTTCTTTTTTTTCACACAGATCATCCTAGCCCCAAACTATGCAAAGCTTGTACTATGGGTACCAGCAGACGATATACATACTTATATATTTAGATAAATACTTATATACATAGAAAACTTCCATGACTCCGAAACAAATATTCGTGCTCATCACACAAATATTTGCACTTGTACAATGAAGTGTTACACTATGCATTGCCATTACTTATTCAATCCCAATATACTTATTTGACGTTATTTTACTGTTTTATTTAATTAATTGTTATTTTAATGCAACGCGTGGTTATAATGTATCTACTGATTCTTAAATACTAAGTATTTTTTACTACTTGGACACTATTTGAGATGATGTAAAAAATAAAAACTACTGTGCCCATGCCATATTTTAGGGTAGAATATAGAGCACAATACCAACAATATAACAACTTGTATTTTTAACCTGCATTCTGTGAATAAAGATTATTATGATTATGTAAATTTATCTATTTTATTAGTGTTATAGATATAATTAAAAGTATGTTTTAGTTCAATACTATAAGGTGAACAGTCCCCAAAGATCTCCACAATTGCCGGTCTTGCACTACCGCATTCAGCGGTTACAAGATCACCGGAAGACGCAGCGTGGGCAGGCCCCCTACAAGATGGATTGATGATCTTGTGCGGGTCGCTGGAAATCGCTGGATGCGGATAGCGCAAGACCGGTAATTGTGGAGATCTTTGGGGGAGGCCTTTGTGCAGCAGTGGACGTCTCGCGGCTGATATGATGATGATGATGATGATGACACATATTTATTACTATACCATATTTTGTTCCTAGTACTACTCATAAACCTCAAAACAATACGCCCGAGGACCTCATAAATTTTTCCTAACACAAATTCTGATTCAATTAATCTAACATCTAATTTGACAGTTATACCAGTCATTGACCGGTTCAAACTGACATTTGCAATTATGTCACAGAGACTGACTTCAATACTTTGACATTGTTCGATTTTGACAGTCTTGTTACCTGACTAATTAATGGCTGTAAGATTTTTCAATGGCGTACAACTGACACTCCATTGAAGCAATACCAATATTTATAATTTTCTACATATTATAGAAATGGGACAGGCTATTTATTGACTGCCCATTTATTGATTAGGTGTTACATTCGTGTGATTGAATCGACGAACTACAGAATTACACTTATAACTAATGTTCTCCTAGGCGAATTTCGACCCCGGTGGTAAGTCTCAACGGAGACATTTGCGGGGGGGACATATTATAGTGCACAACTGTGTGTGCAAACACAGGGGCAATTTCTATTCTATCATTTCGATGTACAGTATCGACAGTTTTAGGTGCTCTCCGAGGTTTGGAATTTGGCAGTACTGCCAACTCCCAAACCTCAGGCTGACATTGACGAATTTTCTTAACAGAAATTCCCAAATTCACTTTTTAGCCCGACCCGGGAATTGAACCCAGCTCCTCATTATCTGCGGTTGAACACGCTATCGCTAGACTAGCGGGGCACTTTATCATCTGAGTGCTCTCGAAATGTTTGTTTTTTACTCAACTTAATGATTGATTAATCTAGTGCTATTTTCTGGCTGCCGTTACAAATGACTTCAGCATGCCATCATTTCCACTCTCAATAATCAAGAGACTATACAAAAAGTCAAGGCTAACATTAATTAAGTCTAAAGTATGAAGATCCATCAATCAAAATGGTTGCCGCATACCTTAGTACAATGAATTGAATATATAAATTTCATTACTGATACTTTTGGCAGCTTTTTTTTTATTTTTTGTTATCGTTGGTAGGTGTTTCAGAGGTGAGTAGGGAGTGAAGGTGTCTAGCAAATAAACCTTTATTGGAACGAAGTTCCTTATCGCGCGTTGTGAAAGGGGGCTAGAAGGAAAAAATTCTTACGAAAAGTTGTCACGACACTTTTGGCAGCTGTGCGGCGTGCGCATGTTCCTCTGTCTCTCTCTCTCTCTCTTATAGAAAGCAAGCCAGATATTTTCATTTCTATTTCGCATTGAACAGTGTGGTGTCGCAACGATTATTTTTGTTGAGTGTATACAGGTTTTTTGTCCATAATAAATAATAAGAAATAACTTCGTTCCATCCGGGTGTCCCTTGACACCTCTCAAGTTTTTTTATAAGGCAGGGGTAATGGTTACCCTACCCACCCGCAAGCGTCTGCGGGTGGGTATGTCGGACTCGCACCGACTCAACCTAACCTGCCGTGGACTTGTGCTTATCGCTATTTTCTTACTGCCATCGTGGCCCCGAGGGGAGTTGGGCGAACGGCTATCGTGATGGCACGGTAAGCTATCAGTGCAGGTTGTACAGTGAACGGTCGACCAAAGTCAAAGTCAAAAATTCTTTATTCTGTTAAAAATTTACATTTATGTGGAATCGTCATATTTTTATTACCCTACCGTGCAGTGCATGACGAGCAGCTACTGAGAAATACTGCCAGAAAACTCAGTAGGAATCCTTTTTTAAAATAAAATATACTTAAGATTAATTACAATCATGTGTGTTGACTCAGAACAACTCAATCCCAAGCACTTTTATCACTTAAATAATCAGAAATTTTGTAATATGCCCTGCTACACAATTTGGCTTTAATAATTCTTTTAAACTTATTAGTAGACAATTCTCTAATCATTAGGAAGTTTGTTATTTTGTGGAGACGGGTAGTAGGCAATATGAGATTATTCTTATATCTAATATTTACATTATGTGTATCGCTCCTTTTACAGAAGGAATCGATATTTTTATGCACATATGGTAAGTTTTCATATATATACTGAGATGGTACAGTTAGAATGTTAACCTCTTTGAACTTTTCTCTTAAGAGACACTCTCGGGCCAAGTTTAAAGACAGCTCTTTTTTGCAATATAAATATGGTGTTAATGTCAACAGAGCTACCCCAGAGAAGAATTCCATAGGACATTACACTATGAAAATAACTGAAATAAACCATTCTAGCTGTGTCATCATCAGTCAGCCGTCTAATAGTTTTCACTGCATATGCTGCAGAACTTAATTTGCTAGACAGTTTTTCTATTTGTGGGCTCCATTGTAGCTTTGAGTCAATAGTGATACCCAAGAGTACAGTTGATTCAACAGGGTCCAACCCATGTCATAAGCCTACTGGACTGCTTGAACCAATCTAATGTAAGGATAACCACTGCCCATTCGATATAGTAAGAAATCTGCTTACTTATATTTAGTAGCCGTACTCCGTCACTTTACAATTATGATTAATAATAAATAATGTACTCCTAGCCGAATTTCGGCCATGGCGGTCTGTCTTAATGGGGACTAGCCACCTGCGCGGGACATATCATATTGCACAAGTTTGTGCGGAAACACAGGGGCACTTCCTATTCCATCACTCTCATGATCCGATAGGACGACTAAAGACACGACCGGAAAGAAGTCAGGCACGGAACCGACGACTTTACGTGTTCTCCGAGACACGGGGGTATAATACCGCTAACTCCCAGACTTCGGGCTGATACTGAGAATTATTTATTTTTACAGAAAAGGACCTAAATCACTGTTCACCTGATCCGGGGTTAGAACCCAGGACATCATTCTCTACGGGTGAACACGCTACAGCTTGACCAACGAGGCAGTAAATTTTTATGATTACCTACTTATTTACACGTTGTATTGGTCGTATAAGGAAGTAATGACATTATAAACGATCTTCATTACTCGCTGACTTGCGTCTATCAATCAAAAGAAGCACAAAAGTAACCTTGACTCGAAATGAATCAATTTAAGTATCTACCTACATAATAATGAAAAATCAGCCATTACCTACTGCCAGAATGAACTCTGATTAATATTTTAGTACTAAGTAATACAAAAAAACCGGTCAAGTGCGACTCAGACTCGCACATGAAGGGTTCCATAGCAGCAAGTATTTCAGTTGATTAAATGAATGCAAATTGCGGTTTATGACTTATTAAATAAAAACTACTTGCTAGATCTCGTTCAAACCAATTTTCGTTGTTAGTTTACATGGTAATATACATCATATATTTTTTTCAGTTTATACATTCTCTAATTTTAGAAGTGGACACCCATTTTACCACTTTGGAAGTGTCTCTCGCGCAAACTATTCAGTTTAGAAAAAAATTATATTACGAACCTCAATATCATTTTTGAAGAACTATCCATAGACACCCCACATGTATGGGCACGATGAAAAAAAAAATTTTGAGTTTCAGTTCTATGTATGGCGACCCCCCAAAATAATTGTTCTTTTTCTATTTTTGTGTAAAAATCTTAATGCGATTCACAGAATACATCTACTTACCAAATTTCAGTAGTACAGTTTCGGAAAAAAGTGGCTGTGACATACGGACGGACACAGACAGACATGACGTATCTATAAGGGTTCCGTTTTTTGCCATTTGGCTACGGATTACATACATTTATTTTTACTGTTTAGTCTAGTGGTTAGCGACCCTGGTTGCCAGAGGTCGGGGGTTCGATCCCCACCCAGGACAATTTTTTGTGTGATGAGCACGATTATTTGTTTTGTGTCTGGGTGTAACTGATCAGCAATATGTAGTTATTCAGAAATATATACAACTTGTAACGTAATTAACGAACACCCTCAAACACCCCAATTAGAATATTATGTTGTAATCATAATACAAACACGGAATTTTTAATTTAACATGTATATGCTTTGGTATTTACTAAATTAATTTCTTGGAATAAAGTTTATTTTTCTTTATTTTGTATTGAATGATGGAATATGTATGAATACAAATAAAACTGCGATTTTAAAAGTATTATTACTTTGATTTACGGTCCATTTCAATTTGTTTTGACTGTACAGGATTAATATGACAATAATTTCTGTAATATTAATTATTTTGGAATAAAAAAAATATCTATATTAAAAATGATACAAATCGATTCAGTAAACGATTCTGAACAAATTATTTTCAGGATGTGCGTTAATTAAGTTACGTGTTGTATATAAGTATATTTTTCAGTTGCCTGGTTGCCATACGCTCTACCTGGTCTGGTCCTAAGATATTTATTTATATTAAAATATATACACAAAAGTGATTCAACAGTCTGTCTATATAAAATGTTGTTTTGTGCAGCATCATACCAGCTGAAAGACTTCCCCAAAAGATCTCTACAATTGCAGATCTTGCGCTTACCGCATCAGCAACCCTCACCAGATCATCGGTCCATCTTGTAGGGCTTCTCCATTCGGGAATTCGAGAACATTTCTGCGCCAGCAGCCGTTAGTTATATTAATAATAATAATATCTCGGGACAATGTCACACAGATCATCCTAGCCCCAAACTAAGCAAAGCTTGTACTATGGGTACCAGGCGACGATACACATACTTATATAGATAGATAAATACATAGAAAACATCCATGACTCAGAAATAAATATTCATGCTCATCACACAAATATTTGCACTTACCGGGATTCGAACCCAGGACCACCAGCTTCGTAGGCAGGAGCACTACCAACTAGGCTACGGTAACCGTCAATAGTTAGAGTAGTTTTACGAGCTATGTGCCTCGTCCATAATTTTAAACTATATAAGTTTTAAATTTAAATTTTACTGAATTGTCTGACGGTTCTCGAACTACCATCCTGTACCAATCTGGGGTAGGCGTACGAACGCCGTGTTCATGCCCGCTTGAGTATGTTTCGCCGGACCGTCTCAACTGGGTCGTGTTGAAACCGGTAGTAGATGAACCCACTGAGTTTGTTTCGCTGGGTCTTCTCAGTTGGGGCGCATTGGATCCGGTGGTAGCATTAAAGCGCGACCGTCGTTATTAACACAAGGTCCGTCATAATAATAATACCTTTAATATAGACAGAACCATTGACAATATGTAGTAAAAATATTAGACTTAAACTAGATAATTAAACATAATCTCTTGACAATAACTTGATACGAGCTAGCTAAATATCATTTCTGTAATAAAATAAATTTTATAAATGTTTTCATACAATATGTACCTAAATATCTATGTTACTAGAAATAATATCTAATGTATACAACTATATTACTACAAACATGTTCTGACTATTTACAAGCGCTTTTTTAAAGTCTACGTGAATAAAAACCTTTTTTATTTTTTTTTATTTATATTTTAAAGAACCATACACATTGGCAGAGCAAATTTAGGATTCAATTCATTAGGCTTTTTTTCTAGAAACTTGACACAGAATATATAAGTTTTAATAATTTATAAAATCTGCACGCTTGTCACTCAGCTATACAAAGTTCCGTGTCGCAATTAGATCTCAATGACACTCATGGTGCGCCTGCGTGGGTAGCATAATTGATATCTGACAATACATTACAAAAGTATTATGTCAATTAGTTTTTACAACATCAAACAATACGTTCATTATTATTGTGTTGGGGCTATTTGTCAAAATAAGTTCATGGTCAAAAGTCTCTCTATTATGCTTCTGCTATTATAGTTTTTAGGGTTCCGTACCCACAAGGTAAAACGGGACCCTATTACTAAGACTTCGCTGTCTGTCTGTCCGTCTGTTACCAGGCTGTACCTCATGAACCGTGATAGTTAGACAGTTGAAATTTTCACAGATGATGTATTTCTGTTGCCGCTATAACAACAAATAGTAAAAAACAAAATAAATATTTAAGGGGGCTCCCATACAACAAACGTGACTATTTTCTCGTATTTGTAGATAATGGTACGGAACCCTTCGTGCGCAAGTCCAACTCGCACTTGGCCGGTTTTTAGGGTTCCGTAGCCAAATGTCAAAAAACGGAACCCTTATAGATTCATCATGTCTGTCTGTCTGTCCGTCCGTATGTCACAGCCACTTTTTTCCGAAACTATAATAGCTGTACTGTTGAAACTTGGTAAGTAGATGTATTCTGTGAACCGCATTAAGATTTTTACACAAAAATAGTAAAAAAACGAGAATTTGGGGGGGGCGCCATACATAGAACTGAATCTAAAAAAAAATTTTTTTTCATCATACCCATACATGTCTATGGATAGGTCTTTAAAAATTATATTGAGGTTTCTAATATCATTTTGTTCTAAACTGAATAGTTTGCGCGAGAGAAACTCCCAAAGTGGTAAAATGAGTGTCCCCCCCCCCCCCCTGTAACTTCTAAAATAAGAGAATGATAAAACTAATAAAAATATATGATGTAATTTACATATTTAATTAATAAAAACTAAGCATTATGACAGCAAAACTTATTTACTTAGCATATGATGTACATTATCGTGGAAACTAACAACGAAAATTGGTTTGAACGAGATCTAGCAAATAGTTTTTTTTAAAATACGTCATAAACCGTAATTTGCATTAATTTGATCAACTGAAATACTTTCTGCTACGGAACCCTTCATGTGCGAGTCCGACTCACACTTGGCCGGTTTTTATTTTATGTCATAGCCCGCCTGATGATAAGCGGACAGCGTAGTTCACGCGTTGCCGAACATAACCATGTGTGCAGACACAGGATTACTCCGAGCTGTTAGTTTGACGATTCAAAAGTAAATAATTAGGCACGTTTGGCCCTATCGAAAAATTTGCATGGACTTTGGTCCACTTAAAGTTATTAAATTAGGCGTCGTCGGTACTGGAGTTAATAACGTAAATATTGTATTCCAAATTCAATCGTTACATTTTTTCATCGAATTTAAGACAAATAATGATATGAAATATAATTTCCGGCATTAGGTACATAAATGCCATGTTAAAATTTCATGTTAGCGTAGGCTTCAAGTGGGCTGTTAATATTCTGTTAGAAATATTATTTGTGTTCCCATATATCGTGTTTTCAGCTTATTTTATAATTAGACAAGTTGTCATAACCGATTTATAAACAGTTATTTATTATTATCCTCTTGATGGACGTCAATTAATTCAACATCAGCCGCATTAAACTTCGATTATAAATCGAAGATTATTATACTTAGGTTTTACGGTCAGAATTACCATGTCGATACACCTGTCATTTCAGAATTGTAGGTTATGTGTCTTTGAAGTTTTTGGATTAATTATAATCTGTATTAATGAATGAACTTTATGGTAAATTATTAGAAGCTATGCTACAATTAAAAAATAATTAACAATAACGGTTTACAATCACCGGAGAAATCGCTAAGCATACTCACTCACTGTTTCCCAGAGGAGTAGGCAGAGACAACGGATTTCCATTTGTCAGTTGTATCTTAGCACACTTTTTTTGGTTCGTTTACTGTCATATATTCTTCATACATGCTCGCCGGTTTAGGGTGGTTCTGACCTGACCTTTCTTGAGAACATCTCCGATTTGGGCAGTGAATGAATTTTAAACACAAGGTCCGTTATAATAATAATAATACTGAATACATACCTTTATATAAACAGAACCATTCAGACAATATGTAGTAAAATATAAATTTCAATACATAATATTAAAAACTTCAACTAAACATAATCTCCTTGACAATAACTTAAATGTCACTACCATTATAAAATAAATTGTATAAATGTTTTAACATTCCGTGTACCTAAATATCTGTAATATGTAACTAGAAATAATAACTGTATTACTACAAACATGTTCTGACTATTTACAAGCGCTTTTTTGAAGTCTACGTGAATAAAAACCTTTTTATTTTATTTTTATTTTTTATAATGTTCTACGAGGTCTTCTCCTTCCGTCGTGCCATTCACACGGCAATTTATCAATCGCTAAGCATAATATGTAGGTACAACAATATTTAATTTCGAATTTGCGTACCGATTTACAAATTATATTAGACCACACCTTGTAATTGACAAAATCAAGAAAATCTGTTGCCGCCATAATAACACTTCTTATATAATTTAGCGCCTGTAGGTGCAAATTTATGTCAGAAATCGGTGATTATGTCTACCGAGAAACTATTTACAGCAGAAAGCGATTGACTATCGGTGAGCCGGAGGGGCTTAGTGTGAATGATTATACGCCTTGCTTCAAGTTAAACGACTCGTGAATTTATAGCTTATCGAACGTGCGATAACTTTGAATGTTATAATTTTACATTATTATTATTAAATGTATTACTTATTACAAAACTTGACTTGCATAAATGGAAATATTAAAAATAAATATGGGACATTAGCCGCTTGTTCCGTTTCTAGAACGATCTTGAATGTCTAATTTCGTCAATAATAAGGTCCTAGGTTCAGATATCAGGTCGAAAAAAAAAATCAAAGATACGATTATTCAGTAAATATACAATCAATGTGCTGACGTAGAAAATTGGCGGTGTTACAGTCCTATGCCTCGGAGATTGTATAAAGCTATCAGTCCTGACCTGACCTCTCTCCAGTCGGATAAACAAGGATCCCGCCATGAAGGGGGTGAGGGAATTGAGAGAAACGAACGGACTGCTAAGCAATAGCAATTCAATCCCCACTATGGACAAATGTTAACAAGGACGATTACTACGAACTACGTACTAGAAATTACGTAGTTCTATTCATGGCTAGCCTCCATGGCTCCATGGAGGCCAACTATGGGCGCGAGACATAATAAATATCTTGGGAGACATCATCATCATCATCATAATCATCATATTAGCCGAAAGACGTCCACTGCTGGAAAGATCTCCACAATTGCTGGTCTTGCGCTATTCGCATCCAGCAGTTTCCAGCGACCCGCACAAAAGCATCGGTCCATCTTGTAGGGAGTCTGCCCACGCTGCATCTTCCGGTACGTGGTCGCCACTCGAGAACCTTGCTGCCCCAACTGCCGTCACACATAATAAATACTAATTGACGTACCCCCGAAGTACGGAGACGCTGATAAATTAAACCACTTTGGTGCAGTAATTAGGCTCGTAGTCAGTCCATAGATACCCATCAGAGAGTTTTGGCGCCAACGCGGAAAAAGACGCATTAGGGCATTGTTTTATTTTCAAAAACTGGTGTAAATTCAAGTTTTTATGTGTAAATATGGTGGATTTTTAGACATAACATCATGGACAACGTACACAAGTGGAGGAAAGTGCCATATTGCCGTGAATTACGATTTTCTGTGTTGAATCTAAAACTCCATATAAGCCTCTAGTAAAGTCTCCACTGCATTACTGGGGTACGACAAGGACTACGTATGACTTGACTATGACGGACTTTACTTGACATGACGAAAATGAATGAAATAAAAATAAATTTTACGGAAGGCTCATAAGGCCGAAGAAACCAGGGCCGTAAAACTGGATAAATAAATAAAATAAAGATACCAATCGAGCCTTGTTGCTTAACCTGGCCAATCACGGACCGATGAGTGTATCTGGATAAAACAATATTTATTCAAATTACTCACGAAAAGAGGTGAGGATGTTAGCACTAGGCTGTTGATAATAACCAGTCGTTCAACCATGGATTACCTATAATTTCACACTGCCTAAGCTAAACACGTAATCGGTACATTTTAAACAGCGTACTGAGTAAATTATATGTTGGATCTACTACAGTTAAGTTAAAGTTATATGTTGGAGCGGCTGTCAGTTAAGTTGAAATTGTTTAATTTGTATTAGCAGTAGTTTGTTTTAGATATTGATCGTAGATAATTGATTGGTTGAATATTTGATACTAGCGGTGCCCCGCGGTTTTACCCGCATAAAACTTTTTAAATTATAGCCTATGTGTTAATCCAGGGTGTCACCTAACTCCATACCAAATTTTATTAAAATCGCTTCAGCCGTTTGGACGTGAAGAAGTAACAAACATACACACTCACACAACTTCGCCTTATATAATATTAGTATGATTAATATTTGGAGATTTATGACTCAGTGTAATTATTAGAAGCCTGATTATTCTTCTTATCATGTGGGCCGTGATTATCCTAGTGATCGATTTGTTTAAGCCGCCCAGAAGGCTTCTGACATAGCAGTTTTCTAATGTGTTCACTTATCCTCCTCTTTTTCGAAGTCAGTCGATTTTCTTGACTGACTTCGAAAAGGAGGAGGTTCTCAACTTGATTGGTATTTTTTGAAGTGAAAACTTCATTAGCGTTGTGCACTTTTTGGGGTGGGTTTAAAATGTTAAACTCGCGTCAGGACACGTGACCTGATCGAATATTGGTAAGACGGAGGGTCGGCAGCATCTGTTTATTTAATTACTAGCTGTGCCCCACGGTTTTACCCGTGTTAAATTTTATAAATTATCACAGCTCCTCCCCCGTAGGTGATAACGTGATAATATGTAGTCTATATGTTGACCCGACCTCTTATTAATATTCATGCAAAATTTTAAGTAAATCCATGTAGTACTTTTTGAGTTTAGCCCGGACATACATACAGACAAACAGACAAAAACTCTACAAACTATATTTTTGGCTTCGATATCGATTGTAGATCGTGCCCCAAGTATCCTTTTAAAAAATATTCAATATACAGTTTTGACTTTCCTACGATTTTATTATATGTATAGATGTTAGATGTTTTACAGCCGACTGCCTAAACAAATTTTGTTCTATTTTTATTAAAATTTATTAACACCATAGGGAGGGAAGCAATTACTGAATCCTTAGGGCCTTATCATACTAGCGGTATGGAAGCGGCTGCGGGGCGGAGCGGACGCGCAGCGAATTCGTTACGGATACACAACGAACACATCGCGCATTCGCAGCGAATTCGTTGCGGACGCGCAACGGGATTCAAATTCGTCGATGCTTTCGTTTTCGTCTCCGGCGTCTTCGAAGTAATAAAGCCAACAACAGTGTTTCCTCGTCGGAATCCATTTTGTTACTGAGTGTATTGTAAGTCGATAATTTGCTACAAACACGCGACGGAAACGTAACGTATTTGACAAACGTCCGCAACGAATTCGCTGCGCATGCGCAGTGTGTTCGTTGTGTGTCTGTAACGAATTCGCTGCGCGTCCGCTCCGCCCCGCAGCCGCTTCCATACCGCTAGTATGATATCGCTCTTACCGCCCTTATTATAATCGTAGCCTAGTTGGTAGTGCTCCTGCCTACGAAGCTGGTGGTCCTGGGTTCGATTCCCGGTAAGTGCAAATATTTGTGTGATGAGCACGAATATTTGTTTCTGAGTCATGGATGTTTTCTATGTATATAAGTATTTATCTATTTATATAAGTATGTATATCGTCGCCTGGTACCCATAGTACAAGCTATGCTTAGTTTGGGGCTAGGATGATCTGTGTGAAATTGCCCCCAGATATTATTATTATTATTAGATATTATTATAGGTGGGAAGTACTAGCATTTTCCACTCGCTACTCGGATCAAATAAACACTACTTTCCGAGTGTGCGAAATGATAAAATAGTTTTCACTTCTATCAGCAGTCCAGCCATTTATTTTTTTAGTATTGTTTTTTAGTTTGATGCGGAATAGTTGACATTTGGTGCTATAAAAATGTATCATAGTTTGGCCCATTATTTATTTTAGCTTACGTGGACGATGTAATAACTATTTAAATATTGAAAACAATGTTTATGTATAATACAGGTACTTCTAATATCTTAGTATAAATCATTTCCAATCCGATTATTTCATAGCTAATACTTTGGTTGTTCAGTCCTCCTCTGGGGACCCCTAACTTTAAATTTACTGAGCTTTGTGCAGTTATAATAAAAGGCTTTGCATCACGGAGAGGTCCTCGGAGAAAGCTTATTATATTACGTCAGTCTTGTTAAGGTCATAGACTTATGTACCGAACAGAAGTGACAACTCTTACTATTACAAGAGCTATTGCTTGGCAGTTAAAACTTATATGCAGTATCAATAAGTTTATTTGTAAATATCTATCTTTTAAAATTATATTTGTACATCATTTTTAGGGTTCCGTAGCCAAATGGCAAAAAACGGAACCCTTATAGATTCGTCATGTCTGTCCGTCCGTATGTCACAGCCACTTTTTTTCCGAAACTATAAGAGCTGTACTGCTGAAACTTGGTAAGTAGGTGTATTCTGTGAACCGCATTAAGATTTTTACACAAAAATAGAAAAAGAACAATAATTTTGGGGGTCGCATAGAACACACATAGAACTAAAAACTCAAAAACAATTTTTCCTCCGTAGCCATTCATTTGGGGTGTCTATGGATAGATCTTCAAAAATCATATTGAGGTTCCCAATATAATTTTTGTCTAAACTGAATATTTTGCGCGAGAAACACTTCCAAAGTGGTAAAATTAGTAACTTCTAAAATAAGAGAACGATAAAACTAAAAAAATATATGATGTACATTACCATAGAAACTAACAACGAAAATTGGTTTAAACGAGATCTGGCAAGTAGTTTTTAATACGTTATAAACCGCAATTTGCTTTCATTTAATCAACTGAAATACTTGCTGCTACGGAACCCTTCATGTGCGAGTCCGACTCGCACTTGGCCGGTTTTTTATAAATATAATATAAGTACTTTTTACACACTTTGTTAACACTTTGATGTATGTATATGATGCTAGTACAATTGCAATTCTATCAATGTTGTGGGTATAGTAACTACTACTATACCACTTCAAAGCTCATAAGGAGAAAGAAAATTATACATAACGTTAGTGATGTCACTTAGAAGCAGCGTACTTACGTATATCATCATCATATCAGCCGAAAAACGTCCACTGCTGAACAAAGGCCTCCCCCAAAGACCTCCACAATTGCCGGTCTTGCGCTATCCGTATCCAGCGATCCTCACAAGATCATCGGTTCATCTTGTAGGGGGCCTGCCCACGCTGCGTCTTCCGGTTCGTAGTCGCCACTCGAGAACCTTTCGGCCCCAGCGCCCGTCGGCTCTACGAGCTATGTGCCCTGCCCACTGGCACTTTAGCTTGGCAATTCTTACGGCTATGTCGGTTACTTTGGTTCGTCTGCAGATCTCAGCATTTCTGATTCGATCTCGCAGGGAAACTCCAAGCATAGCCCTTTCCATTGCTCTTTGGGTGACTTTGAGCCACCTGATAAGGCCCATAGTGAGCGACCACGTCTCTGTTCTGTAAGTCATCACTGGCAACACACACTGGTCGAAGACTTTCGAGTTGAGACGTACATATTGTTACTTTTCAATACAATGGAAGTGGAGTGGAATCGTCATAATTTACACTACTGTGAAGTGCATGTCGTAACAACACTGCCAGAATACTCAGTAGGAATCCTGTTTTTAAATAAAATATACTTAAGATTAATTACAATTTTTTATGTGTATTAACTTAGAACACCTCTATCCCATGCAATTTTGTAACTTAAATATTCAGAAATTTTGTAATATGATACACAATTTAGCTTTAATAATTCCTTTAAAGTTATTGCAACAACTTGCTCACGCTCTATTATTACGCAAATTTGAGTAATTTTCTAAACAACATACTCTCTGTACCAAACAAACACGGCTAATGCTTCCTAAACTGGCAACATCCTCCAACTTATGTATGCACTGGACTTTCCTAACAACCCCTTAAGCTAGTGCAGTTCGCAGCTCACATGGCTCTTATTGAGGCTTTCGAGAGTACCTGGCGATGATAGGCTGACACATTGTAATCCACAACAATGCACCTTAAGTACTTAGCTTCAAGAACCATTTTACAAAGTGTAACTCAGATTTAGGAGTTTATCTAGGTAATGTTTTGGGAAGCAGATTGTTTTGTTATTGCTGAATAAATAAAGGTTACATTATGAACTCGACTTTTGTTAAATACAGTACAAAAAAATACAAATACAAAACTTTGATTCATCTCCACAACTACATGATATTAACATGAATGAAACAAATAAAGTTGACAAACAGTTGCAAGTTGCAAATTGTGGGAGATCTGGAGTCCAAACTAAGCCAAGGCCTGTATTTTAGCAATCGAAGCCCCCCCGAAACCTAGTACATTATATTAATTTGTCAGCAAGATACTTTTATATTATTTATTTAGCTCTATAATAGACTACTTGTAATTTCATTTTGACATAATACTCTGAAGGGCGAAAATCGGTTCTCAAACAATGGAGAAATCGTGTGACACGGATACAAAATACATGTTATGGAGCAGCCATACTCCGTGTGAGAAATTAATTAGCAGGTTGTTTTTCTTTCACATTTGATGCGCCTTGTTCTTCTTTTTTTCGTTGCTTCTCTCTCATTAGTTCAGCATCTCTGTGTTTCCTCTCTTGTAAGGACATACCAGTTTTTTCACTAGCATTCTTTTTCTTTTTCTTTTCTTGTTGTTTCTTTTGGTTCTTGGCGCGCGCCAAATCTCTCTGGTTACCACGGGTCATTTTGTATTAATTAATTACTCTACACGAGCAATGTTGGACTCTTCGTAAACGCAATTACCTAATTACAGATACGGTAGCGTTATGGAAGACCGGTAGATACGCTAGTCCGGTCGAAACCTAGGACAATGCACCGCTCTCCCTTCTAACCACTAAGAAATAAATTTTGAAAAAAAAAATAAATAAAAAAAATTAACAACTATCATCAATATGCAGCCTAATGACGACAACTGCTGAACAAGAGCTTCCCTCAAGAAGCGGGTTGGCGCTCGCAGTACGATGGTTATAGTTAGGGTTGCCATCCGTCCATCGTCCGGGAGCGTCCGGGCGGGTTTTCATTTGTAGTCCGGGTTCAAATTGACGAACCGACATTGGCACTGGAAGTGAGTAGCAGGACGGTTATGACTGTAGACATGTCCGGTTTCTGGATCCAAAATCCGGGGTCTTCACGTCTTGTCCTGGTTGTCAAATTTTAGAGATGGCAACCTTGGTTATAGTAGTATAGCCCGCTAGTACTGTCCGTTGTCTGGGAGATATTTTGCAAAGCACCCCACGGGTTCAAATGGGGTCGTGATATTCTTTGCCCCCACGTAGTGTCACGTGGGGGGAGCCAAAAAATTAGTTTTCGTATTTAATTTAGTGGTTTTGTTTCATTTGTCAGTTTCTTAGGTAGATAGCGCTTGTTAAGTTTCGTTTGTTATTTATTTTACACCTTTTGTTTTTCATGTTTAGAGTGGTGACTCTGACTATCCAACTTTATTTATTTTTATTTATTTATTGAGCACAGCCACGTCATAAACATCAACTATTCACATAGAAAATATTATAACAATGGTCACTGATGCATATGACAATAACGGCGTACATAATGAGCACCACATTTAACAGTTATATAAGATTAAATTAAGTATATATTTTTTTTTACAAATTATATTTTTATGACAGTAAAATTGTGATATAGTTATTAAATTAAACAAATTATATCTATAACTAACTAGATTAGCCTAAGCCTAATTAATAATAAACAAAACAAGAATAAAAGTATAATCAAAGAATAGATAGTTGGTCTCTAAAATGCAGTGCATGTATTATGATTACAACATAATATTCTAATTGGGCTGTTTGAGGGTGTGCGTTAATTACGGTATATGTTGTATATAAATGTATATATGTAGATTAGAATTAGAATTTCCCATTAATTAGTCACCTATAATCCAGTTTAACTCAAATGAAGACAAAACACTCATCCTCTTTGATGTCTAATTGCCACACAACTTCAAAATTACTATTATTATTTGACCATAAATAATAATATGTCCGTCCTTAAATCAATCCAAATTGCCTAAAGCGACATTAATAGAATCAAGAAGCTGTCAAAGCAATTAAAGATAATTAAAAAGAACACATTAAAACATCTTAATTTGTCTTCAAACGTACAGGTTTGCTCTGAATTAGGTAGATCATAAATAAAATAAATTATTTAGCAATATGTTTATAATTATAAGAAACTAGATTCAAAACGCGACTCTGTCCGCGTTAGCTTTAGAATAAAATAAAAGATAATTATCCTGGAATCAGAAGAAAGATATCATAGAGAGAATACGCGAAGGAAAACTATTAAAAATAACATGGTTCCTAAAATACATATTGTTAAACATTGCCCTCAGTACCAAGGAGTGGAATTATTTAATAAGTTACCAGCATCTTTGAAGGAAACAGTTTACAATACGAACATATTTAAAACAAGGTTGAAGGCCTTCCTATTGGAGAAGTGTTTTTATGCTGTGACTGAATTGTAAAACCCAATTATAATCTTAATGTTATTTGTAATGACGTGATAAATTAATGTTTTGTAGTTGTTTTTATTTTATTTAAATTTAATGTGTGGACTATTGTATCGTTTTATTTTATTTTGTTGTTTTGTTATTATTTCAATTTATTGCTTTTTCTATTGTATAATTTAATTAATATGTATTCTATATGCATTTAAACACAATGCAATTTTTTTATGAGTAAATAAATACTACCACTTTATCTCCCTGCATTGCTTTGGTTCATCCAACGGTTGTCTGGAAGAGATTGCTGTATTAGCGAGAAGACCGCCGTTTGTACCTTATTATATAAGTTAACTGATATTATAATGTTATGCTTCAATTTGGTGCAATAAAGTGTTATCTATCTATCTATCTAAATGAAATAAAAAACATTCAAATGAAAACGCCCTGTAGTTAGTTTTTCGATTATACCTTTGACTTGCCTGTTGGTCTAGTGTTTAGTGACCCTGACTTTTTAGCCATAGGTCAGGGTTCGATCCTACCCAGCACACATACATATTTGTGTGATTAGCACGGCTATTTGTTCTATATTTGGGTGTAATATCTATAGTTTATCAGTTGTCTGGTTGACTAAATTTGGCTCATATGATGGTGTGTTAGATATACTTTATTTATTTATGACTGCCTTGTTGGTCTAGCAATAGCGTGTTCACCCGCAGAGAACGAGGTCCTGGGTTCAAATCCCGGGTCGGGCCAAAAAATGATTTTGAGACTTATCTGTAAAAAGAAAAAATTCTCAGCATCAGCCCGAAGTCTGGGAGTTGGCGGTATTATACCCCCGTGCCTCGGAGAGCACGTAAAGCCGTCGGTCCTGTACCTGACCTCTTTCCGGTCGTGTCGCCTAAGCGTCCCATCGGATCATGACAGTGATGGAATAGAAAGTGCTCCTGTGTTTGCGCACACACTTGAGCACTATAATATGTCCCGCGCAGATGGCTAATCTCTGTTGAGACTGGCCGCCGTGGCCGACATTCGGCTAGGAGGACATTATTTATTTATCCAAATGCATTTATCCATATTTGCAGGACATAGTAAAAACCTGCAAACATCTAAAAATCCTAACATACAATATTTTACATTTATAATGTTAGTTGTTAATAAAACAGATAGTTATATTATTAAGAAGAAATAGGAATTATATTTGCCAACAGGTTTGCAAGTCGTTATAATATGGATGGACTCATTACTAACCGGAAATGCCAATGATTCACTAATAAACATGTTGTAATGTTGTTAACTTCAAGTTGTAGGTGATATTAGTAAGTATAACGGCCTTAACATTGTGACAAAAGATCAGTGAGGGTAGTTAAATACTCGATGCCCTCAGTAGCGGAGAAACACCCCTGCGCCAGTCATCCCGTGACCACGATCAATGCAACTTGGTCGAAACGTCGGGAAAATAAAAATAAGGTTAGTCGCGTTAATACCTGTTAACAATGTTCATATATAGTAAGTATAAGACGTTTAGACCATACTTGCTATATGGATTTTAAGTAAAAGTTGAAAAGTAAATTATGATTGACTAACTGTGTCCGGCGGTTCACACGTATAGCCTATATGTTATTTGAATATATAAGCTTTATTACTACAAAGTTTCATCAAAATCCGTTCCGTAGTTTTTGATGAAACTTTTAACTTTCACACATCCATACTCCCAAACTTTCGAAGTTATAATATTAGTAGGATAATACTTTGTTACCTCTTTTAATTAAATTGGTCATATTGTATGTAAATATATAAAAATCAACATCTCGGGACAATTAAAACACTGCCATCTGATCCAAAATTAGACAGAGCCTGTACTGTGGCAAAGAGAACACTGATAAAACATACTTATATAAATAATAAATAAAAATAAAAATGTATTTATTTTCCTCCACACAGTAAATATAGATACAAATAAATAAAACAGATACTTATAATTTTATTTACTAATAAGGTGGACTGGAGCCTAAACTAGGGAAACCCTGTATTTCAGGACTCCAGGACACTCGCCTGAGAAAAGTTTTGCTACAAATTAGATGTATGGTGATCCACGTTATGGAGCGAATTGTGTGTATATTGTGTATATATTTATAAAATACATACATATAGATATATCACACCCAGATACAGAACAAATAATTGTGCTCATTACACAACAATTTAACCTGGGTTGAGATCGAACCTATGATTTGATCTCTAGCTTTGATGCCAAATTCACTAACTACTATATTATTATATAATATATAACCCTCCTAATGAGTTTTCTAGCAGTGTTTCTCAGTAGCTGCCACGTCATGCACTGCACAGTAGTGTAAAAAATGACAGAAATTTACGGAATAAACGAAATTTAGGATTAGAACTAAATGACGAAGTGCTGAAAATTGTAGATGGAAACAGATCTTTTAGTGGAAATATGCTGAGATACATCATGATACTTTCATAAGACCTATCGTGGAAGGTCAGAGCGGCCAATGATAGCAGGGATGGATCAGATGAACGAGAAAGCGTAAGTAAAGTTGTCTCAAGAAATTAAAGCGTTTACCGTAGACAAGGATGAATGAAAAAATAACTAAAGACTAGAATAGCTCTTAAATTATCACACTAATATTATAAAGGCGAAAGTTTGTGAGTGTGTATGTTTGTTACTTCTTCAAGTCTAAACGGCTAGAGCGAGGTTAATAAAATTTGGTATGGAGTTAGCTGACAGCCTGGATTAACACATAGGCTATAATTCATAAAGTTTGATGTGGCTAAAACCGCAGGCACAGCTAGTCTTAAATATTGGATGAAACAATTAATCACTGTGCCAAACGTTCCGTTAATGATATCTTAAATTACGTTTTTTTATTTAGTTCATTAAATACACTGTTGACGATAAAATTAAATGTGAATACTTCGAATTGAAGACGTCATCTACTATAAATAGAATATCTCAGAAATTCTTAATCTGTCATCATTCATTGTGCAAATCCGGTGGAACACCCACCGGAAAAGTCAGTCCAATGAACCATAATAACGCGATAGCAGTGGTGCCTGCTAATTTATGTAACTGTCCGTCTGTTTTCTGGTATTCGTATAATGATAATATCAGAATTATATATAGTTCCGGCACAGAAAATATAATAATCAGAGAGGAATAAATCTGAACTACCGCCGTGACTCAGTTGGTAGTGAACATATGTAAATAATAAATAAATATTTAGGGACAACTATCACACTGCCATCCGATCCCAAACCTAGCAGAGCCTCTACTATGGCAACCAGACTACTGATGAACATACTTGTGTATTTCCAAATACATACATATTATTATGGGTAAATAACACCCAGACACAAAAGAAGTATTCGTGTTCATCACTTTACAAGTTGTTTGCGAGGGTCATTACGAATCATCTCGCACGCAGGTTCCATGACTTCCAGCCTCCCGAACAAGCCGGTTTCCGTAAAAGCTTTAGTAGACAGGTTATACAGAAGACCGAAGAGTATAACCAGCCATTATGCTTAAGCGTTTTTGGACTATGAGAAAGCCTTTGATTCGATCGAAACATGGGCCGTGCTCAGGTCTCTTCAAAGGTGCCAAATTGACTAGCGTTATGTCCAGGAATTAAAGTGCGACAGGGAGGTGTGAAACAGGGAGACGTCATATCTCCGAAACTGTTCACCGCTGCATTGGAAGATGTCTTCAAGCTTCTGGACTGGGAAGGCTTCGGCATCAATGTCAATGGCGAGTACATCACCCACCTTAGATTTGCCGACGATATAGTAGTCATGGCTGAGACCCTTAACGACCTCGGTACAATGCTCGATGGCCTCAGAAGAGTCTCTCAACAAGTGGGTCTGAAAATGAACATGGATAAGACGAAAATCATGTCAAACATCCATGTTGCACCCACTCTAGTTAACGTTGGAGACTCTGCACTCAAAGTTGTTGTATTTACCTAGGACAGACCATCCAACTAGGTAAGTCCAACTTCGAGAAGGAGGTCAATCGTAAAATCCAAGTCATTATTAAATAGGCATTTTAAATGACTGATGACTTTACTCACATACACAAGTACAGCCAGTATGTTAAATCAACTTTACATTCTGTATAAATTTCTCTATGTCTCATCTCATTTAAAATCACGTCATCTAAGTACTTTGGACAATAAGCGGAATTATCTGAATGGTATTACAAAAAATATTGACAAGTTGTCTTGTAAAAAAGACATACGATTGTTATAATCATTTTGTGTAAGTGACATAGTGATTAGAATGTGGGGTGCTGCTTAATGTCAAGGCTTGTTACTTTTTAAGCATTTCAATCTTTTTCTGTTTTGCCACTAATTTCAATTCTAATTCTGCCTAGTTGGTCCATTGGTAGCGTGTTCAATCGCAGATAATGAGGTCCTGGGTTCATTCATCAAAAACATTATAAAATATTTCTCAGTCACGGCCTGGAGTCTGGATGTTAATGGTGTATCGCGGAGAGCATGTAAAGCTGTCAGTCCTGTAACTGAACTCTTTCCAGTTGTATCAGCTATGGCCTACAAAAATGTTATTTCTGCGATTTTTTGCTAAAATTTCTAAGTATCGATTGATAGAGCGTAAAGTTATAAGTTGTAACTTTTTAACCGACTTCAAAAGGAGGAGGTTCTCAAGTTCACCGGTTTTTTTTTTTTTTTTATGTTTGTACACCGATTACTCGGAGATTTATTAACCGATTTACGTGATTCTTCTTTAGTTTGATGCGGAATAGCTGCCATTTGTAGGGTTCTGTAGCCAAATAGCAAATACGGAAACCTTATGGATTTTCCATGTCTGTCTGTCTGTCCGTCCGCATGTCACAGCCACTTTTTCCGAAACTATAAGAACTATACAGTCGAATCTTGGTAAGCAGATGTATTCCGTGAACCGCATTAAGATGTTCACACAAAAATAGAAAAACAAACAATAAAATTTGGGGGTTTATAAACCATACATGTGAGGTATCTATGGATAGGTCTTTAATAATGATATTGAGGTTTATAATATATTTTTTTCTTAACTGTATAGTTTGCGCGAGAGACTCATCCAAAGGCGTAAAATGTCCCCCCCCCCCCCAGTAACTCCTAAAATAAGAGAATGATAAAACTAAAACAAATAGATGATGTACATTACTATGCAAACTTCCAGTAGTTATTTTTAATGCGTCTCAAATCGTAAACCACAGTTTACCTTCCATTCTATCAACTCAAATACTTGCTGCTATGGAAAGAAACATTCCGCCTTTCACGGGTGAGTCCGACTCGAACTCTCTCGACTCGTTGTCTTGATCATCAATAGAACCTAGTCTATGAGCTTTCTGCTCAGTACAATCGATGGCTAATCGATCATGAATAAGACCTAGTCTAACAGCCCTCTGTTCAGCAGAGTCATTAAGTAATCCATCATAAATAAGACCTAAGCTATGAGCCCTCTGCTCAGTAGACTCGTTGGCTAATCGATCATTAATAAGACCTAGTCTTCATAGACTCATGCCCTCTGCTCAGCAGACTTGATGGCTATTCGATCATTAATAAGACCTATCTATATGCCCTCAGCACATATAAATTTTATGTAGTTTTTCTTGTCTTGCTTTACAAACGGTCTTTTCGATCATTCACTGTCTCACAAGAACGTGAAAAAGAGTTTCGAACAACATTTTTATTGGGACCTATAGGTTTAGGGCGCGCGGCACCTTTCGTATTCCTAATACTACGTTAAAAAAACCGACTTCAAAAACTAAAAAGTATAAAAAAAATATCTTAATAAAGATTTAATTTAATACATCTCTTATGCAAACGTAATACCTTTAATATTAATGATATAATATAATTTGTATGTGCTACCTATTGATAGGTTTGAAGTCGGTGCCAAGCCCTAAGCAAACTAAAAGTTAATATTACGTACAGCTTTCATACTTTGTGATGAAATTCCTACACTAAAGATTAACCTAAGTAAATAAACTTAAAGAACAATATGAATTAATATGAAACTGTATCATAAAAATATATTTAATATTAATACCTAAATTAGTTACTATAGTTATAATAAATCTATATTATGCTTATATATGAATATATTTGTGGCCCTGAAAAACAAACAGATAAATTATTAATTAGGAGACAACGCATCAAAATTTTCCAATAGTTCGAGACGACCGTCAACGACGTCTGCACGCTTGGGTTGTTTGTGTAGAAATACGTAGCTATCCCGCTGAAAGTAACGCGCGGCGAGTATGGTACCTACTATTAGGTACATTTGGCTTGGCACCGACTTCAGGCCTTTCAATAGGTAGCACATACAAATTATATTATATCATTAATATTAAAGGTATTACGTTTGCATAAGAGATGTATTAAATTAAATCTTTATTAAGATATTTTTTTTATACTTTTTAGTTTTTGAAGTCGGTTTTTTTAAACGAAGTTTTTTTTATTGATTCTCAAAAACTTTCTTTAAGTTTTATCCGAATAACTTCCACTGCTGTATCGCCAAAAATTTCAACGGTATAGTTGTGTCCATAATTTGCAGGGATGAGCCTTAATCACCATACTTGGCAGACAAATTGGCGATCCCAGTATGATGGTCGTACTACATAGACCGAGATAGATAGAGTCAAGTACTACATATCATGGTCACCGTAACCTAGTCAGTAGTGTTCCTGCCTACGAAGCTGGTGGTCCTGGGTTTGAATCCCGGTAAGTGCAAATATTTGTGTAATGAGCACGAATATTTGTTTCTGAGTCATGGATGTTTTCTATGTATATAAGTATTTATCTATCTATATAAGTATGTATATCGTCGCGTGATACCCATAGTACAAGCTTTGCTTAGTTTGGGGCTAGCATGATCTGTGTGACATTGTACCATTGTACCTAGATATCCAGTATTGTTTTAATAAGCAGCTTAATTTCCGTTTCATTATCAAAATATCCGTCTGATAGAGAATTTAATTTTTGTAATAAGGCATTCTTCCGTTACAATGAATGACAAAAGAGCAATTAAAAAAAAGTTAAATTTTCCTTTCTGTCCCTTGTCATCCAGTAATTTAACAAATTCGTTACACGGTGTCCTTATTTCAAAAAAAAAAATCAAAAGTAACTTCTCTACAAACCATTGTGAAAGTTTTCAGATCAAAATCGAAGAAAGAAAAAGTTACAACTAATTTTCTTTATCACCGAGTACTTTGTTTTTTATTGCGAATACCTACAAAATTCTATTACAATCCAAAGACACTCAAAATTTTCTCACGAAACGCCATTATGAAGTTTGGAACGATAAAATTAAAATGTCTGAAAAGTTTGAGGTCAGGGTATCTGAAATTCTGAAGTTGATGTAATGATGTCAAACTCAATTTTGACTTTTTTTGGAAAACTTACTAACTTATCGTAGTTGTACAAATTTTGTTATTGTTCGAATACAACTAGCTTATAAACTCAATATAACTATCCTCGCAACTTAAAACATGTATTTCTCAAGACTAGCTTTATTGTGACTTGACAGTTTTGTACTTTGTGAGATACTTACTTACTTACTTATCGTAAAGGCAGTGGTTACCCTAGTGTCAGAGTTGTTCAAGCTACCCAGTAGGCCTCTGACATGGCTTAACGACTGTTGCCTAATGACTACAACCGGGACTGACAGCTTAACCTCAACCTCAGAAGCACAGAGACGCTCAGAAATTGTACCACTTTGGTGGTCACCCATCTATAATAATATCCTGGGACATTACTTACACGCGGCCATCTGATCCCAAACTAAGCAGAGCTTAACACACGGCTACATATCATGCTATACATTTCCAATATAAGCTGACCTCTCATTGTATCGATATCCTATACAACGCGAGATCAGCTTATACTGGAAATTGATAGCTTGATATACAATGTAGCTGTGTGTACTATGTAAACCAGACAACTAATATATTACATATACTACTTTCCTTTTGTAAATACTTACTTACATAGATAATGACACCCAGACTCAGGACAAGCAGATTTGTTCA
The DNA here is from genome assembly GCA_951640165.1 of Pseudoips prasinana. Classification (NCBI taxonomy): domain Eukaryota; kingdom Metazoa; phylum Arthropoda; class Insecta; order Lepidoptera; family Nolidae; genus Pseudoips; species Pseudoips prasinana. The sequence continues at coordinate 31,516,244 of OX621252.1, forward strand.
TGCACACATATATCTCCCCTGGATGGGAATCGAACCCACGACCTGCACGGTGAAAGGCAAGTATTCACCAACCATGCCAACCGGCCCGTCTAATATCTATGACCTAACCTCGAGCCTAGTTGCTTAACCTCACCAATCACTTAGGTATGGATCGGTGAGAACGTCTGGCTATGAGCGCCTACTATATCAGATATGCACGGCAATGATGTCGACTGTACCATCCTACGTAGAGGGCAATAGGTAAATCGCCTACATGAACATATTTCTTATTCATTGGCAGGTTGTATTGTAATAAGATTTATTGTTTAACGTGTTTTACCGTGTTACTTAAAGCCTACTCCATATCGCATTCGACTTGACATTATTATAATAGAAGTCGATTCATAGATCGCTTTTATTACTGTGTCAACCCACTTATCGTCTTTTTTAGGGTTCCGTAAGTAAAGGGAATTTCATGCTTAAAAACGATTAACATTTCATTTTGTTGGCGTGGTTGGTTAATGCTTGCCTTCGTGGGGGTCGTGGATACGATTCCCACCCAGGATAGATATTTGTGGGCATGACTATGTCTTTTTGTCCTGAGTCTGGGTTTTATTATTTATATAAGTATGTGTTTAGAAAAGAAAAGTAGTTTATATAGTACTATATCAGTTATTTGGTTTCCATAGTACAAGCACTGCTTAATTTGGGATCAGATGGACGTGTGTCAATAATGTCCCAGAATATTATATCAGTTATCTGGTGTCCATTGTACAAGCTCTGCTTAGTTTGGGATCAGATAGCCGTGTGTGAGTATGTCCTAGGATATTAATATGATAATGTCCCAGGATATTATTGCAACTGATATGCCAAAATCTCCATTGACAAACGCGGCCTTGATCGCATTATGATGGCCACGGAGAAATACTGCTGCACATTCTCTGGTATCACTCGGGTTGAATTTTACGCCGCCCACGGGATGAGATAGGGGGAAGTTATTTTATGCCCTCAATCACACATTATCAGATGTACTCTGTATTCCACAAAATTTTGAATAGAGAATTACCACCTAGCTTAACAAATACGCTGAGAACAACGTTTTAAAAAACCTCCTTTTAAGATACTATATAAATTCAGAAAGTTCCAATAGAAATCGTGACTTGCGTACAAAATTCTTCAAAACATTTTGTAAACTTAGAAAATTCAATTTCAAAATTTATAGCTGTTAGCCTGTTACCAGATATTGGTAGCCCGTCCACCCCTTTTAGTACAAAAGAGGGAGGCTCATAATTATTTTAAAATTCACCCTAAAGGCCTTCGGTGATTCGATTTCTTTTACAAGAAGAGTTATGGCAGTTTTATGTAATCCCATTATCCGCTGATCAGATTTAAGCGCAGATTAAAAAAAGCTTCGGATATATATTTTGGTAGTATCTCATTAGATAAAAGAATAATTTTACATTATTGCAAAAAACATACGGTCACCGTAGCCTAGTTGGTAGTGCTCCTGCCTACGAAGCTGGTGGTTCTGGGTTCGAATCCCGGTAAGTGCGAATATTTGTGTGATGAGCACGAATATTTGTTTCTGAGTCATGGATGTTTTCTATGTATATAAGTATTTATCTATCTACATAAGTATATATATCGTCGCCTGGTACCCATAGTACAAGCTTTGCTTAGTTTGGGGCTAAGATGCTCTGTGTGACATTGTCCCCAGATATTATTATTATTATAACTGAGTAAATATACAGGCAGGCCGAGGAGTTGACGTTTAAACGCAAAATTTAGATACTTTACGCTGAGGAGTATCCGAATCACCTCAATGTATGTTCTACGATTTTGCGTAGTTTTCGAGCAGGGACCGTCCGGATACTCGTTGAACGGGTTTTTGAACGGGTATTTTTAAGCGCTTAAAAAATAAACCCTATGATACGAGTTACACCTTCGAACGGGTGTAATGAACCGCTTCCGAAAGGGTTACCCTTTCATACCCTGTAACACTGTAACAGGGTAAGCCATTCCAGCCAAGACATTGTAATATGCACTCTTTCGCATCGAAATTGGTTTGGTAATTGCATAAACACCACCGCGCGTGACATCTAGTCGCAATAATTTGGAATTTATTATTTTAAAGTTCAATTTTGCTTGTCGCTAAACACTAATATTAAATTTTACGTGTCTGGTCTTGTTTATTGTCATAATTTCTTTTAATTTGGAACTCGGTAGGTACTACAGAATTAAGTAAAAGCAATTTAGCAGTTCTTTTTTTAAAGTATGTGTTACGCTTCGTTGGTCTACTGGTAGCGTCTTTAAACGTAGATAACGAGGTCCTGGGTTCAAATCCCGGGCTGGGCCAAAAGTGTCTATGGGATTTATGCGTAAAAAGAAAAATTTCTTAGTGTCAGCCCGAAGTCTGGGAGTTGGCGGTATTATAGCCTCATGCCTCGGAGAGCACGTAAAGCCGTCGATCCTGTACCTGACCTTCCGGTCGTTCCGCTAGTCGTCCCATCGGATAATGAGAGTGATGGAATAGATAGTGCCCCTGTGTTTGCACACACACTTGTGGTATGTCCCGCTCACATGGCCAGTCTCCATTGAGACTGGCCGCTGGGGCCGAAATTCGGCTAGGAGGACATAATTATATTATAACAAAGAATTTGATTTTCATTCTGTTAAAGTTAAACCGCGGAGGCGTGGTGGCGTACACCGTTATTGAATAGATGCATCATCATCATAACCATCACCATTATCATCATATCAGCCGAAGGTACTGCTGGGCAAAGTCCATTGCTTCCCCCCAAAGATACTCCACAACTGCAGATCCTGCCTTGCCCGCATCCAGCGGCTGTCATCGACCCTCGCAAGATCATCGGTCCATCTTGTTGGGGGCCCCACGCTGCGTTTTCCGGTTCATGGTCGCCACTTGAGAAACTTTCTGCCCCAGCGGCCGTAGATTCTGCAAGCTATGTACCCTGCCCACCGCCACGTTTGCTCGGCAATTATTCAAGCTATGTCGGTTTTTATGATTTGCCTCTCTTGGTTGGATCTTGAGATTTGTGATTTGATCTCGGAGGGAAACTCCGAACATGGCGTACTCCATTGCTCTTTGGGTGACCATGAGCCGTTTTATTAGCCCCGTAGTGAGCGGCTACGTCTTGGTTCCCTAATTCATCAGAGGCAACACATACTAATCGAAGACTTTTGATTGGTATTTGGCACCAGAAGCTTAGCTTTCCGAACGCTGCCCAGGCAAGTTAGATTCTACAATTGATCTCCTACTCGAAGTGGACCTCTTACCTTTTTTTGATAAGGCAGGTCGAATGCCTACGTATGCCACCCGCAAAAATGTTTACGGATGGATGCGTCAGACTCGCACCGACTAAACCTACCTGCCGTGGGCTTCTCTTGGCGCCTGATGGGGGAGCCGCGGGAACGCGGGTATGTTGCTCCGGTGCACCCCTTATGCGAAAAGTTCCAGATGGTATGATGGTCCCACACGTACCCTGAGAGGGCTCTGGATTGTCCTCGCTATTTGCCGACTTCTGCCAGTCCGGCACAGCGACTGCGCCATAAACAGATCGCAGTCTTCTTTTAGCTGGTAACATTGACTTCTCTTACTGCCGCCGCGGCTCCGAGGGGGAGTTGGGCTACCGGTTGCAGCCGCCACCCCGACGCCTCCTCCATCTGCGATCTCTCCCGTTCGCGCTCGGCGGCCTCCTTTTGGAACATGACTGCCTCATGAAAGGAGACCGCGGCGTGCCATTTAGAAGAGTCACCCACCAGCATTGCCCCTACGATTGCCGGCAGGGACAGATCCCGTCCGATTGAGATCATGAGTCGCCTTTTGGCCACCCGGGCCGGGCACTCAGCGAGAGTGTGTTGGGCAGACTCCTTTCCACCCAGGTCTTGAGGTGAGGTAGGATGGAACCGACGGCACGGCACGGCGCGCGTTTAGGCGTAACTCTAGCCGTGCGCGCTAGTGCACTAATTCGTGCCGGTAGTCATCCCGTCGGTACTCAATTAACGTTTCTTCTGGCGCCCTCCCGTTCTCTTGGCGCACGCAGATTTCGGTGAAAACCACCGCGTTGGACCGCCTCCCTAGTGGGGTGGTCTGTCCTAGGTATAGATATAGATCTCCATAACCTCGAGTGCAGAGTCCCTTACCTTAACTGGAATGGGTGCAACCTGAATGTTCAACATGATATTCGTCTTATCCGTGTTCATTTTGAGAACCATTAGTAGAGAGACCCTGCTGAAAACTTCGAGCATTGTACCGAGGTATTTCAATGTTTCACCCATGATTACGAAGGTGAGGGATGTATTCGCCATTGAGATTGATGCCAAAGCCTTTCAGTCCAGGAGCTTAAAGACATCTTCCAATGCACTGCATTGGAAGATGTCTTTAAGCTCCTGGATGAATAGTTCTGGAGATGGAGATGTTATATCCCCCTGTCTCGCGCCTCGCTGCAATCGTATAGGTTGCGAGTTTTCATACAAACACTTTAACACCTCGACATACCGGTAGTTAATTTGGAATTTTGGAAAGATCACAGTACATCCAGGTTTCGATTCAATCAAACGCTAAGCATAATGGCTGGATATATCCTCGGTCTTCTGAATAACTTGCCGCTGCGTATGTATGTGGTTTATGGTACTAAAGCATTTTCGGTGACCGGCTTGTTCAGGAGGGTGGTTGACGTCAAACCTGTGCGTGAGACGATTCGTAATGACTCTCGAAAACAACTTGTAAACATGGCTCAGTAACGTGATGGGTCTGTTATTTTTTCAAAAGGTTTTTATCGCCCTTATTGAAGAAAGCACTACCACACCAATATGTGCCATCCTTGTGACGTTTGACCTTTTAGTATGACGAAGTTAAATAACTTCTGAAAAGCTCGTAGGATTGGTATACCATCCGCCTTAAAAGCTCTATTGTAACTCTGTTATCACCAGGAGCCTTATTGTTCTTAAATTGTTTAAGAACCATGCTAATCTAATCTTAAAAGGTCTTTAGGCATTAAGTTACAATATTTCAGACAAGGCCAAGTTAGTCAGTTAGAAATTTAGCTGTTTGGAAAATTTTAAAACAACAAACAGGCGTTTTTCTAAAAGATTAAGTTTGAGAGGTGTTCAATTATTTTTCAATCACTAGTAACAATGGCAATTATTATAAAAAAATGACAAGATTGTTGGCAGCTCATAGCTCTAGAATAATAGAAGATATTGATTGAATTGGTATGATCGAAGACTAACATGTTGGTGACTGAGAGATATGTAAATACTATTAAGATTAATAAACTATAAGAGCTGTACTGTTGAAACTTGGTAGATGTATTCTGTAAACCATATTAAGATTTTCTCACAAAAATAGAAAAAGAACAATAATTTTGGGGGTTCCCCAAAAGAACATACATAGTCAGTTCTATGTATGTTCTTTTGGGGAACCCCCAAAATTATTGTTCTTTTTCTATTTTTGTAAGAAAATCTTAATGCGGTTTACAGAATACATATTACTTAATACTATATAATACTATATTTTGTACATAATACTATATTTTGGAAAAAAGTGGCTGTGACATACGGACGGACAGACAGACAGACATGATGAATCTATAAGGGTTCCATAATACTATATTTTGTACATAATACTATATTTTGGAAAAAAGTGGCTGTGACATACGGACGGACAGACAGACAGACATGATGAATCTATAAGGGTTCCGTTTTTTGCCATTTGGCTACGGAAGCCGTATAATTGATTGTTCTACTAGATTGTCATCCATTTGTCAAATTCTAAGGCCATTGGTTTCTGTAAAAGATATATGAGATAGCCAGTTTGTCATTTTTTCATACGACTTCTTGGCACAAAAAAACAGGCAGTTGCCTTAAGCCAATTAATGAGGCCACAGAAGCCGTATTATTATTTCAACTATATTTGCAAATAAATTAGTAACTAATATGAAATTACGGTAAAGAACCTTATTGAATACAGAATTAGTCTTGGAAAACTTATACCTAGGTGGTCGCCTAAATGTATTTTTATCAGACCAAGATTGCTGTCTATATATGAAATATATAGACAGTTACATAACCTAAGATTGCTTGAAACTGAAAATTCTTAAAGTGATAATATTCTTATGATAATGAACATTTTAGTCACGTCAATGATGTTTTAGAATACCCATAATATATCAGTTCATTTTATACAATAATTTAAATAATAATAATATCCAGGGACATTATTTATACACGGCCATCTGATCCCAAACTAAGCAGAGATTGTACTATGGAAACCAGATAACTGATATATTACATATGCTACTTTTCTTTTGTGAATACATACTTATATAGATAATTACAGCCAGACTCAGGACAAACAGACATGTTCATGCACACCAATATCTGTCCTAAATAGAATCGAACCCATGAGCTCCGGCGTGAAAAGCAAGCATTTGCCAACCATGCCAACACGCCCGTCAATTATTTCATCGTCCTCATGTCAGCCAAAGTACGTCCACTGCTGGACAAAAGCCTCCCCAAAGAATGGGAGCTTGACCGACCCCCAGAGCCCCATAGCTTGGCAGACGGGTTGGCGAAAGAAAGTTTGATGGTCATAGTTCATAGATAAACTCTGCTACCGGTTCTCTGGTAGGTATGCCCTCGGTCGATTTCTGCGCCCCCTACGTGATAAAATGGGGTGATGATATCCTATGCCATCACCACACAGCAAAATATTATAATAATTATTTAACAAAATATAATCACATCGTACAGATTGTCACAAAATTAAGATTAAAGTAAGTCAGTTCTTTAAATAACACGTTAATTATTAGCTCGACTATTTGTCGTCACTAAACTTTCAAATTTAAAATATAAAAAGTCGTTCGTTCGTCAAATTTGTTGTACCTACCTAAAAGTAGTTAGGCAATGAGGCACCGCACGGGTGCGAGTATACCTACTCCCATCTACACGCTGCTAAGTTGATTGGGTAATTCATGTTAACTCGAATAAAACCTTTTCAAGAAGGTAAGCTATTCAAGGGCTTAAGTCATTGAAGGGGTTAACCCCTTCCCGGGGTTACCATAAAAAACGTGTTAACCCTTTCACTGGGTTTCGAGGCTGTAAGTCAATCAAAGGGTAACACTGCGATACGAGTTACCCAATGAACGGGTTACCCTATCAAACGGCTTAACTCAGAAGCGGGGTTGTCCGGTCCCTGTTTTCGAGACATCATTTTTTAATGATATTTTCGTAAATTTTACCTAAGATCAGTTTTCGATTTTTTCTCGTTCTGGTCTTCATTTCTGGTTCAGTTTTTTTTGTGATAACTAATTAGCATTGTTTAACCTAACACCTTAAAAAGTATGGTTTGTCTAATCATTGCAGAACTGACTTAGAATTTATTCTAAAGTTCAAAATTAGGGTTTGAGCTAAGCACTCATACATTTTCAAAGTATCAAAAAAACGTAAACTCGTAGAACGTATATGGGGGTGATCCGGATACTCCTCATCATAAAGTATCTAAATTTTGCATTTGAACGTCTACTCCTCGGCCAACCTGTATATATGAATATGTGGCGTGTAGTTTCCGGCCTATAAAGAATAACAGGACTACCCTAAAGCATCCCGTCGGTGTCGTATGACGTAACTAAGGTATACACCAGGTAGTCAGACAGCAGCGCCACCTCTGTACTACCTCCTAACTGCGTCGCCATCTCGCATGTCAAGCGTGACTACGGCAAACCCCTCCAAATGGCAACGTTATATATACGTTTGGGGGTGGCCTATGTCCAGTAGTGGACCATATCAGGCTGATGATGATATATATTTAATACATACTAGCTGTGCCCCGCGGTGTTACTCGCGTTAAATTTTATAAATTTTCTTTGCCTTTCCAACGAATGCAAAACCGTGGAAATCGGTTCGTTCGTTCTGGAGTTATAGCGTCAGGAAGGAAAACCCGACTTATTTTTATATAGTAGATGTACAGACGCCAGCACATCCAGCTATCCCAATCTGCCAAATTAATTTTATAGATTTTCAAATTTATTACATAAGAATAAGGTTTACTTTCAATTGGAGAAATTTGACAGATTGGAGTAGCTTGATGAGCTGGTGTCTGTACATATAATTAATATTGAATTAATCCTTAATATGGCGTACATGTTTTTAACTTCCGTTTTGGATGCGGTGTGGTATTAAAGTACGACCGTCGTTATAAACACAAGGTCCATCATAGTAATAATATTGAATTTGTACCTTAATATAGACCATATAGACAATATGTAGTAAAATAAAGCTTAAACTATAAATTTCGATAATTAAACCTTAACATAATCTCCGTGACAAAAACTTAATACAAGCTAGCTAAATATCATTACTATTATAAAATATATTTTTATTTAATAATAATAATAGTTTATTTCCCAGATAATTGTACAATAACCACTAACAAATTTTATAAATGTTTTAACAATCCGTAGTCCTAAAGAACTATATGTAACTAGTAATAATTATGTATAATACTACTACTTAACTATACATACATAGACTCACGCCTGTCTCCCAGAGGGGTAGGCAGAGACAACGGACTTCCATTTGTCACGATCCTTGCACACCTCTTTCGCTTCGTTTACTGACATTATATTCTTCATACATGCTCGCCGGTTTAGGGTACTTCTGACCTGACCTTTCCTAAGTACGTCTCCAATTTGATCAGAGAATGTTCTACGAGGTCTTCCCCTTCCGGTTGTACCATTCACACAGGCCAGGTATACTTCTTTTGTCAGTCTTCTTTCATTCATTCTTTCTAAACTATATATTACTATAAACATGTTCTGACTATTTATTTTATTTATTTAATAATTCTTGTACACAGAAAACATACAATAAATGGACAAAAATACGAAGAGATGAATAGCACAAAGATGCTGCTTATTTCGCAAGAAATTTCTTCCAGCAGACCCGCGACAGGAGAAATTTTAAAGAGCTATAATGATGTGTGTAGGTCTATAATACACTTACATACTAATAATTGCATATATACTTAAATACATATTATGTCCAATTTAGACTTAACTCTTTACAAGCGCTCTTTTAAAGTCTACGTTAATAAAAACCTTTTTTATTTATTTATTTAACATATTGAAACTCGGAGAACTGGCTTATAACTGGCCGGAAAACACTAATTTACCTGACGTCAGAGCCTTAATAATAAACTAAATAAACTGTATTGCGTGCTCTCTCCACTGTTATACACCGCGTGTGGCAACCATTAAATCCATATTCATCTAAATTCAACCTCCAATTCGAAAATCGTATCGCGTGAATACTTTCATATAATAAACATCAAATTATAAAATAAAAGACCGATAAGGTGTTCGTGCCATAAATAATGTAGAACTGAACAGCTGAACGAAACATGGGTCGAACAAAAATATAGGGGGTGGGTAACGGCCTAACGCAAATTGATTGTGTAATGTCCGTAAATTAATTGAAAGAAAAATTTACATGTTCCATGTTTTTAAGACGTAGTTAGGTATTACGGTTTATATCCTGTTTTGCTACCAATGGAACCCTATTACTAAGCTTCCGCTATCCATCTATATGTCTATATATTAGTAGACTTATCTTGTAAATCATAATAGGCTAACATTTTCAAAAAGTGAGTATTTTATCATATTTTTTTTTTAAAGACAACGCCCGCAATAGGGAATCTAATTTATATTACTATTTTGAGTATATTTCTCGAAATAGCTTTTTTTTATAACTTCAACACATTTCGAATTAAAAGCTCTGCAATATAGCAAAAACGACAAAACTTTTATAATTGTCTGACAGTAGAATCACGTCTGAATTGTACCGTCAATCGATCTATTTATTAATCGTTTATGGTATATGGATACACGTGCACTTAGACCTGACTTTTATCCGGTGAAGCAGTGCAAACCTTAGCCTTCATAGCCTTAGTGCATGTGTATCCACCATAAACATAAAACATAGATCGGCTGACAGTACAATACAGATGTGATTCAAAAATTGTTCCTTGGTAATTTTGATGCAACTGTACGTATAAATAAGCAAGCAGAAGAAAAAAAAGGTCTCGTGTTATCATGAGGACAAGAACAGTAGATACCAGGTATACGTAGATGGGTGACCGCTTAAATAATTAAGAGTCTAACAGACAATCACAAGAACAGTAGATACCAGGTATACGTAGATGGGTGACCGCTTCAATAGTTAAGAGTCTAGCGTCTCCATGCTTGGGAGAACACGTTCAGCTGAGCTCTTGGCTGTATTCATTAGATAACAGTCTTAAAGCCAGCTCAAACGTCTACTAAGCAGCTTGAATAACTTTTGCGGCCTATACAAATGAAATAGTTAAATAGAAATAAATCAATATCTGGGACATAATTTTGACACAGCGCCATCTAGCCCCTACCAAGTAAAGTTTTCGTTTTCGTGGGGTAATCCTTATGGACTTCCTTTGCCCTGGGGAAGGCGGTGGGACATGCCAGACTGATACCCGCTAAAACCCCACGATGGCCGCCCTCAGCACATAATGGAGGGACCCCGGGATCTCCAGTGGAACACACCGGGATTCTTCCATGCGTTGCCGAAGCTTGTGTCGGGAAACTTGCCTCCTCCAGGGCCCTCAATGTATTCGACAGTGCGTGGCCACCACGCACTGCCGCCTTCCCGGGGGTTTCACTTTGGATACTGGGAAAACGTTAGGCTGTCGCTGCCACCCTGTGTAAGGTAGGTAATTTTCTTCGCCGCTCATTTCCTTCAGTACGGTGAAACAGGCTACATTGGCTCATGGTGCTTTTGAGTGTTATAATTGCACGGTGTTGCGGAAATTAGAAAATGTTTTGTTGTTTTTGGGCACAAACATTTTGTACTATTTTATAAAAAGGTTTTAATGGTTTTAACCGGGTCTTGGTTGATGGATGACATTTCTTGAATGGCCTTACCCTGTCTGTTAGACTAAGTAACGAAGCTGATTTTTGCGTAAAAATTTCGCAATGCGTTCTAATCCAATTTAACTTTGCTAGGTAGTAATATATCATGAGCCGAAACCTGTACAAAGTTAGCGAAAGAAATAATAAAATAAAATAAATAAAAATAAAAAAGGTTTTTATTCACATAGACTTTAAAAAAGCGCTTGTAAATAGTCAGAACATGTTTGTAGTAATATAGTTGTATACATTAGATATTATTTCTAGTAACATAGATATTTAGGTACATCTTGTATGAAAACATTTATAAAATTTATTTTATTACAGAAATGATATTTAGCTAGCTCGTATCAAGTTATTGTCAAGAGATTATGTTTAATTATCTAGTAATAATAATATAATAATAAAATATATAAGCTACAAAATTATATTCGTGACTGCATGTGTGGCGCAGCGGCTAAGACAGTCGCTTCGCCGCTTCGTGTCGCGGGTTCTAGTCCCGCGCAGGACAACTATTTATATGACCCATAAATAGTTGTTTTGAGTCTGGGTGTAATTTGTGTCCGTCTATTATATGTTTGTAAAGTACCCAGGACATATGGATTAATTAACTTAACTAACTAAAGGACGAGCCTTAACAGAGTCCTCCACGTGCGGACTGCACGTGTTGGGCCTTTACCTCCAGTGACTTATTTTTAAGTTGAGAGCTTAAAATTACAACTCCCAAAGACAAAGAACAATTAGGCTCAGATAGTTATCCAGCTGAGGAATGAACACATGGGTACAATACTAAGTCACCTAAACTATTTAGCCGCCTGTGCAATCAAACTTTTTGAAAACCCAAACGCAGTCATCTCCGTAAACCTTTAATTACACACAGTTACATGCAGTAAAATAACTTAATGATTAACTATTAAGTTACTATGATTATTTAGCTGTGTGGTGACGGCGACAAATATCAGAATCAGAATATCATCACCCCATCTCATCCCGTGGGGGGCGTAGAAGTCGACCCGAGGGAATATCTACCAGAGGATGGGTAGCAGCTTCCTTCTGATTACTATGAACACATTACTGCGATCGCCAACCCGCCTGCCAAGCGTGGCGATTATGGCATATCCCCCCAAGACGATTCTTGAGGGAGGCTTGTCCAGCAGTGGACTTATTAAGCTGTAATGACGATGATGATTATTTAGCCTGGGGAACCGCTAGACTGGTCCATCATACATTTGTATGGTGGACCAGTATACTTCCCAAATCTAGCTGTTCTTTGAAGAAATGAATATCTCCCATGATTTTATAAATACTATAATAGTTATTAATAGTATTAAAACTTCAGAATTAGGTTTTAACTTTAAAAGCTCCATAACTAACAAAATATCCAATTGAGCACAAAACAAAAATAAAGTCCGTCCTTACATACAATCGAGTAAATAAAATACCCAACAAAGAACAAAACAAAAAGCGGCAAAAAGGTGTCAGTTAAAATGTTTATAAGAAAAAAACCTCTTCTGAATAAAAATAAGCTTTAATAAAAATAAGTTTTAATAAAAAATAAACGGGAGCGTAAATATTGGTAACGATCAGGCGTCGGTTGCACGTGATCCGGTTGCGAACAACCAAGATTTCTGTTACATTTACGTAACCAATCCGGCTGTTATTACATCTAAATTATTCTGTGTTATCGAATTTGAACATTTTTTCGGCGATTCTAAGTGTTGTCTAAACCGCCTTAGAAATTGGGGTAGGTTTGTTTTAATGTAATGTTATCTAACTTCTATTACTTTATATACAGGAATGTAGGTATATGTTTTATATTTTAGTAGCGGTAAAACGGGGTGAATAGAATTCTTGGGATGAATAAAGATAGGGAGAATCTCTATTTCTATAGACTGGGGAAGAGGATATTTCTATTCAACCCTGGATATCTTTTTACGGTACTCAATACTATTTTATTGCCAGATCTGATCTATGAAAATGGCCACAGATAAAGCCATAGCTCATAAATGATTTTTGACTGACATAATGTGTTCTCTCAACAGTCAGACCTTTTCGAGAGACCTTCTAGACCTTACATATTATTATTTATAGTTCGCGATGCGATTAATTGTGTAGAACTAATGGTTGTTAGTTTGGGTGCAACTGTGAGCATAAGGGTCCGCCATTTTTCTAAAAAGAAAGCTGTTGAATGTCACCTTCATTCTTAATAAGGGTGTCCTAAATCTGCTCTACCGATATCTATCGTTTGGAGATTTGATTGACTAGCTTAATGGCAGAGCGCTTGCCCCGGATTGCTAGACAGTGGTTGATCAATTCCCGGTAAATGGGTCGGTTTTGCGGTATGGACTGTTATTGTGGGGTAACTCAACTTTAATTCACGAAGGTTTCCTTTCTCAAAAGAAATGTGTAAGAGCAATTTGCAATATTGATCCACTTTCTTCATGTAGACCTCATTTTAAAAGAATGAAAATACTAACTCTTAGCTCTCTATATATTCTCGAAATTGGACTGTTTGTCAGGAAGCATCCACAATTATTTGAAAGAGTAGACCTAAAAAGCCTGTTTAGCCAAAGAGATCCTACAAAAATTGTAATGTCAAAATGTCGAACTACTCTTCACCATAAAAATTGTATGTTTATGTGTGTTAAAGTGTATAATAAAATACCTCAAACACTACGAGAACTACCACTAAAACTATTCCACTCAAAATTAAAAAAATGGCTAACAGAAAAATGTTTCTACAATATTAACGAGTTTTTAGAAAATAGACAAAAAGTAGAACAATGTAAATAATTATAATTTTTGTATTGTACCTAGCTTTGATGTATACCCGTGTCAATAACCTATTATAATAAAAATATTGTATGCCCAAAACGGGCTGATTGATGTGTCTACCATGAAACATGTAACAACTGTATTATTACTCAATCAGAACAATAAAGACTACTTTACTTTTACTTTACTTTACACTAAAATTTGTGTATTTCTCAGTAAAAGTTAAGCTTTACGCTTTGCATTGCGAATAATATAAAGCTAAAATTTGCCTTAAAATAAATACTGTTTATTCCAACTATCTAAGCAAACCACATCACCGTGTGCAAATTCGGGGCTTCAGGATATATAAAACGTATCAAAATTTGCCTATAAAAATCATTAGTTCAGGTTACTTTATTACTATACAATAAAGGAATTACACGTTTAAGGTACTCATCATTACCCAAAAAAATCAGGAGTGTGTAACTATAATAGTTAATAAACGTTATAGTTAAAAAAGGCCATAACTGAAAGGTAATTTGAACAGCAAGGTATTAAGTACTGTAGCCTTCTGCCTCAACAAATAAAGTTATACTTTATATTTATATCTAATCTACTATATAAAAATAAGTCGGGTTTTCCTTCCTGACGCTATAACTCCAGAACGCACGAACCGATTTCCACGGGTTTGCATTCGTTGGAAAGGTCTCGGGCTCCGTGAGGTTTATAGCAAAGAAAATTTATAAAATTTAACGCGGGTGACACCGCCGGGCACAGCTAGTATTATATAAACCTGTATATCTATAATAAATAATCCCTAATTCTTTACAATGATCTACACATACAACGACTAAGATTAATAAAAAGGAACAGTAAGATACTATAATGGTTAAATGACAATAAAGAAAATCTTCAGGTTACTTTTTAATTATATCGTCAAGCAACACCGAGTGGCTAGAATTGACAAATGTTTTAAGATACGCAAAACCTCATAAAACGGATCAAATAGTCGTTAACTCGCCATAAAATCACTTAAAATGTCACAATTTCAATAGAAGCTTAACATTGATGCTCAAGAAAGTTCCTTTCTATCGCAGATAGTGAAACATGTCAGAACCAGAACACACACTAACAAAAAGATTTTTGGTCGGTCTTTGTTAAAGTCATAACACAATAACCGTTAAGGCATGTCAGAGGCCTCCTGAACGGCTTAAACGACTCTGTCACTGAGGTAATCTTTGCTGAATTCTCTCTCTTTTCTGCAATGATATCTCTCTTCAAGCGAGAGCTTGTCCTCTTCTGCAGTCTGCAGCAAAACGGCAAATATTGGCTAAAATTTTAGCACATTATAGGAAATTGACGACCCCTTGTAAGAAATACTATCCACAGCGCGGGGTTTATTGGATGGACCAATACAGCACTTAGTATTCCACTATCTATGCTATGTGGTGACGACATAGAATGTCATCACCCCATCGTATCCCGTGGGGTGCTTAGAAATTGTCCGAGGGAATACCTACCAGAGAACAGGCAGCAGGGTTTTTCTGTAAGCAAATTGCTATCGCCAACCCGTCTGCCAAGCGTGGCGACTATGACATATCCCTCCATTCTTTGGGGAGGCTTTTGTCCAGCTGTGGACATACTTTGGCTAACATGATGATAAGTCCACTATCCTTACGAATTGAGATAGGCGTACGATCGAATATTAGAGTATTTTCTCCAGTAAAAGCATTTTGCTGATCGCTTTTTGCTCGATTTTGCTCGATATTTACACTCCCATTTTTATATGTAAAATGATAAAATACCGTTTGGAAAAACGTTAATTGATGTAACGGAAAACTTCCACAAAATAGCAATGTGCAAACATTTTTAATTTAGGAAAAATCTACTACAAAAAGTTTTTATACGCGGACACGTTTGCCAGGTCAGTAAATACTTTTTACTATTTTGCAGCTTTTTTGTTAATGCGGGGCCTCCTATCACAAGTATTTAATATACTTAAAAGGAGACCCCTATGTAAGATAAATTGTAGTAGTATAAGATACTGAAATGAACTATTTTTATTTATTATATGACGGTCACCGTAGCCTAGTTGGTAGTGCTCCTGCCTACGAAGCTGGTGGTCCTGGGTTCGAATCCCGGTAAGTGCAAATGTTTGTGTGATGAGCACGAATATTTGTTTCTGAGTCATGGATGTTTTCTATGTATTTATCTATCTATATAAGTACGTATATCGTCGCCTGGTACCCATAGTACAAGCTTTGCTTAGTTTGGGGCTAGGATGATCTGTGTGACATTGTCCCTAGATATTATTATTATTTATTTATTATTTGTTAATAAGGCTCTCCAGTACGTGTAATGAATTGTCATCTAAACAAAAAGTAGGAAATATATATAGTAAACTGGTGAATGCGTGACGAGAGCGTTACGAAAACGTTGATCGTGGCGAACGGGAGTTTAGAGCGAGATAGTTATGTTTCACATGTTACTGTAGGGGTAAGAGAGAGAGAGCAACACTTTTTATAAAGATAGGGCTCAATATACTTGTAGCATACCAGCGGGAGATTTCAGACTATGGCAATAGACGACGATTCCTCTATTTTGTGTACCATCTATGCTCAGACTATGTAGCTTTGATCAGAGATTGAATCTTCGAACGTTGATTTTACAGCTTAATTAAATTTTATCGCTTACTTTAGTGTTTGAAACATTGTGTCTTCAACACTGATTTTGTTCAGTACCACCGAAAAGACATTGTAACAAAATGTGTTTCTTTTTTGTTTACTAAACATTATTACCTTATACATAATTGTGTTGAGGAGACTCTCAATACAGTTATGTCAAAATAGACACGATTATAATGTATACTAAAATACAAATAAATAAAATTGGAGTGTCTGTTTGTAATATTGAACTATCCGGTTTTTACTACATAAATATGAATATATATACGGTACATACACCAAAATAATTTTTTTTACATTTTTTGTCTGTCTGTCTGTCTGTTTGTTCCGGCTAATCTCTGAAATGGCTGGACGGATTTTGACGGGACTTTTATTGGCAGGTAGCTGATGTAATAGGGCGTAACTTAGGCTTTTATTTTAGAAAAAGTATTTTATTTTACTAATAAACTAAATTACACGCGGACGAAGTCGCGGGCACAGCTAGTGTATACTAAAATTACATACTCAAAATCGTCCATGTGGTTCACGACCCGAAAGAATAACTGGGGCTGTTATTCTTTCGGGGCCGGGAACCCCATACCTTCCAGTCGGGCAGCAGCGCCACCTATGTAGTAGCTAACACCTAACAGCGGTCGCCAACTCGCCAAGCACGGTTACTACTTGCGGCATAGGGTTGTTTAAACTCCTCCATACCTAGGGTTTGAATCCCGGTAAGTGCAAACATTTGTGTGATAAGCACGAATATTTGTTTCTGAGTCATGGATGTTTTCTATATATATAAGTATGTATCTATCTATATAAGTATGTATATCGTCGCCTGTTACCCATAGCTTTGCTTAGTTTGGAGCTAGGATGATCTGTGTGACATTGTCCCCAGATATTATTATTATTATTAAAAATAAATCATAACTCCTTTAAAAGCACCAATAAGCGTGTGCACTGAAGAATATTTTTATCAATATACTCTCAAGTTTAGTGCAACGGTGACCTACTTTGTATGCGTAAGCACACTACTTGAAATGCAGCTTTTTATTTAGTTTAATATAACTTGAGAAACGGGAGCTTATTTAGTTAGGATAAAAATATCTATTTGCCTGTTAGTTCTGGGTATAGTTTGAGTTTAGAATACTAATTAAATGTTTAGCTAACGTTTGAAATTCACAGTAAGATATGTCCTGTACAATAAACATCGTAATAGCTGGGAGAACTTCACTGCTGAACAAAAGCCTCCCCCAAGAATCTTCTCTTGGTCTCATGGTCTTATTAATGTCTTGCCGCTTATATTACATAAGTGTGTGCGCAAATACAGGTGCACTTTCTATTCCATCACTCTCATGATCCAATGGGACGACCAGAAAGAGCTCATGTACAGGAGTGACGGTTTTACGTGCTCTTCGAGGCACGGGTATGTAATCTCGCTAACTCTCAAACTTCGTGCATTTCGTAATAGTAAAATCCCAAAATCCCTTTCATTCCCATACAGGATTGAATCCAGACCCGCATTATCTAGGCAGTCAAAGCGTATCGACTCACTGCGTAGCTAAGACTAGATCGCTGATCTACACGCGCGGAACATTAATAAATAAAACTAACATTTCGTTGTATTCTATTCTAGTATTTTTGTTGTGCTTCAACAATTTCTAGTAATGTATACATTATAGTTGATACAATCTACAAAATAAATATTTGCTACACAATATTATTATTTCGTGTAGTGCGTAGTGCCGGATAATGTTACAATAATAGTAACATTTATGGGAACTCTTCTAGTCTCGAAGGTTCTTTTATTGGATATAGATTCGAAAAACATTAGAGTTTGTTCAACAAGCTCATGTGACTTGTCATATATATAGGCCTATTACAAGTCTTTTAAGCTTGTTGAAGAAACACTAATGTTTTATTCTTTTATCTAGATGCGCGGCAGCGTGTACAGCCAAGTTCAAAATAAAAAAGTTGGCAACGAGCCGTGTGAAACAAACACGCACCATTAGGAAAAAAATTAATCTAAAAACTATTGACGGGCTCGTAGGCGTGGTTTACATACGCTTACATAGTACAAGCTCTACTTACTTTGAGATCAGATGGCTGTGTCTCAGGATTTTTTTATTGTTTCGGGACCCTATTACTATGAATCCACTGTCTATCTGTCAGTTGGTCCGTCTGTCACTAGGCTGTAGGTATCTCATGAACCGTGATAGTCAGACAGTTGAAATTTTCACAGATGATGTATTTTTTTGCCGATACAATAACAAATACAGAATAAAATAAATAATGAAGGGGCACCCATACATCAAACGTGATATTTTTCTCGATATTGATTACGGCAATATGTATACGCTAATATTTACAGAACATTTAGTTATACATTCACTTTAAAAAATAATTCAATCAAAATAAATAAATATTTAAGGAGGACTCCCATACAACAAACGTGATTTTATTGCCGTTTACACAGACAATGGTATGGAGTCCTTCGTGTGGAAGTCTAACTCGCACTTGGCCGGTTTTTTATATTCTTTACTTCTTATTGAGGTACAGTCTCTCAATTATTAGGGCTACACAAAATAAAATACATATAGACTACATGTAACTAAAAGTATATATTAACTTTTATAATAGACAAATATTGTTCAACAAAAAACCTTGCTTATATTTCAGCTTCAGATGTTTATCAAACAAATAATATTCGTATCACATCAAACTACATATTTTCATGTTTATAGCCTATTTATGTTGTAACTTTTTCTCCGTAATACTACGTCGTAACGTGTGCCCAATTTGTATAATGTGTAAGCAATTATGTGTTATAATCATTTATATTTTTAGAGCGAAAATCGCGTGTTAAGAAATAAATTAAACTGGTATTAGAAAATTGGAAATGTTATACAGGAAATTCTACTTATTAATGTTTATATGTTTTTTTACACGGAACTTTAATAAGGCACTTTTACAAGAGAGGGGTAGCTACTTTGAAAATGGTATTTACTTAGTTTCATATCGTCTGGGCAGTGGCACAGGAAGTGGTTACCCTAGTGTCTGAGTTGTTTAAGCCGCTCAGTGTTGGCACCGGAGCAGCATACCAGCGAACCCGGGGTCCTCTCATCAGGCGCTAAATAAAGTCACGGCAGATTAGGTTTAGTCAGCGCGAGTTCAACATACCCACCCTTAGACACTTTTTGTGAATGGCATAGGCATTTCCCTTGCCTTTCCAAAAAACGAATGTTGTCTAATGACTACTACCTGTATGGCATGGCATGTTAAGCTTCTACTTCTTGCGGGTACCCATCTATATACTAACTGCAAGCCAATTTGCTTAACCACCCGCTGAGTTTGTTTCGCTGGGTCTTCTCAGTTGGGGCGCATTGGATCCGGTAAACACAAGGTCCTCCATAATGATAACATTTAATTCGTACCTTTATATAGACAGAAATTCAGACAATATGTAGTAAAAATATAGCTAAAATTGAGATAGTTAAACCTACACATGATCCTTGCCAATAACTTAATTTTAGTTAGCTAAATATCGTTACTGTCATAAAATAAATCTTATTTTAAATTATTTCCTACAATCCGTGTAAATATAAATATCTATATGTACCTAGAAATAATTATTAATTAATTATATATTAATGCGAACATGTTCTGATTATTAACAAGCGCTTTTTAAAGTCTACGTGAATAAAAACCTTTTTTTTCTTTTTTTTTAACCTCGCCAATCACGCTCTCCTCTGTTCTCTGGTGAAGCAGTAAAAGGCTCCTAGGCTAACTGTAAAAGCCAGAATAAAAATATTGTGTGGTTTGGCCGTGTACAGTTATCAGGTGATTATTTCATATCATCATCATCACAATATCAACCGAAAGACGTCTACTGCTGGGCAAAAGCCTCCACCAGGGATCTCTTTTTTTATGCAAAATGGGTTTGCGCTTGACCACGATCTCACCTGATGGTAAGTGAAGAGGTGGTTGAAGGTGGACCACGCGTACCCATAAGATGCCTGTTCACTCTAACCTTGAATAAACCCATGATATATGAGTCTGGAAACATGTCGTTTGGGAGGCTGTTCCACAGCTTAGCCGTGCCTATGATGAAAGAGGAAGCAAAACGCTTCGTACGGCATAATGGGATGTCAACGACATAGCGGTGGAGAGCCTCCCGACGCCTTGTAGTCCGATGAAAAAAGGGAGATGGAGGGGTAAGTTCATGGAGGTCTTGAGCGCATTCTCCATGAAACAGCTTGTAGAAAACCGATAAGCTTGCAACCTGACTCCGATGATCCAAGTTTTGCAGCTTTGTACTTGTTAGGTCTCTATCGTCGATTATCCTGCGAGCGCGTCTGTCTATCGAGTCCAACCACTACAATGGGCGATCTTGTGCTGCCCGCATATCCAGCTGCTACCCGCGAGATTATCGGTAGTCTATAGAGAGTATACAGACGTTGCGTCTTGCGGTTCGTGGTCGCCACTCGAGAACTTTTCTGTCACAGTGGTCTTCGGTTCAATACTAAATTATATTTTCTTTTTGTTGCAGTGCCAACATCAGATGTTCAAGGAGTGCTGGGGAAGAAGGCGTCGCTGCCGTGTGACATCCAGCCTCTGCACTCAGATGACGATGTGGTGATGGTGCTTTGGTTCAAGGAGTCTGATGGCGATCAGCCTTTATACAGGTACAGTGGAACAAAAATGAAATGTTTCGTTTTGCTGATGGTACAGACACATCAATTACCCCAATCAGTCAAATTTCCCCAATTGAAATTTTATCACAAAAACCTTATGCTTGTGTGATAAAGATAAAGACAGATTGGAGTAGCTGGATGTGCTGGCGTCTGTACATTGAATAGACTTTTTAACCATTTTTAGAGAGGTAGGGCACAGTGTTCATTTGCTCAATGAGCAGTCCGACTGAGGAAGTACCTCCACCTTACAGAAGACATTCCTTAATAATAACATTAATAATTTTAATGTTGTGTTTCTACGAGAGAGTAAGGTCGCCAGAGCTCATTGGGGTGGGGTGAACGGTCAGCAACACTTGTTTGCCTTCTTTTTTAGCCCAGCAACACACCTGCGACTCCTCTGGTGTTGCGAGTGTCCGTGGGCGGCGGTGATCGCTTATCATCAGGTCACCTACGTGCTCGTTTGTCGCCCTTAGGCCAACATGCACCAAAAGTGAGCCTAAAATAAAGTAACTCGAGTTAAGTAACTTCGGGTTAATTCGTTAAAATTTTAACTCGATATTCTGTTGCGCTAATGAAAAATAACACGGAGTCAACTAACTCTGTGTTTCTCTATTTTATGTTGGTATCATTAAAGAGGTTTTATTCCGTAATGTAATCCAATCAAATATGGATGAGTGAACAATGAGTGAAATATTTATACACCTCTTTTTGTCACTAGAAGACTTTGTATATGATATAATAATAATATCTGGGGCCAATGTCACACAGATCATCCTAGCCCCAAACTAAGCAAAGCTTGTACTATGGGTACCAGGCGACGATATACATACTTATATAGATAGATAAATACATATATACATAGAAAACGTCCATGACTCAGGAACAAATATTCGTGCTCATCACACAAATATTTGCACTCACCGGGATTGGAACCCACCAGCTTCGTAGGCAGGAGCACTACCAACTAGGCTATGGTGACCGTCTCATGTGTAAAGTTTTTTCAAAGACATTTCAATTTGATTGTTTGTTATAATTTTTTATTTTATTTATTATTTTTCTATTGTATAATTTAATTGATATGTATTCTATACGGATTCAAACACAATGACAATTGTTAATGAGTAAATAAATAAATGTGTCCAATCAAAAAAACCAATCTGTCAATTTCAAGTCGTTCAACTATTGTCATGTCAAAGTTGACATGATCGGACCTTTTTGCAACTCTTCTATTATAAAAGTCCGAGCTAATAAATATATTCGATGATTTTTTCATCATCATCGCACAATAAGAAATTTATTTGATTTTTTCATCATCATCGCACAATAAAAAAAACTCATAATTGGTTAGGACACAAACTGTTTGAAAATCTCTGACTTTCACTTCTGCAACCCAACATAACCCCTCAAACGAAACAAATTTGACATTACTAATCCGGAGTTAGTGATTTAACAAAATAATCCAAGTTTGGTCTCTAACTCTTGGTGGTCCAATAGGTAATTGTAATTTAACCCCATATTAGCCACTAACTCAGAGTTAATTCATTTAACCTGGGGTGTAGCAACATATAAAAAACTTAGCATTCAGTACAAGTACCTCATAGACCGGTTATGATTTGATATATCTCTTTCATATAACGTAGGTATCGTGGTACCGCCTTTTCTTTGACGGGCCCGTTGGCGTGGTTGGTAGATTCTTGCCTTTCATGCCGCAGGTCGTGGGTACGATTCCCAACCAGGCCAGATATTTGGCCATTTTTTCAGCATGATCATGTCTGAATATCCTGAGTCTGGTTGTAATTACCCACATAAGTATGTATTTAAAAAAGAAAGTAAGTAGTAGGCATAGACTCTGTCTAATGAAAGTTGAACCTCGTGTTTTCTCAAGTTGGAACACTGACACTTTTGTCTATAATGACATCTTGTCTATGGCCACGTTGTTATTGTTTTATAAACTGTGCGATTTTTCAAGATTTATTAGTGAATCATGAATAAAACCATTAAAAGTAATGTGCGGAAGGTACTTTTTAATATGCTCAATAAACAAAAGAAGAAACAAAAAGAAGAAGAAGCCATTTTCAAGGAAAAAAATGAGTGTTTAGACATCGTCATGAAATTTATAGGTTAGTTGTTTATTGACGGTATGGAGATTTTGATACTTTGATCAGTAATATAAGGTTTTATTATATTACTATTATAATACTACATTAGTATTAAAATTGAATTTGAAGAATATTATTCCAAAGCAGAACTTTTAGTTTTGGTGGAGAAGCATAGACTATGAAGCCAATTTATGAAGCTGATGAAATTTTAAGACAACATGGACATGAGGTGTTAAGACTTCCTCCATATCATTGTGACCTTAACCCAATTGAACTCATAAGTATGGAGTATTGGTAAGCGGAGAGTGGGAAATAAAAATATTTTCAAATCAGCAGCGGAAATTGAATTAATAATGAAAGAAGTTTTCAAATATGTTACTCCGGACTGGAAAAAAATACAGACCATGTGTCATCATCATATTGAAGATCAGTATAAGAATAGAGATGGCATAAAGGAAGAGATGGAGCCATTCATAATAAAAGTGACTGAAGCAACTCCGATGAATCTGATATGGGTGTGGAATTTCTGGAATCAGATTTTGACTATAATAATTGAAATATAATCTTTTCATACATACATACATATTTTTATTTCTTAACAACTTATCACTATATTATTGACGTTTTAAAAATCTACAATAATATAATAAATTAATGATATATTTATATAAGAGAGCATGTTAATCTACCGACCATGGTATACATATCTGGCTTAAATGGCTCAGTAGATCAAGTGTCATGTCATGTCATTTCATTGCGTGGAGTCCATATACATAAAAGTGTAAATGCATATTGGTTCAAAATATTAAATCTTCGAAAGTTCCTCACACATTGTTAAAAAGTTTTGACTTTATATGCATCATGTAAATCTCACATACTAAACGAGTGGCGGAGTGCAAGTAACGAGTAGTATAATAACACTGGTCTGCGAATTATTTTTTTTTGTAAAGTTTTTTTATTAAATGGTTAACATTTGTTTTAATTGTCTTAAAAGTAATAGAAAACGGCATTCATATGATATATACCACGTCACGTTTATCATATTTAGATGATATAGCATTTGAATACGAAAAATAACAAAACAATAATTTAATAAAATTAATGAGAATAATTTGTGAATATTTTGTAAAGTTTTATTGAGTATGTAGTTATGAAAATACTACATTAAGGTACACATAAAGAAAAAAATAATGGCAACGTTTTTTGTTTAAAAAAAAAAACTTGTGTGTACTTATGTACACGCGTTAGAAGTTATAGGTACTTCTTAATATACAACTTGAACATAGTTATCAATTTTCATACCACCTAGAACTAACTTCATGCTGTTATTTTTACGATGCGCGCGCACGATGCGAAAATTCACTGTCATACCACCTAGAACTAACTTCATGCTGTTAAATGTTTTGGTGTCGGTGTGCGCGCGCATCATAAAAATTCACTCTCATCATTTTTCTCCATCGCGCCAAAAGAAGTATAACTTCAAAAAAGCTGCGTTTTGTTGGTTTTCGTTTATGATTTTTTATTTCATCTCTGTGTATCATCCAGCAATAGTCCGCCATCATATTAACGTCCCAACGACCTTGATATCTTCTTTCCATCTCTTTTACGTCCTGATGAAACAGTTCACCTTGTTCTTCACTGTAGTCGATTAGATTTTTTGGACTAGATTTTTTAGGAAACAATCAATGTGAGACTTCATAAAATTAATTTTCCGACTCATATTACAACCTAAATTTTTTAGGCGTTTAACATTTCCTGCACAATATTTGAATACGCAGGATCTTTTGTGTTGCCTAGAAACTTAGATACGACATTTTTAAAGCCATGCCAGGCATTTCGTTCCAAGGTTGTCATCACTTTGTCAAATTCTGTATCCTTAATCAGTTTCCTGATGTCAGGTCCCGTGAATATTCCCTCTTTCAACTTCGCATCAGTTAAGCTAGGGAAACATGAAATACTTGAAAGTATTTCCATCATGCATAATACCTTTACAAATTTCACCACTGCTTTGCAGATGATCACTGTGTTCTGAATTTTGTGATAGAGGCGTTTTGAAGCTATTAGTGTCAGTAGGATCTGGTATGGGTATTTCGGGCCCATGTGAAAAAAATATTTTTTTTGTTACTCTTTCTCACACGGGAAAGGCAGGTTAGTAACAATAGACTATAGGATGATTGGTCATAGAGTATAGAATAGAAATATAGATCATGGAATCGATTAGGTAAAAAAACAAACTAACTTACCAATCTAACGAACTATTATATAGTTATCTATATGCAAAAAGAATGCGACGTGATACGTTAAAACAAAGTTTATATTTGCTATATACAGGCCAACATCTACATGTTTGTGATGAATTTATTTAAAAAACTTTTTCATCGCAGACCTGTGTAATTAATAATATTAAATTTGAACCCAAAAATAATAAAATATCAAAATCGTTTTCTCTAACTATAGTCTGTGCTTCAAATTATTTGAATTTACCGCGTTTTGCGAGGCTCAACTTTCATTTGCCATACTCTACAGTTATCTGCTTTCCATAGTAGGTACATACAAGCTCTGCTTAGTTTAGGATCAGATGGCCGTGTGTGAATAACGTCACACACGGCAACCTGATCAAAGAACTTTCTCAGAATAATTATTTTTGGGTTTGTTAATCGTTATTAACTAAAGTTTTGAATAAAGTTAAAGATTTATCATAGAAACTGTAGAAAACTGTGTACTGTACAACATTATTGATAATTATTTACAACATTCAGCATTCACCGTAGCCTAGTAGGTAGTGCTCCTGCCTACGAAGCTGGTGGTCCTGGGTTCGAATCCTGGTAAGTGCAAATATTTGTGTGATGAGCACGAATATTTGTTTCTGAGCCATGGATGTTTTCTATGTATATAAGTACCTATTTATCTATCTATATAAGTATGTATATCGTCGCCTGGTAGGTACCCATAGTACAAGCTTTGCTCAGTTTGGGGCTAGGATGATCTGTGTGACATTGTCCCCCTAGATATTATTACATTACTAATTATTTCTTTGTAGTACTAGTAGCTTCATTACACGAAATGTAATCTAGCCAATATAGCAAAAAGAGAGAGGGATAGGTGGGCTTAAATGTAATAAGATCAAAGGTATAAAAAAATGTCTTATTTTTTGTCTTAGAATATCAAAAATCTGTTCAATTCTCAATCTGGAAGCGGAGAAAAATGTAAAAGAGTGTTTTCATGAATTGTGATTTAATAAAACGATTAAAGAATTACAAAAAGAAAAAGAAAAAAATAGCTTTGCACTAGGTGGTTTGTCTAGTAGTATATTGTTATATGCACTTTATAATATGATCTAGTTAATTTTAGTTAAATATGTTAAATAATAAAAAATTACAACTAATAACTAAAAACTATAACGACCATCGATTATATATCGATTTAAATGAATTATATTTTCAATGGCAGCATTGACAGCTATCTGACATTGACGGAGTTTTGGCGCCAACGCGGAAAAAGACGCATCAGAGCATTGTTTCATTTTCAAAAACTGGTGTAAATTCAAGTTTTTATGTGTAAATATGGTGGATTTTTAGACATAACATCATGGACAATGTACACAAGTGGAGGAAAGTGCCATATTGCCGTGAATTGTGATTTTCCGTGTTGTAACCAAAACTCCATAAAAGCCTCTAGTAAAGTCTCCACTGCTTTACTGGGGTTGGACAAGGACTATGTATGACTTGACTGTGACGGACTTTACTTGACAATGACGGAAATAAATGATATAAAAATATATTTACTGAAGGCTCATAAGGCCAAAGAAGCCAGAGCCGTAAAACAGAATAAATAAAAAAAAAATAATCTGACATTGACACTTGCATATTGTTATTGTTTAATG
This sequence comes from Pseudoips prasinana, assembly GCA_951640165.1. Lineage (NCBI taxonomy): Eukaryota > Metazoa > Arthropoda > Insecta > Lepidoptera > Nolidae > Pseudoips > Pseudoips prasinana. The sequence continues at coordinate 31,543,274 of OX621252.1, forward strand.
TTTCTGCTCCACTCATTTCGTGTTTTCTGATGCGTTTTGAGTATTTTCCCATAAAACTGTAAATGTCTATCTAAGTACCTACATTTATGAATTTTATTTACTTATTTATGTTGGTGGTTGATAAATATGTGTGTCTATTTTGTTTGTTGTTGATTTGACGTCGGTCTACTCATCTACTTAAACTCAAAATATTACTTGGCCATTTATTACCGATTAATATTTTCCTTCGTTTGTTGGCTATCATAACTTGACATTGGCGAAATTGTGGTGGTGAACCCACAAGTGCCACAAATAAGAGTTGAAGTTGAAGTTGAGTATTTTCCCCGATTTTTATTTTCAAAGACCACTCCTTTGTTTATTACGGATTGTAGGAAACTTGCTTTCTCATTGGACACCGAAGATCGCTCATACATTTCACTTGAAATTGTCCGTTTGGACTTTACCACCGGCTTGGACATTGTAACTATGGATCGCTGTGTGAACTGTGGAATAGCAACTAATCACTGCAATACCCTAGGCCGACGTCTCTTGGACGAGGAAAAAATTCTGTCAGTAAGTAATTCGGCAGTAGGCACCTGACTCTGTAATTAAATATAATCTACCTCACTACCTTGCAGGTTCAAAATATGTTTATTATTATCTATACATATAATAAAATCGTAGGAAAGTCAAAACTGTACATTGAATATTTTTTTTAAAGGATACTTGGGGATACTGGAAGAGATCGCTTTATGCGATATGACCGCCCTTTGTACAACTTGTTTATGTAATATCCTATGAAATATGTATTCTTATAGTGTACAATAAAGAGTATTCTATTCTTGGGGCGTGAGCTACAATCGATATCGAAGCCAAGAATATAGTTTTTAGAATTTTTTGATTTACTTAAAATTTTGCATGAATATTACGAAGAAGTCGAGTCAACATATAGGCTACATATTATCACGCTATCACCTACGGGGGAGGAGCTGTGACAATTTATAAAGTTTAACGCGGGTAAAACCGCGGGTCACAGCTAGTATTTAATAAAAATACATTTAAAATAATACAACATTTAAAACAAAAGTTATCTAAACATTGTAAAAGTGATTCAATATTGAGATTGAGTAGGTAATGATAGGTATGATTATCTAAGGGCATTTTTCCATTTTTAGGTATGTAGTAGTGACTATGTTTGTCAAGCATGCTGGGACTTAGCTCGAACTCCTTATGTTGATGTTCAAAGAAGAGTACTATGTGGCCACCATAACATCTGCATCCATCCGTTGTGGTCGCTCTCTTGCATCACTAATCAGTCATTTGCTTCATACTAACTCAACCCGTGAATCTAGAATGTTTAATGTTATACAAGAATGGATTACACCTCGAACTGTAAGTAATTAACTTATGATTAAAATATTGTTTACTCCTGCAAATCAAAAATCATTTCAAATACATAGGCCAGCCATAACATTTATTGTGTTTGCATTATGTATAAATAAATGGAAATGCCTTATAACAAAATATTTTCTCTTGGTGTGAAAAGATTTTGTTACAAAGCATATAAATAGATATATATTTATAAGCTGAGCTGCAATTTCACCTGTGTCACATAAGAATTTATGTAATGCATCATTTTTCATTGACAAACTGCTCCTTTTTGTTGTAGTGTAATGTTATAAGCTTTATGCCCTATGCTCATACCTATAATATAAGCAAAACATTAAAAAATGGTGACCTGTTTCAGAGGAGTTCGGAGTACATAATTTTTATATATTAGATATTATATATTGCTATTATTCTAGAATGAAAATAAAGATATATATTATGTATATTTGTATTTATATGTACTAACCAGAGATAAATCTTAATATATTCCAATTTTGATTATGTATGTATTTTGCAGATAAGAGCTGCAAGTCACATATGTCATGCTTGTTGGGTGGTTGCAGACAGAGCTGCTGTCTATATGGTATCAGGCCCAACAACTCCATCCCAACAAGACAGCCCTCAAGAACAAGATGTTCCAATTGTATCTCCCACTGAACAAGAAAGAAACAGCCAACTGGAACCCACTATTGTTTTGCCCGAATACATGAGAGCTATAGAAACGGAAAGTTGATGTTTCATCGAAGGATGCAGGAGAACAGACAGATACAGAGTTCCACTTCCTACCAGAAAAATATTGCTTAACCAATATAAATATTACATCCCCGAAAATAATTGTCTTTGTGATCAACATTTGGTTATTGAAGCATGGGATTTCCTTGACAGTTTAAGATCTAATTATGTTCAGTCTTTTACTGCTAAACACATCCAGGACATGATGTCCTTACAAGAAGTTACCTTCTGATACTGGATGACTTCATTTTGAAAACATAAATTAAATGGAAGAATATGTTGTACATTTTTTTTTTTTACTGTTTGGACTATTTTTTTTGGACTGGACTCAATAAAGCACAGGTTTAGCAGAAGAAATAGATCGGTATACAAATATAGATAATGATGAGGCTGATTTTATTATAAGAAATAATAATAATAGGCGTCAAAATAAGTTTAAGACTATCACAGTACACAATTATAATCTTAATGATTTCCAACTGCCAACTGCTCCTTGTTTTCAATTCTTTAATTTTATGCTAAATGTAACAATAATAGATTAGTAACTTGCTATTTATTATTTATTGAAGGATATTAAAAATATCAGTGAGGTAACAGACCGCACCAATGGTCTAATTCAAAATAGTTTGTTGCTTTAATTACTGTTTTTAAACTGTGTTTATGTATTGCATTGTGAGTTTAACAAGTACAAGTGTATGTAAATACCCAAGTGCTGAATAAATTTCATTATTTCATTTCCCTCCGCTCTGCAATAGTGAACTTATACTGATTTCTTTAGGAACCTACCAAATCAAGCAGGCATGTTCATATTATGGGGAACAAGTCAGAGGGAATGGAGACTTTCTTATTGAAGTATGCAGGGAGATCAGCAGCAGCCTTCGTCGAGAGCTGTTGGCGTCCAATACTTCTTGGATACTAAAAGGTCTCATCCAATCAAACATACAAATAAGCTGAAAAACATATTTTGTTTATATTTTAGTTGACAACTCTCATAGAGGAAGGGATGTTATTTAAAATGTATTACTGTAATTGTATTGTAGGCAGACAGACTGTAGGCTCTCATATTATGAGTACCTATTATAATATTGTACCTTAGCTGGGCTAGGTACCAAGATAATATTGTTCCACCTGCACAATTCTTAGATAATATTAAGAGAGGTAGGGCATAGCGTTCATTCGCTCAAAGAGCAGCCCGACTGGGAAAGAACCTCCACCTTACAGAACATTAATAATTTTAACGTTGTGTTTCCGAGTGTGAGTAAGGTCGCCAGAGCTCATTGGGGGGGGGGGGGGGGGGGGCAACGCACCCGCGACATTTTTGTTGTTGCGAGTGCCCATGGGCGGCGGTGATCACTTACCATCAGGTGACCCACTTGCTAGTTTGTCGCCCCCTGATATGAAAAAAATAAATTTATTAATAATACAGTGTTTTATTATTTCTCGAAGCCTATTTATGGATTCAATTTATTGATGTTCATTGCTAATTATGACTTTAAAAATAATTCCCCTTTAAATATTATAAACAAACAAAAGTGGTTAAAGAAATCAGAACAACTCTTGGACGGTCACCGTAGGCTAGTTGGTAGTGCTCCTGCCTACGAAGCTGGTGGCCCTGGGTTCGAATCCCGATAAGTGCAAATATTTGTGTGATGAGCACGAATATTTGTTTCTGAGTCATGGATGTTTTCTATGTATATAAGTATTGATCTATCTATATAAGTATATATATCGTCGCCTGGTACCCATAGTACAAGCTTTGCTTAGTTTGGGGCTAGGATGATCTGTGTGACGATGTCCCCAGATATTATATTATTACTCTTTTAAAGAGATTGTAACATAACCTCAAATTTACCTATTAAACTCTCAGATTGTCAAAGCTTACAGAATTTTCAGGGAGCAACCGATAAGTCTGAATTTATCAATTTATATCACTTTCATCTCGTTACATTTTGACCCACGAATGTATGTAATTGTTTCTGTCTCCTTTCGGTCATATCCGATTTGAATTGGTTTTGTATATCTATGTAAGATCCAATAAGAAACTATAAGTTTAATAATAATAATATTATTATTAAACTATAAGTATATAAGAAACTATAAGTTTAATAATAATAATATTATTATTAAACTTATAGTTTCTTATTGTAGGTACTATAAGTATTTTAGTCTGAGTTGGTTTCTCTGGGTCTTCACAACTGAGGCGCAATGGACCTACTGATAGCATTAAGCTCAACCGTCGTTATATAGACAAGTTACATACCTTAATATTACAAGAAACCGTTCAGACAAGATGTAGTAAAATATATCTAAAATCACTAAAATATGCAAATTATCAATATGCATCGATAATTAGTATTCACATACCAATTTAGAGAATAAATCATACAAATTAGCTGTTTAACTAGATCACTACTATCATAAATTAAATCAAAATTCTTAATGATTAAATATAAATCACAGATCTAGTTCTAGTTTTGAATTTAGAATTAATTATACATAGTTAACTTATTATACGATAATTCATTTTAAGTGTTACACATTTATAAGCATATGCTTATGTGATAAAAATCTATAATAGATATTTGCCAGATGGGGTAGCTGGATGTGATCTGCACATTATTTGTAGTCAAATTAGCGGTACTTAAATTCGCCCAAACTTGTAAATTTAATTATTATAAACCCATGATGTATATTTTATTCGTGTTTAACTTATTGTATGATATCGTACTTTACATTTGACGCATTCTGTGGTCTCCAGTAAGTAAATAAGAAGAATGCTCACTACCCACTGGTAAACACGCTCGATGTCGACCGGCAGACTAACAGTACGAAGAATTACCAACTATTATGGAGACAGAACAATGATAAAATGCTTGCCATTCCAGTTAAATAGTCTGCGAGATGACATTTGGCATGAAACTGATAAAAATAAATTTAAATTAAAAAACAACATCAACTAGATTTAATTTAATGCATCATGAAATGTAAATACTATTTTTTATAGACGGGCCTGTGGGCGTGGTTGCCAAATGATCGTTTTTCACGCCAGAGGTCGTGGGTTCGATTCCCACCCAGGACAGGTATTTGTGTGCATGAACATGTCTGTTTGTCCTGATTCTGGGTGTATTTATCTATAAGTATGTATTTATAAAAGAAAAGTAGTATATAAGTTATCCAGTTTCCACACTACAAGCTCTGCTTAGTTTGGGATTAGATGGCCGTGTGTAAATAATATCCCAGGATATTATTATTGTTCCGGGATATTATGTTTGGTTATAAAGAAAAATAGTAAAATGTACAGAGACTCGATCCTACAGTCAAACCGGTAACACGGTTTTGTGGGACAATGAAAATTTCCGTTATTTGCGCACCGATTTTGATAATTCTTAATTGAGTATGCTTTTAAGATGGTCTCATATAAATATCATACAAAACTGTTCAAAAATTAAGGATTTTGAAAGAAAAGTATGAGGCGATTCTATATATTTTTTAAAACAGTATCTATGTATTAACCTCAAAATGGGCAATCTCCAATTTAATCGTCCGGCGGATCTTGAACCAGCACCATCTATATATCCGTGATAGGCGCGTTAAGTAATGATTTCCCATTTTTGAGATCAGATTTTCGCTTTGCATTAAGTATAATGCTGTAATATTTAAATTTAATAGTATGTATTATTTTCCAAACAGTTACGACATCAGAGGCCGTTCAGCCAACCAGCCAAAGCTGTGGTCTTCCCCCACAGTCTTCGGGAACAGGGCATTCTTCCGCGGCAGCGCCACGCCAGCAGTCCTGATGCTGGACAACGTGATAGCTTCTGACGCAGGAGTGTACAGATGCAGGGTAGACTTCAAGAATTCTCCTACGAGGAACTTGAAAGTTAATTTTACTGTAATAAGTAAGTATTTTTAGTATTATAGAAAATTAGGGAATATCAGGCGGCTCAAGGTCACCCAAAGAGCAATGGAAAGGGCTATGCTTGGAGTTTCCCTGCGAGATCGAATCAGAAATGTTGAGATCCGCAGGCGAACCAAAGTAACCGACATAGCCGTAAGAATTGCCAAGCTGAAGTGGCAGTGGGCAGGGCACATAGCTCGTAGAGCCGACGGCCGCTGGGGCAGAAAGGTTCTCGAGTGGCGACCACGAACCGGAAGACGCAGCGTGAGCAGGCCCCTACAAGATGCGGATAGCGCAAGACGGCAATTGTGGAGATCTATGGGGGAGGCCTTTGTCCAGCAGTGGACTTCTTTCGGCTGATATGATGAGGAAATTAGGTAAGGATCTAAAATGATGAAAACTGTAAGAGGCAACTCACTCAATAACTTTTAAGTAATCTGACCCTAAGTCACTGCTACGTTAGAAGTCGTGGGTTCGATCCCCACCCAATACAAATCTTTGTGTGATAAGCACGATTATTTGTTCTGTGTCTGGGAGTAAATAATCTTTAATATGTATGTATTTCGAAATATATAAGTACGTTTATCAGTTGTCTGGTTTCCATAGTACAGACTCTGCGTAGTTTGGGATCAGATGGCCGTGTTAGTTGTCCCACGATATTTATTATTATAAGTTAACACAAGGTAATTTGTCTAGGATTCATCCATCTCAAGGAAAACTCGTTTTTGCGAAATGTGAACGATGCCAGTAGAGATCCGAGAGTTCGGTCTACCTAATTGGTACTACGATAATGGAATAATTAGAGCAATACTTCCTAATATGTAGAATCAGAAATAAATATTTGGGGCCAACTAACACACTGCCACCTGAGCAGCGTATTTATTATATAACTAGCTGTGCCCGCGACTTCGTCCGCGTGTTAATTAATATATTTCGTTCTTTTATGTTTTTTTTTGTAAAATAAAAGATTAGGCTACTTTTATTTTAGAAAAAGTCAGCTACCTGCCAATAAAAGTCCCCTCAAAATCGGTCCAGCCATTTCAGAGATTAGCCGGAACAAACAGACAGACAGACAAAAATTGTAAAAAATGTTATTTTGGTGTATGTACCGTATATATAATCATATTAATGTAGTAAAACCGGTTATTTCAATATTACAAACAGACACTCCAATTTTATTTATTTGTATAATAATAATAATTATATAATATCAACTGTGATTAATAATAGTTATTAGTTATTTTTAGTATATCTATATCTTGTTGTTGTTTTCTTGTTTATTGAGACTTTTCTCCCGCAGTCAAACCGACTGATCGGTTTTGTGGGGTATTTTTCTGTAATTGTGTTTTCATATTAAGGAAACAAATGAAATAAATAAATAATATTATAAGTAAACACGTTTATGCGAAGTGTTAACAAACCGAATAGAGTTCAGTGTACCGAATAAGTGGAATAATTAGAGTAATACTCCCCAATATTTAGACGTAGAAATAAATATCTTGGGCCAGCTAACACACTACCATCTTCATGTTAGCTCCAGATACTAATTTATTTATTATGTGTGGTGTCCGTTACAGTTTTTACATACTTAGTACTTGTATTATGTTGCTTTTGATTAAAATAATTACTATTACCTCAATGACCTCATGTCTTGGGTTGAATTCCTGCACAGATCAACTGTTTGTGGGACCATAAAGGTCAGTAGGTAGGTGGTCTGGGTGTGCTATAGATGTACAATTAGTTATGAGATGTACAATCTTAAAGATGTAGCTAAGATTTTCGCCCCGACTGATCCAAACGAGTACGTATTTTCGTAGCCTTTCAAAGGCAAAAACAAACATTTCCATTCTATGTAGAAAGACTTCACACATGATACATTCGCATCTGCCTAGAACTAAGTAAATTGAATTCTTGTGCTGTCGAGTTTCACGTTCGCTGGCAATATTCCTCTAGTGACTTTACGTGTTCATATTCTGAAAATATACTATCGTTATGCCATGTTCGAGTATGATGTCTTTCTGTGCTTATACTGTGTGTGGTAGAATAGCTAGCAACTGAATGAGCCGATTTTAGTGCAGCTTTTAGTACGGTTATCCACATACAATAAAAGGAATTCGGAACCATGATAGGAGAACTTTTTTATATGCCGTTTTTATGTGTCAAGACCCATTTTTTCAGAAACATTTGCAGGTAATAAATTGATATTAATATGATTTAATTAGGTTGACAATCCCCGGGTGTGAATGGAGCTGTGAAAAATATATATTTCTAAAGGCCTATGCTCAACATGTTTTTGAAACGCGCCGTTGACGCGCGTTTGTAGCGATACAGACGCGATACGCACGCAAGTCAGACGCTGCCTGTAGACCTTGCAAACGAAAACAAACTTTTCTATAGGAAAAAAGCGCGCCGTTGACGCGCGTACTTATAACGCGCGTTGACGACGACGGCGCGTTTAAAAAACGTGCTGTGCACAGGCTCTAAGTCGTTAAACCTGTTGGATTAATGGTTAGGGACCTGATTGCTGAGCCAGGTCACTCATCTAACAGAGGCTCAGAGTCATCTAACAGAGACTCAGAGTCATCTAACAGAGACTCAGTGTCATCTAACAGAGACTCAGTGTCATCTAACAGAGACTCAGTGTCATCTAACAGAGACTCAGAGTCATCTAACAGAGACTCAGAGTCATCTAACAGAGACTCAGTGTCATCTAACAGAGACTCAGTGTCATCTAACAGAGACTCAGAGTCATCTAACAGAGACTCAGAGTCATCTAACAGAGACTCAGAGTCATCTAACAGAGACTCAGAGTCATCTAACAGAGACTCAGAGTCATCTAACAGAGACTCAGAGTCATCTAACAGAGACTCAGTGTCATCTAACAGAGACTCAGAGTCATCTAACAGAGACTCAGAGTCATCTAACAGAGACTCAGAGTCATCTAACAGAGACTCAGTGTCATCTAACAGAGACTCAGAGTCATCTAACAGAGACTCAGAGTCATCTAACAGAGACTCAGTGTCATCTAACAGAGACTCAGTGTCATCTAACAGAGACTCAGTGTCATCTAACAGACACTCAGAGTCATCTAACAGAGACTCAGTGTCATCTAACAGAGATTCAGAGTCATCTGGTCAGTGGGTATTCTTAGGGGGTCATATTTCTTCTTTTACTTAGTATTGAATTAGGTAAGTGATACATAATTTGTAAACAGAGAGCGAGCACGTTGCCGACTAACTGCTATGCAGTTCAAAAATGTGAAGATGTAAATATGTACTACTTCATTTGTTCAATAATAATTTTTATAAAATAAAACGCTTTATTTTTCTATTTGCTATTATCAAGTTTGATGAACGTGTCTTAACTGTCCAGGTCCACATGGCATTTCTACTATTCCTGACTGACTCAGTACTAAAAAAAAATCGTAAAAAGACCAATAGGGAATCAGTAACTAGGATAATTAGACCTGGTGTCAGATACTTTAAGGGATCTGACTATCTGTAAGATCTCGAGTCAATGAGATTGAGAGTAGAGAGATAGGCAGAAACCTCATAATATGCGTACAGTTCCATTTATTTTTCTATTTCCAAGTTATAACGTTTGTTCTTTGGGGTTTTCGCGAACGAGTAAAAGAAAACAAGTTGTTATTAGAATAATGTCTAATTAGGCACACAAGGTTTGCAACAAGAATAAGAAAACAATCACGTTTGCACAGTCATTATTAAGACAGTAGGTAGTCGCGAGCGCGCCAGACCGTGCGCATTGCAACGACTCTCGTGGACGGACTGCCGGGGGTGCGCGGGCACATGGCGCGCGCTGAAGCGGGGGGAAGGGTAGCCCTCCCTTTTACCGCGTAAGATAGGTACATATTCTAACTAAACGTTGGGACAGCGCGTTACACTCTCCCCCTTTTGACCAGGGAAGGGTCTCCCGAGTGGTCAAACAAAAATGGTAACAAGGCACGCTACAGTTAGATCACCTTTCGTGGGCGACCTCTATTACGTTTAGGAATAATCGGCTCAGGACATTCACCCTCTCTAGCATGGTAAGGACGCAAATCTGACACGTGATACTTACCGAAAATTTCTCCTGTCTTATCATGAGCTAGGAGGTAAGTAGTAGGACTTACCTTTTTAGAGATGACGTACGGTCCATCTCGTTTTGGATTAAACTTCGAGGTCACACCCTTTGCGGCATTACTAAGCGTATGGGTCCGCATCAGGACTAAATCTCCTTCCAGGTATTCATGGGTTGACGTGCGACCCTTATCGGCATATGTCTTACGGACATCTTGTTGCCGTTCCAGAGTTTCTTTAGCTGTCGAGACGCTATCTGCGAGCTTGAGCAGATAAGGCGTAATTTGGGGAACATAATTCTCGGATTCCACTACTGCTCTTAGGTCTGCCTGAGCAGTTAAGGGTGACCGCAGCTCACGTCCGAAAGTCAGGTAAGCTGGGGTCTGATCCGTAGACTTAGTTACTGAACTATTGAAAGCAAACCGTACAAACGGTAGTACCTCTGGCCAAGTTTGATGGTGACCTTCCACTAAGATGGCGAGCTGAGCCTTTAGATCCCTATTTTTCCGCTCAACGGGATTTGCCTCGGGATGATACAAGGGCACCAAACTTTGTTTAACGCCTAGAACAAACATCGCCTTCTGCATAACATCTGCCACAAATTGCACTCCGTTATCAGAAATCATCCGTCTAGGAAGACCAAATCTCATAAATACCTCATTGACCAAAGTTTTAGCACACGTCTCTGCTGTAGCTTCGGTGAGAGCGAACACTTCCACCCACTTACTGGTGGTGTCCTCCACTATGAGTATCCATCTCTCACCTTGGGATCCTTTAGGCAACGGACCAAAAAGATCAGTTGCGATAGTTTCAAACCTTTGAGACGGGACAGGAGTTTGAAGCAAGCCGGCTGGTTTGAGTGTTGAAGGTTTATAACGTTGACACTCGATGCAAGTCTTCAAGTACTCAGTTACAAACCGTCTCATACCAGGAAAATAGAAACGTTGCGAGATACGATGTATTGTTCTATCAATACCACCATGAGCGGCGGTAGGCGAGTCATGACATTCGATCATGACTTCTTTCCGCAGGCTCTCCGGTACGACGAGTTGAGGCTCCTCGGAATCAGTATCAGGTACATACCGATACAGAACACCTTGATTCAGGAGATAGCCTCTCTCAGACCAACGATTTATATTAAGTTCATCCTTACCTTCGAGGTCATGGATGATCTTTGCAACTTCCGGATCAGCTAACTGCGCATCACGGGTAGAGGTTGCATTCCAGCGGGGTATATCAACTACGACAGGACAGATAGCCGATTCAGATGCAGGACCATCTGATGTCACGGGGCGGCTGAGCGTATCGGCAAGTACGTTAACCTTACCTGGGGCATAATCGATATGCAGGTCGAAAGATTGCAACTTCAAGGCCCAACGTACTAACCTGCCACTTGGGGACTTGAGGGTAAAGAGCCATTTCAAGGGTTGGTGATCTGTTATCACGTTGACCTGGTGACCATCGATGTAACCTCGGAAACGTTCTACTGCCCACACGACTGCGAGAGCCTCCCTCTCCGTGGTGGAATAATTCTGCTCGGCCGGAGTTAGCAGACGGCTGGCATATTCAATTGGAAGTTCCTGATTCGGTGACTCCCCCTGGAGCAAGGCTGCGCCCAGTGCGTAATTACTGGCGTCAGTCCGCAATACGAATGGTTTCGTATAATCCGCTTGAACAAGAATAGGGGCCGTGGTCAGCAGTTTCTTAAGAGTTTCAAAAGACTTAAGTTGCTCCGAACTCCATACCCACGCCTGAGACTTTTTAGTTAAGCGAGTAAGTGGTTCAGCCACTTTGGCGAACTCTGGGATAAACTTACGGAACCATGAGCAGGTTTGGAGGAAGGTACGAAGTTGCTGGAGGGTTGTCGGTTCCTTCATCTCTACAACAGCACTTACCTTCTCTTCGTCCGGAGATATACCATCACGAGATATCACGTGGCCAAGGTATTTGAGCCGGTTTCTGGCAAACACACATTTCTCTCGGTTTGCTCGAAGCTTAAAAATACGGAGACGCTCGAATACCGCACGTAGATCTGCTAGATGGGACTCCAGGTCCTCCGAAATAACCAAAAGGTCATCCAAATAACCTAAACTAGTCTTACCGCCAAGAGAAGACCCTGATCTGAAACGATCTATGAGCCTCTGAAACGTAGCTGGCGAATTTTTAAGGCCAAACGGCATACGTTTGAAGCGGTACGTACCGAAAGGCGTGACGAACGCCGTTTTGTCACGATCGGCGGTACTTACCTGCCAGTAACCACTGCGAAGGTCTAGAGAACTCATTACACAACCCTTCTTGGTTGACTGTAAAAGGTCGTCTATACGCGGCATGGGGTATGCATCCGTCTTGGTGACCGCGTTCAACCTTCGGTAGTCGACACAAAACCTATACGTACCATTACGTTTCGGTACTAAGACGCACGGTGCTGCCCAGGCGGATTCACACTCCTCGATCACGTCCTCCGCCAACATCTTGTCTAACTCGGCGCGCAGGATTTGCTTCTTGGCAGGCGTAACACGATACGGGGGCAAAGCAACAGGCGGATGATCGCCGGTATCTATATGGTGTTCTGCAAATGGAGTCGGCTCTCCGACTATATCGAAAATATCGGAATACTCACATAAAAGATTCTGCAAATCACCACGCTCCTCCTCAGTCAACAGAGTGCCCTCATCTGCCCTCAGTAGGTTGAGAGAGGCACACTCCACCACCTCACGAGAACTCTCCGTCAGTAGGGGGTGAATGAACTGAGGCCGATCAGCTGTGTACCATGTCATAGAAGAAAAATTCAAAACCAACTTAGACTTAGTAATGAAGTCTATCCCTAAAAGCGTTTCATTGTTTGAGGCATCGGGAAACACAACAAACTCAACAGGAATACACAAAGACATACAATTCACATTAACACATGTTAACAATACAGTATTCGTACGACTACTACCATCAGCCAGTCTAACCGACATAGTCTGCGATGTAAATTTAACATTTAAACGTAAAAGAAGCGCATACAGCGTTGAACCCGCGATACTACGCCGGGCGGCAGTATCTATAAGCGCTGAACCACTATAACCTAAAATCTCTATATTTAAAATTGGACGGTCTTGCGTGATGGTATTATTCGAAGTACTACTAACATTAAAACAGTCTTGTGTCGTGGTAAGTGAATAAAATATATTACGTTGAGGTTGTGGTTCATTTGAACTAGTAACATTACAACTCAAACTCGATATATTATTATTTTTACAGGTAGGACAATTCGCTCTTACATACCCTTTTTCACCACAACCATAACAAATAAGGCTAGACTTATTATTACTAGACGATACTTTAGAGTCTTTCTTTGGGCACAAATCACGCGTATGACCTCGACATTTGCAATACACACAGAATAACTTTGCTTCACTCGCAGTATTATTTTTATCGGAACTTTGCACTTCGTTACACTTGTTACGAACGGATCGACCCTGTGAACGCGCGGTCGACTGCTGAGCTCCCGCACCACTGAGCGACGGGGACGTCGCACCATTTCCCGCCAAATTGACGCACGTGGCGGCGGCGCGCGGCGCCCGCGTTTCCTCCCGCGCGTACCGCTCGCGAGGCGCCTCCGCTGGCGCCGCCTGCGATGAAGTACTTGCACTGGAACTTTCCATGATGGATTCTTCTATGTCTCGAGCTTTGTCGATTAACGACTCAATACTGCTAACCGTATCTCGGGGTAATCGCTTTCGAATACGTTTATGTAATAATCCGTATATTATGTCTATCTTAGCTTCTTCGGGTAATACGTAAGGAAACTTAGCAATCATGCCTCGTATACGTACAATGAAGGAGTCTGCGAGTTCTTCATTTTGTTTGTTAGCGAATATCTCTCGATATAACTTGTAAGCAGGACACGGAGTACCATACATACTACGTAGTCGTTTGACGGCTTCGGACCACGAGGACACTTCCGTCCGGATCCCTCTCCACCACACTGCAGCCTCGCCATGGAGCAGCATCGGGAGACCACGAAGCGCAAGGTCATCGTTAACCAGTGCGCACTCCTTGTACATCTCGATGGAGTCGATGAAGGCTTCCACGATTTCAGGATCTCGGTTCGAACCATCAAAACGTGCCGTACACTTGGACATGTTCCCTGATTTGCTAGTCAACGACGGTGTCGGTGAGGGCGCTGCCGCGGAGAAACCACCTGCCGCGTGCGATGCCATGAGGGATTCGACGAGCTGCCGATTTGCTTCCGCCTGAGTATTCGCGAAGGCGGTAAGAAATGAAGTCAGCTGGTCACCAGACATGAGCACTGGCGAAGGTCTTCTGGTTTCTTCATCCGAGCTGGAGTGCGCGTCAGCGTCACTAGCCTTTGGGTCCGTTCGTACTTTACGTGGAGGCATCTTCACTCTTTACGTAGGTACCAGAGAACAGGAACACAGGAACACCGAAAAACGTTAGCGGTCGACCGGCACAAACTGGTTTAAACGCGTTCGCGGCCACGAGTTGGAGCGCCACTTATAACGTTTGTTCTTTGGGGTTTTCGCGAACGAGTAAAAGAAAACAAGTTGTTATTAGAATAATGTCTAATTAGGCACACAAGGTTTGCAACAAGAATAAGAAAACAATCACGTTTGCACAGTCATTATTAAGACAGTAGGTAGTCGCGAGCGCGCCAGACCGTGCGCATTGCAACGACTCTCGTGGACGGACTGCCGGGGGTGCGCGGGCACATGGCGCGCGCTGAAGCGGGGGGAAGGGTAGCCCTCCCTTTTACCGCGTAAGATAGGTACATATTCTAACTAAACGTTGGGACAGCGCGTTACAAAGTATAATAAGGTTTGATGGACGCGTTTTGCCGGTCCAGATGGTAGTTTTACTATTTTAGGACGCAATAAAATTATCTAGAGTAGGTTGGCAATATTTTATATAAGCCCAAAATTCTAGGTCTATGAAATAAAAAATTATGCTTTGAATACATTATATAGTTCTTCTCATCAGTTCGTAAGTAATCGCAAGCGGTGGATGACCACCAGATTGGCCTGTTGCCAGGGTTTAGTGATCCTGATTGTTAAGCCAGAGGTTGTGGGTTCGATCCCCACACAGGACAAATCTTTGTGTGATGAGCATGTTTATTTATGATGTGTCTGTGTGTAATAAAAAAAGTATACCTGGCCTGTGTGAATGATACAACCGGAAGGGGAACACCTCGTAGAACATTCTCGGCCAAATTGGAGATGTTCTCAAGAAAGGCCAGGTCAGAAGTACCCTAAACCGGCGAGCATGTATGAAGAATATAATGACAGTAAACGAGGCAAAAAAGGTGTGCAAAGATCGTGACAAATGGAAATCCATTGCCGCTGCCTACCCCTCTGGGAAACAGGTTGGAGTCTAAGTATGAATTTTAGTCTGTGAGTAATAATAATTCATTTATAATATGTATGTATTTAGAAATATATGTATATGTATGTTTATATACTCTTTTAAAATAATTGATAAGTTATGCATAATTTGGGATCAGATGGTGTTACGTTAGTTGTCCCAAGATATTTACTCTCATTATTTATTATAGTTACTGAGCATTTCATTGACTTGGAAGGCACATTAAGCTGTCGATTTCAGTTGTAGTTGATAGGCAACAGACGTTAAGCCTTGTCAGATACCTGCGGCTGAATAATTCAGTCTCTAGGAGTCTTTTTGAAAAAAGCAAACAGCAATATTTATATGTAATATTCCTGAAAACGGAAATATAATATTCCTGACTATAAGCATATAGATTGCTCTTTGAATTTTTGAAATATTAGAATGCATGTCAATAATATTCAAAAGATAGAATGTATTTAAAGGTAATTTGTTCCCCTAGTTCGTGCTTTAAAAACCCCCGTATCGCGGGGGCACTTTATACAAATGTACATGACAAACAGATATTTTTACTGTCAATATTATCAATGAGATAAATTGTCACTAAGTATTGCATTAGTTTAGGATAATTAAAAAAGGAGTACTATATTTGTGTAGCCAAACTGTTAACAAAGATTCTAAAGAAAAATGGCTGAAACAAGAGCACATCACAAATAGCTTTTATTAAAATATCCACGTGTTCTGTCATGAGGTCATACCACCGGCCACGTACAAAAATACTCTGCTGGAATCGATAATTTCGCGTACACACATTTGTATCTAATAAAAAGACAAAGATATAGAACAGGCATAGAATACCGCAAGCCGTGCTTGGTGTAGTAAATAATATATAAAATAGGTGTGTTTCTGCAGAATGAACTCACAAACGTCATGAAGAGTAAAAAATATTTAGTACTTTGTATAATATTAACAGGGTCATTTTTTTCACAGTACCACCAAATCGTCCAACGATATACGATGCGAAAAGAAGAGACAGAACGAAATTAGTAGAGCCATACAACGAAGGATCTAATGTAATACTTATTTGTGAAGTTGAAGGAGGTAAGATACTTTTATTCTTTCTTGAGTAATTTTTAAATGTAATACACTGCTTAAACGTTTCCTGTATAACTTCATGGTGGCAGCGGTGGGATCCAAACCACCTTTTGAGCGGATATTTACAACCAATAATATTGCAATATAAGCTGGTATTTATGCTTGTATTCTTAAAATTTAAAGTTAAATTTAACTTGCGTAATTAATTAGTAAATTATGCTGTAATAATTAAATATATTCAGTACTTGGATATTCACATACACTTGTACTTAGAAAGCTCACAATCAAGCAGTAAAGTATGATACAATATTGAACTAACATTATAAGATATGCTGGGTCGAAGTTCCAAGCCTTAAAGGTTGCCCACTGGTCAAGGTCCAGTGAAGCAGCAACAGCCTCCTCGACAAGAACAAACATCAAAATAAGCTGTTGTCTAAGCCCCTTTATAAATAAATAAATAAAAAAGGTTTTTTATTCATAATGCTTGTAAATAGTCAGAACATGTTCGCAGTAATTTATAATTATTTCTAGGTACATATAGATATTTAGGTACACAGATTGTAGGAAATAATTTACAATAAGATTTATTTTATAACAGTAACGACATTTAGCTAACTTAAATTAAGTTATTGTCAAGGATCATGTGTAGGTTTAAGTATCTAAATTTTAGCTATATTTTTACTACATATTGTCTGAATGGTTCTGTCTATATTAAGGTACGAATTAAATGTTATCATTATAGCGGACCTTGTGTTTATAACGACGGTCGCGCTTTAATGCTACCACCGGATCCAATGTGCCCCAACTGATCTTTGAACCTCGACCCAACCCGGTTACTGCCGATCGGAGTAGGGCATTACGTCAATACGACGTTCAACAGTTTTTAAATCTGTTAATTTAGAGCGACTCAGTCTGAAGTTCTGCTACACTATTTCAGCTTAGCCAGTACTCGTGGTTCACCAAGGACAAATCTTTGTGTGAGGAACACGATTATTTGTTCGGTTTCTGAGTGTCTATCTGGTTCCCATAGTACAGACTCTGCCTAGTTGGTGATATAACTCTCTAACATATATATATATATATATATATGTTAGAGCGAGGTGGTAAACCGTAATGAATTTCATTTCATTATGGTTTACCAATGAAATACTTTACGGTACAAACTAAGTACCCGCGCCGGAGGGCACCCCCTGTGGGGTTCGAACCTCGGCTCTGGGCGGATACTGGCGGGGAGAGGGCGAGAGATCGTGGTTTTTAGGGATGTTTTGTGCAACTATCGCTCTACGTTAATACGCGACGCGGGCCTCGCTTCCGGTTTAGGTCCGGAGCGGGCATTTCATCGGATTGGATACAGCACTACAGACAACAGGTATTTATAAGGTGACCAAAACATACTGTATGAGTAGTGGGGCGAGCGCAGCTGTTGTTGCACCTGTTGTTATGATCGTTAGTCTGCTGGTGATGTTTTGCCTGCTTTACTTTACAAACAATGTAGAAATTATATAATTATGGTGTAACTAACAATAATAATACAATCTAATATCTTTACAATATAAGTTTGACTCAATAGTTAATTGGCACGCTATCATATACTTAATCTATAAACATTTTTATTGTGTGCTCATCTGATATAATTTAGTTTAAAACAAATTTACACATTTTTACTTCTCAGACTATTTGTACGGATGCCTGACATGTCTGTAAAGTTAGTATTGCTAATTGGATGGAACTTTTTCAATATATAAAGCTACTTCAATTTATTTTTTATACGAGTATAATCTTGATTGAAATTCTTGGTAAAAGCGAAAGCCTGATTGATATTAAGTTTTATGGAAATAAGTAAGTACTACTGATTAAAAATCGTATTCTATGTTTTATGGAGCAATGTACTTTGAAGAATTGTCAATTTGAAGCAGCACATAGCTTGTAGAACCGTCGCCTGTGGGGTAAGAAGGCAAGAGGGTTCTAAAGTGGCGACCACGAATCGGAAGACGCGTGGGCAGGGCCCCTAGAAGATGGGTCGATGATTCTTCCAGCAGCAGCCATAGCAGCTTCCAGATACGAATATCTGGAAGCTGCTATTTGCGGGTGGCGTATGACCGGTAATTGTGAAAGTCTTTGGGGGGAGGCATATGTCTGCACATATGCCTCTCTTTTTTCGGCTTCGGCTAATATGGTGATGAAGATGATGAAATTCATTTAAGTACAATTCAAGTCAATTCTATTCGCTTGATTTTGACCAAAGATTATGTATGCTTTTTGCGATCAAAGAGCACAATATGGACAACATATTAAAAATTATTTAAAATGCTTAGTCGATTAAATTTTTACGCTATATTAAACGCTCATAGCCAGATGTGATAGTCGGTTTAACGTTCCGTGGTTTCTCGTAGGCCCTACGGAAAGATCAGCTCCACAACATATAATAATTTGTTGTAGTTTCACTGACTTTATATATGAGGAATCAAACCACTCACTAAGATGGGTGACCACCCATCTCATTATATGAGCCAAATGACGTCGACTGCTGGACAAAGGCCAGAGTACACAAAGGGATGCTATTATCTAGGAGATATTCCCACGAGACGACTTCTACGCCCTCCCACGGGATGAGAGGGGATGATGATAGTCTTTGCCATGTAGTTGATTAATTTAGACCAATTATTCAGTATAATAATAATAATATCTAGGGACAATGTCACACAGATCATCCTAGCTCCAAACTAAGCAACGCTTGTACTATGGGTACCAGGCGACGACATACATAGAAAACATCCATGACTCAGAAACA
This sequence comes from Pseudoips prasinana, assembly GCA_951640165.1. Lineage (NCBI taxonomy): Eukaryota > Metazoa > Arthropoda > Insecta > Lepidoptera > Nolidae > Pseudoips > Pseudoips prasinana. Next base: position 31,562,580 of record OX621252.1, read on the forward strand.
AATATTCGTGCTCATCACACAAATATTTGCACTTACCGGGATTCGATCCCAGGACCACCAGCTTCGTAGGCAGGATCACTACCAACTAGACTACGGTGACTAATATTTTAAGTTTCACTTTAAGTTTATGTTCAGCTTTTTTAACCAATGACAGAAAAGGAGTACGTGTGTGTGTCTGTCTGGCTTTGACATTGTAACTCTGAGAAAGAAATCTTTTACAATAAATTTAATAAAGAGAGGGTGATAGATATTAGTAATTAGATAGAGTTAGATATTGCCCCCGGTTCTAATTAACAATGAATAGGTAAGGTACTAATTAATAACGATTTCTCCTAGATGGTATTATATATCTAAATATATAGGCACATTAGATACACGCAGCGCCAGACCCAAATTAAATTGAAATGAAACGAGCATATAATTAAGGTGCCTTTTTCAATTAAAATCTAAATTATCTCCTAAAATATATCCACTATTCTACTAGATTACAATTAGGCCAAATCTAGATGTCTCACATTAATTAAATCGGCTGAAATATATTTTGCTGGCGTTGTTCAGTCTTTAGGATAACAGTCGCGGTGCTCTTGTTGGTGTAAATTTTATCCTAGGTGGCCAATTTCATCGGGGATTGGCAGCTCGATATAAAATAAAAAATGCTTGCAGAACACTTATGCCCGGTTCCTTTATTTTACGATCCGTCATTGGACCAACGTTACCATCCGTAATTCAGCTACCGATACCGATGCAAAACTAGCGTTCCACAATGCCCTACCTGCGACGAACATCCGTAGTTTGAACCACCTACGACTCGTTCGGCTATGAACCTCTCGCTCCTCTTTACGTTTAGTAATAACAAAACATCGTAAATCAATCATGCAACTAAAATCATTTATTATTGTGTAATATTATGTGAGTAATAGTACAAATTACCGTATAGTTACAGTAATAATTTAATTTGCGTTTTAGGTTTAAAATATAAATCATTAGTATTGAAAATTTGATGTTACGCGTGCATGGTGTGAACAAAACGCGTAACAGGAAAGCGTATAGCGCATGCGTCTGGCGTCTGACATCTGTCCCGGAGTATTCCATGGTTTCTAAATAAGTTTTTAAATTGAGTATTTGATCCAAGGTTTGTAGTTATGAAATCTTAGAAGATATTATTATGTACAAATCGTCTTCCTTTCACTCTCAATTATGGAAAAATTTCATGGAATAGTTGTTCCACAGCTGGTTTATCGAGCCGAAATCTCAACTGGAATTCTTGGAAATCATGCACGGAAAAATAATCAACCCTTTCTTTATAAACTCTTCTTCCCACTTCTTGATCATTCACCGTCGGAAAACAAAGCCATGAATTCTCTATCAGTTTCAGAGCTAGACATCACGGAAATCTCCTCAAACACTATGTTAACTACCAAAATAAAATACAAACGACTGGTAAACCGACCGAATTCGACCAGTCATCAAAGAAGTAACGCCTCGTTATTTTGACAGATCCGTGACAGTAGAAAATATTTATAGGAACACTTTCGAACGCATCCCCATACAATAAGCTTACTAACGTCCTCCCATCCGTTAGTAACCAGACGTTCGTTATTTGGATAACGACTAGTAATTTTTTAGGAACGGTTTTGCGTTACGCCTGGTAGAAATTCTAACTATTCGTTGTAGAAACGATTCGTATTTGGAATATAGGAACCGGGCTTTAATAGCCAAAACGAAGACGATATATTAAGACGATATCTATAATTTCGTTTATAGCCTTTTTTAGGACTGTCGCCTTGCCACTTCGTCCCAGGTTCAATTCCCACTCAAGATCTGTGTGACTCATAAGTAGTTTGTCTGAGCCTGGATGTATTTTGTGTCCGTCAATTATACGTTTGTAAAGTATCGGTGACACAGGGATTAACCAAGCAAGTGGGAGAAGTGTCTTTAAAAAAGAGGTAAGTTGCATGATACATTAATCTGCATTAATGTACATGGTTGCGTAGTGCCGAGTTGATTGGGAATGTGGGATGTGATTTGTTAACCTGAAATGTACAAATTCAGAGATGACACTAGCAGTAGGGTATTTAATTCCGGTATCGCAGGGTACTTTACAAAAATATGACGGTCACCGTAGCCTAGTTGGTACTGCTCCTGCCTACGAAGCTGATGGTCCTAGGTTCGAATCCCGGTAAGTGCAAATATTTGTGTGATGAGCACGAATATTTGTTTCTGAGTCATGGATGTTTTCTATATATATAAGTATTTATCTGTCTATATAAGTATGTATATCGTCGCCTGGTACCCATAGTACAAGCTTTGCTTAGTTTGGGGCTAGGATGATCTGTGTGATATTGTCCCTACATATTATTATAATATAATGAACGCCAAAATGAACACCCAAACTCAGAACAACTACTGATGCGCTACAAAAATACCTAGATGTTCTGTGCGATAATCGAATCCGAGATATGAATTGGCGAGGCCACTGTCTTAACCGCTATAAACTAAATTATAGATTTCGTCCACAAAGGTCATCTTAAAATTTCATGTTTTTAAAATAGAAATATGGTAATGGCTATTTACAAGCGCTCTGCAAGCTGGAAATAGAAATAGAAATATTTATTTGTCAATGTAGGTAAATTTTACATATAGGTGTTACATTGGTTATAATAGGTCGCTACATTGTACCCACAGGCATACAAATTTTAATAACTTATTGTACATAATCTTAATCTAATTTTAACTATATTGACTTACACTAAACAATCCCACACTTACATAAAACTTAGAGCACAAAACAAAACAAAATTAAAACAATAACATCAAATAGACTAATCAGACTTATGTTCCATAAACTCAGTTATAGAGTAAAAACATTTTTTAATTAGGAACTCTTTGAAGACTTTTTTAAATGTGCTTAATTTTAAATCTCTGATATCTTTGGGAATTTTGTTATAAATCGTTGGAGCCATTTGGTATACGCTTTTTTTACAGAGAGCTGTATTGCTGGCTGAGTGATATCAAATATTTGTTAGTTTATTATACTTGTTTAATCTATGTAGTATATTTATTATTAGGTTAGAACACTACACTCTGTAGTACTGACAGTTATCAGCTGCCTGTCATTTTCAATTTATGCTAGTCCATCCTAAGGTTGTCTGGAAGAAATAATGTCACTAACTAACTAACTAAGACCGCCAGATGTACATTATTCTAAATATTAAATGTTTCTTACATTTTGTGCATTTATATATCTATTTATCTATAACCTTGACAAATTTGATCTTCGAAACCCAAATTATATTTATTATTTAAAAACCAATTCCCGCATGTTTGAAAGACCAACACTTGTAAACAGCTACACCGATTTGGATGTTTTTGCGTTTTTTGGGTTCGTATCGTCATAATAACAAGGTTAATATTATGAAAAAATGGCCAAGAGTGAGTCGACCTCACACACGAAGATCCGCACCATGCAGTAGGCTTTTTACACTTTACATTTATTTTGATTTGTTGTTATAGCGGCAATTCAAATACACACTGTATATAATCCAACTGTCTATCAACAGTTCAAGAGATACAGGTCGTTTATAGATATACATACGAATGGACAGCGCAAAGTTAGTAATAGGGTTCCGTCGACACCCTTTGCTAACTGAACCCTAAAAATCTTGTAGAATATTTGTATATTATTTTTGTATGACAAACATACTTGCGAAGTAAGGAGAGTCGCTAGTTGTTAATAAAGACTTAAATTATTCACAAACCTAGAAAGACCGTCAGTCTATACACTTGCACTACAAAAACCGTCCTTATTGCCTACGTTATAAAGTCGCCTACAATAACAAAGTGGGTACACTGACGTGCCTTTGACAGTAGATAGAAACGATTTACATTTAGCACTTTTCTCCTTTACATTTTGCGTTAAATCTATGTCTTACATGAATAAAATACATCCTAAAATGTTTGGATGAAACTTGATTTACATAGCTTCTTACTAAGGATACTTGGATATAATAATCTTGTCTTCCATCAAACTTTTGTATAAATAATGATTACTTGACGTTGAAGACCTAAGTACTTACTCTCAGTGACAAAAAAATATATATTTTGATATGATTCTATTAAAACCGATTGTAAATTAGAAATACAATAAGTTGTACTATTAACGTGTGGCACAGCGGCTAAGACAGTCGCCTCGCCGCTTCGTGTCGCGGGTTCGAGTCCCGGGTCGGACAACTATTTGGGTGACCCATAAATGGTTGTTGTGAGTCTGGGTGTAATTTGTGTCCGTCTATTATATTTTTGTAAAGTACACAACACAGGGATTAAAGTCGCAGCCAGCGGGCGTAGTCTTATATATACAACATGTAACGTAATTAACGCACACCCTCAAACACCCCAATTAGAATTTTATGTTGTAATCATAATACATACACTGAATTTTTTATTTAACATGTATATGCATTGTTATCTACTAAGTTAGTTTCTTGAAATAAAGTTTATTTTTCTTTTTTTTTGTATTGAATGATGGAATTTGTATAGATTCAAATAAAACTGAGACTTTAAAAGTCTTATTACTTTGACTTACAGTCCTTTTCAATTTGTTTTGACTGTACAGGGTTAATATGAAAATAATTTCCGTAGTTTTAATTATTTTGGAAAAAAAAAATATCTATATAACAAATGATACAAATCGATTCAGTAAACGATTCTGAACAAACTAATTTCAGGGTTTGCGTTAATTAAGTTACATGTTGTATGTATAAATATCAACTTCATTCATTTAACTTGTTTACACTAACTAAATATGAATAGGTACCCCTTTCTCAGTGACATAAAATTTATATAACACACACACACACACAAGCACGCAGTTACTCAAAAATCATCATACAATGCGGTTAAAAAACTACACCGTCAGCTGTTGCGAGTCATGGGCGCCGACATATTGGCCACCACACAGCGACATGCGATAGATGGACGAAAAAAATGAGGCGATGTAGAAATTATTTTCACTTTAAAATATAAAGTGAAAATTCACTTTAAAATATCCAAGTGCTGAATCAATAAATAAATTGAAAATAATGATCTATACAAATAAATAAAATTGGAGTGTCTGTTTGTAATATTGAAATAACCGAGTTTTACTACATAAATATGAATATATATACGGTACATACACCAAAATAACATTTTTTACAATTTTTGTCTGTGTGTCTGTCTGTTTGTTCCGGCTAATCTCTGAAACGGCTGGACCGATTTTGACGGGACTTTTATTGGCAGGTAGCTGATGTACTAAGGAGTAACTTAGGCTACTTTTATTTTAGAAAAAGTCATTTATTTTACTAAAAAACAAAAAAAATAACAAAATAAACTAATTAACACGCGGACGAAGTCACGGGCACAGCTAGTTATAAATAAAAATGTAGTTATTAAAATTTTCAATAACTTACAATAATTAATTATAAGCATAGATTCTACCAGTTTAAATCGAAATTATTTTATACAGTTAATGTTCGCAGCCAGTTGCTGTAGCTCTCAGTGGCTGTAAGTAATCGACAAGGTCAAGCACCTAGCTCGCGGTTGCTCTGTAGATGGGTGACCCCCAAAATGGTTGAATTTCTGAGCGTCTCCGTGGTTCAGAGAGCACGTCAAGTTATCGGTCCTTGTTCCACAGTCGACAAGCTATGTCAGAAACCTACTGGGAGGCTTGAACAACTCTGACACTAGGATAACCACACATTTATAAATTTTGGATATTCTTCCTAACTTTTTTTTCTTTTCAGGGCGACCGAGGCCACGAGTGACGTGGTACTTGGAAAATGTAGTCATAGATGACTCCTACGAACAACGACCGGATGGGATCTCGGTGAACACTCTCACGTTCCCCAACGTGGGCCGACAGCACCTGAACTCCAGGCTGGTGTGCCAGGCTTCCAACACCAACCTCGCACAGCCGGAGACCAAAGTACTCATACTAGATATAAATCGTAAGTATAACATTCAAATATTAAAGGATACCAACGTACTTATACTAGATATATAAATCGTAAGTATAATATTCAAATATTTAAAATATTTGTTATAATTGTTAATTTTTAGACTGCACGTGCGGCGCAGCGGCTAAGATAGTCAGTCGCCTCGTGTTTCGTGTCGCGGGTTCGAGTCCCGCGCCGGACAACTATTTGTGTGACCCATAAATAGTTGTTCAGAGTCTGGATGTAATTTGTGTCCGTCTATTATATGTTTCTAAAGTACCCCGCGACACAAGGATTATTTCCCTAATAGGGGCGTTGTCTTTTTAAAAATGAAATAAAAATGAAAAATTTATCTTCTCCACCTATTATGAAGTACCAATTCTTTTCAATATATCCTGCTTAAGACAGCAATCTATTGTGGATATTTAGTTGGTCCTCTGTATGGACTGCCTCGTTGTTCTAGCGGTAGCGTGTTCACCCGCAGAAAACGAGGTCGTGGGTTCAAATCCCGGATCGGGCCAAAGTGATTTTTGGACTTTTCTGTAAAAAGAAAAATTTCTCAGCATCAGCTCGAAGTGTGAGAGTTGGCGGTATTATACCCCCGTGTCTCGGAGAGCACGTAAAGCCGTCGGTCCTGTACCTGACCTCTTTCCGGTCGTGTCATCGAATCATGAGAGTGATGGAATAGAAAGTGCTCCTGTGTTTGCGCACACACTTGAGCACTATAATATGTCCCGAGCATATGGCTAATCTCTGTTGAGAATGGCCGCCGTGGCCGAAATTCGGCTAGCAGGACATTATTATTATGTGTTTTTTCTGCAATGTGGAGATTCTCACTGGCCTCTCTTACTATTCTTTGACGAAACGTTTTATAAGGTTCACCATTTTTAGTACACGATAATGAATTTCTAATATGCGAAAGATTTCGAAAAATCTGTAGTGTCCGCCTGGGGTAAGTCAGTATTGAACTGGAGACCGCTGACTCTAAACTTGCTTGGCTATGTCTTACATCAGCCATTAATCAATATCATCATCATATCAACCGAAAGACCTCCACTGCTGGACAATGGCCTCCCCCAGGGATCTCCACAATGGTCGGTTTTACCGCATCCAGCGGCTTCCCTTCCCTTGCAAGATCGTTGGTCCACCTGGCAGGAGACAATGCAGCCATTTCATTGACCTAAATTATATAAATGACAGGTGTTGACTTGTTTTGCTAGGATTTTATTTTCCATATAAAACAAAAATAATAATATATATAATAATATCTGCGGACAATGTCACACAGATCATCCTAGCCCCAAACTAAGCAAAGCTTGTACTATGGGTACCAGGCGACTATATACATACTTATATAGATAGATAAATACTTATATACATAGACACATCCATGACTCAGAAACAAACATTCGTGCTCATCACACAAATATTTGCACTTACCGGGATTCGAACCCAGGACCACCAGCTTCGTAGGCAGGAGCACTACCAACTAAGCTACGGTGACCATATTCAACCATTATTTAATTTGTGGACTACGTTGGGGAGGCCTTTGTCCAGCTGTGGACATCTTTTGGCTGATATGATTGTACCCGAGTACGTGACATTAAGAGTATTATTGTCAACAGGGACAACAAAAGTATAAATGAGATACAGTATGGGCTCTATAATGCTCCCCGGGGTAATCTTGATAGAATTTCCAACAAATCCGGCGTAATATTGTTGAAGTTAACTTCAAAGCATGAAGAACTTGCTAAATGTTATCACAATTCATGAATTCTTCAAGTCATGAACACATGAGTTACAATAAAACTCGAACTAAAAGTCATTGAGAGCATCGCTACTTGCTACACAAATTTCCATCACCTATTCAACACACTGGATGGAATATACAAAATGATGAATATACTTTGTTCGAAACATCTTTAACTTTGAAATTGACAGACGTTCCATACAAACTTTCAACCCCTATTTTTAACTGACTTCAAAAGTTTCAAGAAGGTTATCCATTCGATTTTATGTTTTTTTTCTTGATATATGTTACACAATGTCTCAATGTCTGGCTATAAATTCTTCGATTAATCCAAAGAGATTAATCTTTTTGAATGGTCGTATATACATTTTATTACAATCGATTGTCTAAAAGAAAAGTTACAGTCGAATTCAACTAAAAGTTGTTTTTCTTTGTATGTACCGTTCGAGATTTTTTCATTGTATGTGCAAAATATTGATATGGAATGTTTTTGGGATAGTCCCCTATTTTTGTTAAATCGGTTGTTTTACAGACAAGTTGATGACTGTTATATTTTTTAAGTGGTATTATTAAGCAGTAACTAAATCCTATCAGGCGGCTCAAGGTCACCCAAAGAGCAATGGAAAGGGCTATGCTTGGAGTTTCCCTGCGAGATCGAATCAGAAATGTTGAGATCCGCAGGCGAACCAAAGTAACCGACATAGCCGTAAGAATTGCCAAGCTGAAGTGGCAGTGGGCAGGGCACATAGCTCGTAGAGCCGACGGCCACTGGGGCAGAAAGGTTCTCGACGCAGCGTGGGCAGGCCCCCTACAAGATGGACCGATGATCATGTGCGGGTCGCTGGAAATCGCTGGATGCGGATAGCGCAAGACCGGCAATTGTGGAGATCTTTGGGGGAGGCCTTTGTCCAGCAGTGGACGTCTTTCGGCTGATATGATGATGATGATGAACTAAATCCTTGTAGGATGAGCGTATATCCTACTATGCTGTAATAATAAATCATCATCAATATCATCAGCCTGATACCATCCATTGCTGGCCATACGCCTCCACCAAATTGGGGGAGCCAAATGGCAACATTAGCAACCTTTTGGGGAGGCCTATGTCCAGCATAGATAAAAATTATATCCTCCCGACCGAATTTCGGCCACGGCGGCCAGTCTCAACAGAGACTAGCCAATTGCGCAAGACATATTATAGTGCACAAGTGTGTGCGCAAACACAGGGGCACTTTCTATTTTATCACTCTCATAATCCGATGGGACGACTAGCGTCACGACCGGAAAGAGTTCAGGGTACAGGACCGACGACTTTACGTGCTCTCCGAGGCACGGGGGTGATATACCGCCAACTTCCAGACTTCGGGCTGATACTAAGACCCGACCCGGGATTTGAACCCAGGACCTCATTATCTGCGGTTGAACACGTTACCACTAGACCAACGAGGCAGTCTATATATCATCAGCAGATATTAGGCTGAAGATGATGACATGCTAATTACCAAGGGTCCACCTGTACACTCACCTGTGTCCCGCTTTACTCAGGAGGGAAGTGGAACTATTCATTTTCTAACTCGTCTTTTTTTATTTCTGATGAAATTCGTTGCGGGATCCAAGACAGTTAAAGCGATTCCCCGGGACATGTCTGAGCCTCACCGCTCAGTATCATTTCATTGTGTGTCACTGTTGATCCGGGCTCACAGGAGTTGCAGTGGTGGGTAAGAGGGAGGGACTAGTCCCGATAAAGAAAGGGTCCACCTTTCGGTAGACTCTTATTTGCCTGCCTCGTTGGTCTAGCGGTAGCGTGTTCAATCGCAGAAAATGAGGTCCTGGGTTCAAATCCCGGGTCGGGTCAAAAAGTGATTTTCGGATTTTTCCGTAAAAATAAATTTCTCAGTATCAGCCAGAAGTCTGGAAGCTGGTATTATACCCCCGTCGGAGAGCACGTAAAGCCGTCGGTCCTGTACCTGACCTCTTTCCGGTCCTGTCGCTAGTCGTCCCATCGGATCATGAGAGTGATGGAATAGAAAGTGCCCCTGTGTTTGCGCACACACTTGTGCACTATAATATGTCCTGCGCAATTGGCTAATCCCCATTGAGAATGGCCGCCGTGGCCGAAATTCGGCCGGGAAGACATCAGACCCTTTTTAACCGTGGTCGTAGGTATGCGAGCAGGCGACCGCAGTTATTTATTTATTTTTATTTATTTATTTATTTGGCTCACCAACAATTGAGTACACTAAAACATTTATGGGTTACATCAATCAGATCGGGTCAAGTGTATCAACCTCTTACAGGTAAGCACAACATGCATTACATATTCATTAAATGTATAAAAGCTACATCGAATTACATGACATTTTAGACACACAGAACAATCAGGCTCCTCAGGCCAAGTTAAAACTACAAAATTGAAACAAAACATTAAAATCACAGGCAAAAACAAAAGTGAGGAAGAAATAATATAATAATGGAAAAATTTATTAAATTAAAATCTTAAAAAAAAAAAAGAAAAACTGTGTTAGTTATATAGACACATAAGGCCCTGCTGCCTGTACTGTAAACCTAAAGCAATAAAACTACAGTTATGTTAAATTGCTAATAAATAGGCACATGCTTGTTATCAAATGCCTACATCTAGCATTTCGTTCAGGCACAATTAATTGTGTTACTTGACCCTTGGCCAACAAAACTCGTGTTCCCTATCAGATTTATTAAAGTCATGTTCTGTTATCAACATTTGATATATTGCAGATAACGCAATCTTAAACATTGTTTTTGAACACAAACCGATATTATAATGGACTATAATTTAAGTTGATTTAAGAAACATGGTTAGATTTTAAACTAAATTATAGTTCTTAATAAAACCTGGCGTTGGACTAAGAGGTTTTAGCTAGGTTACTGAACAATAATTATTAGTTTCAGTCAATGATGTTATAAGTAAAAAGGTGTAGATAGGTTAAAAGCGCTCCGGGAGCGGCACGTTGAAATGTGGCTAATTAGCCAGAATTTACTTCAGTCAGTATTGCGTCACTAGTGTCAACGACGCACTATCGCAAATTACTTTGTCTCGTTTTCGCTCATGATTTTTGAATCATGCCATCTTACTTTGTCGTCTAATCGTAATGTAGTGTGATATTGCAATATTAAGTTATTTATGTGTGCGTTGGTGTGCCGTTTTTGAAGATCGAATGTTGTGTTGGAAACCTATCTACACCTTTTTACTTGTAACATCATTGGTTTCTGTCGTTAAAAATAAATATATACTCAAGTATGCATCATAACATCATCGATTTCTTAAATTGTTTGACTCTAGATGAAAATAGTGTTTAAAGTTTGTATTTTCAAAAAAAGAGCGTGAATATAAATATTAATAATCCAGCGTAAAATATAGTAAGAACGAACGTATTTTTAAAGTAAATCATCTTTACGCACTAACTTGAGTTAGCTGTTGAATGCGTGACGAGAGCTACGAAAAGTGTGATTGGTTTAGGCGAATGGAAGTTGAGAGGGAGATATAAGTTTGTTAAGATACAAAGATAAAAAGTTACGATTCGTTTGAAAAATTATTTTCGTATTAAAAAAATGTGATGTTTTAAAATAATAATAATAATATCTGCGGACAATGTCACACAGATCATCCTAGCCCCAAACTAAGCAAAGCTTGTACTATGGGTACCAGGCGACGATATACCTACATACTTAAATAGATAGATAAATACTTATATACATAGAAAACAACCATGACTCAGAAACAAATATTCGTGCTCATCACACAAATATTTGCACTTACCGGGATTCGAACCCAGGACCACCAGCTTCGTAGGCAGGAGCACTACCAACTAGGCTACGGTGACCGGTTTTCTTTCTCTGTTTCTCTCATAGCCAGCAAGTTACGTTTCGTATATCTAGGTTTTACTGCAGTCGTATGGTCTAAAGCACACTTTTTTAATATTTAACCATTATTGGTAGACAGGTTCTATACTATCAAACTTATATTTGCTTAGTAATTAAATAAAAAAATGCCGAAAATTAAATTTATACAACTAAAGAATAATAATGAAATTATACATACATCTCCATTTTTCAGACATCTTTAAAATATAAAATCAAATTCAACTTACGAACTGTATAAAAAGAGATGCAATATCATTAAAATAAGTTCAGTTGCAATTGCATGAAACGAGGAGTACTGACATTTAAATAAGTTTAGTGATGTGAAGTAGCTGAAGATAACCAGCTATGTATATAGAACATAATATAACGTCTAAGCACATTCAGCTTATGCCAGCGATTAATCAGCTGTGAAAATAAATGTCCCATCTATTTCCGACCGTATGTCATCTGAAAATAGGCTCTCAGGAATAGCAATGTGAATGTCAAAGATATTACGATGTTATTCAAATGTGAGCGAATCAACGCGGTACGTGCTTTATTTATAAGGTACTGTGTGTGGTGAGCAAAGATGCGAGGAAGTATATTTAATTTTGTTAGGGTTTCTTTTTTAATTTATTTATTTATACTTATTGCACAAAACTGTACAAAGGCGGACTTAATGCCAAAGGCATTCTCTGCCAGTCAACCTTAGGGTGATGCAGAGATAATATGGTAGGTGTCCTTCAAAATGGGAGTTGTAAGGTTTCTAAAGGGTTGGCAACGCGCTAATGATGCCCCTGGTGTTGCAAGCGTTCATAGGGTACGGTGTGGACTGAGATTGAGATTGTGGAGATCCTAGGGGGAGGCGTTTGTCTAGCAGTGGACGTGGTTCGACTGATTTCATGATGATTATTTTTGTATTTTGATTGTCATGAATATCTTCAAAGTAACGATTGCTTAGTACTCAAATTAATATAATATAATAATAATATCCTGTGACGTTATTCACAAACGGTAATCTGACTCAAACTAAGCAGAGCTTCTAGGTACTATTGAAACCAGATAACTGATATATTACATATACTACTTTTCTTTTGTACCTTAATAGTTTCTTATACATATAATTATGCATACGTAGGATGAATAGACTTGTTCATGCATACAAGTAACTGTCCTGGATGGGAATTGAACCCACGACCTCCGGCGCGAAAAGCAAGCATTTGCCAACCAAGCCAACAGGCCCGTCATTATATTTTATTTTGATTGCCATGGATATCCTCAAAGTAACAAAAGAGTTCAGTAGTAAAATTGGAAAGAGCAGCTAAGGTTTTCTTCACAAGTTTTGGATAAAATAAAAAAGGGTTTTATTCACGTAGACTTTATAAAAGCGCTTGTAAATAGTCAGAGCATGTTTGTAGTAATACAGTTACTTATTACAGATATTTAGGTACACGGAATGTTAAAACATTTATACAATTATTTATTTTATAATGGTAGTGATATTTAGCTAGCTTGTATTAAGGAGATTATGTGTAGGTTTAATTATTGAACTTTATATTTTACTACATATTGTCTGAATGGTTCTGTCTATATTAAGGTATGAATTCAGTATTTTTATTATAACGGACCTTGTGTTTAATAAGACGGTCGCGCTGAAATGCTACCGCCGGTGATACTTTGTTTAACTTATTTGTATACGGTACATACACATAATATGTGTATGTACCGTATACAAATAAGTACTATATTATAGTACTTGTATTACAGATTAATACGGACACACGGCTACATACCAAGCTACAAATCCAATATAATCTGACCTGTCGTTGTATGGAAAACCTATAAGTCAAAGTCAAAGGTACTTTATTCCGTAAAAATTTTACATTTATGTGGAATCGTCATATTTTTTTTTACCCTACCGTGCAGTGCATGACGTGGCAGCTACTGAGAAACACTGCCAGAAAACTCAGTAGGAATCCTTTTTTAAAATAAAATATGCTTAAGATTAATTACAATCATGTGTGTTGACTCAGAACAACTCAATCCCAAGCACTTTTATCACTTAAATAATCAGAAATTTTGTAATATGCTCTGCTACACAATTTGGCTTTAATAATTCTTTTAAACTTATTCGTAGACAATTCTCTAATATCATTAGGAAGTTTGTTATAGAATATATACATTGCCCCATAAAAGAGTTACTTATTTTGTGGAGACGGGTAGTATGCAATATGAGATTATTCTTATATCTAGTATTTACATTATGTGTATCGCTCGTTTTACAGAAGGAATCGATATTTTTATGCACGTATTGTAAGTTTTCATATATATACTGAGATGGTACAGTTAGAATGTTGACCTCTTTGAACTTTTCTCTTAGAGACACTCTCGGGCCAAGATTATAGATAGCTCTTACAGCTCTTTTTTGCAATATAAATATGGTGTTAATGTCAGCAGAGCTACCCCAAAGAAGAATTCCATAGGACATTACACTATGAAAATAACTGAAATAAACCATTCTAGCTGTGTCAACATCAGTCAGCCGTCTAATAGTTTTCACTGCATATGCTGCAAAACTTAATTTGCCGGACAGTTTTTCTATTTGTGGGCTCCATTGTAGCTTTGAGTCAATAGTGATACCCAAGAACACAGTTGATTCAACAGGGTCCAACCTAGCTCCATTAAGTTGTACATTGGTTGTCGCCTGTTTCACATTCGGTGTAGTGAATTTAATGACTTTAGTTTTCTTATCATTAAGCACAAGATTATTGGCATTAAACCAATGAACAAGTTTAGAGATTGCATCATTAACATCGTCAAAATTGCTTAATTGTCGGTTTATTTTGAACGTCAGGGAAGTATCATCTGCAAACAACACAATCTCATGCTTATCCCTTACATAGTAAGGTAAGTCATTTATATAAATTAAAAACAAAAATGGGCCAAGAATTGACCCCTGTGGGACGCCCATTACCACTGGAGATCCCGGAGATATTTTACCGTTTATTTCGACCTTCTGAATTCTATTGCCCAAGTAAGAAGTCAGAAGTTCGAGAGCCTTGTTCCTAATACCGTAGTGGTGTAATTTTCTGACCAGAGTATCATGATGAACGCAGTCGAACGCTTTGGACAAATTGCAAAAGATACCTAATGCATTTTGCGAGTCTTCCCACGCCGCGAATATACTTTTTAATAATTTGACCCCTGCATCTATGGTTGAACAACCCTTTGTGAATCCAAACTGTCTCCGGTGTAGTAAATTATGTATATTAAAGTGTCTGAGCAGCTGGTTAAGCATAAGCTTTTCAAATATTTTACTAAGAGTGGGCAGCACGGAAACAGGTCGAAAATTTGAAGGGTCTGAAGTATCACCAGCTTTAAACAAAGGAATGACTTTACTATACTTCATCAAGTCAGGAAATACACCTGATGCAACACAGCAATTGAACACAGTAGCTAAGTGTGGGGCGATTATAGTAATAATTGATGAAACAGTCTTAACAGATAGACCCCACAGATCCTTGGTGTTTTTCATATTAATACTCTTGAAAGCATATACAACGCGAGATCAGCTTATACTGGACATGTATAGCTTGATATTTAGCCGTGTGTACATATATAGTACTTGTATTATTTTCATAATTACTATTTTAAACGAGTTCCAACCGAAATCTCCTCAAATTTGAAACTGTTGAGGAAAGATAGATTAGAGAGCAAACTCGTAGAAAGGACATACCTTCATTGTTCCAAGCCAAACTTAATGTGGTTCAACACAGTTCCAGAGTACAATCGGTCTCATTATGTAATAAGTTGCCTTTAGAATTTAAAAGCATATATAGACCAAATATATTCGGGGACAAATTAAAAAACTATTTATTGAAGAAAGGCTTTTATAGTGTACAAGAATTTATACATGACAAATGACTTCCTAAGTACCTATATTATAATGAATTGGTATGACACATGTACATAATAATATAAAATTGATAATAATGTAATTAATGGTTTAGTATTTTAATTTGTAAATTAGCTTTAAAATTTTCTACACAAATATATTTGTTATGAAAATAAATGACTTATGACTTTAACATTGTAAAAATAGTTAAAACAAACAATTGAAAATATAGAAACAAAAGAATTAATATGTCTCTCTTTCTCCCACAGTGAAACCTATAACAGTGAACATCCTGACGAAAGAGAAGCAAGTATCAGCTGACAAGAGGTATGAGGTGGAGTGCAAAACGACAGGGTCCAGACCAGAGGCCTTTGTGACGTGGTGGAAGAACAACAGACAGTTGAAGAGAATGGCCAAAAATGTAAGATAATTACTCTAGCATTTAAACTTATACAAGATGTACCATAATAAAGAGCTTACTTTGCCTTGCCTATTCGTGTCGCGGGTTCAAATCCCGCGCCGGACAATTATGTGTGTGACCCATAAATAGTTCTTCAGGTCTGGATGTAATTTGTGCCCATCTATTATATGTTTGTGAAGTACCCCGCGATACGGATTAGATTCCCTAGTGCAGGCGTTGCCTTTAAAAATAATCAACTGGACAACGTGTCGCAAATCATCATACAAAAATCACAAAAATATATTTTCTCCTCATACAAGAATAACGATCAGCGGATGCATTTTATTCGGGAATTACAGAAGATTTCTTTTCTTTTTAATTTTAAAGTTTCATGGGAGATAGTTAAGTTAGGTCCACTATTTGTGTTACACCGTGTATAGATGCACATTTTATTTATTTATTTAGGAAGACCAACAGCAAATAGTATCAATCATATGCAATTAATATAGTTCCTGAGAGCCAATAAAAGGTCTTCACTAGTGTGTGATCAAGTAAAGTTAAGTTATAATAATTAAACACGTTTACACAATTTATTTTTAAAAATGTCTTGGCTCTTCTCACTGTCTCGGTTTTATCAACAAAAATATCAAAATTAAACAATTTAATTTGGCTGTTTAAACAGTTGCCAGCTCGCCACAAACACACTTACACTTTATATTTCTTACTGCTGCCATTGACCGACTATTAGCCTGCCGTGGAAATTAATGCACATATCCCCGCTTGAGATCTGAGTGGAATACATCGTCAGTCAATTGTCATCCACTGCTAGACAATAAGCGTCCTCTGAATGTTTCTATAACGTCGCCATTTGGAGGGGTTTGCCGTAGTCACCGCGCTTGGTATGCGAGTTGGCGACCGCAGTTAGGTTATAGCTAGTACACAGATAGCGCTGTTGCCCGACTACCTGCTCTATCCTTTAGGCCTCCTACGCACTATGCGGTTAGCCGAAATGCGGTCAGCCGTCAGCAATCAATATTGCTGACCGGCTGCCGCATCACAGTGCGAATAATAACTACTTTCTCGTACAAATATCTGAGTACGGTCAGCCGCACGGTTGGCCGCATTGCGGCTAGCCGCATAGTGCGTAGGAGGCCTTAGTCGCCTTTTACGAAGCCCACGGGATGGTATGGGATGACCTTGTTATTCTTTCTGAGTCGGAAACTACACGGCTATGAGCTAAATGCTAATCTAAAAAAAGGTATATAGTTAAAAAACAATTGTTATTCAACTGTATCGCTCTAACCTGCAATTTTACGTGGTAGAAGTTTAGAGCTGCACCCCACTCACGCTCATGTTTTAAATAGATTGACGAGCGATTTAAAGTTGGCTTAATTTAGTATAAACATGCTCCTCAATATATTTAAAACAAGAACTTTTTTACATCTTATTGGTTTATTGTGGTACCTAGTTACCTGTTTGTACAGACGATATGTAATACTGCTAGATCATTAGAAAAATTGCAACTGGGTTGCGGTTTATGTGGCGTTCATTAACATGGAAGCGGTTGACCAACTGCGTTTACTAGTTCACTTGTTGACTACAAGTGAACTAGTAAACGCAGTTGGTCAACCGCTTCCATGTTAATGAACGCCACATAAACCGCAACCCAGTTGCAATTTTTGTGTGTGCAGTAACTTAATATTGTTATATTAAGTACACCAAAATAAAATGATAACTCCTGTAAGCCAGGTCCAAACGGGTCCACATGACATGACACTGAGCGGTAAGGATCAGGTACGGTCTGGGGAATTAATTCAACTGTTTCTGGGCCTCTAGCACGAGTTCCTGCAGTTTACTTACTCGATCACACGTGCAGTTTCTCCCATACATTGAGCACCAGCGCCTCTCGCGGAAACTATTAAGAACTAAAATTCTGGTGCTCAATGTATGGGACGAAACTGTACGTGTGATCGAGTAAGTAAATTGCAGGAACTCGTGCTAGAGGCCCAGATCCCGCAATGATTTTTTTCAGAAAGTAACAAGCAGTTCAGAGACGGGACGTCTAATGCGTCCATTGATTATATGTTTTTAAAGTTTGCGGGTATAAAATGCGGGGACATTAAAAGGTTTTATTATCTTAATGCGACCGGCATTGATCTAAATATCTATATATTTTAATTTTTCGCCAAATACAATATAATAAAACACAAGACTTACTTTTATTTTACAATCTTTTGATTAAAAATGTTTGAAAAGAAACTTATTAGTGAGAAAAAAAACGAGACTAAGACTGAGACTAATGTTAATAACTAAAGATGTTTTGACTTCCCATACAAAATGCGTCAACTGATAAAATCAACTGTTAAGATAAGAATGAATGTACTTTACTTGACTTTAAAATAAGAAATAATTATTGGTAATTAAATGACATGTATTAAATTGCGTTAAAATAATTGTGTTCGCGTTATTGTATAAAATAATTGTAACTAACTAAATATTGTACGCCTAAATGGCTGGACATAGCTGAACATAAATATTTGTGACTGTAACAACTTTTGACCTATGGACCACAATAAAAAAAATTGTATTTGTAAAAGGAACTTCAATCTGTTTTTTTTTTTGTATTTCGTATGTGATTTGCACGTATTAGACGTTGCTGAATTATTACAATCATCATCATTATTATTAGCCAAAAATCGTCCACTACTGGACAAGAGCCTCCCCAACGATCTCCACAATTTATTTATTTATTTATTATTTATTACAGATATCATATTGCTAACAGATAATTCCAAGCACAATAAGTGATACAATCATAATAATTTATATTCATAATCTATAGGTACTATACTATACTTAGTTAATTTATTAACCACGTTAAGAAGTTTTCTAATATTATGGATATACTACATAATATTAGAAAAAGAAAATCTTAATAAGAAGTTACTGTATACTGCTCTCAATAGTCAATGCCTCAATGTGACGTCCTGCAACGGTTAGGAATGCATTTTCCCTGCATGAGAATATATCTATAGTTGAGTCATTCTCGATATCATTGATATAGCGAACTGCGCGGGACAATTGCCGGTCTAGCACTACTCGCATCCAGCAGCATCCAGCGACCCTCACAAGATCATTAGTCCATATTGTGGAGAGCCTGCCCATGCTGCGTCTTCTTATTCGTGATCGCCCCTCGAGAACCGTTCTGACCCAATAGCCGCCGTTTCTATGAGCTATGAACTTACCGAGTTTTACTTACCTATGTTAAACTTATTGAATTATATTCCCTATTCATGTATAGTTGTCCTGTGTAGCGATCGAACTTGAAATACGAGATAACGTAGAGTCCTTTTCCACTGCGCCACAATGCAGTCTCATTTTAATACCAAACATTTCATCCTAACAAAATCACTTCTAATATCAAATGCAATTTTATCTAAAGCATATTCTTTTCACAGTTTTCTGAAAACAACGAGACGTTGAGCGTACTCAGCTTAGTGCCGGCGGTGGAGGACGACGGCAAATATTTGACGTGCCGCGCTGAGAACAAGCATATACAGGACTCTGCTATCGAAGACAAGTGGCGGCTTAACGTGCATTGTGAGTATTCAATCCTACTTCCTACTAATATTCCTTTACGGCCATAATCGACAGTTTAGCGTGAAAGAAAGGATAGGCTATTTACGGTGCCTACCCGTTCACAAGTTCCTCGTATTTTGATGCATATCAACACTCTCTTCGATGCAAATCCAGATTGTGATATCATTATTGCGGAGTGTAACTAAAACGGCGTATAACGATCTGTGTCATTTATTGATTACTTATATATACGGTATCGGTTCAAAATAATAAAAATAAATAAGGTACATCTAAAAACTTAAGTGTAACATTACTTGACAACGTCGGTAGGTGGTGTCGTACTCCCTACATTGTGCGAGCGTGATGATACGGTCGTCCTCATCCCATACTTTGGCTAGCTCGGTATGCGCGGGCGCGGCCGAGTGCGCTCCTCCAGTATGTATAACAATACGTAAGTATGAGCTGCCGCATCATCATCCACTGCTGGACAAAACCTTCCCCAAAGAAAAGGGGGATATGCCATAATCGCCGCGCTTGGCAGACGGGTTGGCGATCGCAGTTTGATGGTCACATTTCACAGAAAAAGGCAGCTGCTCGTTCTCTGGAAGATATTCCCTTAGGAAGACTTCTATGCCCCCACGGGATGTGATGGGGGGATGATATTCTTCGCAGTCACAGTTGGATTGTGATATATTTGTTAACTAGCTGTGCCCCGCGGTTTTACCCGCGTTAAACTTTATAAATTATCACAGCTCCTCTCCGTAGGTGATGGGGTTATAATATGTAGCCTATATGTTGACCCGACCTCTTAGTAATATTCATGCAAAATTTGAAGTAAATCCATGCAGTACTTTTTGAGTTTAGCCCGGACATACATACAGAGAAACAGACATACAGACAAAAATTCTAAAAACTATATTTTTGGCTTCGATATCGATTGAAGATCACGCCCCAAGAATTCTTTTTTAAAAATATTCAATGTACAGTTTTGACTTTCCTACGATTTTATTATATGTATAGATAATTGGAAGGCAATCATGTCGGTTATTTGGAATACTGCGCGCTAGTAGAGGCTACATTATTTGCGTTACATTTAATTAGTGAAAAAATAAATAGCTTGTGTTTGTACTAACTACTGATTAATTAAAAATATAAGTGTGTAAGTTTGTATGTTTTTTTATTGAATCAGAAAAAAATGACCCAATGGATTTGCATGAAAGGTCATCGGGCGAAATCTGACCTATTTAACGATAGTTTTCCTACAAAAACCAAATTAGTTTTAAATTGTTAAGTATTAACCTACATTAAAATTTAGATAGTTATTTTTTTTAAACCATGGAAATAAAATGTTAAAGATAAATAAAAAATAGGTTATGAAAATGAAAATGTAAATAGAAGAAATGAGTTGGCAGATTATGTGAGCGAGCAAAATCTAAATAGGCAAAGAGTAGCCTTTATTTCAATTGATGCAAGTAATGCAGCTTTGGATAACTTCCCATGCCTAACTTTTGAAGATTTTATACTATTTACGTTGGGCACCTACCATTTAAGGATCGCTAGATCATACGTTCACGACCACTTGCGACCAAATGGTCTGTATATTGTTGAACTATACCGGCACCATGAATTGGTTAACCACAAAATATTAATACGGGGAAAAATACAGTCGCGACATGTCAGGAGCAAAACATACTATACTTACATATTGGTGAACCCAACAAGACAGGGCAGAGATAGTATCGAAGATTACTACTGCTCTTGTATCCACGGTTGCCG
This sequence comes from Pseudoips prasinana, assembly GCA_951640165.1. Classification (NCBI taxonomy): domain Eukaryota; kingdom Metazoa; phylum Arthropoda; class Insecta; order Lepidoptera; family Nolidae; genus Pseudoips; species Pseudoips prasinana. The sequence continues at coordinate 31,583,831 of OX621252.1, forward strand.
CACTATTGGATGCTGCGCGCATATAGCCAGCATAGTATACTTTTTGTCTTGGGCCCGACATCAAAATCAAATTGATGCGCCTGCGGCGTTTTTAGACGATACAATTATTCCTGTAGACATTGATCATGTCGAATAAAACTTAAAAACTCTTCTATACTTGTTTTATTTTACTTATTTTATTTTTAAAATCATGTTTACTATCAAAAAACCAATAAAAATGTACTAAGCCTTGTTATAATAAACCTTATTATTGTATTTTTATTTTTTAGATTTATGTTTTTTTCCCGTTGTCTGCGTTAATGCGACATATATATTCGTAAACTAGAGACGTTTATCTAAACATACTACCTATTTTTTTTTCTGTAGGCCGTGGGTATAGGTTCCATACTTAGTTGCCCAATGACCTTTGCAATATATTTTATAACTGAACTAGCGGCCCGGTACGTGCTTCGCTACGTATAAGGCATAGTAATAAAAAAAATGATTATTAAGTTCATTTATTCAAACAAAAAATATTTTTAATTGTTAAAATATGTTGATTTTACACTTTTTCAAGACTTTTTTTAATTTTCTCTACGTACAAACCTTCCCTGAACTTCCACGAATAATTCAAGACCAAAATTAGCCAAATCAATAAAGACATTCTTGAGTTATAACATTACAACGAAAAGTGGCATTGATTTTTATATATATATAGACTAACGCATAGTTTATTCATTGTTAAAGGGGTGCTTCGGGGTGCAGCTAGTGCTATTGCAAAAGTATTAATTAATTTGTATTCCGAAGTTACACTGGGAATTTTTCTTGGGACTAACCCTTTACGCAATATATAACGAGCTATCCGTAGAAGATAGTTACTTCGACATAATTTTTACTTTATAGAAGAGCGGTCTGAACTTTGTCTCGATCAAATTTGTGGTAACTTTTTTCATATTACTTCTACAGAAACGTTTATTTTACGAAACATATAAAAGTATTTTTGAAGTTATACTTCTTTTGGCGCGATGGAGCAAAATGATGAGAGTGAATTTTTACGATGCGCGCGGCACACCGACACCAAAAAATTTAACAGCATGAAGTTAGTTCTAGGTGGTATGAAAATTGATAACTATGTTCAAGTTGTATATTAAGAAGTATAACTTCTAACGCGCGTACATAAGTACACACAAGTTTTTTTAGCTTCGCTTTGAATGAAAATATTCAAAATACTTATTTACTTATCGTATTAGCAGTGGTTACTCTAGTGTCAGAGTTTTTCAAGCCGCCCAGTAGGGCTCTGACATGGCTTAACGACTGTTGCCTAGTGACTACAACCGGGACCGACAGCTTAACGTGCCGTGGCAGAAGCTCAAAAATTAAAACACTTTGGTGGTCACCCATCTATGGACTGACTGCGAGCCTAGTTGCTTAACCTCGCCGATCGCTTACGGACCGGTGAGAGCATCTAGTTATGATTTATTGATTAGTTATGATAATAGTATTTTAATTTAATCTTATTTTAAGAAATGTGTAAATATATTTTAGTTACATTGTGAATAAAGACGACAATTGAGGATCTTTAGTACTTAAAAGGATCGTAGCAAGTGGATATCCTTTGTCTCTAGGTAGAGACAAAGGATATCCACTTATTCCTTAATCCCTTCTAGGAAAAAATGTCTAAGTTTATGTATGTATCTATCAATATACGGTAATACTCTGCGTAATTGTGCCCAAAATGGCGAATTTTCAAGCATCTCCAGCGATAAGCTTTTTTAGTATGACGTTAACAGTTATGACTAAGAGGTTACACTTCTTCACCGGACAAAAGAGGCGAGGTGGGCATAGTTGAGGCGCAAATAAGATTACAAATTATGTTATCAGTGTCACAGAACACTCTCTTTGTTGTTCGATTAGCTCACTTATTTATTACTGAAGTATAGATGAGACAGTCGATTTAAGTAGTAGTAAAAAAAAATAAAACTAAAATTTTCATAATTAAACTTATACATAATCTCTTTGACAATAACTTAATACAAGCTAGCTAAATATCATAGCTATTATAAAATAAATTTACTAAATTTATTTTATAATAGCTATAAAATTTACGATCACCGTAGCCTAGTTGGTAGTGCTCCGGCCTACGAAGCTGGTGGTCCTGGGTTCGAATCCCGGTAAGTGCAAATATTTGTGTGATGAGCACGAATATTTGTTTCTGAGTCATGGATGTTTTCTATGTATTTAAGTATTTATCCATCTATATAAGTATGTATATCGTCGCCTGGTACCCATAGTACAAGCTTTGCTTAGTTTGGGGCTAGGATGATCTGTGTGACATTGTCCCTAGATATTATTAAATGTTTTCATACAATCACTACAACGTGTACCTAAATATCTGTGTAACTAGAAATCATAATGTATACAACTATATTACTGCAAACATGTTCTGACTATTTACAAGCGCTTTTTTAAAGTCTACGTGAATTTAAACCTGTTGTATTTATTTATTTATGGGACTTTTTTTTTTCTTGATTTAAGGAACTATTGGGTACAGTGCCACGAGAGTTTCTAATAACCTTGACTTGTCGTTAGTAAATGATCTCATCGTCCAGTCTAACGCCCGGTTCCTATATTCCAAAAACGAATCGTTTCTACTACGAATAGTTAGAATTTCTACCAGCCGTAACGCAAAACCGTTCCTAAAAAATACTAGTCGTTATCCAAATAACCAACGTCTGGTTACTAACGGATGGGAGGACGTTAGTAAGCTTATTGTAAGGAGATGCGTTCGAAAGTGTTCCTATAAATATTTTCTACTGTCACGGATCACGGAACTGTCAAAATAACGAGGCGTTACTGCTTTGATTACTCCTCGAATTCGGTCGGTTTACCAGTCGTTTGTATTTTATTTTGGTAGTTAACATAGTGTTTGAGGAGATTTCCGTGATGTCTAGCTCTGAAACTGATAGAGAATTCATGGCTTTGTTTTCCGTTAGAAAGGGTTGATTATTTTTCTATCTTCTAAGATTTCATAACCACAAACCTTAGATTAAATACTCAATTTAAAAACTTATTTAGAAACCATGAAATACTCCTGGACAGACGTCAGACGACAGACGCATGCGCCATGCGCTTTTCTGTCACGCGTTTTGTTCACACCATGCACTCGTAACATCAAATTTTCAATACTAATGATTATTGAAATATTTTAAACCTAAAACGCAAATTAAATTATTACTGTAACTATAAGTACAGTAATTTGTACTATTACTCACATAATATTACAGAATAATAAATGATTTTAGTTGCATAATTGACGTACGACGTTTTGTTATAACTAATCGTGAAGAGGAGCGAGAGGTTCATCGCGGAACGAGTCGTAGGTGGTTTAAACTACGGACGTTCGTCGCAGGTAGGGCATTGTGGAACACTAGTTTTGCATCGGTATCGGTAGCTGAATTACGGATGGTAACGTTGGTCCAATGACGGATCGTAAAATAAAGGAACCGGGCATAAGATATTTTCAGTGACGATCAATATATCATTCTTGTTTGCAGTCTGTCTTGTTTACTTTTAAATTAAAATATTTTTACAAGTTTCAATATAAAGTACCACGTAGGATTGCTCAAACAAAAAAATCCAATAAAGTCGTGCAAAACAGTTGTCTGAACAGTTTTTTAATTTTGCAAATATTTTACTTTGAAAAATATGGTTTGCTACAACTAATACTTGTAATATTACAACATTTTCTTGGAACAAACTTCACGAATAGCTTGTCGACAGCCGAAGATAAGTTTCATCTTGATGAAAAAACTTATTCTAAACTAAGAGTTAATCCTAGAGCGTGGTTTGAGAACACGTGTCTAGACCACTATATTTATAAGATGGCGGATTCGATTGTTTCATTAATTCTTCATGCAGAAGAGGCATATCATATGTTTGTGGGCTATTTGTTCATCAGTACCACATTAACAAGTAAATTAACAGATTTTAATATAAGTCCTTTAAAGGGTTATAATAATTTGAGTTCGAAATATGTATTTAAAGTATTTCTGAAGCTTAATAATAATAAATTTATTTCCAAACCAAAACAAAACAAAAAAATACAAAGGCATCATCATAAGATATTATGGACATGAAATCAAAAATAAATAGAGGATTACCACCAATCTAGTGCCTAGAACATTATAGAACAATATATTTTCTGTCTTTACATTAGAAAGTAAGGTTTGTTACACGCTTAGTAATTTGCGACGTATACAATATGAAATATTTACACTATCAATCACTTAATTTATAGTTTCAGACTTCTGAAGCTAACGATTATTGGGGAACGTTTAGAAATATATAAGTATTAAATGGTGGGTTATTTAAGTTCTTAATTCAAAATAGTTCTTTTTAAGATTAAGTCGTATTACATCATTTTGATGGGATGCTTCAGAGAACAGAGACGTGGTCGCTCACTATGTCTTTCGGCTAATATCATGATGATGACTCAAATCTGAACGGGTCGGTTTGAATACAGACATACAAGAAATATACGTTAATTCTGATTTACTTAAAAATACTCTAGCTGTAGAATGTCCTTCCGAAAATCTTGTATATTGTGGTTTAATTAACAAAAATCAATACAATAAAAATTGTGAAATGTTCATGCGCAGCTATACTCACCGCTTGGTAAAGCACCTTGCCACGCGGTCAGTCTATAGATGGGTGGCCACCAAACTAGAGTAATTTCAGACCGTCACCGTTTAGTTAGAAAACACTCGTTAAGGCACGTGAGAGGCCTACTGGGAGGCTTAAACAACTCTGATACCGGGGTTACCCATACGATTAAGAAATAAACAGAGAATCGAAATTTAAATGGGACTATCCTGTAAGTATTGCCTATCGAATTTTCTAAAAATGGATTGATTTTGAAAATTCGTTAGGGAATACTTTCACAAACGTTTAACGTACAGATACCAGCATATTCACCTACCCCAATCTGTCAAATTTCTTTTATAGATTTTCAACTTTATCCCAAAAGCTTCACTTTGAATTGGGGAAATTTGACATAATTATCTGTACATAAAAAAAATAAAAACTTATAGTCCAATTGATAACCTCCTGCTGAAGTTAATTTAATTTGTAGTAGGAAAATTAACTTTATTTCCGAGACATAAGGTTAAGAATTTTAAGACGGGCACTTTCTTATTGGATAATGCTAGCTTTAAAACTTTTTTCTTAAAGTATTGTTCTTCTTTTCTTGAATAATATTGTAGTAGTTTTATTACCTTATGAGTTTCGATCTCTAAGAGGTTACGTTTGAACCCATTATACCGACAATCTTATTATAATAAAAGGAAAGTTTTTGGTTCTTTAAAAGCTTTGCTAGTTTCAAGTTAAGTTATTTTGTGGTCGAAGCAAAATTAGTTTTGAACTTAAGTTAATGGATATTGGAATATGTTCTTCTTGGATTAGTTAAGTTTGTTGTATCTACAAATCTGCTACCCTTTGCAAGTCTTTTGATAATCTTGATAAGATATTATTAAAATGCTAACTGTTGCCGCGTTTGTTACTTTTTTGTATTATTTTGTAGCAATACAACAAAAAGCGGCCAGTGCGAGTCGGACTCGCCCATGAAGGGTTCCGTAGCAGCAAGTATTTCAGTTGATTAAATGAAAGTATTTAAAAACAATATTTTTTTTATATTTTTATTTCAAATAATTGATTAAATGAAACTCAACTATGATGTATTAAAAAAAACTACTTACCAGATCTCGTTCAAACCAATTTTTGGTGGAAGTTTGCATGATAATGTACATCATATTTGAGTTTCAGTTCTAAATATGGGGAACCCCCAAAATTTATTGGCTAATTTGTATTTTTCTGTGAAAATCTTAATGCGGTTCAAATGTTACATCTTCTTACCAGGTTTCAACAGTACAGCTATTATAGTTTCGGAAAAAGTGACTGTGACATACGGACGGACAAACATACAGACATGACGAATCTATAAGGATGCCGTTTATTGACATTTGGCTACGGAACCCTAAAAAGGAATATTACATCATCATCAGACATATATCATCAGCCTGATATAGGTTAATTTTTAATGTGAGTTTATAGATTAAGGTGCGGGTGGGAATCGAAGCCATGAATGATACGGCCCCATGTGTGTTGATTCACTGCTTGCAACCGCACCAAAATGTTAGGTTCGGATTTTTACAATCCATTAGCACCCTTATTTAAAAATGAAGTCTAAAGTTAAACTGCAGTTGAACTATGGATCAAGCAATCTCATTGGATGGTTTTCGACTAAACCAAGGATCAACTGCAGTTTAACTTTAGACTTCGTTTTGAAATAAGGTTATTAATGTTTCAATAACTTTACGTAATAAGGACGCTGAACGCAGTTAAATAACTTTAAAAATGTTTTAAAATTGTCTTCGTTGTCCACAGATATACCGATAGTAGACCTGAAGATGGGATCGAACCTCAATCCTGATGAGATCAAGGAAGGCGATGACGTATATTTCGAATGCACTGTTAAGGCCAACCCCAAGACACACCGACTAGTCTGGTTTCATGACGTGAGTATGATCAATTTAGAAAAGGAAGGTATTTTTTCTACTTTGGCATAATGCCGAAATATATCTCATACACACTGCAAATTTGCTTGCATTGCAATGTTGTTTTTTAATCTGCTACTCGTTAAGAGACTGCCTGGATAGCATGACTAAAGGTGAAATTTTCTTCCGGTGGAAGAAAGAAGCGATTCGTTCTGATAGTAATTAAAGAAATAATAACCACCTATTAATTAAAATACATAATCTACATCATTACCAAATTAAACAGCTACATCAAAAACTGCGTAAAAACTGTTCTTCTTCTTAGCGTGTCGATGTCAATCTAAATTAAGTCAGCCCAGAATTCAGCTACGCGTTGAGCGTTGTCAGTAGCGTCCATTAGATCTTGTAACGTGCATGCATTAGGGCACGCAGGACATTTTAACAAGTGTGCCATAGTTTGAGGAACAGAACCACACTTGCACTCTAGGTTGGAAATGTTTAAAAATCCCCACCTGAGCAGGTTTTCCTTGTTTCGACCAACTTGGGTCCGGAGTCTATTCAGGGACTTCCAGGATGGCTACGGCAACTTGTGTCCGGGCGGAAGGTTTTCAGCGGGAGGGACGTATGGGATGGGTAGGCAAGCACTGTCTCGCCACAGTTTGAGCCGTGTCTTGGACCGTTCACCAGAAAGTGGAAGCACACACTTCAGGAAACTTTTTCGACTTTTAAGCCTTTGTGCCACAAGCTTACTGTTGTGCATAAGGTGCCGTGTATCGTTGCTCATTTTAGACCTTTCGTTGGAGCTTGCCACCGTTCTGCGAACATCTAGTGGCACTATGCCTGCCAGCGGATATAACATCTGGAGCGGCGTCGGTTTGAGACAACCAGTGATGATTCGGCATGTTTCATTCAAAGCGGTATCCACTAATTTTGCGTGGGCTGAAAGATTCCATACGGGGCACGCGAATTCTCCACACGAAAAAGCTAGCGCCAGTCCAGAAGTCCGCATGACATCAGGTGAAGCACCCCATTTATAGCACACAAGGCGTTGCAAGATATTGTTGCGAGATTGCACTTTCTGCTTGATGTTCTTGCAGTTTTTATTAAATGTAAGTGATCTATCCAAAGTAACACCAAGATATTTTGGGAAGCAACTGTGCTCGATGGATACACCGTCCCAAACGATGTCAAGTTTTCGACCCGCCTCTCTATTACGAAGATGGAATAAGCACGACTGGGTTTTGCTCGGATTGGGCCTAAGTGAGTTAGCGTGGTAGTAGTCAGCCAAGCTTTCAAGAGCGCCAGACAAATAAACCTCAATCTTGTCAAATGTTAGGGCCTGCGAAGTAAGCGCCAAATCATCTGCGTAGAGAAAGCGGGACGTATTCGGTATGGATGGCTGGTCGTTGGTGTAGATGTTAAAAAGCAGCGGTGCTAGGACACTATCTTGAGGTAAACCGTTTTTTTGCGCCCTCCAACGACTTTTATCTGCGAGTAGATGGACCTGGAAACGGCGGTTATGTAAAAGTTCACGGAGTATCCGCACGAAGTTTCGGTCGTTGGTTATGGTCTGTACCTTCCACAACAGACGTCTGAGGTTCACCGTATTATAAGCAGCGGATAAATCCACGAATACCGCACCTGTGACCATTCCTGCTTCGAATCCATCCTCAATGTGTTGCACGAGTTTGAGGGTCCGGCTGCAACAAGACTTGACGGGTCTAAAACCAGCTTGCTCTGGTATAAGTTTTGGGTCAATAAGGACCATAAGTCGTTTCAGCAAGAGTCTCTCGAATAGCTTGTGTGTATGACATAGCAGAGATATTGGACGAAAGTTTTTAGGATTGTCTGCTGCTTTACCCGGCTTTGGTATTGCTATTACCTTTGATTTCCTCAAGAGACGCGGTACAGAAGCTGATTGCAGACAATTGTTGTATAGCTGCAATAACCAAGACACAGCAACTGGGCCCAACTGTTTTATCTGCTCAATCAAGATATCGTCCACCCCAGAGGCTTTACTACACTTAAGTTCCTTGATTTCTGCGACGATATCAGCAAGATTAAAAGGCTTGCTAATATCGTCACCAGTGCCGTCGGGTTTTTGCAGCTTGGGGACTTTACTTGATCGACGTGTTGCTTTTCCGTTTACAAGCAGTTGGTGGGCTATCTGGTTAGCGGTTAATTATCTTGGTGGTGATGGTGGAGGTGGCTCGCCGGTTAGCTTCCGAATAGTACTCCATGCCCTCTTACTATTATGGGTCATGTCAATGGCCGTTACAGTATTAATCCACTTATGCCGTCTATTTTCACTTATTTTACATAAAAGTTCTTCACCAGCTAGTGTGGTTTCCTCTGAAAAAGGATCCGTATCAAAAAGTGATTCGTATCGGTTCAGTAGTTCACTTGAATCCATCGACAAACCCGGGATGTAAGAAGTCCTGCAGCCCCGTGGAATGTATCTACGAGATGTTTTTGCTATAATTTTTACAAATCGGTCGTAATTTTGTGGGGATGGTTGCACCTTTAAGAGAGCGCAATCAATTGACCGTGAAAACGCCTTCCAGTCAGCTTTACTAAAGTAAAATCGCCGCTTTAGTGGAACATTTATAGGTTGGACCACAGATGCAATGCAGCACATGATAGGCGTGTGTTGAGTGCAAGGAATAGGTGGACATACGCTTTTCGTGCACTGTGAGCTGATACGCGAACTGACAAAGATCAGGTCTGGGTTATATCCGCGCTTCCAGCGACCGCTATTGAAAGGCGCCGGTTGTTTAGCATCATGAATTAGAGCAAAATCATTTGTTTCAGACCACTCCTCTACTAATTGACCGTTTGTGTCTAAATCCTTGTAACCCCAGCTTGGACTGTGGCTATTGAAGTCACCAATTATAACTTGGATGGGTTTGTTGTTAAAGTTTTCAGGGGGAACAAATTGAAAAGTGGTTCCAGGGGGTTTGTAAATAGATGTGATTGTACAGGTACCAACATCTAGAGTGATCACTTCTATACCATTCGTGGTTGACGTTTTGGTGGAAGTTATGCTTACGCCAGGAGCAGCAAACACTGCGTTACCGTGCTTTGGGTGTCTCGGTATCTCGGCGATAAGCGTAAGCCCAGGAATGTGAGGCCGACCTTGTGTTTCATCCCGATGAGTCTCTTGGACGCAAAGAACATCGCAGCGGGTTTTGCGATGGACGTCAGCAAGAATTTCTGACTTTTCTTGTGAGAACCCTTCGATGTTAATAGAGACTATACATAATGCCGGTTTTGAGAGTGGGCTTTCGATTGCCATCGTGGTGAAAGGATTAGCCAATCAGCGTGGGTAGCTCGCTGATTGCCCAGGGTGCGCCGGACGAATAAATAACCTATGAGTTCGTCGCTCGGGGAGGCTCCTTTCATGCACCCCATGAATGCGTGAAAACTGTTATTCACTTTGAAGTACACATTAATTTGTAGGATTAACTTGTTACTTAAAAGAAATAAATTAAACCTCCAATTTTAAAAAAATTATATGATTTGATAGTTATTATAGTATTAAACCACAATAAGAATCTATTAAATTTATATTAGACAATTTTAGTGCACCTAAGTCTTTCTGCACCACCCAAAGGTTGACTGGTAGATAATGTCTATGGCATTGAGTCCCCCTATGTACAATATTATCCTTTTGGACGTTTTTTAACAAACAAGCAACAAGCAAATACTTACCCAAATAATTCGGTGCACCATTTTTTTGTACCAATTTTCATTTTCGCCCTGATCTGCTTCGCGCTGGGGATATAGCATGGCGCGTGGCGATTTGTTTATCCTCTGCCAGTCAACAGTTTAAGGAAATAGTTATGATTTGTATGTATATAAGTTAAGTAAACAAAAAAAACGTAATAAACGTACCACCATAATGAATAAGTTTATATAAACCTGAAACTAAAATTTTGTAAAATACAATAGCGAACAAAATTATTGATCCTTTCTACACAAGTGCGGGGAATTATAATGAATTTATACTTTACGTCACGAATCTTAAATCGCCAGTAAAGTTCTCACACTCAACGCGTATACAAGTTTTCAACAAGGACTTAATTCCGTGTTAAGAACTGTATAAGCGCAGTAATTCCCTGTTTAAGAGCTTCCTTTTATTCGTAAATGAAAGTTAAACATTCTTACTGCGTTTGATTCTGCTTTGCTCTGTCAGGGACTATACCGGCTAAGTCACCGATTAATCGCTTCAACGTTGAAAATTGATTCCAGACCATTTATGACCTCACATGTACTCATGGAAGCCGATTTAAGGATTGATTAAGTCATTTTAAACCTTTATTTATTTGAACGCCATTATAAATCGATGTTCGGCAACTTAGCCGGTAGAGCCCCTGGTCCGTAAATGAACGGCATAGCTAATAAATGGAATGTCACCTTATAGATGGACAATCAGTTAAATGGTTTAATTTTTTAAATTTAAGAGAGGTAGCGTTAGAGGGCATACCGTTATTACGCTCAAAGAGCAGCCCGACTGGGGAAGTACCTCCACCTTACAGAAGACATTCCTTAATAATTTTAATGTCACCAGAGCTCATTAGGTTGGGGGAAGGGTCAGCAACACTTTTTTGCTGGCTCTTAAAGGCCGGCAACGTACTTGCGACTCCTATGGTGTTGCTAGTGTCCATGGGCGATGCTGTTCACTTACCATCAGGTGATCCACTTGCTCGTTTGTCGCCCTCTCATATAAACAAAAATAATTCTATGCATGTTTGTGTTTTACAGGGCACATTAAAATTGTAGTCAACTTGATAAGCACTGTTCTTAAGAATAAATAATTTGTTACTGCATTATATTTTTTATATTGTCTCCACACAGAACAACGAAATTTACCACAACGAAGCGGCTGGCGTGATCCTGAGCGCACAGAGCCTGGTGCTGCAGAGCGTGACGCGCGCGGCGGCGGGCGACTACACGTGCATGGCGGCCAACAGCGAAGGGAAGGGCACCAGCAATCCTGTCACGCTGCTGGTTCGATGTGAGTAACATTCATATGTACCTCATTGAAGTATGACCCTATAAATGGGCACATAATAGCCGCTGTAGGAGTCTAAATGTGTAAAAAAGCTAATAGCGGCGAAAAGGACACTACACGACACGTCGCCCTGTTTTAAGGGTTCCCCGTACCCAAATTACTAAGACTTCGCTGTCTATCTGTCTGTCCGTCTGTCACCAGGCTGTATCTCATGAACCGTCATAGTTAGACAGTTGAAATTTTCACAGATGATGTATTTCTGTTGCCGCTACAACAACAAATATAAAATAATGGGGCTTCCACACAACGTGAATTTTTTGCCCTTTTTTAGAGATCCGACTCGCACTTGGCCGGTTTTTAGGATCTAAGTTCGATTCAACAGTTACACGTGTAGTGGACATCAGTTACGGGACGACACCTAGCAATCCCGTGGCTACTTACGTGTAAATAGTTTCCATTGGTACCGAGCTCTCCTTGGTGTCGAGTCAAGACGGCTGGAAACCGAGAACATATTAGGTTGGGGAAAAAGTCTTTTCGCATTATAGTATGTATGAACTTGTCATAAAATCTATTTGGCTATACTATTTGTATCTGGCTAGTTTTGATATTATTGAAAGTTTAAATTTTAAACAACTTGATTCCAAATTCATATTAGGATAATGTGTGAGTTTCACTTGTTTTTCGTATATTTTAAAATTTTACTACAACAAAGGTAAAAATGCAAAGCAAGCCGCGAAAAGAAATTGTAATGTTTATGGACCTAGTGCACTATCTGTGAGATTAGCACAAATTTGGTTTAAGCGTTTTCAAACCAGAAATTATGCTGTCAAAGATGCACGTCGCTCTGTCGCCCTAGTATCTACGCATAAAATGGTTGCAATTTTTGAAAAAGTGGAGTAAAATCGGCATAACAGTTACGACGTAGCTGAAGAACTAGGAATTTACTACAAAATAGTTTAGGCGCATTTGAAAAAAACTGGGTACACACAAAACCTCAATAAGTGAGTTCGTCACGAGCTCAGTGAAAGAAACCTAATAATATATTTATATCAGAAGTCACAAAATTTCTATAACAATGGATCATGGCCCTACTCTACAAGATGGCAAAAAGTTCACGAACAAAATGGTACCTACATACTTTAGTTAAATGTAAATAAACTAAATTACTATATGTTCATTTCTTTTATGCAAGAAAGTTAAAGAACATTCAAAACATTTATGAATTTTCTTAAAAACTGCGAAGAAACTGTTTCTCTAACCTATTATATAGGTAGAACATACATTATTAGTAGTGGTAAGAAATGAACATGCATTGAATGCTTACAAGCGGTCCAGGTTAGACTACATCTTAGCTTATTATTAAGCAAAGTTGTGATCAAGCACAAGACATCAACAGTTTAAAAAAATATGCTTTTATCGTAGATAGATAAATGTGAAAAATGATAAATACGTTTAGACGTTGTACTGGAATTAATTAAATGTCCGTGCAACTTGCCCGTATTTCACACATTTATAATTTGACTAATATTTACTTATCAAATTCGTCGAGCGAGGTATAGCAAGGCTTAGATTTTTCACCAAACTTACGCAATTTGCAAATTGTATTAGATGCTAGTTTACTTACATACCAACCATGCTAGTTCTTACGTCCACGACTTGCACTCACTTGCACTCCGTCCAAAGAGTCACTAACAAACACCACAACGTACAGACGCCAGCACATCCAGCTACCCCAATCTGTCAAATTTCTTTTATAGATTTTCAACTTTATCACAAAAGAATAAGGTTCACTTTCAATTGGGGAAATTTGACAGATTGGGGTAGCTTGATGTGCTGGCGTCTGTACAACAAACTAACACCACACATTAAAAATGTAATCTTACTTTATTTCTTAACCTCGGTAAAGTGGGTATATTAGATGAGATCATAATAATTATGTATGTACTAAGGGAAACTACGAACTGGACCTTATGTAAGTTATTATTTATTATTCTCAAGTAAGTGACATATTTGTTTTAATTGACTTGAATAAAGAATCTTTAAACCTAAGTTATATTCCCAAAGAACGATAAGAACAAGCTGCAAAGGAACGTGATCTACTTGCTAGTTTCTTTAAAATGTTGGCTCACAAGCTACTCGGTCTCTCTGGTTGGGTTATTCTTATAAGTGTTCTTTTCGTGAAATAGAAAACGTTATTATGTCACGTGTGTCGCTAACATTATTTTATAACGCCAGTCTATGCCAACGACAAAATTGCTGGGGAATGAGAAGCTCTAAGTCAACAGATTTAAATAAGAAATTATTAATAATGCGCCGCGGTTTTGCCTGCATTAAACTTTGTAAATTATAGCCTATGTGTTAATCCAGGGTGTCATCTAACTCCCTACCAAATTTTATTCAAATCGCTCCAGCCGTTTAAATGTGAAGAAGTAACAAACATACACACTCATATACTCACAAACTTTCGCCTTTATAATATGAGTGTGATGTTAAAATTATCTTTGTTCAAAAAACGTTTTATTCTGAATTAATTTGACAGTGTTTCTTAGAAGCTGCCACATCATTAATGATACGGTAATGAGTAAAAAATTGGCTTGATAATTATAATTATAAATACCTAAGCCAGAAAACACATTTATATTATTCATAAACGTGAAATATTCACTTTAATTTAATTATCTATCTATGATGTATGATGAAGCAAAGTATTAATACAATTAGAATTTTAAGCCTTTCTGTGGGAGGTACTTATTACGGCAAACTTTCATACGACTCCATCATAATTTATAATTTGTGGATAACGTTGTGAGTGCACATTAATGTATAGGTACTTTAGTTTATTTATACTACATAATCTATCTATATATATAAAAATCAATGCCACTTTTCGTTGTAATGTTATAACTCAACAACGCCTTTACCGATATGGCTAATTTTGGTCTTGAATTATTCGTGGAAGTCCAGGGAAGGTTTGTACGTAGAGAAAATTTAAAAAACGTCTTGATAAAGTGTAAAATCAACATCTTTCTATACTCCCTTATACAAACAATTTGTACTAATACTTAAAAGCGTAGCGAAGCACGTACCGGGCCGCTAGTTTTATATATATATAAAATAAAATAATGAAATACAGTAATGAAAGTACCTACTTCAAACGTCTCAATATCATTTAGGTTATAACGGTGACTAAGGTAATATTTATGATCTTGCGAGAAAATTATGAGAAGAAACCAGATGGCGTTATGAAATGGAATGCTAATGGTAATTACTTGGTAGATGGAGTAATCTTGATATAAGTAAGTTGCGAAACTGCGGTGTGTCCAACTGCCAATATGAGGTACTGACGTAAAAACTCTTAGTCACAACTAAGAGTTTTAATAAAATGTCAATTTTAGTCCAACCCAGGATTTTTACGTCAGTACCTCATATTGGCAATTGGACACACCGCATTATCGCATTTTATACTCTTAGTTGTGACTAAGAGTTATAATAAAATCTCAATTTTAGTCCAACCCAGGATTTTTACGTCAGTACCTCATATTGGCAGTTGGACACACCGCAGTATCGCATTTTATACTCTTATTTGTGACAAAGAGTTTTAATAAAATCTCAATTTTAGTCCAACCCAGGATTTTTACGTCAGTACCTCATATTGGCAGTTGGACACAACGTTATGTTAAAATAAAGACGACGCTGGCTGTTAGAAAATCCCTGCATCGCAGAAATTCAATCTAAATTGACATTTTAATAGAATTTACACTCAAAACAATTCAATTGGCCAAAAGGAAATAAGTAATCGAAAAATTATTTACTATAAATTACAATTTACTGAAATAATTTGCTAAATGTAATGTTTACTGTAAAAGATTTATGGAATTACTGTTTTACAAAATAAAGAATTGACTTTAATTTGTATATAAGTATTTATCTATGTATATAAGTATGTATATCGTCGCCTGGTACCCATAGTACAAGCTTTGCTCAGTTTGGGGCTAAGATGATCTGTGTGACATTGTCCCCAGATATTATTATTACTTTAAATGACCAAATTCAACAAAACTGCAACAAAACATTGATACCCATTGTTTTAGTGTACTAAAGCATATTATGTAATTTCACCTTTTGCTTTTGTAGTTTTAAGCCACGATGTGAACTATGTGTATAAACTATAAGTACGACTAGAGATGTAATATAATACTCTTGCACATTACTTTTATTAGATATTTACAAGTTGACATTATTCTCAACTCTAATGTCAGCCATTTGAGTGCTAGCGGTCAACAAAATTTCAGAGTTGTTTAGATTGCTTTGGGACTTACTTACTACTAGCTTTGAATAACTTTATTGGAAAAAATGTCGCGACTGTTTGAGCAATTTACTCACTCAATTGTTGGAAACGTATTACGTTGTAGTTGAACGGTAATAACTTGTTACTTTTCAAATTAATTGTGCTGTGTTATGTACATATTATGACTAATATGGTACTAGTGAAACCTGAATGGTTACTTTGCATGAAATGTAACCATTCAGGATTTTCTACATTTTCACCCAATTAATTATTGATGAATAATGATGGACTATATAAACAAAGTTGGGCGTAACACCTTTAATACAAGTTATCTCCGAATAACTTAGCTAAGGTGCTAGCAACCACAAAGATTGCTAAATAAGATAAGATAAGATAAAGATTTATTTACCAAAATTATTTACATATTCCTTAACTATTTTACATATATCAGTGAAATTACAATTTTGTAACAAAAAGGAAATATCTTTCATTGACTTATGACCTCCACACTAGGTCGAGCCTGTCTCGTGGAGACCAATTCTAAAATAACAAAAGCAACCCAAGTTGGTTGGTAGTACCTAGGTATATTAAAATTTATATTTTTTATCATATAGTTTCATTACTTCAAATACATTGTAACAGACAAACAATTTTACTATGTAAAAATGTATTGCATTAAACTGTACGCACCTATTATTGTTATAGTTTTATGTTATAAAATGAAATAACTTAATCACACTAATATTATAAACGCGAAAGTTTGTGAGTGTGTATGTTTGTTACTTCTTCACGTCTAAACAGCTGGAGCGATTTTAATAAAACTACCGGCTGGATTAACAAATAGGCTATAATTTATAAAGTTTAACGCGGTTAAACCGTGGGGCACAGCTAGTGTAAGATAAGTCTATTACAGTTACGTACATTGAATCGCTAATTTAGTAGCACTCTTATTATACTATGAAGGAAAGACCGAAGTCATCATCAACTTAAGTATTGTGCACTTGTCAGTGTCGCAGTTTCCAGCCTTCTTTATCGTAAGTGTTTGAGACGAATACTGTAAATCATCACACTAATATTATAAAGGCGAAAGTGTGTGAGTGTGTATGTTTGTTACTTCTTCAGGTCTAAACGGCCGGAGCGATTCTAATTTATTTATTTATTTCCTATTTACAATTATCATTACACGTTATATAACCTAATACGATAATGTAGACAGCATATTACATTACTATTATATTACTATATTACAGCTTTTAATAATTTCATGCAATAACTAATAAAATAAAGAGCCCTTACTGTGAACTCGCCCAGTGTACAACAGAACACGTCTATCTCGTCTGCAATACTGTTGAGAGTACGCAGTGCACGGGTGAAAGGAGCTTCGCTTAGCAGCGTGGTGCGAGCGCGCGGTATGGCCAGCAGGCGCCTCCGCCACACATATTTATCCGGGACACACATTCCCAGCCTACACAACACGTCTGGATTGTGTATCTTTCCCCTAAATACCTTAAAAATATAAGAGACCATCGCAAAACTTCGCCTCACTTGTCGTTGTATACCACCATACCCAGAATGAATAGGATACTTATTTGGATAAAACGGGTTTACCATATAATAAAATTTGGTATGTAGTTGTCACCCTGGATTAACACATAGGCTATGAATTATAAAGTTTAGCGCGGGTAAAACGTAAAGTTCCACACTCTGTATCACTAGGTGGCGTTAGTGCTGAAATAGATCGCGGTATGGTTTCGTTTATATTGATTATATAGGTCATGACAATTTTATTACCAGGGGTAAGATCAATGAGAGATGAATATATCAATAGTTCAATATGAAATGTGGTATTATTACATACTAGCTGTGCCCCGCGGTTTTACCCGCGTTAAATTTTATAAATTATCACAGCTCCTCCCTCGTAGGTCATAGCGTGATAATATGTAGCCTATATGTTGATACGACCTCTTAGTAATTATTCATGCAAAATTTGAAGTAAATCAATGCAGTATTTTTTGACTTTAGCCCGGACATACATACAGACAAACAGACACACGGAGAAAAATTATAAAAACTATATTTTTAGCTTCGATATCGCATGTAGATCACACCCCAAGTATCCTTTTATAAAAATATTCAATGTACAGTTTTGACTTTCCTACGATTTTATTATTTATTACTTATTTATCCTTCTAGTATACCTGAGGTTAGCTGCAGATCACTTTATTAGCAGCATGCTAAAGAGTAAGCTTTTTCCTTGACTTCTTTGTACGCTTCCATTTTCGCTACTTCCTTCACTAGGTCCATATAATTAGGTCTCTTTCTTCTTGCCTCAATCTTTCCTTCTGTAAATAATTGGTTCGAATTAAAAGTCCAATAATTTTTTCTCATTTACTCTCTCCTTGCTTTAGGATGTATCGTTCTTCTTGCACTCTATTTAAGACTTATAAGACGTCATTTGTTACTTTCTCAACCCAGGAAACTCGTTTTATTCGCGTACAAGACTCAAGTACACATGTAAGCTACTTTGGTTGGAATTCTTTAACGCGATTTACGATGGAATTTGTCTGACGAAAATAATTGCGTAAGTAAAAATCGTTATGCTCTCTCCGTGTGATTTTTTCGTACTTCATTTTTGTTTCTCTCGTACGTCTCCTTTTATTATAAGCAAACGTAAGTGTGACGGTGATGCCCCAACCGTAGACATTTTTGTATGCTGTTCCATCGTACTTTTAATTTTACATTTTAAGTAATATAGGATTAAATGTAACAAAATAAATTAAAAAGTCTCAAAAGTAGTTTAAATATTTTAAAGTAGTTATAATTTAAACGCAGGCTCAAAATGGAATTAACATACGGCCTAAACATTTAAGTTAAGTCACACATAAGTAGATTAAAACAATTTACTACCTGAAACCTACATTTAAGCAAGTAATGCCTAAAAGACCCGAAAATATTATCATTTAACCTCACAGAAATTGTATTAAAATTTGTGGCGCAGATACTAAACAAAGGGAGCTTAAAATTCCCGCCGGTGCCGTAAAGCTCTCGCAGTTTCCGTCAACCTCGGAAGCGATGTAAAAACCCTGAGCAAATGCAATTTGCTTGCAAAATGGATGAGGGTTGCACGTTGGACCCTGAAATTGTCCTTTTATATAAATAGGCGCCTGTTTAATGGACTCCAGATGGGTAGAAGTTGTCTGTGGCTAAAAATAAGCTGCGAAGAATGTTATTAAAATATTCTAATATTGAGGAGATTGTGGCCTTGGGTACCGTTTCGGTTTTGGTGTGAGATTTGTGCATGTGTTTTGATATTATGTTGCTGTTGGGTGTAATACTATTGGAATTATGATTATAGTTAATTTGTAGATATGGTTATGGGTTTTGTTATTTATCTTCACATATACTGGTTGGTTTTTGTGATCTTCCAAATTAAAATGTATTAGGCGTTGAGGAAAGTAATAAAAGGCGTGTTGTTCTTTAGTTACTCAGTAAAAAGTATTTAAATGATATTTGGTAGTCCATCTATATATTCTATGAAATCTATCATTATTATATAATGCATTGAAATACATTGTTAGAAGGTAGGATAGGTTGTTATTTTTCTACAAAAATGAATCTATACTAATATTATAAAGAGGTAACGTTTGTGAATTTGTGATGTTGTAAGGGATAATCTCTGGATCTACTGAAACAAATTTCAAAATTATTTCACCAATAGAAAGCTACGTTATTGTGGAGTGTCAAAATACCAAACCATGAATTACATTATTATCAATTTTATATTATTATGTACATGTGTCATACCAATTCATTATATAGGTACTTAGGAAGTCATTTGTCATGTATAAATTCTTGTACACTATAAAAGCCTTTCGTCCGTGTTATAGGATATGATTCATCATCATGATGTTTATTAATCCCGAACTTTTAACCCGAAGTATTACGCGGGACAAAAATATTTATAACGCGAAACGAAGTCCGCGGGCACTGCTAGTTCCATATAAATTGATCATCATCATCTTGATATAGTCCACTGCTGGACATAGGCTTATCCAAATATTTCCACAACGCATAGAAGTTAGAGACCTATGTCTATTTGGAAGTCCTGATCAAAATATTCTTTTTATAAATTTATGTAAAGAATATTTTGAATTTTTTATGGCTCATTTCATATTAGTACGAAATCAAATACCTTATGTTACATGGTAAGAGCGACTTTAGAGACATCGTTAAAACTACTAGGAAACTTGAAAGCTGCAGTTTTATAACGAACGATAAGTTCTCTCTCGTTACACCTCGAAACTAAGACCACAATGGAAGCGGGTGCGGGTTTAAATTTCCCAACATTTTTATAACACATTCAAAAATAAAATTGTTCACAATTATTTTAATAGTCGAAAGTCTAATAATGTGCTCTCGATCTGCCAATGCACTTCAATAGATCAATATTTTTAATAAAACGGAGTTTTCAAACGGATTTTTTGCGCACGTACACCAATTTGTGATACCGCTATTAATAAGTAAAGGTATTTTGAACAATACAAATATTGTGAAGATTGGGACTTATTAAGTAGTTCATATGAAGTTAACCGCTAAGTTTTGCGACCGTATAGATAATCATTAAGAGGCCTATTACAGTCCACTAGCGCCGCCAATCGAAAAAATGTCATAACTCGTAAATAGAATCAAAAATACAAAATATGTTCTATTATTACCGTAGAAAAGGCAATAACGTAATTTTATAACACATTGTCAACACTTGAAATATAGCTGTTTAGCTAAATCGTGCATTTGTAACAAAAACGGCCGTTTATGTTTTGAATGCACGATTTAGCTAAACAGCTATATTTCAAGTGTTGATAAGGTGTTATACAATTACGTTATTGCCTTTTCCACAGTAATAATAGAACATATTTTGTATTTTTGATTCTATTTACGAGTTATGACATTTTTTCGATTGGCGGCGCTAGTGGACTGTAATAGGCCTCTTAAGAAGAAAAAACGTTACGTTCAAAACATATAATATGATGATGTTAAACATGAACTTGTATATAAACTTGTTCTTGGTAAACCTAATAACCGAAAATAAGAAATTAACCACCAACATCAAAGCATGTATGTTATATATATTTATTTCGTTAGTTTAGTATTTATTTAAGTCTTATATGAAATAGATGTGTTAAATATTTAATTTTATGTGAGTCTTAAGTGCCGACGACGTATTGTAAAGAGGCACACACAAACCCTACTAGTTTCAAGTGTCAGTACAAAAACAAAACCATTTAATTAATTTTGTTCAGTAATTAATAAAAACTATATTTTGTTATGCATTTCAACCATATTATTTTATCATTTGAATTGTGACCGCCCCGCTGACTACCCCGCTGCTGTCACCATGGTCAAAGTCTGATAGTTTACTGGGGAAGTTACTTTATTGTTTATCGAAAAGATCTTGGACTCATTTCACTTTATGAGCACCACATTTACGTGCTGTAAATAATACGACTGGGAGGTATAGAAATCCATTAATAGCTAAGCTCGTTTTAAGTTTCCTTCATATTTTTGTTACCAATTGTTGATTGACGTCATTGTGACTTATGGTCTTTTCTATAACTTTCCTACGGGTATACTTATATTCTAATTTAGTAATTCTGTATTATATTGACTGCAAACTATCGGTATCTCTGAACAACTATATATCACATGGGTGATTAAGTCATTTTTAAACCTTTATTTAATTGAACGCCATTTAAGAAATCGATGTTCGGTAGCTTAGCCGGTAGAGCCCCAGGATTATAAAAATATTAGCAGCAATGTTATGTATTGTTAATGCATATATGTTTGTCCTTAGATGCTCCTGTATGTGCTGAGCGCCGTGACGGCGAACTGTTTGGGGCTTTGAAACAAGAGACGGTATCATTACATTGCTCTGTCGACGCCAACCCCGCACTCGTCTCCTTCCACTGGACCTTCAACAATTCCGGAGAACAGACCGAATTGCCACCAAGGTACTATTAGCTACTAGTAATACTAGGCCGTGCTCGGAGTCGTATTAAACGTTCAGTTAACTTATGCATTGAATACTAGGGCTCCAATATTTTTATGGTACTTCAGAAAAAGAGAATTCTCTTTTCGGTTATCAGAAAAAGGATTTTTTTTTTATGACACTTCACGTGGCCAGAAGGCTGGCCTTTATTTTGTTCTTTTTTTTTGAATTCAGTTTTACGGCTCTGGCTTCTTCGGCCTTATGAGCCTTCCGTAAAATATATTTTTATTTCATTTATTTTCGTCATGTCAAATAAAGTCCGTCACAGTCAAGTCATACGTAGTCCTTGTCGTACCCCAGTAAAGCAGTGGATACTTTACTAGAAGCTTATATGGAGTTCTAGATTCAACACAGAAAATCGCAATTCACGGCAATATGGCACTTTCCTCCACTTGTGTACGTTGTCCATGATGTTATGTCTAGAAATCCACCATATTTACACATAAAAACTTGACTTTACACCAGTTTTTGAAAATGAAACAATGCCCTGATGCGTCTTTTTCCGCGTTGGCGCCAAAACTCTTTATTTTGTTCAAAGAATCAGTATTGCCATACAACAACGTGGCAATGCTGCCAGTCTTCTGGGTACGTTCCCTGACAACGATGAGGATTTTTTTTGACGCTGTTTAGATTTAGTTTATTTTATATCTATGTAGGTTTAATGTAGTTTTAAATTTTATATAGAAATAGCTAATATATCTTTAGGAACTATTAATTATTATAATGTTATTTATAAATAAACGAATTATATACATTTTTTTATCGGCTATAGATTTTTCTACCAGTAGTCTTATGGGCTTATATTAGGTCTTTACCTATGAAATTGCCGTTCTGCAGTACTGGCCATTTCAAATCAAAATAATTTTTGTTTGGCTAAGAATTCTAATTTCAAATTAATTTTATTTTAAAAACATGGATTCTTTTTTCCAAAAGTAGTCATTTCTTTATTGATTAGTGTTACATTTTCATCGCATTTCAATCTTTTTCGTCATCATGGATACGTTAAAAATTCGAGTAATTATGGAATATGAGTACCGTCGTGGCAGCAACGCGGCACAAGCGGCACGCAACATCAACGACGTTTACGGAGCTAACACTACAAACCAACGCACCACCTGTTATTGGTTTGCTCGCTTCCGTTCTGGAAATTTCGACCTGAAAAATGAACCTCGCGGTCGTCCGAAGACTTTGGTCGACAATGACGAATTAAAGGCGGTTGTGGAAGCTGATGATACACAATCTACGGCTGAATTAGCAGCAGCTTTCGACGTTAGCGTCAAAACAATATTGGTCCATTTGCGTCAAATTGGCAAGGTAAAAAAGCTTGACAAATGGGTGCCCCACGAACTCAATGATCGCCAGCGCGAAGTACGCGTCGAGACGTGCCTTGCACTGCTCAACAGACACACAAATGAAGGAATTTTGAACCGCATTGTTACCTGCGATGAAAAATGGATTCTGTTTGATAACCGCAAGCGCTCAGCAAGTTGGTTGGATCCTGGTTCAGCACCTAAACAATGCCCTAAACGAAAACTTACCCCTAGAAAAGTGATGGTCACTGTTTGGTGGTCTAGCGCCGGTGTGATTCATCACAGCTTCTTACCAAACGGGGTGAGCATTACTGCAGATGTGTACTGTGAAGAACTGAGCACAATGATGGAGAAGCTGGCGCATCTCCAACCAGCATTGGTCAATCGCTCGTCTCCGCTGCTCCTGCACGACAACGCGCGACCTCATACTGCACAGCAGACGGTCTCCAAGTTGCAAGAACTGGGGTTGGAAGCTCTCCGTCATCCGCCCTACTCACCAGACCTTGCGCCTACAGACTACTACTTTTTCCAGAATTTGGATAACTTCTTGGCGGGAAAAAATTCAATACCCGAGAGGCAGTACAAAATGCCTTTGAAGAATTTGTTGCCTCCCGTCCAGCTGATTTCTTTAAGAAGGGCATCAATAAACTGCCACTGCGATGGCAAAGATGCATTGATTGCATGGGTGATTACTTCGATTAATACAAATAAAAAAATTCATGAAAAAAATTCGTTTAAATTTTTTCATACAAAACGGCAATTTCATAGGTAAAGACCTATTATGATGACATGGCTTTTTCTTAATTATTGTAATATAATGTTTATTAATGATGCATCTCTTCCGTTGCTAGAGAAGCGATTTTAATAATATATATATATATAGATTGCACGTGTGGCGCAGCGGCTAAGACAGTCGCGTCGCCGCTTCGCGATGCGGGTTCGAGTCCCGCGCCGGACAACTATTTATGTGGGTCCGTCTATTATATGTTTGTAAAGTACCCCGCGACACAGGGATCAGATTCCCTAGTGCGGGCGTAAAAGATTCGTTTAATATTCATCAAGATATTATATTTAATGATAAACGATTAACATTTGATGAAAGATGATTGAGAGAATAGTTGATTATATTTTATTAAAGCGATGATTACGTAGGATTTATTAATATGACGACTAAAATATACCTAATAGCTAAATGAAAGCCTAGAGAACCTAGCTTAGCATAAAATTTGATGAGAGAGAAAAGACACCACTTATCGGCTTTCCTTGTTAAACGAAGCCACTGTTGTGAATCATAAGGAGCTTATACAGAGATTATAGTTGATATCGAAATTTATTTACTTGATACGATAGAATTTGGTATTCTCAGCCTCTTAGACTGAAAATACCCAATTGTATCTAATCTTGCTACAACCACGCCTGTATAAACTAACATGTACTAGTTAATATACAGTAAGCAGAAAACTATCGTGTTAAAAAGCAGGACAGAACGGAGCAAATTTGTTAATAGTATGCAGAATACACAGTTCTAATATGACTAATATTTTTCTAGTTCTATCATATAGTATATATAAAATAACAAGTGAAAGTAGCTAATGATTTTCCGGGAGCCTTTTGTTTTTAGAATATTTCAGTGGCAATTTTTTTAATGAGGAAATGTGGTTGACACGTGTTTTAGAATCCATAAAGTTCTTTAAAATAAAGTCTGTCTAGATTTTTTATAACAAAGTGAATCTAGTAGTATTATTTAAAAAATTACGAAAAAATACCAATTTGACAGTTGTAAGCCCTTAATATTTTTTCATGAAATATTATTCTCAATATGTATTTGGTTTTAAAACAATTTGCGTAGGATTACACACCTCCCATGAATCATCCAATATTCCGTCTGACAGCGTTCTGTTTGCAATAATTTTCGGTGTGTAAAAAAATATTGGTAACAATTTTCCAATAAAATATTCAAGAACTATTAGTTGAACACTGGCTTTAATTAACAATTATTAAAACCAGTTATCGGTTCTTTAAATATTTTTAAAATATTTTGGTTGTTATCTATTTTTATTTTGGTACTAGCTGTGCTCCGCGGCTTTACCCGCATTAAATTTTATAAATTATCACAGCTCGTCCCCCGTTGGTGATAGCGTGATAATATGTAGCCTATATGTTGACCCGATCTCTTAGTAATATTCATGCAAAATTTGAAGTAAATCCATGCAGTGCTTTTTGAGTTTAGCCCGGACATACATACAGACAAACTGACAAAAATTCTAAAAACTATATTTTTAGCTTCGATATCGATTGTAGATCACGCCCCAAGTATCCTTTAAAAAAATATTCAAAAATGTACTGTTTTGACTTTCTTACGATTTTATTCTTTATTCTTTATTGCACACAGAAATACATATTCATATAAGTCATTAGAGCTAGCATGTACACAGGCGAGCTTAACTCAACTATGAGTTCTCTTCCAGCAAACCTTTGTCAGAGTGAGAGCTTATGTGAGATGGGTTAGAAACAGTGCACAACAATTTGACTTAAAAATAATACAAAAACAGAATTTACCAGTGGTAAATAAATATATACATAAACCTGCTTACTAATACTACATACTAAGTTACTTACGTAACTACATACCTAATTATATAACATATATATTAAACATATAATATATACATAAATATTAACTGCCTGCCTGCTTAGTTAATTGAAAGAAGTGTTCTTTTGTTTTTCTCTTAAACACGTCAAGAGATGTTGTAGCGCGAATTGAATGTGGAAGGGCATTCCACAAACGCACTGCTTGAACAGTAAATGATCCGTCATACCGGCTTGAGGAGTGAGAATACATTCGAAGTAGAAGTGAAGTGGTTGAACGACAGATTTTTTCTCGCGGGACTAAATACTCAAAGCGTTCACGGAGATATGTGGGAGCATTGGGGTTATGAAGGATAGAATAGAGGAATGATAGAATATGACAATCTCGACGTCTCCGAATAGGTAGCCAATTCAACTGCGACCGAAACTCGGACACGTGGTCATACTTTCGGAGGCCGTAAATGAATCGGATACATAAATTCTGTAGACGTTCGAGCTTGTTGGGAAGTTCTTCATTTGCATCCAGGAAACAGACATCGGCATAGTCCAGAAGAGGAAGTAGAAGTGATTGAGCAAGGTAAATTTTAGTGCGAAAAGGCAAGAACTTCTGAAGCCGTTTTAGGGACTGAAATGAACAGTATACTCTCCTGCTTACTTCTGCAACGTGTTCGGACCATGATAAGGTGCAGTCAATAAATATCCCAAGGTTTTTGGCACATTTGGAATAAGTAATGGGAACGTCATCGTAAATTACTGGAGGTGGACATATATTTACTATTGTGTTAAGCATATACTGGCCACCAATAATGAGAGCTTGTGACTTAGATGGGTTTACCAGAAGGCCAAAGCTTTTGGCCCAATAGCTAATGTTACCAAGATCACTATTGATGGCAGTTATGGCTAAACTAAAATCCTCCACTTTAAAGTGACGATAAAGCTGCAAGTCGTCTGCGTAAAGATGGTAATTAGAAGAGATAATTTTGGTAATAGCATTAATAAATACCGAGAAGAGAAGAGGAGAGAGTATGCCACCTTGAGGAATACCTGCAGTAAGATTACACCACTCGGAGGTAGCCTCGTCGTGACGGACTGACTGCGAGCGCCCTCGAAGATAAGATTCAAACCACACAATTACTGAAGACGAGATATTTAGAGAGGATAGGATACCGAGAAGGATGTCAAAGTCAACTGAATTAAAAGCGCTGCTGAAATCCAGTAACACCATAACCGTTAGTGATTTCCGCTCCATGGCCAAACGGATGTCATCTGTTATTTTGACCAGAGCTGTAGCAGTACTATGGCCAGGGCGGAAACCTGATTGGAAAGGGCTCAGCAGGCTTTTGGAAGAGAGATACCGTGAGAGTTGCTTGTTTACAATACTTTCAAGGACTTTGGAAATTGGTCGGTACTGGGATAAGGAAGAAGGATTGGCTGATTTAGGAAGCAGTAGGATAAGGGCTTTTTTTCCAAATAGAAGGGAAGGAACTTGTCTCCAGGGAGACAAAGACAGAAGTTAATAAGGTGAGTTATTATAGGAGCAAGTTCCTCTAGGATAAGGGAGATCATTTGTAGCTGGAGCCCGTCAACTCCTACAGCTTTGGTGGATATTGATCGGAAGGAATTTTTGATATCTCGTTCAGTAACTGCTGTAATAGAGAAAGAAGTACAATCTGGCATTGAAAGGTTAGAGAGGTATCTAAGAGTTGAAGATTTGGTGGTGGCACTCAATGCGACTGGTGGCTGTGAAAAGTGAGTTTGAGGGCATTGAGATCGACAGCTGTAACACTGCCATTTTCACTTTTGCCAACACCAAGTGATTTTAGAAATTGCCATACTTTTGTAGTGCTAAGATTATTAATAGAGTTATGTATGTGGCGTCTTTTAGCATCTCGACACATACGACTGCAGCGATTTCGGAGCTTTTTATAGACGTCCCAATTTTCATTAGAAGCAACCTTTCTATACCGTCTTTTGGCATTGTCAATTTTATTATATGTACATATAGATTGTGTGGCTAGATCAACGTATACTGACACTATGTGACCAGTGCCCGGACAAATAAATTGTCAAGCGGTTCTAAAAACCATTCAGCCTGCTTTTGACTTGCCAGGGCTGTAAGATATGCAACTTTTCTATTATGATGGTTATTTTGAACTTCTTAGGAGATACATATACACTAACGTATTTATTATCGCATCTAATGTGTAAAGAAGCACTTACATTCCTACTAATTTCTTATATCCTATGTTATTTGAACCCAAATAAAATCAAATGCCATGTCGTAATATTTTATTTAGTTCCAAGCATTGACTTTGTATAACTAGACACGCTGTTTCGAATAAAAACTCTGTCCCAGTCCGGCGCGCGAGGTGAGGGGCGCGCGCGCGGCGGCAGAGATTGCTCACCGAGCTGCAGCGCCCGCACTGCAGCTCGGTGAGCAAATTCTCAATATGGGATTGCGCGTCTAGTAGAATACATATAGGTCAATGGTTCCAAGTGTCAAAAATGTTTTCTTAAATTAGACCTTTACAACTAAGTTATTTAATTACAGTTAAGAAAGTAAACATAAGTAAAAAGTGATTGAAATATTAATTGTATCCTTACAACATTTTCTTTGTATCCAGATTATATAGCAGTCACGGTCACACGTCTACTCTGAACTACACGCCTACCACTGACATGGAGTACGGCACTCTGGCTTGCTACGGAGAGAACGCAGTGGGGCAGCAGAAAGTGCCGTGTTTGTTCCAGTTGGTTGCGGCTGGTGAGTTGGACTTATTCTAGGCTCCATTTGATAAATGCTCAACTATTAGAACGAAGTTCCTTATCGCGCGTTGTGAAAAGGGGCTAGAAGGAAAAAAATCTTACGAAAAGTTGTCACGACACTTTATGCAGCTGTGCGCATGTTTCTCTGTCTGTCTCTCTCTCTCTCTCTCTCTCTCTCTCTTATAGAAAGCAAGCTAGATATTTCCATTTCTATTTCGCATTGAACAGTGTGGTGTCGCGACGATTATTTTTGTTGAGTGTATACAGGTTTTTTGTACATAATAAATAATAAGAAATAACTTCGTTCCATCCGGGTGTCCCTTGAGACCTCGCAAGTTTTGTGACTTCACAATCTTAATTTTTACAAAATGAATCAATTCTTAAAAATGAATAAAATTTCCGAAAGTTGATAACGTTTATTTGTCATTCGTGCTGAAAATACTTAAGACCGACTTAAGTAGTCCACTTAAAGTGATCTTAAGTATTTGTAAGAATGTAAAGAACGTTTTTTTCTCAACTGTTCAATGATTAAATTTTAGAGCTTTCAAGTTAAATACACTTCTAAACCCCAATAGAGAGTGTAGTAATGTTAATATAGTACAAATAGTCGCTGTTTTTATATAATCATATTTCTCACTTTCCTCCCTAGTTTTAAGACAAAATCAATACCGTTTTAAGGTAAATAGGTACAAGTATCTGGCACGACTGCCAGGCTTGTGTTTTATTCTATGAAATAGTTTTTACCGATAGGACTTGCATTCTAGGACCGCCAGCCTACAAGGTTTTGTCAATTAAGATTTGATCAACAATATCAATGCGATAATCTGTCCCCCTTCCATGGTAATGAACTGCATAAATAATAGAACGGGCTCTAGGATACATTTGTCTGTCACGACCTGATCAGTGACCGCCACGTTTTGTGCCACGGTTATTTGACTGGTGGCTTTAAAGTTTTACTGATAGGCGCAATCAGGAGTTAAGATGAGGCTTTTTTTACGTCAGAGGTCGATAAACGAGCAAGTGGGTCACCTGATGGTAAGTGATCACCGCCGCCCATGGACACTCGCAACATTTAAGGAGTCGCGGGTGCGTTGTCGGCCTTTAAGAGTCAGCAAACAAGTGTGGCTGACCCTTCCCCCCACCCCGATGAGCTCTGGCGACCTTACTCACACTCAGAAACACAACATTAAATTATTAATGTTATTATTAAGGTACTTCCGCAGTCGGGCTGCTCTTCGAGCGAATGAACGCTGTGCCCTACCCTCTATGGCTGTCTGCCGAAAAATGGATTATGCATTTTGATAATATGACATAGGACTGCACCAGAATCTTGAAAGGTGCAGACGTCCCGAGGGATTATGCAAATGAGTAGCTTTTTGTATACAGGAACCCAAAATCCATAGCTGTCTGATAGTATCATGGCCATCAATACTGGCTTTTTGAAAGGCTCCTTCCTCACAATAACGGTGTTTTTGTTGTATTTTACTGATATGTAGGATAAACGACGAGCGATTCCTCTATTATTGCAATTCGCTATAAAGTTCCCTTCCTAATACTTATCATCAGACTGATTGTATGATTAATCGAAACAATAAAGCTACGATAAATCCGTAAAATAAAATAAAAATTATTATCATCAAAAACTTTTTATTCTTATATGTGGAAAATTGGTTTCATGTGTCAGTATCGCTTAGCAATAATTGAATTGGACTGATTTGTATTCCATTATAATATAAATAAATTGATAGCTTATATCGTAAAAATAACGTGATACCTACCTTTTTGTCATTTTGCCAAATCATATGTATGTACCTATGTATGTTTGTCCTGTGTTTGGGTTAATTTTTCTATATAAGTGCGTACTTACAAAAGAAAAGTAGTGTTTCAGTTATCTGGTTCTGTTCAGATGGCCATGTATGAATAATGGCCCGGGATATTATTATTATTATAATTAATTTTGTATGTTCATTTTGTGAACTCACAACATTAGCGAGGAAAACCTCAATTTAATCTGCCAGATTGATAAATATGGAGCGCTTCAACCGGATTGGTAGTGGGTGCTAGTTCGTCCGACGGCTATCGATCTAGCACACTCTACCCATCAGTCTACCCTCCAGCCATTTTGAAATAGATTTACGCTTTGTTTTGTGAATAATGCTATAAAATTATAATTATAATCTATATATATATAAATCAATGCCACTTTTCGTTGTAATGTTATAACTCAACAACGCCTTTACCGATTTGGCTAATTTTGGTCTTGAATTATTCGTGGAAGTCTAGGGAAGGTTTGTACGTAGAGAAAATTTTTAAGAAGTCTTGAAAAAGTGTAAAATCAACATCTTTCTATACTCCCATATACAAACAATTTGTACTAATACTTAAAAGCGTAGCGAAGCACGTACCAGGCCGCTAGTATTATATAATAATTTTATAACGCAAGTTTTAGATTATTTCGAAAATCTACTTCATTATTATGTTTTTTCCACGTAGGACGTCCCTTTCACCTCCAGAACTGCTCAGTGGCGAACCAAAGCGTCGACTCACTCAACGTTGAGTGTGTAGAAAACTTCGATGGCGGCCTTCCCCAGACTTTTCTCATGGAACTGCTTGAACTGCCTTCACTTATTGTGAGTATGATAAAGAAATCCTGCACAGCAATATATGAAATTAATTATTTTGTATGTGGTTCAATATAAATATTGGTATGCCAGTCATCATAGCGGTAGATGTTTCATTATGATGTAAAGTAATTAATTTTTGATTGACGATAGAATAGAAGTCTGAAAAGCTACGGTGCATTGGAGCAGTTAACGCACATGGAGATTAATACACCGTGGTTCGTGGATTCGAATCCCACTGTCACTTAAATTTATACAATTTAGCTTAAATAAGTCTCAAACTTTTCACCATAACATGTTTTCAACATAACATGTTAAAATGCTAAAAGTAAAAATAAATGCAAGAGTTATTACTAAATTATAAATAATATTTTGTTTAATAATTTATTTTCGAATGATGTGTGCATTACGTAAACTGTACGACTTAAATTAATGTGTTATAATATTACTTAGTTCCAAATCATTTTGCATATACACAGATGTACTTACTATCTCATCACTGAACTGTTATAATATAATGCGAAGGAGTTAGAAACATAAATTCCAGTTCTATAGAGAGTTAAGATATCGACACGGCATTAAATGCTCTCTGAGACACAAAAATATAACACTGTAACATCAGTTGCATACCAATATTTTTTTTTTCAGACATTTCTCTGTTACACTTTTTGGTACAACCCAATACAGGTCAATACCTAAAGTAATTCTTGTGCTTTTATACCACATAATTTATGAATCTGACCACTTTGTGAGTCTTCTGTAGTATCTTGGATTCAATGCCCAGGTCGGGTCAAATAGTGCTATTGGGAATCTGGCAACAAAACCGTTGAACTGCACTGCCTTACTAACGATAAGTGCAATAACTATGTTACTTATTGCGCTTAAGACTAGTAAACAATATGTATATTTGTGAAACAGTTACTGTGTTATATTCTATACATTTTTATCTATAACCTGTAAAAATTTCAATACAATACATTAAATGGGGATGGAGATACAAACAAAACAAAAATAAAAACTTTAACAGCGTTTTTCTCGAAAGTATGTTGGACCTAGTTATTGCACTTTAAATAAGGACGGCAGTGCAGCTAGAGATAGGTTTCGGTGTTACTATACTTACTACCTTCAATCACGTTTCTGATGTCACCCTTGGTCGTTTTTGATTGGGATTCGTTCAAAAAAGGCAGGACATTGAGAGTGCTTCTGTTTTTCCTATAATAAGACCCCTGTGGACCATAGAGTCTTCTTTAACCCTTAATAGGGCATAATTTAACGCATGTTCATAATTCACTGGTTTTAACTCTTATTACAAAAGAATAGAGTTTAAAATGACCAAACCAATCTCCAGGACAATTATTTCAGTAATATTGTAAAGTTCACATCACATTTCTTATAGGTCCGCTACAACGTGTCAACAAACAAAACTCCTCCATACTTCGAGATCCGCGGCCTGCCGCCCGGCGTGAGCTACAGGATCGACTTGTACGCAGTGAACGCCAAGGGCCGCAGCGACGTGTCCACTATCGAGACTGTCACGCTGAAGGGCCAGGCCAAGTTTACTGGTAGGTAGCGCTGTTGACATACATCCTATTAAATTAAGCATATCAGTTTACTTAAAACGACGCTTAAAATATGCCCTTGTTGCTTTTGCAACTTGATTCTCTAGTTGCTTTTTATTTGTTTAATGAGGCTCTTACCTCGTTATAACTGTCTCCCTTTTTTCTCTTGGGGAAAGTGGAATGTATTTATCAATATTTATTTTTTTAATAAATATGTTGTACTAATGGTCCGGGGCCTGACCACTCAGAGCCTTTTTGTGAAAGAAAAAACAAAGCAAAAGACAAAAGAAGAAGAAAAAATACTGCCCGAAATTGTTACTGACTTCCTTCTCCGTGATTTCTGCTTAGTTAGCTAGTGGAAGCTGTAGGTAAACTGGGTTAGGATCCTCGCCGATAAGGATCGCTTTGATTCGCAAGGGCAGGGGCCTTGGGTGGTGTTCTCGTGCCTATAGTTCTTACTACCGGAGACGGTAGGTTTGAGCTACGTAGAACCGGAGAATAAAACCATCTTACGAAACATCACATCTTTTATACATTCTTGTCTTCTTTGAACTGAAATGTGGACTACGACTTTTAAAGTAAAGAATAACTGAAGTCAAATTTTGCTTTTTAAATCCTGGGTTAGGGAAAATTGTTAATTATTATCTTTTAATCACACTATACTTTTATTATACACGCATATTATAAAGACGAACGTTTGTGAGTGTGTGAGTGTGTATGTTTGTTATTTCTTCACGTCTAAACAATTGGAGCGATTTTAATAAAATTTGGTATGGAGTTAGCAGACACCCTGGATGGAAACTTTATATAAATAAATAAAATAGATTTATTCCCAACAAGCACAGATAATCCTTAATTTAGTTTACGTCTAAGATGATATAACTAATTGCGTTTAGTTAACATAATACTTATGAAGCATGCAACATTATAAGTACTAGCTAGGAAAGGCGTCTACCTCAGCAAATGTTACAGTAAATAATAATTACCTATTACTGTAACGCTGATCTTCCGGTAGCGCTTAAAAAACTACTTTCAATTATAAAACAAAATTATCATGCGTATCGTGCGTACCTGTAGTAGCGTTTGGTTGCGACTCCAACCACTTTAAATGTCATCAAAGAGAATATAAAACAAACAACTAGTATTGCGTCATTGCTGTGTTTACCTATCAAAACTGTCAAAGTATAAAAATATTACGATAAATATGAATGTGAATGTGGGCAGTTTAATAAGGAAAAGGAAAAGATCGTGGTCACATGTTTTGTGATATTTAAATGATCCTGGCAGTTGAATTAGAAAAAGACCGGAAGTAATTGCTATGGACTTTGCTGGCGGCGTGCATAACCTAACTAAGTTACAATTGATTCGTTTTATGAATTATAGCCTATGTGTTAGGCTATAATTTATAAAGTTTAACGCGGGTAAAACCGCGGGGCACAGCTAATATCAAATATCTTCCGTGATATCCGTAGTGATACCGCCAACTCTCAGACTTCTTGCTGATACTGAGAAATTTCCTAAACAGAAAAATCTCAAAATCACTTTTTTGAGCCGCCCCAGGATTTGAACTCAGAACCTTATTATATGTGGTTGAACACGGTTCCACTATACCAACTGGGCTGGTATAGTGTTCGCCAATTAGTCAGTGGAGTCATTCGTGACCACTTGTATCGTTTGCCAGTGCGTTATCCAACTCGAGCGTGTAACTGTTGATTGGTTTCGGCTAGCTGTCACTTGGAAATGATTGTCATATTTTGACAAGTCGTGTCAACGAGCGTTGGATTAGATTAAGCGAGTGTGTGATCAGATTGCATCCGGCTTGTACAAAGTGTAACATAAATAGAAGGGCAAGCTTATTATAAGCTGGAGGTACGGCGTGACTTAGCGTAAGCAAAGTATTGTCACGTTAGGGCTTCGAACACTAGTAGCTTTTGTAAAATCGCTAGAATGTACTAGGCACCGGGACTCTAAGCACGTGTGTGAGTGTAAGTGATCTTAGTGTTGCACCCACTGTAGATGCAAATAAAAGTTTCTTTTCAAACACTAGTTTCGTTTCCAATCCCCTGACACACCGCTCGCCACAGTATATATTCGAAGTGTTTCAAGGTAGGTTAAACAATCCTAGTATTTTAGACTCGTTGCTCGGTCCAAACATCAGGTTGCGGCAGACGTCGAAGGCACGGATTTTTGACGTCACCGGGCCTCAAAAAGAATGGATATTTTTAATTGTTTATTGGCAAAATTATAATAATAATAATATAATAATATCTGGGGACAATGTCACACAGATTATCCTAGCCCCAGCAAAGCTTGTACTATGGGTACCAGGCGACGATATACATACTTATATAGATAGATAAATACATATATACATAGAAAACATCCATGACTCAGAAACAAATATTCGTGCTCATCACACAAATATTTGCACTTACCGGGACTCGAACCCAGGACCACCAGCTTCGTAGCCAGGAGCACCACCAACTAGGCTATGGTGACCGTCAATTAGTCAAAGTGTAAAAGGGCCTATTACGAAGAGTAGGATAGATATAGTGTCAGTAAACGAGGCAAAAGAGGTGTGTAAACATCGTGACACATGAAAATCCGGTATCTCATGAACCGTGATAACTAGACAGTTGAATATTTCACAGATAATGCATTTCTGTTGCAGTTATAAAAAATATACTAAAATCAGAATACAATAAACATTTAAGGGGGCGCCGTATACCAAACGTGATTCTTTGCTTAAAATTAAACAATTTGTTTCACCGAATAATGGTGGGGAGCTCTTAGTGGCCGATTTTTAGGGTTCCGTAGCCAAATGGTAAAAAACGGAACCCTTATGGATTCGTCATGTCTGTCTGTCTGTCCGTCCGTATGTTACAGCCCCTTTTTCCGAAACTATAAGAGCTGTACTGCTGAAACTTGGGAAGTAGGTGTATTCTGTGAACCGCATTAAGATTTTTACACAAAAATAGAAAAAGAACAATAATTTTGGGGGGTCGCCATACATAAAAACAAAACTCGAAAAAAAAAAATTTCATCGTACTCATACATGTGAGTATGGATAGGTCTTCAAAAATCATATTGAGGTTCCTAATATCATTTTTGTCTAAACTGAATAGTTTGCGCGAGAGACACTTCCAAAGTGGTAAAATGAGTGTCCCCCCCCCCCCCTGTAACTTCTAAAATAAGTGAATGATAAAACTAAAAAAAATATATGATGTACATTACCATAGAAACTAACAACGAAAATTGGTTTAAACGAGATCTAGCAACTAGTTTTTTTTTTAATAAGTTATAAACCGCAATTTGCTTTCATTTAATCAACTGAAATACTTACTGCTACGGAACCCTTCATGTGCGAGTCCGACTCGCACTTGGCCGGTTTTTTATTACAACTACATTTCTTCAGGTTATTTTTAAATTGTTATGCTCTGAAAATGTCTATGTTCTATGGTATCAGAATTCCTACCGAATACCCAATTTTATTTTTAGGTCTCTCGATTGAGTACTAACTGGCAAGAACTAAATAAATGACAATGATCCAATAATCGTGAAAGGAATTGAGGCCGCTTTTTGTTTCAACTACAGCTGATCACTATGTTAAAATATCCAATACACGTAAACTCCGAAATTTAGAGGCTTTATTTGAAAGGCAAAGGGGATAGTAGCGATTGGAAAGTTGTTAATTTGAATATTAACTGGATTCAAATAGATATCTGGATAATCTGTGTCGTTGTTCTAGTGGTGGCAAGTTCCACAGATGATTAGGTTCTGGATTCTAATTCCGCTTTAGGCCAAAAATTGATTTTGGCTTTTTCTACAAAGAAAAATGTCATGTCGTCATCAGTTGTACAGACGCCAGCACATCAAGCTATCCCAATCTGTCAAATTTCCCCAATTGAAAGTGGACCTTATGCTTTTTGATAAATTTGAAAATTTATAAAATCAATACATCTGATCTCTCCCTCCGTCGTATTGCATTACAATCCCATCGGATTATGAGAGTGAGGGAATACATAGTGCACCATTATTAGTGCACGTACTCCAATATGTCCTGCGTAGTCTGGTACCCGATTATATTAATAATATTTAGGGACAATGTCACACAGATCATCCTAGCCCCAAACTAAGCAAAGCTTGTACTATGGGTACCAGGCGACGATATACATACTTATATACATAGATAAATACTTATATACATAGAAAACATCCATGACTCAGAAACAAATATTCGTGCTCATCACACAAATATTTGCACTTAACGGGATTCGAACCCAGGACCACCTGCTTCGTAGGCAGGAGCACTACCGACTAGGCTACGGTGACCGTCGAATATTGATAAACAAGTCAAGTTTCTTAGAAACTCTCGAGACACTGTACATAATCCGATTGACTGGCCTGTTGACCTTGTGGTTGGAGATCCTGACCGCTAAGAGAGGTCGTGGATGCCATCGCCAACCGAAAAAAAATGAAAGAATTTTGAGACATTGCGATTGATTATCTTTTATTGTAGTCGTAAAAAATTGTCAAAATTAAAAAGTAGTGAGTACTTTTTTAATTTTGTCAATTTTTTTACGACTACAATAACAAGATAATCAGTCACAATGTCTCAAAATTCTTTTCCTACATCTAGGTTAAAGTACCATAAAAGAATAAACATTAATTTCTTGAAATATTTCAGAAGATTTGCAAAAAAATTAAACCCATTCACTATAACTACTCCATGGAAATCGTTACCAAATCCCAAACAAGGCACTCGACGTTCTAATTCTTAAATCAAACCAATTTAATTCGTATTTCAATATAAATAGGCAACAAATTTGAATAGAAATGAAAACATCGATAAGCTGTTTAAGAACTGTTATCAAGGAAACTATGGTATGCGTGCCCTAGTGCTCAGTACAACGATTCGAGCTAATAATCTTGGTCACGCTAAAATAAGTGCAGTTTTCTTCCAATTGGCCTATAAATATTATTAAATGAGTTAATTTTAGAACGATTCCAAGGAATATGGATCGTTTGGAGGGTTACTGCTTGTTTTCCAAGCTATAATTTTGTGTAATTCAGTAATTTGATTTTGAACTCTAAGTAACATTCATTATGTATGTTCCCGCTCTCACGCCTCTGTCCCAGAGGGGTAGGCAGAGTTGTCATTTATCACGATTTTTGCATACCTCTTTTGCCTCGTTTACTGTCATTATATTCTTCATACATGCTCGCCAGTTTAAGGTACTTCTGACCTGGCCTTTCTTAAGAATGTCTCCGATTTGGTCAGAGAATGTTCTATGAGGTCTTCGTTTTCCGGTTGTACCATTCACACAGGCCAGGTATATTTCTATTGTCAATCTTCTTTCATTCATCCATACTAAATGTAGTAAAACATAAAAAATCCCTTTTCCAGATGAAACTAAGAAAAGAATGAAAACTAGCAAGGTTTTCTCGTATTTCATTTTCCATTATGAATCCGCAGGCGAATCAAAGTAACCTATATAGCCTGAAGAATAGTGAAACTGAAGTGTCAGTGGATGGGGCACATGGCTCGTAGAACCCACATGGCGACAGCAGCTGGGGCAGAAAGAGTCTCCAGTTGCGATCACGAACCGGAATACCCAGCTCCCTACAAGATGGACTGATGATCTTGTGAGAGTTGCTAGATACGGGTAGTGCAAGACCGGCAATTGTGGAGATCTTCGAATGTTTTGTCCAGCAGAACGTCTTTCGGCTGATAAGATAATGATGAAGAACTTGATTAATAGTTAGGGTTCAGGCGTTGAATGGTTCCGCGTCTGTAGGTTTTAGGCTCCCCCCTCGGGGCCGCGGTGGCAGTGTGAGAAGTGTCCTCTACTGTCGCCACGTACAAGCGGCTCCGGGATGCCAGCGATCTGTTTGTGGCGCAGTCGCTGTGCCGTACTGGCAGGAGTCGGCAATAGGGTACGTGTCCCGACCATCTGGGACATGGCGCAAAAGGGGGGTACGGGAGCAGCATACCCGCGTTCCCGGGACTCCCCCATCAGGCGCCAACAGAAGTACACGGCAGGTAGGTTTAGTCGGTGCGAGTCCGACATACCCACCCGCAGACACTTTAGGCGGGTGGCATGCGAAGGCATTCCCCCTGCCTTATAAAAAAAAAAGGTTTTAGGCTCCTGTAAACCTACACCACTGACCCCTGGATAGCACTTTAATTTTTAACATTTAGGAGATGTAGATCGCTATGTTGTTTTTACGAACAGCTACATCCCCCGCTTCTACCTCGACGGCTTCGTATTTTGGGGTCTATCCCCGAATTAAAATAGGACATGCGCAGGTCCACACTATTTATGTTACCCATACTTGCTCTGGCTCCTTAATTGAATGTTTGTTAAAATACCTTTATTTCCCTAGTGTTGATGGTATGAAAATCTTAATTTATCTTAATTTCAAATATAAAACACAGTAACACGTAACACCATTTGAATTCTAGATAACAAGCAAACTTTTAACAATTTCAAAAGTTATATCATGACAAATTTACGAGTTTTTCAAATTAATACTTCACAAAACACGCAATTTAAAACGGTAACGTGACTACTGTGAGGTAGTATGCAAATCTCTTGATTGGAGGTGCTAAACAAACGTAATAAATTATACTTAACAACATTTTTGAAATGAAAGATATAATTAATAAAAGATTTAATTACCTTAGTGTAAATAAATACGAGAACGTGTAGTGACCAATTTTAGCGTGCCGTACCCAGAGGGTAAAACGGGACCCTATTACTAAGACTTCGCTGTCTGTCTGTCTGTCCGTCTGTCACCAGGCTGTATCTCATGAACCGTGATAGTTAGACAGTTGAAATTTACACAGATGATGTATTTCTGTTACCGCTAAAACAAAATAAGATAAATATTTAAGGAGGCTCCCATACAACAAACATGAATTTTGTGGTCGTTTTTATATATAACGGTACGGAACCCTTGGTGCGCGAGTCCGACTCGCACTTGGCCGGTTGTTTTTAAATCGTGTTCAATTAAACCATACCAAGCTGTATGTATACTGCGTATATATATGTACTTGTTTGTGAACGAAAATTATGGAACTCGCGTCATTGTCACGTAACGCTTCTCATGAGCTATATATAATATATATGTATGTATAACTATTATATTGTACATTAGAAATGTATAAAAAATCTTAACACTCCAATTGACAGTCTCCAAAGACTGTAGAAAAAAATTCTAATGTAGGTGTTTTTTCATTAAAAAAAATTATGACACAGAATACATCTACTTACCATGTTTCAACAGTACAGCTCTTATAGTTTCGGAAAAAAGAGGCTGTGACATACGGACGGACAGACATGACGAATCTATAAGGGTTCCGTTTTTTGCCATTTGGCTACGGAACCCTAAAAACCACCTACATCTATCGTTACAGTGCGGCATATTTTTATATTATTGTTACTAGGGCATAACATTCACTAGCATATTTACCTGAAACTTGGCTGACGAATTTTTATGCTTACTGTTATCCCTTAATTCTGATTTTATACCTTCACTAGCTGTGCCCCGCGGTTTTACCCGTGTTAAGTTTTATAAATTATCACAGCTCCTCCCCCGTGGGTGATAGCACAATAATATGTAGCCTATATGTTTACCCGACTTGTTAGTAATATTCATGCAAAGTTTGAAGTAAATCCATGCGGTACTTTTTGAGTTTAGCCCGGACATACATACAGACAAACAGACAAAAATTCAAAAATCTATATTTTTGTCTTTGATATCGATTGGGGGTCACGCCCCAAGTATCCTTTAAAAAAAATATTCAATGTAGAGTTTTGACTTTCCTACGATTTTATTATCCCTGCCTAGGGTGTCTGGAAGAGATCACATTTAGTGATAAGGCCGCCAATTGTACATTTCTGTAATGCATCCTTGTTCATTTTATTTTATTTTACTTGGTGTACAATAAAGTAGTATCTAGTACTATCTATCTATCTATAATTTTAACCAAATAATGAAATGAATTTTTTTTTCGAAAAGTTTCAACCAACTTGCATTTATTGTGGTCACTGACAAGTGTATAATTATCAAATAACTACAATGAGTTATATTTTTGACAGGTGAAGGCAACGGCCTCGGCATGTCCCCAGTTCTCGCGTCAATAGCAGCGATGTCAGCGCTCCTCGCTACTGCAGTGTGCGGCGTGCTAGCCGTGCTGTACCGCCGGCATGCGGCGAGACATCGACATCTGCCGGCTAAACACGCGCCGTTGAGGTGAGTGCTAACAACATAGCGTCCATAACTCTAATAATAGTAATAATAATGTCCCCCTACCCGAATTTCATAGAGATGTGTACATTAATGCATAATAACTGGCTATTAAATACATATTAGACTAATAGTAAATTGCCCATGAAAACTTTAAATTCAAAAATATTAAATTAACAAATCATCTTATAAAATTCCTATAATAGTACTATAAACTTAAACAACAACAATTCTATAGACCGTGACATTCTAATATTAATAATCTTTTCGCTTAAAATCCTGACATTTTAAAATTAAAATTTGGCATACTTAATCATTCTCACAAATAGCATAAATTCTAAAACTTTTTATTATTAACAAAAAGCCTTCTTCCTCTCTTCTACTATGCTGTGCCCGACAGGGTCCGTAATTGTTACATAATTATAAGATTATTATACCATCTAAGCAATAAACGATTGAGTATTGAGATGAGCCATCTGCGCGGGACATATTATAATGCTCAAGTGTGATGGGACGCCTAGCGACATGACCGGAAAGAGGTCAGGCCCAGGACCGACGACTTTACGTGCTCTCCGGGGCACGGGGGTATAATGCCGCCAACGCCGACACTTCGGGCTGATGCTGAGAAATTTGTCTTTTTACTGAAAAGTCCCAAAATCATTTTTCGCCTGACCCGGAATTTGAACCC
Organism: Pseudoips prasinana; assembly: GCA_951640165.1. Lineage (NCBI taxonomy): Eukaryota > Metazoa > Arthropoda > Insecta > Lepidoptera > Nolidae > Pseudoips > Pseudoips prasinana. Next base: position 31,625,495 of record OX621252.1, read on the forward strand.
AGGACCTCTTTATCTGCAGGCAGTCTAATAACAAAAGTAATAATATCAACACTCTTAGCTACTACAATATATAGCGAATATGTAAACAGCCAGATGCTCCCACCGCGGCACCGATCCGTAACTGATTGGCAAGATTACGAAACAAGGTTCGCGGGCAGTCCGTAGATGGACCACGTCCATAGACCGTCGAAGTGGCATAATTTCTGAGCATTTCCGTGCCTCGGAGGGCACGTTAAGCTGTCGGTCCCAATTGTAGTCATTAGATAATAGTCCTTAAGCCTTGTCAGGGACCTAATGAGTGGCTTGAATAACTCTGCCACTAGGGTAATCACTGCCCTTACGATAAGTAACTCAGCAGTGCTATATTGACAGCATACTGCAAAACATTTACCGTCTATTTTATATTAATGTTTTGAGGGTTTTGAGAATACCTGCGCTTGCACACACAGTAGTGCACTATAGTGTATACTTATATTGCATATATATTTCCTGGGTCATGGGCGAGTCTCCTTTAGGAATGGTCACCGTATAGTAATTCAGCCAAGAGCACTATACTTGTGCAATTTTAAGCTCCGTAATATGTATACTAATATGTTTATATTAGTATACATATAATAAAAAGAGAGAGATAGTTAGAATCATTTATTGCTTGAAGAGTAAGTGTTTATTTTACTTCCGAACACTTAGTCGTAAAACAGGGTTACCTATCGTAACTTCCAAAAACATCAGACCGAATTTCATTTGAAATAAAACTTTTCAACTATTATCGTTTCGTTTTTTTTTTAACTTCATCAGAATCACGTCTGCCACGGTATCAGTTGCCCTATTATTAATTAGATTGCTTTCGTTTCTCCGAAGGTTCATTTGTTCGGGAAACATTTTTGCCAACGTTACACTTTGTCGAAATATCATTTGTACGAAGTATTATGTTTCCGAACATTCTTGAAGCATGCAAACAAGGATGCTTGCTTCAAGCAGCTTGCAGCATGCAAGCAGATATGCAGTGTCCAAGGGGGCATTCAGCATACAAGGAGGCATATGGCAGCATGCAAGGAAAAAAGCATGCAACATGCAAGCAGACATGCAACATGGAGAAAACATTATTTCTATCACGGGTCCGGCGTTGTGGGGTTTGGGAGTCCCCGTACGAGCTTTTACCGTCGTTTCGGCTTCAGCCGCGGAAGCGGCCTTAAAATAACTTGTGCCTTAGCTCGCGGGCCGCCCCACTCCTCCGGGCCTACACAGTCTTAAATAACACTAGGTGTAGCGCAAAAAAGCCTGCGTGAAGTCAATTTTGCTGCTATTCGCTTCTGCCACTAAATTTTGTAACACAACATATTGCCTCTTTATGACATTTTTTTAAATCTAATATTGATAAAAATATTCCGTAAAATGTTTGGTAAATGCTTGCCTTTCACGCCGCAGGTCGTGGGTTCGATTTCATGCACACAAATATCTGTCCTGGGTGGACAGATATTTGTATGCATATTTGTCCTGAGTTTGGGTGTAATTATCCACATAAGTATAGTTTTGGTGTGGTGAAAATATGGCAAATGAGCGCTAGTGTATAAATTTGAGTTTCAACTACGGGTTGCCGCATTGTCGCTTATGGCTGTATAGCCGCGCGGCATTTATTTCCGCAACATTAGCAAGTGAAAGAAGTATCCACAGGAGTTCGTCATCGTGTTTCATGACTCCGATTTTTATATCACGACACTATACGAGTCTCTTTTAGGCACGCTCTTCCCAACCATTGATTGGAATTCCAAAATTGATCATATCTCGCTTGCAGGAGTCTTTGAATCTTAAAGTTGGACGTCCAACAGGTCTTTTCACATTTGCTACCTGTCCCAGCATCACTTGGCGTAGTAGTCTCTTGGGGGCCATGCGATGTACATGGCCAAGTCATCGAAGTCTTCTTTGCTTTAGCATAGCATGAATTTATAATAATATGTATATCTAGATTTATATATATGTTTCTAGATTTTGTCTGAGAATCGAGTGTGGTAACTACTCTAGAAATTACTATGAGACTTTTCTTACAAGCAATAAATATTCAACAGCTGATTAGTTTTCGCGATTCCACAAAATAAAGTTGGAAACATTTTTTCGGGTTCCAAAGAAACCTTACTGATGTGATTTAATTAACCTGCCCAGTCTAGCCTAGTCCAGAATACATAAATGGATACGTATTCAATTATACGGGTCGAGAGTAATGCGTGCTTTTGATTTTCGGGATCTACAAATAACAAGTAAATTAATTCAACTTAAATTTAAACTTAAACCAGAGTAATTTAACCATATAATAATGTCACATATTGACCTTTATTTATAATATTATGTGTTGCAGTATATATATATTCCAGATCTTATTAATTTAATTGGCAGTAGTATCAGATTTGTCACCAAGTTTTAAACCCTATTGAGTTGTAAGAAGAGCTAAAACCAATTAATTATAACCATACGCTATGAATGATTAAAGGTTAATGTAAATATATAAAAAAAATCCTATTGTTTTTTTCAACTGATTTCAGAATGCAGGTTCACATTTCAACTGTATGTCTATTTTGTTTCTTTCTGGGACTCCGTACCTGAAGGGTGTCAACGGAATTCTTTTAGTAGACCTCTCCTGTCCATCCGTTGGTTCGTCTGTCTGTATCTCATGAACCGTAATAAGTTCATGAGGCGTTTTCTTTCCTTTTTTTCTGAACCTGTTGTACGGTGAAAAATAAGCACTCAGGTTCGCAAATGACTTTTTAAGTCCTTTATTTAAATCTGGTTACTTTGTATATTATGAATTATGCACTAAACTAAACAATTTGTCCACAGTGAGGCAATGTACGTAGAGCGCGCTCCCCACTGTCCGACCCCAGTGAAACAAGATGTAGAGTCTAGAGCAAGCAGTGCGGAGCCCAGAGACAGGATCGCAGCTAGAGGGGCTCTACTGCACACGGCGGATCCCAGAGATGTGGATGATGCGGATCCTGATATTATCCCTTGTTTGTATGGTGTGTATTTATTAGCATAATTTAGTCTGTTTGGTCAGGTTAACTTCACCACAAAAATAGGTTGAGTAAGGCGGTCCAAATTCCAAAGGCAATTATACACATACATAAACAGGTTTACACTAGCCAAAATTTAACGCATCGCTGACCCAATAACTCAGGTCATTCATTTATTTTCTTATTTTTATTAAATTTATATTTAGACTAGCTGTGCCCCGCGGTGTTACCCGCGTTAAATTTTACAAATTTTCTTTGCTATAAACCTCACGGAGCCCGAGACCTTTCCAACGAATGCAAAACCGTGGAAATCAGTTCGTGCGTTCTGGAGTTATAGCGTCAGGAAGGAAAACCCGACTTATTTTTATATAGTAGATATAATACACAAAGTCAAATCAATTTTATGATATGATCTATTTATTTGATTTTAAGACCTGTTTTATAGTCTGTGTTTGTTTGTTCACTTAATGACATTATTTAAAAAAAAAACAAACGCTAATTCATATGCGTGAGCTGCTAAAAAGATAATAAACGAATGGACATAGTATAGTGGCTTTGGTAACAACTTACCATTGGGCAGTGTGCTTGTTTGCTAACTTGCTGGTATAAAAGAAGTAAGTACTTATATTTTGTAAATATTACGTGTTATCCTTCTTCGTTTACTCAGAACGGAGGCCAGTATCCAACGGCTACATGAGTTTGCAGCGGCCTCCTTCGTCCGGCAAGATCGCCAAAATGGGCGAAGACGTCCGCTCTGAGCCGGATGGAGGGGCCTACTACACAGACTATAGGAAAAAGGATTATAGAATACCTTTAACTAGTGTGAGTACTTCAATTTGATATCTATATCATCATCGTCATCATTATATTACCCGAAAGACGTCCATTGCTGGAGAAAGGCCTTCACCCCAAGGTTCTCCACAATGGCCGGCAAGCAGCTCCGGGAAGACAGCGATCCGTTTGTGGCGCAGTCGCTGTGCCGGACTGGCAGGAGTCGGCAATAGAGGAGGGCAATCCAGAGCCCTTCCAGGGTACGTGTCCCGGCCATCAGAAACATGGCCCAAAATGGGGCGCCGGAGCACCATACCCAAGTTTCCGGGGCTCCTCCCATCAGGTGCCAAAATAAGTCCAAGGCAGGTTAGATTTAGTCGGTGCAAATCTGACGATATGCTTACCAGCAGACACTTTTTGCAGGTGAAATGCAAAGGCAGTCCTCCAGCCTTATTAAAAAAAATAAACAACCAGTGTAGGTAGTAGGTATATAGCGATATGAATGAGGTCTCCTGTATAAAAGTAAAAGGCAGTCATATTTCAGGTCCTGGACAGCTAAAATACTAAGAAATATTCGCATTTCAGTTGGAATAATAGTGTAGCAACTCTTCTAATTTATTTACAAGACTCGCAGCTACCCAAAACTTTTTGACTCGAAAATATCACCTTAGTGTGGATAAAGTTTTTGAATTAGAAAGTTTTCGAATTTCATACCCCTGAGAGATAGAAAGAGGAAGTACAAAGATCATGCCATGGGAAATTACGAAGGGAACCATTTTTCTCTTTTATTCCCGTTTAATTGTAGTACTTTTATTATTTATAATGTTTGTTATACTATTTGCAATCTGCAGCAACTGACCATAGCCAATGCTGATTACATATAATATGATGTCATCCCGACCATACCGACCGAGCTAGCTAAATATCATTTCTGTAATAAAATAAATTTTATAAATGTTTTCATACAAGATGTACCTAAATATCTATGTTACTAGAAATAATATCTAATGTATACAACTATATTACTACAAACATGTTCTGACTATTTACAAGCGCTTTTTTAAAGTCTACGTGAATAAAAACCTTTTTTATTTTATTTTTTACCACTTTCTATTCCATCACTCTCATGATCCGATGGGACGCCTAGCGACACGACCGGAAAGAGGTCAGGCACAGGACCGACGGCTTTACGTGCTCTCCGAAGCACGGGGGTATAATACCGTCAACTCCCAGACTTCGGGCTGATGCTGAGAAATGTTTCTTTTTACAGAAAAGTCCCAAAATCACCTTTGGCCCGACCCGGGATTTGAACCCAGGACCTCGTTATCTGCGGGTGAACACGCTACCGCTAGGCCAACGAGGCAGTCAGTAGTTTAGTTTATAATTAGTATACTTTGGCGTCACAATAAAATAGACTTTTTGTTTCAGTCGTACCATAGTTTAGGACGCGTCAACAAAGGCGTGAACGCTTCGAGCCCCAGCTCGGCCACGGGCGTGACGTCATCGCTCACGGCGCACCGACTCCGGCCCGAAGTCGTCACGACCTCGCATCGTGTCCAAGAATCGTGTATATAAATAGTATTTTAAATATGTATTTAAAAAACGGGTGGAAGGTAACTGGCAAACCAACCTCTTAGGTATTATAGCTTTTTAAACTTTCAAAATCATATATTAGTGAAATGGAGAATATATACAAATCCTATATTTAACTAATTATGTATAATTTATTTGTATAGTGTGTTTGAAATTATTTATTCACTAACTGAAAACTGATGAAACTTTAATGTGTTGTTGAAAAACAAAATAGCTCCTAAAATTGATGTGCTATGTATTGGGAACATAGCTCCTACTTTAATATGTTTTTGAAAAAACAAAATAGCTCCTAAAATTGATGCCCTATGTATTGGGGACATAGCTCCTAAAATTGATGCCCTATGTATTGGGGATATATGAAAATTGATGGGCAAGTTTCTTTAAAGATTGACTAGTAGCTCGATGTACTTGTAAGTATACATTTTTGCTAAATAATGAGACATTGAAGTAATGTAAGAATTATTACGTATTTTCTAAATTGAAAACGACGTAGTTCAATACATAGGCAGGCAATATCATTACATGTCTCAAAATTCAGTAGTAAGTATTTCACATGTTTAAAGTTACATGTTGTATTGTTCTAGGTAGGTATAAATACAACATATAACATAAATAATATGAAATACTTAAGGTATTCGTTTTGAAAATGCGCATACGGCATAGCTAAATGGAATTTCACGTATTTGGAGTATCTTATTTTTCGTATTAGTAGATTAAGTTTACAGGAAATAAATTATTTAAAAGTACGTTGTCTTATGAGTGTGAGGCCTAAGAGGGTTGCAGTTACCTTAAAACTTTTCGTCGTCCAAGTTTTTGAATGGCCTAACGACCAAACCAGATCACATTCAAATTTGAGACCTAATACCTTAACAATAGGTGTCAAATTTGAACTGAAATTAAACGGTCAGTTAATTATTCAAGAACTATACGACCCTATGTAAATCGTGTCGTTCCCTTGTAAATAGCCTTTATACTAAATGACTGTGTTCCTTTATAGTCTTAAAGAAGATTTTTGTAAAAGTTTAAACGAATTTTAAGTATTATGTATGTTTGTGATACGCTTGGAATGTTTGTATTACGGATGAATTAAATAATGTAAATAATAACTTTATTAAAAATATAATTGTAAATTGTTCTTAATTTCTTTTTATACTGGTCGTTTATACCATACGATAATTATAACTTTTTTTTCAGATTTGTAAAAGGAACAATTCTACTGTATATACACATATGGAGAAATATACATACATAAATAAAATTTGTTCCCGTCTATACTTATATCGAGATTTTCTATAGAATTTGGATTTCGCTAGAAACCCGTTTTACGATATACTTAAATGATTCGCGAGTTTTTAGTTATTGTGAGTCAGTTTTATCTTTCTTAACTTTATGGTTACTTACATTTTCGTAAGGGCAGTGGTTCCATAGTGTCAGAAATGTTCAAGCCACGTAATAGACCTATGACATGGCTTAGCGACAACAGGTGGGACCCGTTACGTGTCCTCTGAAGTACGGACGCTCAGAAATTAGCAGTCAAACCAGTTTGGCAGTCACCCATCTATAGGCTGACCGCGTGCCGTGGAATTTAATGTCGCGGATCACTTATGGACCGATAAGCTAGATACTATTAGCCGATCAAACCGCTTACTTTACGGTGGTGGTCATAACTTGAAGTTAATCTACCTGTGTGAATTGTACTGGAGTGGTAAAAGGTCTAGGTTTGATAAAATGTATGCTTTTCTAGTTTTCAGTTGAATTATTATTTTTAATTTCTAAGAGCGTACTTTCAAAACGTTTCCATTTATTTCCAATCATATTAACTATTATACAAAATTATAAGAAAATAATAACTGTTTATTTTTTAGATATAGAACCGACTTTAACTTGTCATCATGACAAAAGATTTGATAAATAAAAATTTAAGAAGCCATACTGTAAACATTTAACATCGTAGGTACATAAAATAATAACCAAAATCGGCTCACACACAACAAACTAGAAATCGCGTTATATATTCGAAAAGTATGTACAGTCGAATTGAAAATTGCTCTTTGAAGTCAGGTAATTAACAGTTCATGAAAGTAAAATTTGTGTTATGACATTATTTCTATCAGTATGTTATATACTATGTGGTAGATAAGTGGAAATTATAAAATAATACCAGAATTATAATTTTATTTTTCTCTGAATTTATCAGATATTTGGTCGGATCTGATTAAAATTATGTTTCAAATATCTTTTTGTGAAATAGTAATAATAATAGGTCTTTACCTATGAAATTGCCGTTTTGTATGAAAAAATTTAAACGAATTTTTTTCATGAATTTTTTTATTTGTATTAATCGAAGTAATCACCCATGCAATCAATGCATCTTTGCCATCGCAGTGGCAGTTTATTGATGCCCTTCTTAAAGAAATCAGCTGGACGGGAGGCAACAAATTCTTCAAAGGCATTTTGTACTGCCTCTCGGGTATTGAATTTTTTTCCCGCCAAGAAGTTATCCAAATTCTGGAAAAAGTAGTAGTCTGTAGGCGCAAGGTCTGGTGAGTAGGGCGGATGACGGAGAGCTTCCAACCCCAGTTCTTGCAACTTGGAGACCGTCTGCTGTGCAGTATGAGGTCGCGCGTTGTCGTGCAGGAGCAGCGGAGACGAGCGATTGACCAATGCTGGTTGGAGATGCGCCAGCTTCTCCATCATTGTGCTCAGTTCTTCACAGTACACATCTGCAGTAATGCTCACCCCGTTTGGTAAGAAGCTGTGATGAATCACACCGGCGCTAGACCACCAAACAGTGACCATCACTTTTCTAGGGGTAAGTTTTCGTTTAGGGCATTGTTTAGGTGCTGAACCAGGATCCAACCAACTTGCTGAGCGCTTGCGGTTATCAAACAGAATCCATTTTTCATCGCAGGTAACAATGCGGTTCAAAATTCCTTCATTTGTGTGTCTGTTGAGCAGTGCAAGGCACGTCTCGACGCGTACTTCGCGCTGGCGATCATTGAGTTCGTGGGGCACCCATTTGTCAAGCTTTTTTACCTTGCCAATTTGACGCAAATGGACCAATATTGTTTTGACGCTAACGTCGAAAGCTGCTGCTAATTCAGCCGTAGATTGTGTATCATCAGCTTCCACAACCGCCTTTAATTCGTCATTGTCGACCAAAGTCTTCGGACGACCGCGAGGTTCATTTTTCAGGTCGAAATTTCCAGAACGGAAGCGAGCAAACCAATAACAGGTGGTGCGTTGGTTTGTAGTGTTAGCTCCGTAAACGTCGTTGATGTTGCGTGCCGCTTGTGCCGCGTTGCTGCCACGACGGTACTCATATTCCATAATTACTCGAATTTTTAACGTATCCATGATGACGAAAAAGATTGAAATGCGATGAAAATGTAACACTAATCAATAAAGAAATGACTACTTTTGGAAAAAAGAATCCATGTTTTTAAAATAAAATTAATTTGAAATTAGAATTCTTAGCCAAACAAAAATTATTTTGATTTGAAATGGCCAGTACTGCAGAACGGCAATTTCATAGGTAAAGACCTAATATACCAATGAACGTGTTAGGCCTCCTACGCACTATGCGGCTAGCCGCAATGCGGCCAGCCGTGCGGCTGACCGTACTCAGATGTTTGTACGAGAAAGTAGTTTTTATTCGCACTATGATGTGGCAGGCGGTCAGCAATATTGATTGCTGACGGCTGACTGCATTACGGCTAACTGCATAGTGCGTAGGAGGCCTTACTCTGATGAAATAATTAAATAAATATGAAATTATGATAAAAATTAAACTTTATCTATACTTTTTTAACCGTAATTCGAGGGTATTAGTAAATAGAATTACGTTGCTTCCGGTTTGACGTTATTAATTTAACATTCGAATTTTAATACTGGCTGTGTATATAGACCGGATGATTATTCTGGTAGACAACAGGTTAGACGGTGCTGAGAGACAATTGATGTAGATACAATTCATAATACAATGGTACAGACGCCAGCACATCCAGCTACCCCAATCTGTCTAATTTCTTTTATAGATTTTCAACTTTATCACCTAAGCATAAGGTTCACTTCCAATTGGGGAAATTTGACTGATTGGGCTAGTTTGATGTGCTGGCGTCTGTACAGTCATAAAATAATATTGCTCTAATATTTTATGGCTTAACATGTGACTGTAAAATCTATCTCAAATAACACACAGAATTTGAACAAATTGTAACATTTGAGATCGAAGTCAAATATTTGAAAAACATTAAACATTGCTTGTTAAGTGAGTTTGATTCTTTCTGAGAAATAGGTAGTTCGAGGTTGTGGATCAAGTAAGGGTCCCTCTAAAAATAGCGGATAAAAACATTGTTTTCTTTGTCCGCTCGGTAGTTTTGTTACTGCCCATATTTAAATAATCCGTTCAAGTTAAAAAAATAAACTATGTTATTTTAGTGACATTTAGTTCTAAATCTGTTATGATAAAGCATAGTTATAAGTTACTACCGAGATTGATAATTCTCCCACAAAATCACTACGTTAGGGAAAATTTTAATGTCCTTTTATTTATGGGAATTATTACAATTATATCTTTTTCAGTGAAAACTTCTTGAGCGTCGTTATGCTCTTTATTGGGATGCGTAAAAAATTTTAAACTTGCGTCAGGACACGTGATCTGATCGAATATTCGTAAGAAGGAGGGTCTTTTTCTGGTTGCCATTGTACAAGCTCTGCTTAGTTTGGGATCAGATGACCATATGTATAATAATGTTCCAGGATGTTATAATTTAATTATTGTATTTCATAATAATACATTCGGAAGACTAGTACTGCAACATATACGTGTTGCCGTTCCTAATGCTGATATGGAGAGATTTTTGAAGTGAAACTTCTTTACGTTCACTTGAATTGGGGAGTAAGTTAATAAATGTGTGCAAGAACGTTACGAAAAGTGTGATCGGGCGAGGCGAACGGAAGTTGAGAGGGAGATATAAGGTAGTGAACATTAAAAGAGGGTTACGTTTCGTAAATTAAGATCCTTCTTAATATAGGAAACGTAACCTTCTATCTATGTTCACTAACTTATATCTCGCTCTCAACTTTCGTTGAGAGCTAGAGAGGTGCGACCATAGAGTAACGATTCGTTTATCTTTATTTTACTTGAATCGTTTGGTCTAAGGCACACTCTTATTTTTACTTATGTTTTACTTATTGCAAGTTGTATAAAAAAAAAACTTATCAGTTTAATACGCATATGTGTGTCAGATAACAAAAAACCTTTCTTTAAATACAAAAATAAATTGTTATTCTTACATAAAAAAAAAAGTATTTATGAGTCAGATTTTTGTTAGTCAGAATTATGGTAACTTCTTCTTCTATTATGATTACGCTGCCCGCTTCCTCCCCGTTCATCGCTAACTTAAAGGCCGCACATCTTTGTATACACCTCACGGCCACACGCGAAGTACCATCAACTAGAACGTCACCATTTATCCACAGTTAACGCACCAATAGTTATTTAACTCGGTAAAATTCTTGTAAATTGCTCACAGCCCGGTATAACGTAGGCATATGAATGGGCGGCTTGTCACGCCTGACGTCTTAACGAGTTGTCCCTCTGGTTCGTGTTGACATGTGATCCAGACGTGTTTATGGTGACGTGATGAGGTATAATGGTCCAGTGGCTTTACGAGGGAAACAGATATATCGTCTTCCGAGAGTAATCCATACTTTGAATTCGTATCGATAACATGCCCACACCGATTCTTAATTGGATGATTGACTCAAATTTTTGGGTATTAACGTAGGGCACAAAAGCTCTATAAAGTAACCTTTTCACATATGATTCATCATCACCCCAATTTTCTTTTTAAGTGGGGAAATCTATTACAGATCCTATCATCCCGATGATCTAATGGGACCCCAAAATATTCTGTCGCTTTCCCAGCGATAGGATAAGTATGTTGGGTCCTATTAGATCACCAGTCTACTGACTAAAACTCCACCGTATTTCCTGGAATAATCATAGATACTTTGGGATCCACGCGTGTATTCACCGCAGTCCAGGTAGGTCTAGACCCAACTGTAGGTAGACGGCCCCCATCGGTTAGGGGGATAAGTCCCGCTTCCATCTCAGGAGATGCACGCGAAACAAGCGCCAACGTCTCGGGCCTGTTTTCTTCAGGCAGCAGATTACCCTGAGTCCACCACCCAGAGATTTAAATCCCAAATCCCAATTTGGTAGACGGTTTGAGGCCTTCTCTCCTCAGCTTTTATGCCTTTTACTAACATTTTGGAATTGTCGTACTATGTAGTGTAAAACACTTAATAAGAACCAACATACGGGTGTCAAATATCAAGACTTTTTAAGTAATAGTGTTTACACATATCAAATTCCGAAGTCGTAAAAATTTACTTACAAAATTAACATACTTCAAGAGTCACAGTTTAATTTTAAATTACTTTTGATCTAATCTTTTGCGCAACACATGAATTAATATTTAGAAGGTGTCTTCTCGTTCTAAATTTGCTGACTGATCAAATCTATGGGCATAATTATTTCATAATAATTATACCCGTAGATTTGATTAGCTAGCAAATTTATTTGGGACAGTCTCAATATAAATTCAGATTTTAGTTTAATTATGAAAATCGGCCAGTATAATTACGTGATTGGTCTGTCGTTAAGACATCCAACGAATTCACTCTGGCAAATCAGTAGATGTGAGGTTGTAACTCGTCAAAAAATGCTAATGAAAATTTGACAGAATATTAACTAAAATCTATTGTGTTGTTGATGAATACAAATATAATAGTGTTTCGAACTGGATTTTGCGGCGGCAAATATCAACGGAGGCTAGCCAACCCCGTAGGACATATTGTAGTAAATGAGCGTTCGTAAACACACGTATGGTATAGGATAAATTGCTAACTAAAAATTTTGGTTAGTGCAATTTTGTGACAATTACACATTTGAAATTACTATATATTTTCTTCTTTTGTTGAGAATCTATGAAACAAGCATAGAATATAAATAGGATCACCTTTAGGTAAGAAAACCTGAAGGTGAAACGATTTTTACAAAAGTGTTTCAAAATTGACTCCCAATAAATCTACACTTCACTCTTTGTAGTGTAAATTTTTGCTAACTATTTAATACCTTTGAATAAAGTGTAAATTTAATTGTATTTTTTGTGACTATTTAATAAATGTGTACCCAGCAACATTTGCACTCCAATATGGTAAAATATGGGCAGTACAGACGCCAGCACATCAAGATACCGCAATCTGTCAAATTTCCCCAATTGAAAGTGAACCTTATGTTTATATGATAAAGTTAAAAATCTATAAAAAAAACTTGTGTGTACTTATGTACACGCGTTAGAAGTTATACTTCTTAATATACAACTTGAACATAGTTATCAATTTTCATACCACCTAGAACTAACTTCATGCTGTTCAATTTTTTGGTGTCGGTGTGCGCGCGCATCGTAAAAATTCACTCTCATCATTTTTCTCCATCGCGCCAAAAAAAAAAAACTTAAAAAATTGACAGATTGGGCTATCTGGATGTGCTGGCGTCTGTACATTCATGTAAAACAAACAGCACAAAATATAAATTTATTTTATTTGATTTGAAAAATAGGAATACCTACACATAAATAATAAATAAAATAGCCTTTATTGCTGCTTCCTTATCACTATTAATGCTTACAAAGTTTGCTTACCCACTAAAATAAAAATCATGTAATATATTTAATACTATTAAGCATTATCGGCAACTGGATATTTATCTGGAACAGCTTGTCCATTGACAAAGGCCTCCTCTAAAGATTTCCAAGTATTTCTGTCTCTTGCTACACACGTACCTACTGTGTAAAATATAAGAATATCTTTCAGTAGTTTTATCCTAATTGACGTAAAATTTCAGCTACTCAAAATAACTTAAGTTAATTTCACCGTTAAAACAGCCATTTTGTGAGGTGAATTAAAATTAAGTTCCGTAAAAAGGTTTCTCTATAAAGACGACTGTTTTGATTGGTTGAACACTGAGTAGGCAGTTTCGTGGACTTTTATTTCATTACGACAAAGTCAATCATTGCTATGGCTTACTATAAAGCTTTCTTGTAATAAAACAAGGTTTGATATACTAATAGACTGGGATTTATTGTACTAGGTAAATCGATTCTTAAAATATATTACTTCAACAAAAACAATATATATATATATATATATATATATATATATATATATATATATATATATATATATATATATGTAGGTATGTATTTAATTTAGCCTAGTATTTTTCCAATTGTCACTGGTTACAGTAAAGTCAAAGACAAAAGTTTATTTCCGACTAAGTGTAGTACAGATCTTATCAAATAATAATATTAGATACAAATTTGGTTATGACTTTAAAGTTGAAAAAAAGCGCTAGAATAATTAAATTTTCTAGTAAATGCTGAGGTGGTGCCATTTCGGACTAGTACGGACAACAAGAGACAACAAAATAATAGCATATGCCTCCATATTGTATATTCCCATTTAAAGTTGAAAGGACTTTGTAAAGTAGTTACTCGCCACACTCCTAATAATAACATACAATAAAGATGTCCGAACCATTTGCATAATTGACGCGAGCCGAGCAATCAATGAAAAAATTTTAACTGTCTTATGAAAAAAATAAATATCTTGGGGCAACTAACTCATTACCATCTGATCCCAAACTAAGCAGACCCTTTACTATGACAACCAGACAACTGATAAAAATACTTATATACCTACTTTTAAATAGACACATATTATGATGATGTCTTCCCGGCTGAATTTCGGCCAATTGCGCAGGACATATTATAGTAAACACATGGGCACTTTCTATTCCATCACTCTCATGATCCGATGAGACGACTAGCGACACGACCGGAAAGAGGTCAGGTACAGGACCGACAGCTTTACGTGCTCTCCGAGGCACGGGGGTGTACTACCGCCAACTCCCAGACTTCTGGATTTCTTTTTACGGAAATATCCCAAAAATCACTTTTTGGACCGACCCGGGATTTGAACCCAGGACCTCATTTTCTGCGGTTGAACGCGCTACCGCTAGACTAACGAGGCTTATTTTACCCAGACACGGAACAAATAATAGGGGTGATCACACAAAGATTTGTCTTAGCTGAGCCCGGGACCTCTAGCTTAGAGTTCAGGTTCACTAATCACTACTCCATTCTATTGTCGTTAGTTTTCAGTCTTGATCTGTTTGTCCATTTATTTATGTAAATGTTAAATAATAAGAACTGAAAATAAACGGTAAATGTACTTAAGGTGTATTGAGGTAATATTTAAACTTAGCTCAATACACCTTAAGAACATATGCGATACGATAAGATCGTATGGATGTAATTTCGCAGGAATTTAGCCAATATTTTTATAGTAGCAACATTTTACCAAAGTTCTTCATAGCGTCGATTTGAATTTTGCTGTCAAATTGTTGCTAATTGGTAAACATATTTAAAACTAGCTGTGCCCGCGACTTCGTTCGCGTGGATGTCGGAACTTAACAATGTATTTTTTAGTGTAAAGCGCTGTGGGAGGATACCGATACAATTTTTGTTTTATTTAATTTAGTGTTTCTTTATTTTGCCTGTGGAACCATCTGGAGCGTACACAAAAATGTTATTGGGGTTGTTTACGCGTGAAAGAGCTACGTATAGTTGACCTTGGGAAAAGCATCCACCCCCGCAACGGATAATGTCTGGCCCTGAGCTGAGAGACTGACTGGGAATTACACAGATTTAAAAGAGAAAGGAAAGTTTTTAGGAATTATAGGTATCCTTGGAATAAAAACAATATCACCGGCGCCGCAACCTGTTAATATTTCAGCTTCGATAATGTTATGCTGCAGATTTGTGACTTTGAGCCGAGTGCCGTTACAAAGTTTGGGAGGACATAAATTTCTGAGGAGAATTATTGGTACACCGATTTTTAAAACTATTTTGTGGGCTGGAAGTCCGGGTGTGCTGAGGGAATCCAAAAATTCTACCAGGTAGTGCGTGGCGTCATCTTCTTCCATAACTGTATTTATTGAGATATATTCTTTACTATTCCCGGACGCATGAGTCAATATTTTGAAATTAATTGCCGCAGCTTTGTCATTGCGGGGAGTCAAAATAACTCGCTGACATAGCCAAGAACCAGCTTGATTTCCCATGTTTGTGGTATCTCCGTACACAGAAGAAATTAGCTCCTGCTGTGATGTAACGTAAGAGCAGAGATTACCAATCAAAATAACTTCCATCTTCTTGTGCGGGGTATGTGCCATCGCCTATTTGTTACAATAAATTGGCAAACTCCTGTGCATTTTCGCAGCCTCTGACTAATCGGGCTCCCTCCTATAGTTATAATTATCTCTTGAATAGCCAATAAGGACCTGTTGTGACAAATTTCACGTACCCTGTCAGGAATTTCTCCATCAGTATTTAGTTGTACATGTCTCATAAAATCTTCAGCAAACTTGTCATGGTACTTTTGCCATAACTGGTTAGCACCCGATAACGCACAAAAGGTCAATAAGATGGCAAACAAATGTCGCAAGCGATGTGGACTATCGCTCACGCATGCTTCCGCTAGAGCGTCATCCCAATGCTGACCTCCATCTAATAAATGGCGTGCTCGGAAAGCGGCCTGATATGTGGGATGTTCAATATGATCCACTTTACGGAGCTCAGCAAAAGACGTAGGACCTCGCACTACATGGACCAGACTGTGGGATGAACTTTTTTTTACGTGGGGAAATCCTTTATGGATCGTCCCGCCGCTGGGGAAGCGACGGGGTATGTCGGACTCCCAGCCAGATGGTAGTGCTGGGTTTACCGACTAAAACCCCACGGTGTTCCTCAGCCACCTATAGTCCAGACCACGGGATTCGCTCGCGCATTCACCGCAGTCTGGACAGGCGCTGGCCCACTCTTAAGTGAGCCCCACTTCCGTTGGGGGCACCCTTGCCCCCCTCGTCAAGAGAGGCGCGCGCGGAACACGGCGCGCCACCGTCTCAGGCCTATTCTGGTCGGACGGAGGACTGCCCCAAGTCCACCACCCGCAGGCCACTCCTCACGGAGGCCGGAGATTGGCTATATGCGCCCTCCGACGCCCGGTTCTCCTGGCGCGGCTTGGGCGGGAAGACAGTGCCTCCCGTTCTCGCTCCGCCACCTCTTTTGCGATCATCACCTCCTCGCAAAAGGTGGCGACGATATCCCAAGAACTCTCGCTTGCAACCATGGATTCGGTCACCGTTGCAAGCGAGATGTCAGCCGCACCCATTGCAGCACCGAGAACACGGCGCTGTGTCTCCCAGGCTGGGCATTCCACCAATGTGTGAAGCGCCGTGTCAACGGGGCTACCACAATGGTGACAACCGGGCGTCTCTTCTCGGCCTATCCGATGCAGGTACTTCCCGAAGCACCCGTGATCCGAGAGTACCTGCGTAAGCCGATAAGTGAGGGCACCGTGCCTTCTTTCCAGCCATTCTTCCATGATGGGTCTTACCGCCACTATCGTGGCGTGCCCCGAATTTGGTTGCGCAAGTCGCTGCCTCCACTCTGCCACCGTGTTATGATGGAGCTCCGACCGTCGCGCTTCGATTTCTCGCAATGCAGGCCGAAAGCCCCTCTCAAACGCCTCCCCACGCCACCTGTATAGCAGCGCGAGGGTTCTCGCTTCGAGTTCCCACTGTGGCGATCCAGCAAGGAGAGTCGCCGCCTCGAAGGAGATCGTGCGATATCCCCTTATAGCTCTGACAGCCATCGCTCGCTGTGGCCGACGCAACAGAACGATGTTTTTTGCCGTCAGGCTTTCCGCCCATATTGGGGCCCCGTAAAGGGCCATCGACCGCACGACCCCCATGTAAAGTCTCCGGCAAGAAGCGTTCGGTCCCCCAAGATTAGGCAGCAGCCACGCCAACGCAGCCGCCATAGCCATCAATTTCGGGACCAACCTTTGGAAGTGCGGTCCAAAGGTCCAACGGCCGTCGAGGACGACTCCTAGGTACTTCATCGTCGACTCGACGCCGATGCAGACGCCTCCAACTGTAATTTGGGATCCCGAAGGTGGTGCCCTTCGAGGTCCGTGGAAATAGACGGCCTCGGACTTTTCGAGGGCCACCTCGAGACCAAGCTGCCGAATTCTCCCAACGACCTGCGCAATCCCTGCTGTAGCAATTGTAGCCGCTTGACAGTGCGCACCCCTCTCGCTGTGACCAGCGTGTCGTCGACGTGAACCTTCCTTAAGCCAAATCCAGCTAACTTGAGAGTTGGACTTTGCGATTTGTTGATGGTTATCGCGACACACACTTTTATAGGGAACTACAGTATTTTAAACTGAAAAGGGAAATCATTTGGCACTAACGGAATACGTGACACGAACACTGTTTCTCCCTGGGCGGATGCAGGCATAATAGTAGCCTCTGTAACACGATGCAAAGTTTTGACTTGAAGCCTAGTGCCCTTGCAAAGTTTAGGTGGCTTCAAATTCCTCAGAACCATTATAGGTATACCCACACGCAACATACATCCCCTATTATACGCTCTTAGGGGTGGAAATTCCTAAAATCCTGAAATACATATTTTTATTTTTAACGGAAAGGCCAAATACCAATTTTCATACATTTAACTTAAAAAATTACACACTTTTCATACAAACTTACATCCCCTATTTTACACCCTTGGGGTGGAATTTCCAAAAATTCTAAAATATTAATTTTTATTTTTAGCTAACTACTAAATATAAGTTTCAATGCCTTTAACTTCAAAAATGACTGATTTTCATACAATCTTTCATTCTCTATTTTACCCCCTTATGGTTAGTATTTCCAAAACCCTTCCTTAGTGAATTCATGCGTCATAAAAAGTACCTACCGGAAATATTTCCGTTCCAAAGCCATTCAGGCTGAGCGTTGATATGTCAGTCAGTCAGTTTCCTCTTTTACATAGGTAGGTATATGGATTTGTGCTGAGAAAATTATGAGAGACAGGATACATTCAATCGGACAGGCTCAATAAAATTCGAATCATCTGTACATTCGCGTTACAAACGAATCGACAGCACAAACTTTCGATCGACTGACATTATAATTTAAAATTAAATTATAACAAATCCAACCTTGTAGATAATTCAATTTGCCCAAAGAAAACAGAATATTTTAATAACCAATTTTGGACAACGACATACTTCTAGCCAACCAAGACCTTATTTCGAAACAATTCGGAACATTCAAAGCCCTAATCTGAACACCGCGAGTCAAAAGCAATGCACAACGACATCTAGCGAAATAAAATTCAACTATAAAGCACAACGACATCTATCGAAATAAAAATCAACTATCAATAATTTTAAATGAAATACAACAAATACAATTCTACATAATTCAATTTGCCCAAAGAAAACAGATTTTTTTAATAACCAATTTTGGACAACGACATACTTATAGGCAACCAAGACCTTATTTCGAAACAATTCAGAACATACAAAACCCTACGTAACTCATGCAATCAGCAAACACAGGCAAATCTTAACACCGCGAGTCAAAAGAAATGCACAACGACGTCTTCTATCGAAATAAAAATCAACTATCAACCTAGTTCATTCAGAAAAGAGATGCAATAATATGCACAATGACATCTATCGGATAGTTAGGTAGTTCAACTATAAACATTAGTTCATCTTGAAGTAGCGAAATGTGTGTTATTTTTTCATGATTACTTTAAAATCTAATATCTTTTGATAGACTGAACCGATTGCAATAAAACAAAAACTAAATGTTACCTCAAGTTACGCTCAATCGTTGTGTATAAAAGTTATCTACATTGCTTTTGTATATTTTACGTAATACCCGAACATATAAACAGACAAACAGACACACAGACAAACAGACAAAAATTCTAAAAATGCTGGAAATGGGTTCTATTGGTTGTTCTTTAATACCCTGGCTATTCTTTTTGGATTTTCTTTTGATATACAAAAAATATTTTCCTACAGATTTATTATATGTATAGATTAAATTCTTCAATGCCATTATTTACCCATCAAAACTTATACTTTTTAAAAACAACGTTATTAAAACTTAATTTTCACTTATCTGTCAATTTTAAGTTACTTACCATGTTACATAATTGTAAAACTACTTTAATAAATATAAAAATAAATGTATAATAAATATTTATCTTATTATTTAATTCTGCACTTTGTTGTATCACAAAAAAAAACTATTTAAATTATGTTATAGATATGTGAATAAATGGTGAAGTTAAATTAAGGAGCTTACTTTTTAACATGACGTTTACAGTTAGCTTAGTAGGCTTTCACAGCCTCACCGGACTATAAGCACTGGAATATTAAATAAAATAAGTTTTTTTTAATTCATCAGAAAATGAAGCTCCTTAAATTACATGCACCATTTAAATTACACCTTGTATATATAATAAATAACATTACTTTATTATACATTATCTGTGAAACGAAATAATTAAAAAAAAGAAATCGAATACCGTTTCATATGAAGTTCTGGTTTGTTTTGTAAACATGTAAATATTAGATTTAAGTAATGAATTTAAAATCTAGTCTAATTTAGTACTAACGGTGCTAAGTATGTACATTCTTAAAAAAAGTATATGGATAACAGAAAACTTAGGTTACTGTCAATTGCCGACCCCATACTAAGTATGGGACTTTAAATATTGTTAAAAACATTGTTTCATGTAAATGTTTCGAAATAAATACAATGTCAAGCATTTATCAAGTTGTAGTTTCTTTTGCAAATCGACCTTCTTATTACGTAGACTGAGTTAAGTAGTATATTGAAGTAAAACTTCTCACGCTTGAGTTGGAGAGTAAGCTGATGAAACGTGACGAGAGCGTTACGAAAAGTGTGATCGTTCGAGGCGAACGCAAGTTGAGAGGGTTTGAGAAGTTGGTGAGGTTATAAAGAGAGTTACGTTTCTTAAACATATTTTCTTTCTCTACATAGTTACAAACTTCGATCAATAATAGTACTATTTATTTAAAAACGATAGTGAAGATGGAAAGAGAAACAATTACGTTTCTTATGTTACTGTAGATGCAAGAGAGAGAGGTGCGAGCACACATTTTCTTTCTCTATTTCTCTCATAGCCTATATTTCTAAATTTTACCTCAGTGGTTTTAGCACACATGGTTTTTTTAAATATTTCATTGTGATCTACCTAATAAGAAATAAAAGGAACCGATTGCAAACGTCGATTTTAAACTAAGAGCCTGTGCATACTACGTTTTAGAAACGCGCGTCGACAGCGCGATTTTATCCTACAGAGCAGTTTGCTTTTTGTTTATATCGATACAAACGCAATGCTAACGCGCGTCTGTATTGCTACAAACGCTTTGCCCAACCGTTTGACTACGCAGTAGTGTAGCCGCGCACTGGAAGGCGTTCTTGAAAAATATACTTTTAAAACAGAAGCAAACTTTAGCTAAATGCGATAGGATAGGGTCAGCAAAAATTTGTGGCTGACAACTAGATTTTAAATTTGTTTATCTATTCCGAACAGAAGGTATGAATTTCAACACTATACTTTCGCTATTTGGGATCTTTTTTGTTGTTTTATTCTTCACTATTAGAAAATATGCATATTACAAAGCAACACGTTTGCGAAAGATAGTTTCTATCTCAGAGCATTAAGTGGTTTCTATACTAGGCGATCCTGTCATACAATTAACCAAGATCTCCCATTACGATATGGGTACTTTGAGATTAATAATATTTTAGATACATTACAATTACGGTAAGAGAAACTCACAAAGCCTAGTTATTAGTAAGTTATATGTGTGTGTATGAGTGAATGTGTGGTATGTCTCTCGTCTATCTTCTTATTATTTAGACACTTTCTACCGTCACATCATACGTCATAGATTGATACAATTACCAGACGCTGCACACTAAACACGTCTGATTGCCAATCGGCAGAGGTGTCACTGAAATTGAAGAAGGCCGCACATAATCTGCTGCATTGGACGAGCGTAGCCAGCTAACGCGCAAAGTTTCTGCATGATCCGAAGACGTTGCCAGAGCTCCAGAACTTTCGAGGTCTCTAGGACTTCTGGACCCACTTAAATATTTCAAGTAGTCAAATAACTACTGACTACTAAATCAAATACTAACAATGCGTGCGGGGACCAGCGAACCTTATATGTAGGGTTGATGTGTTGAACTATTCAGACAATATGTAGTAAATTATAGCTAAAACTATAAATCGATAATTAAACTTAAACATAATCTCTTTGACAATAACTTAATACAAGCTAAATATCATTATTATTATAAAATAAACGTTATAAATGTTTTCATACAATCCTACCTGTACCTAAATATCTATGTAACAATTATGTAGGGGGAGGTGGGGTAAAATGGGATACTTAAGTAAAAAAAAATCATATATTCGAAATCAACAATATTTTTAATAAAATTATTAATTAGAAACAATTGTTATATCCTTATTCATTATTTTAATTTGTTTATTAAAAAAAATATAGGTTATTAATTATTTTACTACAAACATGTTCTGACTAGATATAGATGCAAATTCTGACAGTTTTAGATATTTCACCACTCGGCGTATTTTATTTTAATAGTTCTATCGTATCTAACGCAAGAAAAACTTATTCGTCTTAATATACGCAATTTGTCATAATATCTATACGTTTTTTTTAAGTTAGCAGCGCAGTCGGCATAGGCTTTTATTCGCTGCAATTTTTTCAATAAAGATCTTCTTTTTCTTTTGTGTATTCCAAAACTGGTAGCGAAATCTGTATGGATATTTACTGAAAAAGGTTTGTGATTTTATTTCTTCGGAAGACTGGATGTTATCTAGAGCCTACACACGGCATATTTTATAAGCGCAAGACGGCGGATTTACTTAAGTAATTACTTTACCTATCTCATAATTATTTACTAATTGATTAATATAATTAATATGTTTGTGAGGATGGATTTGTTATACTTTCACGCAAAAACTAATGAAAAATTTTGATGAAATTGTACAGTAATATAAAAGCTGACAAAAATCAGTATGCAAATCAAAAGAGGGTTTTTACCTTTCACATTATAATAATTAAAAGTTTCTAAAGATATAATATTAGCTATTACTATATAAAAAGAATTTTGAATTCACTATCCAATGTCATTGAGATTCAATGACATTCTCTGCACATACATTTGTATAGAATTTCATTCATGAAAGTTTATAAATTAAGGTTGTGTTCATGATTTGTGCACCTACCATGTTCTCTCTTCCTCACCCTAAGGTTGACTGGCAGAAAATACCTAGCGCTTTAAGTCCGCCTTTGTACTTTGTAATTTTATGTGCATAAAGTTATAAAAATAAATAAATCACTATTTTTTTCTATATCTCCGTACCAAAGCTGACGAAAATCAGTATGTAAATCAAAAGAGGTTCCGTGATTTTATTTCCTCTAACATGGCGGGCTCGTTTCACTCAACGGCGTCGTAAACCTGACTCACAGAATTGCTCAATAAGCTGGATGCAGGAATTTTAGAGGCCGGTCCCAAAACCAGGAAGTAACGTAGTAGATAAGATATAAGGGAACGCGATGACATATAAAAATGGTACTACAAGGTTTACAGTATTTGAAAGGCTGAGATTAAACAGTTATTCGATCAAAACCGAGTGACAGGAAGTCGCAAAATAATTTACGCCTGACAATTTTTGTGTTTAGTAGCGTAAGTATAGTTTCACATTTTATCAACATGGTCTTTACAATTATCCGACTAGACGCGATTTCCACGATTTTTGTTGACCAAATTAGGGCTATTTTATTTTACACTTCAAAAACTACAATAACAAAATAAATATTCACGTAGACTTAGAAAAGTTTTGTAAATAATCTGGGCCTCTACCGGCTAAGTCGCCGAACATCGTTTTCGTGAATGGCGTTCAATTAAATAAAGGTTAAAAATGACTCAATCAACCGTTAAATCGGCTTCCATGACCACATGTGACATAAATGGTCCGGAATCGATTGTCAATGTTGAAGCCGATTTAACTACTAATTAAGTCATTTTTAACCTTTATTTATTTGAACGCCATTCACGAAAACTATGTTCGGCGACTTAGCCGGTAGAGCCCCTGAACATGTTTGTAGTAATTAAAAGGGAATGTAATGAAATTTATGTTAGTGTAGTGACGTATAGACAGAAACGCTAGCAATTTGAATTACTGATGGTGTTTACCCGAAGATAATAATTTAAACATTTCCTTGTAATATTGACGTACAAGCCCCCTACAAGGTGGACCGACGATGTTGCAAGGGTCGCGGGAAGCCGTTGGATGCGGGCAGCGCAGGACCGGCTATTGTATAGATCCTTGGGGGAGGCCTTTGTCCAGCAGTGAACGTTTTACGGCTGATATGATGATGATGATTGACGTACATACACATCTATCAACAATATTTAATTATTTCAAGATTTTTATTTGAAATTGTAAGCCCTTTAAAGCATATTAAGCCCTGACACTTTAAGTAATGTAAGTGTTTAGTTATTACCTCCATCTCGGGGCCATTATCCAAATATATTTTTAAGTAAAACTTTATTTACGCTCGGAACGCGTGACGAGAGTGTTACGAAAAGTGAGGCGAACGGAAGTTGAGAGGGACGATAAGTTAGTGCAAACCTTTATTTAGGAAACACAGAATATTAACGGTACCATGTTTATACATATTCGAAATTTGCCTATTTGTTAAAAAGTATCCCAAACTTTTTGAAATATTTTGTGTATATGAAAATAGTCGCTCCAGGCACAAAAATAGATTACGATTGCCAAACATAAAATAAGAATTATATAGACGAAATGTATATTGCATGTGTATTCTAATATTCAAACACCTACCGCAAAATTTAATTGACTTACCAAATACATTGTTTCAAAATCGGTTACTTGAGTTGCTAATAGAGAAGGGATATTACAGGGTAAAAGAATACCTAAATGATAAAATTACATACACTATGAATACTAATAATAATAAATAAGTTAATAAGACTAATAATAATATGTTAATTGTTAATTTGTGGATAGAAAACTACTATAATATAAGATAATGTAATAAGAATATAACATGTATAATGTAATAATACTATATAGTTTTAAGAAACTAAAATTTGCACGCCATAATTATGTGGCAGAATATGTGAATGTATTAAACTATGTTACATCTATTTTGTACCATGTTCTTGCAAATAAACGATTGATTTGATTTGCTTTGAATAGAAAAAAAAGAAAGAGGGTAAAGTTTCTTATATTACTGTAAGGCCAAGAGAGTGAGGTGAGAGCACATATTGTGTTTCTCTCTTTCTCTCATAGTTAGTTACGTTGCGTATATCTAAGTTATAGTATTCAGTCATGTGGTCCATTTTAATTCCATGTATGTTTTAGTTGAGTTAGCATTTAAATGCGCTATTTTTGGTAGTTGAGAAGTGTCCTCTACTGCCACCACGTGCAAGCAGCCCCGGGAAGACAGCGAACTGTTCGTGGCGCAGTCGCTGTGCCGTACTGGCAGGGTAGGCAATTGGGCTGGGCAACTCACAGCCCTCCCCGGGTGCTTGTCCCGACCATCTGGGAGCAAAAGGGGGACACCGGAGCAGCATTCCAGCGCTCCCGGGGCTTCCCCTATCAGGCTCCAGAAGAAGTCCACGTAAGGGTTAGGTTTAGTCGGTGCGTGTCCGACATACCCACGCGGAGACATTTTTTGCGGGTGGCATGCGCATCCACCTGGTACGGGGTGGATGATTAGGCATTCCTTCTGCCCTATAAAAAAATGGTAGGTGCAGAACATTACTAAGTTGAAGTTAACCATAAGAGTTCCTTATAGCCATTTTGGTACGCGACCCTAAAAGTAACAACAACAAAATAAAAAATCCACATGTCCTTAAAAATGAAAATAAATGACATAGTCCGTGTCACAACAGCCAAATTACCTCCACCCCTTATAAGTGGGTACGAATGTAAAAATATAAATAAACAAACCAATCAAGATAAAATCTTTTACATTAAAAGAGCAAATAATGAGTAAAACAAATATTATTTTTGTACGTTTTTTTTTGTGTTTTTGTCGATTCTCCGTTACAGTTGTTTACTGGGGATTAAAATGAGTGTAACGTATCCTTTACAATGCCACAGCCTAAAAATAACAGCCAGTTAAATCTACCACAGCTACTATCGATGCACAGAAAGCGAGGGTAACCTTATGGCGAGATAAATTTGCGCCTCCTTTGTTTGACCCGCGAAAGGAAAAATTACCTCCGGGACATTTACCATGACCAACCTGGAGGATATAGACTACGTGCCCAGGTTGGTCGATCCAAAGAAAACATGAAAACATGTGCAAGTGGAGTTACATTCCCACATCAAAAATATAAAAAAATGAGCCGTCACGGAACGCCTGGCAGATGCGAAACATCGACATTATTTTGTAAAAGTAATATGCAGAAAAGAACATATTGTGATAGGAACTAAATATGTCATAATGATAAAATAAAAAGTCGATTGCGCATGGCGACGCGGCGCCACACCGTACACACTACTATCGTGCGTCGCCACGCCAGAAATCTGTTTTACGTGCGGCTATAGATGTTTCACATCAAATATCTGTGAATGCAGCGTGTCACCCCAAAGTATGGCACATTTATCTGATTGTCCCTCCTGTCTAGTCTCTTGTTCCCTTCAGGACTTGTATGACGCTTCAGCCAAAGCGGTCAGCGTTGCCCACTTTTGGGAAGATAAAATCGAATTCTTACCATCGACACGATAAGAAGAAGAATCTCCTTTTTTACTTTAGCATATCGGTTAGTGGTTACTTTAAAGTATCTGAGGTTTTTAAACCGCCCAGAAGGAATTTGACAAGGCTTAACGACTATAACTGGGAACCATAGCTTAACATGACCCCGAAGAAGAGAAACGCACAGAAATTAAACCACTTTATCTTCCATCTATAGGGTTACTACGTCATATCGTTGGTCTCGCGGTAGCGCAGATACCGCAGATAATGTGGACCCGGGACGAAATTGATGATGTAATCAGAAACGTTGAAATCCGCAGGAGGACCAAAGTAACCAACATAACCTCAAAAATTGCCGAACTGCAATGGTCCACTGCCACTGCAGTTCGGCGGGACACATAGCTAAAAGAACCAACGGCCACTGGGGCTGAAAGGTTCTCGAGTGACGACCACGAACTGGAAGACGCACCGTAGAGGCCCCCCATAAGTTGCACCGACAAGTGGTCGAGGGATCCGCTGAAAGCCGGCAGCGCAAGATTAGCAAATGTGGAAATCTTTGCGGGGGATCTATATTGATAAAAAAACAGCTGTATATACAGCAGTTTATTTACCATGACGTATGCAGTTAGCCTTTTTTAACGGGACTAGTCCCTCCCTCTTACCCACCACTGCAACTCCTGTAAGCCAGGATCAACAGTGGCACGCAATAAAATGACACTGAGCGGTGAAGCTCAGGCATGTCCCGGGGAATCGCTTTCACTGTTTCACCGGACTATAGAGGTGAGCGTGGTCTCAAACCGTCTCGCAAATATAAAACTACAAACTAAGTACCCGCACCGGAGGGCACCCCCCTTGGGGTTCGAACCTCGATTATGGGCGGTTACTGACGGGGAGAGGCGTATCGTTTTAGGGATTTTTTATTATGTTTATATTATAATGATGATATAAGCACCCGTATAAGTAAGCTATATTTTTTCCACTGTGGCTGTATTGTATGAAATTGATTTATGTAACGAGTGGACTCGTCGTATGATGAATTTATTTTGGAAACCTGTGTCGGGGGCGGAGTTTTGAACTGACGTTACCCATATTTTGTGCAGCGGGTGTGCGAGAAAGACAAAAGAATCAAAGGTATACCCGTCTCTTATTGTAATATTTATAAAGCCATTGATAGAGAACGGGGAAATTTATTGCAAAAGGAAAAGTTATTAATTAACTATATATATGTAAATTTAATTGTACCTTTTAAGTTATTTTTTTTTGGATTTCACTCAGCTACTCTGCCGTTAGTAGTTAATATAATAAAGCCATTTTATTCGGAATTCGCTACAAATTTAACAATACATATTTTTCAGTCCTATTTACTAAAGTGTGTCTCGCAATTCGGCGTGCCTTTTGGCATAGGCCTCCTCCAGCTCTCTCCACTGATCTTTGTCTTCTGCAACTCTGGTCCTGTAAGGCCTTAAGGTTAAGCGGATGTCGTCTCTTCATCTTGTTTTTGGGTGTGTTTACTTCTGGTGTTTAGGTCGTTAGTAGTTATTTAGTGAGTAATCTAAGTGTGTTTTATCTATTTTTACAATCCTAAATATCGCTCAAAATACCATCAAGATTATCAATGAATTACTATATTACGACTTACCTAAAACAAGTTCAGGTTATAAGAAACTCTCGTCACGCTATACACAATATATCGTACTCGCCAGCCGAGAGTACGACCGTGAATGCGTCGCGTCGCGTTACTACGATAAACATGATACAAAATGACTTCCCATCGTCGAGCAGTCTGGGTTTTAGACTACTTGTAAATAAAAGAATATAAAAAATATATATAAATAATAATATATATAAAGAAAGAATTAATACAAATATCACACTTACGGAAAATACCGATCGGTCAGAGAGAATTTAAATAATAATAAAAAAATAAGGTTTTTATTCACGTAGAATGTAAAAAAGCGCTTGTAAATAGTCAGATTATTTTTGTAGTTACATAGTTTAGTATACATAATATTTCTAGTTACATATTATAGATATTTAGGTACACGGATTGTTAAAACATTTCTAATATTTATAATGTTATTGTGTATGTAATGATATTTAGCTAGCTTGTATTAAGTTATTATCGAGGTTCAAACGGTGAGCGTTTTAATGTTTAAATATTTCTACCGCTTAGTTATATGAGAGTGATGGAATAGAAAGTGCCCCTGTGTTTGCGCACACACTTGTGCACTACAATTTCCCACGCAGATGGCTAGTCTCCATCGAGACTGGCCGCCGTGGCCGAATATCGGCTAGGAGGAAATGTCCTCCTAGCCCAATTTCAGCCATTATTTTAACATATCTACTATATAAAAATAAGTCGGGTTTTCCTTCCTGGCGCTATAACTCCAGAACGCACGAACCGATTTCCACCGTTTTGCATTCTTTGGAAAGGTCTTGAGCTCCGTGAGGTTTATAGCAAAGAAAATTTATTAAATTTAACGCGGGTAACACCGCGGGGCACAGCTAGTTATTTATATATATAATGCTAATATTTAAATAATATGTTAGAATAAAATGATTTTACTATAAAGGTGTTTCAATAACCAATCCCATTTTACATCAATGACATCTCACGAGTTCTGCCCCGTCTTAGGTAGGAAAAATAATAATTGGGGGACAAAAATGCAACTACACATAGTTGCATTTTTGGCCCCCTCCCGGTTTGATGACACATAGGTAGGTACGAGTATTTTGCTATATTTTTTTTGTAAATGTAAACGTACAGATGCCAGCCTATCAGTCTACCCCAATCTGTCAAATTCCCCCAATTGCAACCTTATACTTATACGATAAAGTTGAAAATGTATAAAATAAATTTGACAGATTGTGGTAGCTGGATGTGCTGGCGTCTGTACATAAATGTATAATATTGAACAGGCATTTTCGATACAGTTGAGATTTAGTACTGTAAGAAACATACCTAAGTAAGGTGACAAAACTTGTGACCCTTCCCCTTATTACACGTTTTCCCGCTTTCTTAACGTGCGGTGTAATTTGTGGATGGCCCCTAATATCTATATTTTACAAAAAAATCGTTGTTAAAAAGGCATAAATCCATGAGAAAGTTCAATTGCTTTTTATTATTTTTCCTATAAAAACCATATTTTTACTTTCGATAAATCTCGACCAGTATTGAATTAAAATTGAATTTAGAATACATTACAAATAAGAGCGGAAACGGTTACATTTCAATTCGATATTCAAATTTATAAATTGAATTATCGTTAGAGTACGGATTCGGCAGTTATTTGAACTTTATTGTTAAAGCTATAAAGAGTACAATAGAATAACCATTTAATTTGACAGTGGTACTGAACGACTTATTTTTTTGTAGTTCACTTCAATTGTTTGGAATAGGGTTGATACATCGAATTTTTCGGTGTATATTTCTCATCGGTATTCATTGTGATTTTTAAAGAACTTTGGAATGTAGGCCAGTACAATGTTTGGAGCTGAACTTAAATTCAAATATTGTGAATTTCCGTGTTGATTTCAAAATTTTATAGAAGCCTCTAGTAAAGTCACCACTACTTTACTGTGACTTGACTATGACGGACTTAATATATATATAATGTTGAATTCAAATGCAAATAACTTGGTTTATCAAATTACTTGACAATAGTAAATACTCTAAACAAGTGAATCCATAAAAAATTTATATACGTTTGACTTGTTAACCTCAAGATGATTGAATTTGGTTGATTAGATCAAGGTTTAAATATTTATATACCCGAACTTTCGTACCCTCCGGCGCGGGTTGTTAGTTTTTAGTTTTATTTGCTAGACTACTTAAGCCCACGCTCACCTCAAAAATTGGGTTAAGCATTGAAACAGGCATGTTAAAAATATTAAAAACTTGAGAGGTGTCAAGGGACACCCGGATGGAACGAAGTTATTTCTTATTATGCACAAAAAACCTGTATACACTCAACAAAAATAATCGTCGCTACACAACACTGTTCAATGCGAAATAAAAAGGAAAATATCTGGCTTGCTTTCTATAAGAGAGAGAGAGAGACAGACAGAGAAACACGCACAGCTGCAAAAAGTGTCGTGACAACTTTTCGTAAGATTTTTTTCCGTCTAGCCCCCTTTCACAACGCGCGATAAGGAACTTCGTTCCAAAATTCTTACTTTATCGTATGTGCAGTGGTTACCCTAGTGTCAGAGTTGTTCAAGCCGCCCAATATGCCTTTGATGCGGCTTATGTACTGCTGTCTGTCAACTACAACCGGGATCTACAGATTAACTGGCCTTCCGAAGCACAACGACGACGCTCAGAAATTAAACCATTTTGGCGGTCACCAATCTATAGTCTGACCACGTGCCTATGAATGAAATATTTATTTGCCAGAATATAGGTACAAAGTAGTTGGCAACATTGTAGTTTAGTTTCACTATATTCAACATACATATGTTGTGCAAAATGTTTGGGTAAGTATGTAATCTAATGTTAGGCATGCAAATTTATTGAGTGCATAATATTATAATGGTGCTATCCCTAGGTGCTTTATTAACTCGGCGATCTCTTACGGGCTAGTCAAGCAACTAGCTGTGAGCGCCTTATATATAAGTAAATCGATAAAGTAAACAACATTTAGTATTCCAATTCAAGCTAATCATCATATCAACTGAAAGACGTCCACTGGACAAAGGCCTGCCTCAAGGATCTCCACAATTGCCGGTCCGCATTCAACCACATATAGGGTTACCATATGTAAATAGAGAGATGCCTGTCTATGGTACCTAAAATGCCAGTATTTTCAGAAAAATGCCTGTCTAAAGCAAAACGCTGTAGGTAGGTAATAAGTAAAAGCCATAATAATGAGGAAAGATATTTATTAGTGATATTTGTCAGAGGACAATATTTTTTTATAGTTCTTTCTTTTCGAATATATAAACGTAAAAATCTTCACGAGATACACAATTTTGCATTCATGCAAGTGCGATGCGCGCGCGGGCGCGAAATTTAAAAATGCCTGTCTCAGACCAATGCCAACGCCTGTCTAAACCTTAAAATGAGTGTCAAATGCGGCTAACGCCTGTCATATGGTAATCCTAACCACATACCAGAAAAAAATACATTTGGTAAAGATAACAATTTACTTCATCACTCGAATAAAACATAAATTTCTCATCCCTGCCAACCCTATAGAGCCATCATTGCAGTTGTGACAACAGCGACTCTTTTACTGCGCCCCCCGCAGCCAACAATAACTAAACAATTTATGGTGAAACAAATCTACTGACATCTGTATAGGAAACACTTTTATAGCGCCGTTAAATGCGATAATGGGCCGATTATTTATTTTAACGTCACAAAAGGCCTGGAAAAGTGTTTCCGCTTGTTGATGAAGAGGAAGGCTTTGAAGTTTGTCTTTCAACGTTATTAAATTATTAGTTGGTTAAAAGTAATTATAAATACCGGTTTTTGATAAATCTAGTGGAGTAAGTTTTGCAGTCTCTCTATGAACGGGTTCAGGTGCTCAAACCCGATATACCTCTATAAAAATACTATTATGTGCATTAATATAAATATGATATAAATTTAACTCAATGATTATGTGTATGTATGTGACGCTAACAATTCATTGTCCGGTGTTGCATTGTAAGCCTATTTGGCTAACTGTAAACGTAATGTTAAAAAAAAACGGCCAAGTGCGAGTCGGACTCGCCCATGAAGGGTTCCGTAGCAGCAAGTAACAATATAAAAGTAGATAATAATATAAAAGTTCTTGTAGTAGTTGATCGAATGAAAGGGAAATTGCGGTTTATGATTAATGACGTATTAAAAAAACTACTCACTAGACCTAGTTCAAACCAATTTTCGATGGAAGTTTGCAAAGTAATGTACTTACATCATATTTT
The DNA here is from genome assembly GCA_951640165.1 of Pseudoips prasinana. Lineage (NCBI taxonomy): Eukaryota > Metazoa > Arthropoda > Insecta > Lepidoptera > Nolidae > Pseudoips > Pseudoips prasinana. The sequence continues at coordinate 31,657,570 of OX621252.1, forward strand.
TTTTTTAGTTTTATCACTCTCTGATTTTAGAAGTCACAGGGGGGGGGGGGGGCACATTTGACCACATTGGAAGTGTCTCTCACGCAAACTATTAAGTTTTTTTTTATTACGAATTTCAATATCATTTTTGAAGACCTATCCATAGATACCCCACATTGTATGAAATGAAATGAAATTTTATTCAGCACTTGGGTATTAACATACACTTGTACTTGTCAAGGTCACAATGCAGTACATAAACATGGTGGATAGTAAATAGGTACAAAAAAAAATTGTCAGTCCGTGCGGTTTGTTTTATCGCATATATTTTCTGAAATCCTTAAATAAATAACAATTTACTAATCTATTATTTTGAAATTTAGTTCTACTATATTAAAATTAAAGAATTGAAGACTAATTATGGTTTTGATGAAAAAAAAAAATTAGTTTCAGTTTTAAGTATGGGGAACCCCCAAAATGTACTTATTGTTCTTTTTTTCTAGTTTTTTATTTATTATAACAAAATCAAAATACATCTACCCACCAAGTTTCAACAGTGAGTCGTTATAGTTTCGGAAAAAGTAGATGTGACATACGGACGGACAGACAGAAAGACATGACGACACTATAAGGGTTCCGTTTTTTATACGGACCCCTAAAAAGGGCGCGACGTTGAGGTGGTCTCACCTAAGGATTGTAGAAAACCGAGATTTATGTCTGGGTTTAATGAATAAAAAAAAAAAAAGCTTTTTATTCACATAGCTATTATAAAAAGCGCACATGAATTGTAGTAGGTACCTATTACAAATTAACTATAATATATTAATTCTAGATTTAGTTTATGTTAATAATGGTTAAGTTAAATAGGTAATTTCTTGAAGTTATTTTCACAATGGTTTTTTGTAGTATAGTTATTTCAGTTGATTGGGGAAATTTTTCCATGCGTCAGAAGCCATGTTAAGGCTTAACATCAAAATCATCGAAGGCTATAATAGAGTTTTTCTGGACTAAAATGCAAAAAACCAGATATTAGATTCTTCGTTACGGGATTCTAGTAGGTTCAGAGGAAAGACTAAAGTCCCTTGTGGCATGCTGATAGACCCGCAATCCCAAGACCCACAATAAAATGCGGCCACCATAAAAATGAGACTAAGAAGTGGTGCATTTTATCACAACAGCATAAATCAACTCAGACAGCATTCACGGGTGACTTTGCATAGTCAGTGCCACATTAACTCTATGAATGCAACGTTTCGGCAAAATATAGGATGGAATACCTGGGATAATACCCTTAACCAGAATAATAATAATAATGTCCTCCTAGCCGAATTTAGGCCACGGCGGCCAGTCTCAACAGAGATTAGCCATTTGCGCGGGACATATTATACTGCTCAAGTGTGTGCGCTTTCTGTTCCATCACTCTCATGATCCGATGGGACGCCTAGCCACACTACCGGAAAGAGGTCAGGCACAGTACCGACGGCTTTATGTGCTCTCCGAGGCACGGGGGTATAATACCGCTCCCAGATTTCGGCCTAATGCTGATGCTGAGAAATTTTTCTTTTTATAGATAAGTCCCCAAAATCACTATTGGCCCAACCCGGGATTTGAACCCAGGACCTCGTTCTCTGCGGGTGAACACACTACCGCTAGACCAATGAGGCAGAATACTATAAGGCCAGACCCATAAAAAACATGCCAAAGTACGTAAAAAATATTCTTAGGAAAGAGTGCATCTATAGATCGCGTGATAGATTTATTAGGTTTTTCTAGTACGGGTATGCTAATAAACAAACACTTTTAACAAACTAGCTTCTTTAACAAATTGCCGAACATCGTTAAATATTCAAAAAATCATAAAGCTCGCTTACTTAATTACATGACCGATTATCGCAGCTCGTCGCTAATAAGCTTTCATTTCAAATTAATTGACTCTTTTAATTAATCCATTAAATTGCAATTAAGCGGCACGAGAGCTTGTTTTCAACGAAATAGTTTAATAATTGAAAATGGTTTTCATTTTGGAAATGGTGGAGTAAAAACTGAGATGGAATCATTTCAGACTTGTAAGGATATAATAAAAATAAGAATAATTTATTATCCAAAGTTACAGAATTATTATGGCTTTCACACTAGGGCTAGACTCTAGACTGTCTCGTGAAAACCCAAAAAAAAATGTTACATTTGTTTAAAAAAAATATATTCAAATCGAAAAATATAAAATAAAAGTAATAATAAAGGAAGTGTGTGTGGGTGTGTGTGTGTGTTCGTGTGTGTGTGTGAGTGTGTCTGTGTGTGTTTGCGTGTGAGTGTGTGTGTGTGTGTGTACGTGTGTGTATATTATATAGGTATATCTGTAAGTTTCATTTTATGGTAAGTATAGTTTATTTACAAACTAATAACTAATCTGACATTGAAACATTTACTTAATTAATTGATAGAAAAACTAAATCCACGATAAATTATATACATAAATAAATTAAAACTAACTACAGATGGCGTCGTAGCATTCCTCCGAATCGAGGCCATGAGAAAACGTGCCCAGAAGACTGGCTGCATTACCGCGTTGTATAGCTAAACCAATTCTTTGGCCAAAGAAAATGCCAGCCCTCTGGTCACGGGAAGCGTCAACCAAACGCTTCAAAATCTGGCTATAGAGACCACGGGCACTCAGACCCCACGTTCCAAGCGTTTCGACCCCAAACGGCTCAAATATGTAATTTCCTATCAAATTACCATATTTGCGCCGCTTGAGAGTCTCCGCACAGGCAGCAGCAGCGCCCGCCGCCGCACTGGTACTTGGAAGATGTGATAGGGCTAGGGTGTCAACGCATGTCGCGTCCCACACCAAAGGCCTACCCAACTTCCAAGGCAGCAACGACATCCCGTCTGGTCTCTTGCCATCGTCGCGTGTCAAGCCGTTTGGTTCCAACACAGCTGGGACGCCGGCGGTGACAAGAACCCGACGAATAATATCGTTTAGGCTGCTATGACGTGGAAGCCGACCTGCACTTCTGCTACATGACAGGCCGTGGTGTCCGAGGCAGTTGACAGACTCTCCACAGAGGCATCGATGCGGAGCAACACAGGGCGCCCCAAGTTTCATTTTATTATTCTTATTAGTGATTCTGTATCACTGTAGGACAAACTTAACAACCAGTTGTTTATTATATTCTTAGCTTTTTTGATTGTGCATTCTTTATTATATTTTAAGTAAAATCTTCGTTAGGGGCGCGTTGAGCACTTTTTAGTTGAATTAATATCACGAATCTCGCGTCATCGTCATTTATGAACTCTATGTATATTGTGTAAACATGTGTACTTTTGGTGAACAAAAAGCTTGAAACTCGCGTCATCATCACGTTACGCTTCGCATGCGCTACATGTATATTGTAGATTATTTGTATTAGATATGTAAAAAAATAGTATTCGCGTCTATCAGCAGTCCCCAAAGACTACCCCGCATTTTATTTTAGTTACGTCCTATTTTTTGTGCTTGTTATTTTTAAAAAAAAAAAATTATTTCTTTCTCTATTATCTATACATATAATAAAACCGTAGGAATGTCAAACTGTCCATTAAATATTTTTTTAAAGGATTCTTGGGGCGTGATATGCAATCGATATCGAAGCCAAAAATATCGTTTTTAGAATTTTTGTCTGTTTGTCTGTATGTATGTCCTGGCTAAACTCAAAAATTACTGCATGGATTTACTTCAAATTTTGCATGAATATTACTAATAGGTTGGGTCAACATATATAGGCTACGTATTATCACCTACGGGGGAGGAGCTGCGATCTATCTATACATATAATATAACCGTAGGAAAGTCAAAACTTAACATTGAATATTTTTTTTATTGATACTTGGGGCGTGATCTACAGTCGATATGAAGCCAAAAATATAGTTTTTAGAATTTTTGTCTGTTTGTCTGTATGTATGTCCGGACTAAACTCAAAAAGTACTGCATGGTATTACTTCAAATTTTGCATGAATATTCTAAGAGGTCGTAACATATAGGCTACATATTATCACGCTATTACCTACGGAGGAGGAGCTGTGATAATTTATAAAATTTAACGCGGGTAAAACCGCGGGGCACAGCTAGTTTATTATTTCTAATTTCAAGCTTAATTGTCCATGAACTAACATATTTTTGGTGGAGATATAGGTAACTGGTTACTAGTTGTTCCCACCGTTCTGTTAGTAATTCTTGAGGTTTGAGCATCTTAGCGCGCAGTCCATTGATGATTTCCTTTTAGACACAATTTCAAATTGGAATCTTTATTAATATTATATCCTACAAGCTGTGCCCACGACTCGATTCGAGCCGATATGTAACTGTTTTATAAGCAAATTAATTATTCTGAACCTGATATTTTAATAAGATTAGAAATCTGCAGCTGAAAAGGCTACCACTAGACCAACGAGACAATACTTAATAATACCTTAACAGTCACGAAAGTAACTAACATCAATCACCAAGATTACCAACCCATTTTCATCATTTGCTTTCGGTATTAAAGTTGTAGATTTAATGTAACACAAATTATGTTACGCAAACTAATCAATATGCGTTTATTAAACGACGGTAACCAAGTGGAAAAGCACCGTTACAAATATCTAGGTTATAATTTAATAGAATAAAGATATTTTACTTCGCAAGTATGGGTACATTACATGTTGAATGTTACAGATAAAATAAAGGTCCAGCCATAGATAGATAACTCTTTATTGTACACCAAATAATAATAATAATAATGTTTTATTGTCTCACCACAATATTACAGAATACATTGTATAAGGTGTATTAGTTATAGGTAGAAATTATAATATTGTGGGAGACTGGTGCCTAAACCAGGCTCAAGGCCTGTATTTCAGGACACCAGGTCTCCACGCTTTATGAAGAGATACATTTATTATACATTCTTAGGAATAATAGGATCACATGCATATGTACATAATTTGGTTTATGAGAATAATTAAGTTAACAAAGTAAAGAGTAAGAAGAAAGAATACACAAACAATGTGTGTGTGTGTGTGTGTGTGTGTGTGTGTGTGTGTGTGTGTGTGTGTGTGTGTGTTTGTGTGTGTGTGTATTTGGGTAAGAATTCATATATCAATAGGTTTAGTTTTTGCTGTCGCTTCAGTATTAGAACATAATAATAAATACATAAACTTAGAGTAAAAATTTACATTAAAATGGAAATAGTACACGTGGCGGCTTTGCCGCTAGAAGTCAACCAGCTTCCAGGCGACAGATGAATAGAGCAGAACTGTTAGTGAATAGAAAGACGGGGGTAGTAGGTGGTGTACAGAACAAAAGATGGCTGAATATACCGAAGGTACATACATTCAATTGAATATCACAAAGTTAATAAATACATAACGGTCACCATAGCCTAGTTGGTAGTACTCCTGCCTACGAAGCTTGTGGTCTTGGGTTCGAATCCCGGTAAGTGCAAATATTTGTGTGATGAGCACGAATATTTGTTTCTGAGTCATGGATGTTTTCTATGTATATAAGTATTTATCTATCTATATAAGTATGTATATCGTCGCCTGGTACCCATAGTACATAGTACAAGCTTTGCTTAGTTTGGGGCTAGGATGATCTGTGTGACATTGTCCGCAGATATTATTATTATACTTTACCTGCCGGCATGCGAAACTTAACCCGAAGAATTGCTATAAATTGCGCATTATATATATAACAAACATATCCTGGGACATTATTCAGACACGGCCATTTGATCCCAAACTAGGGGGAGCAACACAATGATGTACAAATAGAAAAATATGTTTTGAAAACATTCCAATCCAATGCCTTGATTTCTTTGGTGGGTACTAAATTTTGTTAATTAACTGGTTATGTTCTGATGTTGTTTGTCTAAAAACTTAACGTTAGCATCAATATTTTATATTGTATTTTAATATTAATGAAATCCTTTAATTGGCTTACTGATTTACAAAAATATAGTCAGTATGGCACAAAAAAAACCCAATTATAATCTTAATGTTATTTGTAATGACGTGATAAATGAATGTTTTGTAGTTGATTTTATTTTATTTAATGTGTGGACTATTGTATCTTATTATTTTATTTTGTTGTTTTGTTATTATTTCAATTTATTGTTTTTTCTATTGTATAATTTCATTAATATGTATTCTATATGGATTCAAACACAATGCAAATTGTTAATGAGTAAATAAATAAAAAAAAATAAAAAAAATCTGAATGAAGTGCACGTTGTTTTATAGAATTTTGTTTCACAATTTTTTTTTTCTGATTTTGTAGAATAGTCAGTACTCATAATACTTAAAATAAATTCAATTCAATTATTATTGTTACTTTTTTAAATATGCTTATTAAAAAAAAGTAATATCAAATTCAATATTGTTTATGCTCATATAATATAAAGTTACTATAGAAGTTATTACCAAGACCATTAATGTCAGGCACTAGGCAGCCGCTACCGCGTCACGTTCACTTTGGTCTGTGCTTTGGTCGTTCGGCTCGTGCGTTGTATGAACTTGTACGGTCGCAGTTTTAACCTAAACTCTTATAATTCTACTATTAGATGTACTATTCAAAAATAAAAAATATATATTTCACAATTAATTGAATTGTATATTTCATTGAAGTCAATAGTTTTTGAAACAAAATATTCGAAATATACTCGTAAATACAAGAACCAAGTATTATACGGTAGATTTTCTGCGAATGAGGAGAACACCATCAAAAAGTACATACTCAAGTACGTACAGATATTTAAATTTTAGGACTTTTCTGTAAAAACATAAAACTTTCTCAGCATTAGCCCTGAAGTCTGGGAGTAGGCGGTATATACCCCCGTGCTTCGGAGAATACTTAACGATTATTTCCCTAATAGAGGCGTTGTCTTTTTAAAAATGAAAAATTTATCTTCTCCACCTATTATGAAGTACCAATTCTTTTCAATATATCCTGCTCAAGACAGCAATCTATTGTGGATATTTAGTTGGTCCTCTGTATGGACTGCCTCGTTGGCCTAGCGGTAGCGTGTTCAACCGCAGAGGACGAGGTCGTGGGTTCAAATCCCGGGTCGGGCCAAAGTGATTTTGGGACTATTCTGTAAAAAGAAAAATGTTTCAGCATCAGCTCGAAGTGTGTGAGTTGGCGGTATTATAACCCCGTGCCTCGGAGAGCACGTAAAGCCGTCGGTCTTGTACCTGACCTCTTTCCAGTCGTGTCGCTAAGCGTCCCATCGGATCATGAGAGTGATGGAATAAAAAATGCTCCTGTTTTTGCGCACTCACTTGTGTACTAAATATGTCCCGCACAGATGGTTAATCTCTATTGAGACTGGCCGCCATTTCATTCGGCTAGGAGGACATTATTATTATTAAAGTTTGATAATGTTCTCCTATCTAATAATGCAGTGTGACATTTATAAAACTCATAAATATCATGTCACAATTAAGACATTTCACAACACTTAAAGAAAAAGACCGACTAAACACGGCATTTGCGCCCAAAATGAGCTCCAAATTAGACGATTATTTTTCGTTGGACCCCTCAATGATTGACTGGTAGGCACGGGTTCTAATCTCAAATAAAAATTAATGGGTTACAAATTAAAATCACATAATGTACATCAGACATATTTTATGTTACGCAGGTAACTAATCAATACGCGTTTATGCGCGGGCGCAACACTAATGTGTATATTATTATTACTGGAGGCGCCATGGATTTTTATACAAGCTCGGGCCACTAAATCAGCGGGCAGGCTTTCTCGATCTCTTAACCAGACAACCTGTATAATTTTCTACAAAAAATACTACTTATATAACGTAATTGTAGATTTATGAACATTAAAAATTAATTGATGTATATTTATTATACACATATAATTTATGTTATTTGGCCATACAACCGCACATGTTTAAAAATCTACCGAAGTCACAGTTTCCTAAAAAAGGAATATTTGTGTGTGTTAGTATTTTAATTTAAGTCACCTCTAAAACTCTAAATAAATAAATGGAGACGGTTATAAATATAAATTTATTTATTTTAGATTTGTCATAACAATATTGTTTTTATCTTAACCATATCATACACGTATAAAACGTGGGTCGAACCTAAAGAAAATTTTGGGATTTTTCCTGTCAAGAAAATTTCGCAGTCCTAACCCCAAGTTTGACAATTGGTGGTATCACACCCCTGTGTCTCGGAGGACACATAAACTTGTCGGTAAGACCAACAGCTTTACGTAGTTTTCTGACCTATTTTCTGACCTCTCCCTGACCTCTTTCCGAGGTGCTGCTAGTCGTCCCATAGAATCATATGAGCAATGGAATAGAAAGTGCCCCTGTGTTCGCGCTCACTCTCGTGCACTATAATATGTAGAGCCGCCGTCACTGAAATTCGACCAAAATTGTTAAACAACACATATTAATGTAAACAGCAATAAAGGCTTTGTTTAAAAGCCTGGTTTAGCCGCTTTTGACAAAAAAAATAGTATAATATACTTATTATTATCTTACCCGCTCTTGTTGTCGCAGAACTTATGGCCACAAAAACGAGAGTCATAGTAATTTATAGTTAACATAAATCGTTCAATAAAAAGATCTATACTATTAATTATTGTATTCTAAGGTTAAAGTATGGTATCACATTTTATGTGGAAACATTTTAAATTGGTGCTTGATTTATTAGAAATAAAAAAATTGTTACTAAAGTTTCATTTTAGTGTTTAAAAGTTGACGTTTGGAGTTTTAAAATGTGAGAAATATTTTGTCTAGCTCTGATATTTCGTAGATACTGTAAACAAACCACTGATTAGATTATCACGATGTGTTATAAGCTACTTCAAAAGAAAGAGCAGATCTATTCAACTGTAATTTTATTGGTTCAAGTATGCTATGCGATTACTCTGTTGATTTTGAATCGAAATTGAAAATATTAGGGAATACTTCCCGAATCTTCCCTCATACATTTTATTCTTATGGGTTATAAGTATTTTAAAATTCGACTTCAATTTTTTTTATAAAAATTATTTTCATAGCATACCCATTCGAATAAAAAATAATTATCAGAATTGGTCCATAAACAACTGAGAAATCCCGCCAAATAAATATATTTTGAGAGAGGTAGGGCCCAGCGTTTAGTCGCTCAAAGAGCAGCCTGACTGGGGAAGTACCTCCACCTTACAGAAGACATCGTTAATAATAACATTCATAATTTTAATGTTGTGTTTCTGCGTGTGTGTAAGGTCGCCAGAGCTCATCCGGGTGGGGGGAAGGGTCAGCAACACTTGTTTGCTGACTCTTGAAGGCTGGCGCACCTGCGACTCCTCTGGTGTTACGAGTGTAGATGGGCGGCGGTGATCACTAACCATCAGGTGACCCACTTGCACGATTGTTGTTATTTTAATGTTGTATCATATATTTCTATTTTCCTATTATTAATTTTTATTTTTATTATATAATAATTATAATAATATCTAGGGACAATGTTAAACAGAACATCCAAGTTCCAAACTAAGCAAAGCTTACTATGGGTACCAGGCAACGATATACATAGGTACTTATATAGATAGATAAATACTTAAATACATAGGAAACATCCCTGACTCAGAAACAAATATTCGTGCTCATCACACAAATATTTGCACTTACCGGGATTCGAACCCAGGACCACTAGCTTCGTAGGCTGGAGCACTACCAACTAGGCTACGGTGACCGTCAATTGATAATAATCTAAGTCCTAGCTAGTAGGTAAACGTCAGCGACGAGAGCCTCGATACAGGCGTTGCCTAGTGTGTACTTTCACTGTTTAAATTACCTTGTACAACTTGACTGCTAATAAATTATATTTTATTTTACACCGGAACATTGACAACCAAAAATCAAATTTGGTTCCCTCGTGTCGTGGGGTATCCGAGTTATCCCCATGTATGTTCCGCGACTTTTTCGAGTTAATCACACAAAAGTGGTAGCATTAAAGCGCGACCGTCGTTATTAACACAAGGTCCGTCATAATAATAATACCTTAATATAGACAGAACCATTGACAATATGTAGTAAAATATTAGACTTAAACTAGATAATTAAACTTAAACATAATCTCCTGACAATAACTTGATACGAGCTAGCTAAATATCATTGCTATTATAAAATAAATTATATAAATGTTTTCATACAATCAATACAATGTGTACCTAAATATCTATGTTACTAGAAATAATAATGAATACAACTATATTACTACAAACATGTTCTGACTATTTACAAGCGCATTTTTAAAGTCTACGTGAATAAAAACCTATTTTATTTAAAACAAACAACTACAATTAGATATTTACATAGGTAATTTTTTTCTGTGTGGTTACGGCATAGAATATCATCACTTCATCCCGCGGGGACGTAGAAATCGTCCGAGGGAATACCTACCGGACAACGAGCAGCAGCGTTTTCCTGTGAACTATGACCATCAAACTGCAATCGCCAACCCGTCTGCAAAGCGTGGCGATTATGGCATATCCCGCCATTCTTTGGGGTGGCTTGTGGGCGTACTTTGGCTGACATGATGATAATGATGATAGGTAATTTTATAGGTATGTAATAATTACACATGTAGAGTAAGCCTGTAACACAACAAATATATCCCGACTATCATTACATAAAATTCCTAAAACTTTAATACATTATGAATTAAAATAAAAACCGGCCAAGTGCGAGTCGGACTCGCGCATGATGATTTCTGTATCATTATCTATAAAAACGAGCAAAAAATTCACGTTTGTTGTATGTGAGCTCCTTAAATATTAATTTTATTTTGTTTTTGAAATACATCATCTGTGAAAATTTCAACCGTCGAACTATTACGGTTCATGAGATACGGTTGATGCCTGATGACAGACGGACAGATAGACATACAGCGAAGTCTTAGTAATAGGGTCCCGTTTTACCCTTTAGGTACGAAACCCCAACAATAATGCAGAGCAACTATATTCATATTTCATAAAAATCAATTATTCCAACAGAATAATACTATCCTCATTACAGGACGGCGCCTAAGCTTCAGCAAACAATCGATCCCCGAGAACCACTTTTATCTGGTTTGAAGCCGCTCTAGCCAGTTCAAACAAGACAGTCGAGCTGAAACAAAGGCGCTAGTGAGTGCTTACCGGTTTCTGAGCGCTTGCTTCTTCCTAATAATTTCCTTTTAAATGGGTAACTAATTGCGAATATTTTTTTTAATATTATGGACACGGGTCTCAATCACGGGTCGACTCATTGATCTCAATGGGTCGACTGGTATGGCTCGGCAGCGTCGTCTCCGTGAAGCTCAGGTTTCGGGATCTACCCTCGCATGGTCTTGATACTTTTCCTTATTTTCTTGTTTACTTTCTTATTTTATTGTCCACAATATATAAAAATGTGTAGGTATAATATTTTAGAAGCTTCATTAAATATTTTACACAGATTTATTACTGCATAATAAATCAAAGAAATTAATTTGTTATTGTTATACATCTTCTTCCTTGCGTTGTCCTATGAAATATGGAGAATAGGTCCGCAACCAGCTAAACCCTGAAAAAAACGGAGTGCTCCCGTCAAGAAAGAAGTTAAGTTATGAGAGGTAGGGCACAGCGTTCATTCGCTCAAAGAGCAGCCCGACTGGGGGAGTACCTCCACCTTAATAATTTTAGTGTTGTGATTCTGAGTAAGCTCGCGATAGATCATCGTGGGGGGGGGGGGGGGGGGGGGGAAGGTTAAAACCACTTGTTTGCTGACTCTTAAAGGCTGTCAACGCACCCGCGACTCCTTGGTGTTGCAAGTGTTCATTGCATTGGCGGCGGAGATCACTTACCATCAGGTCTTGCTCGTTTGTCGCTCTCTGATATATAAGCTTTCGCGTTTATAATATTATATATTAATAGGATTTACAATAATAAACAATTCTGATTTTAAATAAAAACAATTTTTAAACGAGATGTTCTTCAACACCGCTTCTTTTTTTATTAAACAAGTGTTGCTGACCCGTCCCCCCACCCCGATGAGCTCTGGCGACCTTACTCACACGCAGAAACACAACATTAAAATTATTAATATTATTATTAAGGAATGTCTTCTGTAAGATGGAGGTACTTTCCCAGTCGGGCTGCTCTTTGAGTGAATAAACACTGTGCCCTACCTCTCTTGTGCTTATGATAATAGATGAATGGATGTTTGTAGCTCTTTTACGCAAAAACTAAAGGACGGATTTTGATAAAAATTTATAGTAATATAGCTTGTATATCCATTTGGATGCACAAGCTATATCAAGTATTTATCACATTGGATATCACTACATAGGTATAATAAAATCGTAGGAAAGTCAAAACTGTACATTGAATATTTATTAAAAAGGATACTTGTGGTGCGATCTACAATCGATATCGAAGCCAAATATATAGTTTTTAGAATTTTTGTCTGTATGTCTGTTTGTCTGAATGTATGTCCGGGCTAAACTCAAAAAATACTGTATGGAATAACTTCAAATTTTGCATGAATATTACTAAGAGGTCGGGTCAACATATAGGCTACATTATATCATGCTATCACCTACGCAAAATTTAACGCGGGTAAAACCGCGGGGCGCAGCTAGTAATTTATAAAGTTTAACGCGGGTGAAACCGCGGACGACAGTTAGTATAACATAATTCTTTATTATATTTCAAGGGAATTAATTATAATGAAAGGTAACTTACCACGTAATTATACTTAAATTTTATAATTTTATTGTACTTATATGGAATTGGTAATATTGTACTTTAATAATATATTCAAAACGTTAAATTGCCACGTTCCCGGAATGCTGGCGTACCAAATGAGTATCGCTTTACAGTGTGGCAATACTGCTAGATTTCCGGGAACGTTTAAAACAATAATTAATAATTAGAAAAAAGGAATAGATTAATTTATAGATAATATTATATTACTTGAATGTTTTAAAACTTCTGGTGATTATAAACCTGTAGAACAAATTCAATGTAATAATTATTTAATAATAATATCTCGGGACAATGTCACACAGATCATCCTAGCCCAAAACTAAGCAAAGCTTGTACTATGGGTACCAGGCGACGATATACATACTTATATAGATAGATAAATACTTATATACATAGAAAACAACCATGACTCAGAAACAAATATTGGTGCTCATCACACAAATATTTGCACTTACCGGGATTCGAACCCAGAACCACCTGCTTCGTAGGCAGGAGCACTACCAACTAGGCTATGGTGACCGTCAAAAATTTCGATGTCATATTATTTTTTTTGGATGAATAAATTAAATAAAATATATCTGCAACCCGCCTTAAGGAACTTTGTATTACTATTTTGATACTACTATACTAAAATTCAAAATTATTTAATTACGTTAAAATTTACTTTTGTGTGGAAACGTCCTTTTTTCAACCCTAACGTGGAGTGCATGACGTGGCAGCTACTGAGAAACACTACCAGAAATTTCAGTAGGAATCCTTTTTTTAATCTGTTTTGGTTCCAAAAATCATAGTTTTTTAGCAAAGACAGTTCGATGTGGGAATAAATACCGCGTAAAAACTCAGACTCTCCAACAACTCCAATCACAAATCATAGAAAAAAATATAATATTACTAGCGGCCCGGTACGTGCTTCGCTACGTATAAGGCATAGTAATAAAATAAAATATTAAGTTCAATTATTCAAACAAAAAAATATTTTAAATTGCTAAAAGATGTTGATTTGACACTTTTCAAGACTTTTTTTAAATTTTCTCTACGTACAAACCTTCCCTGGATTTCCACGAATAATTCAAGACCAAAATTAGCCAAATCGGTAAAGCCGTTGTTGAGTTATAACATTACAACGAAAAGTGGCATTGATTTTTATATACATGATATCTATATATATAAAAGAAAGTCGTGTTTGTTACAACACTTATAACTCGAGAACGGCTGGACCGATTGCCATGGTTTTTGATTTGTTGGATTTGTTTCCGTCCCGAATAGCAGAATACATCTTAAAAACAATGAAAACTTGATATTTGTAATGAGTACTTAATCATTTCAATAGATGCTGATTTGTTTATTACATGTCAAACATTTGTTGTCCAATCCTCACTGTCAAATAGTGTAACAACTATTATTTTTTTTTGGAGCTCTTGGCCTGGTTGCTGAGACCTTTAAGCCACAACTTTATTTTTTTCTGAAGACATCATGTGTGCGTTCAGAATTTTTTTTTTTGTAAAAGGTCTACAAAGTTCAGTTACTGTTATATTTGTTTGTTTTAACATTAATTTTCGAAAATTATTTATTAATTATTTAATTTTTAATTCCCGAAAATAATACCTAAGAATTATTCTACAGTAAAAACATAAAATCATCGGAAAGGAACGGAATTTAGGGAATAAAAAATCTATTGGTAAAGGTTATAAGATTAAGGAAAAAAAAATCTACAGGTTAACAAAAGACTAAATGTGTTTTTATAGGTTGTCTATGATTTTTCTTGATAAGCTATTCATACGTAGTGGTTATATACTCTTTGAACTATTGTCTATGTCTCGAAAGTTCAGGCACTGTTATTATATTTGGTGGTTTTATGTGAGTGCACATTTTAATAACAATGCCGCGTCCTAGAAGATCTAATCTTTCCCAGCGAAGCCGTAATGCAATTAGGCAACGGAATATCGCGAGTCAATTATCTGATGGAGAACGAGAAAATGCACGAGAACAGCGCCGCGTTAGTATGGAGCAAAGAAGGGCCTTTCTTCGTGCTTCTCAAACACAAGAACAAAGAGAGGCAGCCCTTTAAACCAACCAAAACTGTGTAATGGAACGCGTTTGGTGATAAGAAAACTGATGATCAATGTGATTCACGCGTCGATACTTAAAGGAAAATTTAAAGATGAGGAAGTTCTTATTCCAAGGATTCCGATGATCCCAACGGATATGCCCTTTGAGTTTAAACGAATTCAATTCCCGATTCGTCTTGCCTTCGCCATGACGATCAACAAATCACAGGGCCAATCCTAGACTATTTGTGGTCTCAATCTAGAAAATGCATGTTTTTCTCATGGTCAATTGTACGTGGCACGCTCACGTGTCGGCAAACCATCCGCTTTATTTGTTCTTGCGCCTGACCAAAAAACAAAGGATGTCGTTTACCACAAAGTGCTTCAATGAAAATCCTATTAATGAATTAATCCGAGATATTTTTTTTTCCCCAATTTGCACAACATAGTTTTCAATCATTTTTTTCTGACATGAGTTTGAAGTACTTAATTATTATTATTTTTTATTCTCATTCTGTATGTATGTTTTCATCATCATTCATCATAATAAAATACTTTTTTGTATCTATCTATATAAATATATTATTTTGTATCATTGTTTTACGTTCATCAAAGCCTAAATTAGTTCAGCTAAAAAGTAACACGACATTCATTGACTGTTAGGCGGTACGAAGTTCGCCGGGTCAGCTAGTATAAAATATATTCGAATATCGCCATTGTTGCAGCACTATCACCAAATAATAATTTTAAAACCCTTAGACATTATATAGATATTGTACTATGGAATATTACATGATTTACTACTTGTAGATAATTTTCTACAGACTCAGGACGAACCGCCACGTTGATGGGCACAGATATCTTATTGGTACTGGGTGAAATCGAACCCGCCACCTGCTGCCTGAAATGCAAGTACCGACCAACCACGCCAATGTACTGCTGGGCCAATTTTGGCACCAGTGGCTTATTTCAACGGAGATAAACCTACGCAAGACAGATTATATTACAGGAGTATCACGGGTACATTCAAGATTCCCTATTTTTCCGTAATCCTGTAGGCCGGATATCCAAAAATACGTTTATTTTCTCAGCGATATGATATGTCCTTCTTTAAACAAGGTTTAGAAAGAGTACTAATCTCAATCAATCACGCGCTTTACTGTGCCTCCTAGAATTGTGAATGTGTAAGAGTAGCGGTGACCACTTAACGTCAGGTATACCCATGGAGCTATTACAAAGAGGAGACGTTGTAATTCGATTTTTCTATGAAACGACGCGTGACATTTTGCGGGGTGGAGAGGGTGTTAGATCCCGCCTATTTCTTTGTTTACATCTACCGGTCAATAGGTAAACTATTCGCATGTTTTGTGGACTATAATTAGTAGTAACGTAACTTTTTTACACTAGATGTCACACAGTGCAGGATGCAACAGGGCCGGACTCATAACTTCGTACCAGGGAGTACCTACTGTTTTTTATACTTTTGCGAACCATAATGATATCTTTTTTTTATTGACAGTGATATTATTATAAAATAAATGTGAGAATAAAAAGGTCATTGATGAATGATGATGATTATGATGAAGATTATGGGATTTTGATTAAGACTTATTATTAATATTCCGAATTGTTATTCATGTTATATTGGAAATAAAATTAAATATTTTATGGGTAAAAAAATAAATTGTTACGAACCGATATATCCAGTTTTAAACAATGTAAAGTTCCCTTCTTTAATTTTCTAAGGCCTTTTTTTGTTACTACGAAGTCTTCATCGTTAAAATGGCAAGAACAAATGTTTGTATATTTAGAGGGAGACCAGTCTTGTCTGTTAATTTTTGCTATCCATTTTTGTCTAAGGTTATCTTCAGATGGCAATCTATAACATTCATAATTTTAAAATTTGACTAAATAAACTAGGTAGGCTTTAAGTACTTAATTTAAATTAAGTAAACAACGAGCATACTAATGAAGGGAAGTAGGTACATTAATTAAATTACTGTACATAGAATATTTAATTTATAGGAGATTGTATTTTTTTTGTGCAGTGCATTCCATGTTTAAGTACTTTCTATTTATGATACAGCTGCGGGACATTAGGTAAAATAACTGGATCCTAATTACGGCCCTGTTTTTGTTATGTTCATATTTGTACGATAGATGGCGGTTCTTTTTTAAAAATTATATTAAAAGCTACAAAAATGTATTTTGGCCATTAAAGGGGTTTTACGAATGAATGTAAAACAAATTTCAGTACATACGATTATTAGATTATGATAGTACTGAGCTCTGCGTACCTAAATATTTTTTATTCCCATGACCCCAAGTATCGCCATCTAATGTCGTGTAGAATTATGTTTCGAAACGCCGACGTTAAGGGAATTTTCTAGAACTATTTTGATAAAAAATCGAATAAAATTACTTACAAATGAAATTTGATGCCATCCATAGCATTAGAACGTCTGTCCGAGTAGTTTTTACAAGATAAAACACAACACTTCAGTATTTTTATCTTCTAGCGCAAATATAGCTGTAAATTGTGAAAGTGACGTAGTTGTGCACAGGACGAACGCCAACAATACATTGACTTAGGCCACGCCTACATGATGACGTTTAGACTCAGTTGAAAATCACAGTGCTCAGTTGCTTAGGCCGTCTCCTCTTTGTAATAGCTCCATGGGTATACCGCTATCTCGTCTGCCTAATTCACCGTACCTTCACGTACCTAGGTCACCGTAGCCTAGTTGGAAGTGCTCCTGCCTACGAAGCTGGTGGTCCTGGGTTCGAATCCCGGTAAGTGCAAATATTTGTGTGATGAGCACGAATATTTGTTTCTGAGTCATGGATGTTTTCTATGTATTTATGTATTTATCTATCTATATAAGTATGTATATCGTCGCCTGGTACCCATAGTACAAGCTTTGCTTAGTTTGGGGCCAGGATGATCTGTGTGACATTGTCCCCAGATTATTATTATTATTAATTTTCAAAGTATCGAAAAAACGAAAAATCATAGAACATACATGGGGGTGATTCGGATACTCCTCATCATAAAGTATCTAAATTTTGGGTTTGAGCGTCAACACCTCGGCCACCCTGTATATATAACAAAGTAAGAGCCTCATTAAACAAGTAAATAGCAACTAGAGAATCCAGTTGAAAAAGCAACAAGGACATATTTAAAGCGTCGTTCTAAGTTTTTTATTTTTTTAGGGACATTGTCACACAAATCATCCTAGCCCCAAACTAAGCAAAGCTTGTACTATGGGTACCAGGCGACGATATACATACTTATATAGATAGATAAATACTTATATACATAGAAACATCCATGAGTCAGAAACAAATATTCGTGCTCATCACACAAATATTTGCACTTACCGGGATTCGAACCCAGGACCACCAGCTTCGTAGGGAGCACTACCAACTAGGCTACGGTGACCGTCAAGCAAAAGTAAGCTGATATGCTCAATAGGATGTATGTCAAAAGCGCTACCTACCAGTAAACTTGGCCTGGCCCTTCAGCGTGACCGTCTCGATAGTGGACACGTCGCTGCGGCCCTTGGCGTTCACTGCGTACAAGTCGATCCTGTAGCTCACGCCGGGCGGCAGGCCGCGGATCTCATCATCTCCCATAGTACAAGCTTTGCTTAGTTTGGGGCTAGGATGATCTGTGTGACATTGTCCCAAGATATTATTATTATATTATTATTATTAATTGGCAATTCAATAATCAAATATAAATGTGCTCCCCGAGGTACGTGTAATATTTATTAGAAGGATTAATTAATTTAAACAGAATTATCATGCCCATTTCTAAGTCTTCTTTCTAAAGCAACATTATATAACAATATTTGGATATCGCTTGATGTGAATTTTGAGACTTATATCAGCAGTAAAAGCAACATATACCATTATGCTCACAGTTGCAATCAAAAAGCCTCTCCATTAGTTCGATTCACACTGTCTAATTGTATACATATAATAAAATCGTAGGAAAGTCAAAACTGTACAATGAATATTTTTTTAATAGGATACTTGGGGCGTAATCTACAATTGATATCGAAGCCAAAAATTAGAAGCCAAGTTTTTAGAATTTTTGTCTGTTTGTATGTCCGGGCTAAACTCAAAAAGTACTGCATGGATTTACTTCAAATTTTGCATGAATATTACTTAGAGGTCGGGTCAACATATAGGCTACATATTATCACGCTATCACCTACGGGGGAGGAGCTGCGATAATTTATAAAATGTAACGCGGGTAAAACCGCGGGGCGCAGCTAGTAAAAAAATAAACGTGCTCTCCGATGCACAGTCATATAACATCAACAACTACTTGATCCCGCGATACGAATACATGTTTTTCTTGTTATAAAAATACCGAATGGCCTGAACCGGAATCTGAGCCTAGTATACTTCACGCATCAATGCCACTAATTTGACATGAAACCTAGATGCGTTTCCTCAACCTTTCTCTAAATAAAGTAACATTAAAACTGCCGCGTCTATGCCAAAGAGCCGTACTAGACTTAATTTGTCATGGCAAATGCTTACATATATAACCGTAATAAAGTGCTATTTGCCTTGACAGTTGCTTTTCTGTTACGGTGTCTTAGTGAAATACAGTATAAAAACGAAACATGACGTCCAAAGGTCACGAGCCCCATTTCCTCATAAAATACTGGAGCATTAAACAAAACTGGCCAAGTGCGAGTCGGACTCGCGCACAAAGGGTTCTGTACCATTATCTATAAAAACCGGCCAAGTGCGAGTCCGACTCTCGCAAAAATTCACGTTTGTTGTATGGGAGCTCCCTTAAATATTTATTTTATTTTATTTTTTAGTGTTTGTTGGTAGAGTGGCAACAGACATACATCATCCGTGAAAATTTCAACTGTCTAACTATCACGGTTTATGAGATACAGCCTGGTAACAAACGGACAGACAGACAGCGAAGTCTTAGTAATAGGGTCCCGTTTTACCCTTTGTGTAGGGAACCCTAAAAATGCTAAACTTAAGCACTTCAATTTCAAGATCGGCATAGTCATGTAAAACAGAGCATTACCTTAAGACTTTATTACTTCAGGACTTACCGACATCTGGCTTGTCTCATCTTTCAGTATAATATATAAACAAAAGGGAACCGCCCTAATTTTGATGGAGGGTAGTAAATTTTCTATAAAATTGATAGGATGGAGCTCCTTGCTTACGCAAATCACTTCTATAAGCGAGGATGGACCGATCAAAATGTTAATTTATCTTTAGGAATCTTCGGTGTTGCTATGGAGACGTATATTGTGGACAAAGAGTCTTTTGGAGTTGGTCATAATAATAATTATATCCTGGGACACTACTCACACACGGTGTGAGGTGGTATGTCCTGGGTGGGAATCGAACCCACGACCTCCAGCGTGAAAAGCAAGCATTTGCCAACCACGCCAACAGGCCCGTCATTATAATAATTACATTATATCATTTACACACGGCCATCTGATCCCAAACTAAGCATAGCTTGTACTATGGAAACCAGATACCTAACTGATATATTACATACTAGCTGTGCCCCGCGGTTTTACCCGCGTTAATTTTTTTAATTATCACAGCTCCTCCCCCGTAGATAATAGCGTGATGATATGTAGCCTATATGTTGAACCGACCTCTTAGTAATATTCATGCAACATTTGAAGTAAATCCATACAGTACTTTTTGAGTTTAGCCCGGACATACATAGAGACAAACAGACAAAAATTCTAAAAACTATATTTTGGGCTTGGATATCGAGTGTAGATCACGCCCCAAGTATCCTTTTTAAAAAATATTCAATATACAGTTTTGACTTTCCTACGATTTTATTATATGTATAGATACTACTTTTCTTTAGTAAATACAATCTTACATAGATAACTAGACTAAGACTCAGGACAAAGAGACATGTTCATGCACACAAATATCTGTCCTTGGTGAGAGTCAAACTCACGACTGCAAATTTTAAGATACTTGTACTTGTACATGTATCTTGTACTTGTACAAACACGCCAACCCGTCGTGGGGCGTAAGTATAGAAAGTCAAATCAAATTTAAACAAATCTTTATAAGATTAAACATGATATATAAAGTTTTAATTAAGTATTAGTTAAGTATATTCCGGGTGTTTATTTAAATACCGGCTAAAATTGTTTGGAAACCAAAACTATTGTTAGCCGTTATTTAACGAAACACCCAGAATCTACACATATAATAAAATCGTAGGAAAGCCAAAACTGTACATTGAATAGTTTTTAAAAAGGATTCTTGGGGCGTGATCTACAATAGATATTGAAGCCAAAAATATAGCTTTTAGATTTTTGTGTGTGTGTGTGTGTTTGTTTGTCTGTATGTATGTTCGGGCTAAACTCAAAAAGTACTGCATGGATTTACTTCAAATTTTGCATGAATATTACTAAGAGGTCGGGGCAACATATAGGCTACATATTATCACCCTATCACCTACGGGGGAGGAGCTGTGATAATTTATAAAATTTAACGCGGGTAAAACCGCGGGGCACAGCTAGTATATTCATATACTTACTTAAATAATATTTAAAAATAAAGAGTAAAAGGCAAAAAAATTAACTAGAGTAATATCTAAAGTAGTCTGCAATAAAACACATAAGCACACCAGTATGAAAACACAAACAAACCCATGTAATCGATAATAGACAAAATACACCCGATCCTATCCAAAAGTTGCATCGACTGCCTCGAATCAAAGTGCAAACTCCCAAGAAAGCAGAACTATAACTGCTTAAATTCGAAGCGCCAAGTAAACTGCAGACTGACAGCCTCTTAATTAAACTTCTACACCGTTTGTTCCAACTGAACTGTTATTAAAGCTCTTGCAATTATAACAGCCGTATTGGTTTCCTACCAATTTAATATGTCTATTATTTTGATTTTAAACTACTTTACGAAGACTTTACTTGCATTTGGCGCCACAGGTCTTGGGTTCGGTACCCACCTAGGACAGATATTTGTGTGCATGAACAAGTCTGTTTTTTCTGAGTCTGGGTGTAATCTATACATGTAATTAAGTCGTAGGAAAGTCAAAACTGTACATTGAATATTTTTTAATAAGGATACTTGGGGAAAAATATAGTTTTTAGAATGTTTGTCAGTTTGTCTGTATGTATGTATGTCCGGGCTAAATTCAAAAATTACTGCATCGATTTACTTCAAATTTTGCATGAATATTACTGAGAGGTCGGGTCAACAAAGAGGTATAGGCTACATATTATCACGCTATCACCTACGTGGGAGGAGCTGTAATAATTTATACAATTTAACGCGGGTAAATCCGCGGGGCACAGCTAGTTATTTATATATGTATAAGTATGTAGTTACAAAAGAAAAGTAGTATGCGCAGTATATCAGTTATCTGGTTACATTACAATTACATTCCACTATAACTGACCGCGAACTTAGATCCTTAACCTTGCTGTTAAAATGCAGTTAATTGCGGGGGTCTCAATCGAATATTCCGATTTGAACATGATGTTTTACTTTCTGAAACATCCTTTTCAAATCGGAACATTCGATTGAGACCCACGCAATTAACTGTATTTTAATAAATAAAATAAATAAATAAAAAAGGTTTTTATTCACTTAGATTTTAAAAAAGCGCTTGTAAATAGTCAGAACATGTTTGTAGTAATATAGTTGTATACATTATTATTTCTAGTAACATAGATATTTAGGTACACATTGTATGAAAACATTTATACAATTTATTTTATTATAGCATTGATATTTAGCTAGCTCGTATCAAGTTATTGTCAAGAGATTATGTTTAATTATAAGTCTAATATTTTTACTACATATTGTCAATGGTTCTGTCTATATTAAGGTATTATTATTATGACGGACCTTGTGTTAATAACGATATACATGTAACAAGATTCACCCAAGAGACAAAACCTTTGCCAATCACTACGCTTGGCAGACAGGCAGCTTATACATACATTATAGTATTATTTTGTTGTAGAATATTTCTTAAATGTGTATTTTAGAGCGAAGATGTTGCTTACTGTGA
The DNA here is from genome assembly GCA_951640165.1 of Pseudoips prasinana. NCBI lineage: Eukaryota > Metazoa > Arthropoda > Insecta > Lepidoptera > Nolidae > Pseudoips > Pseudoips prasinana. The sequence continues at coordinate 31,680,429 of OX621252.1, forward strand.
TAGTAGTAGAGTCGTTATGAAATCTTAGTTGTGAGTCAAATAATCATAGTTAGAATTTTACTTAGAATATACAACGTGTAACAGAAAGTGTGAACGTAACTTAAGGGGGTTATAGGGTATCAGGACGGCTACCTATGGACGAAACTTCAAACAGAAATAATCATTTTTTATTCACCTAGTAATTTATTTTTCTATCGACCACCTAAATCAACAAGAAAGATTACCGACATTATGAACAACACTAAAAACTCAGCCGCAACAAGCCGTACCTTCTACTTAGACTGTAAATAAAAATTGTGGTTCTGTACAGTCACATAATTTATCACACGTGTTTATTTTAAGATTCAATCAAATGTTTAACTGAATTTTTGCTCTAATTTTTAACGACATTTTAATGATTCATACTTTGATAGCTAGGAAAAATCACTTAATTTAATTTAAATTGATATTCCGCAAGATGTTGGATCTAGGAGTAATAAATAATTTAATTGACTTATGTAACTGCAGATATTTTTTTGTGTGTTAAATAGTCAGAATATTAAATTTTTCTTTCAGTATGTGAATTTAATCTGGCCGGAAACGAATAGGTACTTAATTTTTAATACAAACTAACCAGATAAACCCACGCGGTACGACTACTGATAAATTACGAAAAAATATGAATAATGTACTAGGCTCATATGAACATTAGGGGACATTTCGAATTCCGTCCTGATTTTGTCGCAAGGAACTCTAATACGGCGGCGAATACAAAGGATTGATGTAGGTAAATAATAAATGGTTAAATATTTTTTAATATTCATCAAAGCGGGCCCCGCGCGCCGCGCCATTTGAATGTGTTCGTGTAGGTATAACTCATTGGTCTAGCGGTAGCGTGTTCAACTGCAGATAATAAAGTCCTGGGATCAAATCTCGGGTCGGGCCAAAAAGTGATTACGAGAATAATGAAGTCCTGGGTTCAATTCCCGGGTCGGGCCAAAAAGTGATTATGGGATTTTTCCGCAAAAAGAAATTTCTCAGTATCAGCCCGAAGTCTGGGAGTTGACGATATTACACCCCCATGCCTCGGAGAGCACGTAAAGGCGTCGTTCCTGTGCCTGACCTCTTTCCGGTCGTATCTCTAGTCGTCCCATCGGATCATGAGAGTGATGGAATAGAAAGTGCAGGGGCACTTTGAATTCCACTTCTGCATATTACTTTTACAAAATAATGTCGATGTTTCACATCCGCCAGGCGTCCCGTGACGGCTCACATTTTTTGTGAATTTAAATGATTGAGTAAACTTATAACCTGACTTAGCATAAGGAGTTCGAGGCTCTCTCCAGATAATGCAAGTTCAATTTTAGTCAGTGGTTGACTTTTATAACTATCAGAACTCTGTTTAAAATGCTGGTGTTCGTTTACCGATATTTTCATGTATTCTTTATCTTCTAAAATAATGAAGTCGGCATCCCATAAATGGGATTACAATTTCTAGAAGAATAAAACTGTTCTCAGCTACACTTAATCCAGGTGGTATCGAGAGCCCTGTCGGCACTCAATAATACATCGGAAAGTGTTTAAAAAGAGAATCTAGACCATAGAGCTTAGAGATGTTGCGCTGCTTTTCTTTTAAGGTGGTATGCATGGTAATGAGTGGAAGCGAACATTACACAGATTATACGAAAATCGCTAGTTCCTTAAACTGCTATCAACTGTGCTTAATCCTGGTGGAATCAAAAGAGTTGTCTGTGCTGTGAGGTATAAATTTTTTTTAAGCCGTCGCAGGAGGCCCAGCACGATATGTCTAACACCGAAACTATTTGTTTAAGGTAATATGGATGGTTGGTGAAAAATAAAATGGTAAGATATTTTTCGAGAAAAGAATTACTGAACTAAAGATGACTAAAGTCTCAAATCACAAGTCGAAACTCTTCGACCAGTGTGTGTTGCCAGTGATGACTTACGGAACAGAGACGTGTTCGCTCACTCAGGGCCTTATAAGATGGCTCAGGGTCACCCAAAAATGGAGAGGCTTATGCTTGAAGTTTCCCTTTGAAATCGAATCAGAAGTATTGAGATGCGCAAGCGGCCCAACCGACATAGCCCGAAAAATTGCCTAGTGAAAGGCCTACCCCAAAGATCATTAGCGGATTTCAGCGACTCTCACAAAATCATCGGTCCATCTACGTCGGGTCTGCCCACGCTACGTATTCCGGTTCGTAATCGGCGCTCGAGAACTTTTCTGCCCCAAAGGCAGTTGGTTTTACGAGCTATGTGGCCCGCCTACGGCCATTTGAGCTATGCAATTGTTTGGGCTACATCGGTGGCTTTGATTTACCCGCTTCCGCTAGTACTGTATCTCTACCCCACATCCGCTGAGAGTCTGCAGCTGATTACATACGCCCTGTAGTATATGCTATTTGAAATTAAAATCATCGCCACATCTGCGGTGATGTTTTTAACTAATTACAATTTTAATTGATTGAACCATCTTGAAACTTGGTGGCAATATCTTTGGTCGTTGTGTAATGGATTTTGATAATACGTAGGTATGTTGTTTTCAATTAAATTTCATTATATCAGCTCGGTGTGGTGGGCAATAAGCTAGGTTCAATTACAAGTTTTAGCAAGTCTTTAAAATTAGTTGTATAATTGAACTAGAGTGAGTGGGTGGGAATCGAACCAACGAACAACGGCGGATGTTAACCATAGTGTACGGAGTCAAATTTTACTATCGATCAATTGAATTAATTAATGCAAAGTTGACTTAATGATGATGCTTAACGCTATTTTTGTTATAAATATTAATAAGTTCAGAATTAAGAACAAGTGATACATTTATGACAATGAATGGAGATCAACGTTTGTTTTTAGTTTGGATTGTATGCCATTTTAGTATGAGATAGCCAAGTGGTTACACCGTTGAACTGTGGAATCAATGTTCTTGAAGCCCTAGTTTGGAATGAGTTTTTGAATTCATGTGCTTATTAGTAATAAATTCATACCCATCATCAGCATATCAGCCGATAAACGTCCACTAGCAAAGGCTACCCCGAGGATCTCCTCTATTGCCGATCTTGCACTATCCACATCCAGTGGTTTCCAGCGACCCTCACAAGATCATCGATCCATTTTGTTGGGGCCCTGTCACGCTAGGTCGCACAGTACTCAAGAAACTATCTGCCCCAGCGGCCGTCAGATCTTTGAGCTATGTGCCGCGCCTACTGCCACTTCACTTCTTTGCAATTCCTCGGGCAATGGCGCTTACTGTAGCTCGCCTGCGAATTGACGGTCACCGTAGCCTAGTTGGTAGTGCTCCTGCCTACAAAGCTGGTGGTCCTGGGTTCGAATCCCGTTAAGTGCAAATATTTGTGTGATGAGCACGAATATTTGTTACTGAATCATGGATGTTTTCTATGTATTTAAGTATTTATCTACCTATACGTATGTATATCGTCGCCTGGTACCCATAGTACAAGCTTAGCTTAGTTTGGGGCTAGGATGATTTGTGTGACATTGTCCATATATATTATAGTATATAATCTGAACATTTCTGCTTCGATCTCGGAGAAAAACTCCGAGCATAGCTCTCTCCATTGCTCTTTGGGTAACCTTGAACCTTCTTATGGGGCCCATAGTGAGGGACTACGTCTCTGTTCCGTAATTAAACAGTGTCAACACACATTGATCCAAGACTTGCGGCTTGAGCCACTGCGGTGTTTTGGGTGACAAGAATTTAAATCTTCTCGTCAAAAACACCGCAGTGTTCCCGAAAGTCTACGGAAATGTAAATTTAATTAGTTATTTATTACTTAAAGTTGACTAAATAAACGCTTTTCTATCGCGAATATTACCTATAGAAATGTCAGACAGCAGGCTATATGTTCAATCCTCTAAATGAAAATATAACAATAAAATCTTCGAGAGAGAGTTTTCCATATATTGTAAAAATACTTGTAGCGACACCGGTATGAAGTTCAATGAACAATGTTTCATTATTTACTGTTATAAACGTCAGTTGAGGCAACTCATGAAAACTAAAAGCGCTCATAGTTCAATCTGAAACATTTGTAATTACGCAATCCACTTCACGTAAGCTAGGGTTGATACTTTAAACACCTAAATAAATAAATATCTTAAGACAACAAACACATTGCCATCTGATCTCAATTCGAAGTATATGCTGAGCCTGTACAACCAGCCAACCGATAAACATACCTACTAATATATTTATAAATACATAAACAGGGTTGGATCTCATATCGAGTGGCCTGAATTTGAGTTAAGTGTGTATATGGCAGGGTTAAGGGGGTTCGTACTAAGTGATAAAACGCATTTTTTTCTGCCGGAGACGCGCCAAAAATTTTTAATTAATTTTTGTAAAATCATAATACTTCATACAAATGCATAAAACGCAATTTTGATACATTTCGTAGCGATTTCGATACATACAGCGTTGTAATACAACGTAAAAACATTGCTTTCGTGTTTAGAAGTTATATATATTTTTATAACGCCTTTATATAATTTTACGAAAAATACCCAAAACTGGATTGTTCATCATGATATTTGAGCAAAAATGTACTTTTATGAAATAATTTGGGTTAGGTAGGCAGCGGCCGCCGATTGCTAGAAAAACATTAACCATGGATATCACCATAACCATGGGGTTCCGCGGGGTGGAGATGGTACATGAGAGTAGCCCACTCCCCCCTCCACCCCTCCTCCCTCAATTCACTTACGTTTGAATGCGACTTGATTTGAGATATTTACCCATAAACATTATAGGTAAAAAGGTTTCATATAAAGAGGCTACACTTTATATGAAACCTTTTTATCTGGCACCTGGACACTGCGACTGTCCATAAGCAGCGGTTATCACTTACCATCAGGTGGGCCGCTAGCTCGTCTGCCTTCAAAAGCAATAAAACATAAAATACACAGACACAAAGTAAATAATCGTGCTCATAGCACAAAGATTTGCCTTGGGTAGGGATCGAAGCTACGACCTCTGGCTTAATAATCAGGGTCACCAACCACTAGATCAAAAGGCTAGTCAAAATTGATTTGGGTGTCAGATAGAGTACTTACACTTTAATGCACCAAAAACTAATTTTAAATTGCATCTGATATCTTTTAGACAGAGAACTAAACTAAAGATTTAATGAAAGCCAAAAGATAGTTAAAAACCCATAACGCCCTTTTAATTGGAATAATATCCCCATCTTTTAAGCAGTACCCAAATTGTAGATAAATATGTACTGTCCTGGTTCCTGCGATATAAGTCTAGAACTTAGTGTGGGAATGTCAATTGTTTTGTGTAATAAATGATATTTTGTCAAATAAATAAATATGATGGGGTCTTTACAAACATTCAATTAATTACCACACGGCACAACACCTAGTCCCTAACCTTCGAAATATGAGTCTCACAAATAATAATTGTCCTGGGTGGGAATAGAAGCGGCAAACCACAGTCGTAGCGAGGTAAATATGCGTTTCGTCAGTTTTAAATCTTAAAAAAAGAAGTAAAAGCAACACAAAACATTTTTAAGCGCCAACCTTATCATATCTCGCGGGCTGATTGCAAAAGTTCTGTGAAAAATATTGAGTACATTTTACTACCATTTTTTGAATATTCATTTTATCACGAAACGTTTTTGGAAACCTACAATTTGTTTATTACAGCATTATTAAATCCTAATTGGACCTAAACTTGACCAAAAAATAGATAGATATTATATTTTTTAATTAAAATAGTGTTTTTAATTAACCTATTTGTATACTTTTGGAATATATTGGTTATTTTAATATGAATAAATACATATAAACATCGATTTTATTAACAAAGATAAAGTATTTAAAAGTGTTCTTAAATAGTCAGATAATAGATTGTAGTAAGTATAACGATATAATAGTATATTTAATGGACGGGTCACAAACCACATCTAGCCCCTGAACCAAAATTTATGGGTCACGCAAATAGTTGTCCTCCACGGGAGTCGAACCCGGGACACGAAGTGGTGAGGCGACAGTCTTAAACGCTGCGCCACACGTGCATTTTATTGTTCACTAGCTGTGTGGTTTAGTGTTAATCAAAACAGAGTGTAAGTAACACATACATGATTAACAAATATGGCTTGTTGGTTTATTGGTCAGTAATCCTGACTGCTAATATAGAGATCGAGGACAATCTTTGTGTGACACAACATATTATAGACTAGCTGTACCCCGCGGATAACCGCGTTAAACTTTATAAATTATAGCCTATGTAACTCCATACCAAATTTTATTAAAATCACTCCTGCCGTTTAGCCGAAGTAACAAACAAACACACTCACAAACTTTCGCCTTTATAATATTAGTGTGATTAATTACACCCAAGTAATTTATCTATAATGTAGAAATACGAAAAAATTAATACAAAAAAGAAAACTTGAGAGGTGTCAAGGGACACCCGGATGGAACGAAGTTATTTCTTATTATTTATTATGTACAAAAAACCTGTATACACTCAACAAAAATAATCGTCGCGACACCACACTGTTCAATGCGAAACAGAAATGAAAATATCTGGATTGCTTTCTATAAGAGAGTGTGTGAGAGAGAGAGAGAGAGAGAGAGAGAGAGAGAGAGAGAGAGAGAGAGAGAGAGAGAGAGAGACAGAGAAACATGCGCACGCCGCACAGCTGCAAAAAGTGTCGTGACAACTTTTCGTAAGAATGTTTGCCGTCTAGCCCGCTTTCGCCACGCGCGATAAGGAACTTCGTTCCAAAAATACAGGTATGTATTGAGAAATATAATTAATTTTTATTTAAATCTTTTACACATAATAATAATAATATCTAGGGACAATGTTACACAGAAGCCCAAACTAAGCAAAGCTTGTATTATGGGTACCAGGCGACGATACACATACTTTTAGACAATAAATACTTAAATACATAGAAAACATCCATGACTCAGAAACAGATATTTGTGCTCATCACACAAATATTTGCCCTTACAGGGATTCGAACCCAGGACCACCAGCTTCGTAGGCAGGGGCACTACCAACTAGGCCGTCAAACCGACCGACACATGGATGTAGACAGGCGGACTTTGCCGAAGGCATTATCTACCATTCATCATTAGGGTGATGCAGAGAAAACGAAGGTAGTGGCACTTAAAAACGACTTGTGCCTCTACGCAAGGCGTTAAAGCTATTCTTAACACACTATGTAAATAATATCCTGGGACATTATTCACACACGGCCATCTGATCCCAAACTAAGCAGAGCTTGTACTATGGAAACCAGATAACTGATGAAAAGAAGTATACATATGTAGTAACATATGTATACTTCTTTTCTTTTGTAAATACATACTTAGATAGATAGATATAGAATAACACCCAGACACAGGACAAATAGACATGTTCATGCACACATATATCTGTCCTGGGTGGGAATCGAACGCACGACCTGTGGCGTGAAAGGCGAGTATCCACAAACCACGCCAACCGGCCCGTCAATATGTTGCCCATAGCCCGTATGTTTATCAGCTGTCTGGTCGGTATAGTATAGGTTCTGTCTAGTTTGGGATCAGATGGCAGTGTGTTAGTTGTCCCAAGATAGTTATTATTATTATAATGTAGAGATAAGGTATTTACCATTTGGTATTTATTTAATTAATCTATGATAATAAATAGGTTACATCTACTTGCCTAAATTCACGCTAACCATAACAAGTGGATACATAGTTACCTAGGTACTATAATAATAAGCGGACTAAGAACCGTGTCCTTAAATTTATGCGCACACATTCGCCAGCTCACTCACGCTAAGAAGAATACTTCACACAGATTTCTACTAAGTATATAGACTGACAATAGTCAACGCACACAAATACATTACACTTAAGAACGCAATAACACACACTTACAACCTTCGTACGATACACCCGGGCCGCCTGACGCACGCACGGTGTGCCGCATCGCTCGGATAGATCGCCGAACTGGCAACGTCGCGTCGCGGCGTTCTATTTTTAGTACCGCGACGGTCGCATGTCGTGATAGTCGGTCGCACGACGACGTTGCTGTTGATAAGGATTTTTGCACAATTATAATATAATAATGTGTAATTAATAATAGTCTAGTTAAATATTTTTATTCGGTTAAAAGCTACAACATTTTGATTGAATTTTCAATTCTTTATATCTTAGCGTGTAGTGCTTGTGGTTGCAGCTACAAAGGAACACTGCGAAAAAACTCGGTAGGAATCCATTTTGTAAAACTCATGGGAAACATAACATCTAATTATTACATTTTTTATCATACTTAGATTGGTGTAGGTATATTTATTTATTAATATTGTGTTTGTGTTAGGTATACTAATTTAGGTTATTATTTTTATTTCTCTTTTGATGTAAGTAAGTATTATGTTTTAGTACCTATTTACTTAATGTAGAATTAACTTATTTTACAGTACATAACTACGTATATATATTGTTTATGCGGTCTTATCGCATAACAGCGATTTCTTTCATTGTATGGCCAAGATTATCAATATACACCTATCTATATTTTTATTTTGTTATATGCAATAAAGTGTACATATCTGTCAATCTACCATTTCTTATTTACATAAATGTGTTAACTCATTCTCAAACACCTTTGTTGTTAAAATAGCCTAAAATCTAATCATTGTACAACATATAATAAAAATTGTGGACATGAGTAGTGCAATATACTCATGAAATAAAAGAAAAACAGTTGGTGAAATACAAGAAAGAAAATATTCTGGCTGTCATACAAAATTCGCCAGCGTGTAAATTTGACATTTAATTTTGTATGGGAATTTACTTATCTCTTTTTTTAATTGATGTCCAACTTGTCAATCAGTTTCTAGGGTAAAGTCTGGACCGATTTGATGTTTTTTTTGTATGATTCCCACGATGGATGATATTTATACCATGGATGGATCATATTTGGATTACGTAAGTATGATCATGTTTTAGAATATCGCGCTAAGCTCAAGTGGCTGCCTATTCGCCTCCGCCGAGATACTCACTTTCTGGCTTTTTTATATAACATACTATTCAATCCTACTACCCCTTCATATCTTAAAGAACGTTTCGAGTTCCTAAATAAATTTGACATTTAATTTTGTATGGGAATTTACTTATCTCTTTTTTTAATTGATGTCCAACTTGTCAATCAGTTTCTAGGGTAAAGTCTGGACCGATTTGATGTTTTTTTTGTATGATTCCCACGATGGATGATATTTATACCATGGATGGATCATATTTGGATTACGTAAGTATGATCATGTTTTAGAATATCGCGCTAAGCTCAAGTGGCTGCCTATTCGCCTCCGCCGAGATACTCACTTTCTGGCTTTTTTATATAACATACTATTCAATCCTACTACATAAAGTTTAACGCGAGTAAAACCGGGGCACAGCTAGTATACGATAATCGTCACGCTTGGCAGACGGGTTGGCGATCGCAGTTTGATGGTCATAGTTCACAGAAAATTACTGCTGCCCGTTCTCTGGTAGGTATTCCCTCGGACGATTTCTACGCCCCCCACGGGATAAGATGGGGTGATGATATTCCTTGCCGTCACCACACAGCTTACTACTAGCTAGCTACTTAACTACTTACTTTCAATTTCTCGGCAATAATCATAAGAATGTGTTAACTCATTCTCAAACACCTTTGTTGTTAAAATAGCCTAAAATCTAATCATTGTACAACATATAATAAAAATTGTGGACATGAGTAGTGCAATATACTCATGAAATAAAAGAAAAACAGTTGGTGAAATACAAGAAAGAAAATATTCTGGCTGTCATACAAAATTCGCCAGCGTGTAAATTTGACATTTAATTTTGTATGGGAATTTACTTATCTCTTTTTTTAATTGATGTCCAACTTGTCAATCAGTTTCTAGGGTAAAGTCTGGACCGATTATGTCATTCACTCAATTTGTTTTTTTTGTTAGTTCAGATCGTGACATCTTTGATAAGATCGACATATTTGACAGGGTTTTCTTTTTCATTACTTAATATATATTTCATTACCATGCAGTGCAAAAAGTGGCAGTTAATGAGTAACACTGCCAAAAATATCAGCAGATATCTTTTGTGAAAATACAAGGTCTTTACCTATGAAATTGCCGTTTTGTATGAAAAAATTTAAACGAATTTTTTTCATGAATTTTTTTATTTGTATTAATCGAAGTAATCACCCATGCAATCAATGCATCTTTGCCATCGCAGTGGCAGTTTATTGATGCCCTTCTTAAAGAAATCAGCTGGACGGGAGGCAACAAATTCTTCAAAGGCATTTTGTACTGCCTCTCGGGTATTGAATTTTTTTCCCGCCAAGAAGTTATCCAAATTCTGGAAAAAGTAGTAGTCTGTAGGCGCAAGGTCTGGTGAGTAGGGCGGATGACGGAGAGCTTCCAACCCCAGTTCTTGCAACTTGGAGACCGTCTGCTGTGCAGTATGAGGTCGCGCGTTGTCGTGCAGGAGCAGCGGAGACGAGCGATTGACCAATGCTGGTTGGAGATGCGCCAGCTTCTCCATCATTGTGCTCAGTTCTTCACAGTACACATCTGCAGTAATGCTCACCCCGTTTGGTAAGAAGCTGTGATGAATCACACCGGCGCTAGACCACCAAACAGTGACCATCACTTTTCTAGGGGTAAGTTTTCGTTTAGGGCATTGTTTAGGTGCTGAACCAGGATCCAACCAACTTGCTGAGCGCTTGCGGTTATCAAACAGAATCCATTTTTCATCGCAGGTAACAATGCGGTTCAAAATTCCTTCATTTGTGTGTCTGTTGAGCAGTGCAAGGCACGTCTCGACGCGTACTTCGCGCTGGCGATCATTGAGTTCGTGGGGCACCCATTTGTCAAGCTTTTTTACCTTGCCAATTTGACGCAAATGGACCAATATTGTTTTGACGCTAACGTCGAAAGCTGCTGCTAATTCAGCCGTAGATTGTGTATCATCAGCTTCCACAACCGCCTTTAATTCGTCATTGTCGACCAAAGTCTTCGGACGACCGCGAGGTTCATTTTTCAGGTCGAAATTTCCAGAACGGAAGCGAGCAAACCAATAACAGGTGGTGCGTTGGTTTGTAGTGTTAGCTCCGTAAACGTCGTTGATGTTGCGTGCCGCTTGTGCCGCGTTGCTGCCACGACGGTACTCATATTCCATAATTACTCGAATTTTTAACGTATCCATGATGACGAAAAAGATTGAAATGCGATGAAAATGTAACACTAATCAATAAAAAAATGACTACTTTTGGAAAAAAGAATCCATGTTTTTAAAATAAAATTAATTTGAAATTAGAATTCTTAGCCAAACAAAAATTATTTTGATTTGAAATGGCCAGTACTGCAGAACGGCAATTTCATAGGTAAAGACCTAATAATAAAAATTGTGGACATGAGTAGTGCAATATACTCATGAAATAAAAGAAAAACAGTTGGTGAAATACAAGAAAGAAAATATTCTGGCTGTCATACAAAATTCGCCAGCGTGTAAATTTGACATTTAATTTTGTATGGGAATTTACTTATCTCTTTTTTTAATTGATGTCCAACTTGTCAATCAGTTTCTAGGGTAAAGTCTGGACCGATTTGATGTTTTTTTTGTATGATTCCCACGATGGATGATATTTATACCATGGATGGATCATATTTGGATTACGTAAGTATGATCATGTTTTAGAATATCGCGCTAAGCTCAAGTGGCTGCCTATTCGCCTCCGCCGAGATACTCACTTTCTGGCTTTTTTATATAACATACTATTCAATCCTACTACCCCTTCATATCTTAAAGAACGTTTCGAGTTCCTAAATGACACACATTCTCTTTCTCTGAGGTCATCGGAAAACATGCGACTAAAAACTCCTGCCCATTCCACAAACTTTTACACGAAATCTTTCACCGTCCATGCTGTACGTTTGTGGAATGCCTTACCAATGACGATTAGACGCGCCCAGTCGATACACGTTTTTAAAAAAATGGTAAAAGACCATTATCTTGCACAACTCAACATTAATTAGCAGCGGAACATGCTACGAATATTCTCCTTTCATTAATAATAAATATATATGTTTGATATATGTATTTATAAATGTATTTATATATGCATTTATATATGTATTAATATATGTATTTATTATAATATATTATTTATTGCCTCTATTTATTTTATTTAGCAGGTATATATTGCATGCATTACATATAGATTATGTATACATAGTATTTAAGATAATTATATATTCACCTACAAAATGTAGGTGTACTCCTACATAATATCTGATACCTACCTTTTCTGTTTCTTTTAATATTTTTATTTACTGATCTTGTTACACCTCTTACCCGTTTTCATTTCATACAACTCCTGTCCATCCTAAGGTTGTCTGTAAGAAATCGCAGCTAGCGATAAGACCGCCCTTTGTACATTATTATGCTAGTATTTAAGTTCTTTTTTGTAATTCATTTGGTGTACAATAAAGAGTATTGTATTGTATTGTATTATACTTAGATGACAGGTTCCAAGTATAAATAGCATTAACTCGAACCCGTTTGTAGCACCGGGTCCAAGTATAAATAGCAATAGAATCATCAACAAGAACCCAATTGTAGCACCGGGTCCGAGTATAAATAGCAATAGAACCATCAACATGAACCCAATTGTAGCACCGGGTCCGAGTATAAACAGCAATAGAACCATCAACAAGAACCCGATTGTAGCACAACGTAGAGAGGTGGCACTACAATCGGGTTCTAGTTTCTTTTAATTATTGTGGGTTCCTAGATAGTATTGGATTTGTAAGTGGCACTGCGATCAGAATCCAAATATATTTTTTAAATTTTCAGGTGCATCCAATGTTTGTCAAGCCTTCTAGTTTGTAAATAATATGGAAGACGAGGAGACACTTAATAGTAAATCTTTTAAAGGTTTAATGAGAGAAGTACAGAATTTAATAAGTGAAGTTCAGAAACGACCGGCGTTATGGAGTAAATACGATTACCATTACAATAATCGTGCGTACACGGAAGCCGAGTGGTTAGCAATAGCGACGATATTGAATAAGGAAAGTGAGTAAAGAACTCTAGATGACCTTCCTTATAACCTTTTCAGCATTTGACTTCAAAATAAGGAATTCATCAATTCGACAATGTATATTTATAAGTTACTGTTCCATAGTTTAGTTATAAGGTATAACCGCGAGAGGGGGTTGGTGACCTAATAGTAAAATACCAGTACTAAGTGCTGGTAATAATCTATATTAGTACAAACATGTTCAGACATTACAAGCGCTTCCAGCAAGAAGACGAGAATAAAAACCTGTTTTTATTTTTATTTATTTTTTTAATAAGGCATCAGTCACCCACAATGAGGGCTTTGTGGGTGACTGATGCCTTATTAAAAAAATAAATAAAAATAAAAACAGGTTTTTCATCATCATCATCATAATATCAGTTGAAAGACGTCCACTGCTGGACAAAGGCCTCCCCCGTAGATCTCCACAATTGCCGGTCTTGCGCTATCCGCATCCAGCGATTTCCAGCGACCCTCACAAGATCATCCGTCAATCTTGTACGTTACGTCTTCCGGTTCGTGGTCACCACTCGAAAATCTTTCTGCCCCAGCGGCTGTCGGCTCTACGAGCTATGTGCCCTGCCCACTGCCACTTCAGCTTGGCAATATTTACGGCTATGTCGGTTACTTTGGGGGGCCTGCGGATCTCAGCATTTCTGATTCGGTCTCGTAAACTCCAAACATAGCCCTTTCCATTGCTCTTTGGGTAACCTTGAGCTGCCTGATAAGGCTCATAGTGAGCGACGACGTCTCTGTTACGTAAGTCATCACTGGCAACACCCACTGGTCGAAGACTTTCGACTTGAGACACTGCGGTATTTACAAAGCTCTATTTTATGCAAAAAATATTAAATTATTTTGTGAATATTAACTTTTTGATGACAGAATAAATATATAGGTATTATTATTATTGCATACTGTATAAATTCGCTTCGTTCATTTGAATAAAAAAAATGAGAAAGGTGAAGCCCTGTTTACAAAGTACACTGGGTGGGTAATATATTGTTAATGGTGTGGTCCTGTGAGTGAGTAAGGTTGGTATAACTGATTGGCTGGTGACTGATAGCATGTGTATCCCAAGCATCAGATAAACCATCTCATTATTGCACGTCTTGGTAGTATATAAATTGAATATAAAACTGCCCTTTCGTTCTTCGTCAGACTGCTGCTGAGCACTGCTGGAATAACCTCCCCAAAAGAAACCTTCACTCCACAAAAAAAAAAGAAAAAAAAAAGATTTCCCTATCGCCTTTTGGTTTGTCCTAGTCATTGGCTGCGAGACAATACACGCGGCATAGTTTGCAGGACAAGGACAGTTTCGTTTGCCGCCCCGACCAAAGTAGTAGGTTTTATTTTTCGGAAGAGATCATTGATTTTATGATTTCATTCACAATTAAACAGTTTGGATCTTACACTATTCGCCGCGTTTGCCGTTCGACACCGTGGTGTAAACCGTACTGCAGACTATTATTGTATGAACTCTGTACTGTTTCATATATATGTTTCTGTCGCCGGCCGCACGGCCCGACGCGACGCTCGTGCGATAGCCTCGGCACGTTTCGCCGTTCGAGGTCGTAGGTGGCCAGTACTTTTCCATACATGCGCTTCGACTATAAAGTAAAAATAAAAAAGTTATTTATTCACGTAGACTTTAAAAAAACGCTTGTAAATAGTCAGAACATGTTTGTAGTAATATAGTTGTATACATTATTATTTCTACTAACATAGATATTTATGGCAGTGTGTTAGTTGTCCCAAGATATACAGATTTCTGTACAACTAAAACACGACTACATATTCCATAAGTAACGAATAGGTGTGAACGTGATACATAATATATAGTTGATATGAATTAAGTCGCATTGTTGATCTGGCGATAGCGGGATCAACCGCAGATAACGAGGTTCATATCTCGGGCCGGCTCGGCTGTATGGCGCACTGAACACGTTAGAGATAATAATGTATTATTAAGTTCTTTGAATCAATCTCATTCAAAATTCAAAAAATTCACAATTATTTATTAGTCATTGGGTTATACAATTATTTTAGCAGTGATAGCCACACTAGGCGGTGCCTGTATCGAGGCTACCGATGTAATACGGTTATCAGATAGGACTTAAATACATTTTTACAATAACTTAGATATACTATAACTAAGAAATTATTTTTAAAATTAATATTTTATGTCACATTCTATTTAAATTTTGGTCTCGATCGATCTAGCAATTTATCTTAGAGAATTGTAAAACTAGTTGAATTAAAATTAAAATTTGTTGATTACAATTCATAGTTATATCTAAAATAAGTAGGGGGTAAGGTGTAAGTTGGTGGTTGGTGGGTGTATGTGTGTGAGTATTTGTGTGACGGAGGGGGTGTGCGACTGTATGTTCATTTGAATTTTGAATCAATCTCATAGTATAATAAATATCTTAGGACAATTAACACGCTGCCATCTGATCCCTAACTAGGCATAACCTGTACTTCCCTGGGATCGCTGGCGTTTGGAGGAAGGAAACTCCACTCGTCTTGTATAAGCGGTCCCGGGAAGAGGTAACCTGCTGTAGCTCAGGTTGCCTAAACAAGCTTGTGCGTGATGGGGAGGGGAGAGGCATTAGGGCCCCTCCTCTCCCCGGGGGAGAGTCTCAGACGCTCAGAGTACGGCGGGGGTACTGGCGAGATCGTCCACGAGTACCCAGAGCCCCCGCTACAAGCACTGTGAGACTGGATACCGTGGTGGTTTTAGTGGGTCGGCCCTACACAACGTGCGAATGGCATTTCCACTACGTAAAAAAAATCATAGTCTGTACTATGGCAACCAGACAACTGATAAACATACTTCTATATTTATAAATACAAATAAATTACAGATAAATTACGCCCAGACACAGATACAAATAAGCATGTTCATCATTTAAAGACTTTTCGCGGATGGGAAACGAATCCACGACCTCTGGGGTAGCAGTCTGAGTGAGAAGAAAGTTTTATGAGAAATAAAAATTCCTTAAACCCAATATTTTTTTTAAAGACTATTAGGGACTTAGCCCACATTATGGAATTTAATAGTAATCCCTTTGTAGCGGGGTACTTTACAAACATAAGGAGTAAGAGAGCCTGAAGATCCGTCACATAGGCTCCGAACCTAGTACGGACTCCAGCTCTCAAAAAGTTAATGTAATGCTTTTTACTTTTTGAGAGAAATAAATAAATTTATAGACGGACAAGAACTACATCCAGACTCAGAACAATTATTTATGGCTCCCACAAATATTTGTCAAGCGCGGTACTCGAACCCGCAACACGAAGCGCGAGGCGACTGTCTAAGCCGCTGCGCCACACGTGCAGTATCATGATCTCATGGAGCTCTCGTGATAAAATCAGAAGTTGACCAGAGTTTGGGCTTGTTAGATTTGTCTCCACGTCAACTACAGAGGAGTCTCCAGGATCCTGTATATGCTCTTTATATTACAATAATACCTTATATTTTTTGCACATATATTAATTGGTTAACATTAAATAATTTGAAAATCAATCTAGATAAAACAAAATTTATGACATTTTGGAATAGGGTAAATAAATAAATAAAAGTTTACGAAACAAAATATTTAGGCATAAATATTGACTGCAATTTAAACTGGACCTCACATTTAAACTATTAGTAGTAATAGTTTAAATGTGACCATAATAGGTAGGTATAACCTTTGTAATAACTAATGTAAAACCCCCATTTTCGCAAATAAAAGATTTGATTTGATTTATTTTTCTTTCAGAAAACTTTGTAAAGCAAAGATGGCGCAACTTACGTGATCAGTTCAATAAAGAATTTAAAAAAGTGAATATCCCACCAAACAACTCCAATAAACCTTACATGAAATCTTACAGAGGCAAGTGGGTCCATTTTGAGGCTATGTTATTTTTGAAAGGCTCTGTAATTTCGTTAGACAAATCTATTCGAGATACAGATAATATATCAGATAGTGAAACGCAAGGAGAGGACAATTCTCTAGACTGCGATGTTAACGAAGAATATTCAGATGGAAACGAAGAAAAAGAATCCAGTGGTTCAGTAGAAAATATTATCTTTGAAATAAAAGAAGAGGTTTTCGACCCTGGATATCAAGACTCGAATACCTACCTACCTAATCAAGTCCTACAAAAAAGACAAATTCAAGAAATTCCCAATGATTTAAAACAAGTAATTCCAGAAAAAAAGTCAAAAAAGAGTACAAAAAGTACCTCAGATGATGTTGGAAATGATGATGATGATGATGACCTATATTTTCTAAAAAGTCTAGTTCCATATTTCAAAAAGTTAAATCCTATTCGAAAACTAATTGTAAGGAATGAAATTCAAAATGTGTTGCTCAGGGAGAGTTTGTGTGATAATTGTAAGATGGGAGGCCAAAGTTCTTGTCATAAATAAATTATTTTTATAAGAAGCGTTTTATTTTAAACTGCATTTAGTAAGATATTCACAAATTTTACTGTCGAATAAAGTGTAGTACAGACGCCTGCACATCCAGCGACACCAATTTGTCAAATTTCTTTTATAGATTTTCAACTTTATCACAAAAGCATAATGTTCACTTTCAATTTGGGAAATTTGACAGATTGGGGTAGCTTGATGTGCTGGCGTCTGTACCAAGTATGACTTGACTATGTCAATGCAGTATTTTATTTATAATGAATCATTGGTCTAGCGGTAGAGTGTTATACCGCAGATAATAGGGTCTAGGGTTCAATTCCCGGATCGAGCCAAAAATTAATTTAGGGTTTTTTCTATAAAGAATTTCTCAGTATCAGCCCGAAATCTGGAAGTTGGCGGTAGTTACACCCCGGTACCTCGGAGAGCACTGTACCTGACCTCTTTCCAGTAGTGTTGCTACTTGTCCTATCGAATCATCAGGGTGCTGGAGAAGAAAGAGCCCCGTGTTTGCGAATACACGTCTAAACTATAATATGTCCCGCGCAAGTGGCTAGTCTTCATGGAGATTGGCTTAACTGTATGAATTTTAGAGGCAGTGAAGTCTGAGTAATTCCTAGATATTGAAGTTTAACTTTCGGTTTAAGTTTAACTCAGAACTTATTCTTATGGGTCACATAGTAACATACACATAACATGTAAAGATGTCTCGAGAAGGATTAGGTAAATAATCTCTGTGTCGTGGGGGACTTTACAAACATATAATTGAAGGACACAAAGTACATACAGACTCAAAACAACTAATTATAGTACACACAAATAGTTGCCCTGCACGCGAATCAAACCCAATAGGCAATTTTATTAACCATAGGATTACACGTCCAGTAATGTCCTCCTAGCCGAATTTCGACCACGGCAGCCTGTCTCAACAGAGATTAGCCATCTGCGCGGGACATATTATAGTGCTCAAGTGTGTGCGCAAACACAGGAGCACTTTCTATTCCATCACTCTCATGATCCGATGGGACGCATAGGCGACACGACGAGGTCAGGTACAGGACCGACGGCTTTACGTGCTCTCAGAGGCTCGGTGGTATAATACCGCCAACTCCCAGACTTCGGGCTGATGCTGAGAATTTTTTCTTTGTACAGAAACGTCCCAAAATCACTTTTGGCCCGACCCGGGATTTGAACACAGGACCTCGTTCTCTGCGGGTGAACACGCTACCGCTAGACTAACGAGGCAGTTTATACTAGAATATTCAACAAAAGAAGAAACAGTTAAAAGGCGGTTACTCATAAAACAAACAGTTTAATTAACTCAGCCAATATTAATCAAGATGAGGGTAGGTAATGTTGTACAATAAGATATTTTACTTTCGCTACGTTTCCTATTAAAACTTCGCTTTATGACCTATTTATTTAAGAACGGAAGAGAACACTAATAAAAATGGTACAGGTACAGTCGGGGACTTTCTTATTGAACCACGACGGACCATTGTCATATTGCAATAAATATGAATATTCCTTGATATAAAAATTTAAATAAACCATAACAGTTCAGTAAATAATAATCATAATATCCTGGGACATTATTTTAAAAATAAAATAAATAAACAAAATAAAAAAGGTTTTTATTCACGTAGACTTTAAAAAAACGCTTGTATATAGTCAGAACATGTTTGTAGTAATATAGTTGTATACATTATTATTTCTAGTAACATAGATATTTAGGTACACATTGTATGAAAACATTAAAAAAAAATATTTTATTATAACAATTATATTTAGCTAGCTCGTATCAAGTTATTGTCAAGAGATTATGTTTAATTATCTTGTTTAAGTCTAAAATTTTTACTACATATTTTCAATGGTTCTGTCTGTATTAAGGTATTATTATTATGACGGACCTTGTGTTAATAACGACGGTCGCGCTGTAATGTTACCACCGGATCCAATGCGCCCCAACTGAGAAGACCCAGCGAAACAAACTCAGTGGGTTCATCTACTACCGGTTTCAACACGACCCAGTTGAGACAGTCCGGCGAAACATACTCAAGCGGGCACAACCGGTCATCTGATCCCAGGTTAAGCAGAGCTTGTACTACGGAAATCAGATAACTGATACTTCATATACGACTTTTCTTTTGTACTTATATAGATAATTTCACCAGACACAGGACAAACAGACATGACGGGCCTGTTGGCGTGGTTGGTAAATGCTTGCTTTTCACGCCGGAGGTCGTGTGTTCGATTTCCACCCAGGACAGATATTTGTGTGCATGAATATGTCTGTTTGTCCTGACTCTGGGTGTATATATCTATACTAGCTGTGCCCCGCGGTTTTACCTGCGTTAAACTTTATAAATTATCACAGCTCACCCCCCGTAAGTGATAGCGTGATAATATGTAGCCTATATGTTGACCCGACCTCTCAGTAATATTCATGCAAAATTTGAAGTAAATCCATGCAGTACTTTTTGAGTTTAGCCCGGACATACATACAGACAAACAGACAAAAATTCTATAAACTATATTTTTGGCTTTGATTTCGAAAGTACATCACGCCCCAAATAACTTTTAAAAAAATATTCAATCTACAGTTTTGACTTTCCTACAATTTTATTATATGTATAGATAAGTATGTATTTACAAAAGAAAAGTAGTATATGTAGTATATCAGTTATCTGGTTTCCACAGTACAAGCTCTGCTTAGTTTGGGAACAGATGGCCGTGTATAAATAATGTTCCAGGATATTATTATTATTATTTATTGATCATGGGAAGCCTTCAGACGAAATGGTCTAACTAATACTTGCCGTAACGTTCCATCACAGACCTCGCTAGAAGTGGAAATAACATTTATTTCGTCACCTGGATGAATGGTAGTTTACCACCGTTTCCTAGAACCAATTAACTGCGGAGGTATTTTCGATCTTGACATGGCAACCTTAAAGAAGCAAGCTTATTACTTTATTACGTCAGTGTTGATTTACAGCAATTTTTATCCATTCAACAATAATTACTGTAAATCAACACTGACGTCTTTTCTTAAACCTCTTGATTACGATACTACTGAAAAATAATTAACTCCTCTCTAATAACCCCCTCAATTCGACTTTTTGGCACCAATCTTAACATTGTACTGGCGAGTAACTTTTAATCACTTACATATTAAACTATTATTATATATAATTTTCACATAAACTCTCACACCTACATCTATATCCATCTATATCTTTACACTAATAAATAATACAGTCACTCTCAAAATCGTAATTGTTACTATTATTTAAGTTACATAGTTATGTAATAGCCGCTGGTGACTTGTACCTAATACAGGTATCAAACCTACATCAAGCCCCAGTCTCTCACAAAGTTTTGTCATATGCTGTGATACTATTATAATTGTAAACCTGTGTGTACTTTGTGAGAGACAATAAATGACTTATTATTATTAAAGGTCGACAACGCACTCGCAGGTCTATGGTAGGTGATTTTATGACGAATATTCAATACTGACTATCGTTAATTGTGTCAAAGTAGTGTGGCGGTGAAGTGTTAGGTGTATACATTGTTATCTACTGACATTGCCTATGATCTATGATGTGTATCGCTAATCATTCATAAACAAAAAGGAGGTAGTCCACCAAGGGCACCCATCTGAATGGCACCTGCGCGAATGGCACCTAGCCTAGTCCACGAAAGGCACCTATCAATATTTTTAGCAGGTGCTCTTCGTGGATTCAATTAATAAACGTTCTAGTGATTTTTATCGATAATTTTCATTGTAACCTAGGTAACTGAGTCGTAGGTGCTATTCGTGGACAAAAATGTAAAAAATAAATTGAATCCACGAAGAGCACTTGCCAAAAATATTGATAGGTGCCTTTCGTGGACTAGGCTAGGTGCCATTCGCGCAGGTGCCATTCAGATGGGTGCCCTTGGTGGACTACCTCACAAAAAGCTCTTATCTGGATTTGATCATCTACTTTACCGTTGACACTCATCGTCATCGTGACGCCCAATGAAGTCCACTACTGGACAAGGCCAAAAGATTTCCACAATGGCGTTATGTCCATCATTTTGAGGGATATGCCATAATCGCTACGCTTATCAGACGGGTTACCGATCGCAGTATGATGATCGTAATAGATAGAAAGATGCTGTTACCCGTTCTCTTGTAGAAATTCCATATGTAAGGGTCAACTTCTACGCCGCAACAGGATGAGATGGGGTATTCTATGCCATCAGCCACACAGCACGTACAGACGCCAGCACATCAAACTACCCCAATCTGTCAAATTTCCCCAATTGAAAGTGAACCTTATGCTTTTGTGACAAAGTTGAAAATTTCAAAAGAAATTTGGCAGATTGGGGTAGCTGGATGTGCTGGCGTCTGTACATTGCCAGTATTAATTTAAAATACTAATTTATTTTGCTGTCTATATACCTGCGTTTGCGGACGAGTTACTAGTATTGATATATTTTTATCTATATGCAACAATGAACTCACATTATTTTGACGATCAAATACCACTACAAACAATAAATTTAGAACAAATAAAACGGTAACACCAAAACACATAATTTCAAGACTTCCCCCACAATACGATTAGAATTATTGCTAAGACGTAAAAAGTAAGATAAAACGCAATAAACGAAGGAATTTCTTATGTCACAATAAAACTGGATTGACGGGTGTCCGTCAAAGTTTTAGTTTCGTGATAAATGGGCCAGCTAAGTAACAATAACGGGGACTAGTTGCCGTAAAGCATCTTGGGGAAATACTTTTCTATTTGGACATCTATCTACTTGAGGCTGTCGTATTTTGCCTCATAAGTCAGGCAACGTTGAGAATAAAATTTATTAATATAAAAAATAACGTAAAATAAAATAAAAAAGGTTTTTATTAACGTAGACTTAAAAAATGCGCTTGTAAATAGTCAGAACATGTTTGTAGTAATACAGTTATTATTTCTAGTTACTTATTACAGATATTTAGGTACACGGAATGTTAAAACATTTATACAATTTATTTTATAATAGTAGTGATATTTAGCTAGCTTGTATTAATTTGTTGTCAAGGAGATTATGTTTAATTATTGTAGGTTTAATTATTGTTTTTTATATTTATTTTTTATTAATGATAATAAATATCTTGGGACAACTGACACAGTGCCATCTCATACTGAAAAAGGCTGAGTGTGTACTACGGGAACCAGACAACTGATAAAAATAAATATAAATTCCTAAATACATAATATAAATATCACACTAATATTATAAATGCGAAAGTTTGCGAGTGTGTAGGTATGTTTGAACGTCACGTCTAACGGGCTGGAGAGATTTTATTAAAAATATTTTGGAGTTAGCTCACACCCTGGACAAACACATAGGCAAAAAGATACATAAACACATTTATAAAGTTTAACGCGGGTAAAACTTATTTCACCCCTGTAAGGTGGAATTTTACGATAAATATTATTTATAACCAAAAGGTTGATATTTACTGGAAGGTATTATTCAATATCAGGGAGTATTTACAACACTATCTCACACCTTTAGAAGTGGTAAATCTAAATCCCTAGTGGATAAATAAATTATAAAATATAGCTACTTTCACAATTTTATCTTTGAAGATGTAGTGGTTTAGGCTTTGCTTTGATGGAACGGTCAGTCCGAACTCCTGTTTTTATACATATATAGATGCCTAGGATCTGTCAGTCCTGACTACTTTCTTTTTATAGAGACACACCATATAATTAGCCATAAAGTGATACATTTTTTAACAATTTTGTCCGACTCGTCCCCCGCAAAAAATAAGCAACTGCTATTTAATTCAATTTTTCCTATCAAACACCCAAATC
This sequence comes from Pseudoips prasinana, assembly GCA_951640165.1. Lineage (NCBI taxonomy): Eukaryota > Metazoa > Arthropoda > Insecta > Lepidoptera > Nolidae > Pseudoips > Pseudoips prasinana. The sequence goes on from OX621252.1 coordinate 31,703,812, forward strand.
CCCTCAAACACGGTTGCTCCTAACAACACAGCTACCGCAGCAACAATCAATAAGTAGGTAAACAGAAGCCAGCTAATACTGTGCAAATAGGCCAATGCGGGCGCTATTGTCGCATTTTGTAATAACGTAGTTAGATGAATCTGGTGTACGGGCGCTTTGAAGATTGGGACGCTTTGAATCGGGTGCTTCCTATGTCAAGACCTAATTTTTAAGCCCTGATAATGCCTTTGTCTGTATCGAGATAACTATAATTTAGGCAGAATCATTAAGACTATTAAGATGAAGTAAATTTTATCCAAAACTTAATATTTCGGTAACTAAACCGGTAAAAGGTATATATAAGCATGACAATATCTTAATATAAACTACATAGTTAAATAACTAATTCATAATAGCATAAATTAAATGTTATATCCAAATGTTTTCATACAATCCGTGTCATTAAATTCTGACGGCCACCGTAGCCTAGTTGGTAGTGCTCCTGCCTACGAAGCTGGTGGTCCTGGGTTCGAATCCCGGTAAGTGCAAATATTTGTATGATGAGCACGAATATTTGTTTCTGAGTCATGGATGTTTTCTATGTATTTAAGTATTTATCTATGTATATAAGTATGTATATCGTCACCTGGTACCCATAGTACAAGCTTTTCTTAGTTTGGGGCTAGGATTATCTGTGTGACATTGTCCCTATATATTATTATTAAATATCTATATGTACCTAGAAATAATTTTGTTACTTAACTATATTACTACAAACATGTTCTGACTACCGGCGAGCATGTATGAAGAATATAATGTCAGTAAACGAAGCAAGGATCGGACAAATGGAAGTCCGTTGTCTCTATCTACCCCTCTTGGAAACAGGCGTAAGTCTATGTATGTATGTTCTGACTATTTACAAGCACATTTTTAAAGCCTACGTGTATACATAAAACCCTTTTTATTTTTATTTATTATTTAACTGGTTGCTATTCCCCTACAATCTTTTATCAGAAGCTCTCTTCTGATAAAAGATTGTGAAGATAAAAGGTGCGATTGTTTGCGTAATAAGAAGGACCGAATACGAATGTGTAACAGATCACACGACTGAAGTGAAACGTAGATATACGAAACATTAGTCTAAGAGCCGATTTCACCGTTAAAATTAATCGCGATCAATGGGCGCTAAACTCGGTTCCGCTTCCTGTAGCTGAGTTTGGCGTCCATTGATCGCGTTTAATTTTAACGGTGAAATCGGCACTAAGAGGAATAGAAAATGTGTGCTCGCACCTCTCTCTTGCCTCTTTCTATCTTCACTTACTTACATATACATATCTCTCTCACAAATTGCTATTGTTCGTTTAGCCATTAGAACTAACAGTAAGTTGTAAACTGAAGGAAGCATATAGATATACACTAAATAAAATTTTCACGTCAATACAATAAAAAATGTGTAAGTATGGATGTATACTTAGATGTCGTATGGATGTTTAACTCTTTCATGCAACCACTACCGAACGCATTTTGATGAAACTTTGTAGTAATATAGCTTAAATATCCGAATAACACATAGGCTATAATTTATCAAGTTTAACGCGTGTAAAACCGCGGGGCACACCTAGTATTATATAAAACTAACTATGGTCCGGAATGATATCGAGAATTTTTTCCAATATCACTTTTTGCCCCGACCCGGCCCGACCAATATAATACAAACAAAGCGTTCGAATGTTAAAGAATAGTCATATAAATTACGTCACTTCGCTTGACCATTTATTGTAAAGCTTTATCATTACCGTGATCTATAGAAATTGTGAGAAAGACAAATGTCTAATCATTTTGACGGTCTTATTCTGATTTCGCTTTAAAATATAATATTGAGCTCTTATTTAGTAAGTAAGTATTTAAATAAGTAAGTATTTAATGTAATTAAGTAAGTATTTAATGGTGAACCGATGATTTTGTGAGGGCCGCTGGCCGCTAGAAGCTGATTGCAAGACCGGTAATTATGGACATCTTTAGGGGAGGCCTTTGTCCAGCTGTGGACATCTTTCGGCTTATATCATGATATAGTTGTAAAGTCTGGGATTGTTTTTCGCTCGTTTTGTCGATCACAAAAAGTATAAAATGCAAAATCAGTTGTTTTGTGTGTTCTTATGTCCATACATATACAATAGGTATCTCTGCCCCAGAGGTCAAGCGATGGGGTGTCAAAACGCAGATAATGATTTATCAGCACGAAGTCTGGAAGTTGGTAGTTTTACACCTCCATGCCCCGGAATGCACACAAGCCGTCGACCCTGTACTCTTTCGAGCTATGTCGGCTACCCATCCTATTGTAATAAGAGTAAGAGAATCAAAAGTGCAACTGTTTTCTGCATACACTTCTGGAATATAATACGTCTCGAGCAGTTGGCTATTCTACATTGAGCACTTACCTAGAGCACTTACTTAGCTAGATGCTCTCACCAGTCCGTAAGCGATCGGCGAGGTTAAGCAACTAGGCTCGCGGTCAGGCCATAGATGGGTGACTGCCAAAGTGTTTTAATTTCTGAGTGTCTCCGTGCTTTGAAGGGCACGTTAAGCTGTCGGTCCCGGTTCTAGTCATTAGAAAACAGTCGTTAAGTCATGTCGGAGGCCTACTGGCCGGCTTGAGCAACTCTGACACTAGGGTTACTACTACCAATACGACAACCAAGGCTGAAATACGATCAATAGAACATTGTTATTGAGCGGAGTGTAAACGAAGCTCTAGTTTCTTTAGCGACTCATGTAGTTCATTCCTAATCGTACTCCTTATAAACGGCTGAACAGATCTTTTTTAAACTTGACATAGTGGTAGTAACCATACTCGTGAGTGCATAAATCTAAATTCATAAAAATCGGCAATGCCGCGGAGGAACAATCACCGAAAAAACAAATATTCCATTGAAATTAAAGTAAAAGTATAGACATCAGCCTAATTACACTCAACTCAATATATACAAGCAGCAGAATTAAAAACATGGATTATTTCTCTCGTAAAAGTTCATACATGACATTAAGACAATTATAAGAGCTTAAATAAATAAATAATTATAATAAACTTAAGAGAGTGCTAGAGTATGTTCGAGGCTCTAAACCTAATAAATGACCAATATGGAAACCATGGTCTTACCTATAATATATATACTCACAAACTTAATAATAATATTCTCGGACATTATACACACTCGGCCATCTAATCCCAAACCAAGCAGAGCTTGTACTATGAAAACCAGATAACTGATATGCTACATATAATACTTTTCTTTTGTAAATACATACTTCTATAAATAATTGCACCCAGGCTCAGGACAAACAGTCATATTCATGCACACATATGTATATCTGTCCTGGGTGGGAATCGAACCCACAGTCTCCGACGTGAAAAGCAAGCATATGTTTGTAGTTTCGAATGAAGAGGAATTATTCGAAAATCTATTCTATGGGAATATTTTATGTTGATTTCCAGAATAGGTCTACCATACCACCGTAAACCGGTTCACTAAAGTTTCGATTACTCAAACCGGGACTTAGTTATCGATTCGCTTATGTTTGTAACAACAGTTATTGGACATAACATGTCTTATATTTTATTCCTATCCTTTTATGGACCCTACACTCAGAATAATATTCGGTCCGACCGAGAAATATAATAAATAAAAAATTGTTCAAAGAAACATGTTGGTATTTTGCTAGTTTTATTAAAAGGTAATTCTTGTTTTCCTAGATATCGGTAGCCTTTCAAACCTGTTGGGTTTCGAGATGGATAGGTTTCAGAAATTTTGATAAGATTCTTTATATAAGTTCAATAATATTTATATTATAGTTAAAAGGTCGAATTCCTTGAAGGCCGAATCAAGATAAGCGAGGGAGCACGTGTATTGACTTTATCTTCATTGACTCTATCTTAAAGGTATATGATATGCCTTTAAGAAATACTATTTACGGGTTTACGGCCGCTGGGGAAGAAAGATGCTCGAGTGGTGACCACGAACTAGAAGGGGCAACGTGGGCAGGCCCCTTACAAGATGGGCTAACGTTCTTACAAGGAAGGAAAGGATTTTTGACTTGAGACACTACATTATTTGGGACGAGAAGATGCTCCGCGCCCAAACGTTGCTTAGCCGAATTTGTTTCGATTATTGACCTCCTTCTCTGTACAGTAATGTACAAAAAGATTAAATAGAAGTAAAAAACGAGGTATTAAACATAAGCCTGAAATGGTCCACAATTGCCCACGGCTGCGCTTGGCATGCGAATGGGCGACCGCAGTTAGGTGGTAGTTAGTACACATATGGCGCTGGTGCCCTATATGGAGTGGGCATGTTATTCTTTCTATGCCGGACACCACACGGCAAACTATTGTACCTAAACGTATTGTTATTTTTAGATATTTTGTAGTTTTAGACATATTTTACTACATTGTATCTAAATAGTTATGTTTATATTGAGTTTAAAAATCAATATAATTATTTTGTAAAAATGTAACGGGTAGCTGATGTATGAAATTAATTTGATGCTGGATTCGGTCAACAGTTACGACAGCTTAATTTGATTTTCTGGACAAAGGCCTTCCAAAAAAAAAACAATGGAGTTGTGTCCATAATTTATAATTGCCACGCTTGCCAGACGGTTTGGCAATAGCAGTATACACGTAATAGTCATAGTGAGAGACACTGTTACCCGTTTTCTGGGAGATATACTCACGGGTCGCCTTCTAGGCTTCCCTACGGAACGAAATGGGGTGTAGATATTTGTACCTATATATTAAAAATAAAATTGTAAATTCTAAACGTTCAGAAACTCAAACGTTGAAACTTAGGTACTTTCTTCATTAAATATTTCGGAATACAGAAACAAAATTAGGGAATAAGACTAAACCACGGATACTCCGGCACATATGGTTGATAATAAGATAATAAATATTTAATAATATGAAATTAAGTTTAACAAATGAATAAAATAATGTTATTTCTGACGAATAAGGGATCCATCCAGCCAATATTCGCCATTACCACAAAAATGTAAGTAATGCTCATAGAAATTTGGTCTTGGCCAATCTCAATGGTAACTAGCCATCTAATTGGTCCACAGCTTAAAAACACACTTAAGAAGGTATGCCATGCGTAAAAGAGTTTCAACTGTCGTAAACTACCTGTTAAATATAGGAATGTTCGAGCAAGTTTACAAACAAACACCACCAAATAAATATATGAAACAATTTTAATATAACACCTGAAATCCCAAAACAGAATCCTGAAGTGCTTTAAGTCTTCCCGTGTACCCGAAGTCTACTTTACAAGTTTCCGAACTTGGAGCCACCTGTCGCCAGTAAGCGGGTACTTAGAGAAAAATGTTGTTCTAGGAAATAGTACACCAAAGTTTTTTATTTTAGGAAGACGTTCAATGGAGATGGTAAACTTTGAAATAGCTTGAATGTAAGTTCAATGGATGTTTGGTTTGATTTATAAACCTAAAGGAGGTTAAATTTATGATTTTCCATTTTTGTAATTTTAATAATGATTTAAAAAGCAAGAATAATGTACTGCATTGTGACCATGAGAAGTAGGTACAAGTTAAGGTCAAGGTTCCAAGGTCAGCTTGTCAAAGTAACGCAAGGGCTCAGTAATCTACTATATAAAAATAAGTCGGGTTTTCCTTCCAGACGCTATAACTCCAGAACGCACGAACCGATTTCCACGGTTTTGCATTCGTTGGAAAGGTCTCGGGCTCCGTGAGGTTTATAGCAAAGAAAAATTATAAAATTTAATGCGGGTAACACCGCGGGGCACAGCTAGTTTTAAAATATTTTTTTTATTTCATACATACATACATACATACATAGACTCACGCCTGTTTCCCAGAGGGGTAGGCAGAGACAACGGATTTCCATTTGTCACGATCTTTGCATACTTCTTTTGCCTCGATTACTGACATTATATTCTTCATACATGCTCGCCGGTTTAGGGTACTTCTGACCTGCCCTTTCTTGAGAACATCTCCAATTTGGTCAGAGAATGTTCGACGTGGTCTTCCCCTTCCGGTTGTCCCATTCACACAGGCCAGGTATACTTCTTTTGTCAATCTTCTTTCATTCATCCTTTCTAAATGGCCAAACCATCTCAGCATGCCTTTTTCAATCTTTGTGACTACATCCTCTTTCACACCACAACGCTCTCTTACATCAGTATTTCGAATTCTGTCTCTCAAAGTCACACCACACATACTTCTCAGAGCTCTCATTTCCACTGCATTTATTTTACTTTCATTCTTTTTCTGCCATACCCAACTTTCACTTCCATACATTAAAGTTGGCACTAACACTCCATCGTGCACGGCTAGTCGAGCCTTCTTTGATACTTGCCGGCTACTCATAAAGGCGTGTAGTGCCCCATTCACTCTATTCCCCGCATTTACTCTTCTAACAATATCTTTTTCATATTTCCCATCTCTCGTAAACAAAGTTCCCAAATATACAAACTCATTCACCTGTTCGACTTTCTCTCCTCCAATCACAATATCACACGTTGTCGTGTATTCATCCCTCTCAAATACCATTACTTTCGTCTTACCTACATTCATTTTCATCCCTTTCCTTTCAAAAGCTTCATGCATATTTGTTACCATCACCTGCAACTCGTCCGCAGATGATGCAAGTAGAACTTGATCATCAGCGTACAGCAGACATTTGATGAGTAACTCATTCATCCTTACACCGCATTCACTTTCTTTCAAATCTTTTAAACAGCTATCCATGAATAGGTTAAACAACCACGGTGACGCTACACATCCCTGTCTAACACCCTTTTGGATGCTAAACCACTCGGTGTATGACCCGTTAATCCTCACGCAAGCTCTGGAATCCCTATAAAGAGATTTTAGTGCTTGAACAAGGTTGTCGTTCAACCCATACATGGACAGTACCGACCATAGTTCACTCCTCAACACTCTATCGTAGGCCTTTTCTAAGTCTACGAAGGCACAGTAAACCTTTTGGTTTTTGCCCAAAAACTTCTCTACTATGCTTCGCAGAGAAAAGACCTGATCCGTGCATCCCATTCCTTTCCGAAAACCTGCCTGTGCATCCCATATTTTCGCATCGGTTTCTTTCACAACTCTTTCAACCAATACTTTTGCATACAACTTACCAACGACGCTGAGTAGACTAATGCCCCTATAGTTTTTACAGTCTTGCCGTGAGCCTTTCCCTTTGTAAAGAGGTACGATGACAGCCTTGCACCAATCACTTGGCACTTGGCCGGTGGTATAGCATAAATTGAATAGGCTGCACAGCTGACTCGCTATGACGCCATGTCCAGCCTTCAGCATCTCGGAAGTTATCCTGTCATACCCTGGTGACTTACCTGATTTATTTCATATTGTAATAAATTAGGTTTATAGAAGATTACGAGATGATATTGACACCTTCATTATGAACTGGTCAATATTTTAATGTATTCATTTTAAGACGTTACCTACACGCTAATATTCAAAAATTACATCTATGTTAAGATTTAGTCGCGTAGTAAGGGGTATAAAATATTGAGGCCCCCTTACAAAGTATGTAGATGGCCTTAAGTTAGTTAATGTTAGATTCATATTTTTTTTGTAGGGTATCAAGGCGAACAAACTTGGGTCACCTGATGGTAAGTGATCACCGCCGCCCATGTATAGGTAGCGCCACGAGTTATGAGCGCTCTGTTTTAGTGGTGGGGATCTACGCATGTGTACACTCGCAAACAAAACAACAAGTTAAAATAATGATTTAACTATTTAAACAATGTCCTTATATTATTATTAATGCGAGAGTGCGTTTATTTGTCTATTCGTTTGTTACTTTACAGTTTAAAGTAGGTACTCTCCAAAAACATGAAAGGAGACGGGGATTTCTGGGCCTGACTGTAATAAGTTGAGATATGGTTTAAAAAAAGCGTTATATTTTTCTATTTCAAACTGTAAAAACTTGACCCAATTTACAATCTGGAAAACGAGAAATCCCCAAATAAGTTTAAGTCACGAAATAATTGTTTGTTGATTACTATAATCGATTAAGGTTAATGAGTTCAAACAATGTAATATAAATCCTCTTGAACCATACACCAGGTAACCGATTTAATCATAATAATTATTAAATACATTCACATAATGTCAACAATAAAAAATAAAATATCAACAAAATAAATAGAAATCATAATATCGGTTATCGTTCAAATCGATTTGTTAGTTATTGGCAACTATATTTTTAATCTGTGCTGACAGTGACTGGTGACAGATTTTGAATCCTAATCTATGGTGGTATATATCTAATCACTCCTTTTTCGTATCGTTTAGTGCGTGTGTGATTTGAGTATTTTTTATTGTTTTCTTTATATATCCCTCGACAACTGCATTCTCTCTACGGACTTTTGATATTGCTTAACGTGTACGATTTTTGCTAACATACTGGACACGGATAACGGATTATAGGTTGGTACATAAGACTAAATCTTTTATAACTCTGCTCATAGATTGAATAAATCCATGGAATTTTTAGTGATTGGCTGATAATTTATAGACCCATTAATTGACACCACTTTTATTTTATTACATCCGGGCCCAATATTGTATGAAAACGTATCCGTCTCCTTTTGTACAGAGATAGTTTGAACTATCTCTTTGCAAAATTTCGATGCTTCCATAGGTGGAAGTGCGTACTAGTGCAAATTATAATAAATACAATCTTAATGTATTATTAATTGTTATTTATATGACGGCGTTTACGTCAAAACGTCAGGTTGACATGACTGTCAATGTCAACCTAGCGAAGCGTCATTGTCGATGGTGGTGTGGGCGGCCATCTTGAAGTCACTTTTGAACGAGACGGCGCCCGCGCACCACGCTTGTGACGAATCGCTGAGAATCTTCGCCATCACGATATTTTAAGATTTCATTTGATTGATTTTACATTGTAGTAATCACTAAACATCTAATTAAATCGTGATTCTTGTGGATTACGTTGATTGTGATTTGAAGTAATTTATTTCTGTTCCGCCCTCACCTACCCATGAAATTATAAGAGGATGAGTTGTGGTGAAGAGCCTTCAAGCCGTCCTGCCTCGACATCAGAAGTGGGATCAAGAACCGAAGATAAGCCACATGGTGAAGAAATTTTTCGAAAAATGTTTGAGCTAGAAAATAGCTGGATGTTGAGTCTGATGGAAGCGATTAAAAATCAAGTGAGCGCCCACAATATGAAGCTACCCAATTTCGACCCCAAACTAACACAAACGCACGTGCTTGGCATACTGTTGATCTTTGTTTCGGTGAAAATCATTTATAATAGCTATGGTGCGCTGAAAAGCACGGCGTCGCAGTGGCTATCACAAATATCGTTCCTTGAGATGCGGTGGTTGCAGATTCGAGTTATTTACTCCACGGAATGATAGTGTTGAAACACCCGTGACTGACCTCATTAACCTGCAAAATAGCAAACGCAAGGAAAATGAATATCTGCGCGTGACCATACATAAACCTCAAAATGGCCAAATATGAGCGAAGACTACATTGCTGTCCACTGCACTGTCACATTCGTCAAAATTTCACAACCACCTACAACGATTAGCCTTCAATACGGAGATTATTACGAGAAAGAAGCTGCAGCGAGAATTGAAACCGTCTACTTTTATGAAAAGGAATGCGCCTCAAGTAGCTGAATATAATTGTGTAGACGCAAAACGATCCGAAACTGTATCGTTCTTAATGTGGTTTTATAGTGTTTTTAAATTGTTTTTTTAAAGTGCTTTTAAAGTGTTTTCAGTGCGGCAAGCTAGGACATGGTGCATGTGAGTGTCGTCCGAAAAAGAGAAGGTCAAAAACGCCGGCAGCGACCTGGTCTTCTGCGACCAGAAACCAGACATCGCTGCTGTTTACGCTGTGGCCATTTAGCTTCGAAGTGCAACCGTGGCAATGAACAACGTGATCACAAGAGATGCCCGTTAACGTCTAAGTCGTTAACACACCAGAGAGGACATTTTGGTGAGTAGTTCCATGTTTATACGTTTCTAGAGCTGATTGCTCACTTATGACTCATGAGCTGATTGCTCACAAGCTACAGACGGCTTATAAATTTCGAGCAAAACTCTTTAATAATGTTGTTAATTATTCTTGTAGCTTACAAATTTCAACACAGATCGAAATCGATAATGTTTCGTTGTTTTTCATGGACAACCCAATCGTCGTTTACGTTATGATATCATGATTTAACGCTATACTTAAATAATCGTCCGAGTCGGTTGCCTCGAGAGGGCTGACTTGTCATGGATGATCGCTTGCTATATCCGAGACGAATTGTGTCGTCCAAGTCAGTTGCCTCGAGAGGGCTGACTTGTCATGGATGATCGCTTGCTATTTCCGAGACGAATTGTGTCGTCCGAGTCGGTTCCCTCGGGAGGACTGACTTGTTCTGGCTGCTTGCCTGCTAAGTGTAAGACGAATTGTGTCGTCCGGGTCACATCCTTGTTAGGATTGGCTTGTCTAGATGTTCACAAGAACGAAAATGTGCTGTCTGGGCTAAATTCTAGCCAGTTATGATATCTAATGCGTTTCTCGACTGGTCTTACTGAAGTGTAGTCCGAGTCACACCTCACGGTTGACTAAGCGGTACACTTGCCTGGTTAGTCCAAGTTATTAAATGTTTTTAGTGTTTGTATACTGATGAAAATTATTAAGTCAGGATGAGCGAACGGACTATGCAGTTATCTTAGTTTGTTTCAGATAAATCGCCCGTGGACGGTCGTATGTCAGTCCGGCCGTGACGGCGTTTACGTCAAAACGTCAGGTTGACATGACTGTCAATGTCAACCTAGCGAAGCGTCATTGTCGATGGTGGTGTGGGCGGCCATCTTGAAGTCACTTTTGAACGAGACGGCGCCCGCGCACCACGCTTGTGACGAATCGCTGAGAATCTTCGCCATCACGATATTTTAAGATTTCATTTGATTGATTTTACATTGTAGTAATCACTAAACATCTAATTAAATCGTGATTCTTGTGAATTACGTTGATTGTGATTTGAAGTAATTTATTTCTGTTCCGCCCTCACCTACCCATGAAATTATAAGAGGATGAGTTGTGGTGAAGAGCCTTCAAGCCGTCCTGCCTCCACATATATATATGCAATTGAAAATAATGGCAGAATATTATAATCACATAAGCCCGGCTTGTCTTTTTAACACCTGACTGTTTGGCATTTTTAATTATTGGTACATATACATTGGTATAACAATGATATAAACGATCGATAACAACTATTTACGCGACAGTACTTTTCGAACTCAAATCATTCCCTATCCTTGACTATGGTGATACCAGTTATCTTGATGTCACGGAGGACCAACTTGATAAACTTGAGCGACTTCAAAACTTCTGTATACGATTCGTATTTGGTTTGCGTAAATATGATCACATCTCTGAATTTCGCACTAAACTCAAGTGGCTGCCCATAAGACTTCGTCGGAATACTCACATTGTCACGCTTCTATACAGTATTCTGTTCAATCCCGCTACTCCTCTCTATCTCAAGGAACGTTTCAAGTTTCTTCACTCAACTCATTCGAGACTCTTGCGGTCTTCAGAAAACTTACGACTCAAAATGCCAGCGAATTCCACTAATTTCACCGACAAATCCTTCAGTGTACAAGCTGTGCGCTTATGGAATGCGCTGCCAATACAGATCAGGTGCGCTCAATCACAGCATGTATTTAAAAATATGGTGAAACAGCACTATTTGACGATATCTACTAGGCAATAAATATACTGCTTTCCTATTGTGAAATGATATCCTTACACTTATATTTGTAAATATATTTTATACATATGTATATATCTATCTATTTATATGTATGTATCTATGTATGTATCTATTTATGTATATGTATAGTCGTATGACTCTAGTTACGTATTCGTACGTAATATTAGATTAATTTAGATTAATAACTTCTAATTGCAATTAGTACATCTTGTGCTACCTTCATCAGGTTATTTTCAATTCTGGTCCATTCAACGCTCAACGGTTGCCTGGAAGAGATCGCTTTTAGCGATAAGGCCGCCAGTTGCATAATAAGTTTATGTCCTTGTTTGTAACCATTGTTATGTTTTACTTATTTTTGCAATAAAGTGTACTTCTTCTTCTTCTTCAACGTGCACCGTGAGCTGGAGTTATGCAGCGACTGATTCTCCAATAGTGCGCAAGGACCGTGCCGGACGCGGGCTCCCCGCCCCCGCGCCTCAACCGTGTTACCAAACAGACCTAAAACTGCGTTCTGCGCAGATAAAGCGAGCGCTCATAACTCGTGGCGCTACCTATACACTCGCAACACCAGAGGCCAGCCTGACTCCTAAGAAAGAAATACAATTTATTTTTAAATCGAAAACGTGTTTTGATTGTGAAAGCGTTTTAAGAAAAATAATAAATATATCGTGCTGTGATTGATATGTTGTCCACCAAACAATGCAAGCCGATGACATCATCCACTGCGCGCCACCCACTGACATGAGCGGGACACTTGGCACATAAATATTCATTGGATCGCGACGCGGTGACAGATACGTCACAACCTGAGGTGATTTTAATTCAATTTGAGCTTGTATGTTCTGATTGGTACCGTCAGAGTTGGGCGTTTTTAGTTTCTTTTGTTTTTCACTGCACGTTTGGCGCAGCGCTTAATTTAGTCGCCACGACACTTCGTGTCGCGGGTTTGATTCTCACGCAGGAGAGCTATTTGTGTGACCCATACATAGTTATACTGAATTTGGATTTAGTTTGTGTTCGTCAATAATAAGTTTGTAAAGTACCCAAGACACAGAGATTCCTTTAACCAGTGCAGACGTTGTCTTTATAGAAAAATAAATGTACCCGTTGCTACTTTTTTTAACTTGACGTTTACATATCACTACTTCACCGTATGTACAATAGAGGGTATTGAGCGCTCTAGCCACCTAGCAAAATTAAACTAATAATGAAGTAACCGACAAATATACTATATGTGCATAAAAATATCGATTCCGTAAGTAAAAGGAGCGATACACATAATGTAAATACTAGATCTAAGAATAATCTTATATTGCATACCTACTGCCAGTCTCCACAAAATAAGTAACTCTTTTATGGGGCAATGTATAAGATTCTATGTATAACAAACTTCCCAATGATATTAGAGAATAGTCTACGAATAAGTTTAAAAGAATTATTAAAGCCAAGTTGTGTAGCAGGGCATACTACAAAATTTCTGATTTTTTAAGTATCAAAAGTGCTTGGGATTGAGTTGTTCTGAGTCAACACCTATGATTGTAATTAATTTTAAGTACCTATATTTCATTTTAAAAAAAGATTCCAACGAGTTTTCTGCCAGTATTTCTCAGTAGCTGCCACGTCACGTACTGCACGGTAGGGTAAAAAAAATGACGATTCCACATAAATGGTTTTTTTTTTACGGAATAAATGATTTTTGACTATAACTTAACATTTGAAATTGGTGTAAATAAGAAATAATCTCATCATCAGCCTATTTCCAGCAGTGGATGGTCCACAGCTGGACATAGGCCTCCCTCAAAAGGTCTCTATAACGTCGCCAAGCGCGGTGACTTCGGCAAACTGGAGGGTTTTGCCGTAGTCACCGCGCTTGGCGAGTAAGCGACCGCAGTAAGGTGGTAGCTAGTACACAGGAGACGCTGATGCCCGACTACGTGGTGTATCCTTTAGTCGCTTTTTACGTCACCCACGAGGTGGTATGGGGTGGCCCTGTTATTGTTTTTACGCCGGAAACCATACGAAAGAGATTCATAGTTTATTTCGCTAAAGGTGCGCTTCCCTGGTGCGCAGGGTGTGGGGCGGCTCCAACAGTATATTAAGCATGGTTGCAAGTCGACTGGGCAATAAATACGTTGGTCAATGTAGTGTCATTTCCCACGGGATGTCGCAACTGTGATAGGTACAGACGCCAGCACATCCAGCTACCCCAATCTGTCAAATTCCTTTATAGATTTTAAACTACATCACATAAGCATAAGGTTAACTTCCAATTGGGCAAAATTGTCAGATTGGGGTAGCTTGATGTGCTGCCGTCTGTACAAAGATAAAAATTGAAAAGTGTGATCGTTGAGCCTGAAGTTGAGAAGGAGATATAAGTTAGTGAAGTGAAAGAGAGAGAGAGAGTTACGTTTCGTATATTACTGTAGGGGCAAGAGAGAGAGGTGCGAGTACATATTTTCTTTCTCTCTTTCTGTCATAGTCAGTTACGTTTCGCATACCTATCTAAGTTTTACTTCAGTCGGGTGGTCGCGCATTCGATTCTTTTTATTTCTTGGCTTTATTTAATGTCTGTGATACCAATTAAGCATAGTGATAAGTTATAAAAACAATCTTCTTGAGTCTTGGTTATTCAAATAAAAAAACACTATTCTATCCTATAAACTAAATAGGAACCGAAATAAAATGTAAATAATTAGATAGTGTTTTTTTTCTGACCATACCTAAGTACTTGCATCGCGCTCGGTATCTAGAACAATTGAATTGAATTCAATAAAAATATGTAACCAATCTTCTTATACAATAACTTGACACGAAAAAAGTATGTTCAAATAATGTCAAAGAACAAAGCCTCCAGGCTTCTGACGTCATAGCTTGGGGAAAAATAAAGCATAATTTATAGTTAAAGAAGTCCCGAAATGAATATCGCACAGAACTGATCTTTGTTTTGATACTTTTTTTCGGAGCATATAGTGTGGTTTCCGACCGAGAAAGAATAGTAGAACCTCCCTATACACGGTTGCAAACCAACGTCCCTTTTGTTTTTTATCCGGGGTGGAAAATCCTGCATGGATGTCCTCCGCCTTCGGGGAAGCGGAGGGGTCTGTCAGACTCCTACTGACTAAAAACCACCCCGGTGTTCCATCTCACACCTGCGCCGGCGCACACGATACTTCCACAACCCCCGGCTGAAACCAACGTCCCTTTTATTTTATTTTTTTCCTGGTGGAAACCTTTTATAGGTCCCCGCCGTTTGGGGGAGATGACGGGGTATGTGGGAGTCCACAGGGTTACCCACTAAAACCACACAGGCAGCCTAGCCTGTAGATGCTTAAAATGATGGCTCCGGGAACTCGAAACGATTGCCATCCAGAACCACCACGGTTGTACAGCACATCAAGCTATCCCAATCTGTCAAATTTCCCCAATTTAAACTGAACCTTATCTTTATATGATAAAGTTGAAAATCTATTAAAGAAATTTGACAGATTGGGATAGCTGAATGTGCTGGCGACCTATGCGTGCATATAAGGGTGACCTCTGTTGGGACGTTGGTTTACAACTGTGTAGAAGATGCTTAAGGGAAACAGCGGACAATCGGGCAGCATCGCAGCGCCTCCTCTCACTACCACCTAACTACGCCTGCAGTCACCAACTCGCATGCCAAGCGCGGTGACTACGGTAAATCCCTCAAAATGGCAAAGTTATAGAAACCTTAGGTGGCTTAAATCCAGCAGGGGACGTTATCAGGCTAATGATGATGTCTAGTGTTCCGAGTGAGGTCACGGGTTCAATCTTTCTTTATCATATGGACAGTGGTTATCACAAAACATCTACGAGTGCGGCGTGTCACCCCAAAGTATGGCTCATTTATCTGATTGTCCTTCTTGTCCAGTCTCTTGTTCCCTTCAGGACTTGTATGATGCTTCAGCCAAAGCAATCAGCGTTGCTCAATTTTGGCAAGATAAAATCTAATTCTTACCATCGACTCGATAAGAAGAAGAAGAAGTGGTTATCATGGTGCCAGAGTTGTTCAAGCTACTCGGGGAGCCTCTGACATGGCTTATCGACGTCTTGGGACTACAACCAGGAGCAACAGTCGTGCCCTCTGAAGTATGGAGACAGAAATTAACCCACTTTGGCAGTCAGCAGCCAACCTGGACGGTCACTTACTAATCCATGAAAGTAACTGGTTATGAGAGCCTCAGGTGACTCACTTGCTCGTTTGCCTTGCAATTATTATATAAAAAAATCCTCATCATCAGCGGTTAAGCAACTAGGCTAGCGGTCAGTCAATAGATGGGTAACCACCAAAGTGGTTTAATTTCTGAGCGGCTCCGTGCTTCGGAAGGCACGTTAAGCTGTCGGTCCCGGTTGTAGTCATTAGACAACAGTCGTTAAGCCATGTCAGAGGCCTACAGGGCGGCTTGAGCAACTCTGACACTACCCATACGATAAGCAGGCAAGCAATAAAATACTAGGTGTACGCTTTTATAATAAAATACCCATGGACCTGCTTAACTTGCCGTATGATAAATTTAAACTGACTATCAAGCATATTTTAACAAAAAAGGCTTACTACTCCGTTAATGATTATTTGAATGATAACGACGCTTGGTGTTTACCAAGCCGAATATAACAAAATTATAATATTGACCTTTTGTGACATTTAACATTAATATTTATTATAGTAAATTACTTGGACTTTTTTAATGGATGTTTTTAAATTTTATTGCATTTGTGATATTCTGTATATATATATTATGTTATCTACCTACCTATCTTCTATTTTAAGTTTTAATTTATTTGCTGTATAATGTATAATTTTAATTATTGACGTGCATAAGTGTACCATGTGTTCCTAAGTGCAATAATTATTTCTGATTTCTGATTACATCCATTAAAATCTCTGTTTGCACCGGTGTCAATAGGCGTTATTTAATTAAGGTTTTTTTTAGTTCACTTTTGTTTTATTTTTATATTTAAAATATAAAACATAACATAATAATTATCAATAAATATTGTCATTACTATTTTCTGCTTGGGTTTGGAGGTTTAGCTGGTTGGATTTCATACATCACACTAATATTATAAAGGCGGAAGTTTGTGAGTGTGTATGTTTGTTACTTCTTCACGACTAAACGGCTGGAGCGATTATATTAAAATTTGGTCTGGAGTTAGCTGACACCCTGGATTATCACATAGGCTATAATTTATAAAATTTAATGCGGATAAAACCTCGGGGCACAGCTAGTATAGTATAAATTTGCAATTTTGTATGTTTTGATCTTTGTTAAAAAAAATGGGTATAATAAGGCTTTACGCAATCGGATGAAATTTAGCAAACAGTTATTTGTAATCTGGATTAACACAAAATGTACTTTTTATCTCGGAAAAATGTTAAGGTCTTGTGGACTTCAGAACCCAATACTTAGATAAACGCAGATGCCCGCGTCAGAAACTTGTATAAGTACTATAAAATTAGCAAACTTTTTTTAAAGACATCGCATAGCATTTGAGAGTCTGAGTCGCGGGGTACTTTACAAACATATAATAAACGGACACAAATTACATATAGACTCAGAACAACTAGTTATGGGTCACACAAATAGTTGTCCAGCGCGGGACTCGAACCCGCGACACGAAGCGGCAAGGCGACTGTCTTAGCCGTTGCGTCACACGCGCAGTAACACTACTAAACCACATCTAGCATCTCTTACACATTGGCATAAAAACTCTAGATAAATTCATTCCAAACATCAATATACCTAGTCCCACAAATGCAGCAACAAGACTCAACTTTTCATTCAACTTCTCATTCAATAAACTAAAACAGAAAAGGTCAACAATGACAAGCGAAGCTTAAAAACTTGCAGCTGCAGTTACTCGTGCAACTAACCGCCACTTGGCAGGAATCTAGGTTCTCCTTAACTTGGGGCAAACATACGAACTTAACTACTAGTTCAGACATCTGACTTGGCTTAGTTTTCACGCCCATTAGATGTAAAGAGACTTGAAACCTGTGACATGTTAAAAGTCTATGGCTTTACTACTAACTGCCTCGTTGATCTAGCGGTAGCGAGTTCAACCGCAAATGACGAGGTCCTAGTTTCAAATTCCGGGTCGGGCCAAAATTCATTTTGGGAATTATCTGTATATATATATCTAGGGACAATGTCACACAGATCATCCTAGCCCCAAACTAAGCAAAGCTTGTATTATGGGTACCAGGCGACGATATACATACGTATATAGATAGATAAACACTTATATACATAGAAAACATACATGACTCAGAAACAAATATTCGTGCTCATCACACAAATATTTGCACTTACCGGGATTCGAACCCAGGACCACTAGCTTCATAGGGAGGAGCACTACCAACTAAGCTACGGTGACCGTCAAAAGTCAAAAGTAGTAAGTAGGTATATGTAATTTATCAGTTATCTGGTGTCCATAGTGCAAGCTCTGCTTTGTTTGGGATCTGATGACCGTAAGTAAATAATGTACCAGGATATTATTATTATTATTAGTACTGATTTTTTTGATTGGCCTGTTGGTGTAGTGGCTAGTGGCCCTGACTGCTAAGTTAGAGGTCGTGAGTTCAATACCGTCCCACCTTTGTGTGATGGGCATTATCGGTTATCTTGTTGCCACACGATCAGATGGCAGTGTGGTAGTTTCTCAAGAGATTTATATGAAATAATGTGATTTATCCAGCACTTGGGTATTAAAATACACATTTACTTGTCAAGCTCACAAAGCAGAACAATAAAATAATAATGTAATCACATTATTTCATATAAATATCTTGAGACAACTAAAAAAGTGTTGCCATTACTATGTAGAATTGATTCCTTCATTGAATTATAGATCAACATACCATACATACTATTGATTTATATTATGACTATTGAGGATAATATTATGTATGCAAATAATACATATTTCAATACAGTGAAATTATAACGCCTCTGACACTGAAAATATAATAATAACTGCACTACTGCAAAAATTGATATTTCCCCAACGGCTCAAAAGACCGAAGCAGCCAGACCCTATAAGACAGTTTAAGAAACATGAATGCCGGAATAAAATGATTTACTTTTAAGAATTGTAATCATTTTCCCATGTTGTACAAGGAAATAAAAGGCATGGAGGGATTTTAAATATTATAATTTCTTTTTTAAATAGTAAAACACAGGCCGAGATTTGCCGAAGTCCTATATTTTTATTACATTAAAATAAAAAAAATTAAGACACGCGAGCAGTTGACTGGCGCAGTAGGTTCTCAAACAGTATCTTAACTTAGGCGACTAATTACTAGGTATTCATTAGTTTAATCTGGGTAACCCAAATTTACTCAGTAGGTACCGGTGATTCCACAGGTACAGAAAAAATTACTAATTTATTTCAAAAATATTTTTAACTAACTTGGTATCTAAACTTTTATTGGTTATTTTGCCATTTTTATTTCTTAGTTAATCAAATATTTTTAGAACAATTATTGTATTTCATTCGTTCTTTGATAGGAGAGTGTGTATGTGTATAAATAAAAGAGAGGTAGGGTACAGCGTTCATTCGTTCAAAGAGCAGCCCGTCTGGGGAAGTACCTCCACCTTACAGAAGACAGACGTAATAATAACATTAATAACTTTAATGTTGTGTTACTGCGTGTGAGTAAGGTTGCCAGAGATCATTCAGGTGGGGGGAAGGATCAGCAACACTTGTATGCAGACTTGTTAAAAGAGCGGCAAAGCACCTGCGACACCTCTGGTGTTGCAAGTGACTCGCTTGCTAGTTTGTCGCCCTATGACATAAAAAATATATAACCTTTCATTATAATCAAATCAAATTAATATACAGGCTGGCCGGGGAGTTGACGTCCAAACGCTAAATTTTGATACTTTATGTTGAGGAGTATCCAAATCACCCCCATGTATCTCCTACGGTTTTGCGTAGTTTTCGAGAATTTTTTTTAATGAATTTTTTTCGTAAATTTCACCTAACATCAGTTTTCGATTTTATTCTCGTTTTGTTGAACATTTCTGGTTCAGTTTTTTTTGTGTTAATTAATTAGCATAGTTTTACCTAACACCCTTAAAAGTATGTTTTATCTCATCATTGAAGAACTGAATTAGAATTTATTCGAAAGTAAAAAAATAGGGTTTTGACAGGATGGCAGTCCGGAGGACTCATACGTTTTTGAAGTATCAAAAAAGGGGTGATTCGGATACTCCTCATCAAAAAGTATCTCAATTTTGCGTTTGAACGTCAACTCCTGGGCCATCCTGTATAATAACATAGGTAAATACATTTTTAAGTGAAATTATTAATAATGTTTAACCATATAATCTAGCCGCACCACTAAACCAAATAATTTGCACACCCTTTGAGCCATATTATGACCTGTCCTGACAATAGTAGATAGGTAGGTATAGATACCCCCAACATTCAATTATACAAGTCTCTCTCCCCGACCCTTGTCAACGGAAAAATCCTCCACAATCGTATGTTGATAAATTTCTACCGCAGAACTTGTTGTCTGGCTTGCTGGATTTAATTTTCCTAAATTCTTATCTACAAAAGAACAAAGTGTAAGAGAATTTGAAATGATCATATTTCATTTCGTTGAGAGCTGTAACTTGAAAAGTTTTTGAAATATGAAGTAAGATAATGTCTAAGATGGTTGCAAGTGTGATTATGGAAGTTACGGTCTTGAAGGCAGTGATGCGTTTTCATTTTGGTATAATGTCTTGGTCTAATTTTGGAATGGTGCCAGATAAGTTTGATTGTGGATATGTAAACAGGAATCAAAATAAGTATTTTATATGATATAGAAATATTATTAACTAGCCTGTAAAGGCCTTGACTACTTGTAATATATGTAGGTAATTTTAGAATACATACATACATAGACTCACGCCTGTTTCCCAGAGGGGTAGGCAGAGACAACGGATTTCCATCAGTCACGATCTTTGCACACGTCTTTTGCCTCGATTACTGTCATTATATTCTTCATACATGCTCGCCGGTTTAGGGTACTTCTGACCTGCCCTTTCTTGAGAACGTCTCCGATTTGGTCAGAGAATGTTTGACGAGGTCTTCCCCTTCCGGTTGTTCCATTCACACAGGCCAGGTATACTTCTTTGGTCAATCTTCTCTCATTCATCCTTTCTAAATGGCCAAACCATCTCAGCATACCTTTTTCAATCTTTGTGGCGACATCCTCTTTCACACCACAACGCTGTCTTCCATCAGTATTTCGAATTCTGTCTGTCAAATTCACATCACACACACTTCTCAGAGTTCCATTTCCACTGCATTTATTTTAGTTTCATTCTTTTACAATTTTAGAATAAGTTACAAATATAATGTGGGTAGTGCAGTGCCATTGCTTTTTGTATCGGGGCAGTCTCAATACACGTACAGCAGCGTATTGACTTGTTTTATTGGAAATATACCGTATCCCAGAATCCCAGTCTTCCGGTATACGTCACTACTAAGCCAAAAGTCGTGGGTTCGATCCCCACCCGGGACAAATCTTTGAATCTTTGTGTGATGAACATTTGTTCTGTGTCTGCGTGTATTTAGTAGTATTAATATGTATGTATTTAGAAATGTATAAGAATGATTACTATTATTATTTTAGTTTTAACATTTATAAGTCTTTTATGGCAGAGGTCGACAACCGAGCATATGTGTCACCTGATGGTAAGTGAGCACCGCCGCCCATGGACACTCACAACACCAGAGGAGTCGCGAGTGCGTTGCCGGCCTTTAAGAGTCAGCAATCAAGTGTTGCTGACCCTCCCCCCCACCCCGATGAGCTTTGGCGACCTTACTCACACTCAGAAACACAACATTAAACCATTAATGTTATTATTAAGGAGTGTCTTCTGTAAGGTGGAGATACTTCCCCAGTCGGGGAATCAACGCTGAGCCCTACCTCTTCTAAATTTGTAAGTCCAGAGAAGATTTGCCAAAGCGCTTTGAAGCGCAGCATTTTAGGTGTAAAACGCACGGACAGAGTCCAAAACACACCACCTCGGTCCAAAACTAATTTACTAGCGAAAACATCAAGGTCGCAACTGTGAGATAATTCATTGCGTCTTCTGAGGAACTATCTGTATCAAGGTGGACATTTGGTATAGCGATAGTTTCACAAAGCGTTACTGAAAACTGACCAACGCATCTCCATGTTTAAGCTGGAGCCCTCTCTCGCCTCCATTACCTGGTAAAGCAGCTAAATTTTTTTCTGCAACTTGGAACTTTATAAAATTGTGAATTTCGCTATTCACAAGTTCTGATGATTGATACCCAACATCAATTACCGCAACTCCCCAACATTGCTTCTTAACACCAGCAAGAAGTTCACGCAAATTGTAATTTCGCATGAACACCGATCAAAACGTCAAAATGAATTCCAACAAAGTTGTAGGTACACGTAATCAATCATTAGCGAAGTCGCCATGTCAATAAGTTTGTTGTCCTCCAAAATCGTGACATAGACAAATTAGTGAGCAAGTTGGAACCGAACTGATTAATGTTAATGGAAAAATGTTGGAAATTCCTTTCCGTATGTATATTTATTTATGTAATTATACTTTTTAGCATATATTAGGATGCTTGTGGGGCTGCCCCGTTTCTGTAGTGCGTCAGGGATGTTCGTAGATGCGCACGTAGATGTAGATGACGTAGATGCTTTTCGGAACAATGTGCAAAATGTGTGCTTCTCTGGTGCGCAGGGTGTGGGGCAGCCCCAACAGCGTCTTGAGTAGAGATGTAAAATGACTGAATCTGACTAGTCACATTTGTCATAAACCTTAAATGACCGGTCATTTACTGTCAACTTCAGTCAATTTGGCTCAAATATTACTGTCTATTCTCAACTACCACCAATCTATTTATTGTACCTAAATAAATAAATTTATATGATCAATCAATTTATATCGACGGTTAAAAGGAAGTAGGGGATAAGCGACAAAAACCAAATTGTTCAGGGGAGCAGTTTAAAGTTTGAAATTATAGAAAAACGAACATAACTTTTTTATTTATTGTCGTATCGTTAAAATAGAAACAGTTCTAGAATCAAAATAAGTAAAAGTATTCATCGGCATTTTTAGTTTTTTAATTAGATGTTGTTTTATGTGATTTTATGTCGCTTATACCAAATAACCTTATTTTTCTTGTAAGGTAGTTCGGCATAAGATACCTCCACATAGAAAAAAACGAAAAGGTAATAGGGCATAAGCGACATGGCTCTAGAATAACTTAAATGGGTAGAGAAGGATAACTGACATGACTCTATAATAATATAAATGGGTAGAACAGAATAAGCGGCGATTTACATGATTACGCCAATAGGTAATAGAGCATAAGAAACAGTGCTTAGTAAGAAGATAGTGAGGATATTAGACATTAGCGACGATGCAAGTGGGATGAAGTAATGGAAATGTGGTACTTCCACCCATCGAGTTTTGTACTCCAAGGGGCAAAAGAAAATATCCGACATGCGGCAATGTCTGGGAAAGTGGTAGTATGGGTTAAATGTCACAAGTAATCTACCAGAATGGCTCTTACGACTCGTAGTATTATTTATAGTTCTAAAACGACAATTCTAGGAACCAGCCATAAATGAACACAAAATAAATTTATTCACTATTTATAAAAAAAACAGTTTTAAATGAAAGAAAGTAGTTTTAGAGTAAGTACACTCGTAGTTATCTCCTACTACATAGTTACAAAAATAAAAAGTAATCATCATCATCATATCAGCCGAAAGACGTCCACTGCTGGACAAAGGCCTCCCCCAAAGATCTCCACAATTGCCGGTCTTGCGCTATCCGCATCCAGCGATTTCCAGCGACCCGCACAAGACCGACGAACCGGAAGACGCAGCGTGAGCAGGCCCCCTACAAAATGGACCGATGAAAATAGTAATATTATGAAATAAAATATTAATCAAAATAACAAATTCTTCATTCACCAATATACTTTTTACGAAACTTTCATAGTGGCTTACCATTAGGGTAGCCCCTATGATGAGTTTTTGTTATGTAAGATACCTATAATATAACTTAAAAATACAATAATCAGTCATAAAGTTTAAGCATCACCTATCACATCAAAAATAAAGGGTTGAAGACCTTTTTTTTGTCGGGACTAGTCCCTGCCTCTTACCCACCACTGCAACTCCTGTAAGCCAGGATCAACAGTGGCACACAATGAAATGACACTGAGTGGTGAGGCTCAGGCATGTCCCGGGGAATGACTTTAACTGTCTTGGATCCCGCAACGAATTTAATCAGAAATACAAAAAAAGAGTTAGAAATGAATAGTTCCACTTCCCTCCAGAGCAAAGCGGGAGACAGAATGATATAGAGAGGCTATAGCCTCATAAAATGAGAGATTTGCAACTAGAGAAGCCAGCTGCAAAAGCACCGAGGATCAATTTAAGGGTCCTAAGTGAGCTGTTATATTTGATTCTAATAGTAGGTATGGCAAAAGCGCTCAAACGCACGGAAGTTGTTCCTTGTTGCTACAAGATCCGTATAATAAACTACTCCAGATATTGTTAGCAAGCTGTTTAACATAATATCACGCTAATTTTGCCATAGATCACACTCCCACAAGATGTGGTGTGCAGTTTGTTCATATTCGTTACTGGAAGTTGAGCACAGACAGATTGGTGAAGATACTAATTTGAAACTAAACAATTTACTTTTAAAATTGCCGTGTCCGGTAAGAAATTGTGCAACACAATGGTCTATGATTAGCCAAGTTTTATTTAACCGTTCGCGTACGTCCGGAAAGAACTGGTGCAGATGGCGACCCTTGGTTGAGCTATTCCATCTACATTGCCATTCATTTAGTAGTTCGTTATTTAAGTCGGCTATTGGCATAAATAGCCTGGTTATTTTCGTACGGTCGCGTAATGATAAGAAATCATTTTCTAAATTTTCGCGCGTAGAATAATACATCGCTGCTCGTCTTTGAACTTCAAGATCAACCGGAAGTACACCCGCTAGGACAGGTAGGGCCTCTGTGCTTACTGTTCTATAGGCTTTACACAGAAATATCAACGCCAACCTCTGGCTTTGTAGTAATTTACGGCGAGCAGCTCCGATGGTAGCCCTATCAGCCCACACAGGCGAGCCGTAGCATATACACCCAAGATAGGTTGCCCCTAAAGAGTATTAAAAGAGAGACCCCAGGTTGCCGTCGATATCCTTGTAAGTGCAAAAAAGTTTCACTTAGCCTTTTCTCCAACTGATTTAATATGTTCTATAAACGAGAAATTCTTTTCTAAAACTAAACCCCAATAACACGTTGATATCTTGCGTTTTACAGTAACATTGTTAGGTTGTACGCTCGGGGGAGATTTTAGTTCACCTTTAAGGAGTTGGTAGGTTTTATGAGGAGCAAATGTAAGGTGATTTCTTTTACCCCATTCATTTATCATACTTAAGCAGGTTTGAGCCAGATTTTCCAACTCTCTCCTGGAGTTACCCTGTATAAGTAAGAGGCCATCGTCGGCATATGCCGTTAGAGAGCAGGGTGATGGCAAGGGCAATGTTCTTGACATTGCCCTTGCCATCACGCTGTTCTCTAATCATCAAAACCCAAATTCCAAAGATACGGTGCGAGCACGGAGCCCTGTGGGCAGACGAAGACGACTTTGGCCTAACCTTTGATAGTCAATGGGGTTTCGAGGAGCCCTTTGAGCGTCTGGTCCCCCGAGTGCGACAGGTAACCGGCGCGTTACACCGGCTTTTGTCGAATCTCGGGGGAGCTCTCGAAGAAGTTCGCCACCTCTACGGTGGTGTCGTGCGATCCGTCACCCTCTATGGGGCGCCCCTCCGCAGCTCCAGTCTGAACGACTGACGGGTGCCTCCTGCTTCAGAGCTATACTCAACAGCCTGCAGTGTGTAGTGGCCATACGGATCTCACGAGAATACCGTACGGTATGTTTGTGGCGGCGGCACTCCTGGCGCGCCTCCCTACATCTGATCTACTGGTGGCAGTCGACGCGGCAGTTTTTACCAAAATACGCGTCCGCCAGCGAATAGGGTGGGGAGCCACACCAGCCGCTCATTAAGTATAGACGGGAAACACAGTGGCGCGCGAGGATTAAATTGCGCCTGAACGCACGCCAACGTGCCGTTGGTGTTATCCTATATGTCTAATTTATTCTGCTTTACAGAATGGTAGTAAAACCGGTACTGATGTACGGTAGTATCGTCTGGTGACCAAGAACATAACTAAAAAGCTGTAAAAAAGTGCTAAACAAAATACACCGCACTGCTTGCTTATCAATGGCAGGGGCGTTTAGCACCACACAAACAGCGGCCTTGGAAGTAAACCTAGACCTAGGACCTCTACACATTGAAGTACAATAAGAGGCAAGGAAAACACTCCAAAGACTTATTGCCCTGGGCACATCTTACGAACGTATGCCCACTAGGTACACGCAGACAGAAAACTGGAAAGATCTTGACAATGTAATAGGGATGGGCAGTGATAACATGCAACCTACCTATACATTTGGCAAACAATATAACTTCCCTAGTAGAGAAGAATGGAAATTGAGATTTTAAATACTGATGTCGCACAAAATCGAATCAAAATTAATACAGAACTGTATCTACTAGGCTCTGAACAAACTTGGTACTAAAAACAATACAGGAATAGAAGGCAACGAAAAAGCAGATGCGCTGGCTAGGAAGGGATCTGAAGGTCAATTCTGTGAACCAGAACCGTACCTAGAGATTCCACCAAACATAATAGGAGCAATCCTTAAAAAGGATTCCACAGCTAAGCAGAACCAAATGTGGACCAAAATCACGGAACTAAAACACTCATAAAAAGAGTAGACAAGAGCTGGTCCAATAACCTTTGGACATACAGCATAAACCAGCTACGACTAATAGTAGCAGCAAATACGGGCCATTACGGCACCAACTATCACCTACACAAACTGGAACTGGCGAATAGCCCTATCTGCAGGACCTGTAGGGAAGAAAATGAAACAATGCTGCATATATTATGTAAATGCGATGCGTTGGCAAGACACAAAATGGCCATGCTGGCGCTGGCATATCCAGAGCCAGAGACTACAAGGATCTAACCCTCACAAGCGTACTAAATTACGTGAAAACTTCATTCAGGGCTCTAGGGATAGAGTAAAAACTAATGGGGGTTAGTACAAAAGATCCTGAAAGATGGAAGTGCTGTACGCAAGTACACCCCAACCAAGACAAGACAAGAAAAGGACAGCCTGCCTCACCTCGAGGCCTGGTCGGGAAGAAAAAACGGTCACGTTACCTACAGTTTGACTCAAGTACTTACCGGACACGGGTGTTTCGGTGAGTATCTGAACCGGATATACCGATAAGCGACAACACATTTTCACCATTGCGGGAGCGACCTGAACTCTGGCCAGAATACGTTAGAGGAGTGCCCGGCTGGCGAGAAGCGAGTCCTGGTGGCTGAGATCGGATGGGATCTTTCGCCACCAGCAGTCGTATATGCGATGCTGGCAGGTTACTCCACCACATGGGACGCCGTGGTCTCCTTCTGTGAGGCAGTCATACCGCAGAAAGTGGCCGCCGAGCGGGATCTTAAAAGTGTCTCTGAGCATGATCTTTTAATTACATCAAAAGCTATAGCTATAACGCAATATATTGCGTGTAGATGGGTAAACTCACGAATACGGCATTTTTATTTATATATTAATAATATTGCATACGAATTGTTATTGTGCTTTTGGTATACTTAGATTGAAACAAAACTTACTTTAAATAAAATTATTATTATCTCATGTCAGCCAAAGTACGTGCATACGTTATGCATTCCTTAATCAGTCAAAAATATTGAATTAGATAATTACGTACCAAATAGGTTATAGAAGTAAATATCTTACCGTCAGAAACTTGCAATATTTTAACACGCTAGCGCATACCTTTCCCACCACACTTACACGCGGCCGACTGATTTTGGAATAACCGACACGCGAAATAGCTAGTTGAGTACAACACGGTGATTCAAATTGGCATAAACGCCATTTAATAAATAATTATTGTGAAGTAACACGGCATAACATACAGATTTATATTGAAATAGTAAATGGTAGTATGTTATATGCGACAGCTGTATTGTAAACTTGTAAAAGGTAGTAGGGTATAAGCGACAGCTGTATTGTAAACGTGTAAAAGGTAGTAGGGTATGAGCGACAGCTGTATTGTAAAACTACATGTAGTAGAAAGGCATAACCGACGCTTAATGTTTTTGACCGCATAGGTAGAAAGCCGTAAGCGCCCGCAATGTCTAAGCTAGTAAGAAGTAAAAAGACATTACCGACTATAAACCAAAAGAGATGCCATTTTTACTGGGGTATAAACGCCTTCGAGGTTAAAAAGACCTGAAAATGGGTCGATTATGCCAAAGTGTTACTTGTAAAACGCAGATTTTTGCTGGGGCATAAGCGACAAAAAAATTCATCGTAGAGCCATGAGAGTAAGCCCATTCGAAAGAGCGGAAAATTTTAAGTAAGATGGCATTCAAAAGTCATTTTCGAGAAAAGTGTCGCTTATCCCCTACTTCCTTTTAACCGTCGATATGCAAGTTTAAATGAAGCAACGTTTTATTTTAAAACAACTTTTATGTTAAAACAAACCTACATTGTAAATTTTTTAATAATAATATAATAAATCATTTCAACTACTTTTTCGTGACCATTTATAAGTTGTAAACTTTTATCAATCAATATTATATATAAGAAAAAATAAGAAAAATCTTAACAATGTACTAAAATATTACTAAAATCAATATGACTAAACATTACCATTTTTGACAGTTAATGGCCATTTCTGACCAAATAGGTCGTAAATGACAGTCAGTCAAATTCAGTTACTTTAGTCATTTTCAAGACTAGTCTTGAGCATGGTTGCAGTCGACTGGACTGTAAATACGTTGGTCACTGTTGTGCAGTCTCCCATGGGATGGCACAACAGTGACACAACCTTCATTTATTTATTTACGTGTTCCTTTTTTTGTTTAATGGCTGTAATTACTAACATTGTCGTAAGTTTTTACTAACAATCTTGTTGATTCTTGGTTACTCGAATAAAGAAAAGTTCTATTCTATTCTATCCTGGGACATTATTCACACACGGCTAGCTAATCCCAAACTAAGCAGAGCTTCTACTATGGACATCAGATAACTGATATTCTACATATAATACTTTTCTTTTATAAATACATACTTATAAAGATAATTACACCCAGACTCAGGACAGACAGACATTTTCATGCACACAAATATCTGTCTTGGGTGGGAATCTAACCCACGACCTGCGGCGTGAAAGGGAAGCATTTATCAATCACGCCAATCGGGCCGTTTATCTTTTGCATGTATTATATATCAGCATGTATAAGTTCAGAATAGGTATTTGTACCTACATATTGTAGGTGCTTCCTCACTTCAATTTTCCCTACATTAAAATTCATATTTTATTGCATCCTTATTACTATTTTGCTATAATTTCTTACACCTTTATACTACCCATTTTTCATTTCTCACTTATTTTGTACATCCCAAGGTTGTCTGGAAGAAATTGCAACTAGCGATAAGACCGCCCTTTGTACAGACGCCAGCACATCCAGCTACCCCATCTGTCAAATTTCTTTTATAGATTAAATTTTAATTTGAAATTTATAGCATTATTCGCAATGCAAAGCGTTTATCTAATCTCAGAAATGGGAAATCATAAATTGAATCATCCGGCGGGTCTCGAACCTGCACCATCTACTAATCCGGGGTAGGCGCTCTGCGTTAAGCTACGAACGATACACGCCGGCAGATCAAATTTAGGATTCCCTTGCTAACACCCTTCCGGGGGATGTAGGTATTATCTATCGGTTTTGTTTTCTAGAAACATGGCCGACTGACTTCTTTTATAGATTTTCAACTTTATCACTAAAGCATGAGGTACACTTTCAATTGGGGAACTATGAAAGTTTTGGGTAGCTTGATGTGCTGGCGTCTGTACATAATTATAATATTTGTTATTGTAATTCATATTTATTTCTGGTGTACAATAAAGAGTTTTGTATTGTATTGTTGGAAGTTGGAAACTCCAAGTGAGAGTTTTTGTAATGAGTTTTATTAATGTCAGCTTACATTAGATCAAACAAGAAAGCTTAATTGAATAAACAAGGCGACGTGTGACACGATCAAATATAATGAAGACGAAAATAGAACCTCCAGGTAGCAGTAAATGCCAAGCTGTGCTACAGAATAAATTTCGATTTAATTAAGTATTTCTATTAATATGAGATGCGCTGGATGCGGATAGCGCAAGACCGGCAATTGTGGAGATCTTTGGGGGAGGCCTTTGCCCAGCAGTGGACGTCTTTCGGCTGATATGATGATGATGATGATGATTAATATGACAATAAAAATATAAGGAGTTGGACGAGACCTATGCCAAAGTAGTACGGTAAGTATTTTTTATCTTTCTCCTATACTATGCTCCATCGTTGACGACGTCTATAATGTCCTCCTAGCCGAATTGCGGCCACAGCGGCCAGTCTCAACAGAGATTAGCCATCTGCGCGGGACATATTATTGTGCGCAAACACATGAGCACTTTCTATTCGATCACTCTCATGATCCGTTGGGACGCCTAGGCGACACGACCGGAAAGAGGTCAGGCACAGGACCGACGGCTTTACGTGCTCTCCGAGGCACGGGGGTATAATACCACCAACTCTGAGACTTTGGGGTGATGCTGAGAATTTTTGCTTTTTACAGAAAAGTCCCAAAATCCCTTTTTGTCCCGACCCGGGATTTGAACCCAGGACCTCGTCCTCTGCGGGTGAACACGCTACCGCTAGACCAACGAGGCAGTCAAAACGACGGCGTCTACGAAGACACTCTCCTGCCTTATGTCTCTTATGTCCCTCACCTGATCTATATATTTCCAGCTCATTTCTGGTCTGCCCCTGGGTCTTTGATTGGGGTTGTAGCGGTGGTTGAAGTGTAAATTTAAATCTCTATTCATTATAAATAAATAAAGAAAAACAATATTTCACATTCATAGCTATAGATTAGAAGTATAAATCTTATCAATAATATCATTTAATAATGACTTTTGTTATCCATTTTTCTATTTGAATATGGTAAATTAATTTAAATTAAATGAAAACCAAATATAATACTCAAATAGAAGCATACTAGTTAAAACAATATGAACTAACAATATGTTGATTATCTGCACATTTGGGTAAGCATTAAAAATAAAAACATAAAACCAAATCAAAATTGTTACTTTTGACATTATTTTACTGTTTACTGTTTAATTTAATGAATTGTTGTTTTAGTGCAATGCAATGCGTGGTTATAATGTATACACTGATTCTTAAATACTAATTATTTTCACTACATATATTTTTTAAGATGATGTAAATATAAAAAATACTGTTCGCATGCCTTATTTTAAGGTAGAATATAGAGCACTATACCAACACTGTAACAACTTTTACTTTTAACCTGTATTCTGTGAATAAAGATTATTATGATTATGATGATTATGACCAACTAAATCAGAAACCAACTGAAAATTATTAACCATTAACATATGAAATTAAAAACACCTCATTAAACTGGAATCCCTAAATTAAATAAACAAAACTCGGTCCTATATTACTAAACATTCCACGTAATTATAATGCATAGTAACGAAGCATTCTACACTTTTTTAATAATAAATTACAATCGAAGACTTAAAAGCGTGCTTCAATCGGTATTGATAGTCAAATAAAGGTTAATACTATAGCCATAAGCGGGAGCGTGTTAGATACTCGCTGGCTCGAATTAAATCATTTGACTATATTGGCATATATTAACGTAAGAAGTCTCTTTTTTATTTCCTCAGCAATTTGATAATATTCGTAGTCGATCGTAGTCACGAAAACACCAAAAGTAACACACACACCAGTCAGTGGTGTTACTTTTGCTACTGAGGTCAACTTTTTTTATCTTTCCTCACTTATCGTTTCACATTTACTTTTTTTTTAAATAGAAAACTCACGGTAATACCCGCAAATGATGACGACGATCATAAGTGTAAATTTTAATTGAAATAAAGTCAGTTGTGAACGCGGGCACTTTTAATCTCGTAGGGAAAATTACAGGAAACAAACTTTTGTTTACCAAACGTTTATTTTTGGCTCTTTTAATTACACTTTTATTAGTTCTGTCTAATTACAGCAAAAATATGATAGGTTACATAAACTAATCATTCTATATTGTTGGTACATATCTCTTTCTTTAGACACAGACATATTTAAAAATATAGTTACAATTTGAACAACTTGTACAAATGCGAGGTTAACTATGTTATAAATTCTCTTTCATCAAACCTTTACAATAGTTTTAGTATTAATTCTGTGATATAATAGCCTTAAACAAAGCTATAAAAATTTACAATCTTTAAAAAAAAATGCTAATACTCTTGGTAATAATAAAAAAAAAATGATTTAATAAAAGACGGGTTACGGTGAGGTGGCTCGATCTTCATTGTGTAGAGCTAATGAAGCATCGAATGGATTGTATAAAACTAAGTCTGATCATCACGGTGGCAGAGACTTAACGCACAAGGGGCCGGATATCCCATGGTTCATGGCTGCTATGCCCAACTGCACTTATATTTATACAACTCAATTTAATGATGTCTCAAATTTTCTATTCTATATTCCCTCAACTGCTTTTTGAGCTATGTTATGTTATACATCCACGCATTGATACGAGGTACGAGTAGGTCTCAGGAAATTACTAGGCTTTAGATCTCGCAACGACTTTGTTCAGAAAAAATATTTAGAAAAAGGTATTTTATTTATTAAATCAAAGTACCCATAATAAATCGCTCCCGCTTCGCTCCTCACTAACTCCCCATCTAATTCCATCACGCACAGTAGCAATTTGAGCGGTTTTTTCGTGCGTGCTACCAACGTAATTGTTAGTATTAATTCGGCACCAGAAGCACGCGAGCCGTCGTTATGGCCACTTAAATTTATTTCCCATAATATCATCATGGGTAATGGGAAAGGGCGTGGCTGATGCTGGAGATTTAGGGTTTGTGCTGATTCTGTTGCTGGGTTACTAAAATAACTATGAACTAATTAAGTATACCTGGCATGTGTGAATGGGACAACCGGAAGAGGAAGTCCTAGGAGAACATTCTCTGACCAAATCAGAGACGTTCTCATTAAAGGCCTGGTCAGAAGTACCAGGGGGGGGGGGGGGGGCAACAGGCGAGAGTACCTATGTATGTAATTAACTTCACGACGGCCGCTGGTGCAGAAAGGTTCTTTGAGTGGCGACCACGAACCGGAAGTCGCAGTGTGGACCGACGATCTTGCAAACGCCGCAGGTCGTGGGACAGATATTTGTTTGCATGAAAATGAATGTTTGTCCTGAGTCTAGGTGTTTTCACTTACATAAGTATGAAATAAAGGACCATATGTAGTATATCAGTTACTTATCTTGTTTCCATTCTGCTAAGTCTGGGATTAGTTGGCCGTGTGTGAAGGACTATTTACCGTTGTTCTACTTTTTGTTATACTAGTAGAACAAGCAGGAAAAAAAAATCATATCTGTTCTACTGTGTGGTATGACAAAAAATCGTCCACCACTTTGAAAGTGTAATATTATTTATTGATTCCTAGTTGTTATACTGTATAACAACTAGGAATACACAAAAATACACTCTTGCGATAGGTAGCACTCGACTACGTCTTGAGCATCATCACGCAGTACTTGCAATACTTGCATTATATTAGTTTTCCTACGTTTTCTGCAAATGTTATTTAATTTCTGATTCCATCCTTCGGCATAGTTAGATGTTCTGTGACGCTCTGAGGAAACACACCATATATCAATGTATTTGTCAGATTTTAACCAGGTCTTTTCCATGTACGAGACTAACTGATTAATTTGGTTTTCAAACGGCAAAATTTCATTGATGATTAATATGCGTCCCTTAACATACTCCCATCCTTCCATGATTTTATCACGCGGTAGCATCGGCAAGACACAGCTAAGTAGAACTATGTGTTTTGTCCATTTGTTCTTCATCAAGCCAAGTTGATGACCCTTTCGCCTAATGCTGTTTTTGAAATGAAAAAGGCACCCTTTTGGTATTATATCAGGGTATAACTTAGTCATTACCAGCCTAGGGGCATTTTCAAAATCTGTTGTTATTTTTTTCGGTTGCCAGTTTAACTGTGACTTGATAATCCCAAACAAAATTAGGTATGCCAGCTCAGTCATTTCTGACATAAAAGCGTAAATAATCGGAAAAACATTTGTTTGCCTAGATGTACTATTGAAATCACCGTAAATTACGTATATCTGTTTAAATGGTGGAGGGCAACTTTAAAAGTACCATCTCCAAATATATGTTCAATTGAATTTAATTGATGTCTTAATACTGGATCGCAAAACACTATTACTCGAACTCCATTGCTGTTGTAATCTCCTAGCATGAAATCAGAATACCTTGGGGATATTTCAACGTTTTCTGGTTTTTCGAAGCTTATTTTCGATATACCGGCCCCCTTGTTCCTAGCAGCAAACAAAGAATTTTTAATGGAATTGAATTTCGGCACATTAGAAACTATATTCAATCCACTGTCTATAAGAGATTTCTCCGTTCTCTTATAATACTTGTTCACTGACTCCGAAAAATCCGAAGTCGCCAATTCTTTTTTGCACTCATAAATCTTTTTGTGAATTTTATTTTTACCATAATCAATAATGCAGTCCTTGTTGTGACTTTTAGATTTTATCACAAGACCGTCCTGGAAATTAGTTAACATTAATCAGAGGCGCGTTACACAAATAACACAATTTCTACTTACATTTACTTGGGTTGTTATAGATCCTGTACAAGCAACTTTGGGACTGCCACATTTTCGTTGCGTACACCTCCATATGGTGGAGCCAGCGGCATATACTCTATTTTTATAAAACTGATGTCCCTTCCATAACAGTACTACCCCTCTACCCTTTTTAATTAATTCGGGCTGGTCGGGATTGTTCATCATAATTAAAATATGGCAAATATATTGCAATTTAATTACCTATTTAATATGATTTATATGACTCATGAAAATATGACATGACAGTTAATAATATATTTTCCTCTTTTTAAGAACAACATAATAAATAAGACCAAAGAGATTCAATTTATGTAGTTAACCAATAGTAGAACAAATAGGACAAATTAATCATCTAAAAACATTTCCCGATTATTCTTCTAGTAGAACATAAGGCACATTTTACTATTTTTTTAATACTTCCTATTTGTCATACCGCATAGTAGAACAGACATGATTTTTTTTTTCCTGCTTGTTCTACTAGTATAACAAAAAGTAGAACAACGGTGAATAGTCCGTGTGTGAATAATGTCCCATAATGTCGCAATGTAAAGGATATTATTATCTTCCATATTTTTTTATCAATTGCGATCGCAGGGGCGGCACCCAGCCGGGGAGAAGCCATAGTCTCTCGCGCTGGGATTAGCTTCCAGCGCCGGCACCGATGAAGCGGACATTAGCGTAAATGTCCGGGACATAGGCGCCATCTCGTTCTTCTGCGGGAGATCGTTCACGAGTACCCTGTGCCCCCGCTACAGGCAGTGTGTGGTTGGCTACCGTGGTGGTTTTAGTGGGTTGAGCCCCACACCACATGCGACTAGAAAATTTCCACCACGTAAAAAATAGACATTCCTTTTTAATAACTGTATTAATTTAATGTCGTGTTTCTGAGTGTCAGTACGGTCGGCAAAGCTCATAGGGGTGGGAGTGGGGAGGATCAGCAACAATTTTTTGCGGATTCTCTTCAAGGCCGGCAACGCACTCGCGACTCCGTGGTGTTGCGAGTATCCATGCGCGGCGGTGATCACTTACCATCAGTTAACCCACTTGCTCATTTGCCGCCCTCTAATATCAAAAAATAATTAAATAAGAAAATATATCAATTTCTTTGTAGGTTTTCATATATTTGTGCTTGACTTTCTCCTCCTTAGTGTTGAACGTCTTGATTATGGAGAATTTTCTTAGTGAGTATAAAGCGACATTTTGTCCGATTCTGGAATAGTTTTACTAAAGCCTAAATGGAACGTAAAAATTATATACATACACAATATACATAGACTTCAAAAACATAACCTCCTTTTTCCTTTCCCGTAGTAAATATGTGATGTAATTTGAAGCCTCTTAACTACGGGCGGTTTATAGGCTAGGTATATAACAACAACAGAAACCATGACATTCAATTGATTGCTTGTGTGGCGCAGCACTCGCGCTCGGCGGCCTCCTTCTTGAGCATAACAGCTTCACAGAAAAAGGCCATCGCTTTCCATGGTGCGCGTCCCACCGTACGTTTGTCCTATCCTGTTGTTGGCCCCCGGAATCCGAGCGGGCACGGCCGAGATCGTAAACTCTCGCGTCCATGTCCGCCAGGATTTCCAGGGGCGGGATAGAAGTATACCTAGTATGTGTATATGGTACAACCGGAACCGGAAATCGGAGACGTTCTAATTAAAAGCCAGGTTAGAAGGACCCTAAACCGGCGAGCATGTTTGAAGAATATAATATCTGGGGATATATATCTGGGGACAATGTAACACAGATCATCCTAGCCCCAAACTAAGCAAAGCTTGTACTATGGGTACCAGGCGACGATATACATACTTATATAGATAGATAAATACTTAAATACATAGAAAACATCCATGACTCAGAAACAAATATTCGTGCTCATCACACAAATATTTGCACTTACCGGGATTCGAACCCAGTACCGCCAGGTTCGTAGGCAGGAGCACTACCAACTAGGCTACGGTGACCGTCAATGGTAGTAAACGAGGCAAAACAGGTGTACAAAGATCGTGGCAAATGGAAATCCGTGGTCTCTGCCTTTCCCTTCTGGGAAAAACGCCTTTGTATTAGGGATTGCAATTGCTGGATCCAGCATACAGCAATCCAGCTGGATCCAGCGCCTTTTTAAACATGCTGGATCCAGCATACATCTTGATCCAGCGATGCAGATCCGCAAACGTATCAATTTCTATTGTTTAGTTTTGAGTTGCCGCCATTCGAATCGGCGCGGCAACGTTGTCGTTCTGTCACCATAGCACGTGCCGCATGAAAGGCAACGCCACCCGCACCCTTTCCCCCTTACTTCCCTAAGCGCCGAGCTAGCTGAAGCACTACGCAACAGAATCGCAGAACGACGTTACTGGTACGTTAGTGTACTTGAAAAATCCAAAAAAGTATGAAGAAGCAGTAAAAAAACCTGGCTATTTTCCATTGCCAAAAAAGAATGCGATGCGGCAGGAGATAAAAACATTGTTAAAACGAGTAAATAAACAATATATTGTAGAGCCGGTGCAAAAAGATACCATGGAGATAGAAGAAGATCGTGTAGATGATGACGCAGAACCCGTTAAAATGACTTTAGAGCTAGAGCTTGAGATAGAACTTAAAAGAGAGAAGGAGAACTTTAATAAACAAAAGCCAAGTGGTCAATTAGATTACGAAAAGATCCTGAAAAAAGAAATGAGCGTTTATGAGAGCGAAGGAGTGCGAGGTGAACATTTATCAATGGTTTATGAGTATTTAATGACCTTAAAACCGACCAGTGTAGAGGCCGAAAGGGCATTCTCAGCAGCCGGCTACATATGCAGTTCTGTACGAAGCAGGTTGGGAGATAAGACTATAGATAAAATTTGTTTTCTAA
Source organism: Pseudoips prasinana (assembly GCA_951640165.1). Classification (NCBI taxonomy): domain Eukaryota; kingdom Metazoa; phylum Arthropoda; class Insecta; order Lepidoptera; family Nolidae; genus Pseudoips; species Pseudoips prasinana. The sequence continues at coordinate 31,741,413 of OX621252.1, forward strand.
GGTCTTACTTTCAGAGAATTCAAAAAAAGAAGTAGTCTCTTATCGTCAGACTTTAAACTGCTTAATTATTGAGGATTAACGAGCGGAGAGAAGATTATTTCAAAGCTTTTTTTGTTTGATACAAAAATACTATTGAAAATTAAAATAGTGTTATTGTTACGGTCCTTTTTTAAAAGAATGTTAATTAAGTTAATTTTAAAAGAATTTGTGAGACTGATTGCTACTGATTAGCCGTCCTATCATTAAACATAAGCGTATTTAATAAGATAGTGCTTACTTACAAACATTATCTTAAATGTTATATGTATATAAGGTTATATGTTTGTTATTTAATTTTATGTTGATTATTTTGATCTCAAATTATTAAAAAACCAAAGCAAATTAATATAAGATATCACCAAATGAGTGGAAGATTTCAAAGATTATCGTAAGAAGTACAAATTAATAAAAAAAGTCTTAAAAACGTCGTCTTTTTATTTTCGGTCCACGTTTTGCTGGATCCGCGCTGGATCCAGCTGGATTCAGGTCAATCCAGCAAAAATTCCGCTGGATTGAAAACGCCGCTGGATTGCAATCCCTACTTTGTATATATGTACCTAATATTAATAATAATAATTTAACACAAGGCCATCAGATCCCAAACTTGGCAGAGCTTGTACTATGGAAACCAGATAACTGATAAGTTACTTTTATTTTGTAAATACATACTTATAGATAATTACACAGACATGTTCATGCACACAAATATAGAATAGAATAGAATAGAAATATTTATTGTCAGAAAGTGTGGTACATACAGGTGTTATGGTTACAACACAAATACCCCTAAACACTTAGTCATAGGCATGACGTGACCTTGGTTTACATAGTTAAAAATTAGGTACATTCAATAATCACTTTTAAATTCAACATTATTCTACTACAAAATAAAATATTTAACAATTTTTTACATGTCAACAGCAATATCTTTTAATGTCACAATATATAATTTTCTGTCAGAAGCGTTTATTAATTATTTTTAGTTGATAATAGTTCATCAATAGAGTAAAAAAAAATATTAATGGGCCAGTTTCGCAGTTCATAATTGATTTTTTTAAAGCAAGTTATTTTATATTACCTGGAATCGCATTATAAACCTTGACACACATTGCATAACAATCTCTTTTGAACAGAGTTGTTATAGGAGCAGTTTCTAGGACCAGTTTTTCGGAATCTCTTGTATTTCTTGGAAATACATCCGACGCTTTTTTGAAGACGTATCGGTCCTGGGTGGGGATCGAACCCACGACCTTGCCAGAAAAGCAAGCATTTGCCAACCACGCCAACAGGCCCGTCGCTAATATTATATTTAACTTTGTTATCATTGGGAGATGTATATTACTTAATTTCTAAAATACTATACTTCAAATAATACTAAATCAATAATAATGCATGATTATCACATTAGTATGCAGTAGTCTTGATTAAGCGATATGTCACCACATCGATCGATAAAGACTTGAAGTCAATTATTTTCAATTTTATATTTTTTGTCCGTTTACTCGTATACTTTATATTGTATCCTGTAATTTATGTTATTATCTGTATCGCTGTTGGTTTTTAACCCCCGTCGCAAAAATAAGGGTGTTATAAGTTGGCTGTGGCATCGTAGCTCTCAAACAAATGGACCGATTTTAATGCGGCTTTTTTCATTTGAAAGCCAGTTCCTTTGCGGTAGTCCTTAGGTATGTTTGGTTAATATTGGCTCAGCAGTATACGAGTATCAGCTCTTTTCCATAAATATGTAATTATAGTTAGAGTCGGGGGTTTTCTAATGGTTAGGTTATCGTAATAAATAAATTCAACAAATTACACGAAAGTGTAAAGCAAATATTAAAATATTCTTTGAGAACTGGTAAAGTTGGCAAGCTTCCTTCAATCACATCGCGTGCACTAAATAATACACCTTTTTATTTCAAGCTACTTTAACCTTTATTAGGTGTCCATTTCAAGCACTGTTTTATTCTACATGGCGTGTTTGGCATAAATCAAAACGATCTTATTGGACTCGACTGTGATCTACGGACGCGTCACACTTGAATTCGGCGTGTAATGCGCGGTGGTTAAGGTGGTCGCCTTGCTATTACCGCTATTTGTATCTGTTTCAAGAAATGTTATATTCAATATGACATATTTGACATTAATAAAAACTATCTTATTGGACTTTAGTGCGACTACCATAACTAAGCTAAGTTAGCCGACGCGTCACACGTGAATTCGGCGTATAATGCGCGGTGGTTAAGGCGGTCGCCTTGCTATTACCGCTATTTGTATCTGTTTCAAGCAATGTTATATTCAATATGACATATTTGACATTAATGATAACTATCTTATTGGACTTTAGTGCGACTACCATAACTAAGCTAAGTTAGCCGACGCGTCACACGTGAATTCGGCGTATAATGCGCGGTGGTTAAGGTGGTCGCCTTGCTATTACCGCTATTTGTATCTGTTTCAAGCAATGTTATATTCAATATGACATATTTGACATTAATCAAAATTATCTTATTGGACTTTAGTGCGACTACCATAACTGTAAGCTAAGTTAGCCGACGCGTCACACGTGCATTCGACGCGTTACGCGGCGGTTAGGATTGCTATTACATTGGCACACTCTTGTTTCGGGCTTGATTCCTGCTCAGAAACTATTTGTGTAGCCCATACAATTTTAAAATTATTCAGTACCTACTTGGGTATTCATATGCATGTGTACGTGTCAAGATCACAATTTCTTCATCGCTATAAATAATTATCTAAATCGCTTCACAAGGAAGGAAGAAATAACATTATGTAAGTATTAAATTTAAAAATAGAACTCTTTCAAAGTCGTCTAAAATCATTTAGGCTAGATATTTTTTAAGTATGTACATTAATTGCCCCGTTCACGTAGTTGGTAAATGCTTGCCTTTTCTATTTCTTACCAGGACAGACATTTGTGCGCATGAACATGTCTGTTTGTCCTGAGTTTGGGTGTAAATATCTATATAATTATGTATTTACAAAATAAAAAGTAGTAAGTATTTGTAGTATATCAGTTATCTGGTTTCCATATTACAAGCTCTGCTTAGGTTGGGATCAGATGACAGTGTGTGAACAATGTCTCAGGATATTATTATTGAAACGGTACTTATAATATAATATAATAATATCTAGGGACAGTGTCACACAGATCTTTCTAGGCCCAAACTAAGCAAAGCTTGTACTATGGGTACCAGGCGACGATATACATAATTATATAGATAGATAAATACTTAAATAGACAGAAATCATCCATGACTCAGAATCAAATATTCGGGATTCGAACCCAGGACCACCAGCTTCGTAGGCAGGAGCACTACCAACTAGGCTACGGTGGTCGTCTTATAAATCTTTATGTTATATAGCTGCAACCTCTTTGCTGAAAAAACAGTAATACCATTTGGAGCTATCTCAGTATTTGGCAGAAGATAGGGATAATACTGCGATCCTTGTAAACCAATTTCATGCGGATTATTGCGCATCGTCGGCCGGGCAAGATAGCGGATGACCGGAATCATGAATATAAAGATATTTTTCCCACAACTTGTTCGAATAATCGTCAATATTTAAAAGTGAAGGGTTTTTGCTCATTACAAGGTGCTCATGGCTAGATCCTCTCACCGGTTCGTAAGTGATCAGCGAGGTTAAGCAACTAAGCTCGCGGTCAGTCAATAGATGGGTGGTCACCCAAGTAGTTTCATCTAAATCTTGGTGTACAATAAGGAGTATTTGTAGCATTGTGTATTGTATGACGATCATACTGCAATCGCTAGCCCATCTGCTAATGGGAACCAGACAATTGATAAACTTACTTATACATTTCTAAAACCCTGGGTGGGGATCGAATCCACAACCTCTGGCTTAGTAGTCTGGGTCACTAACCATTAGACCAACAGGCCATTTAAACAATTTTTTTAAGTAAGCAAATGTTTTAATTTTAAATTAATTTCAAACTAGTCCTCAAGGTTATATTTTAGGGAACAGGCACTAACATCATATCTTTTTAAAATATTTAGGGGTAGCATTCATAATGCTGATGTTTTAGAACAGATAGCCCTGTGTGTCCCGGACAGGTATGTTTGGAGAAGGAGACGGCCGTGATTGCTAGTGGAACCGCGTGGTCGGACTAATCTTGTATGAGGCGCCCCTGACGCGTGCTCTCCGTACTCTTAACCTTATAGCAGGGGAGCTGACCTATTTGTGTGTTCTCTGAGTGAGTTCACGAGAAGTGCATTATGCATAATTAGTTATAAGTAAAATTTGTTAAGTGGTATAAAATTGTATTATACTTAGATAAGCACTCTATCGCATTGGACTTATACCTGTAAAGATAGATGTAAGAGAGGAAAAGAAAAGAAAAAATATATATATTTAGATACCGAACTGCCTTAATTAATAATTAAATATAGCGCATTTTTGGTTATCAAGTTGAATTAAAAAAATTCAGCTCGTTTCCTTTATACAATATGTAGCTAACTAACCTTAATATGACACAATCTATCGTTAAAAATAATTATCTGTAACAATGGATAGGTCCATTGTTATATACCACTAATATTCAACCCCTAAATTTCAATAACGATCTTTCGGAAATCGCCAATATAATCTAAATGGATGTCCAATATGGCGGCCAAAATATCATATTTAAAATTCAATTTCGCGACTCTGTACAACTCTGTTCCGGGATTAATATCGGATCACACAGCTTACTGATATTCAGTTCTCAGTGAAAAAACAACATAAGGTAGTTATTTCGTTTTTAATGCAATGTCAATAATAACCAAGGCGTGTGGTTTTCGGACCAAAAAGAATATCAGAGCCTCCCCATATCATCTCGTGGGTGTCGTAAAAGGAGACTAAGGGATACATAATGTGGTCGGGCAGCAGCGCCTCCTGTGTAATGACTAGATACCACGTAACTGGTACTGGAGCAGCATACCCACGTTTCCGAGGCTCCTCCCATCAGACGCCAAGAAAAGTTGACTTTTCTTTGGCAGGTTAGGTTTAGTCGGTGCGAGTCCGACATACCATCCCGCAGGCACTTTATGCAGGTGGCATGGATAGGCATTCCCTCTGCCTTATCAAAAAAAAAACCGGCCAAGTGGGAGTCGGACTCGCCCATGAAGGGTTCCGTAGCAGCAAGTATTTCAGTTGATTAAATTAAAGCAAATTGCGATTTAAGATTTATGACGTATTAAAAAAATACTTTGCTGTGTGGTGACGGCCTAAGAATATCACCACCCCCTCTCATCCCGTGGGGGGACGTAGAAGTCGTCCCGAGGGAATATATATACACCAGAGAACGGGCAGCAGCGTTCTCCTGAGTACCATGTTCACCTTACTGCGATCGCCAACCCGTCTGCCAAGCGTGGCGATTATGGCAAATCCCCTCAAATGATGGACACAACTAAACCGCGGCCCCCAGTCCCCGGCAGCCCTGCTATTCCCAGCCGTGGTAACAGCCGTGGTTACGGCAGGGCAGGGGGTGCTAAGAATCCCCGGCAGATTCCACGTTACCAAAAACGACGACCTCTGGCCCTGGCAACGTTTAACACACGAACACTGCGGTGCGACGAGAAGATAACCGAACTGGAGGAAGAACTGAGCAGGTTACATTGGGATATTGTAGGATTATCTGAAGTCCGAAGAGAGGGGGAGGACTCGATAATACTGAAATCCGGAAACCTGCTCTATTACCGGGAGGGTGACCAACTATTCCAAGGTGGTGTCGGGTTCATAGTCCACAAGTCCCTCGTGAACAACGTAGTGAAAATCGAGAGTGTGTCGACGAGGGTTGCGTACCTTATACTCAGAATCACCAGGCGGTATTCGCTGAAGGTTATACAGGTATACGCACCTACTTCGACATACTCCGATGATGCAGTCGAGGTCATGTATGAGGACATCTCCAGAGCCATACATACCTCGAACTCTTATTTCACTGTGGTCATGGGGGACTTCAACGCGAAGCTGGGCAAACGAATCGGTGATGAGCTGAAAGTGGGGCAATTTGGAACCGGGGATCGGAACCCCCGAGGCCAGATGTTGGCTGACTTCATAGAGAAGGAGGGACTCTTTATGATGAATTCCTTCTTCAGGAAGCCGGCACATCGTAAATGGACCTGGGTGAGCCCCGATGGGAAAACTAGAAACGAGATAGACTTCATCCTGTCGACGAGGAGACAAGTATTCAATGATGTCTCTGTGATCAATGCGGTTAAGACCGGGAGCGATCACAGACTGGTCAGAGGCTCATTGAACCTAAATGTCAAACTCGAGAGGTCCCGACTGATGAAGTCTACGCTCCGTCAAATTCAAATTCAAATCATTTATTTACTGAATATGAGTATACATAAAATTTGTTACAAGAATATTGATGGATCAATCACATTCTGCCGAGTTCTCGGCGTGTAAATATAACATTTCAGCTACAATACAAAATATATTAATACAATTAATTAAATTATTAACACATTATTTAAGAAACAAAGTAATATATCACATTAACAATCAAATATTTACAAATTACTGCGTCCTGTGTAGTTCAGAAACTCCTCGACGGTGTAGAAACATTTATCCAAAAGCCAGCGAGTAATATGCATTTTGAAATTAGTGAGTGGTAGATGTTTTATTGGTTCCGGTAACTTATTAAACAATCTAATGGCCATACAATAACTGTTGCGTCTGTAGTATTCTAGCCTGATCACGGGTAGGCATAACTTGATGAAACCTCGAGATGTAGTTTTCCATTCAAATTGTTTCGGGTTTTGTTTGACAAATATACATGTTTGTTTTATGTACTGACAAGGCAGAGGAAGAATCTTAAGAGATTTAAAGAGCGGTTTACAAGATTCCATGAAATGTTTATTACAAATAGCTCTTATGCATTTCTTTTGGACTTTAAATGCTCTCTCGAATTACGTCCCATACCGTTCCACCTCCAAAACCCCGAACCCTTTCAACTCGAACTTCAGAACCGATTCGAATGCCTAGCAGACTGTGAAGAAGTGGATACATACCACGACAGGTTCGTGGAAGCTGTCCATACGGCCGGGTCTAACTTCTACAAAACCCGCCGTACAAATGGAACCAGAAAGATCTCCGACCATACCCTACAGCTTATGGAAGAAAGGCGGAAAATGATTCTAACATCCTCATGTGATGCTGCCAGATACAGGCAGCTCAACAGACAAATCTCAAAGTCTCTGACTCGCGACACACGCCAATTTAATACTATTAGTATTAAAGAGGCCATCGAGCGGAATAGAGGATCTAAAGTGTTCGCAAGAGATTTGTCTAGTGGGCAAAGCCAACTGACGAAGCTGAAGACTGAGGATGGTAGAATCGTCACGTCAAAACCAGAGTTGCTAGGTGAGATCGAGAAGTTCTATGGACAGTTATACACGACAACGCGACTACCTGTCAATAGTCATGCCGATCCAAGAGCAAGACTAACCCGACACTACACCCAAGATATCCCGGACGTCAGCCTGTACGAGATTAGAATGGCTCTCAAACAACTAAAAAACAACAAGGCGCCGGGTGATGATGGAGTTACAGCTGAGCTTCTGAAGGCGGGTGGTACACCGATCCTACGGGCCCTTCAGAAGTTATTCAACTCCGTCATACTCGAAGGTCAAACGCCAAAAGCATGGCACAGGAGTGTGGTGGTGCTTTTCTTCAAAAAGGGCGATAAAACCCTGTTGAAGAATTACAGACCCATCTCACTGCTGAGCCATGTTTACAAGTTGTTTTCGAGAGTCATTACGAATCGTCTCGCACGAAGGTTTGACGACTTCCAGCCTCCCGAACAAGCCGGATTCCGAAAAGGCTACAGTACCATAGACCACATACATACGCTGCGGCAAGTTATACAGAAGACAGAGGAGTATAACCAGCCATTATGCTTAGCGTTTGTGGACTATGAGAAAGCCTTTGATTCTATCGAAACATGGGCCGTGCTGAGGTCTCTTCAAAGGTGCCAAATTGACTATCGGTATGTCCAGGTGTTAAAGTGTTTGAAAACGCCACCATGTCAATCCGACTTCAGGACCAGAACTCGAAACCTATTCAATTGCAGCGAGGCGTGAGACAGGGAGACGTCATATCTCCGAAACTGTTCACCGCTGCATTGGAAGATGTTTTCAAGCTTCTGGACTGGGAAGGCTTTGGCATCAATGTCAATGGCGAGTACATCACCCACCTTAGATTTGCCGACGACATAGTAGTCATGGAGTCATGGCTGAGACCCTTGACGACCTCGGTACAATGCTCGATGGCCTCAGTAGAGTCTCTCAACAAGTGGGTCTGAAAATGAACATGGATAAGACGAAAATCATGTCGAACATCCATGTTGCACCCACTCTAGTTAAGGTTGGAGACTCTGCACTCGAAGTTGTTGAGAACTATATTTACCTAGGACATACCATCCAACTAGGTAGGTCCAACTTCGAGAAGGAGGTCAATCGTAGAATCCAACTCGGCTGGGCAGCGTTCGGGAAGCTACGTAATATCTTCTCGTCCCAAATACCGCAGTGTCTCAAGTCGAAAGTCTTCGACCAGTGTGTGTTGCCAGTGATGACTTATGGAGCAGAGACGTGGTCGCTCAGGCCTTATCAGGCGGCTCAAGGTCACCCAAAGAGCAATGGAAAGGGCTATGCTTGGAGTTTCCCTGCGAGATCGAATAAGAAATGCTGAGATCCGCAGGCGAACTAAAGTAGCCGACATAGCCCAAAGAATTGCCAACTGAAGTGGCAGTGGGCGGGGCACATAGCTCGTAGAACTGACGGCCGATGGGGCAGAGAGGTTCTCGAGTGGCGACCACGAACCGGAAGACGCAGCGTGGGCAGGCCTCCTACACGGTGGACCGACGATCTTGTGCGGGTCGCGGGAAGCCATTGGATGCGGGCAGCGCAGGACCGGCTATTGTGGAGATCCTTGGGGGAGGCCTTTGTCCAGCAGTGGACGTCTTTCGGCTGATATGATGATGATGATAATGATGAAAAAAATACTACTTGCTAGATCTCGTTCAAACCAATTTTCGTTGTTAGTTTGCATGGTAATAATAATAAAAATGATTTATTTACTTTTCACAAGGAACAACAAGTACAGCTATTTGTAAATATTGAATAATTTTACAGTAATGGATAATCCTTGTGAAAGTCTGGAGTCTGAACTAGGTCGAAACCTGTACTACAGAACTCCAGGCTCTCCGGATTCTTTGTGGGGTGTATTTATGAACGTGTAAGTGTGTGGGATGCGAAAACGTGTATATGGAAATGTAATGTGGATAGTTTGAAAATCGATGTATTAACTAAAAACTTATTAAGATTTTCATATGTTATAAAGTTATAATTATTTAAAGGGTACAAGTAATTAGATTTTCTGTGTCATCGTATGATAAAGTAAGTAGCCATTTAATTAATTTAGATTTAACTCGGATTTTTATTTATGGGTAGATACATAAAAGTTTGTTTGCTATATTATATACATAAGGGCCTAGAAAACCATAGAATCTTTGTGAAAACGATTTGTGAAAGTTACGAAGTTGTTTGCAAATATTATAAGATATACGTTTGGTTAATAAAGAAGGGTCAAAGTTTAGTTCGGCATGTTGTCTAAGTGTTATGTTTAAGATAAAGAGTTGCCTGATGGTTAAAACTTCACAATTTTGGTATAATAATTTCGTCGGGTATAAGAAAGGTTTAAAGTGTGATACTTTTAGTAACGCTCTTTGTGCAATTTCTACTGGTTTTATTGTTGTTTTCGGCGAATCACCCCATATGAGAATGCCGTAGGTGCAAATAGATTGACATAATGCTAAATATGTAGATTTTAGTAATTTAGGGCCGAGGACGTGTCGAAATTTTTTAAAGATAACTAACAACCTACGGATCTTGTTACTGAGGGCTGTAATATGGGGTTTGAAGGTTAAATTGGAGTCAATTTCAATGCCCAGGTACTTTATGTTTAAGGTTCTTTCCAATGGGGGACATGAGCACGGACCTAAGGAGTCATTACACGAATGCGCGGTCAAAGCAAAATTATTTTGTGAGTCAGTATTACGGATAGAAAAGCAAATAAATTTTGTTTTAGTCACATTAAGAGGTAACAGGGTATTCCTTAAAAGGGCTGTCACAATGTTTAAGCCTTTTTGGGCGACATCGTAGGTCTCACTCCAGGAATCACCAGTAAAAACAAGAGCAGTGTCGTCTGCATACGAAATTACTCTGCCCTTTATGAGTGAAGTTGAACAAATATCATTTATGTAGATGAGAAAAAGAGTGGGACCTAAGATGCTGCCCTGCGGAACCCCGTGTGTCACAGGCATATCTGAACTAGAGAATCCTCCGATTGACACTCTTTGAGAGCGGTTAGTTAGATAGCTTTTAAAAAGTTATAACTGATTGCCTCTTATGCCAATGTTATGTAGTTTATCCAGCAAGATTGGGACAGAAACCGTATCGAAAGCTTTCGCCAGGTCCAGGAAGATAGTTAAGCATTTCTTGCCGTTGTCTAAAGCTTGCGTTATAAAATCAGTGAGTGAATATATCGCATCAGTAGTAGATTTACCACGTCTAAAACCAAATTGATTATCTGAGATAATATTATGCTGTTCAATATAATTAGTTAATCGATTATTAATTAATTTTTCTAGGATTTTAGATAGGGCTGGTAACAAAGATATGGGCCTGTAGTTTCCGATACGATTTCTATCACCATCCTTATGAATTGGTATAACTACTGATTTTTTAAGACGAGAAGGAAAGATTTGGTAAAGCGTAAAACAAACTGTACCTAACTTTAGTTTTAAATCCGTAACAAGTGATGATATTATAAAAGCTTTTAAGAGTATTAAAAGGAAAGGCACAGAAGATTTGTGGGGACTGTCTGTTAAAGCAATTGAATCAATCATACTAAACATTGCTACAATTCTTGCAGCCATCTTCAATGGCTGTATAAGTGATGGTGTCTTTCCCGATTTAATGAAAATAATTAAGATAATACCCATTTTCAAGGCAGGTTGTTCAAAAAATGCCACGAATTATAGGCCTATCTCAATACTACCAGCTTTAAGTAAAATATTTGAAAAGCTGATGCTCAGCCAAATGTTGTCGCACTTTAACGTGAATGAGATATTGCATAACAAGCAGTTCGGGTTTACAAGGGGCCGCTCTACTCAGGATGCAGGTTGCACATTAATTAGGTCAATATTGGAGGCTTGGGAGGGATCACAGGATGCGCTGGGAGTTTTCTGTGATCTCTCTAAGGCTTTCGATTGCGTTGATCATCGTACGCTCGTTGTTAAACTGAAGTACTATGGAATATCTGGCACATCTCTTGATCTTGTGATGTCCTATTTATCGGGGCGACAACAGATGGTTTCGATAGGCGGTGCCACTTCGGCACGTCATCCTGTGAAAATGGGGGTGCCCCAAGGATCTTTATTGGGCCCATTTTTATTTCTAGTTTATATAAATGATCTCCCTTATCTGGTAGAGAAAGTATCAGACATAGTTTTGTTCGCTGATGATACTTCGCTCATATTTAAAGTAAATAGAAAGGATAAAGATCTTATTGAGCATAATAAAACACTCAGCTTTATATCAGAATGGTTTTCGGCAAATAATCTCTTGTTAAATGCAGGGAAAACTAAATGCATCAGGTTCTCATTGCCGAATGTGACTCAAATTGTACCAACAGTTGCACTTAATGCGAAAATATTAGATCTAGTCCCATCGACCGTATTTTTAGGATTGACACTTGATTCAAAATTGCAATGGGGTCCTCAGATTGAAAAGTTAGCAGGTAAATTAAGTTCGGCTTCCTATGCTGTCTGGAAAATAAGGCAATTGTCAGATGAACAAACTGCTAGATTAGTGTATTTCGCGTACTTTCATAGCATTATGTCGTATGGCATTCTGCTGTGGGGTTCGGCGGCTGACATAGGTACTATTTTTGTATTGCAGAAAAGAGCAGTCAGAGCCATTTATGGTTTAGGCAGTCGCGATTCTTTGCGAAATTTGTTTAAAGAAATAAATATACTTACTGTGCCATCGGAATATATATATCAGAATATAATGTTTGTTAGAAAAAATATTCATAATTATAAAAAGAAAAGTGAACTGCATAATATAAATACTAGGAATAAAAACAAACTAGCCATGCCAGGCTTTAGAGTAAGCAAAACTAATGAATCATTTTTAGGAAATTGTATTAGGTTTTATAACAAGCTTCCTACTCAAATTACTGATCTGCCTGACACAAGTTTTAAAACACATATTAAACGTATACTTATGGCTAGGGGTTATTACACCACTAAAGAGTACATCGATGACAAAGACGTCTGGCTCTCACTTCCTACCTGCACATTGCTCGCTGGAGATCTTGTAGCCATATAGACATGACTGATCTGCTGTGTTACGTGAACTATCTGTAAATGATTGCTATCATATACTTAATTTAAAATTATTGACTCTGTCTCAAAATGAATAATGTTATTGTTTCGAAGTTTTTCTTTTGTATACCTAAATATAATCTAAAATAATAAGCATTCAGACAACCGATCGAGCATATATTGTGTTTGCCTACTAAATAATTACTCTAATTGGACCAAATCCCGTGTTCATGCCCGCTTGAGTTATGTTTCGCCGGACCGTTTCAACTGGGTCGTGTTGAAACCGGTGGTAGATGAACCCACTGAGTTTGTTTCGCTGGGTCTTCTCAGTTGGGGCGCATTGGATCCGGTGGTAGCATTAAAGCGCGACCGTCGTTATTAACACAAGGTCCGTCATAATAATAATACCTTTAATATAGACAGAACCATTGACAATATGTAGTAAAAATTTTAGACTTAAACTAGATAATTAAACATAATCTCTTGACAATAACTTGATACGAGCTAGCTAAATATCATTTCTGTAATAAAATAAATTTTATAAATGTTTTCATACAAGATGTACCTAAATATCTATGTTACTAGAAATAATATCTAATGTATACAACTATATTACTACAAACATGTTCTGACTATTTACAAGCGCTTTTTTAAAGTCTACGTGAATAAAAACCTTTTTTATTTATTTTATTATTTTATTTATTTTTATCCCTTTACTGAAACAAGTATTAAATATGAAAGCAAGAGGTGGTGCCAGATGAGATTTAAGATTTTTAATTATTTTACTAGAAATTTTGTCCCAACCTACAGCAGAATCGGTTTTCAGTGATAAAATAATTTGTTCAATTTCATATGGATCCGTGGCTAGGAGTACAAAAGATTTACCGGTTTTGTTATAGTCAAGTTTTGTAGTAGTATAATTAGTGTCCCTATGTATTTTTTCCGCTAAAGATTTGCCAATATTGGTAAAGTATTCATTCACTAGGTTGATCGATTTTTGTTGGTCTGTCTGTATGTCAAGTAGTTCAACTGGAAGACGTTTTGTTGATTTTGACGCATATGTAATGTTTTTATCGCTTCCCAAATTTTCTTGTTGTTTTTTCCGGCTTTATGTATTTGTGATTTGTCATAGTCAACTTTGATTTTTTTAAAGAGAGTGGTGCAGAAATTCCTGTAACGTCTATAAGTGATTTGTAAAATTTCATTTTTTGGGTCGTTTTTGGCTTTGAGGTGCAGATGATCTCTGTTTCGCATAGATCGGAGCATACCCTCCGTTGTCCATGGTTTTAATGTTTTTTTGCGTCTGCTAATTTGTACAACCGAGGTGTTTCGTTCAATAGAACTAGATAGGTGTTTAGTTAGGAAATTCATTGAGAATTCGGGATCATCTGAATGATATATAGGATTAAGATTCAATTGTAAAAAGTCTGATTCGACTCCCTCATAGTTTACCTTGTTAAAAATTGCTTTTTCATGGCAAAGTACACTTGAATTTAGGAGAAAGCAGATTACAGATCTATGATCAGTGACTGTCGTCGGAGGAACAATAGTGAGAGCTCGTTTTTGTGTTTTTAATAATATGTGATCAATGCAAGAACCACTCATGTCTCTAGTTATTAGGTTATGAGCAGGTAAGAGCCCATGGAAAGCAGCTAGGTTTAGGTAACTATCGGAATTAATATCATGTTTTTCTGGATTTATTGCGATGTTTAAGTCCCCAGTAATTATAATATTTTGGTAATCAGATAACCTGTCCAAAATTTCATTGAGAGATGTTAAAAATGGGGTAATGTTATGGTATGATGGAGATCGGTAAATGGCGATAAAAACGGTGCTTGGTTTTAATTTAATTATGAGGCAATTTGCTTCTACCATATTGGGTTCCTCTATCGAAATGTTTAATCGATTTTTTGCAAAAACAACAACTCCATCATTTTGTTTAAAGTGATTTTTTGTGTTGAAACTGTTGTACCCGTCTAATGATGGAGGTGTATTATTACCCGAGAGCCAACACTCCGTCAGAATTATTATGTCTAAATCTATGCTGATTCTATCAAGAAGAATCTCAAAGTCTAGGAAGTTGTGGTTAATACTTCGTATGTTTTGAGTTAGAAATGATATGCAAGAACTACTGGGAGGTGAATGTTGAGCAATAGATTCTATGTCACAAGTTATTGACTCAAAGTTCGTAACTTGTTCTAGTTCATTAGCAATATTTATTTGATCGAATTTTGTACAAAAATATAAGTAGGTTTGCTATTATAAGTAACAATAGGATATAGTATGCAAAAGCTTGAGGTTACAGTTTGATATACTGGTTCATAGGTATTCATCAAATTCTTATATGATTTCGGAAGGTTATTATTAGTATTTTTAAAAAGTAAGAGTATTAGACTAGTTAGATTTATGTAGTCTATTGTTGTAAGTTCATACATACGTGTCAGTGGCAATCTGATTAAAAACGTGGTATATGACATAAATTTATGTGTATATTTCATAACGTGTTTATTTATATATGAATTATAATTTAGATAAATATTATGATATATGTGTATGTGTCTATTGTAGAGTATAAGAGTTATAAATAACAAGATAAGTACATATATGAAAATTGAGGATATTACAAAATTAAGTGACAATAGTCAGATGGAGTGAATTTTCTTAATATCTTCTTCAGAGTTGATGAGGAAAACAGGCGCCTTTTCGTTGTTTTTCTCTTTGATGTAAACCTTCCCATAAGAGGTCCAGCAGGAGAAGTTATTATTCGCTTTGACAAATTCTCGTGCTAAGTAGTATAGTTTCCTTGAAAATTGTGTAAGCGATTCGTCAATATAAATCTGTTGTGGGTTGATAGCAAGGCCAATATGGGTGGTATTGAGTTTGTTAGTTTTATTATTTTTATTGTACTCTCGGCATTTCTTTATAATAGAAGTTTTCAATAAGTTAGTAGTGAAGTCCACTAGAATAGAGTTATTTGACTGATTCTTCATTTTGATGCGGTATACGTCCCTAATATCTGAAGCGGTGAGTGGTTGTTGAATGGTGTCACCGATTTTGCATATAATCTGGCTCAGAATTTCTTTATTTTCCGGTATTAACTTTGGAATGTTCTTAATCTCAATCATGGAGGAACGATTATTGCGCTCCAAGTATTCAATTTTGGTCTCCAGGAACTCAATCTTCTTCATGTATGTCTTCTTCTCGTTTTCTAATATTTCCATTCGGGCGAGGAAATCATCATATGTTTTCGAGAGGAAGTCAACACTAGTTTGGAGGCTTGCATTATGTTCCATGATTGTATGATTAAGAGATGCGAATTTTTCATTTTGCTTTATTTCGAAAGAATCAAAGAGAGCCTTCATTTGTGGAATTATAGCGGCTATAATTTCATCCTGGTTCAAATCTGTTTTCTTTTTAATTCTTCTTGTTATATTGCTAGCTTGTTTCGCTATTGCATTAAGTTGCGAATCCGATCCACCCAAAACTGGGTCCGTTTGAGCAAGATTACTTCCAGAAGTTAAGAACTCAGTGGTTTTAGTACCTTGAGTATGAGACATTGTAAATGACACTTACTAGGTTCTGATTCTTAGCTATGTGCCGAGTAGGCGGGGCCAAAGAGCTTAGGAAGATGCGCTCGCGCGTTGATTGGTGAAAGGTGGGCGCGGCTTCCTGCGTGTCGGCCGAGCAGGAGCTGTCGACAGGTATAGCTATCATGGTTCCACGCAGGGTGTCACACTCATGCACTGCACTTCACTGTTTTATCTGTTCGCCTGGTACTATGTATCGTATTTTACTGATTTAATTTAATTAAATTAACTAATTTAAGAAATTTAAAGATGTATGTAGTCTCCGTATGCACGTCCGTACCCGACGGGATCCAAGAGGGGAGAGGATGAAGTAATGTACATAAGATATTATTATATTTTTTAGTTTTATCATTCTCTTATTTTAGAAGTTACAGGGGGGGGGGACACTCATTTTACCACTTTGGAAGTGTCTCTCGCGCAAACTATTCAGTTTAGAAAAAAATTATATTAGAAACCTCAATATCATTTTTGAAGACCTATCCATAGACACTCCAAATGTATGGGTACGAGGAAAAAAGAAAATTTGTGTTTCAGTTCTATGTATGGGGACCCCTCAAAATTTGTGTTCTTTTTTCTATCTTTGTATAAAAATCTTAATGCGGTTTACCATATACATTTTACCAAGTTTCAACAGTAGAGCTCTTATAGTTTCGGAAAAAAGTGGCTGTGACATATGGACGGACAGACAGACAGACAGACATGACGAATCTATAAGGGTTCCATTTGGCTACGGAACCCTTAAATGGTACAACCTAACTGCGGCCACCTACTTGCATGCCAAGCGCGGTGACTACGGCAAGTCCAAATGGCAACGATTTAGAAACCTTTAGGGAAGGTCTATGTCCAGCAATGGACTATATCAGGCTGATGATGTAATGTGAGGTGATATGACCCATATTTTTATGATAATTAGTGAATAAATGCCTAATTTAGATTTGTGGTAATATCCAATACACTAATCGGTGATATAATACAATAATAATAATAAAAGGTTTATTTCAAGTTTTAAAAACTCATAATTGTTAGTAAAACTTAGCCTAGGTGTTAGTAATAAAATATAATATTATTTTCATTCCGCCGCTACGACATGCATGTCGCAGCATCTTCTTATAAACGGACAGTCAATCCTGTCCGCGATCATTTTCAGCACTACGAGTATGTTGGAACTAGCTCGCACCCTGCGCACCAGAGATGTGCCGCGCTTGCGTATTGTTGTATAAAAACAATCAGTTCAGCGAAGCAAGTCACTTCGGCGAACATAGCTGAGGCATTGCAGTAGTCCCAAAATAGCCCTGAATGCATTGTTGAACTGTACGCGGAGGGCACTGTAGGATTCTAGAGTGTACTTGATCCATATTATGTATTTACTCATATAATTAATGCCATCTTTAGAAGTAGAATTCATAGACAGCCTCGAATAATAAGCTTCCGAATCTTACTAATAATCGATTGGCGCGACTTAACACTTAAGCATGCCCTCACCAGCCGTGAAAGTTATTTAATTTTTACAACACCGACATATACAATGTAGGTTCGGTAATGCTAGGTGCTTAGACGCGTCAGTCACTTACAGACTGATGAGACTAAGCGATATAAGCGCCAACTTCATGTTAAAAAGGTCTCGAACTTAATATGGAATTACCGACTTATGTTGTTTCTGTCTAAGTATTATATAATATTCCACAAAAATCTCTCAACATTATTCATCTATATTTCATCTGTATAATGAAATTTGTAATTTTATGAACATACGGGGGCGTAAATAAGTAATATTCGTTGGGTACCATTTCCATTTGGAAAAAATAAGGTTCATTTTATTGTTTTGGAACCGAATTACGGCAGTTAATAAAATAAATCGATATGTTTGAAGCTATATAGTACTATTGGAGTTGTTTTTAATTCACGGTAGAAATAAGAGTATTTTTGATGGGCTTCTGATTGAACGAATTGGTAAGCGAAGTGTTTTACATGTATCGAATAGGCCATGTGCGACTTGGTCTCGTACAGATGCCAGCACATCCAGCTACCGCAATCTATTAAATTTCTCTTATAGATTTTCAACTTTATCACAAAAGCATAAGGTTCACTTTCCATTGGGGAAATTTGACAGATTGGGTTAAGTTGATGTGCTGGCGTCTGTACATAAAGTGTTGCGTAGCATTGTGCAATATTGTCATTCATTGAGTAATATACTTAAATAAATACTTTTTGCACTAAAATATATCCCGCGCTGAAGGCACTTTCGGCTACGGTGGCCACTCTCAGTGGAGACTATCCACTGAGAGTGGCCACCGCAGCCGAAATTGCCGTGGCTGACATTCGACCAGGAGGGCATTTGCTACGAATATTGCAAATTATACATACATACATAGACTCACGCCTGTTTCCCAGAGGGGTAGGCAGAGACAACGGATTTCCATTTGTCACGATCTTTGCATACTTCTTTTGCCTCGATTACTGTCATTATATTCTTCATACATGCTCGCCGGTTTAGGGTACTTCTGACCTGCCCTTTCTTGAGAACATCTCCAATTTGGTCAGAGAATGTTCGACGTGGTCTTCCCCTTCCGGTTGTCCCATTCACCCAGGCCAGGTATACTTCTTTTGTCAATCTTCTTTCATTCATCCTTTCTAAATGGCCAAACCATCTCAGCATGCCTTTTTCAATCTTTGTGACTACATCCTCTTTCACACCACAACGCTCTCTTACATCAGTATTTCGAATTCTGTCTCTCAAAGTCACACCACACATACTTCTCAGAGCTCTCAATTATATGTGCACAAAATTGACATATATTATGTTATTTCCATGGAATGTATTTTTATTATTATGACCGTAATTTCCGTACTAGGATAATTGAAATCAGTAACACAGAAATTTTTACAAATATACAATTCACGGACTCAAGGAACAACTGTGCAATGCACACAAATAGTTGTTCTGTAATGAGCGGGAAAAACTCGAGACATGAGAGTGTCTAGGTATTACATACATACATACATAGACTCACGCCGGTTTCCCAGAGAGATAGGCAGAGACAACGGATTTCCATTTGTCACGATCTTTGCACACGTCTTTTGCCTCGTTTACTGTCATTATATTCTTCATACATGCTCGCCGGTTTAGGGTACTTCTGACCTGCCCTTTCTTGAGAACGTCTCCGAATGTCTAGGTATTAGTGAAATTATTACCTTAATTAGGGTGCCAAAAATTCAGTCATCCATCATGTTCGACTATGTAAGTACAACGCCAGCGCATCCAGCTAACCCCTTTGTGTCAAATTTCTTTTATACATTTTCAACTTTATCACAAAAGCATAAGGTTCTCTTTCAATTGGGGAAATTTGACAGATTGGGTTAAGTTGATGTGCTGGCGTCTGTACCTGCACGACCTACTTACATAGTCGAACTGTTCATAAAAAAAATAATATGAGATTTCAAAAATTATTCTATAATCGAAAAAGAAATTCAAAGAACCACAAAATCAGAACTGAATTTTGATCTGAAAAAAATGGGACAATTTGAAAGTATACTCTTTCAAATAACAAGCCTTTTTTTAAATAGGTTTATAAATGACGGAGTTATGAAGTAACAAACATAAAAACAAATATTTAAATATTTGACTGCAAGTGTGGCGTAGTGGTTAAGACAGTCCCCTCGCCGTTTCGTGTCACGGGTTCGAATCCGGCGCCGGACAATTATTTGTGTGACCCATAAATAGTTGTTCTGAGTCTGGATGTAACTTGTGTCCGTGTATTGTAAGTTTGGTAAGTACCCTGCGACACAGGGATTAGATTAGCAAGTGCAAACGATGTCTTTAAAAAAAAAAAACAAAAGTAAAAATACATGTGAATTGATAACCTCCCCCTTGTTGGAGTAGGTTTAAAAAAAGAAATAGCTGCTACTGAATATTACTTAGCAAAATGTTCGTTGTATCTCCAGCTCTTGAAAATGGTGGAAAATTTTCTACTATTGTGTTGTCTGCAAGTTAATTTTGCATTGTTTCGGGTTAAGTAAAACTGCGGTTAATTGAAAGAGGGGTTTATTTTGCGCATTTGTAGCATGTTCGGAGAAAATACAACTTCAAGGGATTACTGAAAAAATACAAGAGTATTTTCCCGCGTGTGACTTGAAAGAGACTTTAGGACCGTGCTTTGTAGTGTCTGTGGAATGCGCTGCCATATGTGCTTATCTTTACGTCATTCGGCATTTCTGTTGGCCGTCCTTTCTGCTGTGATCATGCCAATAAAAGGCGACATCCTTGCTTAACGTGCGCCGCTTAACGAAACATTAAATTTGACACTATGTAGCCATCAGCAATCATCAACCTGACGGTCACCGTAGCCTAGTTGGTAGTGCTCCTACCTACGAAGCTGGTGGTCCTGGGTTCGAATCCCGGTAAGTGCAAATATTTGTGTGATGAGCACGAATATTTGTTTCTGAGTCATGGATGTTTTCTATGTATATAAGTATTTATCTATCTATATAAGTATGTATATCGTCGCCTGGTACCCATAGTACAAGCTTTGCTTAGTATGGGGCTAGGATGTTCTGTGTGACATTGTCCCCAGATATTATTATTATTATTATCAATAACCCCTAAACAAAAAAGTAAGCTAAGAAGGCTTTCACGGCTGCACTGCACAATAGAGGCGATATAATGACGGATAACTTACAAAATCAGAATTACAATTACGAATTATTGAATAAAATTTATTTTAAAATATCGTTATTTAAACTTAGGACACTATAAATAGAGAAAATAAAATAATATTGGTTTTAATATTTATGTACCTAATACCTATTGTAAACAGTATTAAAGTTTCTTATACTTTATTGACTCTCATTTTGAACAATCTCAACGGTAAAGTAATTCGACGCCCCCGGGCAATAACCCGGTAAACGAAAATTTTAAATTTTACAGGAGAAAAGATTTACTCATTTTATCGAATATCTTTTCAACGAGTGGGGCTATCGGAGTCATTGATGTATTAAACGAAAGCTAATTTTTTGTGAAATATAATTGCATCATTATAATGAAATTCCTGTTATTCAAAACCGAGTAATTCACTAAAACAAATAATACCTAAAATTCTATGCATTACATATTGCAGTAAAGCTACTTACGGGATTATTGCTGTAAATTTATCAAACAAAATATTACTTAACATTATGTTATGGACGAATACAGCGTTATTTTTATCTGAGGGATGATACATAACGTGTTATTACCGAGTTATTGTGGTACTATCAAATAATATTAAAAATGGTATTGATTGATAACATTATTATTAGAAGGAAATTTAGAATAACAGTGTTAATGTTACCACTCAATATCGACTATGTTTTTGTATTTAAATGTAATATTAGAAGGTATTAAACGGAATAAACGCAATAATTGGTAATTTAAGTTATATATTAATAAACCACAGAATGAAATTTGACGCTTCAATTTAACATGTACCTACTTTGATTAATAATAAAAGTCCAAGAAATCAACTTTGACTTCAATTTTATAATTTTTTTGACATGGATTGATAGAAAGAATGGTAAATTCGAGGAATAGCTTCACTTTTACATAGACTTAAAAAGTATGTTTGCAAAGCTTTGCTAATTGGTATTGGCAGGTGGAGTTGTGGAGTTGCAACGTGCATACACGTTGCAACTCCACAATATTCAAGCAAGCAACTGCACCTGGAGTACTCGTACGCTTACATCCTCGTCGTTTCGCTGAGGCAGAGTGAGTGCGGTTTATGTCGAGCTCTGAATAAGAGTATTCATAAATATATTTAAAAAACAACTTATCTGCCTGTTAATCGACCACGCTTACTTCCATGACGTCAGACCAGCGGATCACATTTCGGACTGCTGCAATTCTGCGATACGATATTTTTCGGGAGATATCTTTGAATCTTGAATAATGCTTAAAATTTGGTCAGGGGTATACAACACGGTTATTTTCTATGCGTGCAAGCATGGAATCTCTCTCGTTTTGATTATGTCCAGTTTCAAAAACGATGGGATATGGAAATACCTAAAAGTTTGGCAGCATATATATAAAGAGCAAAATTGTAACGGTTTTTGTCCCGTCCACAACATTTCACACGTTCAGTTTTAAAAAATATTAACAAAGCACTTCCTGTTTCCGAACTGCCACTTTTAGCAATTTGGTAATGCCATACATAACAATATCTATAAATAACTAATATATAATATAAATTCTTGACTATTAGGAATAGTTCTTTTTACTTGAGCTTGTTTGGTATTATTTATAAACCTTCTTCTTAAACAATTATTTATTGATAAAAACTACATTAAAATCCGTTGCGTTGTTAAAAGATCTAAGCATACGTACCTAGATACATACAGAGATACAAGGCGAGGAGCCACTTTGTTTTCTGCTAGGTCTTTAAGTTAGCAATTTATCTTTTTAATGTGTCAAGAATGTACAAATCAGTTGAAATTATTGAAATCATGTATTGTACTCGTTATTTTACAACTATCATTCATATACATAAACGTTGCACAGAAAATGACATATCAGCTGTTTTTTTTAACATGACGTATATAATTAGCCTAGGAGACGTGCATTGCTTTGCCTTATCACAGAACTTGTTCAAAATGACAATACCACTTGGTTTCAATATGTCGACTATTAAAAGTTTTCCCAGAAGATATATCCGTGTTTCACCTGGACGCTATTCGAATTATGCGTTGAAAGTCGAAGAAAAAGTGTAATGATTAAGTTTATCTACTGTAAGATTTAAGACGTACCTCGTAGCTCATATCTTGACAAAACTTGATAGGTTAAAGTTGTTTTTAAACTAGATTTGGGATCAAATGTAATTACGTCAAAACCTGTATCTGAAATGATTAAAATATAAAAATAACGAATAAACTAAAACAACGGTCTTCAATAAATATCAACTAGTCTTTATTACACTACTTATATTTATTTGTTAGATTTAGCTGACACCCACTTAAAATCTGGTCATTTTAAATTAATGGAAGGTATATATGCGTCGTGTAAAACTACCTAAATTCTTCTTCTACTTCTATTAACTTCTAAAAATCACAACCCAACACTTAGCTAGCACGCCCGTAACAACGAATCACGAATTAAAGTTACAAGCATGTCGAAGTTACAATAAGAAGAACTTATTATTATTAAATTTTAAATTATTAGTTGTAATAAAAATCTATTAACCGTTTGATAATTCTTGGATGTCAGACATTGCACGTCGGAGTTATTTCTGGAGATTCTACCTCTTTATCGGCGCCTATAATATAGTAAATACAACGGTTAAAAAATACGTTATCATAAAGACTTCTATGATTAGTACTAAGTTATAGTGGTTATATATTATAGGTACTTACTTGTAAATGCGTCGTCAACTAATTGAAGTATTCGTTTCAAACGTCCACATTTAAATAGTCTATTTCTTTTAGAATTCATTATCACTTAAAACTCAATAACTTCAAAAAATAAGCTATCCGTATCACTAAAAGTTAAATAAAACCAGTCCCAAAAGTTATCAAACTTTAAGTACTTTTCGAGCGTGAGTTCAGTTAGTTTACGTAAACAAATCCTATGCACCAGCCCAATGTACAATTGCACGTGTTGGGGGCATGGCACAATATATGGTATACCTATCTGTTTAACAGCTACTAAAAGAAAGAAACAAATGCGTATTTTTAACTATCGCGCGGCTAGACAAAAACAGTAATAATCCAATACAGAGCTAGGTGTATTGAAATTTGGAATAAATTTACCGTATTAAAATGTTACGGACATTAATGGGCAAATATCAAACTTAAATAACATTGTTAGTGTATATTACGAAATATGTATATTTAGAATAGTACACCAATAAACCCGCGCTGACGTTTACCAAAAAAATCATGAGAATTTCTTACGGCAATAACCCGGTAAATGCATATTACAAAAATAAAATATGTTTTTTTTTTGGTAAAGAATTATAACAGGTTTTTTGCTGAAATAATTTTGTTTCTTAAGTCCCAACAATAAAATGTGTATCGTGATATCTTTTTAAATATTGTTAGTAAAAATCTGAAAAAAATTGACAAGGTGTATTCCAGTCCACAGATGCCGAATTTGACATAAAAGCATAAACCCCATAATAGCACATTACCGGGTTATTGCTTGGGGGCGTCGAATTTCTGAATGAGACTGCAAGTGTCTAGTGTGGCAATTAATAATAATATAATATAATAAATATAGGGACAATGTCACACAGATCATCCTAGCCCCAAACTAAGCAAAGCTTGTACTATGGGTACCAGGCGACGATATACATACTTACATAGATAGATAAATACTTATATACATAGAAAACGTCCTTGACTCAGAAACAAATATTCGTGCTCATCACACAAATATTTGCACTTACCGGAATTCGAACCCAGGACCACCAGCTTCGTAGGCAGGAGCACTTCCAACTAGGCTACGGTGACCGTTAAATGTAAATTAAAAGTAACACTATTATGCAACATTATAATAGATATTATTATTATAATGATGGCTGTTTGTGGCTGTTGGTCGTATTACTAGTCATCCCATCGTATTATGAGCGTGATGGATGGAAAGTGCCCCTATCTGCGCACATACTTGTGCACTATACTATGTCCCGCAAAGATTGCTACTCTCCCTTGTGACTGGCCACCGTGGTCAAAATTCAGCTAGGAGGACATTACTTTTTACATAATTAGAATTCACAATTTAAGCTATCACTTGGTTTGTGTCGATGCGTGCCAAAGGTGCCGGTGAGAGAATTTGGTGTTATTATCCGAAAATTCATGAACATCAAAATTCATGTTGTGTTAGATGAGTTTATATCCCTTGAGAATGGTTCGTGGAAGGCTTAAAGTATCGTTCTGCTGCTTTCCTCTTGAATGTGCACATTTATGTGGGCGGGAGGCAAATTGCCCTGCAGTTTTATGTAACTAATATTTAGCAGAAATAAATCTACTATATAAAAATAAGTCGGGTTTTCCTTCCTGACGCTATAACTCCAGAACGTACGAACCGATTTCCACGGTTTTGCATTCGTTGGAAAGGTCTCGGGCTCCGTGAGGTTTATAGCAAAGAAGATTTATAAAATTTAACGCCGCGGGGCACAGCTAGTTAATATATGAATACTTCTTAATTGCTTCCTAAGTGCGTTAAGAAATATCGAATGGATTGTATAAATTTAAGTCAACGGTGCGGTGGTGAAGCGGTTAACGCACGTGGGGCCGGATACCACGTTGTTTTGAGTTCAAGTCCCACCCGCACTTAATTTATATAATTAATTTTAAAGACGTCTGGTAATTAATATAATAATATGAATTTTGTATCTTGATAAGTTTACTTTGAATGTGCCTCTAAAACCACCAGCAGTGGTGCAGTACTCGAAGTGACAAACATATCCGGCGGTATTTGCGTTTCAGACTTGGTCCTATTCCTTTCAGTGTACAGAGAACGCAAGGTCGATAAAATCCCGCCACATTTTTGATACCTCCTTTGTGTAAACTCCGCTCAAGCTTGAATATTTTCAAAAGTTTCACGTTTCTATTCGTAACCTAGTTTTAAAATACGTAAGAAATATGTATGTTGTGGTTCGATTCCCGGGTTGTTTCCACGCTCTTGGGTGTTTAGAATTTGCATCACAAAATTGAATTCCGTTGCATTATTTTCCAATGGAACGATTTAAATATGGATATATGCACAAAACAAAGTTATCACTGTTTTTATTTAATGGACTAGTCCCGGTGCTTACTAAAACTAATATATTACTATTGACAATATGTAAAAATATTAGACTTAAACTAGATAATTAAACATAATCTCATGACAATAACTTGATACGAGCTAGCTAAATATCATTGCTATAATCTATACAAATAAATAAAATTGAAGTGTCTGTTTGTAAAATTGAAATAACCGATTTTTACTACATGTATATGAATATATATACGGTACATACTCCAAAATATATTTTTTTACATTTTTTGTCTGTCTGTCTGTCTGTTTGTTCCGGCTAATCTCAGAAATGACTGGACCGATTTTGACAGGACTTTTATTGGCACGTAGCTGATGTAATAAGGAGTAACTTAGGCTACTTTTATTTTAGAAATATCTTTTATTTTTGAAAAACAACAAAATCACCAATTCACACGCGGACGAAGTCGCGGGCACAGCTAGTAAAATATATTTTATAAATGTTTTTATACAATGTGTACCTAAATATCTATGTTACTAGAAATAATAATGTATACAACTATATTACTACAAACATGTTCTAACTATTTACAAGCGCTTTTTTAAAGTCTACGTGAATAAAAACCTTTTTTATTTATTTATTATTTATTTACTATATATTACTATATTTTTGGATATCTTGAAATTGGGCAAGTGACAATGATTGAAAACTTAACAGAAGTGAGATTTACCTACCCGCGCGTGGGTGTCATAAAAGGCGACTAAAGGTTACATCAGGTAGTTGGGGATCAGCACCACGCGTGGTACTAGCTACTGTATGTGTACTGCTGTACTAACTATCTACCTCACAACAACAACTATTTGTGTGACCCATAAATATTTTTTCTGAGTCTGTATGTAATTTGTGTCCGTCTATTATATGTTTGTAAAGTACCCAAGACACAGAAATTAGTATACCAAGTGCGGGCATAATCTTTATAAAAAACGTTGCTCACGTTGCTGCTTTTTTCGTTACACAGGGATTAGGATACCTAGTGCAGGCGATGTCTTAAAAAAAAAAACAAACTCGCAAGTCAACCGCAGTGACTACGACAAGCCCTACAAATGGTAACGTTATAGAAACCTATTCATATCTTTATTTGCATTACATAATGTCTAATACAGGTCTTATAATAATAATGCTTATAGCTAGATACAATTATGGACCCTGTAGGGCACAGCAAAAATGATAACTTAAAACTAAACATACAATTATATAATTAATAAAAAGTATCTATTATATTTAATAACACATACCAATCACATTAAAATCGTAATAATCTTAAAATACTTATTAATAAATTAAATTTCCTTTCTTATGTCAACTTAACCAAATTTAAAGGTAGGTATGGTGTCGGTCTGAGTTAAATAATATTTTTGTCATCTATGTATTCGTTTATGGTGTAGTATGCTTTTGTTAATTAGTATTTCCTTAAGTTTATTTGTAAATATTTTGTTGCAAGTTTCACTCGTTATTGCATCTGGTAGTTTATTAAATATTTTTATAGACATTACGTAGGGACTATTTGAGTGCAATTTCATGCGCGAAGGCCTATGTCCAGCACAGTATGATATCAGGCTCATGACAATGAAAATGAGAACTACGTATCCCAGGTGGCAGACTTTTGCATAATCTTATCACATGGAAAATGAAGGGGAAAACGTATAAGTCAGTGTTTTATTCAAGCATGTGATGGTAAGTGGTTAGCATAGTATATGACGGTAATGTCACTCTTGCACTTTTATCCTCATCGCCCTCAAAAGTACATTAAAACACAACTGATTACCCACTTAAAGTAAACATCACAGCAAATTGAATTCCAATTTTTGAAATTTCATAATCATCATATCAGCCGAAAGACATCCACTGCTGGACAAAGGCCTCCCCCAAAGATCTCCTCAATTGCCGGTCTTGCGCTATTCGCATCCAGCGGTTTCCAGAGACCCGCACAAGATCATTTAAGGAATGTTTTCTGGAAGGTGGAGGTATGCATTTCCCCAGACGGGCGAATGAACGTTGTGCCCTACCTCTCTTATATCACCAACGTATTAGAGAGGCGGAATGAAAGATAAGAATAACACCTAACGCTTTAGTCTATCTTCCAATCAGTCCGACATCAATATACATTCAGTCAAAAAAGTATCGGGAATGGATGATTTGTTTATGGTTCCAAATTCAAATTTTTGTTTTTTTTGTTGTTGATAGATTGGCACAACTGTTTTCCATTTTGGCGCGGAGTTTGAGTTGCATCTGTTATTTATATTAAACACAGTGCTGGTTTTAGTAATATCATATAGTGTGTATTGCGAATATCATAATGGACAAAGATATCGAACAAAGAGTTTGTCTTAAATTTTGCATCGCTAATGGAATTTCGTGTTCGGAGTCACTGAAAATGTTACAGAAGGCTTACGGTGAATCGACTTTATCAAAACTCGTGCTTATGAGTGGTTCAAAGCGTTCAAAAGCGGTCGAGATGTGATGAAAGATTTTCCTCGCTCTGGTAGGCCATCAACGTCTGCAACTGAAGTTAACATCGCAAAAGAAGGAAATAGTGACTGAAAATCCTCATTAAACTCTGAGAGAGATAGCCGCCGAACTTTCTGTATCTAACGAGTCGATTCGTACCATTTTTAACCGACTTCCAAAGGAGGAGGTTCTCAAGTTCACTGGTATTTTTTTTTTATGTCAGTACACCGATAACTCAAAGATTTATGATCCGATTTACGTGATTCTTATTTAGTTTGATGCGGAATAGTTGCCATTTGGTCCCATAAAAATTTTATATAGATTGGCTTAGTAGTTTACATTTTATGAAAAATTTTGTAAAAATATTTTTGTTTAAGTGGACGATGTAACTGTTTTTGGCACACGTTTTTAAATATTAGCCAGTCTAGCTCATACTGTTAAAGGGTTTCTTGGTGTGAACATAAATAACAATTTCAGACGACTATCGTTTAATACACACTTATAAGCTCGTTATTGGAAGCGCATGTAGGCGCACCTTTTAGCACAAGCGCATTATTTTATGTACATACATAAAATAATAGTAGGTACACCAATTACGCTGAGATATATTAACCGACAAGTTGTGCCCCGCGGTTTTATCCGCGTTTTTACACGCGTTAAACTATACAAATTATAGCCTATGTGTTAATCCAGGATGTCAGCTAAATCCATAACAAATTTTATTAAAATCGTTCCAACCGTTTAGGCGTGAAGAGGTAACAAACATACACACTCACAAACTTTTCACCTTTATTAGGGTTTTTAGGGTTCCGTAGCCAAATGGCATAAGCGGGACCCGTATGAATTGGTCATGTCTGTCTGTCCGTCCGTAAGATACTTTTTCCGCAACTATGAATGTTGAAACTTGGTAACTAGATGTATTCTGTGAAAATCTAACTTACGCACAATATTTTTTTTTTAAATTGGGGGTTCCCCATACTTAGCTGAAACTCAAAGGTTTTTATCATCAAACCCATACATGTGGGGTATCTATGTATAAGTCTCTAAAAATGATATTGAGGTTTCTAATATAATTTTTTTCTTAACTGAATAGTTCGCGCGAGAGACACTTCCAAAGGCGTAAAATGAGTGTCCCCTCCTGTAATTTCCAAAATAAGAGAATGATAAAACTAACAAAAATATATGATGTACATTACCATGCAAACTTCCACCGGAAATTAAATACGTAAACATAATAACAATTAAACACAAAATTAAAATTAAAGACATAAATCGTAAACTGCAATTTACCTTTCATTCTATCAACTCAAATACTTGCTGCTAGGGAACCCTTCATGGGCGAGACCGACTCAAACTCAGCCGGTTTTTTCAATTATATAGGCTCAGAAGACTCGTTGTCTACTTGATCATCAATACGACCAAGCCCTCTGCTCAGCAGACTCGTTGGCTAATCGATCATTAATAAGACCTAGTCTAACAGCCCTCTGCTCAGCAGACTCGTTGGCTAATCGATCACTAATAAGACCTAGTCTAACAGCCCTCTGCTCAGCAGACTAATTTCATTCACTGTCACACAAGAACGTGAAATATATAATTTCGAACAACTTTTTTTCGGAGGATTTATACTTATGTGATTTTTCCGTTCCCGTTTTTTGGGACCTATATTTTTGAGGCCCGTGGCACCTTTCGTAGGCCTACCCATAGCTAGACACTAAAAAGTAACAAATAAAAAAAACTTCGTTTGAAAAACCGACTTCAAAAACTAAAAAGTATAAAAAATATCTTAATAAAGATTTAATTTAATACATCTCTTATGCAAACCTAATACCTTTAATATTAATGAAATACTAAAATATGTATGTGACACCTATTGATAGGTTTGAAGTCGGTGCCAAGCCCTAAGCAAAATAAAAGTAAATGTTACAAACCGCTTCCTTACTTTGTGTAGAAATTCCTACACTAAAGATTAACCTACGTAAATAATTTTAAAGAACAATGAAAATTTATGTGAAACATATGAAACTTTATCATAAAAATATATATAATATTAATACCTTACATTTGGCTTGGCACCGACTTCAAACCTATCAATAGTTGTCACATACATATTTTAGTATTTCATTAATATTAAAGGTATTAGGTTTGCATAAGAGATGTATTAAATTAAATATTTATTAAGATATTTTTTTATACTTTTTAGTTTTCGAAGTCGGTTTTTTTAAACGAAGTTTTTTTTATAACTAATCATTTGGGTATGAAACATGTTGCCGCTCGGCTAGTCCCAAAAGATCTCAATTTTCTCCAAAAACTCAATCGCATGAAAGTCGCTGAGGACGTGGTAGAACGAGTCAATTCCGACCCAACATTCATGAAACGCATTGTTACTGGTGATGAGACGTGGGTTTACGAGTTTGACGTGCAAACTAGTCAACAAGCTTCGGAGTGGCGCCTTCCAACTGAACCGAAACCGAAAAAACCACGCCAAAGTCGATCAAAAGTCAAAGTCATGTTGACTGTTTTCTTTGACTATCGCGGTGTTGTGCACTATGAATTCTTACCGGAAGGTCGAACAGTAAATATGGATTTGGATTTTGCACCACGATAATGTGCCTTCGCACAAGGCCATCATTGTGAACGAATTTTTGCCCAAACACTCAACAAATACCATCCAGCAACCACCATATTCACCAGATATGGCTCCAGCTGACTTCTTTCTTTTTCCTTAACTCAAATTACCACTTCGTGGTACCCGTTTTCAATCGGTAGAAGACATAAAGGAGAATTCGCGGCGAGAACTGAACTCAATTCCGAAAGCAGCGTTTAAAAATTTTTTGATGAATGGATTATTCGTTGGCATAAGTGTATCGTTTCTGAACGAGCATACTTTGAAGGTGATAAAATAAATTTGGATGAATAACAAACATTTTGTATATTATTGATCTTTTCCCGGTACTTTCTTGACAGAGTAGTAGCTCAATTTTGCCTTCACATAATCTGAAAAACAAAACTCAACAAAAAAGCAGTCTAACCACGATCTACATAATCGTTAACATGACACTTCAAAAAAATACTAAAATATTCTCCCCTACCCCGCTATAAAAGTCCCCTAGAACAATAAAAATGTACAAACCTTCATACATCTAACTGGAGTGCCAAGTCAGGGCCCTCCAATTATACTCGGTGTCTTGAGTGCGTAAAAATGAGCGTGCGTGAACCTCAGAATTGAATTAACAACGGTAATTACCGCGGAGCACGCTGTGCATGGTTCTACAAATTATGCGTCAGTTAATAGAATTTGCGTGGCATTACCACAGTATATTAGATGTCATACAGTAGATGTAGTAAAATTTCTTAACGGACACGGAAATTTTGAAATTATTTTTTAGTTTCAGATTATTACCTTCACCAATCTGTCTTTGCTAAACTTCCCATTTAAAATTCACATACTTTGGGAGTGTGATTTCTGGTACGAGCGTGATAATAGGTTAAATACCTTGCAACGTAATATATCTGTAAAAGTTTATTATACAGATCTT
Organism: Pseudoips prasinana; assembly: GCA_951640165.1. Classification (NCBI taxonomy): domain Eukaryota; kingdom Metazoa; phylum Arthropoda; class Insecta; order Lepidoptera; family Nolidae; genus Pseudoips; species Pseudoips prasinana. Next base: position 31,773,220 of record OX621252.1, read on the forward strand.
GTACAAACAGGCAACAATTTCCTTGCGTTTAAGCACTTTTACCATATTTACTATTATATGGATTAATCACTTGATAGGGCTCTCAAAATTTATCTTTTGAAGCTGGCTTCTCCAGTTGCTACTTTCTTGTATTATAACGCTACAGTCTTTATTCCAACTCCTTCTTGTTTCTTTTTGATTAAATTCCTTGCAAGATCCAAGAGAATTAAAGCAATCAAACCTAATCCTGGGGACTGCTGTTGATCCTGGTTTACAGAAGTTGCAGTGGTAAGTTAGAGTGAGGGACTAGACCTATATAGATCATTAGCTGTGCCCCGCGGTTTTACCCGCGTTAAATTTTATAAATTATCACAGCTCCTCCCCCGTAGGTGATAGCGTGATAATATGTAGCCTATATGTTGACCCGACCTTTTAGTAATATTCATGCAAAATTTTAAGTAATTACATGCAGTACTTTTTTGAGTTTAGCCCGGACATACAGACACATAGACAAAAAATCTAAAAACTATATTTTTGGCGTCGATATCGATTGTAGATCACGCCCCAAGTATCATTTAAAAAAATATTCAATGTGCAGTTTTGACTTTCCTACGATTTTATTATATTTATATAGATTAGGCTCAGTTATTGTGCCATAAATTAAATAAATATATTGTAATCCAAATTTATAGTTTTGTATTTTATAATATCTTACATATCTATAAAATACCCGTTATATCAATTTTTTTTTGATATTGGCAATATTGTGCGTCGATTACATGGAATGCCTTTAGATAATATTGAAGTAGGCTAAAGAGGAAGAATCGACATAATGTGCATCAAACTTTTGAATATAATTATTTATGGTGATTAGGGTGAAGTACGTGGCATTTAGTTACTTACTTATTGCATGAGCAGTTGCTGCCCTAGCGACAGAGTTGTTCAAGCCAGGCTAGACCTGTGACATGGCTTTACGATTGTTGCCAAATGGCTACCACCGGGACCGGCAGCTTAACGTGCCCTCCAGAGTACGGAAACGCTCAGAAATTAAACCACTTTTGCGGTCACCCATCTATGAATTGACCGCGAGCCTAGTTGCTTAATCTCGCCGTTCACTTACGGACCGGTGTGAGCATCTGACAATTAGCCCCTATCTGTTATATTATTTCTTTATTTACTATGACGTATTGATAACGAGACAGCCAGGACAGTAGCAGCGGAATGTTTAATATTAGTCTTTTTGAATTGTCATTTTTACTACCCACTACGCAGAACATATTAAAGGGCAAGGGAGTGTGTGCAAACACAGATGGACGATCTATCCCCCTATACTCATATCATCATATCAGCCGAAAGACGTCCACTGCTGGACAAAGGCCTCCCCAAAGATCTCCACAATTGCCAGCCTTGCCTTGCGCTATTCGCATCCAGCAGTTTCCAGCGACCCGCACAAGATTATCGGTCCATCTTGTAGGGTGCATAATGTCAAATAAATAAAAAAATAAACAAATATATATAACCGGGAAGAAATTAGATTCAGGGTTGACATCTTTACGTGATTTTAAAGGGATTCTCGACTTTGGTTTGTTATTGGGTGGTTTTATTGCCTAAATATCCTTACATAACTTTTTGTTCGATCCGGGATATGAACCCATGCTTGAACATTTTACCATTCTACTAACGAGACAGGCGTACATACAACTATATAAGTACGTTTAAAACAAAGTACTTTCACGGTCCTTTTTCAAGTTTCTTTCCTGTTTATGAGCGTAATCTGTGATATTGCTTGGGGTTTATCGAGTCTTGACATTTTTTATGGTTCTATGGTAGTAGGACGTGTATTTATGTTTTCCATGAAGTAGCAGAGTGAGGATGAATTTTGACATAAAACTTGGTTATGACAAATTGTGTCAAGCTTGTTGAGGTTGAGTTCATAATAATAAAAAAGCAACGATAATATTAATTCGTTTGAATGACTTGTTTGTTTCATTCATCTTTTCTGTACCGTTCAAGTCAACAGTACATACTGTAGGTAATACTTTGATACGTTTTGCCGAGTAATTAATGTATTTTAATTGCTTGCCATGTCTGAAAAATGAACGAGGTCTATGATACTAATGATGAGTTGATCTATAAAACTACGGAATGGATCTGAATTTAGTTTTTACCAAAATTAGATAGATTTTTGTAAGTATCTTAACGTTGATTGCTTATTGTCAAATTGAAGTTTGTAATGGATAATAGCAAATTAAATATATTTACCACTGTTATATTAAATACTAACCTTATAATAACTAATGACCACAGTTGCACTTTTAAAATTAATGCTGATTTTGATATTCATCATCATCATGTCAGCTGAAAGACGTTCACTGTTGGACAAATGCTTCCCCAAGGCTTCCCACAACCGCCGGACTTGAGCTACCTGCATCAGCGGCATCCTGCGACCCATGTAAGACCGTCGGTCCAACTTGTGGAGACCTTAACCTTACTGCCCCCGTGGCCGTCGGTTCTACGAGCTTTGTCTTCTTCAGTTTGGGAATTCTTCAGGCTATGTTGGTTCGCCTGCGAATATTAACATTTCTCGTTAGATCACGCAATGATTTTCCGAGTATTGATAGCCCTCTCCATTGCTCTCATGGATAATATTGAGCCAACTTATGAGTTCCGTATTAAGCGACCACGTCTCTGTTCTGTAACTTGCCACTGGCAAACCACATTCGTCGAAGATTATCGACTTGAGACACTGCGGTATTTGAGATGACAAATCCACAATTAATTGTAAAGGCATTAATATATTTTTATTACGTTTTTATTATTAGCTTCATACGTAACGAGCACATAGGTACACACACAAACTGAACGGAAACTTTGGACAGTTTGAACATGACTTCGACTTTCTTCAAAACGTCGTGGTCAATGACAATTTAATATTTTATACAGTTAGACCCGTTATCCTCACTAGGATAATCAGGAAAAGCGATTTATAATTCCTCTATAACTGGTAGTGTCTTTTTGTCAAGCAAGTTTTGAGATGAATAAAGTAATAGTTTAAAATCTAAACACAAGATTTTATAGAAAATCTAACTAAAAACAACCGGCCTAGTGCGAGTCGGACTCGCCCATGAAGGGTTCCGCAGCAGCAAGTATTTCAGTTGATTAAATGAAAGGTAAATTGCGGTTTACGATTTATGACGCATAAAAAAACTACTAACTAGATCTCGTTCAAACCAATTTTCGTTGTTAATTTACATGATAATGGAGATCATATAAACTGTTTGCGGAAGTAATATCTGATGAAGATTGTAAGTATGGCTTTACAATCTTCATCAGATATTACTGCTGGACATCGATGCTATTTATAAATGGAGCCTAGAGAATAAGATGGAATTTAATGCAGCAAAGTGCTGTGTAATGACTTTCGGTCGTATGCGATGCCCAGTAGAGTACGACTACAAGATAAATGGTGACAGTGTGACTCGTTCAACCACCACAAAAGATCTCGGTGTCACATTCGACCGTAAGTTAACATTCCACGACCACATAACTTTGCTAGCGAGAGAGTCTTTTAAGCGCCTAGATTTCATTCTTAGATGCTCTAGAGACTTTCGGAATCATCATGTGATTCGGTTAATTTTTGGGGCATTGGTTCGTTGTAAACTTGAAACCGCTATGTGTGTGTGGAATACTCATGAGAGCACTTATGTGCTTTTACTTGAAAAGGTTCAGAAGGCGTTCCTGAGGTACCTTTATAAACACGTTAATAGATACTATCGATTCATGTATCCCACAAAATTTCTGTTAGGCTGTCTGGGATATAATTCGTTGGAAGTCAGGCGGAATACATGTCAACTTGCAGTAATGTGTAAGATTCTGCGGGGAAAAATTGATGCGCCAGATCTCCATGTTGAGCTGTGTCGAGACTTTGTTCCTGATAACTATCGTCGTCTTCGCCGCCATGAATTGTTTGCCGTGCCACGTTGCCGTACCGTAGCGCGCGCTAAGTCACCTATACCGCGCAGCCTCACAGTACTCAACGCTTTCCTGTGTGTCAATCCTGACCGTGATTTGTTTGCGGATGGATGGTCGGAAATGTCGGTCCCCCCGACACTCATTTTTCAACTTTGGAAGTGTCTCTCGTGCAAACTATTCAGTTTAGAAAAAAATGATATTGGGAACCTCAATATCATTTTTGAAGACCTATCCATAGATACCCCACATGTATGGGTATATTGTGTGGTATTTTTGTGCAAAAATCTTAATGCGGTTCACATAGTACATCTACTAACCAAGTTTCAACAGTACAGCTCTAATAGTTTCGGAAAAAAATGGCTGTGTCATACGGACGGACAGACAGACATGACTAATCTATAAGGGTTCCGTTTTTTGCCATTTGGCTACGGAACCCTAAAAATGGAAAATAATATTAAAATATTTATAAAAAAATATTTATTGTATAAAAGCATGGGGTGCGTTGTGTCATGAGTAGTTACAGGGATTATCATTTTGATTATATCTTAAAAATCACCCACACTTTTTTTTTTTTCCTGTTTTCTAGCCTTCATGTTCGAAATTTACTTCCTAGGACATAATTACACCGTTGCTTACTATATACATACATTTTTGTAATATGATAAAGCTTTTTCCGTAAAACCATCACAAATCTTCATTTCATTAATAGAAAAAATCACTCCTCTATTTTCAGAATACTATGGAGGACAAAACCAGTCTTGAAAAATATATGACGATATTTAAATTCTTAACGTTCTTCAATGGACAATGGAGTGCCTTGAGATGAATATTGATGGCTGAAGATTATTATTAGATTTTCCTATTTAAATTCTTGGGTAACAGAAATTTGCATTGCTTAGTTACGCACGGCTACATATCAAGCTATACAATTCCAAAATAAGCTGACCTGTCATTGTCTGGAAATCCTATACAATGCGAGATCAGCTTATACTGGGAATGTATAGCTTGATGTGTAGCTGTGTTGTTACCTATTTACTTTTATATCTTAGGAATAACAAAACATTCAGCGTCGCGAGTATTTTGTTATTCCTAAGATATAAAGAGAAAATAATAATGTCCTCCTGGTCAATTTCCGCTACATCGGCTCTCACGACACTAGCCAGTCTCAGTGGAAACTAGCCATTTGCGCGGGACATATTATAGTAGTATGTGCGCAAACACATACAGCATTTTCTATATTATCACTCTCTCTCCGACTGACACGACCGGAAAGAGGTCAGCTACAGAACCAACGGCTGTAGGTTAAGCATCTAAATCAAAACAAAATCAAATCAAAAAGTCATTTATTCCGTTAAAATATTACATTTGTGTGGAATCGTCAATTTTTTACCCTACCGTGGAGTGCATGACGTGGCAGCTACTGAAAAAGTAAGTACTAGCCTAAGTACGCGGCCAGTCTATAAATGACGGTCAAAATGTTTTAAGTTCTGATCGTCTCCGTGCTTCGAAGGGCACGTTAAGCTGTCGGTCCCGGTTTAAGCCATTAAACAACAATCGTTAGGCCATGTCGGCGGCCTAATGGGCGGCTTGAACAGCTCTGACACTAAGGTAACCAGTACCCATACGATAAAGTAAAGTAATTTAAAACATTTTTTGAATACTTGTTAAATCATATCTTTTGTTAATATAATGATTATATTTTTAAAAAGAAGTATCGATTGGATTTTATAAATTCGCGTCTGAGAACCGCGGTGCGGTGGCGGAGGGCTTAACGTACGTGGGACCGAATACTCCGTGGATCGTGGGATCGATTCCCACCCGCACTTCGTCATGTCAGCCAAAGTACGCCCACTACTGAACAAAAGCCTCCCCAAAGAATCGGGGGATTTGCCATAATCGCCACGTTTGGTAGACGGGTTGGCGATCGCAGTTTGATGGTCATAGTTCACAGAAACCCTGCCTATTCTCTGGTAGGTATTCCCTCGGACGGTTTCTACGTGCCCCACGTGATGGGGTGATGATATTCTATGCCGTCACCACATAGCATAAAAAAATACAATTAATTTTTAAACTAATAATAAGAAATTTATTTATAAGAAATTTTAACTATAATGCTATAAACTAAACTAAAATAAACTAACTAAACAATATGTAGTAAAAATATTAGACTTAAACTAGATAATTAAACATAATCTCTTGACAATACCTTGATACGAGCTAGCTAAATATCATTTCTGTAATAAAATAAATTTTATAAATGTTTTCATACAACATGTACCTAAATATCTATGTTACTAGAAATAATATCTAATGTATACAACTATATTACTACAAACATGTTCTGACTATTTACAAGCGCTTTTTTAAAGTCTACGTGAATAAAAACCTTTTTTATTTTATTTTAAAAGGCAATCCATTAAGCGCTCCGCATCGGCATCAAAGGGTATCGTGCCCAGAAGGCTGGCAGAATTGCCACGTTGTATGGCAATGCTTATTTAAACTAATTTAAAACAGTACATTCTACTACGTGTATAACCAATTACCAACCCAACATGCCTACTTTTAACCATGTTTGACACTTTCAAAAATAATACCAAATATGGAAGGGTCATAAATTAATTTTCATTATGTCACAGATAATACAAAACATGCGAGTGTCACAACAGGTCTCGTTGACATCATTGACCATAACGTAGTATATGAGGTGACCATATACCACGTTTTGTCGACATCAAATACAACATATATATGGTACAACCATACACTGAGTATATCGGACATCTTTCTCATCATCTTTTTTTTGCGCGCGGGTAGTTGTTGAAAGAAGTTGAACTATATTGATCTGCTCAATTTATATTTAATTAAATTTAATTAACAGTATTATTATAAACATTTTATGTGCTTAAAGTTAAGTTAATACACTCACCCTGCCAGCCTAGTGTTATCTCTCTTCTATCACATCACATAACAATTATCATCACTATTTGCAATGGAGTCCATGCAGCATGCTTTCACAAGTATGAAGGAGAACCTTATGAAGCGCATGACTGAGTTTGAAGAGCTCCAGAAGACACCCAGAACACCTGCCACTGCAGACACACTAGCACTGGAATTTGCTGCATTCAAGAAGTTTGTGTACGAATCCTTCAGCTGCTTCCAACAGCAACTAGATGCTCTTGTTCTCTGTTGTGACCAAATGGAGATGCGAGGTAGGCGTAGAATGCTCTTGTTTCATGGCATACCAGAAGAGAAGAAAGAAATGTCCACTCAGGTTGTTGTTAACACCATCACAGAGCATTTGAAACTATCAGATTTTTCCAAATCTGATGTACTGCGTTCACATCGCTTAGGCCGCGCTCCGACCTCTGATAGACCCAGGCCCATGCTGGTGGAATTCACTAATTATCAAGCCCATGATAGCGTGTGGTTTGCTAAAACCAAATTTAAAGGCACTACAATCACAATCTCGGAGTTTTTGACCAAGCCTAGACATGAAGTCTTTATGACTGCACGCCAGCGGTGGGGAATATCTAGTTGCTGGAGTCGACACGGCGTGATATATATTCAAGCCTCAGGGGGCCAAATACATAAGGTGGTCACGATGAACGATCTCAACAAAATTGTGTTTGTAACGGTGCAGGAGGGCAATACGCAGGAAAGCACGTCAACCAGCAAGCCTGTTACAGCAGCAGGCTGGCCTAAACGAGGTGCTGTCTCCAAGAAATAAATTCCATCATTCATCAGATATCATCCGGCCTGTAGTGAAAGCCATTTTGAACACAAACACTTGTGATACTGTGTCTGGTACCCACTTTTCTAATAACTTCTTGCCTTTAGTTTTTATTTGACAAAACATTTTATTAATTATATGAGCTACCTTCTTATTATTCGTTACTAAGAATTAATTCTTTAGGTCAGTTTAGGTTATCTGTCACATGATTTTTTACCGTATTGTTTTTTGACAACAACTGTCAAATTGTTGTACCTACTGTATGAATTATAAAGAGAAGGAGCAACATCTGTAGCTGTTATATTGATTCTATGGATTGTTAAGAAAAGGAGCAATATCTCGTTTTAAAATAGTCCATAATTAAAATATTCAGTTTATCTCTTTACTTTAAACCATGCTTAAATGTTTTGATGTTTTTCTAGCTGTAAGATGATAAATTGCTTTAAATTAAAGATTTTTCTCTTTTTCTGTACGTGTTATATATAAATAAAAGCGTTACATTTTACATTTTTAGACACATTCTTTTCAAATGGAATCTGTAAATGTTTATTGTTACTAGAAACGATGTTACCTATGTGGCACTTCACTGGCAGGTATTGAGTGTAGATTACTGTAATATTAGAAAAGTTAGTCAATAGAATTATTTGTAAGTAGAATTATTATATTTATTTTAATAGTAAGTAAGTATATGTTATATGTCTAATGCTGAAGATGTAGATACTGATGCTGATTTTTTTTCGATTAGTAGTGATGACGACAGTTTTGTCAGTATACCATCGCTCGCTGACAGCCTTGAATGTATTTTTTCTGATGTTCTCGGGAATTTCAATGTGATTCATATAAACGCCCAAAGTATTCCGGCTCATTTCCCCCATATGCTGGCAAATTTTCAGTGCAAAAATATCCACGCTATCCTTATTTCTGAGTCATGGCTTAAACCATGTCTCCCTTCAGCCTCTTACTCACTTCCTGGATTCCAACTGATTAGGAATGATCGAACTAGTTCGGTAGGTGGTGGAGTTGCTATATACTTACGAAATAATTTTAAATTTACAATTCTCAGCATGTCCTCGCAACCGCCACCTGCCAGTGCTGGTGAGCATCTCCTTATCGAAGTTGAGCTTCACCACACTAAAGTTTTACTTGGTGTGTATTACTGTCCATCTCTTAGAATAAATTTTTTCTCCTCTTTTGAACTATTACTTGAAACTTTCTTGCCTTCTTACAGCCACACGATTGTGATGGGTGACTTCAACACCTGTTTGTTGAAAAATGATTCTCGTTCTTCAACCCTTATTTCTGTTGCGGAATCTAGTAATCTATCTATACTTCCTCTTAATGCCACTCATCATTTTCCTCATTCTACTCCTTCTCTTCTAGATCTTATTCTTGTCTCTTCGAAAGACCACATCGCTAAGCACGGACAGTGCGTAGCCGATGCTTTCTCTTATCACGATCTCCTTTTCCTATCTTATAAAATTCGCCTACCTAAGGCAAAATCAAAAATCATTCTTCAACGTAATTTTGGTGGTATTAATTTGGATTCTCTTCGAGCAGATGCTAGCAGAATTGACTGGTCTCCTCTTATAGCCGCTGATTCAGTTGATGAGAAAATTAACATTTTCAATAAAAATATTCTTAGTTTATACGATGTGCATGCCCCACTTCGAAAAATTAGGGTAAAGCACCTCCCCGCACCGTGGTTAACGCCTGAAATAAAAAGTCTCGTAGCTAAGAAAGCAGCAGCTAAGTCGCGTTTCGCGAGTAGGCCTAACGATGTAAACCGTCATAAATATATTTCTCTTCGAAATCGCTGCAATAAGGTGTGTAGGTATTCACAACGCCAACACATCCACAACTCGGTTGAGAGTGGAGATCCAGCTAAAATATGGAAATTTCTGCGTTCATTGGGAGTTGGGAAAGCTCGAAATGAAACTACTCCTAATAATTTAGACATTAATTCACTCAATTTGCACTTCTCAACTTCGCTCATTTTTGACAGGGCAACAAAATTAAACACCTTAAGAGATCTATCATTAGTTCCCTCTCCCAGCTATTCTCCCTTTTCTTTTAGTCAAGTTTCTGATTGTGACGTTAGGAAGAGTGTTTTATCCATCACTTCTAACGCAGTAGGCAATGACAATGTCACCCGTAATATGGTCCTTCCTATCCTCAACGAAATTCTTCCTGCCATAACTCACATCTTAAATTCCTCTATAAGTTCGGGTATCTTCCCAGTGATATGGAAAGATGCCCAAATAATTCCCCTTCCAAAAAAAGCCAAACCAGCATCCTTTTCCGACTACCGTCCTATTTCAATCCTTCCGTTCCTGTCCAAAGTACTTGAACGCCTTGTCCACAACCAATTAAGTGCTTTTCTCACAATAAATAACCTCCTTAATCCCTTCCAGTCTGGTTTTCGTCCTGGCCATAGTACTACCTCAGCCCTGGTCCATATTACAGATGACATTAGAGCTGGATTGGAACGTGGACATCTAACAGTGCTAGCCCTGTTAGATTTCAGCAATGCGTTCAATTCCGTGGATTTTGATGTGTTGCTGGGGATATTGCGCACTCTTAACGTATCTCCAACAGTTATTGACTGGTTTCGTAGTTACCTGTCTGGCCGCAGGCAATGTATTCGTATTGATAATTCCTTTTCTTCTTGGTGTAATACTATTGCAGGCGTGCCTCAGGGTGGCGTTTTGTCTCCACTATTATTCACAATTTTTATAAATTCTATTTCTAAACGTATTAATTCTTCCTACCACCTTTATGCAGACGATCTTCAGATTTATAATCAGGCTCCGTTAAATAAATTGGCTGAAGCTGTGAATAATTTGAATACCGATTTAGATAACATCAGTGAGTGGAGTCGTGCTCACGGACTACACGTTAACCCACAGAAGACTCAAGTGATTGTTGTTGGTAGCTCAAGGATGTTGGCTAAGGCATCTTTGTCACAACTACCACAACTTCGTTTTGGAGGCAATGTTTTACAAATAAGTCGTGAAGTTAAAAACCTAGGCATATTCTTTGACAGCTGCCTTTCCTGGGGCCCTCAACTACAAAACGTCAGTCGGAAAATTTTTGCATCAATTGGATCCTTGAGAAGACTTCGTAACTTCCTCCCAACTACCACCAAAATCGCGCTTGCTCAATCCCTTCTTCTCCCAATACTAGATTACGCAGATGTCAGCTATCTTGATCTTACAGAAGCCCAACTTGATAAACTTGAGCGTCTCCAAAACGTCTGCATAAGATTCATATTCGGTCTTCGGAAATATGATCATATCACTGAATTTCGTAACAAGCTCAAGTGGCTACCCATTCGCTTTCGCCGGAATGCCCATATTCTCTCACTTCTATACAATGTTTTGTTTACTCCTTCAACGCCCTCTTACCTCAAAGCACGCTTTTCATTCCTTTATGAATCACATTCGAGGCTTCTGAGATCATCGAATAATTTAAAATTGACAATGCCAGCACATTCCACAATCTTTCTAGACAAATCGTTTGCTGTGCAAGGAGCTCGCTTGTGGAATGAATTGCCATTGTCAGTACGCCAAGCTCAATCTTTACGTAACTTTCAGAGTCTAGTGAAAGATCACTACCTGTCCCTGCAGAAAGGTACGAAATAATTTACTTTCAACTAGTTTATGAACTTCAGCAACGGTTCCTACTTTAGTTTTGTTTATGATAATGTATTTATTTATTTATTTATGAAATATAAGTATATATATAATATAGTATGTAGGTTAATATATAATATATATGTAATTTATCTTAAATGACTCTTGACATTTTTTGTAATGATACCAGTGCGTATCATTTCTATACTCATGTGCACTGACAACTACCCTATCTCGGTTACTCCATACTCCAATCCCTGCCTAGGTTGCCTGGAAGAGATCACATTTAGTGATAAGGCCGCCAATTGTACCATTTTTTTTAATGTATGCTATTGTATTCTGTAATGTTTTGGTGTACAATAAAGAGTTATCTTATCAATCTCTTGACAATACCTTGATACGAGCTAGCTAAATATCATTTCTGTAATAAAATAAATTTTATAAATGTTTTCATACAACATGTACCTAAATATCTATGTTACTAGAAATAATATCTAATGTATACAACTATATTACTACAAACATGTTCTGACTATTTACAAGCGCTTTTTTAAAGTCTACGTGAATAAAAACCTTTTTTATTTTATTTTAAAAGGCAATCCATTAAGCGCTCCGCATCGGCATCAAAGGGTATCGTGCCCAGAAGGCTGGCAGAATTGCCACGTTGTATGGCAATGCTTATTTAAACTAATTTAAAACAGTACATTCTACTACGTGTATAACCAATTACCAACCCAACATGCCTACTTTTAACCATGTTTGACACTTTCAAAAATAATACCAAATATGGAAGGGTCATAAATTAATTTTCATTATGTCACAGATAATACAAAACATGCGAGTGTCACAACAGGTCTCGTTGACATCATTGACCATAACGTAGTATATGAGGTGACCATATACCACGTTTTGTCGACATCAAATACAACATATATATGGTACAACCATACACTGAGTATATCGGACATCAGCATAGACAACCTGTGGAGAGCATATTTGGTCTTATGGCAGAAAATGACAGACAAAAAGAAAAATTCTACCTGTCATACGTTGTATTTTTAAACTAATTTAAAACAGTACATTCTACTACGTGTATATCCAATTAAGTACCCAACATAAGTAACAAACTTACATGTTTTAACAAATGGTCGGAGCTTGCGTGACGGTGCTGCCGTCGGATTCAATTTGATTGGCCACAATTAGGGGCGAGTTGTACTGAAAAATAAAAGAAATACTACAATGGGTTTGTTTTGTTGAGGGATAATTGTGATGGTTAAAGGTACCCATTCAAGGACGTGACTACGTGAAAATCGATGTTACTGAAAACATACGACTTTGTTTTGAAAATATATCTATACATATAATAAAATCGTAGGAAAGTCAAAACTGTACATTGAATATTTTTTTAAAAGGATACTTGGGGATAATCTACAATCCATATCGAAGCCAAAAATATAGTTTTTACAATTTTTGTCTGTGTGTTTGTTTGTCTGTATATATGTCCGGGCTAATCTCAAAAAGTACTGCATGGATTTACTTAAAATTTTGCATGAATATTACTAAAAGGTCGGGTCAACATATTATCACGATATCACTTACGGGGGAGGAGCTGTGATAATTTATAAAATTTAACGCGGGTAAAACCGCGGGGCACAGCTAGTAAATAAATAAGTTGAAACAAGCAGTCTTGAATATGAAGTAATTTATTTTATTTACTCTTCGAATGAGTAGTGGTTACACTAGTGTCAGAGTTGTTCAAGCCGCCCAGTTGGCCTCTGATATTGGCTTAACGAATGTTATCCAATGTCTTCTACCGGAATGGACAGGTTACCGTGCCGACCGAAGCACGGAGGCTCTCAGAAATTGGTCACCCATCTATGCACAGGCCACAAGCCTAGTTGCTTAACCTCACCAAACACTTACGGACCGGTGAGAGCATCAAGCTCAGCTCAGCTAATTTTAGCAACGCATGATTGCATGCGTTGCTAAAATTATTGATGATAGAACAAGTTAATGTATCACGGTTTTGTAGAATACTACTCTGTCATGAAAGTACCGGAAAAAGATCAATAATATACAAAATGTTTGTTATTCATCCAAATTTATTTTATCACCTTCAAAGTATGCTCCTTCAGAAACGATACACTTACGCCAAAGAATAATCCATTCATCAAAACATTTTTTACACGCTGCTTTCGGAATTGAGTTCAGTTCTCGTCACGAATTCTCCTTTATGTCTTCTACCGATTGAAAACGGGTACCACGAAGTGGTCATTTGAGTTTAGGAAAAAGAAAAAAGTCAGCTGGAGCCATATCTGGTGAATATGATGGTTGCTGGATGGTATTTGTTGAGTGTTTGGTCAAAAATTCGTTCACAATGATGGTGTGCGAAGGCGCATTATCGTGGTGCAAAATGCAAGAATTTTCATTATGAAATTCGCAATACACACTATATATGATATTAATTACTAAAACCAGCACTGTATTTAATATAAATAACAGATACAACTCAAACTCCGCGCCTAAATGGAAAACAGTTGTGCCAATCTAACAAAAAAAAAAAAACAAATATTTGAATTTGGAACCATAAACAAATCATCCATTCCCGATACTTTTTGAATGAATGCACGAGAGCTTATGTGTACCTATTATAATTATGTCACAATAAGTGTTCTAGTGTTCTTAGTGTGTTGTGTTGGCGAACGTCGTTGTAGAGTTCGAGAGTGGAGTCACTATGGTATGTGTAATGGGATGATGTAGTGTGTTTGTTGTGGTCGATAGGTGAACTGGGTGTGTATTAGTGGAGCACAAACGCGTGCCACCTCTATGCAGTTCCCGTTGCTCACTACTTCTGCTATCACTAATACAGTTTGCCCCTTATATAATAATAATAATATATAGGGAAAATCACAGATCATGCTAGCCCCAAACTAAGCAAAGCTTGTACTATGGGTACCAGGCGACGATATACATACTTATATAGATAGATAAATACTTAAATACATAGAAAACATCCATGACTCAGAAACAAATATTCGTGCTCATCACACAAATATTTGCACTTACCGGGATTTGACCACCAGCTTCGTAGGCAGGAGCACTACCAACTAGGCTACGGTGACCGTTACATGCCCCTGCGATCTACAAACTACACCTAAATTCCTTACATTGGTAAGGAATTTAGGAGTATTAAGTAATTTTTTCATGCCTTTGGTTACATTATCGGAGTTTTAGTACGGATACCTAATTTTTAAAATATAATATTGCCTATGTTACTCGGAGATTGTGTAACTTTCCAACGATGAAATCATTTTTCAAATCGTTCCAGTAGTTTCGGAGCCTATTCAATACAAACAAACAAATCAATATAATAATAATATCTTGGGACATAATTCACACACGGCCATCTGATCCCAAACTAAGCACCAGCAGCACCACTATGGAAACCAGATAACTGATAATCTACATATACTACTTTTATTTTGTAAATACATAATTATATAGATAATAACACCCAGACGGAGGACAAACAGACATGTTCATGCACACAAATATCTGTCCTGGGTGGGAATCAAACCTGCGGCGTGAACGGCAAGCATTTACCATCCACGCCAACCAGCCCGAGATTATTAGTATAAACAATGTACCGTAGTAAAGATATTTAATTATGAAGCGTAATACATAGCAATGCTTTGAAGCGTCTTCATTACAAGATGCATCACAAACTCAAATAAACCCAACTTGTGAAAACCGCAGCATAACTTTGAAGTAACTTATCGTGTATCATGCAACTTTAGCGACTCAGGTAAGTTAAGAGTAAGGTGACATTGTATTATGTTTTGAATAGGAGCATATTTTGCAAAATACTTAATAGCTTCTTGCAGTTTTATAGCAATGGTGGTGGGCTTTCTTGGTTCACAGCCAAGCATAGTTTTCTAGAACAGAGGTGTCCCAAGATATTTATTAATCTTTAATTGTAATTGTATGGTTCACGTCAAGGAACATCACTACTCCATCTGTTTTTTTATACTATAATGTCCTCCTACCCGAATTTCGGCCACGGCGGCCAGTCTCATAGTCTCATATACATGCAAAATTTGAAGTAAATCCATGCAGTACTTTTTGAGTTTAGCCCGGACATACATACAGACAAACAGACAAAAATTCTAAAAACTATATTTTTGGCTTCGATATCGATTGTAGATCACGCCCCAAGTAAATATTCAATGTACAGTTTTGACTTTCGTACGATTTTATTATATGTATAGATAAGTAAGATTTAAAAAAAATAAAGCAGGACTGTCATGTTGGAAACGACACATATGGCCACTCCTGTCATTATGAGTTTAGTTTAAGTTTTAATGAGCAACACTATATTGACTTATATACGATTGAATGTTGAGAACGTCGATACTACAAACTTAAGTAAGATTGTGAATATCTTTGCTGGAGGTTGTGTACTTTCATTTAAGGATTTGACTGATTGATTTAGTGGTTGCTTAATGGCTGATTGACCCGACAAGCTCAGCTCTCCGTGCTTTGGAGGGCACGTCAAATTGTCGGTCCCGGTTGTAGCCATTAGGCAACAGTTGTTAAGCCATGTCAGAGGCCTACTGGACGGCTTGAACAACTCTGACCCCAGAGTAACCACTGCCCATACCGTTCAAGTGATCTGACCCCCATTTCGAATTCCATCTTTTTACTTCAGCGCCGCCTGAGATGTGGCCCATAAGGGTGCCCTCAGGTATTAGTCGTTTAAATTAAGCTACTGGTTGAGAGCCTTTTGCGCTAGCCAACTGCTCGCTGTTTTCAATTCTTTAATTTGATATACTATTGCTAAATGTAACAATAATAGCGTAGTAACTTGCTATTTATTATTTATTTAAGAATATTAAAAATACATGTGACGAAACAGACCGCACGGACGGACTAATTTAAAATATTTTGTTACTTTAATTACTGTTTTTAAACTGTGTTTATGTAATACATTGTGAGCTTGACAAGTACAAGTGTATGTAAATACCCAAGTGCTGAATAAATTTCATTATTTCATTATTATTTCATTTCATTTCATACAATAAGTAAGTAAGTATGCAATCGAAACGCTGTAGTGTAGTTGGTAAACAAAAGGTTTTTGTATAACGTTCAATGTTCTTATTTGAACTTTTCATGAACACTTTAAATAAATTTTTAAGGTTACGACCAGGAGGACTACCGCCTAGGGCTCCGGTCATCATGATCGGCGTTCAAATAGATTAAGGTTCTTCATCATCATCATCATCATATCAGCCGAAAGACGTCCACTGCTGAACAAAGGCCTCCCCCAAGGATCTCCACAATTGCCGATCTTATGCTATTCGCATCCAGCGGTTTCCAGAGACCCGCACAAGATCATCGGTCCGTCTTGATTGCCTTGATTAAGGTCAAAAATTACGTAAACAATCGTACAATCGGCTTCAACGTTGAAAATCGCTTCCAGACCATTTATGACATCACATGTGCCCATGGAATTCGATGAAACGAATGATTTTGTCATTTCAACCTGACTGCACGTGTGGTGGCGGCTAAGACAGTCGCCTCGCCACTTCGTGTCGTGGGTTCGAGTCCCGCGCCGGACAATTGTTTGTGTGACCCATAAATAGTTGTTATGAATCTGGATGTAATGTGTGTCCGTCTACTATGTCTCGGGACAATGTCACACAGATCATCCTAGCCCCAAACTAAGCAAAGCTTGTACTATGGGTACCAGGCGACGATATACATACTTATATAGATAGATAAATACTTATATACATAGAAAACATCCATGACTCAGATACAAATATTCGTGCTCATCACACAAATATTTGCACTTACCGGGATTCGAACCCAGGACCACCAGCTTCGTAGGCAGGAGCACTACCAACTAGGCTACGGTGACCGTCAATTACGGTAACCGGTACTATATGTTTGTAAAGTACCCCGTGATACAGGGATTAGGTTTCCTAGTTGTCTTAAATAAATATATTAGAAAGACGATCACGATCACGATGACCGGTGGATTACGCGGTAGCCCACCCATGGAGACTCGAAACACCTAAAGAGTGGCAGTTGCGTTATCGGCCTTTAAGAGTCAGCAAACGAGTCTTGCTGACCCTTCCCACCAACCCGATGAGGTCTGACGACCTAACTCACACGCAGAATTACAACATAAAAATTATTTAAAATAAATAAAAAATAAAAAAGGTTTTTATTCACGTAGACTTTAAAAAAGCGCTTGTAAATAGTCAGAACATGTTTGTAGTAATACAGTTATTATTTCTAGTTGCTTATTACAGATATTTAGGTACTGACGCCAGCACATCAAGCTACCCTAATCTGTCAATTTTCCCCAATTGAAAATGAACCTTATGCTTATGTGATAGAGTTGAAAATCTATAAAAGAAATTTGACAGATTGGGATAGCTGGATGTGCTGGCGTCTGTACATGGAATGTTAAACATTTATACAATTTATTTTATAATAGTAGTGATATTTAGCTAGCTTGTATTAAGTTATTGTCAAGGAGATTATGTTTAGGTTTAATGATTGAAATTTATATTTTACTACATATTGTCTGAATGGTTCTGTCTATATTAAGGTATTCAGTATTATTATTATAACGGACCTTGTGTTTAAACCGGGCGCGCTTTAATGCTACCACCGGATCCAATGCGCCCCAACTGAGAAGACCTTAGTATTATTAAGGAATGTCTTCTGTAAGGTGGAGGTGATTCCCCAGTAAACGCTATGCCCTGCCACTCTTAAAATTAACTTATGACGTCACTAATGACGTCACATAGTGCTCATAGAAGCCGATTAAACGAATAATTTAGTCATTTTCAACGTTCATATATTTGAAAGCCCCGCGGTAGCCCGCCATATCCAGTCTTTACTTGGTAAAACTGCTTTTAACAACACTTGGATCATAATAGTAATAATAATAATGTCCTCCTAGCTGAATTCGGCAACGGCGGCCAATCTCAACAGAGATTGGCTATCTGCGCGGGACATAGTATAGTGCTCAAGTGTGTGCGCAAACACAGGAGCACTTTCTATTCCATCACTCTCATGATCCGATGGGACGCCTTAACGACACGACCGGAAAGAGGTCAGGCACAGGACCAACGGCTTTACGTGCTCTCTGAGGCACGGGGGTATAATACCGCCAACTCCCAGACTTCAGGCTGATGCTCAGAAATTTTTCTTTTTATAGAAAAGTCCTGAAATCATTTTTGGTCGGACCTAGGATTTGAACACAGGACCTCATTAACTGGTTGAACACGCTACCGTTAGACCAACGAGGCAGTCAAAAACACTTGGATATGATGCCAAGAATTCAAAGGGCAAAAGCGGTGTACCGTGCGTATAGCCGCATAAACACCAGCTCTAATAACCCAACTATGCAACAGTAAGCAATTTAATGAACTCAAACACAAAGACGCTACAAAAGCTACCGCTGAATCTCAAATAATCCATAGAGCCGTAGGTAGAGCAATATTGCTTCGCTTTGTAGACGACTGCTCTTTCCGGTGCACGGAACTCAACCGGAAGTTTACTTAAAAGGTGGAGGACGCTCGGAATATCAGTAGTGTGGGTATTGTGAGGTACGATACTGATATTTAGTTTTAGGTTGGAGTAGATATGGATTAAACACTCATTATTAAAAAAAAAGCAAGTACAGTAAAATTAGTATAGTAAAGTAGGTATTAAGTATTTATTAATTATTAAGTGTTTTACTATACAATACTATTAGTTAATACTTTTTAAATTTTTGGTTACATAATTATAAATATTATAATACCTAATTATGTCCTGGGATATTATTGACACACGGCCATCTAATTCCAAAGTAAGCAGAGCTTGTACTATGGAAACAAGCGTACTATTATACTACATATACTACTTTTCTTTTTGTAAATACACACTTAAAATACAATCGACTGGTTCTAACGTGTTACTTATTTCTTCTCAGTATATCGTGCTAAATTACGGTGACAAGGGAATCCTAATTAAAAAAAAATTAAATATAATTGTCAGTATATTTCGTTCGTAGCTGAACACAGAGCGTCTACTCCAGATTGGTAGAGGATGCTGGTTCCAGACCCCATTAATGATTTCATATTATTGAAATTAGCTTTACGCTATTATTGCGTACGCTATCATCATCATATCAGCTGAAAGACGCCCACTGCTGGACAAAGGCCTCCTCCAAAGATCTCCACAATTGCCGGTCTTGTGCTATCCCTATCCAGTGACCCTCACAAGGTCATTGGTCCATCTTGTAGGGGGCCTACCCACGTTGCCTTCCGGTTCGGTGGTTGCCACTCGAGAACCTTTCCGCCCCAGCGGCCGTCGGCTCTACCAGCTATGTGCCCTGCCCACAAAAATCATTGCGAATAATGCTATACAATTAAATTTAATAAAAAAAATATGAATATTTTGATTATAATCTCTTTTTTACATAACGTTTATTGAACGCTTTTTTATATCGTGTCTCCTAATAACCGTCTCATAGCATTCCAAGAAACAGACACGGATGTTGTCCCATCGTGTCACGGGTCTGTGACGTCACGAATCACGCAACATGTCGATACTTGTTACATGGCGGAACTAGGGGGAGGGTTGAGTGGTTTTACTCATGTGTAACTTACGGGTGACACTCGGAAGAATATGAATAAGGCAAAATATACAAGTGTAATATATATAAGTTCTGCTAACTTTAAAGGCGAAACGCTTATGCGTAGTAACTAGTATAGTCATAGCGTAAGTAATCATTTATTTGCAAGAATGTAGGTGTTTACAATTGATGTTACAGATATATAAAATCTTTGTACAGATGCCAGCACATCCATCTATCGAATTTCTTTTATAGATTTTCAACTTTATCACAAAGGCATAAGGTTCACTTTCAATTGGGGAAATTAGTCAGTTTGGGGTAGCTTAATGTGCTGGCGTCTGTACATTGTACCTACCTATTTAGGCATGCAAACATGTATGAGCCACATTTGCTCACAATAACCTTAAAACCAATACAACTTTAGTAACATAAAAAAAATAATTAATAGAAGAATCTGTTAAGAATTCTCGAACTGAGTAATAACAATTATTTTAAAATAAGGTGGTGAGTCTTTTTTTAAAAACTTCTAAAGAGCCATTGCCATTTTTTTTAATAGCAAGGTACACGACCAAATGGGTCACCTGACGGTAAGTGATCAGCGCCGCCAAGGACACTCGCAGCACCAGAGGAGCCGCAAGGCGTTGCCAGCCTTTAAGAAAGGAATACGCCCGCTTTTTGCAGGTTGCCATGTCATACCGGAACAGAAATACCTCCACAGTTAATAGATGGCACAGAGCTGTAGTGTGCGGCAAAAAGTTTCTTATGAAACACACGGTGGTAGATAACCATTCATCCAGGTGATAAGGATGAAATTTTCATATTTGGCAAGAGGGACCAATTAACTAATTGGTTTTAGCTCTTATATGTAATAGTAATGTTCTTCTGGTCAAATTTCCAGCCATTTTGGCCAGTCACAATGAAGATTAGCTATCTGCACGGGACACATTTTAGGGCACAAGTATGTATGTGTGCGATCGCAGGTGCACTTTCCATAACATCACTCTTATGAGTCAAAAAAGATGTCAAAAAGAGCCTCGCCAAGAATGGATATGCCGTATCATACACTTGGCAGACGGGTTGGAGATCGCAGTACCAGCTCATAGTACACAGAGAAACGCTGCTGCCCGTTCTCTGATAGATATTCCTTCGGTTCGACTTCTACGCACCCTACGAAATTATATGGGGAGGTGATATTCTTTGCCACCAGCCATACGGCTCTACGAGTATACGATATATTAAGGTTAGGGTTTCTTATTGAATAAAACTCAGAAAAACTTAGATATCCTGATTTATTTCCAAGACACATCGATTGCACAGTAAGAATACATAGACAGATGAGGAAGTGTTGCCATCTTGACACACAAAAGAAAAACACAATGGGCAAAGGCCCTGTCGCTATTCAGCCAAGACCAAGATCTAAAATTTTTATTTAGTAAGTTAACACAATACGTGTGAAAAAGAAAACAACACAAGAAGTTGACAAAATTCAGGATCATTTTATCCTCAAAAACTATATCGAATATTTTTATCTGTTATCTAACGACAAGAAAATAGGATTTGCTTTGACTAATTATTTTCCCAGGTCACCAGATGTATAGTAATAACTAAAGGAAAGAAATTAAATATTAGGACCATGCGTGGGGGGTTGTCAGCACGTGGGATGTTGACTTGGCTAACGTTGTACAGACGCCAGCACATCCAGCTTCCCCAATCTGTCAAATTTCTTTTATAGATTTTCAACTTTATCACAAAAGCATAAGGTTACTTTGAATTGGGGAAATTTGACAGATTGGGGTAGCTTCATATGCTGGCGTCTGTACAATCAACGACAAAAGTAGATGATCAAAACCGGACTATTATACTTATTTTCGTAAATTAGGTAGAAAAGCGCGGCTGTAAAGATTTTCTAAAGCATGTAATTGGTAAGTATACCAGATATTACCTAACAAACTGCTGGGCGACATCATCATCATATCAGCCGAAAGACGTCCACTGCTAGACAAAGGCCTCCCCCAAGGATCTCCACAATAGTCGGTCCTGCGCTGACCACAACCCTTCCAAGATCGTCGGTTTACCTTGTAGGGGGCCTACCCACGCTGCGTACTGGAGTTTTAAATAATAATAATAATATCTAGGCACAATGTCACACAGATCATCCTAGCCCCAAACTAAGCAAAGCTTGTACTATGGGTACCAGTCGACGATATACATACTTATATAGATAGATAAATACTTAAATACATAGAAAACATGCATTACTCAGAAACAAATATTCGTGCTCATCACACAAATATTTGCACTTACCGGGATTCGAACGCAGGACCACCAGCTTCGTAGACAGGGGCACTACCAACTAGGCTACGGTGACCGCCAAATAAAATACATTTAAAACACTAGTACGGGCTTTGTTTTTAATATTTTTATTGCTTTTAAAGTCCTTTAAAACATGAATTTCACAGACACAAACTATACTCAGACTCAGAACAAACCATATCGCAATATAATTGATCATTACTATTGAATTTCCTATTTTGACTATCTACTGTTTCATTAAAGTCGACCGGAAATGAAATGAAATTTATTCAGCACTTGGGTATTAACATACACTTGTATTTGTCAAAGTCACAATTCAGTACATAAACACTGTGGATAGTATAGAAAAGAAAGAAAGAAAAGAAAATATTATTTATTTTTGCTCAGAACATCGGCGCTTATAAATACACAGCGTATTAAAACAAATTGTGATGAACTTATAAACTACTTCTTAAAACTGTACTAACAAATATAATATGACTATTCTTATAAACTACATGTCATCAATAATAAGCGCATCTTACATAGTGCGCCGCTGCGGAACAAAAATAGGGTGCGGTTCAGTTTGGGTACCGTGGCATTGCATAAAGCAGCACCAGCGGAAAACTGATTTTCAACCACAACCTGAGAGTGACAACTTTAGCGTCTCCTCTGTGGAAGACCTATAAAATCAGTAACAAAAAATAAATAATTTACTTCTAATAATAATAAGCCTAAATGGTAGAAAACATTACTAAAATATTTCTTACAATACTAAAACACGAACATAGAAAGTGCAGCAAAATATAATAAATTGTATTTGAATAACGTAGAGTTATATATTTAAAAATATATATAGTATAAAAATAATATATAATAATATATAAAAATATACAAAAGCTATTATTATTATGTACTTATAAAAGTTACAAAAAAAAAAATTGTCCGTCCGTGCGGTTTGTTTTATATTTTCTGATATCCTTAAATAAATAACAAGTTACTAATCTATTATTTTGAAATTTAGTCCTACTATATTAAAATTGTAGAATGGAAGACTAAAGCAAAAAGACGAAATTGACAATCACCGATCACGCGTTAATGGGCCAAAGCGATCCTCGCCGCTGAGGAACCTACCCTAGCTAGCCTGCGGCTTTCTCTAGCTACCTAAGTAGACGACCCGGAGAAGAAATACCTCCCAGAAAATGGGCAGCATGCTGCGATTGCCAACCGGTTTCCCAAGCGTAGCGATTACGGCATATTTCTTCAAAAGATGGACACGACCCCATTGGAGTACTTTGGGGGAGGCCTTTCTTCAGCAATGGAAAATTTCAGAAGTCAAAGGTGAATTTACTTCTGTCTACACCAGAGCGTGTTAGAATGTTATTACATTTCAAAATCCGCGACTTAATCGTGCTTCTTACATTCAGGAAATAATACAATAAAAGCGAGAACTTACCTCATTTCTACTTGCAGGTAATGATCCAAATAGCCTGGTAAAAGCTAACGACTATAGTTAACAAGGAGAAAAAATAACGCGGGAAAGAAAATCACAACTAAAACAAAATAGGACTACTATAAAAGTATTCGAGTTGCAAGAGATAATGAAAAAAGTTGGTCAAATGATCACCCTCCTTCCGGCCGAACAGGGGCGCGTATTTATAAAGTGTTTACAGTTTAAAGTGCTGAAATAAGGTACAGTCTTAATTATAAGAATATCTTTATTGTAGTAAAGCATCACAGAGTGGTAAACATAACTTTAGCCTAAACTAGGCATTGTGCCTGTATCTTGGGTACCGGTCACATGGGTTGTACTTATTATAATATAGGTTTACATACGCAAGGTTCATAATTTAATAAATAAGAAAATAAACAACACTGTTCAATACTTATTATCATAGCGAGATCAAAATTGCTTAACTAATATAATTAAGGTATAGTGTTCATATTAATATATATTTTATTTCCAATTCGAAGAACAGCTAGTAATAGTACGTCAATTAACATGCTCGCTACAACCCCAGTGCTCTTGTGTTTCGGGAACCCGCACTGGACAACTCATTCTACGATCTTTATTAAATACCTTTTTGGAGTCGGGATGTCCTTTTTTAAAATGCCCAGCGATACAGAGATTCATTTGAGATTTCCTTATTGATCTCAATTTCAACTCTAACATAGTAATTATCAATTAAAGATAAATTCTGAGTGGAAAGTTAATTTCTTATTATGGGCGCATCTTCTTGTCAATGGAAATATAAAATTGGTCAGCCCAGAATTCAGTTATAAGGTAAGCGTTGTCAGTAGGATCTATTAGTTATTTAATCGTACAAAGATAACACTTTATTGCACCAAACCGAAACATACATTGAAACATAAGTTAAATTATATATTATTATATTATGAGGTACAAACGGCGGTGTTATCGCTAATATAGCAATCTCTTCCAGACAACCGTTGGATAAACTAAAGCAATGCAGGGAGACAAAGTCAATGCCATAGTTTAAGAAACAGAACCACACCTGTACTTTAGGTTGGAACCGTCCCTAAATCTCGGCTTATGCAGCAATTTCTATACTTTGATCAAAATGGGTCCGGAGTCTGTTGAGAGATGGTCACATTTATTATGCATATTGGAGGTTTTTTCCAATATGCATAATGCAATCCAGTGAAAAATCAGCGATATTTGAGTAAAAACACGCTATACCCCACACCAGGCTTTTTCCAAGCAAGCAAGAAAGAAAGATTTGAAATGTACTTAAATATACTAAAAAAATACACAAATATATGCGCCATGAATTAATTTTTGACTTGTTTCTATTCTAAATTCTAAACAGTAAATCTAACTACGCGACCCGACTCCTCCACTCTTGATTCCTTACAACTTCTGAGAGATAATTACTTCCTAGATGTAAAAACTGGCGTCTTTTGTACTCAAGACAAGAAAAACTTCGCTTTTAACTCTCATAAACTAGGAGGCCGGTTTAAACCGGTGCCAGTTTAACGATATACTTAGCTGTTAGTTTTATCACTTTATGATCATTACCCCTAAACGTTTTATGGACAAAGTTGCGTATTTTGAAACTATTTTTGCGTATATTTTTGTGAACAATTCAGAATAACGAGTTGCTTAAGTGTTTCAGCTATAATAGGTTAGTGTTTCTAGAGCTTAAGAAAATTCATTGTCCGCTACGAAGCAGATGTTATAATTATTTTAGGATGTTACAAGCTGTGCCCCGCGGTTTTACCAGCGTTAAATTTTATAAATTACCACAGCTCCTCCCCCGTAGGTGATAGCGTGATAATATTCATGCAAAATTTGAAGTAAATCCATGCAGTACTTTTTTGAGTTTAGCCTGGACTGTATGTCAAAAACAGACAAACAGACACACAGACAAAAATTCTAATAACTATATTTTTGGCTTCGATATCGATTGTCGATCACGCCCCAAGTATACTTTTAAAAAAATATTAAATGTACAGTTTTGACTTTCCTACGATTTTATTATATGTATAGATGACATGGATGCCAGATCCCCTCTATTGTTGGTGAATCGTTTGGGATAGGTTAGGTTAGAATTGTGAAGGGAAACAAAATATTTTTATTCGTTTGTTGATGTTTCGAACTATCATTAAGTCGGACGTTTGGTTGTTCGATCTATTGAAGCTCGGTATTTTGAGAATAGTAATTATAAACGTTAGGAATATTGAAATTTAGGAATTATAAAACTAGTAGTAATGATAACTTAGAGTTGTAATATTCGGAGTTTTGAACCATTCGGAACAGACGGTCACCGTAGCCTAGTTGGTAGTGCTCCTGCCTACGAAGCTGGTGGTCCTGGGTTCGGATCCCGGTAATTGAAAATATTTGTGTGATGAGCACGAATATTTGTTTCTGAGTCATGGATGTTTTCTATGTATTTAAGTATTTATCTATCTATATAAGTATGTATCGTCGCCTGGTACCCATAGTACAAGCTTTGCTTAGTTTGGGGCTAGGATGATCTCTGGGACATTGTCCCCAGATATTATTATTATTAAAAAAAAATTAAGAAAATCGGTATTCTGAAATTCGTATTTGTGACTGTCGGAATAAAGATTTTCGTATTAATGTAGTGTACCCGCTAACAGGTAATTCTATGGTGACCGGCAAATTGGTTCAATTTATGAACGTCTCCGTGCTTCACAAGGCACGTTAAGCTGCAGGTCCTGGTTATAGTCGTTGGACAATAATCGATAGCCACGTCATAGGCCTACTGGGTGGCTTGAATAACCATACCATGTAACCACTGCCCATACGATATCATCATCATCATATCAGCCGAAAGACGTCCACTGCCGGACAAAGGCCTCCCCCAAAGATCTCCATAATTGCCGGTCTTGCGCTATCCTCATCCAGCGATTTCCAGCGACCCGCACAAGATCATCGGTCCATCTTGTAGGGGACCTGCCCACGCTGCGTCTTCCGGTTCGTGGTCGCCACTCGAGAACCTTTCTGCCCCAGCGGCCGTCGGCTCTACGAGCTATGTGCCCTGCCCACTGCCACTTCAGCTTGGCAATACGATAAAGTCAAATAAAAGTGAACGAAAATATTAAACTCATTTGCAAAAATAATATCCTAGGACATTATTTACACACGGCCATATGATCCCAAACTAAGCAGAGCTTGTAGTATGGAAACCAGATAACTGATATACTACATATTATAATACTACTTTTCTTTTGTAAATACTTACATAAATAGATAATTACACCCAGGCACAGGACAAACAGACATGTTCATGCACGCAAATATTTATCCTGGGTGGGAATCGAACCCACGACCTCCGGCGTGCAAAGCAAGCATTTGCCAACCACATCAACAGGCCTGTCAAATTATAATAAAAAACAGGTAATTTTCTTATTATTCTGTCTAGTAAAAATATACAATACTAAAAAGGTTTTTATCATTTGCGCATATTACTGGCCAGTTAAAAAAACCATTCCATATTCAATTTACCCTAATAAAAGACTGCCTTTATTCATTTAAATTGAATTTGGAACACATCGTATTTTTGGGCGGCTTGAACAACTCAGCTATTAAAGTAACCACTGGGTTACTCTAATATCTGAATTTTTCAAGCCGTGTAGCCGCCCAGTATGTCTATGAGATGGCTTAACGACTGTTATAATATGTAATATCAAATTTACGGTCCGATTTAAATATTTTTGAAGTAAACCTACTTTATGCATTCTATACTTGTGATCAGGCAAGGCGAACGGAAGTTGAAAGGGAGATATAATAATAATATCTGGGGACAATGTCACACAGATCATCCTAGCCCCAAACTGAGCAAAACTTGTACTATGTGTACCAGGCGACGATATACATATTTATATAGATAGATAAATACATAAATGCATAGAAAACGTCCATGACTCAGAAACAAAAATTCGTGCTCATCACACAAATATTTGCACTTACCGGGATTCAAACCCAGGACCACCAGCTTTGTAGGCAGGAGCACTACCAACTAGGCTACGATGACCGTACATAACTTTGTGAAGATTTGTATATGGCAATATAGGCAAATGAGGGAGGTGCGAGTAGCCATTTTATTTCTCTCTTTCTCTCATAGTTTGGTATATTATCTTAGTTTTGACTTCAGTCCCACGCGACCGAAGTTTGAAGCACACACATTTTTTTTATCCTGAGGTTGAGTTTTAACTCTTAATTGCCATTTGTGGCTCAAATTCTTGAAAACTAAAATAAATTTATATAAAAGTAACATTTTTATTAAACACACATTAAAAGTTGTTATTATTATATGTACCGGAATCAGTCGTTCCATTGCGGAAATATGTGACATTCAAAATACAAATTTAATTTGTAGATAGTGTTAATTCCGCTAATTGTCAGTTTAATCAAGCCGGAATGGAATTTCCACCGCAATCCCGCCCAGAAAAAAAAGCAGATGCTAGCAGAATACTATCGACAACACGCGTGTCAGTCCAGTGCCTCTAGCACGAGTTCCTGCAGTTTACTTACTCGATCACACGTACAGTTTCTCCCATACATTGAGCACCAGCGCCTCTCGCGGAAACTATTAAGAACTAAAACTCTGGTGCTCAATGTATGGGAGGAAACTGTACGTGTGATCGAGTAAGTAAACTGCAGGAACTTGTGCTAGAGGCACAGCACGGAACATTCTCAAGGGAACACGTGGGTATCATACTGGCACATGTAATTGTTTACATTGTCCTTCTTGCTCGTGCTAATATTGTTTTCTTTTTCTTTGGTTCAAATCGCATCCCGACTTGATTTTATTTTATTTCATTTAACACATAGTTTAGTACTTTTTAGGGTTCCGTAGCCAAATGGCAAAAAACGGAACCCTTATAGATTCGTCATGTCTGTCTGTCTGTCCGTCCGTATGTCACAGCCACTTTTATCCGAAACTATAAGAGTTGTACTATTGAAACATGGTAAGTAGATGTATTCTGTGGACCGCATTAAGATATTCACACCAAAATGGAAACGGAATTATAATTTTGGGGGTTCCCCATACATAGAACTGAAACTCAAAAATATTTTCATCATACCTATACATTTGGGGTATCTATAAATAGGTGTTCAAAAATGATATTGAAGTTCCTAATATCATTTTTTTCTAAACTGAATAGTTTGCGCGAGAGACACTTCCAAAGTGGAAAAATGAGTGCCCCCCCCCCCTGTAACTTCTAAAATAAGAGAATGATAAAATTGAAAAAAAATATGATGTACATTACCATGTAAACTAACAACGAAAATTGGTTTGAACGAGATCTAGTAAGTAGTTTTTTTTAATGCAACATAAATCGTAAACCGCAATTTACCTTTCATTTAATCAACTGAAATACTTCTTGCTGCGGAACCCTTCATGGGCGAGTCCGACTCGCACTTGGCCGGTTTTTATACAATCAGTGGCTGAAAGCCTAAGTTAGGTCTGTCTAACTACTGGGTTCTCGATATAATACTATAACTAGTTGCAGCAAAATGAATGGAGCCACAGTAAATGCGGTTCCAACTAACAAATGTAGTCGAAGCAAAATGCACAGTAAATGCAGTTCAAACTAACAGATGTAGTAGTAGCAAAATGAATGGAGCCACAGTAAATGCAGTTCAAACTGACAAATGTAGTCGTAGCAAAATGAATGGAGCCACAGTAAATGCAGTTCAAACAAACAATTGTAGTCGTAGCAAAATGAATGGAGCCAGAGTAAATGCAGTTCAAACAAACAAATGTAGTCGTAGTAAAATGAATGGAGCCACAGTAAATGCAGTTCAAACTAACAAATTTAGTCGTAGCAAAATGCATGGAGCCACAGTAAATGCAGTTCAAACAAACAAATGTAGTCGTAGCAAAATGAATGGAGCCACAGTAAATGCAGTTCAAACTAACAAATTTAGTCGTAGCAAAATGCATGGAGCCACAGTAAATGCAGTTCAAACAAACAAATGTAGTCGTAGCAAAATGAATGGAGCCACAGTAAATGCAGTTCAAACTAACAAATTTAGTCGTAGCAAAATGAATGGAGCCACAGTAAATGCAGTTCAAGCTAATAAATGTAGTCGTAGCAAAATGAATGGAGTCACAGTAAATGCAGTTCAAACTAACAAATGTGAAAAGATGTATATAATTTACAAGGTGTTGCGTATCTTATACAGTTACTAGTTCATTAATGGGGTGATCGCACGCCCCATTAACGTAGCCATTAAATAGGTATTTATCGTACCTCGACTCATTTATTTATTAAACTGACACTTAGTGAAATTAACACTAATTTTGCGTATTGATATTTAGCGGCCTCGAAAATGGTAGATTAAATTATATAAATCAGCAATATAAAGCCGCTGCTTGATGAGGATTACGGCCTCTGCTTCGTGTGCCTGTGTGCCTATAAATGAGTCGTTAGACAGTCGTAAGGACCTGGCAGGCTTGTTAAAAGAAGACCCTGGTTCCGGAAGAAAACCATAAACTGAATCATAGAATGATCGTCTTTTGCTGAGTTAATCGTTGCAAAGATTCAAATGTGCACGGCTACATATAAAGCTAAATATTTCCAGTTTAAGCTGATCCTGCGTTGAATATGATTTCCATAAAATGAGAAGTCAGCTTATATTGGAAATGTATAGCTTGATATGAAGCCGTGGGTACCATGTCCAAAACCACGACAAGGTGAGGAAGATGTGTTAAACCCAGGTTTAAAAACTCGTGTTAAATCAAGAACTGCTTTTGTGAATCGGGATAAATTATGATAATTAGACCTGGGGCTGTACGGGCTAAGTCGCCGAACATCGTTTTCGTGAATTGCGTTTCAATAAATAAAGGTCAAAGATGACTTAGTCAATGGTTAAATCGGCTTCAACGTTAACAATAAATTCCGGACCATTTATGACGTCACATGTGGTCAAGGAAGCCGATTATTGTTATTTATTAAGTCATTTTGAACCTTTATTTATTTGAACGCTGATCACTATCCCGATGTTCGGCGACTTAGCCGGTAGCCCCCAGTGCTGTGATTAAGCTAAATTGTCCCTTATTAAGAAGTCTATTAATAAATAGATGAAAATACATAATTACCAAACAAATATCCAACCCAACAATCGTAATTGATTAAAACTAACTGGGACAAGGAAAGCCTAAAATACTAAAATAAATTGAATCCAAGGTAAAGTTAGACTATTTATTTCCACCCGCGTGCGGTTATCCGGGGTCTGACAGACCAAATCACGCGGAAACTTGCTGGGTTAGATACTACTGTATTAAATGTACGTTTGTATGTTTCAGTTTAGGTATATTCTAGTTCGTTACGATCGCGAATGTTTGAATTTTATAACGTTCAGAAGTGGAGCCCCTTAAATATTTATTTTATTTTTTGGTATTTGTTGTTATTGCGGCAACAGAAATACATCATCTGTGAATATTTCAACTGTCTAACTATCACGGTTCATGAGATACAGCAAGGTGACAGACGGACAGACAGACAGTCTTAGTAAAGTCTTAGTAATAGGGCCCCGTTTTACCCTTTGGGTACGGAACCCAAAAAAAGGCTGTTAAGAACTTACAATAAACGTGAGTTTTTTTGCTCGTTTTTATAGATAATGGTACGGAATCCTACTCGCACTTGGCCGGTTTTGTTTTAGTATAATTAGCAATTGAATATTTCTTATTTCCTAAATATTCAATATTTTTGAAATGAAAACTTCTATATGCGCGTTGAGCAATTTTTTTTTATTTAACAAAATTCATGGAACTCGCGTCATCGTCACGTCACGCTTCCCATGAGATATAATATCTAGGGACAAGGTCACACAGATCATCCTAGCCCCAAACTAAGTAAAGCTTGTACTATGGGTACCAGGCGACGATATACATACTTATATAGATAGATAAATACTTAAATACATAGAAACACCCATGACTCAGAAACAAATATTCGTGCTCATCACACAAATATTTGCACTTACCGGGATTTGAACCCAGGACCACCAGCTTCGTAGGCAGGAGCACTACCAACTAGGCTATGGTGACTGTATATGTATACTGTGTATATATGTGTACTATTGGGGTGAAGAAAAAGTGTGAAAGTAGTGTTATCGTCACGTCACACTTCCCATGAGCTATACGTAGGTATAACTATTATATTGTATATTATTCACATTGGAAGTGTAAAATATAGTTTCCACTTCTGACGGCAGTCCCCAAAGACCTCGTGGTATTTTTTACATAAAATGCATCTGCGACGAGAAGTCAAAGCCCTCCAAAAAACTACCACAATATCTATTTTTTGAAGATTGATAAATAATAGGTGTAATTATGTAATATTAATGAAATACACCATTTTATTCACCATAGTTCTAAACCCCATAAAGTATAAAAATTTCAATAAATATAAATAATAAAGAAATATTATTCATCTTAATAACTAACACACTGCTAAAGAGTCTGTACTATGAATAGAATAGAATAGAATAGAATAGAAATATTTATTGTCAGAAAGTGTGGTACATACAGATGTTATGGTTACAATACAAATACCCTTAACACTTAGTCATAGTCATGACGTGACCTTGGTTTACATAGTTACAAATTAGGTACATTCAATAATCACTTTTAAATTCAACATTATTCTAAGTACTACAAAACAAAATATTTAATAATTTTATACATGTCAATATCAATATCTTTTAATGTCACAATACATAATTTTCTGTCAGAAGCGTTTATTAATTATTTTTTGTTGATAATAGTTCATCAATAGAGTAAAATTTTTTATTTATGAGCCAGTTTCTCAGTTCGTGATTGAATTTTTTTACAGCAAGTTGTTTTATATTACCTGGAATCGCATTATAAACCTTGACACACATTGCATAACAATTTCTTTTGAACAGAGTTGTCCTAGGAGCAGTTTCTAGGACCAGTCTTTCAGAATCTCTTGTATTTCTTGGAAATACATCCGACGCTTTTTTGAAGAAATGTGGATTCTGTTTTACAAAATTACATATTTCCAAGATATACATGCCAGGAAGAGTAAGAATTCCCATTTTTCCAAACACAGGCTTACATGAGTCAAAAGGTGCTATTCCAAACATGGCACGTACACACTTCTTTTGCACAACAAAGGCTTTGTTTATTAGACTAGAATTTCCCCATATCATTAATCCATATCTTAGAACGGAGGCTACGTAGCCATAGTAAGCTGCTAGCACTGTTTTTTGTTCAGCTGTTTTGCGAAGTTTGTACAGAACATATACAAATCTGTTTAATTTATAATATTACAGACTTTTACGACGTGTGCCTTCCAGTTACAATTCCTATCTAGTAAGATACCAAGAAAATTCGTTGTTGATGTTTCGGTTATTATATTATTGTCAAATTTCACATTAATACTATTTTGGTTTCTAGTGTTACAGCTAATGCTAATGCTATGGCAACCAGAGAACTGAATAACGTACTAATATATTATATATCTAAATACATTATAGATGGATTACACTCAGACACAGAAAAAATAACCGTGATAACCACACAAAAATTAGTGCTGCGTGGGTATCGAACCCACGACCTGGAAGTTAGAAATCAGGTTCACAAACCACTAGACTAGACCAACAGGGTAGTTAAAAATTATACTAGCAATTACAGTATTTATAATAATAATAATAATATCTAGAGACAATGTCACACAGATCATCCTAGCCCCAAACTAAGCAAAGCTTGTACTATGGGTACCAGGCGACGATATACATACTTATATAGATAGATAAATACTTAAATACATAGAAACACCCATGACTCAGAAACAAATATTCGTGCTCATCACACAAATATTTGCACTTACCGGGATTCGAACCCAGGACCACCAGCTTCGTAGGCAGGAGCACTACCAACTAGGCTACGGTGACCGTCATTGCTGATAGCAAGCACCGTAAGAACCGCTTACGGGCCTTGTTGATGCACCTGTTTGTTTCGAGCGTTTGTAGGTAGTTTCCACACTGTATATATCATCTTCATGGGCGAGTCCGACTCGCACTTGGCCGGTTTTTATACAATCAGTGGCTGAAAGCCTAAGTTAGGTCTGTCTAACTACTGGGTTCTCGATATAATACTATAACTAGTTGTAGCAAAATGAATGGAGCCACAGTAAATGCGGTTCCAACTAACAAATGTAGTCGAAGCAAAATGCACAGTAAATGCAGTTCAAACTAACAGATGTAGTAGTAGCAAAATGAATGGAGCCACAGTAAATGCAGTTCAAACTGACAAATGTAGTCGTAGCAAAATGAATGGAGCCACAGTAAATGCAGTTCAAACAAACAATTGTAGTCGTAGCAAAATGAATGGAGCCAGAGTAAATGCAGTTCAAACAAACAAATGTAGTCGTAGTAAAATGAATGGAGCCACAGTAAATGCAGTTCAAACTAACAAATTTAGTCGTAGCAAAATGCATGGAGCCACAGTAAATGCAGTTCAAACAAACAAATGTAGTCGTAGCAAAATGAATGGAGCCACAGTAAATGCAGTTCAAACTAACAAATTTAGTCGTAGCAAAATGCATGGAGCCACAGTAAATGCAGTTCAAACAAACAAATGTAGTCGTAGCAAAATGAATGGAGCCACAGTCAATGCAGTTCAAACTAACAAATTTAGTCGTAGCAAAATGAATGGAGCCACAGTAAATGCAGTTCAAGCTAATAAATGTAGTCGTAGCAAAATGAATGGAGTCACAGTAAATGCAGTTCAAACTAACAAATGTGAAAAGATGTATATAATTTACAAGGTGTTGCGTATCTTATACAGTTACTAGTTCATTAATGGGGTGATCGCACGCCCCATTAACGTAGCCATTAAATAGGTTTTTATCGTACCTCGACTCATTTATTTATTAAACTGACACTTAGTGAAATTAACACTAATTTTGCGTATTGATATTTAGCGGCCTCGAAAATGGTAGATTAAATTATATAAATCAGCAATATAAAGCCGCTGCTTGATGAGGATTACGGCCTCTGCTTCGTGTGCCTGTGTGCCTATAAATGAGTCGTTAGACAGTCGTAAGGACCTGGCAGGCTTGTTAAAAGAAGACCCTGGTTCCGGAAGAAAACCATAAACTGAATCATAGAATGATCGTCTTTTGCTGAGTTAATCGTTGCAAAGATTCAAATGTACACGGCTACATATAAAGCTAAATATTTCCAGTTTAAGCTGATCCTGCGTTGAATATGATTTCCATAAAATGAGAAGTCAGCTTATATTGGAAATGTATAGCTTGATATGAAGCCGTGGGTACCATGTCCAAAACCACGAGAAGGTGAGGAAGATGTGTTAAACCCAGGTTTAAAAACTCGTGTTAAATCAAGAACTGCTTTTGTGGATTGGGATAAATTATGATAATTAGACCTGGGGCTGTACGGGCTAAGTCGCCGAACATCGTTTTCGTGAATTGCGTTTCAATAAATAAAGGTCAAAGATGACTTAGTCAATGGTTAAATCGGCTTCAACGTTAACAATAAATTCCGGACCATTTATGACGTCACATGTGGTCAAGGAAGCCGATTATTGTTATTTATTAAGTCATTATGAACCTTTATTTATTTGAACGCTGATCACTATCCCGATGTTCGGCGACTTAGCCGGTAGCCCCCAGTGCTGTGATTAAGCTAAATTGTCCCTTATTAAGAAGTCTATTAATAAATAGATGAAAATACATAATTACCAAACAAATATCCAACCCAACAATCGTAATTGATTAAAACTAACTGGGACAAGGAAAGCCTAAAATACTAAAATAAATTGAATCCAAGGTAAAGTTAGACTATTTATTTCCACCCGCGTGCGGTTATCCGGGGTCTGACAGACCAAATCACGCGGAAACTTGCTGGGTTAGATACTACTGTATTAAATGTACGTTTGTATGTTTCAGTTTAGGTATATTCTAGTTCGTTACGATCGCGAATGTTTGAATTTTATAACGTTCAGAAGTGGAGCCCCTTAAATATTTATTTTATTTTTTGGTATTTGTTGTTATTGCGGCAACAGAAATACATCATCTGTGAATATTTCAACTGTCTAACTATCACGGTTCATGAGATACAGCAAGGTGACAGACGGACAGACAGACAATCTTAGTAAAGTCTTAGTAATAGGGCCCCGTTTTACCCTTTGGGTACGGAACCCAAAAAAAGGCTGTTAAGAACTTACAATAAACGTGAGTTTTTTTGCTCGTTTTTATAGATAATGGTACGGAATCCTACTCGCACTTGGCCGGTTTTGTTTTAATATAATTAGCAATTGAATATTTCTTATTTCCTAAATATTCAATATTTTTGAAATGAAAACTTCTATATGCGCGTTGAGCAATTTTTTTTTATTTAACAAAATTCATGGAACTCGCGTCATCGTCACGTCACGCTTCCCATGAGATATAATATCTAGGGACAAGGTCACACAGATCATCCTAGCCCCAAACTAAGTAAAGCTTGTACTATGGGTACCAGGCGACGATATACATACTTATATAGATAGATAAATACTTAAATACTTAGAAACACCCATGACTCAGAAACAAATATTCGTGCTCATCACACAAATATTTGCACTTACCGGGATTTGAACCCAGGACCACCAGCTTCGTAGGCAGGAGCACTACCAACTAGGCTATGGTGACTGTATATGTATACTGTGTATATATGTGTACTATTGGGGTGAAGAAAAAGTGTGAAAGTAGTGTTATCGTCACGTCACACTTCCCATGAGCTATACGTAGGTATAACTATTATATTGTATATTATTCACATTGGAAGTGTAAAATATAGTTTCCACTTCTGACGGCAGTCCCCAAAGACCTCGTGGTATTTTTTACATAAAATGCATCTGCGACGAGAAGTCAAAGCCCTCCAAAAAACTACCACAATATCTATTTTTTGAAGATTGATAAATAATAGGTGTAATTATGTAATACTAGCTGGTGCCCGCGACTTTGTCCGCGACAATTTTGAATGATGACCAGTGTAAATACTTATTACTTAAGCTTAACCTAAAAAATATAACTTTTAAAACAAATAAGCAATATAAATTGAATAAAACCTAACCTATAAATAACCTTACTAAGAAATAAATGAAAAACTACTTTGCTACTGTTATTTAGAAAAAGGACCCGATATCATCACGCAAAAATCAAAGAATACATATCAATTGTCCTTAAGTATAGTCAGTAAGTTAAATAAAGTAAAATAAAATAACGACCCAAAAATCCTGAAATATATATTTTTAATTTTTAACTGAAATGCTACGTTCCAATTTTCATGCGTTTAACTTCAGGTCGCAGTTTACATAGAAACTTACGTACCCTGCTTTACGCCCTTAGGGGGGGGGGGGGAGGGATTCTCAAATATTCAGAAATATATATTTTAAATTTTTAACTGAAATGCCAAATAACAATTTTCATGCGTTTAACTTAAAACGTTTCACATTTTTCATACAAACTTACATCCCCAATTTTACACCCTTGGGGGTGGAATTTTCAAAAACCCTTCTTTAGTGTTTGCCTACGTCATAAAAGGTACCTTCTGTCAAAATTTCAAGTCTTTAACTCCAGCCGTTTAGGCTGTGCGTTGATATGTCAGTCAGTATAAACTTACATCACCTATTTTATGCCCTTCGGGGTGGAATTTTCAATAATCCTGGAATACATATTTTTATTTTTAACTGAAAGGCCAAATACCAATTTTCATGGGTTTAACTTCAAAAAAGTTGCATTTACGCCCTAAGGGGTGGAATTCCAAAAAATCCTGAAATATGTATTTTTAATTTTTAACTGAAATACTTAATACCAATTTTCATGCGTTTAACTTAAAAATTGTCACATTTTTCATACAAACTTACACCCCCTATTTTACGCTCTTGGGGCTGGAATTTCCAAAAATGCTGAAATATATATTTTTTATTTTTAACTAAAAGGCCAAATACCAAATTTCATGCGTTTAACTTAAATATTGACACATTTTCCATACAAACTTACATCCCCTATTTTTCGCCCTTGGGGGTAGAATTTCCAAAAACCCTGAAATACGTGATTTTTTACTTTTAACTGGAAGGCCAAATACAAATTTTTATACCTTAAACTTCAAAAACGGCAAAGTTTCATACTAACTTAGCGCCCCTGTTTTACCCCCTTAGGGGTTGAATTTCGAAAAATCCTTCCTTATTCCTTGTCTACATTATAAAACAAACATTTGTGCAAAATTTCAGCTTTCTAGGTCTAAGGGTTTGGGCTGGGCGTTGATGAGTCAGTCAGTCAGTCAGGACTTGTCTTTTTATTTATATAGATTAATGAAATACACCATTTTATTCACCATAGTTCTAAACCCCATAAAGTATAAAAATTTCAATAAATATAAATAATAAAGAAATATTATTCATCTTAATAACTAACACACTGCTAAAGAGTCTGTACTATGGCAACCAGAGAACTGAATAACGTACTAATATATTATATATCTAAATACATACATATTATAGATGGATTACACTCAGACACAGAAAAAATAACCGTGATAACCACACAAAAATTAGTGCTGCGTGGGTATCGAACCCACGACCTGTAAGTTAGAAATCAGGTTCACAAACCACTAGACTAGACCAACAGGGTAGTCAAAAATTATACTAGCAATTACAGTATTTATAATAATAATAATAATATCTAGAGACAATGTCACACAGATCATCCTAGCCCCAAACTAAGCAAAGCTTGTATTATGGGTAC
Organism: Pseudoips prasinana; assembly: GCA_951640165.1. Lineage (NCBI taxonomy): Eukaryota > Metazoa > Arthropoda > Insecta > Lepidoptera > Nolidae > Pseudoips > Pseudoips prasinana. The sequence continues at coordinate 31,811,741 of OX621252.1, forward strand.
CAGGCGACGATATACATACTTATATAGATAGATAAATACTTAAATACATAGAAACACCCATGACTCAGAAACAAATATTCGTGCTCATCACACAAATATTTGCACTTACCGGGATTCGAACCCAGGACCACCAGCTTCGTAGGCAGGAGCACTACCAACTAGGCTACGGTGACTGTCAATTTAGTTAGTTATCAGTTTTATTATCAGTGGAAAGTGGTATAGATAGGTCTAAATATATTGTATTGCTTCAGTTTTCACTGAGCGCATATTGCTTTCCTTAGGGAAAATAGAAGCGATTCTAAAGGAAGCCCTGGTATAGACATCGCCTTTGTTGATTGTACCAACCTCGCTTAATGAGATCCCTCTTTTTTTTTTTTTTTTTTTTTTTTATTTATTTAATTATAAAGTACAAGGTAATCTTAAGAACTAGAACTGTGTCCCACAAAACAGTATACTCTATTTGACTGTGGGATCAAGATAAAATAATATTATGCTAAAATTATTACATTATTATACGATGTTAATGTATTTAGGTCTATGGAGTACTTCTCAAGTATTACATTTAATTTCGTTCAATGTATGGTTCCTAATAGATATTTGTGCAACTTTATTTTAAATTTAGATTTATTCATTTCTTCTCTGATGTCTTTGGGTAAACTATTGAGTACGTACGGGATACGTTTTTTTAAAGTTCTATCTCGATAAACATTTGTAACTCTCGGAACAATGAATTTCCCTAAGGTCATTGACCTTGTATTATATTTGTTACTAACTTTCCTAAGCATTGAAGCATATAAGCATTCTTATATGTTTAACTAGGAGTGCCCCGCGGTTATATCCGCGTTATACTTTATAGCCTAAATTTTAATCCAGAGTGTCAGCTAACTCCATACCAAATTTTATTAAAATCGCTCCAGCCGTTTAGACGTGAAAAGTAACAAACAAAACTCACAAACTTTCACCTTTATAATTAGTGTGATGAAAAGTGATCTAATGCAGTGGCGTTAAATGTACATTATAATAAATAAATAAATAAAAATGTTTATTGTGTCTCAAAAATGAACATTTTACATAAAATTGAGGCAGCCCCAGTAAGTTAAAAAATACTTGTGTTGGGGCTACCTCGCTTCTCCCCTTAGTTGCTAGTTACAAAGTGTCGAGACAAACAATAATAGTAAGAAACTATGTACTTAAATATAGAAGGTATTTAAAAGGACACAAAGCAATTACAAGTATAATAAATAATTACAAATCTTAATATCTAGGTACGTTGGTGTGTATGTGTATGAGTGTATTTTTGTGTGAGTGTGTGTTTGTGTGTGTGTGTTTGTGAGTGTATGTGTGTGTGTGCGCGTGTGTGAGTGTGTGTGTGTGTGTGGGTGGGAGTTTATGTGAAAGCAGTGAGGGCTGTGCGAGCAAGCAATTTTAGTTAATTCTTGCCAAGATGTCTTCAGTTTGCTCATAGGTAAGTGTTTTAAGCCATTCAGTTATACTTTTTTTGCTATCGCGAAGTAATCTGGGATATATATTTATCTTTCTGTTTAATAAGTTATAGATGAAAGCAGATTGTACAGCGTATTGCCTTCTTGCAAAAGATGTCCGTGCCGCTAGGGGTTGGGCCACTTTATCATTTCGACGTTTATTTAATTGATCAGGGTTGAAGGGTAATGTCTTATGCAAATACAGAGAAATGTTTAGGTAGTATAGTTTTCGAATTGTAAGTAAGTCGCTGATTTTATATAGATCATCGGTAGAGTATCTATACGGTTTGAAATACATCACCTTTAGAAGAGACCGTTGAGCCCTTTCTATTTCTAGGAATTTTATTTTGGTGGCTCCCCCCCAGATTGGAATGCAATACGTGATGACGGATTGTACCAAGGCGATATATATATTATTTAGGAGTTTGGGATACATTAAGTGTCGAAGAGTTTTAAAGATCCAGATAAATTTTCTGATACGTTTTATTGTTGTTTCGATATGTGAATGCCAGGATAACCTTTCGTCTAACACGACGCCCACATATTTTGTTGAGTGAACCTTTTGGATAGCTTGACAGTTACAGAGGTGGTGTCTGACGCACTCATGAATTCGAATCTCGTACCCCGCCCCCGGCTGAGATCGTATGCTAGGTGTAAAGCAAATATAGTTAGTCTTCAGAATGTTGAGGGTAAGGAGATTTTCCCTCAGCCATCCACTTATAGCAGCTAATCCATTTTCTGCAGCTAATTTCATATAATGTAACTCGTGACTGCACGTGTGGCGCTTAGGTTAAAGCAGTAGCCATTTTGTTTCCTGGGTTCTAACACAGTACAACTATCGGTGAGACCCATAAGTTTTTGTTCTGAGTCTGAGTGTACTTAATTATATGTTTGTAAATCCCGATAATGGGATTTATTTCCCTAGTGCGGACGTTGTCTCTGTAAAAAATCCTATATATAAGGTGTAAAACAAATAGTGAACGCAACTCAAAGAGCGCTATCTACCCATCAAACTGAAAACTAAACCAGTTTGTGATACACGAAAACAAAATGGCGGGAACTTCTTCGGGGACTGCCGATGGAAGTGAAAACTATTTTTTTCACTTTCAATCTAAATAATCCGCAATATAATAGTTGACACTTCTCTGTATGACAAAATAGCTGAGATGACTGAAATTTAAATAAGTGGTTTTTTTTTAAATAAGCATTTACCTTTATTTTAAAAAACCAATACCTCCTCTACCGTCCCCCGTAAGACGATAAGTACGTATTATAAAAGAGAAAAAAATGAGTTGTTTTTATATCTATCCAATTTATTCCTATTCCTATCCTATACACTATTAAAAGAAGGGTTAAAACAATTCTCCGAAATAAAAGCCGGCTATTTGTTCTAACCCGTCGTGCGGGCACGGGGGCCCGAACGGCCAAATCGCGCGGAAACCCAGCGACAGTTATTGGACGCGATGACCGTCCGAATTAAGTAGGATTGCGTCCGACCGAAGCGTTTATGGGTCAACGTGTCTGCTCTGCAAATACTGTTAGTTAAGCTTAGGAGAATTGAATATTTTTGCGTTTTAAATTAATAGATTTTTAGGGTTCCGTAGCCAAATGGCAAAAAACGGAACCCTTATAGATTCGTCATGTCTGTCTGTCCGTCCGTATGTCACAGCCACTTTTTTCCGTAACTATAAGAGCTGTATTGTAGAAACTTGGTTAGTAGATGTATTCTGTGAACCGCATTAAGATTTTCACACAAAAAACTTGTGTGTACTTATGTACACGCGTTAGAAGTTATACTTCTTAATATACAACTTGAACATAGTTATCAATTTTCATACCACCTGGAACTAACGTCATGCTGTTATTTTTACGATGCGCGCGCATCGTGCGCGCGCATCGTAAAAATTCACTCTCATACCACCTAGAACTAACTTCATGCTGTTAATTTTTTTGGTGTCGGCGTGCGCGCGCATCGTAAAAATTCACTCTCATCATTTTTCTCCATCGCGCCAAAAGAAGTATAACTTCAAAAATAGAAAAAGAATAATAATTTAGGGGGTTCCCCATTCATAGAACTATAACTCAAAAAAAATATTTTATCGTACCCATACATGAATAGGTCTTTAAAAATGATATTGAGGTTCCTAATATCATTTTATTCTAAACTGAATAGTTTGCGTGAGAGCCACTTCCAAAGTGCAAAAATGAGTGTCCCCTCCCCTGTAACTTCTAAAATAAGAGAACTAACAACGAAAATTGGTTTGAACGAGATCTAGTAAGTAGTTTTTTTTAATGCGTCATAAATCGTAAACCGTAATTTACCTTTCATTTCATCAACTGAAATACTTGCTGCTGTGGAACCCTTCATGGGCGAGTCCGACTCGCACTTGGCCGGTTTTTTCTATGGCAATGGGAAAACTTATAAATACGAAACACGAAAGTACCGAGGTGGTAGCGAGACAACACTGTACTGCAGCACACGTTCAGAAATGCTATAACCTAAAATTTATTTTATAAGGTGACTAACTGTGTCTTGCGGTTTTACCTGCGTGAAACACTATAAATTATAGCCTATATGTTATTCGGATTTATAAGCTATATTACTACAAAGTTTCGACTTAATGAGTGCGATTATTTTTGCGAAAAGAGTAACAAACATCCCTACATCCATACTCACAAACCTAGGCCTAGTCTCGCAACATAGGCAGGTACATAATGTTTTATTACACGTTGACGTTCATAGCTAGGTATTGTATTAATTAGATATTTTGACAAGTACATACAAATTACTAAGTTTAAATTTTTCATGTCTCAGCAACATTCTGAGCGTTATCGTGCTTCTAACATGTCTGAATGTCTGTTGTCAGATTGCTTCACCCAAGATTAAAATATTAATGTGTTAGTAAGTAGTAGTAATGTAAATTTCTGGCTATTATCATATGACAACAGTCTTTAAGACATAACAGGAGCCTACTGGGAAATTTGAATACTACTAATATGAATACACATTTATACAACGCTGAACTTTGACACATGGTTTTTTGATATTACACTGCTATTTTCTGTGAACCTTTTTAGAGTTCCGTAGCCAAATGGCAAAATACGGAACCCATATAGATTCGTCATGTCTGTCTGTCTGTTCGTCCGTCCGTATGTCACAGCTACTTTTTTCCGAAACTATAAGAGCTGTACTGCTGAAACTTGGTAAGTGGGTGTATTCTGTGAACCGCATTAAGATTTTTACACAAAAATAGAAAAAGAACAATAATTTTGGGGGGTCGCCATACATAGATCTGAAAATCAAATTTTTTTTTTCTTCGTAACCATACATGTGGGGTGTCTATGGATAGGTCAAAAATCATATTAAGGTTCCTAATATCATTTTAATATCATTTTTGTCTAAACTGAATAGTTTGCGCGAGAGACACTTCCAAAGAGATAAAATGAGTATCCCCCCCCCCCCCCCCCTCCTGATAAAACTAAAAAAAATATATGATGTACATTACCATAGAAACTAACAACGAAAATTGGGTTGAACGAGATTTAGCAAGTAGTTTTTTTTTAATAAGTTATAAACCGCAATTTGCTTTCATTTAATGAACTGAAATACTTGCTGCTACGGAACGCTTCATGTGCGAGTCTGACTCGCACTTGGCCGGGTTTTTTTTTACTGCTGTTGTTATATTATATCATGCGTCGAGTAAATATTTTTCTTCGTATTCACCACACGAATAAATAAAGAATATCGAGTATCAAATAAAATGACAACAATTCTAAGAAGAAATACAGGTAGAAAAAACAATCCGATCAAGATATTAAAATGAAAATAAAATTCAGCAATTACAGCATTTACAGAACATTCGGATACAGGAGAACGGTATGAAACGATACACAAAATAATTGCGGATGTACTCTCCGTTACCGGCAAATGGGAGAATTCACATCCGCCGGATGTAGGCACCGGCGGAAGTTTACTTAGCCCGCGCGAAACCGACGGCGGCCCGCGTCACATCCGGTTATATTGGTGGAGGCTGCTTTCTGTAGCGCGATTCATGCGATATTGCGATTGTCTTAGATTGAAATACTAACGTACAAAAATAAAAAAAAAGAAATTGATCAAATGATTCAATAATTCAAGTTTTAATTTGTTAGCATTTTATACTGAGACACCCGAGGTTTAACTTCATCATCACTGTCGAATGACGTTCAGACTGAACGTCATTCGACAGTGATGATGAAGTTAAACCTCGGGTGTCTCAGTATAAAATGCTAACAAATTAAAACTTGAATTATTGAATCATTTGACCGATCACCAACCCGTGCTAAGCGTGACATATCCTCCTGGGGAGATTAGGGGAATCTCTTGTCGAGAACTGAACGGTTCAGTTCTCGACAAGAGATTCCCCCAATCTTCCCAGGAGGATATGTCACGCTTAGGACGGGTTGGTGATCGGAGTGTGATGATCATATTTCAGAGACGCTATCGCCCATTTTAGCAGTTTCAATCTTACCACTTTTCTATTAAGGAATTACATTTTTAATAGGCCCGGGTCAATTTAAGAAAAATCAAAATCAAAAGAAATAATTTTATTTTCTAATCACGTACGGAAAATCTATAACAATTTTAGTATATATTTTAATAGATATTTAAATAGTCTCCGTACTGGCATGAAATAACGCCCTATATCAGCTCGTACAGACGGCTATATATCAAGCTTTAAATTTCCAGTATAAGCTGATCTCGCGTTGTACAGGATTTCCATACAACGAGAGGTCAACTTACATTGGAAAATATAGCTGGATATGTAGCTGCAGTTTTGCTCATCCGATAGGGCCAGTATGTACTGATTAGTGTAATAAGTAATTACCGACACATTAGCATAATCATACAAGATACTATTTAAAATTCCAAAATTGATATAATATTATACACTTTAAATACATTTAGATTATTATTATGAATTTGATGAAATATAGAACAATAAAAATTAACAATACGATACAGAGGGAAAATAAGTAATAACACGAAATATATTATATAACAAATGCTCGTCATCAGAATGGATTATTCATACATTATATTAATTGATAAAAAAAGCATCACTTGTCTTGCCTTTATGCGTTTCTGAAGTGCAACTTTCATGTCAATGATAAATGACACTGCGAGGTTCGAATGCCTGACTAGTGACTTTATTTATAACTAGCTGTGCCCCGCGGTGTTACCCGCGTGAAACTTTATAAATTATTGCCTATGTGTCATTCCGATATATAAGCTTTATAACTACAAAGTTTTATAAAAATCCGTTCGGTAGTTTTTGCGTGAAGAAGTAACAAACATACACACTCATAAACTTTCGCCTTTATAATATAAGTGTGATTTGATATGCAATCACGATATTTGATATGAAAATTATTTATTTAAACAACAATAGATTGATGGCTGATAAGTTCATATCACTACCAACTAGGTCACCGTAGCCTAGTTGGTAGTGCTCCTGCATACGAAGCTGGTGGTCCTGGGTTCGAATCCCGGTAAGTGCAAATATGTGTGTGATGAGCACGAATATTTGTTTCTGAGTCATGGATATTTTCTATGTATTTAAGTATTTATCTATCTATATAAGTATGTTTATCGTCGCCTGGTACCTAAAGTACAAGCTTTGCTTAGTTTGGGGCTAGGATGATCTGTGTGACATTGTCCCTAGATATTATTATACTATAGATGTTTACTTCAAAATATTCCTAATTTAAATATCTCTAAATTAATTAATTGTTGTCATGAACATAACACTATTAGTCTAACAGAGTCAATCTATTTAGAATAATATGGTAATTATATGGCCGTCAACGTAATGTCCAATCTACGACTATGTTAATTAGCTGATACGTCATCTACCTCAATTATTATGTAAACTCTAAGCGTTGACTGCTACACGAGGATAATTTGGACTAAACTGAACGGAATATAGATGTAGTTTGGTGTGGAATTGAATGCTTATTAATTTATTACATCAATTAAACGTTCATCATCATCACCACTGCTGGACAAAGGCTTCCCCTTAAGATCTCCACAATTGCCAATCTTGCGCTATTCGCATCCAGCAGTTTCCAGCGACCCGCACAAGATCATCGGTCCATCTTGTAGGGGGCCTGCCCACGCTGCGTCTTCCGGTTCGTTGTCGCCAATTAAACGTTAAAGGTATGTAATTAAGAATTCAATCGTTACTTGGTTTTTGATGTGAAACATCTATAGCCGCACGTAAAACAGATTTCTGGCGTGGCGACGCATGCCGTGTCGACGCGTCGCCACGCTATACGATGGTATATATACTGTACTAATACATGCGCAATCGACTGTGCGATTCTCGTAAATTTTTGTATTTAATGAAAATAAATGTTTATTCAATATATAGTCATCGTTATCTGGAAAAAAATCGTAATATTTTATTTTATCATTATGACATATTTAGTTCCTATCACAATATGTTCTTTTCTGCATATTACTTTTACAAAATAATGTCGATGTTTCACATCTGCCAGGCGTCCCGTGACGGCTCGGATTTTTTTAATTCCATAAATAGAGAATGGGCAGCAGCGTCTCTCTGTGTACTATGACTATCATACAGCGACCGCAAACCGTCTGCCAAGCGTGGTGTTAATGCTATATGCTTCCAAATGATGGACTGAACTATATTGTGGTTATCTTTTGGGCTTTGGGTAGGCCTTTGGCCAACGGTGGACGCCATTCGGCTGGACATTTTTCAAACCAATATTTAACTGATCTAATATTGTAGAATCACTTGTAATGTAAGTATTTTGAATATATTTACTATAACACTATAATAACATATGGTTATTTGACAGCACGTGTGGCGCAGTGGCTAAGACAGTTGCCTCGCCGCTTCATGTCGCGGGTTCGAGTCCCGCGCCGGACAACTACATATTTGTGTGACCCCTAAATAGTTGTTCTGAGTCTGGGTAATTTGTGTCCGTTTATTACATGTTTGTAAAGTACCTCCGCGACATAGGGATTAGATTCACTGGTGCGGGCGATGTCTTAAAAAAAGCACTACATAGTTTAATCAAAATTCTTTCCATAGTTTTTGCATGCAAGAGTAACAACATACTCACTCCAACATCCATACTCAAAAACTTTTGCAGTTATAATCTTAGTAGGATACGACAAATCGCTCTACCGAAACGAACCCTTAAACCGCACAACCGTCGCGTGCTCCCACCAGTTACTGCAGAGCGAAACACACAAAAGAAACGATAAGGCCAACATTAGGGCCATTTCTCTCACAATGTATAGAAATTAAGCCCGTAGGCCTACGCAAGATAAATGGTCCACTCTAGATGGACTCGGAATTAAGTGCTAGGAGGCTGCGTTTGCATTGTTTAGATGCTGCCTTAAAAACATTTTGAAAAGACTAAAGTACTGAATATATTCATATTCATTTATTGGTAACAGAAAATGATGTTCCGTTGTTAAAAGCATTCTTATTTATTTAGATATTAATTGATGATGATGTCTTCCCGGCCGAATTTCGGCCACGGCGGCCAGTCTCAATGGAGATTAGCCAATTGCGCAGGACATATTATAGTGCACAAGTGTGTGTGCAAACACAGAGTCACTGTCTATTCCATCACTCTCTTGTACCCAAGGGACGACGAGCGAAACGACCGGAAAGAGGTCAGGTGAGGCTTTACGTGCTCTCCGAGGCACGGGAGTGTAATACCGCCAACTTCTAGACTTCGGGCTGATACTGAGAAATTTATTTTTATGGAAATATCCCAAGTCACTTTTTGGCCCGACCCAGGAGTTGAACCCAGGACCTCATTTTCTGGGGTTGAACACGCTACCGCTAGGCCAACGAGGCAGCATTTAGATATCAATTGACTATACTATATATCAAATGGATTTTGAAATATGAAATTGAACGCAATATTTCCTCATCTCAAGCTTACATAGTCGGCAATATTGCTGTTTTACCCGCGTTAAACTTTATATATTATCACAGCTCCTCTCCTGTAGGTGATAGCGTGATAATATGTAGCTTATATGTTGACCCGACCTCTCAGTAATATTCATGCAAAATTTGAAGTAAATCCATGCAGTACATTTTGAGTTTAGCCCGGACATACATACAGACAAACAGACACACAGACAAAAATTCTAAAATCTACATTTTGGCTTCGATATCGATTAAGTATCCTTTTTAAAAAATATTCAATGTACAGTTTTGACTTTCCTACGATTTTATTATATGTATAGATTTACATCATTATCATCATCATATCAGCCGAAAGCCTACTGCTGAAAAAGACCTCCCCCAAAGATCTCCACAATGGCCGTTCTTGCAATAGACGCATCCAGCGACTTTCAGCAATCCTCACAAGATCATTGGTCCATCTTGTAGGAGTCTGCGCGCACAGCATTTTCCAGTTCGTGGTCGCCACTCGAGACCTTTGAACCTCTCCTCAGCTCGCGGGCCGCGGGCCACATTACACTTTTGCGCTTACGCGGGCTTAAATAACACCTTTAGGGGTAGAGCAAACAAGACTGTGTGAAATCGGTTTGGCAGCGATTCGTTTCTGTCAATAAATTGTATAGCTCAACATATTAACTTTTTATAACAATATTTTAATTTAATATTGAAAATGCTACCAAGCTACAATGATATATATTTGTGGCCAAAATTCAGTAAATTGTTGTTTCGGTGTGGTGAAGATATGGCAAATAAATCATTTGTCAAATGAAAAAAACTTAAAAGGAGGCTTCGGCCAATAGCAAAAAGTTATTATGTAAATCGTTGATAAATTGTTCGGTAAAATACCTAATACCTATGACACATGCTACTTCGATAACGTTAAAGTATGACAAATAATGCATATAGCAAAAAAGACGTCGGGCAATATCAGCTTTTGGTAAAATGAAATTCGAACAAAATAAAATCGAAAAACTGACCGGTTCCCAGTTGAAGCGTGTGGACAATAAGATATATAGTCCTTCAGCCCTACGTGGCTGATGTTTTTGGTTTTATTCAAACCCCAGTAAAAAATCTAAGTCCTAGACCTGATCACTTAAGGTATGAATGAGCAAGACGTAATATATTATGTAGATAGTGTAATGTATATGTAGATAATGTAGATAGTTGTTAGTTTTTATTTAACTAATGAACAATAGTATAGTCATATTATAGTCTACAATAATAAAAAAACTTTAACTAATTTTATTTTATTAATTAGTTCAGATACATTGCAACCTTTATTACAGGGTTGAAAACCGTTGTTATTGTGACGGTTATAGTTAAAATCACAAATTTGTATCTGACATTTTGAACGAAAACAAAGCAAAGACTACGATATACTAGTGAAATGACTAAACTATAACAATTGAATGAACGAATGATTTGCATAGACAATATAAAACCTAGTATACATGGTCAATTTAGTCGATTTTGCTGATTGTGGCCATACTGAATGTCAATGTTGCCACTAATAGAAAACTCAAATCGGTGTTAAAGCAGTAAATAAAATTCCCGAATTAGAGGAAATTAGAATACATATTGAACTAAATAATTTAAGATGGTAGGCGAAAGAAATGTTACAGTAAGAAGGCCTATTTCTAAAGCTAGATCAGTGGAAAATATTGACTTGAGTATTTCAATGCATTCGTCAAGCTCATCAGAATTCTTAGGAAGAATAATAATATATATAATAATAATCACTTTATTTCCATAATATTGTAGTACAGAACCACTTACAGACCAAAATACATTGTAATGTTATTAGCTTACATAATAGGATACAACACAGTAAGTATGTAAGTATATAATTGACACTCTGGTATCCAAAGTAAGATTTAACTTGTGTTATGGATACCAGGTCTCTCAGAATCACCGACAGAAAAATTCAACCTATTGGGTATATGCTTAATTTAAGTGGTTTTACAATTTTATGCATTAAATAATTTTAACTTATACTAAACAAACTTAATTGTATTTAATATTAACAAACAAAAACCATGAACAAAGAAAAAACTAAAAGTTAACCAAAAAAGCCTTTATTATTGTGTGAATATGTGCAAGAAGCAAGACCGAATGTAAAAATGAGAGTGAAATTTAGAAATTGTCATAGGTTACTTATATAAATTAAATTTTCTGACTCGTCATAGTTCAATGTAAGGAGCCACTCATTGACTCTTCTTTTGTAGGAATATTTTGAAAGATGGTAAATATAAGATATTTTATTAATTTTATTATATAGATAATTTCCAAGAATGTTAAAATTGGCATGCATGGATATTTTCACAAACTTAAAGTCAATACATAGAGACGAAATGAAAACGGAAATAAATAACCTAAAATGTAGTTTAGAAAGTACACAAAACGAACTAGACAATGTCATAATAGAAAATATGGAATTAAAAAAGCAAGTTCAATATTTGTCAAAGGAATTAGAAGTATTTAAACAAATATGTAGGAGTCCAGTATCTTCACTTCGAAAACATCTCTCCTCAAACAGGAAAAACAGTGTGAAACGTCGACTTACAGAAACTTTTAATACCCCAAATACAAATATAAAAACGTACAGGTTACCTCAAAATCAATCCAGTGCAACAAGTACAGAAAAACCAATTGACGCAAGTTTAGCCAATGTAAATCATAAATTATATGTAAGACAACCATCAGATGTCACTGTCCCCAAGGAATGCAGTAACGAAATAATAAAGGAACCTAATACTGACTTGAAAAAATGTCATGTAAAAAATCAAGCGAACATACAACATCCGAAGTCAAAGTTGTATATATTAGGAGGACAACAGTTTACAGGATTGGCTTCATTGCTAGTTAAATCACGAGAAAACACGAGGTTTACCAACTACTACATCTCTTCAATCACAAAGCCATATGCAAGCACTGAAGAAATACTTAAACCTATATATGAACTAGCGGACTCTGAAGACAATTACTTAATAGTATGCATAGGAGAAAATGACTCTAATCCAAACAATATAATGATAGAACTAATAACAGTGTTGAAATTCTTCAAAAAAACTAACATATTATTATTTAATGTATTGCAAAATAGACATCTAAATGAAGGCATGCTAAACAACAACTTAAGATTGATTAGTAATAACTTTAAAAAATGTACATTTATTAACATCGACTATAGTCGTAATTTTAAAAGCTACAACTATTTATTAAATGTTTGTGAAAAAATTAATTTTGTAGTTGACTCTAGTTATATATATATATATATATATAGGGACAATGTCACACAGATCATCCTAGCCCCAAACTAAGCAAAGCTTGTACTATGGGTACTAGGCGACGATATACATAGATAAATACTTAAATACATAAAAAACATCCATGACTCAGAAACAAATATTCGTGCTCATCACACAAATATTTGCACTTACCGGGATTCGAACCCAGGACCACCAGCTTCGTAGGCAGAAGCACTACCAACTAGGCTACGGTGACCGTCAAATTATGGCAATACCGTTATGGCAATACTTTTCTAAGATTTTAAAATAAGTCAATTATTATTATTAATAAGAATATAAGAGATTCTATGAATATTTTAAAACCTAAGAAGGGAACCATACCTCTCTATTATCAAACAGTAAAAAAGGTACATACAGATGATAAGTGTAATACAAGAAATACAAGCCCATCCGCCCCGAGCAAACTTGAGATGATAAACCCGAAAACGCACAAGAAAGGAACCATACCGTATTATTTTAAAAGATCAACACCTACTTTGAATAGGTAGTCTGAGACACAGTTACTTCTACAGGGAGCAAAATGTTTTCGTTCCTGATTTGAAATTTAATTTTAGAATATTCCATCAGAACATCGCTGGTGCTATTAATAAAGCAGACGAATTAACATTTGCAATTAATGAGTTGTCGCAAAATGGTTTGAAGATAAATGTAGTGTGTTTAACTGAGACCTTCATCAAGTCAGGCACAAAAATGTTATTAAAAATACCAGGTTATAAAATAGCTGCATCATATTCGCGTAATCGCGTGATACCAAGAGAGGGGGAGTATACATAATGATAAACACTAATTTAAAATACAAAAAAAATACGAATATTAATGATTTGACATGTAAATTTAATTTTGAATGTTGTGGTATAGAAATAAATAAAATAATGATTTTCTGTTTGTATAGAACTCCTAACAGCAACCCGCAAATATTCTTAGAAAAACTGGAAGAATTACTAGCACGACTCACGAAAACGTACAAGAAAATTATTCTTTGCGGTGACTGGAACTTAGACATATTGAAACCAAATAAGAGTTGTCAAGAATTGATGAGTATATTAAAGAACCATAATATTGAAATTCTTATTAAAACACCAACTAGACAAATGTCATGTCTAGATCAGTTTGCTAGTAATATCAAGCGAGTCAAAACAGAAGTTCATCATCTTGCCTTGTCTGACCACGAAACAGGACAAACGTTTATGATGAAAGTTTATAAATCTTACGAAATTTGTAACTGTTCGGAGAACGTCAGAGACTTCAGTAAAGAAAATTTGCATAAGTTCTGTAATTGCATATCATCGTTAACATTCCTTAGTGTGAGTGAGAAAATGAAGTTAGAAGATGCATTTGTCGAATTTCATGGATTATTTAAATTATTTTTTGACCTTTGTTTCCCTATTAAGTCGATAAAACGATCAACTAAAAATGGAAATCGCAAATGGTTGACGAAAGGTATCAAAAGATCTTGTGTAAGAAAACAGTTACCTTTTTTTAACCAGCGATATCATAAAACAAATAGAAAAAATACAATAAAAAATGTGAAGTTATACAGCCACATACTTAAAAAGTGCATTTCTAAATCTTAACAATTACAGAGTAAGAAATATATTGACAATAATGCAAATAAATGTAAAGCCACATGGACTGTTATTAATGAGAACATTGACGAACCAAAGATAAGACCACAAATTGATAAAATAACTAAAAATAATATAGCATATGAAGACCCCAAAGCCATCTGTGACATATTTAATGATTTTTTTATACAATTGACTAATAGTGACAAATCGTCACTATTAGTAATATATGAATATTAATGACATCAATAAAACTATGTTTACTAACAACAAACATTCAATATTTTTGAAACCCACTGACCCCAAGGAAGTATTTTATATTATAAAAAATCTGAAGAACACAAATGCTACAGGTTTAGACGACATTACCACAAAAGTCATTAAATTGTGTGCAGCACACATTAGTTACCCTCTGAGTTATATAATAAACTTGTCTTTTGAAGAGGGTGCCTTCCCGAATTTATTGAAAAGGTCAATAGTTAAACCAATTTTTAAAAAAGGGGAGTGTTCTGATATGAATAACTATAGACCAGTAACATTGATACCAATCTTGTCGAAAATGTTTGAGAAACTTATGCTGAGAAGGTTGCAAGATTTTACAAGAGCATTTCGTATATTTAAAAACGAACAATTTGGATTTAAAAAGAATAGTTCGACATCCCTAGCCTGTTTCAATTTGATAAAAGTTGTCACTCAGGCAATAAATGATAGCGTACCTGTCAGTGCAGTGTTCTTAGATATGAGTAAGGCGTTTGATTTTGTGGACCATAAATTGCTATTACACAAATTAGAAAAATATGGAATAAGAGTGAAAGCAAATGATTGGTTGAGAGATTACCTAAATGACAGAGAACAATGTGTGGAAATTTCTAAATTCGTAAATAATAAGATGGTGTCATTTAGAAGTACCTTTCAGAAAAACAAATTTGGTGTTCCTCAAGGAAGCATTTTAGGTCCGTTTCTATTCCTCATGTATATAAATGATCTCCCAAATATTACTAGACATGAAACAATCTTGTTTGCTGATGACACAACACTCATAGTAAAATGTCTGAATGTAGAGGAGTATGAGATGGAGATAAATAAAACGGTAACTAGCATGATACAGTGGCTAGATTCTAAAAATTTAAAAATTAATGTAGAAAAGATAAAAATTATACAATTTCAAACGTATCAAAGAACAGTTATGACATTAAATATTAATTACAATAATATAAAAATCGACCAAGTAGAAAGTACTAAGTTTCTGGGTATAATGTTGGATCAAAATTGTAACTGGAAGACACACGTTGATCATGTATGTGATAAACTTGATCGATTTGTCTATGCTATAAGAAGGCTCCGATGCACGGTATCGACAGAAGTGGCTCTATGTGCGTATCACGGATATGTATCGTCCGGTTATCATACGGTTTATTATTGTGGGGTAATTCGGTAGATATAATAAGAGCTTTCAGAGTGCAAAAAAAATGTGTGCGTGCAATTTGTGGAGCTTGGTCCACTGATAGTTGTAAACCATTGTTTAAGTTCTATAATATTTTGCCTTTGCCATGTATGTATATTAGGGAGTTATGTATGTTTGTACATCAACATCCGGAGTGTTTCATTAAAAATGTAGATGTATCAAAACGAAACATAGTCCCGAGAAATAAACATAAACTTCATTTACCACAGTGCAAGCTAGAATTATTTAAAAGGAACTCATATTCAAATGCGATAAAGGTATATAACAAATTACCAAACAGTTTCAATGATCTTCCTTCACCCAGGTTTAAATTAAAAATTACACAATGGTTAAAAGAGAAATGTTTTTACGATCTGGAAGAATATTTAACATATCGCGGTGTATTTTAACATTATAAATATTTACGATGTTATTAAATTAAAATCAATTGACATTTTTTATTATTTCATTATTATTAATATCACTGAATTTGACATAGTATTATTAATGGGACCGTGACATCAAATAATTAATTATGACATAATATTCAACAATTAGTAATGAGTTGCTTGCTTGCAAAATATTAGAATACTTACTTACTGTTTAAAAGCCAAACATTTGCACACCAAAACAGAAAGTTAGAATGCAAATGGACCATTTTAATTTAAGACCATACCCTGTAAACTACATTCTTGCAAATAAACGGATTTGTATTTGTTGAATATAAAATCCCTAGAAGAATTTATGCTCCGTTTGATCACGCTACCGCTAGTCAAACAAGGCAGGCTTCCTTAAACACACAGATCCAACATCTACTCCACTAAAACATTAATAGGAACAAGGAAGATACAAAAACGAAAGAAATTAAGCCCAGAGCCGCAGACGCGAACCATTTGTCCGTCTGTCCGTTACACTTAACTCGGGAACCTCATTCGCTTAACACTCACCTGGGGATCTAGGGGGGAAACACACGGATGAATATTTAGGACGAGAATGTTGGTACAATAACATTATTGTGGTATTCATGAGGCATTACTAATTTGACTAAAGCAGTACAGAGAAAAGGTGGTCAAATGGATTTGTAGTTTTTTAAGACAATTTTAATCAATTTAATATAACTCGACTTGTTCTTATGTCTAGGGAAGGTTAAAACAAATTAATTAGTATTAGACTTTCTTCAGGAGTTTTGGCTATATCGTGGTAATCAAAATTAATGTATGTTAATAAAATAAGGATTTAAAATATGATGAAGCTATTGCATATATATATGAAATACTTGTTGTTAAGTATTTTAAAAGCAGTGACTATGAACATTGCGGGAATTCGTTTGTATAAATATTTAATTATCTTAGGCAACCTTTTTATTATTTGTAATTAATAAAGTTAAGTTATTAAGGACGAATAAGTTAGAGGTCTCTCTGTGTAATATTGGGAATTACCTAAAACAAAGTTATTATAAAGGACGAATATATCAGAGGACGGGCAGTAGCGTCTCTCTTTTTACTATAACCAAATTGTCTGCCAAGCGTGGCTATTATGGCATATCCCTCCAAACGACGGACACAACTCCATTGTGGAAATCTTTTGGGAAAGCCTTTGTTGGGGACGTCATACGGCTTACATGATGAAACTATTATAAATATTCTGAAAAAGTGTTCACTGATAAGTGTATATTATAAACTAGCTGTGCCCCGCGGTTTTACCCGCGTTAAGCTATAAATTAATTAATTATAAATCACAGCTCCTCCCCCGGAGGTGATCGCGTGATAATATGTAGCCTATATGTTAACCCGACCTCTTAGTAATATTCATGCAAAATTTGAAGTAAACCCATGCAGTACTTTTTGAGTTTAGCCCGGACATACATACAGACAAACAGATAAACAGACAAAAATTCTAGAATCTATATTTTTAGCTTCAATATCGAATGCAGATCACGCCCCAAGTATCCTTTAAAAAAAATATTAAATGTACAGTTTTGACTTTCCTAAAATTTTATTATATGTATAGATTATTTATACTAGATGACCAAATCAAATTTTCATAAATTTTACGATGATTGGTTATTTTTATATCAGCATAAAAATAAAATCCGGGAAAAAGGTACACGTAAAACTAGTAGGTATCCCAGCCGACACACGTCCATAATATCGACCCGTGTGTCCTCCCTAATACCAGCCCTTCCAGCCTCTTAGTTTAGATGAGATTAGATTAAACGTTCCTCTCTTAACAATACACGGGGGGCTACATTTTACCCTTCAATCGCTTTTTAGGGATCCTAGAAGCTGTTTTTTGGTAAATTGGGTAAATAGAATTGAATAATGTATTATATTTTAGTGAACTACGGTGGATTATTGACTTTTATTGCCTCTTTTACTTACTAAGGGTCAAAGTTAGTTTGAATGTTCTAGTGAAGAAGTCTGAACAGGAATTATGCGGTTGTATTAATTTTGGATGATTTAGGCACTAAGGTTACATAACATAATATATTGTCACGATCGGGCTTCAAACCATAGTACCAGTAAGGGATTTTGGTGGCTTTTTGACATTGCTAGAATGTTCTAGTTACTTATTTATCGTATGGGTACTGGTTACTCTAGTGTCAGAGTTGTTCTAGCCGCCCATTAGGCCTCTGACATGACTTAACGACTGTTGCCTAACGGCTACAACCGAGACGACGGCTTAACATGCCCTCCGAAGCACGGAGACGGAGACGCTCAGAAATTAAACAACTCTGCGGTCACCCGTCTACGGACTGACTGCAAGTCTAGTTGCTTAACCTTGCCAATCACTTACGGACCAGTGAGAGCATCTGGCTATGAGCGTCTCAATGTCCTACTTAATACAAGAACAAAAGAAAAAGGATAGCTATGAAAAGGAAGTACAAAATTCTTGAAGCAAAAATTTACATTAGGTAGATGCTTCTATCATGCTAGAATAAAACAAAAGAGAGAGTGCGAATTTCCTTAAAAAAAAGAAAGAAACGGGTGTAGACAAGGAAAGAAGCATTAGAGTTAATCTGTCATATTGCTGAAAGTTCTAGAATGAATAGAAAGAGACGGTGTGAATTTCCTTTCCCCTTCCTAGAAAAAAAAAGAAAAAGAAAATAGATGAAGACAAGGACTATGTACATATTGGTGAAGTTTCTAGAAAGAGAAGAATAACTTGCGGATTTTTAAAATTTGGAACAATTTAGGGTTGTATAACCAGAATATCGAAACAGAACGGTGAGTAATAATTCAAGTGAAATCGAAGGCAAATCAAGAGGAAGAAATAAAAGTAGAAAAGTGCAAGTGATCAGTAAAAGTAAACAGAGCCAAGTGTTCCGTATACAGTGCGAAGTGTGCCGTATACGTCGGGACTTTAGCACAGTGCTTATCGCGGGGACTCTGTAAGTGCGCCACGTATGAGCTCTCAAGCAGGGCTTGTCGCCGGGACTCCAAGTACGTATGCAATTCGCGATCTTAGAGTTGCGCCAACTGTCACTGTCGACGCCAATAAATTTTCCGTTTTCTAGTTTTCTTTCCAATCTCGTGACCCACCGCGCGCCACTATCACTACCTCTCTTTAAGGATAAAACGAATGTAAAATGCTTTCAACATTGCAGTAATCTTAAATGGATGGGGCAGACCATATAGCACGTATTAGTTGGGATAAATCGACACTATCGTAGAACAAAGTTGTATCTGCAAAAAGTCTACTTTACAGGAGGCCAGTTTGAAGTTTCAAAATTACATTTTCTTGTTTTACTTTGTACTAATTAATTATAGTAAAATAAAACTTACAGATATCTTAAGGCCTAATGCCAAGGGTTATTTTAAGACAAACAAGGACTAACAAAATCATTTATTAAAAAAAATAAGCTTTTTATGTAACCTTCCGACGCTGTTTGCTTGTTTTATGTACAAAAAAAATTGTTACTATATGTGTGGATGTATTTTCAATAAAATACCAATAGAAATTAAGTATCTAAGATATCAACTATTCTGTAAGACACTACGACTATGGCTAATTAAAAAAATGATTTATTCTATTGATGAATTTCTGAAATCAAATGCAATATAAAATTACATCTTACCGATCCCTACATAAATATTATTCTTTTTTGATTACTGTCTTTTTTTACTTTTATATTTTGACAATTTTAACTTTTGACATTTTAAATTTTGATTGTGACAAATAATTTTATATTTACTTTGAAATTGATCTGATGTCCTTTTTTTATTTTTATTTATTCGTAATTTAACTCATATTAGAAATTATTATTGTTATATTGTTGACTTAACTTTATTTAATAATGCTTGTGATGTATTTTAACAAAATTATGTAATTTATTAAACTAAAATAATTGTTAATTCTAATATAAAATTGCATGTCTATCTTATGACTAAGTGTTCGGATTTATAATATTTTACCAAGACCTGTCATGTACCAACACTTTAAGCAATAAATGATTATGATTATGTTCTATGAGACTATGGTCGCCCCTTGTAACCTTACGACGTTGTTATATGGAAAATATAGTTACGTATGTCGACTAGCGACTCGGTTCTACGGAATTACTTACGGGAAATGGTGTCGTATGTTTGACTTAATAATTTATTTAAGTATTTAACCAAAAATAAAACTAGTATTTCAAAAATCAATTTAGTTCAATTTTAATAATCAAGTTTTAAATGGCCCATTATAAGAAATTATAACTAGTAGTTCCCTAATAATGTATAATAATCAAAGGAATTATTAATTAATGAACATTAAAACATAAAAATATAGAATTAAAATAACTTTGAAAGTTTACAGAACTACTCAGTACTATCCAGTTTTAGAATTATTATTATAAAGTGATCAGAATCATAAATATTACTATTATTACCGTATCTAATCAAATTCAATAAACTTTAACACAAATAAAAACAATATTTTATTATTGAGTAGTAATATTAGAACATACTAACATTAGGGACATTGAACAGGTATAAACATAGCAAAACTAACTAATTTATAATGACACAGTACAATAGCAAAAGAAATATAAAAGTAATTCGATCACCGTAGCCTAGTTGGTAGTGCTCCTGCCTACAAAGCTGGTGGTCCTGGGTTCGAATCCCGGTAAGTGCAAATATTTGTGTGATGAGCACGAATATTTGTTTCTGAGTCATGTTTGATTTGAGTTGATGTTTTATATGTATTTAAGTATTTATCTATCAATATAAGTATGTATATTGTCGCCTGGTACCCACAGTACTAGCTTTGCTTAGTTTGGGGCTAGGATGATCTGTGTGACATTGTCCCTAGAAATTAAGGAGAATTTTCTGAATCAGTATCATTAATATTTGAACGCGGTATATTATTAACTCCTTTTAAGGGACTAAGAAACCTAAATGAAACTTCTTTGCAACAATGTCCCTATTTTGACGCTCAATTGTAGCATTGCTACTATACTTTGTAACATCAAACCATTCATTATAAAGTTTGAAAATGCGTTAAATGCTAAGATTACCGTCTAAATACAACTTATTAGACCTTTGTCTTACACAATGCGATTATAATGGAACAAATGAATTAACATGATTACAGACACTTTTCTCATTTCAGTATTGATAACTGCTTTATGATGGGTGTGTCGATCTCGTCTATCCATCTCTACATCAGAAACCCCATCAAATTTATTGTAAGCTGTTTGTATGACCCTTCAATTATAGCTAGAGTGTTTAAGAACATAGTTTTGCAGACATCTACAGTAACGAATTGGAGTTGGATGTAAAACACAGGGATAAGTAAAAAAGACTTGTACGTACATTTGCGTCTATTGGGTGAATTCCGATTAAGACATCGGTACTTTTTAAGTTTACCTCTATATTTTAAGACAAATCCCCACTGTTTTTCTTTATTGCCAAGACTCCTATATTTATGAAAACAATCTTGTCTTTGTTCATGTGTTATTTTATCCATACATTTATAAAAACATTTACAAGGTCCACTCATGGTTATTCGTCGACAACCTTACCTCTTTTTGAAACGTATTTTTTACCGTGATTTCTCAAACATTTTCTTTTAACTTCTGACCATGATTTCCTGCAATTTTTACTTAACGGAGACGGAACGGATTTAGCATCTGATTCGATGGTTATACTACTAGTAGGAGATGAGATTGAATCCAACCAGTGGTCATGAATAGCACAAAATAAATATTTGCAATTACCGTGATTATTATTAGGAGAAAACATAGGAGTAGGAATTCTCAAAGCTGATTTGGGTGTCGACGTAATCGTGTCTTCACATTCTTGAATAACAACGGGTGTAGAATTTTCGCAGCTAGAATTAGCTTATTCCGGCCTATAGTCGACCCGTGACCACGGCTGGTGTAATCCATGCCGGAATGACGGGTAACCTAAAGGTAATGATTTGCCTTAAATTGTTATCACGATTGAAACCCGTGTCCACAATATATAAAAATAGAATTAGCTTCTATCCTAAATGGGATAGGCACAGATAGTTCAAGATAGTCATTATCATTTGTTTTTGGAGTCATCGTCTTCTATTTGGTCTTGAAAGACTTCGGTCCAGACATCCTCCAATTGGATTGCAATGTTCTCTGCTCATGGTGGAGAAGGGGATGTACATCCGTCAACATCAGAATCTAAAAAATATAATGTATAAAAAAACAAAACAAACTAATGTGTAAAATAATAAGCTTAAGTACAAGGTCTAATAACTGCACCAATTAAAACAAAGGAAGTTAGTATTGCTAGCGTTAGGAGTATTTAAAAATTCCGAATACAATCACCTCTGTATATGTTTCATAGAACATAGACGTAAACTCTACATAGAACCAAAACATCAAATCCTTTTCCACAGTACAAAGCTGTATGTTTTATATACGACAGTTAACATTGAAAGCAATTTCAAACAAAAAAGCCGCTTATGCCATATAAGACAATATTTTTTCTTAATTATAATAAGTTTACTTTTAGAATTAATATCTATAAAATTAAGTAATCAATGCGAAAATTAATAAATTATAAATGATAAATATTTTTTATGAATTCCGTAGAATAATGTCGGTTCATACCATGCGACACGGATTAACGAGTTATCTCTACAAAATAACAAAAAAACAGTCCAACATAGAAAATCACTATTGTAGTCACTAAAATAAAATTTAATACATATAATCAGAATAATAACTTACCACGCACATGTGTATTTTTATTTAAATTAGTCGAATTAGGTAAATCTTCCGTTGAGCGAGTATCGTTTTCTTCATTAATTAACACTAATTTTAAAATTATTTTTGATCTTGATATTATGTACTCGCATTTAATTCTTATTAAATTTAGAAATAACAATAATAATAGCTTATTATGCGAAATGTGCACACGCTTCAATTTTTAACTAAGTACGAGAGTATTACGTCAGACAACGTCGCAACTGAACTCGCCGCGGCCGGCGAAGGAACGAGCGCGCTCGCGGCGTTTACGCGACAAGCTCGTACATGTACTAACGACGTTGTCCTTTGGAACAATATTCAAATACGGTTTTGTCCGATTGCATATCTCCGAAATTAATAGAGATTTTGTTTTTTTTGAAAGCTGAGCCTATAGTATTGATAAAAAATAGACGAATAAATAAAAAACACGATTTTGTAGTATTATCACAATCGACTTTGTTCTACGATAGTGTCGAAATGCACTAAAAAAGTAACCCAAGTATTTATTTTTTTAGTCCATTTATCGCAGTTTATACGAAGATCACAGAATAAAGGAATGTAGGGAAACCCAAAGAGAGATGGATTGACGAAATAAACAAAGCAGCTGATACTGACCGGATTTAGGAAAGAAAATAATTATGTAAGCTGAAAAATGGAGAGGAGGAACTTAATAATAATTATTAATTACTTTTCTAATTTTTATTATTATCTGAACTTTTGAATTAAAATTATTAAGAGATACAATTCGATTTTATGTTTTTGATAGATAAACGCAAAAACTACTTGACTGTTTTTTTTAATTGTTTAATAAGGAATATTAGTAGAGCCAAGTGCCAAAAACCGGCCAAGTGCGAGTCAGACTCGCGCACGAAGGGTTCCGTACCATTATCTATAAAAACGAGCAAAAAAATCACGTTTGTTGTATATTGTTTGTTTTTTAGTATTTGTTGTTATAGTGGCAACAGAAATACATCATCTGGGAAAAATTGAACTGTCTAACTATCACGGTTCGTGAGATACAGCCTGGTGACAGACGAACAGACAGACAGCGAAGTCTTAGTAATAGGGTTCCGTTTCACCTTTTGGGTTCGACAAGAAATATCATTGCTATTATAAAATAAATTTAATAAATGTTTTCATACAATCACTACAATGTGTACCTAAATATCTATGTAGGTACCTAGAAATAATAATGTATACAACTATATTACTACAAACATGTTCTGACTATTTACAAGCGCCTTTTTAAAGTCTACGTGAATAAAAACTTTTTTTATTTTATACTAGCTGTGCCCCGCGGTTTTACCCGCGTTAAACTTTATAAATTATTACAGCTCCTCCCCCGTAGGTGATAGCGTGATAATATGTAGCCTATATGTTGACCCGACCTCTTAGCAATATTCATGGAAAATTTGAAGTAAATCCATGCAGTACTTTTTGAGTTTAGCCCGGACATACATACAGACAAACAGAAAAATATTCTTAAAACTATATTTTTGGCTTCGATATCGATTGTAGATCACGCTCAAAGTATCCTTTAAAAAAATATTCATTGTAAAGTTTTGACTTTCCTACGATTTTATTATATGTATAGATATTTATTTTATTTGAGACGTTATTACAATAATGTAATCCAAGATATCGATCGTAGAACGGTTGCGAGATGCCGTTCGATGCGGGCAGCGTAAGACTGGCAGTTGTGGAGATCTTTAGGGCGTACTCCTCTGGGAAACCGATATGAGTCTCGACTCGACTCCAGCTTGAAAAGCAAGCATTTGACAACCACGCCAACAGGCCCGTCAAAATATAAATAATGGTTAAATTATTTACGTATATTAAATACCTAAGGTTTACTTAAAATGTTTAAACAGCTATAGCATATATATAGAGTTTGACACACAATAAAATCATCATCATTTAAGCCGAAAAACGTCCACTGCTGGGCAAAGGCCACATTGGATCTCCACAATGGCCATTCTAGTGTTACCCGCATCCAGCGGCTTCCTGCGCCCTTTGCAAGATCGTCGGTCCATCTTGTAGGGAGCCTGACCACGTTGCGTCTTCCGGTTCGTGATCTTCAACTATGTGCTCGTAAAGAATAATAATTCCGTGGAGTAATTTTGCTTAATATAACATAACACATTAAAAATTAATATATAAACAACACCGCACCGTCATCTGATGCAAGCATATCCACTATAAATCTCTAGTATTACGACTGGTAACATAAAAATTCATTGCTTTTCTTCGATTTATCCTCACAGTTTTCTTTTCATTGTGCGAGTATTATTTTATGCACCCCCTGTGAACGGTGTGCTTTAGATTGTCGAGTGGTGGATAAGAAAAGCTCACACTGCTTAATTTTTTTTTCATATAAAAAAGTTCGCAGCTTCCTGTTAACGGTGTGCCTTAGATTGCCATGTGATGGATAAGGAAACGTTAAAACGAAACTGCTAAGATTACTGTTTAAAATGCAAGTTGGAAGTTATCCACCCAGTGATATTTTCTGAAGAGTGATTGAGCCCTATTTTAATAAAAGACGTTAAATACTTTTAATCATTAATAGGGTTTCTGTACTTTTCCTTTTAATGACAATAACATAGACAATAATTACTATGGGAAAATAGCAAAGTTCCATAAGGAGTCAATTTTGTAATGTAAAAGCAAAGCAAGCAAAATGTCTAAGTAATTTAAATATGCCAGACATTTGAATCTGTTATATTTACTTTTTAGGGTTCCGTAGCCAAATGGCAAAAAACGGAACCCTTATAGATTCGTCATATCTGTCTGTCTGTCCGTCCGTATGTCACAGCCATTTTTTCCGAAACTATAAGAGCTGTACTGTTGAAACTTGGTAAGTAGATGTATTCGGTGAACCGCATTAAGATTTTAATTTAAAAAAGTAGAAAAAGAACAATAATTTTGGGGGGTCCCCATACATAGAACTGAAATTCAACATTTTTTTTATCGTACCCATACATGTGTGGTGTCTATGGATAGGTCTTCAAATATATATTGAGGTTCCTAATATCTTTTTTTTCTAAACTGAATAGTTTGCGCGAGAAACCTGTAATTGCTAAAATAAGAGAATGATAAAACTATAAAAAATATATAATTTACATTACCATGCAAACAACGAAAATTGGTTTGAACGAGATCTAGCAAGTAGCTTTTTTTTAATACGTCAGAAACCGTAAACCACAATTTGCTTTCATTTAATCAACTGAAATACTTGCTGTTACGGAACCCTTCATGAGCGAGTCCGACTCGCACTTGGCTGTTTTTTTTATATGCAATAGCAAGGCAAATGAGCAATCAAGTCACCTGATGGTAAGTAATCACCGCCATCCATGGACTACACCAGAGAAGAGAAGAGAAGTACGTTGCTGGCCCTTGAAAAAAGAATATCTACACACATATATATATTTACTTCTTACTTGCATCTAAGAGACATTTATTCCGTGGAGTAACTTTACCACCTTTTAAATTCAACTCTGTGGACCACAACCTCATTGGTCTCGTAGATGAAACGACAGAGCAAAATATTTATCTATAACATCTCGGAAGTGACTTAATTTGAATTTGAATATTTGAAGAGCATCAGAGCAGAGATGTATTTTTTTACAATTAATAATACTTTATGTATTTTTTTACAATTAATAATAATTAATAATAAATCAGTTGAACCTTTTTAGTATTCTATAAAATGACTAGGTATTCTACTGCCAATATCATATCCAGGCTCTAGTATATAATAGCCTCCTATTTCACTGAAATAACGTATCAGTAAAAAGTAGGTTTAATAGAGTAAATCTATGTCTAGCTTTTCTACGTCTTCCGACGATATATTGTACTATCATCGGCAAATATAGCCTATACGTGAACTGATAAGATGCGTGATTGCCAATTGCTTACCTTTAACGCCGCAGGTCGTGGATTCGATTCCTAACCAGGACTGATATTTGTGTGCATGAAAATGTCTGTTTGTCCTGAGTCTGGGTGTGATTATCTATATCGGTATGTATTTACAAAAGAAAACTAGTGAGTTTTAATTAATTAACAGTTATCTGGTTGCCATATTACAAACTCTGCTTAGTTTGAGATAAGAAGGCTGTGTCAGAATAATGTCACAGGATATAATTATTATTAATTTAAGTATGTGTTATAAAAGCTAGTTTCATTTTCACACATGTGACAATGCTGGGGATTTTTCTAAGAGCGTTCTTTCGCACTATAAATGGCTTGTTCTTTAACTTGGTAACAGCTTATCAAAAAGGCTGCATAACAACTTTCCGAGTCAGTACAGTAATAAACGTTTTAGTTACGTTGAGGTAATGGAATATAGAATGGATTGTATAAATTCAAGTCCAAACGGTGGGGAGCAATTAACGCACATAGGCCGGATAGTAGTGTGGTTCATGAGTACGATTTCCACCCGCACTTAAATTTATAGAATTTTTTTTGAAGATGTCTGAAATTTACAATAATAAGAATTAAAAATAGATCTTTCTAATCCTGGCTCATTGTACTCTAGAACTGTTTCGGTTTTTACTGGCATTTGGAAATGAGTTACTGTTGAGAAGAGCGTCTCTGGATAACATCGTTGTGTATTGCAGTGCTTTAGAGCTACAAGAATGTATTATATGCTCATTAAGTATTAAAATAAAATACAGACATACATAGACTCACGCCTGTTTTCCAGAGAGGTAGGCAGAGTCAACGGATTTCCCTTTTTCACGATCTTTGCACACCTCTTTTGCCTCGATTACTCTCATTATATTCTTCATACATGCTCATCAGTTTAAGGTACTTCTGACCTGCCCTTTCTTGAGAACGTCTCCGATTGGGTCAGAGAATGTTCGACGAGGTCTTCTCCTTATTTGACGGTCACCGTAGCCTGGTTGGTAGTGCTCCTAACTACGAAGCTGGTGGTCCTGTACAAATATTTGTGTGATGAGCACGAATATTTGTTTCTGAGTCATGGATGCTTTATATATATTTAAGTATTTATCTATCTATATGAGTATGTATATCGTCGCCTGGTACCCATAGTACAAGTTTTGCTAAGTTTAGGGCTAGGATGATCTGTGTGACATTGTGCCTAGATATTACTATTATTATTCATCCTTTCTAAATGCCCAAACCATCTAAGTATACCTTTTTCGTAAGTTCCTTTTTTGTACTACATCATCTTTCACACCACAACGCTTTCTTACATCAGTATTTCGAATTCTGTCTCTCAAAGTCACACCACACACACTTCTCAGAGCTCTCATTTCCACTGAATTTATTTTACTTTCATTCTTTTCTGCCATATCAAACATTCGCTTAAAATAAAATATAAAAACAAAACAGTTTTTATTTACATAGACTTTAGAAAAGCGCTTATAAATAGTCAGAACATAAATAATAATTGTAGTTTTTTTTAGTTTGCAGAAAGGATTGAAGGGCCTACAATGGATAGATTTATCAAGCTTCATGTCAGACATGGGACTTGATAAATCTTCCTCTAATCTTGGCTGTTTATTATTTTATTGTGTATCTGTGTTGTTATTTTTGTACCTATGTGTGTCTAAGTGTTACATACTAACATAGTTTTTAAGTTTGTACTGATTACTAACATGCTATGGGCCGTCGATGCCTGAAAATAAACGATTTTTATTTATTTTTTATTTTTATTTTATATAATACAATGGCTAACAAGCAAGTGGGTCACCTGATGGTAAGTGATCACCGCCACGCCACCCGCTGCACCAGAGGAGCCGCAAGTGCGTTGCTGGCCTTTAAAAACGAATAGGCTCGCTTCTTGCCATGTCATATCGGATTGGAAATACCTCCGCAATTAATAGATTCAACAGAGTGGTGATGCGCGGCAAAAAGTTTCTTGTGTAACGCACGGTGGTAGTTAATGATATTATATACACATGTGTATAGAATGTTTGATGATGATGATGTGTATTTTCACCTAGATGACCATTCATCCAGGTGAAAATGATGTAGTATTACAATATAACCATGAATATATCTCGGGACAATATCACACAGATCATCCTAGCCCCAAACTAAGCAAAGCTTGTAATATGGGTACCAGGCGACGATATAAGATAAGATAAGATAAGATAACTCTTTATTGTACACCAAAAATGGTACCTGTGGTATATACATACTTATATAGATAGATACATACTTAAATACTTAGAAAACATCCATAACTCAGAAACAAATATTTGTGCTCATCACACAAATATTTGCACTTACCGGGATTCGAACCCAGGACCACCAGCTTCGTAGGCAGGAGCACTACCAACTAGGCAACGGTGACCGTCGATTATTTGATCGTGGTTTATATTTGATAGTACGGAATTATAATTAAATTTATGAAAGTCATGGTTCTTTAAGGTTGTACATATTTATAGTTTTAGATATATTTTACTATATCCTGTCTGAATGATTTTGTATATATTGCGATAATAATTAATATTATTATCTACCGGATCCAATGCGCCCCAACTGAAAAGACCCAGTGAAATAAATTCAGCGGTTAATCTACTACTGGATTCAACACAGCCCAGTTGAGACGAATATGTTACAGTTTAAAGGATTTAAGAATTGAAGTTTAATATTAATATGTAATATATAACAGACTAGCAGTGCCCGCGGACTTCGTTCCGCATTAAATATATTTTTGTCCCTGTCCGTTTATCCCGCGTAATACTTCGGGTTAAAAGTTCGGGATAAATAAAAATTATGATGATAAATCACAGCCGGTAACACTCCACAATAACGTAGCTTTGTATTGGTGAAATAATTTTGAAAATCGGTTCCGTAAATTCAGAGATTACCCCTTACAACGTCACAAACTCACAAACGTTACCTCTTTATAAAAACTTGAGAAGTGTCAAGGGACACCCGGATGGAACGAAGTTATTTCTTATAATTTATTATGTACAAAAAACCTGTATGTACTCAACAAAAATAATCGTCGCGACACCACACTGTTCAATGCGGAATAGAAATGAAAATATCTGGCTTGCTTTCTATAAGAGAGGGAGAGAGAGAGAGAGAGAGAGAGAGACAGAGAAACATGCGCACGCCGCACAGCTGCAAAAAGTGTCGTGACAACTTTTCGTAAGATTTTTTTCCGTCTTCCCCCCTTTCACAACGCGCGATAAGGAAATTCGTTCCAATATTAGTATAGATAAACATGTTGCTTCTGATATAAGTTTAAAGTTTCCCAATAACTGGATTAAAAAAAATGCTTAAACAATTCTTATTGCGTCTACAAGCAAAGTCAGCACACTTTGCACAATATTCACCCCTCGCATTGTGTCTCAATCGGTAGGCCACTTTGCATAATGACTGTTATTTTCTACGCGCTATGATGTAGAACCACACTTTACGTCGGAGGCATTCAAGTAGTTGTAGAGATTATTAGGTCAGATTATTGCTGTTAGGGCTATGTTCTTGTGGATGCATATTGTGTAGTTTTTTTGGTTGTGTGTGCCATGGTTACCCTTGTCAAAGTATAAAAGATATGACAGTATGGAAACTGTCAACTAACGCTCGAAACGGCACACTCACATGCGCATCAACATTGTATAGTTTTGCTTTTTTGATGAATAAAGTTTCGTCTCCAAATTGCTCTGAGTGCGCTAAAATAGAGGACGTTTATCATGTGCTAATGGAGTGTGTTCGAAATGAGGCGTAGAGAAAACAACTCATTCAAAAAAGTTATAATGTTGGAATCTGTAATAGTATTCTCGCTCTCCCTTTGTCAGAGGAAGCGAGAATGCTCTATAGTATTGCAAAAGTGGTCTTCTTAAATAGAAATTAATAACTAACTGGTGTACTTAGATATATAGATAGTGTAATTAGTGTACTTAGTTTGTAATTCTGTAATTACTTTTAAAAGATTACTCATATACGGAGTCCTTACTTACAAACGTAGAATGACACCAACAAATGTTAACTGACTACCTAATATACACCCCAATAACCCCCATACACACCTCTATAGTGTCATTTGTTCTACTCTTTTTCACTCACATACACACGCACACTCCACACATACCACACACTCTGATACCCACATAATTATACGCACAACGCACAAATGTCTAATGGTATGACATAACTGCAACACGCGGTAACACTCTGGCTACATACAAACACATTACTAACTGCTCTGTATGGCCGAACACTGTCTCCTAAGATACAGGACTACCTAGTTTAGGAGGCAGGGTTACCTAAATATTAATCTATTATCAATATGCCAGGATAAAATCATCATATCAGTCACATCCGTAGGCACCATGTAATTAGATTACTATGAGGTTGGCATCGTCACATTGTGATAAAAACCTCTGTAATAAATAAATATTATAAAAATAAAAAAATATATGGCCTAAGTGGTTGTCACAGTGCTATCAGTGCGTCGTGACAAGACGAGTGGTCACTTATCAGTTTAACGGTTTGTTCCACATTCGCCCCACTTTTTCGTCCTACATTCCAAAGAATTCTTCTTTTGCCCCATATTAAATTTGATTCCTGTTTCGCCCTTCTTTATAGTACCAACCAAAGTATGGTTAGCAAATTAAAACGTGTTATAATATTATTATGTAATACCTGTTGGTGCTTTGGTTAGTTAATATACAAAGCTAGGCCAGAATATGTGGCTTTGATTTCCATTCAAGTCAAATATTAAATGGGTAAGGCGGTATTTTGTGGTACGGGTGGAACTGATCTATTATATGCAGGAAGTTAGAAATGTATAAGTATCTTTGTCAATTTTTTAATACCATATTTTAATCATAATATTTATCATAGTTTTCAACCTCTGTTTCTCCAATACCAAGTAGGCCACCGCTAAGTCTACCATAGTATCCTACCTAGTTTATGATTGAATAATTATTGTCTTCAAAAACTTTGCATGCTGTCTGTACTAAAATTCTATTAATTTGGACACAAAAAGTATTCGAGGCGAATACGGAAAGGAAAATAGCACGAAACAGGAATAAAATATTAAATTTAAAATAAATATTACATTTGGGGCTAAAAAGGAACAAAATGTATGGCGAATGCGGAATTTTTTATGTGGGGCAAAACTTCGCGAGGCGAACGCGGAACAAACCGTTTAACTTTGCGATGTTTTTTAAATTGCTAAGATCGTATTGCGTAGTATACGGCTGTTTGAACTCTGATTCATCTAAATATTTATCGTATTTTAAACTTAGTGTTGATTTACAAAATAGAACGTTTAAGTAAAAAAAATATTAAAAACATTAAAAGTAAGAATGCTTTTGCTTTAATCATCATATCAGCCGAAAGACGTCCACTACTGGACAAAGGCCTCCCCCAAAGATCTCCACAATTGCCGGTCTTGCGCTATTCGCATCCAGCTGTTTCCAGCGGCCCGCACAAGATCATCGGTCCATCTTGTAGGGGGTATGCCCACGCTGCGTCTTCCGGTTCGTGGTCGCCACTCAAGAACCTTTCTGCCCCAATGGCCATCGGTTCTACGAGCTATGTGCCCCGCCCACTGCCACTTCAGTTTTGCAATTCTTTAATTTGCTTTAATAGAGTGCAGGTTTTTTTTATCAACTAGGCGTAGTTTCCGAACTGTCCTTATTTATACTGTGCCCTTGTATCAGAATTGTTCTAGATACCCAATGGTCGTAGCTTAACTATTTGCATGGTAATGGCCTAATGACATAATGGCCAAAAATGTTCTTTATTGCTGTTTCGGTATGAAATGGTAAGCGTGTACCACATATTGCAATCAGTGTGGCCACGTCCTAGGCCACAAAAAATTGACTAGGTTGCCGTCGACACGCTAAGAAGAAGAACATATAAGTATGTTTATCAGTTGCAGTTTTAATATTTCTATTTACATATAAATTATAGATAACACCCTAATACAGAAGAAATAATCGTGCTTGTCACACAAATACATATTTGTCCTGGGTGGGGATCAAACCCACGACCTCTGGCTTAGCAGTCAGGGTCACGAACCACTAGACCAACAAGCCAATCAAAACATAGTCCTCTTTTTTTCTATATTCATCATATCAAATCGCCAGTTTTGGCGATTACGACTTTCTTTGAAGAATTTGCCTTGTAAAAGTGCGAAATTGCAATAAAATTCAAAAAGGTGAGTTTAAAAGTCTTGCCTAGCAGATAACTACTCTTGACAATATGTATACCCGATCCGTTCACTTAACGATACGTGTAGGACTATTATCAAGCAAGACTTTTAACTCATCTTTTTTAATTTTATTGCAATTTCGCACTTTTACAAGGCAAATTCTTCAAATAAAGTCGTAAACGCCAAATCAACACCCGTGACGATTTGATATCTATGGCTTTAAACTTAAAGTACAAAACTAATGATAACACTTGCTTTATTCCAAAGAAGCGTTATAAACGGCTATCATTACGATCGACACGTCGCTTCAGGGTAATAATTAACGAGATCGTAAGCCCTAAATATACAACAGTTAGTGCAAATTACGAACACTTTATGAGGTAACATTAATATTTATGCATATGATAAAATTGCAAAGCAGTAAAACACCAACATGATGCTTTATCAGAAGTTTTTTACTAGGTATATATGGCATGACTGACGTTATGACATGGATATTAAATTCTTAAACCTTAATAAATAAGTAATGGTCTTATTAATAGAATTAGCATTTTCTGTTCCTTGGCCAAACTGTTCTGGGTGGATCAGGTATAGGGAAGAAAGGTATATATTTTGGGTTATGGTAGTTTTTGGGACATATTGAACATGGCAAAAAAACTGCAGGGGCTGAACCCGAAACCGTTGGTAGAAACCAGGTTTAAGTCATGGAACGGTACCAAAGGTGTACATATATGGACTAAGAATTTTGGAATGTTCCATAGTCAATTTAAAGGATACTGTGCTTACGGTATGTAAATCTTAGTAATAATAATAATACTATATATTTATTCTCTCAACACAAAGTTAGGTCTTAACAACATAGTTTAAAACATTCTTGTATAAAATAGAACTTTGTGAGAGACTGGTGCCTGACTTAGGTTATAAATACCTGTATTACAGGTCACCAGGGCCCTCCCGCCGTTACACCATATAACTAGACTATGTAACAGTTACTTAAAATACATTATATATTCTAAATAATAATAACAGTGAGCCTAACAGTGCATAATTAAGCTTAGTCCTAACAGAAGGTAATTAAAATGAATATGAAAAGAAAACAATAACTGACTTATAGTTAATAACTAGATAATAATTAGGAACTATGTGAGTAGGTAAGTGAATGAGAAGGACTGTGTCTATGTAGAGACTGGTGGTAATGTGATAGTAGTGTGTGATGTGGGAGATAGAGGGTTATTGTAGGGGGATTAGTAAATTTTCTGTCTTATTGTAGTCTATGTAATAACTGTAGATTTACAACGTTGTTTGTGTTGGGGATATATATTAATCTGAGTATTTAGTTTGTTATACAAATAGTGTCCAAGAAAACAAAAGTAGTAAAAATAATTCTGTAAACTCACAGATACTTGTTTAAAATCTGGGTCTGCTAATGCCCGAAAAAATCTTATCAATAAAGTCCCTGGTATCCCAGAAGTTACCATGGTAGTAGCATCTTAAATATAAAATACTTACTTAAGAATATATTCATTTATAATAACTAAAGTGTTACATACCTACATACCTCAATGGTATTTAATACCTCTATGGTGACAGGAAAAGGTTATCAATTGACATAGTACGTGTCAATTGATAACCTTTTTTCCGTCACCATAGAGGTATTAAATACCATGGAGGTATGTTATATAAAACAAATTAGAAAAAGAAACTAATCTTGACCACAGAGCTTAAACTTCCATCGAACTAACTTTTATTCTAAAACTTCAGCAATTTAAAGTAGAAGATATATAACTGATAAAAAATAAAAGAAACACCACCTTCCCCTTACAAACTAATAAAAAATCCTGGATCACTCGACTCTTTCAAATGATTCGCTAATCAAAACTTCAGCCAACGTCCCTCTGAAGAGACATTCAAAAGAAAATTAGCGTGGCCACCTTCTTACGATTTCAAATGGAAAAACTTTGCCGTCTGTACGGAACCAATTTGCTGGCCGCGTGGGACACACTCGGATTAATTAGAATCGTAGATTAAAAAAATGCTCAGAAGTGCCACAATAGCCCGACTGGGGAAGTACCTCCACCTTACAGAAGACATTCCTTTATAATAACATTAATCATTTTAATGTTGTGTTTCCGAGTGTGAGTAAGGTCGCCAGAGTTCATTGGGGTGGGAGCAGGGTCAGCAACACTTGTTTGCTGACTTTTAAGGGCCGGCAACGCAACCGCGACTCCACTGGTGTCGCGAGTGTCCATGGGCGGCGGTGATCACTTACCATCAGGTGACCCACTTGCTCGTTTGTCGCCTTCACATATATATAAAAAAAATAGGCACTGTCTTTTTTCACTCACAATTTTTTCAAGGTATCATACGTAGTACTGCAATGAATAGTTTAGTGGTAGCGAGCAATGATATTATCCTACTAATATTATTAATGCGAAAGTTTGTAGGTATAGATGTATGGATTTTTGTTACTCTTTCACGCAAAAACTATGGAACGGATTTTGATGAAACTTTGTAGTAATATAGCCTATATATGCGAATAACAAATAGGCCATAATTTATAAAGTTTAGCGAGTGTGAAACCGGGGGCACAGCTAGTATATAATATAATATCCTGGGACATTATTCACACACGGCCATCTGATCCCAAACTAAGCAGGGCTTGTACTATGGAAACCTTTTTTTTGTAAATACATACTTATATAGATAATTTACACCCAGACTCAGGACAAACAGACATGTTCATGCACCCCAATATTTGTCCCGGGTGGAAATCGAACCCACGACCTGCGGTGTGAAAGGCAGCGTATCTACCAACCACGCCAACAGTCCCGTCAATAATAAAGAGGCAGATATGTTACAAGCGCGCGCAGTGAAGACTCAAAAATGTCCCAAATGGAACGTTTAGTCTTCAGTCCGCGCTGAGCAGGGCGACGAGCTCAACATTAGAAGCGCAATTGTTTTAATGATATCTATTTCCTTTATGTACAGACGCCAGCACATCAAGCTATATCAATCTGTCAAATTTTCCCAATTGAAAGTGAACCTTATACTTTTGTGATAAAGTTCAAAATCTATAAAAGAAATTTGACAGATTGGGGTAGCTTGATTTGCTGGCGTCTGTACATGCCTATCCTATCTTTTGTACTATTCATCTAGCAACTTATCAACATGTTGCACTATAACGGTATGTACATACCAGCGCGGCCATATTTTAACTGTCGGTGGTTACTAAGAACGCAACGTAGGTATCATGGATATTAATAATAATAATTAAATCATTTTATTTTTCTCTCACAATAATAGGTCTAGGTCTTTCAATTAGATAACCTTAAAAATTTCACCTATGTGAGAGACTGGTGCCTGATGTAGGTTTCCAAACGAAAACCTGTGTTACTCTCGGTTAAAAATAAATAGGTACAACTTTAATTTTACCAGACATTGAAGTGAAAAAATTAAATAATAATAAACATAAAAAAAAGAAATTTTGATGTGAAATTTAAGCAGAAGCAAATGTGAATGTTGTGTATTATGTGTGAAGATTGTAGATGAATGGATGATTATGAATCATCATCATATATGTATACAATATCATTGGGTAGCATGATGTCTTCCAAATGATGTCCACTGCTGGGACAAAAGCCTCCCCAAAAGATTTCTACAATGGAAATGAATAAAATCGCCACCCTTGGCAAACGGATTGGTGACCGTATGGTGGTTCTCTGAGAGATATTCCCTCGGGACGAATTTTACCTCCCACGGGATGATACTGGATGGTGATAGTCTTTGCTATCATCAGTCACACAGTTGCCATTTTAATAACGGGTGAAAAACCAATTTTTATTTATGTCAGCAGGCAGCAGATCCAGGTATGTATTTATGTACGTTCAGACGCCAGCACATCCAGCTACCCCAATCAGTCAAATTTTTTTAAAGATTTTTTTTGACTACCCCCGCTATAATGAATCTAATCCCCGTGTCGCGGGGTACTTTACAAACATATAATAGAAGGACACAAATCACATCCAGACTCAGAAAGTTGTTCTGAGTCTGGATGTAATTTGTGTACGTCTATTATGGGTCACGCAAATATTTGTCCGGCGTGGGACTCGAACCCGCGACTAGAAGCGGCGAGGCGACTGTCTTGGCCGCTGCGCCACACGTGCATTTTCAACTTTATCACGTAAGCATAAGGTTCACTTTCAATTGGGGAATTTGGACAGATTGGGTAGCTTGATGGGCTGGCGTCTGTACAATAGTTTTGTATTATCCTCGGATTACGTAGTTCAGGCAATTTTAGTTTTTTTTGTCTGTCAGATTTACCAACAGTAAAACATCCGAGTGATTGTCGACATCATCATCATTAACAGTTATTTTTAAAAGTTCATTGCCACGACAAGCTGCATGTATTCCAAAAATTAAAGCCACCTGTAACATAAGCGAATGAGAATAACAGGTACAGGTTCCAATAAAATGCGCATTTTAAAACTCTATGGAGTAGTAAAGTATACTTTACTACTCCACGATATACATAGTTGCTTACTATTACGGCGAGTCATATATTTCTCCCACTTACCAGAGGCTTTCATATATTTCTCCCGCGATTTTGCAGGTAATAGATTGTCCATCGCATTTCTTGCGTTAATTCTATACTGTAACTGTCACTTGAAGAATAAATTTTACAAAACAAATCCATGTATTATAACAATCCGTGACAAATGACGAAAACGCGGGCTGTATAGTTCGCACACTTCGCACGTTTTTAATTTGATTTCTTTTTTTTTATTCAGTCGGCGCGTCTATGGGCCGTCGTACCAGCCAGTCTTTATTCAAATAATAATTTGCGTTCGATTTCTTTGGCGCTGTACACTAAAGATGTTCCAAATTCAAAAAGTGCGCGGCAAAGATAATTGCTGTGTACATATAAAGAGGATTAAAAACTCATTACCTACTGCCCGCTAAAATTTTCTAGAAAACTCCACCTTTGGGTGCATTTAAAGGAGTACCAAACCGTCCTTTTCGAATACATGGAACGAAAATAATTTTAATTAAATTGTATCGAACAATTTTGTTGCGTGTTGTACGAAACTGCATACGTGTTCTTTCTCCCTCAGTCGCATGTTCATTGACTCGCTTGCACGAAGATTTTAGTTTTTACATAATAAACATTACTCTTATTATTTACATAATAGAAGAAGAAGAAGAAGAAGAAGTACACTTTATTGCAAAAATAAGTAATACAAAATAATGGATACAACAAGAAAATTAGCTTATTTTAATGCAATTGGCGGCCTTATCGCTAAAAGCGATCTCTTCCAGGCAACCGATTTACTTTGAATGGACCAAAATTGACAGAATCTAATGAAGGTAGCAGAAGGTGTACTAATTGCAATTGAGAAGTTATGAATCTAATTAATCTAATACTACGTACATATACATATGTACTTACGTAATAAGATACATATGACTATGCATATACATACATACACAAATAAATACATAGATACAAATATATATTTATATATACAAATACATAATTATATAGGTACAGTACATAAAAGAATGTAAGGATATTATTTCACAAACGGACGGCAGTAGATTTATTGCCGAGTAGATAAAGTGAGATAGTGCTGTTTAACCATATTTTTAAAAACGTTTTGTGATTGAGCGCGTCTAATTTGTATTGGCAGCGCATTCCATAATCGGACAGCTTGAACGCTGAAGGATTTGTCTGTAAAATTAGTACAATGCATTGGCATTTTGAGTCGTAGGTTTTCTGAAGACCGCAAGAGTCGCGAATGAGTTGAGTGAAGAAACTGAAAGCGTTCCTTGAGATAGAGAGGAGTTGATGGATTGAACAGAATACTGTATAGAAGTGTGACAATGTGAGTATTCCGACGAAGTCTTATGGGCAACCACTTGAGTTTAGTGCGAAATTCAGAGACGTGATCATATTTACGCAAACCAAATATGAATCGTATGCAAAAGTTTTGAAGTCGCTCAAGTTTATCAAGTTGGTCCTCTGTAAGATCAAGATAGCTGGTGTCACCATAGTCAAGGATAGGGAGAAGCAAGGACTGCGCAAGTGCAATTTTGGTAGCAGTAGGGAGAAAGTTTCGCAGGCGTCTTAGGGAACTAGCAGAAGCAAACATCTTTCTGCTTACTTCTTGTATCTGTGGACCCCAGGAAAGAGTCGTGTCAATATAGATACCTAAATTTTTCACTTTATCAGCGTAAGGTATAACAGTGCCGTTGAAAACAACATGGGGAGTTTGGGACCAATCAACTTTACCAATTTTCCGAGAGCTGCCAACAACAATGACTTGAGACTTTTCTGGGTTAACATTAATGCCATATCTCATGCTCCACTTACTTATATGAGATAAATCTTTGTTAATAACCCTAATAGCTTCCGATAGCTTTTCACAAGGCGTTTGGGTGTATATTTGGAGATCATCCGCGTAAAGGTGGTAGGTTGAAGTAAGTTGGTCAGAAATAGAATTTATAAATAAAGCGAAGAGCAAAGGAGACAAAACGCCACCCTGTGGGACACCAGCAGTAGTATCACACCAAGAAGAGAAAGAATCTTCTATGCGAACCCGCTGCCGACGTCCAAACAGGTAACTGCGAAACCAGTCAATTACCGTTGGAGATATGTTAATGGAGCGTAGAATGGCCAACAGTATGTCAAAATCTACCGTGTTAAAGGCATTGCTGAAGTCCAACAATGTTAGCACTGTCATATTGCCATTTTCCATGCCTGTCCTGATATCTTCCGTAACATTGATCAAGGCTGTGGTCGTACTGTGACCTGGACGAAAACCGGATTGGTAAGGATTAAGGAGATTGTTCTTGCGAAGGAACACACTGAGTTGGTTATGGATGAGTCGCTCAAGAACTTTGGATAGAAAAGGAAGTATAGATATTGGTCGGTACTCAGAAATGGACGTGGGATGGGATTTCTTTGGCAAAGGAATGATTTGTGCGTCTTTCC
Source organism: Pseudoips prasinana (assembly GCA_951640165.1). NCBI lineage: Eukaryota > Metazoa > Arthropoda > Insecta > Lepidoptera > Nolidae > Pseudoips > Pseudoips prasinana. Next base: position 31,851,875 of record OX621252.1, read on the forward strand.
ACAAGTATGGAAAGACACCACTAGAGATGGAAAAATTGAGGATATGGCAGATAATAGGAATGATTTCGTCAAGGATAGGTAGGATCATGTTACGGCTAATACAGTCGCTACCAATAGCATTGGATGCTATTGACAATACGCTCTTCTTAACATCACAAGCAGAGAATTGACTAAAGACAAAATGTGGATAGTTGGGAGCCGGAAAAGATGATAAATAGTTTAGTGTGCAGGTTTTTACAGTCCTATCAAAGTTGGACGAAGCTGAAAAGTGCTGATTAAGCGAGTTGAGGTCCAAGTCTTTAGGAATGGTATCTTGTCGTGATTTTCCAACCCCCATAGATTTAAGAAATTTCCATACTTTCGCTGGATCTCCATTTTGAACAGATTTGTGAATATGCTGGCGTTGTGCATCCCTACACACCTTATTACAGTGATTCCTTATATTGATATATTTATCTCGATGGTGATCAGTATTTCTTATTTTCATCTTGGTCTTGGCTGTAACTTTCTTATGTAAGAGTACTTTTATGTCATCGGAAAGCCAAGGTGCTGGAAGATGTTTCAATCTGATAGGCCGTACAGGAGCATGTTTGTCGTAGATGTTAATAATTGTTTTCGTAAAAATATCAACTTTCTCATCAATGCTATCAGCGTTAAGGAGCGTTGTCCAGTCAATGCTGCTGGCATCCTCAAGAAGATTAGCAAGGTTAATGCTACCAAAATTGCGTTGCAAGAGAATTTTTGGCTTTGCCTTAGGCGGCCGAATTTTGTATGAAAGGTAGATAAGATCATGATGAGAGAAAGCGTCGGCAGAACATTGTCCATGTTTGGCAACGTGTTGAGAAGAAGAAACAAAAATAAGATCGAGAAGTGAAGGAGTAGAGTTAGGAAAGTTATGAGTAGCATTTAGTGGAAGGATGGATAAGTTATTAGATTCAATAAGAGAGACAAGGCGAGATGAGCGATAATCATTCTTCAAAAGACATGTATTGAAATCCCCCATGACTATGGTGTGACTGTAAGAAGGGAGAACCTTTTCCAGGAGTTTTTCCAAAGAGGAGAAGAAATTTACTCTTAAAGATGGGCTATAATATACACCAAGTAAAACTTTCCGATGGTTAAGCTCAACTTCAATAAAAAGATGCTCGCCTGCGGTTGATGGGGGTGGCTGAGTTGACGTATCCACAATAGAAAAGGATATATTGGTACGCAAATAAATGGCAACCCCGCCACCACCACCACACGCACGATCATTTCTAATTAGGTTGAAGCCGGTGAGTGAGTATAGCGTAGAGGAAGACATGGCTTGAGCCATGATTCAGAAATGAGTATGGCGTGAATATTCTTACAGTCGAAAGATGCCAGCATATCTGCGAAATGGGCTGGAATACTCTGGGCATTTATATGAACCACATTGAAATTCTTGGGTACATCAGAAAACTGTGTTATTAAGGTATCTGCTAGGGAAGGTACACTCATGAAACTGTCACTATCACTGCAAGAGTAAAAACTTTCATTGTCACTACTACAATCCGACATAAATAATAATAATATAGTTATTATTATTTATGTCGGAATAATACAGAAAAATAAACAAAAACATACTGTTTTTTTGTTTATTTTTCTGTGATAAAATATGTTTGTAGCGCTAATAGTTTCTGAAAATAAAGTTATAGCTAATATTGGTCTTAAAATATGTGCTTTTAATGTAAATAGTGATTTGTGTGGAAATATGTGATTATTGTGTAATAATTCGTTCATCAAAGTGCCAATTCACGTTTTCCACACTTTTTGGCACTTTGATAATAAAATAAATATATTAAATAGTATATGAAAGCTACACTTACTTTTTCAAAAAGAGTCGAGCGGATTTCAAAAAATACGTTGCGCGATTGTTTTTGGCGGAGTACATTGTTTTTATATTTCAATTACAGTATACAGACAAAGAATTGTGTGCTTAAGCTGATGTTCGGAATATTGACTTTTGGTACATAACTATAGCTATTTAAGTCTGAATATGCGTATAATGAATCAAAATAAGTACACCAATGTCAGCACCACGTAAAATTGAAAATCAAACGAACTTACGTTGTGAAGTTCGATGTTAATTATGGGAACAGGTTCATTCGATACGAGATCTCTATGATCATCCAAGTTACCTAGCAACAAAGATTAATACGAGTTTATGGTGTAAAACTTAACACATTTGTTAAAAATATTTGTTAGAAAATGTAGAACTATTGGGACTTACTATACCTACTCATAATTATGCATATTGCAATACTATATGTAATATTAATATATTAATAATACTATATACATATAATAAAATAGTAGCAAAATCAAAACTGTTCATTACATATTTTTTTAAAAGGATACTTGGGGCATGATCTACAATCGATATTGAAGACAAAAATATAGTTATTAGAATTTAGGTCTGTTTATCTGTATGTATGTCCGGTCTAAACTCAAAAAGTACAGCATGGATTTACTTCCAATTTTGCATGAGTATTACTAAGAGGTTGGGTCAACCTATAGGCTACATATTATCACGCTATCACCTACGGGGGAGGAGCTGTTATAATTTATAAAATTTAATGCGGGTGAAACCGCGGGGCACAGCTAGTATAATATACGCTTGAATACTCCCATCATATTCCTTGTACGTTGACTTTGATAAAGATGGTAAGATAATAATTACTAGGTACTCAAATTTTCGCGTCAACCAATTTGAGGGTCTTAAAGGTTGACTTCTTGCGACTTGAAGCTGGAACAGCGCCACGGGTTAAAGATGTTTCTTTGATGATTGATCTTTTTAAAATATTTAGGGGTAGCATTCATAATGCTGATGTTTTAGAACAGATAGCCCTGAGTGTCCCGGACAGGTATGTTTGGAGAAGGAGACGGCCGCGATTGCTAGTGGAACCGCGTGGTCGGACTAATCTTGTACACGAGGCGCCCCTGACGCGTGCTCTCCGTACTCTTAACCTTATAGCAGCTGAGACTGACCTATTTGTGTGTTCTCTGAGTGAGTTCACGAGAAGTGCATTATGTATAATTAGTTATAAGTAAAATTTGTGTAGTGGTATAAAATTGTATTATACTTAGATAAGCACTCTATCGCATTGGACTTATACCTGTAAAGATAGATGTAAGAGAGGAAAAAAAATAAAAAAAATAAAAATGTTTGCATTTTGTTCAATAACATGTTGCGTACATGAGCTTGGTTATAAAATTTGGTCCAGTTATGTACGATATTAGATTATTAAATGACAACATATACAACATGTAACGTAATTAACGCACACCCTCAAACACTCCAATTAGAATATTATGTTGTAATCATAATACATACCCTGAATTTTTAATTTAACATGTATATGCATTGTTATTTACTTAATTAGTTACTTGGAATGAAGTTTATTGTACTTCATTTTGTATTAAATGATGGAATTTGTATGAATACAAATAATACTGCGATTTTAAAACTCTTATTACTTTGACATACGGTCCATTTCAATTTTTTTTGACTGTACAGGGTTAATATGACAATAATTTCCGTAGTTTTAATTATTTTGTAATAAAAAATCACCTGTTTTACAAATGGTATAAATCGATTCAGTAAACGATTCTGAACAAACTATTTTCAGGATGTGCGTTAATTAAGTTACATGTTGTATATACGGGCCTGTTGGCGTGGTTGGTAGATACGCTGCCTTTCACACTGGAGGTCGTGGGTTCGATTCCCACCCGGGACACATATTTGTGTGCATGAACATGTCTGTTTGTCCTGAGTCTGGGTGTAAATTATCTATATAAGTATGTATTTACAAAAAGAAAAATAGTATATGTAGTATATCAGTTATCTGGTTTCCATAGTACAAGCTCCGCTTAGTTTGGGATCAGATGGCCGTGTGTGAATAATGTCCCAGGATATTATATAATGCTATGGCCATCGACTTCGATCTAGCTTCTCGTTAAATAAGCCTTTTTTAGTAAGGCAGGGGTATGCCTGCGCATGCTCCACCATAGAAAGGGTTAGCGGGTAGGTATTAGATTTGGACCAACGAAACCTAAGCTGCCGTGGACTTCTCTTGGCGCCTTGACGTTTATATAACCATCACTATTCTTTAGTACTTCACTTTTGTAACTCCTGACATTCATCCATCAGACATTTAAATAATACATTTTTAATTAATTCAAATTCCATCCTAACCTCAATAACGATGTCCAGCTAGTATATGGATTTAGGATGTTGATGGGGCTGCCTTGATTTTGTAGTGTCTCTGGTATGTTTGCTGAAGCAAGAATAGATGGATTTCATGCCATCATACGCAAGAGACTGACGTCAATGATAACAGCATCCTGAAAGTCATTGCAGATAAACAGGATTCCAATATCCTAAAAGCGTATATTCGCGCTCAAATAAGATAGTGCTTCTTTTATTCTATTTTATTCATATTTTGTGTAATCCTTCTATGTATGGACTTTTGTCTGAAATAAAGATTTATTATTATTATAAAACAGAGTTTAGTCTAGCTTCTACTCTCAAAAGAGGTTTTATTTTATAAGAGGGTAACATCAGGTAATACCACTCGAGTACTTAATTCCTTTCTGATCTAAGCCTTCCAATAAAAACTTTCCGCTCTGCATACAAATAACTTGGTTACTGAAGCTGAATCAGCCCATCATTTGCGCGCTCCATTAGTCCACTGTGAAACTCATTAATTTCGCCATTAAAAATACCTATTGTATTTTCAACCTTCGTTTTAACGGTAAAAACAATTATCTGTTTCTGTTTCAGCTTTGCGTTTGAGTAGTCATTAAAACGAACTCGTTGTACGTAGTAAGGATAGCGATCCAACTTCGCGAGATTCTCCGACTTTCAAAACTCTTTAGTAATTGGAAACGTATTTGGCGGAAGCATGTCCCGCATTCGTACTATAGTTTAGGGACGTCCCTTAGCTTTGATATTGTCTATTGTATCTTGCTTCTTAGCCGTGTGGTTTCCGGGGTTACCTACTCACTTGCCAGAATTTGATTTGCAAAATTTCGTCTGGTATACTGGCCATCGGACATAATATTGGATTCCCACAATGTCATATGTCATACTCATTGTTTACTATATTAGTCACATGCTAGTAATTTTGTTTCCCATAAATTAATTTCAATAACATAATTTGTTATCATTATTGTAAGCCGTAATTATCATATGCCATAAAATCATTTGCCATCGAAATTGCTTCAAGAAAATATCATAAAATTGGTTTAAACTAAACGATCAGTAGGTTTACGTTTGGTTCGGTTAAGTTAGGTTAGAATATTACCTATTTCAGTTTGAAGCTTTGCGTTTGAGTAGTCCTTTAAACGAACTCGTTGTACGTAGGTCAGCGATCCAACTTCGCGAGATTCTCCGACTTTCAAAACTCTTTAGTAATTGGAAACGTATTTGGCGGAAGCATGTCCCGCATTCGTACTATAGTTTAGGGATGTCCCTTAGCTTTTATATTGTTTGTTGTGTCTCGGTTCTTAGCCGTGTGGTTTCCGGGGGCTACACCCACTTGCTAGGATTTCATTTGCCACAATTTCATCTGCTATACTGGCCAACAGACATAATATTGTATTCTCATAATTCCATATGTCATAATTATTGTATAAGTAATATATTAGTCACGTGCTAGAAACTTTGTTTCCCATAAATTAATTTCAATAACATAATTTGTTATCATCATTGTAAGCCGTAATTATCATATGCCATAAAATCATTTGCCATCGAAATTGCTTCTAGAAAATAATCATAAAATTGGCTTAAACGATCAGTAGGTTTACGTTTGGTTCGGTTCCCCTAATGCGAGGAGGCCCGCAGTTATGGGCCAGCACCAGCCGGGGGTTGCGGAAGTATCGTATGTTCCCGCGACCCCCGGCGCAGGTGTGAGATGGAACACCGGGGTGGTTTTCAGTAGGAGTCTGATAGACCCCTCCGCCTCTCCCAAGGCGGAGGACATCCATGCAGGATTTTCCAACCCGCAAAAAAAAAAAAAATTAGGTTAGAATATTATCTGTTTCAGTTTGAAACTTTAGGTTTGAGTAGTCATTAAAACGAACTCGTTTTACGTAGATCAGCGATCCAACTTGGCGAGATTCTCCGACTTTCAAAACTCTTTAGTAATTGGAAACGTATTTGGCGGAAGCATGTCCCGCATTCGTCCTATAGTTTAGGAATGTCTTAGCCGTGTGGTTTCCGGCTCAGAAAAAATAACAGCCAATAAGGCCCTATCATCTCGTAGGTATCTTAAAAGGAAATTAAGGGATAGTCTGCCAGGTAGACTGGCAGCAGCGTCTCCTGTGTACTAGCTACCACACCTACCTAACTGCGGTCAAGAATGGAGGATATGCCTTAATTGCCAAGTTGGGCAGACGGGTTGGCGATTACAGTAAAATGGTCACAGTACTCAGAAGCACGCTGCTGCCCGTTCTCTGGTATATATTCTCTCGGGATGCATTCTACGTCTCCCACTATTAAACTGGGGCATTAATTCCGATTTTTTTTTAAATATTCTGGGACATTATTCAAACATAGCCATCTGATCACAAACTAAGCAAAGTTGCTACTATTTAAACGAGATAACTGATATACTACTTTTTTGTTAATACATACTTATATAGATAATCAAACCCAGACTCAGGACAAACAGACATATTCATGCACATAAATGTCTGTCCTGGGCGGGAATCGAACCCACGACGTGCGTTGTCAAAGGCAAGTATTTACGAATCACGCCAATTGGTCCGGCATTCGTTCGTACATTATTTTATCTGTTTTAAAAATTAAGACAATCAGCTTTTAAAATTACAACATTTTCTTTTATTTTCATTCTCTACGAAATGCTTAAATTCATTTAAAGTAAAAAACTTGCATGATTTGCCAATAAAGAAATACTTCAAGCTACGGACGAGTAACTTTTTTATAGACAACGCTCTCAACACGATAATGAATCCCTGTGTCGCGTGGTACTTTATTAATATACAACTGACGGACACAAAGTACATCCAGACTCAGGACAACTATTTATGGGTGACATTAATTATTGTCCTGTACCGCAATTGAACACCGGTCACCCTAGCCTAGTTGGTAGTGATCCTGCCTACGAAACCTGGTGGTCCTGGGTTCGAATCCCGGTAAGTGCAAATATTTGTGTGATGAGCACGAATATTTGTTTCTGAGTCATGGATGTTTTCTATGTATATAAGTATTTATCTATCTCTATAAGTATGTATATCGTCGCCTGGTACCCATAGTACAAGCTTTGCTTAGTTTGGGGCTAGGATGATCTGTGTGACATTGTACCTAGACATTAAAAAAAAAAAAAAAAAAAACCCGTGATACTAAGTGGCGAGGTAACTGTATCAACTGCTGCGCCACACGTGCTGAGACCGCATTACATCTGTTAAGTACTCGGTGACTCCACTTCTACTTCTAGTAACATCCCTATTGGGAATCAATAAATTCCGTATTCGGTCCACCTTCGGAAGTTTGTCGTGTCAGTTTTAGAGTAATTGTGTGTTGTCTTGCCAAACTTTGTTATTAGAGGTCCAAGTTATCAGTGCGGTGTTCGTTACCTATGTAATGTGTTTGGATTTGTTGGCGATGACTTAAGTTTTGAGGCGTGGACTAGCGTCACGTTACGTTCTAAATGGAGTAGAGTGATCAATTTATTTGTATTCTGTATTGTGTTCTTCGTGGCTGACGGTTAGCAAGAATGACAGGGCCACTCCATACTTTCACTAAGGGTACGGGTCTGCTGGATTTATAACTGTAGGTAGGTTTCCATAGTTCTCCCCCAAAGATTTTTATAACGTTGGCATTTGGAGGGGTTTGTCGGAGTCACCACGCTTTACATGCAAGTTGGTGACCGCAATTAGGTGGTAGCTACTACACAGGAGGCGCTGTTGAGCGATTACCTGGTGTATCCCTTAGGGTCAGCGCAGACAGAGAGGAGCGCAGCGGAGAGGATTTTATTAAGCCACTAGAAAATCAACTTTAAAATTATTTAAATAAAGTGCTTGAACATTATAGTGCGCGAGACTGCGTGAGCATTTTGTCAGTTTCAAGCATATATGCACTTTATTCCTATAGCTCTAAAGTTGATTTTCTAGTGCCTTAATAAAATCCTCTCCGCTGCGCTCCTCTCTGTCTGCGCTGACCCTAAGGGATACACCAGGTAATCGCTCAACAGCGCCTCCTGTGTAGTAGCTACCACCTAATTGCGGTCACCAACTTGCATGTAAAGCGTGGTGACTCCGACAAACCCCTCCAAATGCCAACGTTATAAAAATCTTTGGGGGAGAACTATGGAAACCTACCTACAGTTATAAAGGCATTAAACGGGAATTAATTTAAAACAAAACTTAAAAAATGGTTGTTAGTTAAGGTTTGTTATGATCTACAAGAATATTTTGGGAAAAAATATATTTAGTTTTAGTTAATTAAAGTTTTTAGCCGCGTTGTTGCGCCTTGTATTGCATATCCGATTTGGGTAGACTGTGAATCTTAACCTAGAAATTAGACCTAACATGAACACAGTTTTGCAATTAATAAATCTTTAACTTTATGTCCAGCAGTGGACGATATCAGGCCGATGATGTAATGTGTGGCTGACGGCAGAGAATATCACCATCCCATCTTATCCCATGGGCGGCGTAGAAGTTTCAAAGGAATAATAATAATATCTGGGGACAATGTCACACAGATCATCCTAGCCCCAAACTAAGCAAAGCTTGTACTATGGGTACCAGGCGACGATATACATACTTATATAGATAGATAAATACTTAAATACATAGAAAACATCCATGACTCAGAAACAAATATTCGTGCTCATCACACAAATATTTGCACTTACCGGGATTCGAACCCAGGACCAACAGCTTCGTAGGCTGGAGCACTACCAACTAGGCTACGGTGACCGTGACCGTGAAATATCTCCCAGAGAACGGGCAGCAGCGTCTCTTTTCGTAATATGAACATAATTTTGCAATCATCAACTCGTCTGTCAAGCGTGGCGAATAGGGCATATTCCTCCAAATCGTGGACACAACTCCATTCAAATCAAATCAAATCTTTATTTGCTCAAATATGGTACATAAGGTCTTAATAAAAAAGGTTTGTGGATATTTTTTCCAACATTGAACGTCATTCGGCTGATATGATGATGATTTATTTATTTATTTACCATAAAACTTATTCTATCCTTACAGGCGAGCCTAATGCGACAGAGTAGTTAAACTTATATCTATCTTATATCTATATAATACCTACGTACCTTATCTTATATTATTTTCGCTACAAACTAACATAACTTAAACTAAACTAGCTACTGCAAAGGCAATAGGCAGCCGTTGTGAATACGTTCAGTGGACACGAGAACAAATCTATCTGAGTAGATAGTGTGTTGAGCACATGCAGCGCCCGCACGAGCGGTGAGCGCTGCAGCAGGTTGGTGCGCGCGCGAGGAACATCCAGCAGCGGCGGCCGCCGGCGACGTCCGAGGTACTCGTTAGGAACGCACAGCTGAATCTTCTCTAATACACCCGGGTTGTGAATCTTGTGTGGTTGTATAATATTAAATAATGTATGTAGCAAGAGTTACTTCCCGTCTTACTTCGAGTCTGTAATAACCCACCATTCCCAAAACGAATAAAGTAGGATACAGCAGTGGGTACCCGGGAAAGACTCCATACTGCTTCTTATATACAAACCTAAGAAATTTGTTATGGATACGTTCTATCATTTGTTTGTACTTTTCTTCGTGTGGAGACCAAATTACCGCATCGCACTCCAAGCGGCTCTTTACGAGTGCTTCGTAGAGTGCCTTCAAGGCTGAGATGTTGGTAAAATTGTTAGCCTGGCGCAAGACCACCCCCAAATTTCGGTAGGATTTCTTACACACGTCTATGATGTGCTGCCGAAAGTGTAGGTCACGTTCAAAACGCACGCCCTGGTCTCTTACCTCTGTGACCCGCTTTAACGGCACCCCATTCATGACGTATTGGTACGGGCTCGGGTCTCGCGCTCGACCAAACGATAGTACGGAGCACTTAGCCTCATTTAAGTACAGTTTATTGTCTTGGCTCCACGCAAAGATCCTATTGATATCCTGTTGTAATATGCTATGATAACGAATACGCTAAGGTTGATTCTTATTTAATAGATTTCATGTGCTACAACCGAGTACTATAAAATACTTCTTTACAGTAGGTACCTAGTTAAATAAGTAAATCTATAGATACATATAATAAAATCATAGGAAAGTCAAAACTGTACATTGAATTTTTTTTTAAAAGGATAGTTGGGGCGTGATCTACTATCGATATTGTAACCAAAAATATAGGTTTTTGAATTTTTGTCCGGGGTAAACTCAAAAAGTACCGTCCTATCACCTACGGGGGATGAGCTGTGATAATTTATAAAGTTTAACGAGAATAATAAATGTCTTGGTTCATGTTAAATACTGCCATCTGATCCCAAACTAGACAGAGCCTGTACTAAGACAACCAGGCAACTAATAAACATTGATAATAATGGAGCGGAGGAAAAAAGCTCGCTTGTTACATTATCCCAGGCAGAGGAGGTCAGCGCAGACCAAGAGGAGCGCAGCGGAGAGGATTTTATTAAGGCACTAGAAAATCAACTTTAAAATTATTGAAATAAAGTGCATGTAAGCTTGAACATTATAATGCGCGAGACTGCGCGAGCATTTTGTCAGGTTTAAGCATATATGCACTTTATTCCTATAGCGCTAAAGTTGATTTTCTAATGCCTTAATAAAATCCTCTCCGCTGCACTCCTCTCGGTCTGCGCTGACCCTAAGGCGATGGGCACACTGCCCCGCATGATGCAGCGTATAGAAAACACGCACAGTCCAACACACAGAACATGTGTCCACGTGCGTTCATGCAGATACATGTTCTGTGTGTTGTACTGTGCGTGTATTCTATACAAACGGAGATACTTACAAGCAACGTTAGAACACGCACTCACGCACTACGCTGCATCATGCGGGGCAATGTGCCAATCGCCTGAGGTATATGGGGGACATATCTTCAGGTCACCAGAACAAGAGCGGGATCTTTATAATGTAAGATTTGCGTGTGTTAAATTGAATAGTATTATAAATTAACCAGATACTTACCTAGTTTAATTATTATACCATTCAATTTGAAAACATAATTATGACGCCAATGTTTTTAAATTCCAGAGCTATTGCACGCGAGAATGAGATTTTAATGAAGTCATTTGCGTATGTATTTCACTGATATGAAATTATTTTCAATTGTTATATTCGATTATTTTAGTTTTTTTTTTGTCTAACCATATAATTATAATCCTATTTTTAATGCCTTAAATACCACAGTCAAGGTACAATAATGACTGTTGTAAAAACATGCAGTAATTGTCTGTCCTGATATATATACTATATTTATTTCGACTAATCTCAAAACAGTATGACGAGTTGTGGCGATGATTTCATTGTCGGATACCTGATGTTATAAAGAATAATAGGACAGTAATTTGCACCCACTTTTTCAACCGCTTGAAAAATTATATTTACTCGGGTGAAGCTAGCTATCGTATGTATCTATTTAATATTTTATTTTGCATTTCAGGTTTAGAAAGGTTTTTTTTAAGATTCAGACATCTCTGGAATGACTTTAATTAATTTAAGTGCGGATGGGAATCGAACCTACGAACCACGGGGTATTCGGTCTCGTGTGCGTTAACCGCTTCGCTACCGCACCGTGGTGTTCAGAATTTATACAATCTTGGTATTCTATATTTATCTTAGCGCAATTTAGATGCCATATTACCGAAAGCAACGTTGTCAACACGGCTGAAATGCTAATACTCAGATTGGAAACATTACCAACAATATTGAATTTTATTTAATACATTTGTAATGGGCCTGTGGTTCATTGGTCTAATGGTTAATGACCCTGATTGCTACGCCAGAGGTCGAGGTTCGATTTCTGCCCAGAACAAATCTTTGTGTGATGAACACTAAGGCTGAGATCTATAGAGCGTACTAGACTTTGCTCAAACTTTACTTACATAAAACTTTGCTAAGTGTATGCTAAGCTTATACTTTGGTTTGGTATAGGGTTGTAACGGATCTTCGCCTCCGCTTCCGTTACTGCGGAAGTTCCGCATGAAATCGTACCTTCGCCTCCGCCTCCGCCTCCGCTGTTTTTTTGCGGAGTTATAACGGAGGTTTATTTACGGCATAATCTTATATCTCTGCATCACCCAAAGGTCGACTGGCAGAGAATGCCTTTGGCATCAATTCCGCCTTTGTCATCATCATCATATCAGCCGAATGACGCCCACTGCTGGACTAAAGCCTCCCTCAAATATATCCATGATTGCCGGTCTTACGCTATCGGCATCCAGCGACTTCCAGCAACCCGCACAAGATCATCCGGCTCGTGTTCGCCACTCGAAAACCTTTCTGCTCCAACGGCCGTCGGCTCTACGAGCTCTGTGCCCTGCCCACTGCCACTTCAGCTAGGGTTAAGTCGGTTACTTTGGTTCGCCTGCGGACCTCAGCATTTCTGATTCGATCTCGCAGGGAAACTCCAAGCATAGCCCTTTCCATTGCTCTTTCGGTGACCTTGTGCCGCCTGATAAGACCCATAGTGAGCGATGACGTCTCTGTTCCGTTATTCATCACTGGCAACACACACTGGTTGAAGAGTTTCGACTTGAGACACTGCGGTATTTGGGTCGAGAAGATATTAAGTAGCTTCCCGAACGCTGCGCTGCCCAGCCGAGTTGGATTCTATGATTGACCTCCTTTTCGAAGTTGGACCTACCTAGGTGGATGATCTCTCCTAGGTAAATAATATAGTTCTCTACAGCTTCGAGTGCAGTCTCCATCTCGTAATGACTCTCGAAAACGACTTGTAAACATGGCTCAGCATTGTGATGGGTCTGTAATTCTTCAAGAGGGTTTTTTTCACCTTTTTTGTAGAAGAGCACCGCTACACCTCTGTGCCATACTTGTGGCGTTTGAGAGAGAGAGAAGGATTCTTATCTCGCACATGCTGACGTCCGGGATGTCTTCGGTGAAGTGTGGGGTTATTCGTGCTCTGGGATCTGAGGCACAACTATCGACAGGTGACTGGGTTCTCGTATACAGCTGTCCATAGAACCGAACCTCTCGATCTCTCTCAGCAACTCAGGTCTAGACGTGACGATTCTTCCATCTTCAGTCTTCAGCTTCGTCAGTTGGCTCTGTCCAACAGACAGTTCTTTTGCTAACACTTTAGAGCCTCCGTTCCTCTCGATGGCTTCTTAATACATTTTGTATTAATTGGGCGCGTGTCGCGAGTCAAAGACTTTGAAATCTGTCTGTTGAGCTGCCGGTATCTGGTAGCAACATCAGAGGATGTCAAAACCAATTTTCCGTCTTTCTACCTTTAGCTGCAGGGTTTAGTCATAGATGTTTTTAGTTCTTTTGTACGGCAGGCCTTAAAGACCAGCCGTATGGACAGCTTCTACGAACCTGTCGTGGTATGACTCCACTCGGTTTTGCAGTTTGAGCTGAAAGGGTTCCGGGTTTTCAACGTGGATGGGTAAAGGTCGCAACATAGACTTTATCAGTCGGGAGCTCTGGAGCTTAAGGTTCAATGAGCCCCGCCTGTGATCGCTCCCGTTTTTAACCGTAATGATCACAAAGACGTCATTGATCATCTGTTTTATCGTCGACAAAATAAAGTCTATCTCATTTTTGTTTTACCTTCGGGGCTTACCCAGGTCCATTTGTGGTTATCCGGCTTCTTGGAAAAGGAGTTCATCATAAAGAGTCCCTCCTTCTCCATGAAGTCAAATTGAAATTTCCCCACTTCAGCTCATTCTTCATTTATTGAGATTATAAAAAAATATTAATATTACTCATAAAATACTATTTTTTCATATCCACTTTCACCTTCGCATTCGCATCCGTTAACCTCCGCCTCCGCGGAGGTGAAATCCATCATCTTCGCATCCGCCTCCGCTAAGAGGCCTCCGTTACAACCCTAGTTTGGTATTTATAGACTTTTTGAAGTTAAGATTATGCTTAGCATAGGCTAAGACAGACAAAGTCAAAACACCAATTGTAATTTCGTTACATGCATTAACTTTTGTCTAAGTAAAGTCTGAGCAAAGTCTAAGTACGCTCTATAGATCTCTGCCTAACACACACTAACACAAGTGTAATTTGTATAGAATTTGTATGTGTTTGTAAGTATTCAAATATGTTTAACAGATGTCTGGTTTCCATAGTAAAGACTTCGCCTAGTTTGGGATCAGATACCAGTGGTTAAATTTATTTTTTAAAGACAACACCCGCACTACGGTATTTACCTCACTGTGTCGCGGGGTACTTTACAAACATATAATAGACGGACACAGATTACATCCAGACTCAGAACAACAATTTATAGGTTACACAAATACTTGTCCGGCACGGGACTCGAACTCGGAAACGAAGCGGCGAGGCGACTGTCTTAGCCGCTGCGCCACATATTAGATCTTGTCCCAAGATAATTAGTTTTATAATAATTACATATATACATACATAGACTCACGCCTGTTTCCCAGAGGGGTAGGCAAAGACAACGGATTTCCATTTGTCACGATCTTTGCACACGTCTTTTGCCTCGATTACTGTCATAATATTCTTCATACATGCTCGCCGGTTATAATAATTAGACAAGAATATAAGAAACACGTTATTAAAACCATCATATATCAGTATCTGCAACGCTCCCTAACATAATATTCAAGTTAAACTATTCAGTAATGTGGGTTGAACCGTATAACGAGTTGAATAAAACCCACGTAGGAGTTCCAACAAGTTTTTGTTACTTGCTTGCGCTTTTCAATGCAAAAACTCCTGAATATTGAACTCCATGCAGAGTACGGACGGAGTTTTTAGACGAGTTTTCCAGTTTCAGGAAACTACATGTAGTTAAATAATTTTGTTTTCTTTCAAATGGTTCGTTGAATTTGTTTAATAAGGAAAAATAAACATCTCATTACTGTTAGGTGCACAAAGTTAGTTACTTCTTCTTCTTCATCCTAGAATGAAAGAACCGGCCAAGTGCAAGTCGGACTCGCGCACGAAGAGTTCCGTACCATTAACTATAAAAACGAGCAGAAAATTCACGGTTGATGTATGGGAGCCCGCTTAAATATTTATCAGGAGATACAGCCTGGTGACAGACGGATAGACAGACAGCGAAGTCTTAGTAATAGGGTCCCGTTTTATCCTTTGGATACGGAACCCTAAAAACGAATAAAATACTATTATTAATTACCAGGACGGACATGAGTAATTGATACAAACAGATACTACAAATAAAATAAGCTAATACTATAGATAGTCCATTGTACGGGAAAAAGCATCAATCTAAGCATTAGCCCTAGCAATATTGAAACTGCGCTGATATAACTTAATTTAAGTTAGTTAAATATCGTTACTGTCATAAAATAAATCTTATTGTAAATTATTTCCTACAATCCGCGTGTACCTAAATATCTATATGTACCTAGAAATAATTATAAATTAATTAGGTATAGGTATATTATTACGAATATGTTCTGACTATTTACAAGCGCTTTTTTAAAGTCTACGTGATTAAAAACCTTTTTTATTTATTTATTTATTCTGAGAGCGCCCGCCTGTGTCGTCTACGGAAAGTTACCGCTCATTACATATTATTATTATGTATAACAAACATATGAAATCGAAATAGAAGAACTTAATAAGAACTCATGGGAGACTAGCGATATTAATAATAATAATACCCTGGGACATTATTCACACACGGCCATCCGATTCCAAACTAAGCTGAGCTTGTACTATCGAAACCAGATAACTTATATACTACAAACACTACTTTTCTTTTGTAAATACATACTTATACATATTTTTGACGGTGCTTAGTAGGCGTGGGAATTGAACCCACAACCTGCGGCGTGAAAGGCAAGTATGCAACCTAAGTAGGACATACATATAATAGCGCACACTATTCCATCACTCTCACTCATGATCTGATGAGACTACTAGCGACCCGACTGGAAAGATGAACTATAAGAACCTACGGCTTTACGTGTTCTCCAAGGCACAGAGGTATGATTCCGGTAACTCCCAGACTTCAGGCAGGATATTGTTGACAAAAAAAAACTTGAGAGGTGTCAAGGGACACCCGTATGGAACGAAGTTATTTCTTATTATTTATTATGTACAAAAAACCTGTATACACTCAACAAAAATAATCGTTGCGACACCACACTGTTCAATGTGAAATAGAAATGAAAATATCTGGCTTGCTTTCTATAAGAGAGAGAGAGAGACAGACAGAGAAACATGCGCACGCCGCACAGCTGCAAAAAGTGTCGTGACAACTTTTCGTAAGATTTTTTCCGTCTAGCCCCCTTTCACAACGCGCGATAAGGAACTTCGTTCCAAAAATCCCAAATAATATTATTTTTTTTATTGCGAGGATTAAATATCGAGCAGTTGTGTTTGAATTAATGAAGTTGTCTTGCTATTGTGTCTGAAAGGAGCGCCGCTTAACCTATAACGTAATACGTGTTTATTATTCCAGCTTAGGTCCTAATCAATCACAACACCAAAATGAGATATCATTGTTTATTTACCACTTTATACTTAGGTTACACTGTTTTAAATTAATTAATTAGATATTAGATCGAGAGAACGTGCGGCTTCCTCGAGGTGCGAAACCAAAGAGGAAGGATTTAGTATGGCAATACTAAACAATACGGTAAAACAATTAGTTAATAACAAAACAATTAATAAATCACTAAACAATGCGAATCATTCTTATCGCCATAATCCATTAACACGAAACTCTAGCCGACATAATACGTATAATGAAAATCGAAGGCTTTCTACAAGGACAGTGGCACCGGAAATCCCCGTCCCCCTAGACAAACTTCCTGAACAAGCGACTCCCGGAAACCGGAAGGAGTATCCCATTCGGAAAAACTCGAGCCAAGTAGAACTAAGTCTTCTTGCTATTAAATAGTTTTACTTGATACTTACTTGCTATCAGCTTAAATAATATTGAATATGAATAGGTAACTTTGTGATAATTTTATATATATTATACTAGCTATGCCCCACGGTTTTACCCGTGTATACTTTGTAAAATATAGCCTTAGTATTTTTTTTGGATATATAAGCTATATTACTACAAAGTTTAACATCAAAATCCGATCGGTAGTTTTTGCTTGAAAGAGAAACAAACATACACACTCACAAACTTTCGACTTTATAATATTAGTGTGTAATTTTATATTTTCCTAATACACACTTTATTACTATAATATAAAATTGTTGATATTTGAATTCTATTGGACTTAACAACCGTGTAATTTACAGACACAAATTACGACCAGAATCAAAACAACTAGATAGGTCACACAAATAGTTGTACTAGGCGGGGATCAAACCCAAACCACGAGGGTGCCAAGATAATAGCGAGGCGTCTTTTATAACGACTACACCACATCACATACCTAATGTGATGAGTATTTATGTTAGGATTTTCATAAGGTTGTGCAAACTAAACATGTCTTTAGACTTTTGTCCAGCAGTGGACGTAATTTAGCTGATATAAAATATAAACCATTATATTTTTTGACAAAAAATACATTACATAACAACATAGATATGAGTCACACATTGTTATTCTGTATGGGAATCACATACTAACCGAGAGGGGACCACGGTATCTTCTATAACTACGCTACATGTGCAGTGCTTGATTAAGATAGATAGATAGATAGGTACAATTTATTGCTCTGCACACGATTAAAAAAAATGATGTATAAACATATTTTCAATTAAGATTTTTTTTTCTAATAAATATGTTAAGAGAATGTATCAATATCCGCCCAAAGTCTGGGAGTAGGCGGTATCACACCCCTGCGCCTCGGAGTGCACATAAAGCCGTCGGTCCTGTACTTAACCTCTCTCCGTATCGCTAGTCGTCCCATTCCATTGTGCACTATAGTATGTCCCGAGCAGATTGCTAATCTCCATTAAGCCGTAATTCGGCTAGGAGGACATTATTATTTTCACATAACCGTGTATAGAAAGTAAAAGTTTATATGTTCTCTCACACGATTGTGTACATTAATTATCTTAATGAAGTTGTACAGACGCCAGCACATCAAGCTACCCTTATCTGTCAAATTTCCCCAATTGAAAGTGAACCTTATGCTTGTGTGATAAAGTTGAAAATCTATAACAGAAATTTGACAGATTGGAGTAGCTGGATGTGCTGTCGTCTGTACCTCCATTTTAAAATAAAGTAATAATAAATATTGTTACACAAACACTCATTTTATAACATTTTTGTAAGACAAATTTTGCTGCAAATAAGCATGGATAAAAGTTTACATAAAAAAATCTATGATTATGAAAAACAAAAAGATTACAGAAGGAATGCCGTGCTATTTCCAGTCCAGGAAATAAATAAAGTATCTGATCACAGCGCAACCAATCCTATTAAAAACACAAAAAGTATAAAAAAGGAGTTCTAAACAAAATGTATGAGAGAATTGCATATATTGCATATATTGCACGATATTGCATCGTCATAACTTTATTTGCGTGAATTTTTCAATGTTTTCATACTGCTACATATTCGGGGTGAAACAGATACAACATGTATATATTTTTTAAATCGGACCGATCCGGTCTCTAGTTATTAACCGTATAAACTACCCCACTTTGTTTAATACCTTTAAATTATAATTTGTGTAGAAATATTCTCATCACTTGAATCTCAAATTTAAACATATTTTTGTTTTAGTATCAATTAGTTCTAAAATATTGAGATACGGCATCTCAGAGTTCCTAAGTCACGGAACAGAGTTGTTTTATTAATATATACATTTTTAATAATTTATAAACGCTGTTTTGTAATGACTACTAATGCTTATAATAAAATTGAATGCAGGCAAAGAATAAAACCTGATGAATATCGTTAGCTCGATGACTTTTAAAGCGGATTTATCAAAGAAGTAGTTTTAATAACTCAGCCTTATCTCAAACCATAATACAGAATATATTACAACATACCAATGTCATTTCAAACAACAACACGCATACTCTTAATTGAGGGTACATAATGAAATAGCCACCATTAGGCTCGATGTCCCTCGTTCAACTAGAATTTGGATACAATTTCAGACTAAGTTAATTTACAGTTTGAAGCGAGCCTATTTTAGCACGACTATATTAAATTTACAAACATGATAAGCAGTTGTTTGGCTAGGATTAGATTGTAGGTATTCTTATCTGGCTGTAATCTATATTAATCAAACGTTAAAACGAGTTTGTACGATTATAACTTCCAAACGACTGGACCACACAAAAAAAAATGCAAATATTTTAAATTTCTCCGAAAGTGGGTGTGCGTATGAGTCAGAAGACTGTGTGTGTGTGTGTGTGTTTTTGGTCTTTGTTTATTCAGCATTATTCTTTTATCTTCGGAAAAATTAAACCAATTTTTTTTACATTAAAATGCATTAAAATTATTATTAAATTATTAGACTTCAGGCAGTCTTGAAGGCGAAAAATATGGCGGTTCGAAGTTCGCCGGGAAACCCCATTTTTATAATAATAATAATACACTGCTATCTGAGCCCCAAATAGGGAGAGCCTTGTTTTTTACGTGGTGGAAATGTCTTCGCACGTTGTGTAGGGCTGGAACCTACTAAAACCACCACGGTAGCCAGCCTCACAGTGCTTGTAGCGGGGGCTCTGGGTACTCGTGAACGATCTGGTCAGTACCCCTGCTTTACACTGAGCGTCCGCGAGACTCTCCCCCGGGGAGGGGAGGGGCCCGAATGCTTCCCCCACTCCCCATCACGCACAAGCGCGTTTAGGCAACCTGAGCTACAGCACGTTACCTCTTCTCGGGACCGCTTATGCAAGACGAGTGGAGTTTCCTTCCTCCAACCGCCAGCAATCCCAGGGGCGCCCACCCGGGAAGAAGCCAGCTGCAATGGGTGCCGCGCCGCATAGTCTCTCGCGCTGAGTTTAGTTTCCAGCGCCGGAAACTAGGCAGAGCCTGTACTATGGCAACCATACAACTGATAATATATATATGGTCTTTGCGTCTGTTACAGACGATTTACGGCGCATTGTCTGAGAGGCATTTCTTTTGGTGGCTAAACAAACCGATGCGAGAGTGACATAGCCTGCCGCAGGCCTGACAAGAGAAGTTTGCGGTGGTTGCTGCCGTGCCGCTTTCATGTCGCTTCTGTCTCTTATCAGCAAGATCGGATTCAGATCGGATTCGGAGTCCAGGCTTCATCACAGATCTTACGACCCTCCACTACACGTTTGCGTCATTCAACTCTATTTTCAGCGAGCTTTTCCCAGCTACAGTGATCAATTTTAAAAGCGGCCATATTGTGCAGTCTTTAAAACGAAGCAGAGGTCTACCGACATCTCGCTTCGCATTAGCTACCGCACCCAACAGAACACATCGTGGTATTTGAGTGGGTTCCATTCTGTGTACAACTCATAAACAGCCCCAGTAATTGATTAATAATACTTGTGTTGGGGTTGTCTGGCTACATCCTTTAATTGATAGTTAACAATATTTGTAACCGTAAAAAAGTAACCCATTTTTTTTCTAATAAAAAAAAGACCAACAATAACTTTTAAAGGAATTAGCAACTCTTTGCATTATGTAATTGTTCGTATATGTACATATGTGTGTGTGGTTTTATTAGTGTGTGAGTACGGGTTTGTGTGTGTTCCTCTTTTCTCTTGATGCCATGCATTTATAAATATTATTTTTATCTAATAAAACGATTGCTGTTAATCATACTAACAAAAGATTCGTAATCACCAAGAGTCCAAATTCTGAAATGGTATTCCGATTAGATCCACATATGTGTGTGTGGTTTTAATAGTGTGTGAGTACGGGTTTGTGTGTGTTCCTCTTTTCTCTTGACGCCATGCATTTATAAATTTTAAAATTATTTTTATCTAATAAAACGATTGCGGTTAATCATAATAACAAAAGATTCGTAATCACCAAGAGTCTAAATTCTGAAATGGTATTCCGATTAGATCCATAATTTAGTGTCGAATATTAAACGGAAAATGTAATTAGAGTGTAAATTTGAAATCCAGCTTAAATTCAGCTCAAATTGGCATGTAAACAGCTAGCGCATTTAATTACGTCCTAACAATCTATGGGCTGCAAATAAAACGATTTTAGAACTCCTTTACATTGTACTGGGACAAATATTATTGTAGGCATCTAACTAATAATTAAACTTAAATCACTTAAGCAGATTTGTCCTAAGAGAGGATGGAATCCATGACCTCTGGCATAGCAATATGGGCCATTAGACCAACAAGCCAGTCATTTATAAATGAGTCAAGATGATATTTGCTTATCTAGGTTTAAAGATTCTTTATTCTCAATAAAAACAAATAAGTCACTTACTTGAGGATAATAAATAATAACTTACAGAAGGTCGAGTTCGTAGTTTCCCTAAGTACATACATTATTCTTATGATAAGGTACTCATCTAAGGTACTCATCTAATGTACCCACTTGCCCGAGGTTAAGATATTAAGTAAGATTGTTGTATATATTGAAATAATCGGGTTTTGAATACATTAGATGAGTGTACATGTTTAATGTCTGGTGTTAGTTTGTTGTACATCTGTGCCCCTTGATAAGTCAGCATCTTCTTGCCATAATTTGTCCTAATCTTAGGTAAGACCAAAAAACTGGCCCGGCGAGTACTACGTTGAGTTGTGTGCTTGATTTTGATGAAAGATAGTTTATCTTTCATCAAAATCAAGCACACAACTCAAGATTTAATATTTTTGTTAAGTACTTTCCGAATAAAAATGCAGGTGTTGTACGTAAATAATTGTGTTTAATGCATAATTTTAGTTTCTTCGTAGATATTACGTGTTGGAGTAAGGCGTGGATAGTTAAAATCTTCTTACCCATACCCTGATATTGTTGATATTAAGACTATGTTGATACGTCAACATAGTTCTGATAATTACATGAACTCTATAGAGATCAGAGAAAGAATACAATGTTTCACTTAAGTTATATGACTGACTGCACGTGTGGCGCAGCGGCTAAGACATTCACCTCGTCACTTCGTGTCCTGAGTTCGATTCCCACACAGGGAAACTAGCAGAATATACTGCATTATAACAGGCCATGTTGTGATTTTTACTACGAGTTCAGGTACCCTTTGTGGGTCGAACCTAAACTCTTTCCCACTTGAGTATTTTTTGCCGGACCATCTCAACTGGGCCGTGTTGAAGTAGATAAACATGCTGAAATTGTTTCGCTGGATCTTCTCTGTTGGGGCGCATTGAATCTGGTGGTAGAAATAAAATGCGACCCGCGTCGCTATGCATCCATCATAATAATATTGTAGCTAGAATTGATATATAGTTATTTTTTTATATTTCAATTATTATTCTTGTTCTGACTGTTTACAAGCGCTTTTTTAAGTCGATGTGAATAAAACCCGTTTTTATTTTAATTATTTATTTTACTCCCACCGATTATTAACGTGGCGATGCATTTTAGTGTCAAGGTAGGTTAGGTATGTTTTGGACACCTTTCACACTACGTTCATATGTGAAGCCTAGGCCCTCTCTTTCAATGAGGGCCAAGGCTTCACATATGAGGATGAGAGACGGCATTTCATCGATACGAATATGGCAATAAGTCACCATCTTAATGTATATAAAAAAGGTCTGTACTATGGCAACCAGAGAACTAAAAAACATAGTTATATATTTCTACATACATACATATCTATACATATAATAAAATCGTAGGCAAGTCAAAACTGTATATTGAATATTTTTTTAAAAGATACTTGGGGCGTGATGTACAGTCGATAGCGAAGCCAAAAATATAGTTTTTAGAATTTTTGTCTGTATGTATGTCCTGGCTAAACTCAAAAAGTACTGCATGGATTAACTTCAAATTTTCATGAATATTACTAAGAGGTCGGGTCAACATATTATCACGCTATTACTTGCGGGGGAGGAGCTGTGATAATTTATAGAGTTTAACGCGGGTAAAGCCGCGGGGCACAGCTAGTTATGAATAAACTAGCTGTGTCCCGCGTTTACCCGCGTTGAACTTTATAAATTATCACAGCTCCTCCCCCGTAGGTGATATCTTGATAATATGTAGCCTATATGTTGATCCGACCTCTAAGTAATATTCATGCAAAATTTGAAGTAAATCCATGAAGTACTTTTCGAGTTTAGCCCGGACATACATACAGACAATCAGACACACAGACAAAAATTCTAAAAACTATATTTTTGGCTTCGATGTAGACTGTAGACCAAGCCCCAAGTATCCTTTTTAAAAAATATTCAATGTACAGTTTTGACTTTCCTACGATTTTATTATATGTATAGATTACACCCAGACATTGAATAAACAATCGAGTTCATCACACAATGATTTGTCCCGAGTGGAATCGAACCCTCAACCTCTGGCTTAGCAGTCAGTCAGCTAACCACTGGACCAACGGGTCAGTCAAACAGTATAGTGTTGCTACGACTGAAACATTTCAGACGTAGCATCCAGCCTGTTGGCGTGGTTGGTAGATACGGTGCCTTTCACGCCGCAGGTCGTGGGTTCGATTCTAACCCGGGACAGATATTTGTGTTCATGAACATGTCTGTTTGTCCTGAGTCTGGGTGTAAATTAACCTATATAAGTATGTATTTGACGGTCACCGTAGCCAAGTTGGTGCACTACCAACTGCTGCTGCTGCTGCCTACGAAGCTGGTGTTCCCGGGTTCGAATCCCGGTAAGTGCAAATATTTGTGTGATGAACACGAATATTTGTTTCTGAGTCATGGATGTTTCCTATGTATATAAGTATTTAGCTATCTATATAAGTATGTATATCGTCGCCTGGTACCCATAGTACAAGCTTCGCTTAGTTTGGGGCTAGGATGATCTGTGTGACATTGTCCATAGATATTATGTATTTACGAAAGAAAACATATTATATCAGTTATCTGGTTTCCATATAAAGCTCTGCTTAGTTTGGGATCAAATGGCCGTGTGTGAATAATGTCCCATGATATTAAATTTTTTTGCAGTTTTTGCCAGTAACTCAATTACTATGCTAATATTAAAAGCTAACAGTCTGAACGGTCTCTTAAACAACTAATAGATATTGTGTATGATACACGGATCTGTGACAGAAACATTAGCAGCAATGTACTGTGTAGTCCAATTAACGGTGTTGTTTGATCTGTAATTAATTGTCGTTTTACGCCGATTGTTCAGTCGTAAACTGTGATTTTATTGATCGTACTGTCTGTGGTACATTGTCAAATTTTATTGGACAATTTTATTGTTTACGATTAGGTTTGGCGGTAATAAATCTAGGGGATGAAGTAACGTACATACTTCCATTACGTGTCCTTTGGTAATGATTAGAAGCAGATGTCGGCCTTTCTGCCTGTCTCTCTGTTCTCACTACACCTGATAGGATATTTATTTAATTTTTATTTTATTTTCAAATTTATGTACACACTGTAAGTATACAAGAAGAAAGAATAAAAAACAAGAGAAGACATTGCACAAAGATACTACTTATTTCTAAAGAAATCTCTTCCAGTAGACCTGCAAGAGGAGATTTTGGAAGAGTGGAAGATATGAGTGTGTAGTATGATATATATACATACGAACAAAATACACATATACATAAATACATACATAATTTAAAATAATAAACTACATAAAATACATATATCTAAGGCAAAGAGGATAGGCAGTGTTCTTTTAACTTTTTTTTAAATATGGAGATTGTACTACTATTACGTATGTTAGGCGGAAGAGAGTTCCACAGCCTAACCGCCGGAACAGTGAATGGATAATATAACAGGATACCATATGTTTCAAACCCGCCTGATGGTCAGCAGATACCGATTTAATCGCAAATGTAATTACATGTTTTCGAATAAAGAAACAAAACTTATCCCTGTTTTCAACTTCAAATGCAGGTTATCATTTTTTTGGAAGCTATTGAGTAGTAATATATATAGTAGTAATATTATCCTGGAACATTATTTACACACGACCATCTGATCTCAACCTAAGCAGAGCTTGTACCAAGGAAACCAGATAACTGAAATACTACATATACTACTTTTCTTTTGTAAATACATACTTATACAGATAATTACACCGACTCAGGGCAAACGGACATGTTCATGCACACAAATATCTGTCCTGGGTGGGAATCGAACCCACGAAAAGCAAGCATTTGCCAACCACGCCAACAGGTCCTTTTCAGTTGTTTGTTGTTTCAGTTGTCGGGAATTTTGTTGAAATAATATTAATAAATAAATGTATTACTCTCACAAAGATCAAGTACAAAAGTGTTAATACATTTTATCTATTGCTTATGTGAATACCTATATGAACGGACTTGTTGTAATAGCTACTTACTTTAATATTTTATTAGACTGTATTGCTGTATTGTGAGCTTGACAAGAACAAGTGTATGTTAATATCCAAGTAGTCAATAACCTTCATTATCATAAGTTCTAAGGCTGATTTCAGAGTCGCGCCGGCGAGCGGCGCCGTCCAAACCCGCGCGCTTACAATTACACTAGATAGTAGTTGCGTTTCATAGTCACGCAGTTCAAACGCGCCGCAGGTGAGTACGCGCGCCGTCGGCCAGCGCTGCCTGAGCTCCTCTACTGGCAGCTAGCGTTTCAGAGTGACGCGTCTCGCACGCGGCTGTTGAGACGCGCTGGCCGCCGGCGCGTGCCGCGCGCGGCACTCTGAAATCAGCCTAAGTCAGTACCTACCTATACAAAACAATAAACACTGCACGAGCGATTCGGTCTGATAACTATTGTAATATAAAAAAGTTCTACTTTTGAAAACAATCTAGACACAAAAAGAAAGGGTTGTTAGACACTCGAAATAGATAGAAACTAATGTCGTTATGTGCGTCGTCTATCGTAAAAACTAGATTCGGTACAGTCGTTAGGACGAGCCTAAAAGTATCGGAATAAGTTACTATTTTCCACTGTTTTTGTAATTAAATTGACTATAAACAAATTGATGTCAGTTTTATAGTCTTCAAAGATATATTAATCAAACCAAAATGACGTCCACTGCTGGACAAAGGCCTCCCCGAAAGATATCCATTGTTTCATCATCATCATCATCATATCAGCCGGAAGACGTCCACTGTTGGACAAAGGCCTCCCCCAAGTATCTCCACAATAGCCGGTCCTGCGCTGCCCGCATCCAGTGGCTTCCCGTTATCCATTATTTATTTATCCCATAATAACCACGCTTGGCAGACGTGTTGGCGAGTATTATGGTCATGCTTGCTTACTTGCTTGCTTATTGTATGGGTAGTGGTAAAGCATCTTCTACACGGTTGCAAACCAACCAGAGAAATGTGTAAACGCAGAAAAGACAAAATATGCAATCTTCCACAAGTATGTTCATCATTTACCAAAAGGCTTTTCTATTTCTTAGGACCCTCTCTTTATAATAAACTAAGGTGGCATTACACGTTTATTTATTTTCTCTTTTTATATGATGACCCTACAGCGATAACAAATAATAATCAGACATAAACGTACACACACACACACACACTCAGCCACATGCACATAAACATTGTTGTATCTTATGTATAACTAGCTGGTGCCCGCGACTTCGTCCGTGACAATTTTGAATGATGACCAATGTAACTACTTACTTCTAGCTTAATCTAAAAAATATAACTTTTAAAACAAATAAGCAATATAAATTTAAGAAAACCTAACCTATAAATAACCTAACTAAGAAATAAACTAAAGACTACTTTAATACTGTTATTTAAAAAAACGACCCGATATCATCAACCAAAAAAATCAAAGAAATATCAATTGTCCTAAAGTACAGTCAGTAAGTCAAATAAAGTAAAATAATAATCAACGATGCATTAATCACTAAGGTATCTCCCATTAGATTAGGTTGCGACCACGGCATTGATAGGATAGTCATTTTGTAAACGAAACCATAGCACGATCTAAAACGATGATTACGCCATCTACTTACAAAAATATAAACATGTAAAGCGGTAAAATTAAGATGTGTGCATAGTTTTTGGATGAAATTTAAGCGATCATCTATTGATTCAGTTTTGGACTACCTTTTTTCTAAGCATTTATTTATTTGAACCGATATCTATACATATAATAAATCTGTAGAAAAATATTTTTTGTACATCAAAAAAAAATCCAAAAAAAATAGCCAGGGTATTAAAGAACAACCAATAGAACCCATTTCCAGCCTTTTTAGAATTTTTGTCTGTTTGTCTGTGTGTCTGTTTGTCTGTTTATATGTTCGGGTATCACGTAAAATATACTAAAGCAATGTAGATAACTTTTATACACAACGATTGAGCGTAACTTGAGGTAACATTTAGTTTTTGTTTTATTGCAATCGGTTCAGTCTATCAAAAGATATTAGATTTTAAAGTAATCATGAAGAAAAATAACACACATTTCATTACTTCAAGATGAACTAATGTTTATAGTTGAGCTACCTAACTGTCCGATAGATGTCATTGTGCATATTATGACATCTCTTTTCTGCATGAACTAGGTTGATAGTTGATTTTTATTTCGATAGATGTCGTTGTGCATTTATTTTGACTCGCGGTGTTAAGATTTGCCCATGGATTTATTTGCCCGTGTTTGCTGATTGCATGATTACGTAGGGTTTTGAATGTACTGAATTGTTTCGAAATAAGGTCTTGGTTGCCTAGAAGTATGTTGTTGTCCATAATTGGTTATTAAAAAAATCTGTTTTCTTTGGGCAAATTGAATTATGTGGAAGGTTGGATTTGTTATAATTTAATTTTAAATTATAATGTCAGTCGATCGAAAGTTTGTGCTGTCGTTTCGTTTGTAACGCGAATGTACCTACAGACGATTCGAATTTTATCAAGCCTGTCCGATTGAATGTATTTGAATGTAGTAAATTAACCCTGTCTCTCATAATCTCTCAGCACAAATCTATATACCTACCTATGTAAAAGAGGGAACTGACTGACTGACATATCAACGCACAGCCTGAACGGCTGGGGTTAGAGACTTGAAATTTTGTCTGTAGGTACTTTTATGACGTATGCATTCACTAAGGAAGGGTTTTTGGAAATACTAACCCTAAGGGGGTAAAATAGAGAATGAAAGATTGTATGAAAATTCGTCATTTTTGTAGTTAAAGGCATTGAAACTTATATTTAGTAGTTCAGCTAAAAATAAAAATAAATATTTTAGAAGTTTTGGAAATTCCACCCAAAGGGCGTAAAATAGGGGATGTAAGTTTTTATGAAAAGTGTGTAATTTTTTAAGTGAAAATTGGTATGGCCTTTCCGTTAAAAATAAAAATATGTATTTCAGGATTTTAGGAATTTCCACCCCTAAGGGCGTATAATATTCCAAATAATATTTCAAATTCCTCAGAACCATTATAGGTATACCCACACGCAACATACATCCCCTATGTATGTTGCGTGTGGGTATATCTATAATGGTTCTGAGGAATTTGAAGCCACCTAAACTTTGCAACGGCACTAGGCTTCAAGTCAAAGCTTTGCATCGTGTTATAGAGGCTACTATTATGCCTGGATCCGCCCAGGGAGAAACAGTGTTCGTGTCACGTATTCCTTTAGTGCCGAATGATCTCCCTTTTCAGTTTAAAATACTGTAGTTCCCTATAAAAGTGTGTGTCGCGATAACCATCAACAAATCGCAAAGTCCAACTCTCAAGTTAGCTGGAATTGACTTAAGGAAGGCGGGCAGGTTCACGTGGCGTGCTCACGTGGCGTGCTCACGTGGCGTGCTCACGTGTGAGTTCATCCCACAGTCTGGTCCATGTAGTGCGAGGACCTACGTCTTTAGCTGAGCTCCGTAAAATGGATGATATTGAACATCCCACATACCAGGCCGCTTGCCGAGCACGCCATTTATTAGATAGAGGTCAGCATTGGGATGACGCTCTAGCGGAAGGATGCGTGAGCGATAGTCCACAGCGCTTGCGACATTTGTTTGCCATCTTATGGACCTTTTGTGCGCTATCGGGTGCTAACCAGTTATGGAAAAAATACCATGACAAGTATGCTGAAGATTTTATGAGACATGTACAACTAAATACTGATGGAGAAATTCCTGACAAGGTACGTGAAATTTGTCACAACAGGTCCTTATTGGCTATTCAAGAGATAGTTATAAGTATAGGAGGGAACCTGATCAGTCAGAGGCTGCGAAAATGCACAGGAGTTTGCCAATTTATTGTAAAAAAATAGGCGATGGCACATACCCCGTACAAGAATATGGAAAAGTTATATTGATTGGTAATCTCTGCTCTTACGTTACATCACAGCTGGAGCTAATTTCTTCTGTGTACGGAGATACCACAAACATTGGCAATCAAGCTGGTTCTTGGCTATGTCAGCGAGCTATTTTGACTCCCCGCAATGACCAAGCTGCGGCAATTAATTTCAAAATATTGACTCATGCGTCCGGGAATAGTAAAGAATATAGCTCAATAAATACAGGTATGGAAGAAGATGACGCCACGCATTACCCAGTAGAATTTTTGGATTCCCTCAGCACACCCGGACTTCCAGCCCACAAAATAGTTTTAAAAATCGGTGTACCAATAATTCTCCTCAGAAATTCATATCCCCCCAAACTTTGTAACGGCACTCGGCTCAAAGTCACAAATCTCAAAACATTATCGAAGCTGAAATATTAACAGGTTGCGGCGCCGGTGATATTGTTTTTATTCCAAGGATACCTATAATTCCTTAAAACTTTCCTTTCTCTTTCAAACCAGTGCAATTCCCAGTCAGTCTCTGTTATGCCATGACGATTAATAAAGCTAGACATTATCCGTTGCGGGGATGGACCTAATTATTGGATGCTTTTCCCATGGTCAACTATACGTAGCTCTTTCACGCATAAACGACCCCAATAACGTTTTTGTTTACGCTCCAGATGGTTCCACAGGTAAAACAAAGAAGCACTAAATTAAATTAAAAAAGAAATTGTATCGGTATCCTCCCACAGCGCTTTACACTAAAAAATACATTGTTAAGTTCCGACATCCACGCGAACGAAGTCGCGGGCACAGCTAGTACCAAATAAGTTCCACGATCTGAAACGATATTACCGCCATCTAGTTACAAAATTGTGAATTTGTAGATCAGTCAAATTAAGATAATATTTTTTGGGTGCGATCATCTCGACACGAACAATTTATACTACGCTAATTTGAATTTTAGGTAAATTCGTTTTTTATCCCAATTTGATTTAAATGTCACGTTTTTAGTTTGTTATAAAAATTACCAAAAAAAAGAAGTTACTAATCTTATAAAACCCTGAATCTTTACGTAGACGACAACGACCACGACATTTTAACCAACTTGGCAAAGAAACTAATTTTTCTAAAATTTGAGTTGGCGTAAATTGTTGGTGTCGATTTATTGAATCAGTTTTGGATTACCTTTTTTTAACAACAAATTATTCCCTGGATTGCTTTATTTTTAAATAAAAGACCAAATATATATTTATTTAATGAAAGGCCAAATACCAATTTTCCTGCGTTTACCTTCAAACATGTCACATTTTTCATACAAACTTACGTCCCCTATTTTACGCCCTAAAGGGCTGGAATTCCCAAAAATGCTGAAATACATAATTTTAATTTTTAAATCAAAAGCCAAATACCAATTTTCATGCGTTTACCTTAAAAAATGTCACATTTTTCATACAAACTTACATCCCCTATTTGTCACCCTTAGGGATGAAATTCTCGGAAATCCTGAAATGCATATTTTTAATTTTTAACTGAAATGCCAAATACCAATTTACATGCGTTTAACTTAACTTGCGTTTTACTTGTTGTCACATTTTTCATACAAACTTACACCCTCAATTTTACGCCTTTGGGGGTGGAATTTTCAAAAATTCTGAAATGTATATTTTTATTTTTTAACTAAAAGGCCAAATACAAATTTTTGTGCGTTTAAATTGAAAATTGTCACATTTTCATACAAACTTTTCAAATTCTTTCAAACTCCTATTTTTCACCCTTGGGGGTAGAATTTCCAAAAATCCTGAAACACACATATTTTTTTATTTTTAACTGGAAGGCCAAATACCAATTGCAACTTTGCACCCCCGTTTTACCCCTTTAGGGATTGAATTTCAAAAAATCCTTCCTTATTCCTTGTCTACAGTATAAAGAAAACATTTGTGCAAAATTTCAGCTTTCTAGGGCCAAGGGTTTAGGCTGGGCGTTGATGAGTCAGTCAGTCAGTCAGGACTTCTCTTTTTATTTATATAGATAACTGCCATAGATTGTACTGATAATGAAAATTCAAATAAGGGGTTCGGGACTGAAACTCCTTAATACAGGTTAGCCTATAACCTAGCTAGGAGATCAGCACTTCACCCACCTAATCGTAGTTATAAGAGAGTACAACCATTTAATGTAAATTATTATTAATGCATTATGTATTACGATTCACCTTTTGTAAAGATTTATTATTATTATTAAGCCGCCCAGTACGCCTCTGACAGGCTTAACGACTGTTGTCTAATGACTGCAACCGGGACCGACAGCTTAACGTGCCCTCCGAAGCCCGGATACGCTCAGAAATTAAACCACTTTGGTGGTCACCCATCTATGGACTGACCGCGAGCCTAGTTACTTAACCTCGCCGATCGTTTACGGACCGGTGAGAGCATCTAGCTATGGTCATAGTACTAGTAAATATTCTTTGCCGTCAGCCACACAGCATATATTGCTTAGCTGAATCCATAAAAGAATATAATTTCTCTTATAGCTAGTTGTTCTCACCCATCTGTAAATGATCGAAGAGCACCTTGGTACGCGGTCAATATTTAAATGGGTGACCATCAAATTAGTTTCATTTCTAAGCGTCTCCGTGCTTCGGAATATGCTTTAAGCTGTTGTCAGAGGGCTACTTGGTGGCTTGATCAACACTGGCACTAAGGTAACCACTGCCCATACGATAAAGTAAAAAGTAATGTCAATAATCCCTGAAGACAATGATAAAATTAAATATTAGTAATGAATGTCGTTGCTTCTCAGGTGTACATCTACAACTGTATGTTTATCATTTATTAATAATATTTATATTTATTTTAATTTTAATTTTATTTATATTTTTATCCTAGAGTCAGCTAACTTTGTTATGCAACACCCTAATTTATTCAAAAAAGCAAGTGATTTATATCCTCGTAACACCAGACATCCCGACAGAATTGTTTTGCCAAAAATACCTAGAACGTCTATGTACCTTAAGAGTAGCTTGGTAATGTGTGGACGTATTTTTAATGCGTTACCGAGCAGTTTTAAACAACTGCCTGCTCACAAACTTTGTAAGCAATTAAAAGACTGGTTAATTGACAAATCTTTTTACTCACTAGAAGATTATTTTCAAGATGTCAAAAATAAATGTGAATCGTAGCACTATAAGTCGTGTGTTTAATAAGCAATAATTTTCAATTTATAACTTTTAATTTCAATGAAGATTTGCATGTCACAGATTGACAAAATGTATATGGCTTCAATTATATTATACTCCAACTTATGTACCTACATTTTATGCAAATAAAACTATTCTATTCTATTGTATACGTGATACTATCTTGGCTTTTTTATTGTATCGTTGAATGAACAGACGCCAGCACATCCAGCTACCCCAATCTGTCAAATTCCTTTTATAGGTTTCAACTTTATCAGAAAAGCATAAGGTTCACTTTTAATTAGGGAAATTTGACAGATTGGGAACGCTTGATGTGCTGGAGTGCTGGCGTCTGAACTTCGCTACTCCATTGTTGTGACGTCAGAATATGTACCTCTCTTCCTCTTATTCTCTACATCAGTGTTTTTCAACCTTTTTCATGACGCGACCCCTTTAGTATTAAGAAACATTATCGCGACCCCCCGTACCCGTTTTTCACCCCCTTTTTTGCATGTATTTTCCAACATATTTATTACTTTTCTTAATTAGGGTTCGGATCAATACATAATTAAAATTCGAGTTGAGGCAATGAGTATCAGAGACCCGACGAGCGTTACGGGGGCGACACTTGCTATGCAGTGGCGGAACGCCTGATCGTGATTCGCTTGCTTTTTACGACATTTCAAATTCAGATTTACTGTGATTGGGAATAAATAAGAGAACAAAAAAAAATATGAAGTAGTCCTTGAAATTTGATGAATCTATGATTGTGTGCACTTTCTAGCTTTTATGTGTTTTGAATCCAATGAGACCTAATGGAACAAATACTATTTTGTACAGCGCTTGCCATGTATATATGCACCAATACCACACGGCAGTGCTTGTATCACATGTTTCCTGGGAAAAGAAATGTATTGCTATTTGTAGTGATGGAGCAAAACTGGTGCAAACAGTGGTATTCTTGCTAGACTGGAAAGCAGCTGCGAAACGCCTATTGATGCATAGCTTTCTCGATCGCCAAGCCCTTGCGGCCAAAACCTTACCACAGGAATGCAGTCAAGTACTAAATACTAATAAAAAAAGCATCCAACTGCGAATCCGACTCGCCCATGAAGGGTTCCGTAGCAGCAAGCAACATAATATGTTTTTTTATTTATTTATATTTGAGTTAATTGAATGATAGGTAAATTGCGGTTCACGGTTCTTATTTTAGAAGCTACGGGGGGAGGGGCACAATCTACCACTTTGGAAGTGTCTTTCGCGCAAACTATTCAGTTAAAAAATATATATTAGAAACCTCAATATCATGTTTGAAGAGTATCCATAGATATGTACTCCAAAATTTTTTTGAGTTTCAGACCAAGTATGGCGTTCCCTCAAAATTTATTGTTTTATTTTTCTATTTTTGTGTGAAAATCTTAATGCAGTTCGCAGATTACATCTATTTACCAAGTTTTAACAAGTTAGTTCTTATAGTTCCGGAAAAAAGTGCCTGTAACATACGGACGGACATACAGATACACAGACCGACAGACATGACGAATCAATAAGGGTTCCGTTTATTGCCATTTGGCTAGGGAACCCTAGAAATTGTAAATTCTATTAAAGATAAAGCGTTTCAGACACCTGTTTGTTACAAAAATATTGCTAATCTTCACAATTTTTTTGAAACAGACGTCGACAAAGCACTCCTTCTAAATTTACTTTATGTCAACTCTACTAACCAGAGTTTTGGTACTTCGCGCTTATATTTTAATGTCCAGCAGGCCTAATTATAATACTCCAAATTTATTTGCCACCCTGTGACTAGCTTTTCCAACGTTTCGCAACTTTCCCATAGAAGCGTCGCGACCCCCCTAAAGAGGCTTCGCGACCCCCCGGGGGGTCGCGACCCACAGGTTGAAAAACACTGCTCTACATTATATCTTTCTTCTCTGTCGCAAGTAACGAAATGTGCCTTAAAATGTTAACTCTCAATTCTCATCTAGTTATCGATTACTTTTGTAAAAGTCTAGAAAATACACTTGAAAAAGAAGTTTTACTTTTGAAAATAATATTGACACAAAAACAAAATGTCGTTAGACCTCTGAAATAGATAAAAACTAGCGTCGTTATGTTCGTCTTCTATCGTAAAAACTAGATTCAGTACAATCGTTAGGACGAGCCTAGAATTAACTTAATAAGTACCCAAGTTTTACTGTTTTTGTAACTCAATTGTGTTTTGTGCCACTTAATGATAGCTTTCTTATATATATATAACTAAGTTCCTTTACCCTACTCTATTCGTTCTGGGTATGGTGGGGTATTACAGGCTTGAAGTGAGAAGGAAGGTCGCTCTCAGCGTCTACATATTTAAAGTGATGCGCGGCAAAATCCATAATCCGAACGTGTTGGAGGTACTCAGGCTACGGCGTCCCGAATTGGTACGTGGGGCGGCGGCAGCGGCCGGAGCTGCTGGCCGTGCCGCGCGCGCGCACGTGCCTGCTGCGCGAGCGCTCAACACGTTGGCTCACAGAATTTCACAGGCCGCTTATTGTGCAAATTGTTTAGTTTAAGTTAGGTACTATTGAGTTACCATTTTTGTTGTTAATTTATAAGTACATAGGCTATTAAATTAGGTATTAAGTTCTTGTAATGATGATTTATGTGTGTTTAAATAATAATAATAAAAGTTGGTGGTCAAGTGTGTGGTTTGTCTGATGGTAAGCAGGTTCCGTAGCGTATGGTATGCAACTCACGCGTTGCTAACTTTATCCCCCTCCCCAATAAGTTTTAGGGACATTATTTCAAACAAGATCACATTGATGAACTATATATCGAGGAACACTAATATAGAGTTCTTCGACATGTAGTTTTAAACGCACATCAAAGAACGCATCACCCATCAATCTTTATTCCTCAATTATGTAATTTTCATATACAAAATACACACACATCAAATGTACATTATGTATATCGCTACGATAAAAGTAGTTTAGGTTAGGTTAGAACTGCGTCCATACATCGCCAGAAACAAAATTATTTCCACAAAACAATCCACTTTTAAACAAATAGCAATGCGTTGTGAACTTAAATTGATGCAGAGATGATTATAATATTTTCAGAAAACTACTCTGCTGTGTAATCAGTATTTTTGTTTGGGAAACGGATTTTTTGTAAAAAAAAAATTTGCCACGTTGTTTTAAAGGTAGTGTGTTCAATCGCAGATAATGAAGTCCTGGGTTAAACTCTCGATTCAAGTCAAAAAGCGGGATTTTTCTGTTGCGAGTTGGCGGTATTACACTGCCGTGGATAAAGCGTAAAGCCGTCGGCCCTGTTTCTGACCAATTCCGGTCATGTCGCTAGCCGCCTGATCGGATTATGAGAGTGATGGAATAAAAAGTGCCCCTGTGTTTGTACACCCACTTGTGCACTATAATATGTCCCGCGCTAGGCTAGTCCCTAATTAATGAATAGTCACCGTGGCCGAAATTCGACCAGGAAGAAAGAATCTTTAAGAGAGGTAAGGCACAGCTTTCATTCGCTCAAAAAGCAGGCTGGGGAAGTACCTCCAACTTACAGAAGACATGCCTTAATAATTACATTAACAATTTTAATGTTGTGTTTCTGCGTGTGAGTACGGTCGCCAGAGCTCATCGGGGTGGGGGGAAGGGTCAGAAACACTTGATTGCTGACTCTTAAAGGCCGGCAACGCACCCGCGACACCTTTGGTGTTGCGAGCGTCCATGGGCGGCGGTGATCACTTACCATCAGGTGACCCACTTGCTCGTACTCTGATATAAAAAAACAGGAAAATATTATTTAATTCCGTCACATTACTTGTATTCTATTGGCTTTTATTTTTAAACATTATTGTTACTTACTTACTTATGGCAATACATACTCTGTGAATATTTTAAATTTCTACCTATTACGTTTTTCGCGGACGGACAGACAAACGGACAGTATAAACGAAAATGAAAATCTATTACTTAAAGCTACTTAAAAGATAGCAAAGCGTATAATTTTATGACTATAAGTACCCAACTAACAATTACTAAAGAAACAAATTAGGTCAATACGCTCTAGTAGAAACTTCTAATAGCAGTAAAATGTAATACTAAAAATACTCTAAATCTATTAGATTTCTAAGAACCCATACGGGTTACTGAATGTCACGTCGTAAGTAACACTTAATGTAAAATAGATCTTATATCGTTAATGTTAAGGTTGCTTCTATGCGGGCTTCTGTGCACTTGTACCTGACTGAGGCGAGGGTCCAGGGAGCACAATCAGCGAGGATGCACCGCTGGAATTTCTGCCAACTTCTCACTTACGGATTACGTAAAGTAAGGGCTCCAGTGTGAACTGATAGAGATTTCTGATACCTTTATGTAATTAAACGTAAATATTAGTCGTTCTTTATGTTGTCAGAGGTATTATCGTCAAACGTATTATCTTTAAGTATCTCGACTACATGGTTTTATTGTAGAATAAAAAGAAAAAAAAATGTTTTTGTGGACTATATTCAAAGTCATTATTTTTTCTGTTTGTCTATCTACTATATAGAAATAAGTCGGGTTTTCCTTCCTGATGCTATAACTCCAGAACGCACGAACCGATTTCCACGGTTTTGCATTCGTTGGAAAGGTCTCGGGCTCCGTGAGGTTTATAGCAAAGAAAATTTGTAAAATTTAACGCGGGTAACACCGCGGGGCACAGCTAGTATTAGATATAATCTAATATAATAATAATGCAAAATAATCTAATATACCATATAAATAATAAATAAATAACTTGGGACGATCACCGTAGCTTAGTTGGTAGTGCTCCTGCCTACGAAACTGGTGGTCCTGAGTTCGAATCCTGGTAAGTGCAAATATTTGTGTGATGAGCACGAATTTTGTGTATACAAGTATGTATATCGTCGCCTGGTACCCATAGTACAAGCTTTGCTTAGTTTGGGGCTAGGATGATCTGTGTGACATTGTCCCTATATATTATTATTAATTAACATACTGCCATGTGATCCAAAACTAGCCAGAGCCTGTACTGTGGTAACCAGACAACTGATAAACATACAAGTATAGATTTCTGCTGCTCCCAATATAACCCAAAGCGGATATCCAATTAGTATTGTAAATATTATTTAATTAAGCTCGCCTAAGTAAATGCCATATCCAACTTTTGACTGTTTATACCACTGTGTGAAAACCATAAAACATATCACGCTTGAAGTAGCACCGCAACCTAAACAAGATCTGCCTCCACGAAAGCTGTTTCCGAACTGACCCAAAGCGAAAATCTAATTTGTATTGCAATCGTACATGGGTGTAGAATTTTAACGCACCGCTAGAGAACAGACTTGCTCCTAACGTTTCTATCTATTGCTGCTAAATAATACCAATATTCCCAATTCAAGACCAGCCATTAGAAAATACCGTTGGAGACGTGTTCTGTATTAGAAATACGTAATCATGTAGTTTCAAAATGAGCAAATCTGTGGCTTCTAATGCATCATCATGTCATATGCACTGTATTGTATTTTTACATAGTATTATTATATCTATATATATATATATTTATAAAATACTCGTATATTTATGTATATGTTTATATTTATTCATGTTTTTATACTTTGATACTTTTGTTGCACACCTACTATTTTAAAATAATTACAGCTCCTATCCATCCAAAGGTTGTCTGGAAGAAATCGCTTGATCCGATAAGACCGCCCATTGTACATGATTGTGTTATTAGTGTCCTATGAATTTGTCGTGTGTGAGTGTGAACAATAAAGAGTATTCTATTCTATTCTATGACGTCAACTGCTGGACTGTCCATCATTTGGAGGGATATGACATAATCGCGATGCTTAGCAGACGCGTTGGCGGTCGCAGTATGATGGCCATAGTACATAGAGAGACGCTGCTCTGTGTCGGGAACGAGTGACCATGTTTGCCCCAGACAACGTTAATAACTTACGACTGTTTAGCGGTAGCGTGTTTTAACTGCATATAACTAGGTCCTGGGTTCAAATCCCGGGTAGGGCATGAATTAATTTTGTGATTTTTCTGTGAAAGAATAATTTTCAGTATCAACCCAAAGTATGAGAATTGGCGGTATATATACCCGCGTGCCTCGCAGAGCACGTAAGCACGACCTTTTCCCGTCATGGCGCTAGTCATGTCATCGGATCACGAGAGTCTTACCATCATTATCCGATGATAGAAAGTGCCCCTGTGTTTACGCACATATTTGTGGAAGTGCGATGTCCCGCGCAGATAGCTCATCTCCAGTGAGACTGGCCACCGTGGCTGAAATTCGGCCATGATGACTTTATTATTATAATTACTTACCATGTCCTACCATGGGTTTGCTTACTTAACAGTGTAAAAAAAACCATTTTATTATCATTTCCAGTTCGATTTCAATCAGAAATCTTAAATGGTAGTCACACTAGAGCCATTTCATATAATAATATAACAATGATGTATGATCAACCAATCAGTACTATCAGACCAGATCCCATCACTCCTTTCTGAACTAATTTGACGTTTCCATGACAATGATAAATGGTTATCTTTCGAATTTTCCTCAATTTTCTTTTTGTTTTACGACACGATTGGATATGTTCGTGTTATGAAGGATTCTCAAGTCTTAAAAATACAGTTAAATTGTAAAAGAAAATCACAAGCCTTTTCCCGGTTCAAAAAAAAACAACTTACTCTATAAGAACTCAGCGCACTGCGATCTCGCTTGTATTTTAAAATAGAAAGTGATAAAAACTCATTAATATGTGGGTAGAATAAAATCTTTGCGACAGATCAAATACAACTTACTGCATACACTACATATAAAATAACAATTTAAATTATAACATCTTGATATTCTTTTGTTTCAATCACTTTTTAGAGGTTCCTGCGCGCTGCCATCTCAAATTGGGGTAAATTGAACAAACCATTAAGATATATAAATAAAAATAATCACGGGAGTGGTAGTTATTATGAATGTACGCTCATAATAAATACCATAAGACTGAACCAAATTGGATAAATCTTTCTTTTATGTGTGCTTTTTTACCAGGAGGTTTGAATGAAAAAAAATATAACAAATATTCAAATAATCTCCGAAAGTGAGTGTGCGAATGAGACATAAGACTGTACTAATAATACTAATATCCTGGGACATTGTACCCACACGGCCATCTGATCCCAAACTAAGCATAGCTTGTACTATGGAAACCAGATATGTCCCAGGATATTATTCTATTCCATTCTATAAACATACAAATAAAATATACCCATAAATTGTACCATATACTATACCACAATTGATAGGCATTAACACATAATTATGCCTACTAATTGTGTCACAAATGACACAATAATTAACAGGCATAATCGTAGGATTCTGCCTGTTGATTGTGGCTCACCTTATAGAATTTACAAGGGTTTGTATAGACATGACCCTGCAAATTCTTCTAAAATGGAATCTATATTTGCATTATAATAAGCTTCGTATCAACCTTCCCTTCACAAAAATATCTACGCACTGAAACATAGTTCCGCCTTACTTCACGAGTGCCCAACCAACCATCTTAAATCAGTTCAAAATTGATACTACTGTTTTTATTCATACGGCTCATTTTTGAATGGAATTTGGAAACGTTGGTTCGGCACTCAAGTACTCGGGTGTGTATTATCATGACAGCAAGGCTCCGTATAAGAGGATTTCCTATATACTCGTATATAAAATCCTTATTACTTCGGGTATTTGAGTTCTGCACTCACCTTGGCCTTCGAGGAAAATTCCGGATCACAGAACAAAAATTGAAAGAAGTGACATTAGATACTTATTGTGCCTAGTTTACATCGTTTTCTAGTCAGTGCATGCATTTCTAGGTCACATTACTTGGTCAGAATTATGGGTGAATTTCTCGGCACCAAAAATTGCGTGGCATCGATGATCGGTACTAAAAGCTTGTAGCATGTTGACGCATGTTTCATCACCGTGGCACGTAATTTTAAATCCTGTATATCTCGTTCGTTTTTTTAGTTATCTGCTAGATATTAAGCAAGAATACATACATTATCAAGAACTTTAATTAAAGCTGATAATATTTTTTATAAACTTAATATAAAAAAGTCCACGGAAATGAAGATTTTAATGGACATGATGAAATTCACCCTTATAAGTTCTATGTATCGGGAATATAAGAGTTTATCTATATACTAGCTGCGTCCCGCGGTTTTACCCGCATTAGACTTTATACATTATAGCCTACATATGTGTTAATCCAGGGTGTCAGCTAACTACACTCCAAATTTTATTAAAATCGTTCCAGCCTTTTAGACGTAAAGAATAACAAACATGCACACTCACAAACTTTCGCCTTTATAATATTAGTGTGATAATACCAATGTTGAAATAATATTTCAACTTTAATTAATCGGTTAATAATGTTAAGTTTAAGATGAGAAGAATATATTTCGTTTAAGCTTGATTACCAACTAAAGATTTAGGAGGAGACTTTCTATATAGAAAAATTAATTATGATATTGATCTACAAATAATTAATTAATCGTGAAAGATATGCAAGAAAAAGAACCACATACAGGTGAATTGATAACTTCCTCTTTCATTAAAATCGGTCGTAAACATACGGGTGGGTAATAATTCCTATAATGAATGAACGAATAATTTATTTAGTAAAGTAACAGGACTCATTTTGTTAGAAATTCTAAACAAATATGTAGTACATAGACTAATTAATACATAATGTCTTTCACATCAGATTCTTAAAAAATCTGTAAATAATGTCCAATAAAAAAATTTTATTCGTGATTTTCTCGTTTGGGTTCTAACAAGTTCCGTCATTCTCGTGTTTAGCGAGTCGTTTCTTCTTAATTTCCTAATCTACCCCAGCCATCCCAACGTCGCAATATTCATGTGGGTAGCTTTATTTATTTTTGCCATTACTGAGACTGAGAAAGGGCAAGATTAATAAGAACTCGGTGGGTAATGGTCGCTTTTTGTTTTATTGTACAAAGCAGTCTTGACGTGCCCCATTAGCCCGCCCGCCCCTCCATTCTTTCACTCGGGGAACGATCACCTGGGGACTAGGCTAGGTTCCAGATAATCGGAGGCATTATGCTCTTGTTGTTTTCTTTTCTATTTGGGTTGAGCCTTTTCGGTGAATGAGGTTTTTGGGTTGATTTGAGTGGGTATTGGAAGCTGTTTCTTTAGGTGTCTGTGTTATTATAGGTTACTAGCAGCCCGGTGCGTGCTTCGCTACGTATAAGGCATAGTAATAAAAAAAAATATTATTAAGTTCATTGATTTTACTCTTTTTCAAGACTTTTATAAAATTTTCTCTACGTACAAACCTTCCCTGTACTTCCACGAATAATTCAAGACCAAAATTAGCCAAATCGGTAAAGGCGTTGTTGAGTTATAACATTACAACGAAAAGTGGCATTGATTTTTATATATATGGATAGAAGTGTACAAAAAAGAAAAACAAAGGGCAAAAAATTACTTACTATAAATAATGTATAGAAAAAAAATTAAATTGTAACACGCCAGCAGATCAAGCTACCCCAATCTGTAAAATTTCCACAATTGAAAGTGAACCTTAAGCTTTTGTGATAAAGTTGAAAATCTATAAGAGAATGACAGATTGGGGTAGCTGGATGTGCTGGCGTCTGTACATAGCATAAAATTTAATTTATTACATATAGGTATAGTTTTTTTTTAAATTTTCGGCTTCGTCATAAAGATGATAGTATTATAAGTAAGTAATCTTTGAACTTCTAACAATATTTCCCTTACCGGTAAGTATAAATAAATAAAAGTAAATGAAATTTATTTTTAGATTTAAAGAATGTTGTTTATAAAGACAACACCTGCACTAGGTAATTGAATCCCTGTGTTGCGGGGTACTTTAAAAACATAATTATTTTATTTTTATTTTATTTATTAGGCACAACAAATGGTAACATACTGAATAAAATTATGTAGTACAGATAAACTAAAGTATACATTAA
Source organism: Pseudoips prasinana (assembly GCA_951640165.1). Lineage (NCBI taxonomy): Eukaryota > Metazoa > Arthropoda > Insecta > Lepidoptera > Nolidae > Pseudoips > Pseudoips prasinana. The sequence continues at coordinate 31,894,535 of OX621252.1, forward strand.
TGTGCACTCACAACGTTATCCACAAATTATCTTCTTCTAATAGACAATTTTGATCCTTTGTATTAAAAAAAAGTAAAAGATAGGTATTTCAACTTATTATTCTATGTTCTGTACACACGGCTACATATCACGCTATACGTTTCCAATATTAGCTAACCTCTCATTGTATGGAAATCATATACAACGCGGGATCAGCTTATACTGGAAAAGTATAGCTTGATGTGTAGCCGTGCGTACATACTTCATTAGTTTCTTCTTAAATGTATAAGCAGGTGTAGCAAAAATATCTATATCACTAAACAAATTGTTATAATTGCTACATATGGGTATAACCAACGGACACAAAGAGTATATCCAGACTCCGAACAACGCACTTGCGGCTCCTCTAATGTTGTGAGTGTCCATGGGCGGCTCTGATCACTCACACTGGGTTTATTAATGGATAGAGTGAACAGGTATCATAAGGGTACGCGTGGTCCACCTTCGACCACATCCTCACTTACCATCAGGTGAGATTGTGGTCAAGCACAAACATATCAAGCATAAAAATAGAAAAATGAAATCTGTAGTGGCCATTGCAATATTTTACGCAGTAACTTGTAATAGTAAAATATTGACATATACATGACAATAAAAATAATAATAATCAAATTTATCTAAGATTAGCTGTGCTCCGCGGTTTCGACCGCGTTTATTTTTATTTATTTTAGTCTATGTTATTTGGAAATCCAACAGCACTTAACAACATAATAGAGAAAAATAGTAAATATAAAACAGTTGGCCAATTATAGATCTCCACGAGTAAACTACGAGATAAACTTTATAAATTATAGCTTATATGTTATTCGGATAGCTTATAGCTATATTACTACAAAGTTACCTATATCAAAATCTATTCCTTAGTTTTTATTTAATGTAGTAACAAACATCCATACATCCACACATCAATACTCACAAAATTTTGCAGGATATGTATGCATTTATAAATATATAAGTACCTCCTACCTGCAGGTTCGAGACCCGCCGGACGATTAAATTTATGATTTCCCATTTTTGAGATTAGAATAACGCTTTGCATTGCGAATAATGCTATAAAATTCAAATTTAATAATTTGGAAGGTATTATCAATATGATATGATCTTTCACATGCAACTGTGAACATATCAGTCGGCCATGTTTCTAGAATACAAAGCCGATAGATAATACCTACATCCTCCGGAAGGGTGTTAGCAAGGGAATCCTCAATTCGATCTGCCAGCGAGTATCGTTCGTAGCTTAACGCAGAGCGCCTACCCCGGATTGGTAGATGGTGCAGGTTCGAGACCCGCCGGACGATTAAATTTATGATTTCCCATTTTTGAGATATAAGTACCTATCTCTATCAGTTGTCCGGTAGCCATAGTAGAGACGAGAAAAATTTATATATTTAATTTATAAACCGTATGACAATAAAATCCTAATAAAGATATTAGCCCCATTCACCTTAAAACAGAATACCTAAACGGCTCGGATTAATTTTAACTAAGTTAATCAACAAATGTAAGACCCTGCCCCAGATGGCCTGCCCGAGAGTCTAATGGGCATCAAAATGCCATTTTACAATAATTTTCATCCACTAATTGGAACCAGTGGTCTGCCCAGAAGGGATAATTAGTAAATTGGCTGATGATATTATTTTTAGTATCTGATAGAGGTCGTCCTGTTAGGGTGTGGCTTAAAATTTAGTCAAAAGCGGAGTGAATATTTTATTTAATACATAAATTATATAAAAACGTAACACTGAAAAGTAACAGGAATGAATTACCTGCTGCGGTGTATCCCCAGCGCTACGACATGTCCTTCTTCAAACAAGGTTTGACAATAAGGGATATTAATAATAATTGTGATTTGTACCTGTGTGTAATTGTGTATATTTGTATTGTGTGTGACTACCTCGTTGGTCTAGCGGGTTCGGGTTCAAATCCCGGGTCGGGCCAAAAAGTGATTTTGGGACTTTTCTGTTAAAAGAAAAAAAATCTCAGCATCAGCCCGAAGTCTGGGAGTTGGCGGTAGTGTACCCCCGTGCCTCGGAGAGAACGTAAAGCGTTCGGTCCTGTACCTGACCTCTTTCCGGTCGTGTCGCAAAGGCGTCCCATCGGATCATGAGAGTGATGGAATAGAAAGTGCTCTTGTGTTTGCGCACACACTTGAGCACTATAATATGTCCCGCGCAGATGGCTAATCTCTGTTGAGACTGGCCGCCGTGGCCGAAATTCGGCTAGGAGGACTTTATTATTATTATTTGTATTGTATTTGTATAATTTTATGTTAACTGACATTTTACTATTGTTTGTGTACCCGCTTACTAACTTCTTGACGTAATTTTAATAATATATAATAGTAATTAACTAGGATATAAAAGTATGTAATGTAATATAGCTTAATTAACTGATTAATATTTGTATACATATATCTGGTTAGACATGTGGACCCTATTCTAATTCTAAGACCTGTATAATTACCATGTTTAATAAAAAAAATGATCTTATTTTATCTTAAAAAAAGAGGAATAATTTCACGGTAGACAGCGGTTTGCTGTGCCCCTGGCACTGCGAAGGTCCATGAGCAGCGGTTACCACTTACCATAAGGTGGGCCGTTAGCTCGGCTACTACCAAAAACAATACAAAATTAAAAAGTAAAAAAAAATCAGGGTGGGCAAGCCCCCTCCAAGATGGACCGATGATCTTGTGAGGATGGCGAAGCCGATGGATGTGATAGTAAGGCGTTTGAAGATAATGATTAGAAATTGAAATTATCATCAATTCCTGCCTTATTTAACGACTATAGGTAAAATTTATAAAAATTAACAAAAGTCTTATTTTGCAAATTTAATAATGGAATAATCTTATCAAATTAGTGTATCGGTCATCGATCCTTGACAAATTAATAAAATTTAGAATAAGTAATGGGCTCAGGCGTTATTTTGCGGAAATCCATAACAATCAAAATACAAAATCAATATGTAGTGTTAAAATAATTAGCGGAATTAATACTACATATTGATTTTGTATTTTGAAAATTTAGAATGTTTGACCGTTTGAAGTGGGTCAAAATCGCGCCCAAAGGAGTCGGTTACAAATAAACATACAAGTGGAGCTAATATAAAGCGTGTAACATATACTTATATGACAATATTCAAGCAATCTAAAATAATATTGAATCGAATTTCCATCCACAGTTTTTCATTTATATATAAACTAGGGTTTACCGATGGTTTCTGTCACGTTCCTTATTAAAATAATATTGGCAAGTAAATCAGTTACTGTAGACGTCAATATTGCTCTAGTTTTTAAATAAATCAAGGTTTAAATGGCCGTGACTGTACTGTTGATCTATTGGTTAAGGACCCAGAACGCTCAGCCAGAGGACGTTGATTCTATCCCTACCTAGGACAAATCTTTGCCTGATAAGCATGGTCACCGTAGCCTAGTTGGTAGTGCTCCTGTCTACGAAGCTGGTGGTCCTGGGTTCGAATCCCGGTAAGCGTAAATATTTGTGTGATGAGCACGAATATTGGTTTCTGAGTCATGGATGTTTTCTATGTATTTATGTATTTATCTATCTATATAAGTATGTATATCTTCGCCTGGTACCCATAGTACAAGCTTTGCTTAGTTTGGGGCTAGGATGATTTGTGTGACATTGTCCCCAGATATTATTATATATATATTATTATTATTTGTTTTGTTTATTAATTGTCTGGTTGCTATAGAAAAGGCTCTACCTAGTTTGGGATCAGATGACAGCGTGTTTGTGGTCCCAAGAGTTTATAATATATATTATTACGTAAAGGGCAACTAGGAGTGAAGTAAACACAAAATCGCTTTGACCTATAGTTTAGGCTACAGTGCAAAAGAATGTACCTCATTTTAAATTAAGCAATTCAGATATCGTTACGATAATCCCCTGGACCGCGGTGGCGGCCATTTTGTAGATTAATTATGATTATATTTTATTAATTTTGTGCAGATGTACAAAATGTCTTTCTTTCTGTTAACAATGTTTTGATTGTAATTTTATCATAATTACATAATTTATACGTTTGCTTTTGTTTGTGTAATAATTATGTTTATAAAATGTAAATGCTTGTGATACGTATTCAATTAGAAATTATACTTAATTGTGAAGGAGGTTTGGGAAATTGCCTCAGCGATCAAGCTGTGGTCGTATCGTACTATATAATATTATAAATACCTTTTTTATTTACGTTTATATGCTTGGATGTATGCTACTCATAGGCTATGGCCTATGTCCGTAGAGTCTGCTATGGATTAATAAGGTGTACTATGCGAAATCGTGCTGAGGTCTCTCATAAGGTGCCAAATTGACTACCGGTATATCGAGGTGATAATGTGTTTGTATGAAAAAGCCACTATGTCAGTGCGACTCCAGGACCAGATCTCGAAACCTATCCACTTGCAGCGAGGCGTGAGACAGGGAGATGTTATATCTCCGAAACTGTTCACCGCTGCATTGGAAGACGTCTTCAAGCTTCTGGACTGGAAAGGCTTTGGCATCAATGTCAATGGCGAGTACATCACTCACCTTCGATTTGCCGATGATATCGTAGTCATGGCTGAGACCATGGAAGACCTCGGTACAATGCTCGATGACCTCAGCAGAGTCTCTCAACAAGTGGGTCTGAAAATGAACATGGATAAGACGAAAATCATGTCAAACGTCCATGTTGCACCCACTCAATTGAAAGTTGGTGACTCTGCACTCGAAGTTGTAGAGAACTATATTTACCTAGGACAGACCATCCAACTAGGTAGGTCCAACTTCGAGAAGGAGGTCAATCGTAGAATCCAACTCGGATGGGCAGCGTTCGGGAAGCTACGTAACATCTTCTCGTCCAAAATACCGCAGTGTCTCAAGTCGAAAGTCTTCGACCAGTGTGTGTTGCCAGTGATGACATACGGAACAGAGACGTGGTCGCTCACTATGGGCCTTATTAGAAGGCTCAAGGTCATCCAAAGAGCAATGGAGAGGGCTATGCTCGGAGTTTCCCTGCGGGATCGCATCAGAAATGTCGAAATCCGCAGGCGAACCAAAGTCACCGACATAGCCCGAAGAATTGCCAAGTTGAAGTGGCAGTGGGCAGGGCACATAGCTCGTAGAGCCGACGGCCGTTGGGGCAGAAAGGTTCTCGAGTGGCGACCACGAACCGGAAGACGAAAATCGTCCGACGGTATACCTACCAGAGAACGGGCAGCATCGTTTTTTTTTCTGTGAACTATGACCATCAAACTGCGATCCCCAACCTGTCTGCCAAGCGTGGCGATTATGGCATATCCCTCCATTCTTTGGTAGGCTTTTGTCCGGCAGTGGACGTACTTTGTCTGACATGATCATGACCTTAAATGGAATATCTAAATAGGTACTCGAACCACAGAATAAATAGTACTTACGCGAACGCTCTTAATATCCAATGGTTAATAATCTCACATTCGCTACTATAAAAGTCGGTTAGGTTAGAACTGCAAAGCAAGAAACAACACAATCGTTAATCGCTACAGGATACATTCGATTGAATGTTTGTTTTGTTATGCAATAATTAAGTCTCTTAAAATCAGTACGATTGATCACGTTTTTATCTATAAGTAACATGCACTTTTGTGCTTTCTGTATGATTCCATATTAATATTTATTCATAACTAGCTGTGCCCGCGACTTCGTCCGCGTGTTAATTAGTTTATTTCGTTTCTTAGTAAAATAAAAGACGTTTTCTAAAATAAAAGTAGTAGTCCTTATTACATCAGCTACCTGCCAATAAAGTTCCCGTTAAAATCGGTCCAGCCATTTCCGAGATTAGCCGGAACAAACAGACAGACAGACAGACAAAAATTGTAAAAAATGCTATTTTGGTGTATGGACCGTATATATATTGATATTTATGTAGTAAAAACCGGCTATTTCAATATTACATACAGACACTCCAATTTTATTTATTTGTATAGATGTATAGATAATACTCTAATAAATTTTGCAATAGTATTTATTGAAGTCGTTTCTTATCTATTTTTAGGATGTATTTGTGGGGCGCTGTTAGACAGTCTTCTGTCACTGTTCCCTAAGTGAACGGCGAGGGTAAAGCACGCGGTCACTCTCTTGTTGGGTGATCGCAAAGTGGTTTAAATTCTGTGCTGTCAGTCCCGGTTTTTATGGTTAGACAACGGTCATCGAGCCATTAAAGGCCTACGGGGCGGTTTGAACGACTTTGACGCCAGGAAAGAAAGAATACAACTGAGCAAAGATTTTCAGATAATACTAATAATAATAATATCCTGGGACGAAATTTACACACGAACATCTGATCCCAAACTACGCAAAGCTTGTACTATGGAAACCAGATAACTGATATACTACATAATACCTATACTATTTTTCTTTTGTAAATACATACTTATATAGATAATTACAACCAGAGTCAGGACAAATAGATATGTTCATGCACACAAATATCTGTCCTGGGTGTAATTGAACCCACGACCTCCGGCGTGAAAAGCAAGCATTTGTCAACCACGCCAACAGGCCCATTAAGATATCCTTGTTGTTAGTTATTTAAAGTCAATCGCTTCAAAATGAATTCAGGTGATGATCTGGACTCAATGAAGAAACAAATATATTTTAAAACAATTGTGTACTGTTTAAAAGTTAACTAAAAAATTGTTTAAGTAATATATCTCTTTAACTTGTAATTATTATTACTAGCTCATTTTATATTAGACATAGTTTATTATTATACTATCCTCTATAAAGGCTGTGTAAAGGTATATTTATAGGACTATATTAACACGTCGCTAGTAGATTCTTGAAGACAGAGCGGTCCCTAGAGCCTAATTTACAAATTGCAAATCGTACGAAGCGTAAATCAGAGTTCACGATGCTATAAAACCACGTACATTAGTTATAAACAAGCTGTAAGGTAAATAGTGCAAGTAACTACTTACTAACATAATGAACCGAGTCAAATATGGCATACTTATGCATCAAAAATGAAACCCGATACAGGGCTGGTGTGTACAATGTAACCTGCAGCATCAGCGCAGCCATGAGTAATTTGGTGACAGTATTTCAGTATGAAGAATATAATGTCAGTAAACGAAGCGAAAGAGGTGTGCAAGGATCGTGACAAATGGGAGTCCGTTGTCTCTGCCTACCCCTCTGAGAAACAGACGTGAGTCTATGAACAGATGCCAGCACATCGAGCTACCCCAATCTGTCAAATTTCCCCAATTGAAAGTGAACCTTATGCTTTTGTGTGAAAGTTGAAAATCTATAAAAGAAATTTGACAGTTTGGGGGTAGCTGGATGTGCTGGCGTATGTATGTATGTATCTCAGGCAGTATTATATGCAACGATTTAGCCGAATGTAAATAAAGCTCATTCTTAGCCGATTCATGTAGTTCGTTCCTGTTCGTACTTATCCTAAACAGCTGAACAACCAATATTCTTCAAATTTGACACGTGGTTGTGACTATACTATACTGAGTGCATTTTTTTTCTACAACTAAGTTGGCAAACAAGCATACGGCTATCTGATAGTCAGTGGTCACCGTAGCCTATGAACGCTTGCAACACCAGGGGCATCATTAGCGCATTGCCGACCCTTTAGTAACCAACTCCCTTTTTGCTGTAGTCTCCCTTTTTGCTGTAGGAAAACCGTAACAGGGAGTTCATTCCACAACCTCAACGTCCGTATATTTGAACTCATAAAAAGCGGACACGCCACGGAAGAATAATATCCTAGGACATTGTTTACACACGGCCATCTGATCCCAAACTAACAGAGCTTGTACTATGGAAACCAGATTAGTGATATACTACATAATAATATACTACTACTTATAATAACTGTCAACCAAATCAAAGTCAATATTTGCAAGCAGAAGAATTTCTTGTTACACGTGCAATAGACATAGTGGGGAGGAACACAAACGAACATTCAGAAGGTGGTACCCTTCTGAATAGTCAGTGACAGTCAGGCCACACTAAAGGCACTGAAGTCTCAGAAAACTCTCACACAACAAAATTTGGTGTAAAACACGTATGGCTGCTAGATACTAGCAACAGCGCTAATTGGGAAATCAGGAACGAAGTTCGCGATGCCTGGTGTCGTGGCTCACGATAATACCATTTGGCTCACGTGCTTTACGCCATCAACATTCTACTAACCCTACTTAATTACTGGGTTTTTTCTACGCAAAAATCATTCTAAATTAGAATTCTGTCTCCCGCTTTGCTCTGGAAAGAAGTGGAACTACTTTTTTCTAAATCCTCGTTGCTTTCTGATTAAATTCTTTGCCGGATCCAAGACATTTAAAGTGATAACCTGGGATATGCCTGAGCCTCACCGCTCAGTGTTTTTTGGATCTCTTCCGCCTAACATACGTGATCACGTGATACGTGTCTTCCTATTAAAAAACAAATTATATATGTATTTATGTATGTGAATTTTTTTGTATCCTATACATTTACATCTTTCCATCTTCCAAAATCTCAACTTGCAGGTCTACTGGAAGAGATTTCTTTCGAAATAAGTAGTACCCTTATAAAATTAATTTGAAATAATAAACTTACAGAGTAACCCAGCGTGACCTAAAGCCATCATTCACCTCGTTGTAAATTTCTGCTAATGGCAAAGTTACCTCAAGGAATAATAACAATACTAATGTCGAAGTACAAGTACAACTTAGAGTTATAAATACGTATCGGCCACCTCAATCGGTAGCAATTCCCAAACCACTCCAGCACACCAACAAAGCTGAACCTACGATATTAAATTGAAATAATCTTCCATCGACGCCACTAGGGCAGGCTCAATTGCAAATTCTAATATTTTCGATCCCGGGACCGAAATCAATTTATCCATAAGGTATCCTATTCCCTGTCGTTAAAGCGGTCTGCTACAGCATCTTACAATGTGTGATCTAAACGGGATGATAATTATCTGGAGATAAAATCACGTGGTAAATTGATGAAAATATTTTTTGTATTCTTAAAAACTAAATAACGTAAAAGCTCCTATTAACGACCCCCTAAAAAGTGTACTCTATTAACGATCTAATTTTTAAATCACTCATATTAGACATAATATAGGGTTCAAGAATATGATACCTTATAAATTAGTTATTTATTTTAGTTGGGCAGCAAAAACAGTAAAGTTTATGTGTGTAAATAGCCAGTGAAAGAAATAATTTGACAATGAGTGGGACGCACCCGTAATTGACGCACGTTTCATAGTGTCGCGTCTCCGGCCACGTAAGTACACCTAAATATTACTTAAGGAAAATAACACACTAAGAATGGATTGGTCTTCTTGCTATCACATTACAACAGTAACGTATATATTTGTTTTCTAAATTTCCTTGATATAATACTTCTTATTGGTTTTTGTGTTATAAAATCATGTTTTAATTTAAGGCGGTAATAGAACCCGAATTTCAAAACTTGATTCTAATAACGACCCATGGCGTTGTTAAATTTTTGAGAACATTTAGTATTTTTAAATAATATCTATTATAAACTACCTCATTCGATTTTACTTTTTTCTTGTTCAATTCTTAAAATTATTTAACTTCGTTAGCTCTATTAACGACACAGCTATTTCTTAAAGTTTTTGTGTAAAACTCGATTCAACGTTAGACAATAACCCTATTATTCTAACGATATTATACTGTAAATAACCATTATTATCTGAATTAAAGACTAACTGAGACTAAAAAAATAATCAAGTAATGAGATCGAATTTAACAGTATTCCATAAAACGGATATTTTATCTGTTTATTATTAATTTTATTGGTCGCTAATAGAATATCGATTCCTTCATACGTAATTCTATTACCGACTCACAGCTATGACGATATTTTTGGTAGTATTACAGTACCTACACAAAAACAAAATTTATATTTTTTAACAAATTGGCTTATTTCTTGCTAACGTGACGTTTTGAGAGATTTTGTCACAGGCCATATTATTAATGTAAAATAATATTTGCTATCCAGTTTCATTCATGGCTATATTTCATATATTTTCAAGTCAAATAAAATGGCAGGACGGCATGACGGCCATGTAACTTTTTAAATCTTCTGTCGAAGAATTAAATTCTATGTAGTTGATTAATGTCTCTCTCTCTCTTCTCCTAGCCTTATTAATCTCAAGCATCTTGGGGTCGGCTTCTGTATTGAGCGAATTAACCTATTATAAAATTAACCTATTATAAAGGTATTTTGTGATTGTATTACAGATAAAAATATTTTTGTTATTGATTTATAATATATAATTAGTATGTAGGTAATGAAAAAGTAAGCTATTAATTATTTGAAGACTGTTTTCTGAGATTGGTTACATTTTTAATTAATTAAAATAACAAAAAGTAAGTTCTCTAAGCTTTGCAATAAATAAATATTTTTTATTTTATTTTATTTTATTTGGAACAACAAACAATTACACAATAAATGTTACAAAAATATTATCACTAATAAACAATTGTGTAATCCACAACGTTATTCACAGAATACATATAATTAAGGTGACTCACACTATACACTAAATGTAGTTAGTAGAAAACTTAACTAGCAAATTACAAATTTAGAATTTCGATTACAAAAACATTAAGTGAGAACATTATAAACCGAAAACAATAACTTAAATACATTTATTACCTACAATTAAGGCATAAAATAAAAAATAACGAAATGTATTATCTAGATGAAAATAATAAATAAGTACCTAAATATATAATTATGTGTTTTGTGAAAAAAACAAAAAGCTATTTGATTGTTGAATTAAAATTTTGAATAGTTTTCAAGATTGTGTTCTTGAATTTTCCTGCTGGTAACGAAAAATCTATGTTATGAAACTGCTCATTGTAAGTGCGAGTGATACGTCGAAGCGGCGCTCGTACGCCAGCATTAGTTCGACAAGATGTGACAGCGAACAGTGGTTGTTTGCGTACAGCGCGCCTCTGCGGTCTTCTAGGAACTATGTAGCATATTTTGTTACAAATATCCATGCAGTCATACGCGTTATTGCTAAGACCATACAAAAGCATTGCCTCTAGAAAAGTTCGCCTGGATTTTAAAGTTAACAGTTGATATTTATTGAGTAGACTGGTATACGAGGCAGACGTACGATAGCACTTGTAGTTCATAGCTTTTACGAATTTTTTCTGTACTTTCTCTATATAATCGGAGTATTTAGCGTAAAGAGGATTCCACACCACGACTGCATATTCTAGTTGGGATCTTATTAAACACCTGTATAAATTCAGATAAGTCCTTGGTTTTTTAAATTCAGTAGCCGAGCGCATAACAAAACCATACATACGCCAAGCATTGTTGACAATCATATTAATATGATTATCAAGATGGAGCTTTTCATCCAAAAGTACGCCTAAGTCTCGAATCATACTGACTCTATTTAAAGTAGTGCTATTTATCGTATAGGGGTATTTAATGGCTGTTTTATTTTTAGAGAAGGTTATGCAACAACATTTAGAAATGCTAAGCTGTAATTTATTACCTTCACAATATTTATACAGCCTATTTAAATCTTCCTGCAATGCGTAACAATCATTTAAGGATTTAATCGGCCTATAAATTTTCAAATCATCGGCGTATAAAAGAAATTTAGAATTTAGGATACATTTACTAATATCATTAATAAAAATAACAAATAAAAGAGGCCCTAGTATCGATCCCTGGGGTACACCAGATGTAACAATTGTAGTAGCAGATTGAAAACCATTTATCACTACTTTTTGAGTTCTATTCGAAACATATGATGAAAACCACCTCAACAGATCTCCACGTATGCCATTGTAAGCAATCTTGGTCAAAAGAAGTTCATGGTCTACCTTGTCGAACGCCTTTTTAAAGTCAGTATAGACTGAATCTACTTGGATACCCGAGTCCATACTATTAAATAGATAGTCTGAATATACTACTAAATTGGTTTGAGTCGATCTTCGCTTGACAAAGCCATGTTGTTGCTGTAGAATAATATTATGAAGTACAGGATAAAGTTCATTATGTACTAATCTTTCAAAAAGCTTCGACATTGTTGACAGTATTGATATTGGCCGGTAATTTGCAACGTCATTTTTGGGACCTGATTTATGGACAGGTGTAGTATTGGCCTGCTTCCAGGCTTCGGGGAAGATTCCTTCAGACAGCGATCGATTAAAAAGAATTTGCAGTGGAGCACATATATTCTTGGCAGTATTCCTGAGAAAAATAACTGGCAGTGCATCAGGACCCGGTCCTTTACTGATATCAAGAGACTGAAGTGCCTTCTGTACTTTTTGGGTGGTGAACTCAATCTTACTAATGAGGGAACTATTTTCAGAAATTTCAGTACTCCTAAGGGAATCGTTGGTCTGTGCAGACGGTTCATAAACTGAATTAAAGAAGTCAGAAAACATTTTACATATTTCATGCGGCTCATTAGCTAATCGAGTGCCGTGGCGCATAGTTGAAGGAATATTCAACCCAGATTTACGAGTTGCAATAAATTTTGCAATAAATATGTTCATATTGTAATAATGGTGATCTCATAAATATTGTTATTATATAATATATACCTTAAAAAACATTTTTTATTTTATTTAATAGTAGAGAAGAAGTGACATCTTCATAGCGGTCGGTAAAAGAGGTAGAAAAATCGGTAATAGAATCTTGCCGCATACTATGGGTCGGTAATAGAATCAACTACTCTTTTGGATTAAATAATTATTTAGTAATTATTGCGTTATTAAATATTTAATTTAAGTACTGAATTGCAAAGAATACTTTGTTGAGATTAAATAAAAATTATAACATCTATTCTAACATAACAGCTAATATCTATTTTTTTAAAGTGAATCCTAAGACAGCTAAAACTGGCGGTAATAGGAGCTTTTACGTTATTTACGAATAAAATTTAATCACGCACACTTCAAAACAGGCCAATGATGAGTGTAGGTACATGGTTTTGATTACTTTTAAAAAACGTGGGTAGATTAACTTACATTTGACAAAGTAATGTATTCTATACTATATAAAGGAAAAAATATCAAATATTCCCCCATTCAAATATTGTTACTCCTAAAATTATTATAATATTATGTATTAAAAAGCATAGGTAAAGTTACACAATAATATTAATAATAGATAAACTTTGTTGCCCTTTTTTTTTTTTTTTTGATAAATCAGGAGGAATGCCTTTTTTTTGCTAAGGCAGGGAGAACGCCTTCGCATGCCAACCGCAAAAAAGTGTCTACGGGTGGGTATGTCGGACTCGCACCGACTAAACCTACCAGCAGTGGACTTCTCGTGGTGCCTAATGGGGGAGCCCCGGGAACGCCCCCATTTTGCACCATGTCCCAGATGTTCAGGACACGTACCCTGGGAGGAGAAATGCCTACACATGCCACCCACAAAAAGTGTCTATGGGTGGGTAAGTTGGAGTCGCACCGACTAAACCTATCCTACCGTAGGTTTCTCTTAGCGCCTGATGGGAGGAGCTCCGGGAACGCGGGTATTGTTGACCATACTCATACCCTATCAAATTGGAGTGAATTTTCTATTTTTGTGGTGCACGAGTTTGGCAGCTTTCAACTCCAACTCTAAAAACATAGTTAAATGGTTTAGTTACAGTCAAGGTTGATTGGGTGCCGATGGTACACCTTTTTAAGTCCACTTCTTAACATCATCATAAAGTTTTTAAATAAATAAAATCCCAATAAACGTCCTAGCTACTAACATTGGACAGCTTTGTCAAATCCAGTACCGGATCGGCTACTTATCAGTCCCGGACATTTGCGGAAGCGTCGGTACCGGGAAGGGCATGCCTACTGGCATTGAACAGGGTACAAACGGCATTATATTCACTCGACCTAATTTCAGATAACTCTGAAGGAATTTATCTGTCGTTAGCAAAAAGAGGAGTACAAAGGAATGCGATACCGGCGCCTGAATTAATTCCCCTGCCCGCATTTTGTTCAAACCTAGATTTGCTCTTACTATTGTAACAGGTAAATGTTGTCTGTGAAAGGCAGATTGATTTCAAATATTTGTAGATTTTTTGTTGGTGTTATCAGTTTACATTTGTTTAATCTCAAATATGGGAAATCATAAATTTGATCGTCCGGCGGGTTTCGAACCTGCACCATCTACCAATCCGGGGTAGGCGCTCTGGGTTAAACTACGAACGATACACGCTGGCAGATCAAATTTAGGATTCCCTTGCTAACACCCTTCCGGAGGAATATTTGTTTTCCCATTGCAATAATCATAACGGCCGCAATAAGTCCAGTACTTGATAAAGCCTCCCCCAAGATAATTCTTGGGGGAAATGTATGCCATAATCGCCACGCTTGGCAGACGGGATGGCGATCGCAGTATGATGGTCATAGTACACAGAGACAACTTGCTGCCCGTCCTCTGGATATTCCCTCGGGTCTGGATATTACCACCCAGGACAGATATTTGTGTGCATGAACTCTTTGTCTGGGTGTAATTGTATAGGTATGTATTTACAAACGAAAAGTAGTATATGTAGTATATCAGTTATGTGGTTTCCATAGTACAAGCTCTGCTTAGTTGGGATCAGATGGCCATGTGTGAATAATGTCCCAGGATATTGTCATTATTATTATTTACTGAGTGTGGGCGTTGTTTTTAAAAATGTTTACCCAAAGTATCCAACAATCACAAGCCCACTTGATGGTAAGCACTTAATTAGGTATATATGAACATTGTTAACAGGTATTAACGCGACTAACCTTATTATTATTTTCCCGACGTTTCGACCAAGTTGCATTGATCGTGGTCACGGGATGACTGGAGCAGCAATCACTTAATGCTTGAATTCACATATGACCATCTGATCCCAAACTAAGCAGAGCTTGTACTATGGAAACCAGATAACTGATATACTACTTTTATTTTATAAATACACACTTATATAGATAATTAGCTGTGCCCCGCGGTTTTACCCGCGAAAAAATTTTTAAATTATCATAGTTCCTTCCTTAGTGATAGCGTGATAATATGTAGCCTATATGTTAACCCGACGTCTTAGTAATATTCATTCAAATTGAAGTAAATCCATGAAGTACTTTTTGAGTTTAGCTCGGACATAAATACAGACAAACAGACAAAAATTCTAAAAACTATATTTTTGGCATCGATTTCGATTACAAATCACGCCCCAAGTTTCTTTAAAAAAAAAATATTCAATGTACAGTTTTGACTTTCCTACGATTTTATTATATTATGATTACACCCAGACTCAGGACAAACAGACATGTTCATTCACACAAATATATGTCCTGGGTGGATAATGAACCCACGACCTGCGGCGTGGAAGGCAAGCATCTACCAATCATGCCAATGGGCCTGTCGACAGTCAAAATACAGTAAGCATACGCAAAATTTACGACCATATGATGGTGAGACAGCAGTAAGATAATCGACACGGAAATTGTTGTTATTAATTTAAAATTTAACGAGCCATTCTTCAAAGCGTCTTAAAATTACAATTTGATCGAGAACTATTAGTACCTCAGACCACCCACGTGGCGCTGATGCACGACTCCCGATAAATCTATCTGTCCGTATAAATTCGCGAGTGTCCATTCTCTGACGTCACGATGTATACGCCCATTAAAGGTTTGTACACATTGGGTATTAATTATATAGAACAGACAATTTGCTAGCAGCTAGTTTTTGCGGTACATAGTCCAAAATGTATACCTACTACGAGTATGCCAAATCGAATGTTTCGGATCGAACGATCGAGTATTTAGACATTCGTCTGTTCATTCTGTGACGTCACGATGTATATGCCGTATTAAAGTTTTGTTCACATTGATTATTACTTATATAGAACAGACAATTTGCTAGCAGCTATTTTTTGCGGTACCTAGTCCAAAGGATATACTACTGCAAATCGAATGTTTCGATTCGAACGTTCGAGTATTTAGAAATTCGACCCTTTATTCTGTGACGTCACGATACTTACTTACCTAATGATACTTTACAACACAATCTGTTTGTCATTTACGTTAAGGTTTTAAAAAAAATACTATCTTTCATCTGGCAGAAAAAATCAAGTAAGAAGTCCAGGACGTGACTTACACACAAACCAATTAGGATTGAGCCTAGGGAGGGTAGAAAGTCACGCAACTGACACTGAGCTCTTAACTCCTTTATTTTTCGTATAAAATAAATAATACGATTGTAAAAATAAGAAATTGATTTATTTGGTACCTTTCTTCTTTTGTTGACGGAATGGCTGTGGTTCTAAGGGTTCTCTTTCCTACCTCTTATTAAATTATTCCGATATTTATTTTATTTAATATAAAAGTAAAATACGTGCATTTTTAGACCACATGACTGAAGTAAAACAAAGAGAAAGAAAACGTGGGCTCGCACCTCTCTCTCTTGCCTGTACAGCAATATATGAAACGTAGCTCTCTCTCTCTCCCTCTATTTCCACTAACTTCTAACTCCCTCTCAACTTCTGTTCGCCTCGCTTGATCTCACTTTTTGTAACGCTCTCGTCACGTATTCACCAGCTTACTTCTGACGTCAAGTGTGCGTAAAAGAGGTTTACTTCAAAAATCCGCCATGTGAAATAGGCCTATTCTCGTGACTATACATGATATTCAAACGCCCCTTTAAGTGAAACCCAGATGACTTATTGTTATAGTCACATTTTTTGTTTATGGCAACAAATGGTACAGGGACCTTAACCTTATGATAGATGGTGATTAATTTTCTTGAAGGTATTTGGATGCTTTCAGCGAATGGGGAAAAGCGTTCCTTATTTCCTCGTGATGAAGATTGGTATGTGACAAGAAATGTTAGCGTGGAATATTTTTGAAGTGAAAACTTCTTAAGAGCGTTGAACGGTTTTTGGTTGAACAAAAATCATGGGGCACGCTTCCCATGAGCTATATGTGTGGGTGAACAAAAAGCGTGAAACTCGCGACATCGTCTTTCACACCAGACAATAGAGCGAATCATACTAAAAACCTGGGCTAGAGAACGTCCTATTCGGAGTTCGAACCACGTCCTAAGACGGTTACTGTATGATAAGGATAATAGGGTTATTAGAGACATTGTGAAGAATTATCACTTTACGTTAATACATTAAGAGGCAGACCATCCATCTGTTTGAGGATTAGAGAGGGCATTATTATAATTGCAAATTAAAGTATATGGAATTTATGGAATAGTGTAACAAACTGACTGATTCAGTATACAACATGTAACTTAATGAACGCACACCCTGAATATAGTTTGTTCGGAATCGTTTACTGTATCGATTTATATCATTTTGAATATAGGTATTTTTTTTTCCAAAATAATTAAAACTACGGAAATTATCGTTATTTTAACCCTGTACAGTCAAAATAAATTGAAATGGACCGTAAATCAAAGTAATAAGACTTTTAAATCGCAGTTTTATTTGTATTCGTACAAATTCCATCATTCAATACAAAATAAATAAAAATAAACTTTATTCCAAGAAACGAATTTAGTAAATAACAATGCATATACATGTTAAATTAAAAATTCAGTGTATTTATTATGATTACAACATAATATTCGAATTGGGGTGTCTGAGGGTGTGCGTTAATTACGTTACAAGTTGTATATGAAACGTAACACTCTTCGCGCTAAACGTAACGCATATTCAACAAAAAACAGTAAATTTTGGTGGTCACCCATCTATGAACTGACCGCGTTGTTACATTCTTATCCTCACCAATCATATATGAACTGGTCAGAGCTACTGAGTAGTATCAGATATCTATGTCCAGCGGTGGAATGATAGACTTTAATAACATTTCCCAAAAGTAATTAACTAATAGCAGAAAAACTTGCCAAGTGCGAGTCGGACTCGCGCACGAAGGGTTCCGTACCATTATCTATAAAAACGAACAAAAAAATTCACGTTTGTGTATGGGAGCCCCCTTAAATATTTATTTTATTTTGGTTTTTAGTATTTGTTGTTATAGCGGCAACAGAAAGACATCATCTGAAATTTCAACTGACTAACTATCACGGTTCATGAGATACAGTCTGGTGACAGACGGACAGACACACAGACAGCGAAATCTTAGTAATAGGGTCCCGTTTTACCCTTTGGGCACGGAACCTTAAAAAGCGTTCCCCTGAATACTATAAAGACCATCATATTGCGATCGATAACCCGTCTGCCAAGCGGTGGAGATTATGGCATAACCCCTCTAAATGATTATCTTTTGGGGAAGCCTTCGTCCATCAGTGGACGCCTTTCAGCTGATATGATGACCTTACTTTTTTTTATAACAGAGGGTGACAGACGAGCAAGTGGGTCATCTGATGGTAAGTGATCAACGCCGCCCATGGACACTCGCAACACCAGAGGTGTCGCGGGTGCGTTGCCGGCCTTTAAGAGTCAGCAAAAAAGTGTTGCTTACCCTTCCCTCTACCCCAATCAGCTCTGGCAACCTTACTCACACGCATTAAAATTATTAATGTTATGTTGTTATTAATTTAATACACCACGCCGACGCACTCGCCACACTCCAATGTTACACGTACCACTTCATGCTACTAATTATGCACAAAATAATCTAATAACACGCATCTCTCGAACATATAATACCAATTATGGACAAATAGACATGTTTTCAAGTTCTAAGAGAAAGTTCAAATGTCAAATAAGTAATTAGCGCCTTGAAACAGTAACGTTTAGATGTAAAAACTAAATTCCTATATATTTGTATGTTTTTTTTCATTTGTTATTATTTCTAGCACTATCATTATTAGTTATTAGTAGCTATTATTAGTAATCAACCATGTATTATGTTATGTATTCCATGCAACTTAATATTTCTTTAGTCCGTTCTTTAGTCGATCTACACTATTCAAATTGTACTTAGGAAAACCTGTAATTGGCCTTACTTTATTGATTGTACTATAAAACAAAAAAAAATATTTGTATCGCTGTTGGTATTCTAATAAATATATAAATAAATTATTAAGGAATGTCTTCTGTAAGGTGGACATACTTCCCCAGTCGGGCTGCTCTTTGAGCGAATTAACGCTGTGCCTTACGTCTCTCAGAGGTACCTCTAACTAATAATAGGAAAAGATTTAAAGAAAATTTCTAACATCTATCGAGATATTATCATCGCCCTTTCGATCCATTAGACGGGTGGGGGCACTTCCGGTTTCCGGTAACTCGCATCCGGCGGAAGTGAGAACACATGGCTCCCTCAGTCGTTCGATCGTGAAAATATCTTGTGAAATACAAGCGTTTGTTCCTGGATGCGCTCAGGCGCTACGGAAGCTGGGTTAATTTTCAATAAGGAAACTAATAGTTATTACCTACTTTGTTTAATCTCAGCTCAGCGCGCTAAAACTAGGTTCTTTGATTGTTAAATAGTGAAAAACTGTTTATTATAATCAACTATCTTAAGTATGCGCAATGTTTTTATTAGTAATTCAAAGACGACGCCTGCACTAGAGACATAAATCCCTGTGTCACGGACTACCTTACAGACACATTTTTTATTTATTTTTTTGAGATTCCAAGGTTATCTATCGTTATAAATCTGTTACTGTTCCAAATTGATCCGGTTATGAAGCAATTTTTAAAGCACGTATAGTTTCATTAAACTTTATATTAGCAACGGTGGCTATAAGTGGTTCTATATTCCTATTACACTTTTATGGCTCTATCATCATTTATTTTGTTACATTTTTTTAATTTTTTTTATTTATCATTTATTCTCTTAAATTATTCACATTACAAAACAATGTAACAAAATCGCCAAACTGTTGCCAGTTTGTTGGCGATAATGGCGCTCTTAGATATTACTTTTATACACATTATATATTTATACCTTTTTTTTTATATAACTATACATATTTTTATTTTAGGTAGTAATTTTTCAGTCTTTTTTTAATGATACAGCACTTATATTATCATCTTTGGACGAGTTCCTTATAAAATCTATGTTATTAAATATTGTTGGAGTTAAATATTGTCTAGTTCTTTTACCATAATAATTTTTTACATAAGGTAGGTATTAAAAATTTTCTGTGAACAGCATTCCTAGTATTATATTTGTGATTTATTGGCTCTTTGTATTCATTTATTTTATGTTGTTCTAATGCTATCAAGTATTCTACTTTATCATGTACTGGTATTATATTACAAAACTTTAATAACTTGTCATAATTCTGAAACATACCAAAGCATAAATGAAATTAGTGCTTAAATCCATCTTGAATTACCAAACCCATATCAAATGTAATTTAACCCTTGATTCCTAGTAACATCATCACCATATCAGCCGAAAGACGTCCACTGCTGGACAAGGGCCTCCCCCAAAGATCCCCACAATTGCCGATCTCATTAACATACAACACTTAAATTGCAACATTATACTAAAGCTATAACACTTATAAAAATTAAAAACAGATACTTATACATTCAGTCAAAAAAGTATCGGGACTGGATGATTTGTTTATGGTTCCAAATTCAAATTATTGTTTTTTTTTGTTGTTGCTAGATTGGCACAACTGTTTTCCATTTTGGCGCGGAGTTCGAGTTTCATGTGTTATTTATATTAAATACAGTGCTGGTTTTAGTAATATCATATATAGTGTGTATTGCGAATTTTATAATGGACAAAAATACCGAACAAAGAGTTTGTCTTAAATTTTGTCATCACAGGCCGGGATTTGCCGAAGTCCTTTTAATATTATAGCATTATTCGCAATACCTAGCGTAAATCTAATCACAATAATGAGAACTCATAAATTTAAGTTCTCGAACCAGCATCCTCTACAATCCGGGGTAGGTGCTCTGCGTTAAGCTAAGAACGATACATACTGACCGATCAAATTTAGGATCAATCGAAATGGTGTTAGCAATTGCTCAATTTGATCTGCCAGTGTGTATCGTTTGTGCTTAATATTCACTCCATTCAATAGGGAAGATAAAATGAAACTTAAAACAGTATAACTTAGTTGTAACTTGTAAGGTATTAAAGTCCAAAGTTGAAGCTACGCATTCGTAAAGTATTGTTACCCATTGACCTTATAACTTTCTAGCTGAGCAAAGTAATACTCCTAAGTATTGGCCGTTGCAATCAACTATGTAACTATAGAACCGCCTGTTGCGTCAATCACTTGAAAATTTAGTCGTAACAGTTTCAAAAAAATATCAAAGACATACGTTGAAATAAAAAAGAATATAGCGTATAATTTTTATAATACAATTAATGTACATTATCGTTAAAATGAAGTTAAACATCAAGCAATACATTTTCAGTATAAGCTGATCGCCCGTTGTATAGGATTTCGATACAATGACAGGTCAGTTTATATTGAAAATGTATAGCTTGATATGTAGCCGTGCGTACATAATTTGATATTAAATAATGAACTTTATTCAGTACTGGGGTATTGAGGCACACTTGAACTTCTCAAGCTCAAAATGTCAGTTGCCAACTCACATCACACTGACTACAGACCCCATCTTGATCTTATATTCATCGCACACGTCTAACTTAGGGGTACGCTCAGACGTGTGGACTTGTCACACCGTATGTCCTGATCCAACTCGGAAACTACCAACTTATCAATTGTTACGTTTACTATTGGCACATGAAACTTTCAGACCTTCGAATTTTCGGGCCAAGAAGAAGTTTAGTCTGCCTTGGAGTTTTTAATTTTGTTTTTGTTTCGAAGACCCGTTTAAAATGAACTTATTACGTTTCGAGACCATTCTCGAAACATTAACTTTAAACGGGTCTAATATATCTTATCTATACTTACATCTATTCAAATAAATAAAATTGGATTGTCTGTTTGTAATATTGAAATAACCGGTTTTTACTACATTAATCTATACAAATAAATAAAATTGGAGTGTCTGTTTGTAATATTGAAATAACCGGTTTTTACTACATAAATATGAATATATATACGGTACATACACCAAAATAACATTTTTTACAATTTTTGTCTGTCTGTCTGTCTGTTTGTTCCGGCTAATCTCTGAAACGGCTGGACCTATTTTGATGGGACTTTTATTGGCAGGTAGCTGATGTAATAAGGAGTAACTTAGGCTACTTTTATTTTAGAAAAAGTCATTTATTTTACAAAAAAAAAACAAACAAAAAAAACAAATTAACACGCGGACGAAGTCGCGGGCACAGCTAGTATGAAAATATATACGGTACATACACCAAAATAACATTTTTTACATATTTTGTCTGTCTGTCTGTCTGTTTGTTCCGGCTAATCTCTGAAATGGCTGGACCGATTTTGACGGGACTTTTATTGGCAGGTAGCTGATGTAATAAGGAGTAACTTAGGCTACTTTTATTTCAGAAAAAGTCTTTTATTTTACAAAAAAAAACTAAATATACTAATTAACACGCGGACGAAGTCGCGGGCACAGTTAGTAGTAAAATATAATAGTTTTGTAACATACTGTCATATTCGGGATGTGACCACCAGAACCAGTAAGAGTTATTGGTGGCTTTTACAGCATTTCGTGAATCAATAGTGGGACAAAAGAAAAAGGATAGGATAGACATACAAAATTCTTAATGCAAAATCAACATTAGATGGTTCTAAATCAAAAATAATGATATACGGAATGTTTAAAATTTAAAACAATTTAGGGATAAGTATATAAGCAGTACATCTGAACAGAACACATACAGATAGCTCTATTAAATAAAATAAAAAAGGTTTTTATTCACGTTGACTTTAAAAAAGCGCTTGTAAATAGTCAGGACATGTTTGTAGTAATATAGTTGTATACATTATTATTTCTAGTAACATAGATATTTAGGTACACATTGTATGAAAACATTTATAAAATTTATTTTATTATAGGATTGATATTTAGCTAGCTCGTATCAAGTTATTGTCAAGAGATTATGTTTAATTATCTAGTTTAAGTCTTAATATTTTTACTACATATTGTCAATGGTTCTGTCTATATTAAGGTATTATTATATTAAGACATCATCTAGTCAAACATCATTACAAAATAATTTAAGACTCTATTAAGATGAATGAACGATGATGAACGACCAGGAGGACATAATTAATATAATTTGACGGTTACCGTAGCCTCGTTGGTAGTGCTCCTACCTACGAAGCTGATGGTCCTTGGTTCGAATGCCGGTAAGTGCAAATATTTGTGTGATGAGCACGAATATTTGTTTCTGAGTCTGGATGTTTTCTATGTATTTAAGTATTTATCTATCTATATAAGTATGTATATCGTCGCCTGGTACCCATAGTACAAGCTTTGCTTAGTTTGGGGCTAGCATGATTTGTGTGACATTGTACCTAGATATTATTTATTAAAAAAAAAAAAAAATAATTGTTCGTCAAAAAATGTATGTACATATGACACTACATCGGCGAAACATGGACAGTTTGTTTTACTACATCTTCTAGTGCCTGTTTGTACGTATATTTTTGGTCCATTTAAACAACGGCCGTATATAAACTTTTATAATCTCATTATTCATTTCCTCCAGACTACTGTTTCTCACCTTTTTCGCCAAAATAAACCTCCATATATCAAAGATACAATAAAAACGGCCATCACATTAATATTCTACGCTTCCTTAATAACATTGCGACTGCATTTTTTATACCTTGAAAAAGTGCTCCAACAAAACGGTCGCGTTTCAAATTTTTATTTTCAATGGCGATTCATTAGGCGCGTCCTGCACGCTGTTCCGTCGTGATAACGATCATAAAGAAATTACACTTCCTTCCTTATTACTGCGAGTGAAATATTTAGTGTTGAAATATTTTGGACTGCTGGACGTTAATGTTTTGGCAAGGCACTCATTCTTATTATTGCCGTCTCAGGAAACACCTGTCCACGGTGGGCATCGGAGACTGTAGAGTGTGCAGATTCTGCAATAACGCAGACGAAACACCTCTACCCCTGCTCTGTCACTGTGATCCACTGATGCATAAACGTAACACCGTCCTGGGCCTTCTTGCTCCAGGACGATGTTATCGATACTCCTGCCAAGAAGATTCTGCAATTTATCTATGTTGCAGGGTTAGACAGGGAAGTTTAGTTGGAGCGGCGAGCACAATAGTTCATCACTGGACGCAGTGTTACCAGGACCTCCGGGGACTGGAAATAGCCGCCACCAGAAGAATAATAATAAGGCACTTATAGCCTAAAGCCTTTAGAAAACGAAGTACATATATGGATAAATTCAAAGATTGTAATTCATTAAGCAACATGGTTCACAATGTTTATAATATAGCTTTTTATTAAAAGACAACGCCGCACTACCATAGTTACAATCACAAATTTGGCGCTGGGTACTTTACAAACGGGCTGGTTAACATGATTGGTAAACTTGCCTTTCACGCCGCGATTCGTGGGTTCGATTCCCACCTAGGACAGATATTTGTGTACATGAACTTGCCTGTTTGTCCTATACCTGGGTGTTACTATCGATATAAGTATGTATTTACAAAACAATAGTAGTATATCAGTTATCCACCAACACTATACAACTTTTGTGGTCACCCAAGTCAAGTCAAAAATTATTTATTACGAAAAAAATTACATTTATGTTTTTTTTTTTTTTATTTACAATGTTTTTAAACCCGCCAAACTGCGTAACAGTTTGTCGGCGGGAATAGCGCTTAAGCTATTTAAACTTACAATTCGCGTGAGTGTCCATCCAGAGACATAAGTACTTAAACTTACTGACATACTCCAGACTATCGCAGGTACAATTGGCCTGATTCCTGTGTAGACAGTCAAATGTGTGACCCACGACAGCTATTTCTGAGCTCCTAATGTTTTTGGCTATTTGATTGTGTGCTGAGAATATATGCATTATTTTGGTTTTGCTTAAGTTTATTATGATTCCGTTATCGTGAGCCCACTTGACGATACTATCAAAATCCGCCTGCAGAATGGCTCTAGCCTCCTGTATGTTCTTAGAGGAGTACATGCAGCACATGTCATCCGCGTACATATACACTCGGCAATGTGGAATTGTCATTTTTTTACCCTACCGTGCAGTGCTTTCATTTCATTTCATGACTTGCGGCGTGAAAGGCATGTATCAACCAACGACGTAGAGTGGTCCGACTGATGACGTCCATGGTACACAGAGAGACGCTGCTGCCCGTTCTCTGACAGATATTTCCTCGGTCTGACTTCTATGCTCCCCCGTGGGATGAAATGGGGTTGTGATATTATTTGCCGACAGCTACATAACACAGTTCACATGAAGTAGTACATCGCAGGAAATTTAGGTTAGGTTTAAAGAACATTTAATCTCAAAAGAACAATTACAGTTCACTTATATGAGAATTGCAAAGAATTACAAATGCTTGTCGCCTTGTGATAAAGCATACATAAAATAAATGTAAACATAAATATAACTAACTAAAATACCACACAAAAACTTAACAATTATTGATTACAAACTAATTAATGTTGGAGGCAGAACTAAAAAATTTAACTATCGAATTAAATGCGTTTCGTCAAGGGCTCTAAACTCAAAACAAACGGTGCTACAAAAAAACGTTTGAGCGTAACGTGAGTGTATGAATTGTGTCATTGGATCTCGTAGTAAATGTTTCTAAATAATGTCCTCCTAGCCGAATTTCGGCCACGGCGGCCAGTCTCAATAGAGATTAGCCATCTGCACGGGACATATTATAGTGCTCAAGTGTGTGCGCGAACACAGGTGCACTTTCTATTCCATCACTCATGATCCGATGGGACGCCTAGCAACACGACCGGAAAGAGGTCAGGTACAGGACCGACGGCTTTACGTGCGCTCCGAGGCATAATACTGCCAACACCCAGACTTCGGGCTGATACTGAGAATTTTTTATTTTTACAGTAAAATCCCAAAATCAATTTTGGCCTGACCCGGAATTTGAATTCAGGACCTCGTTTTCTGAGGGTGAACACGCTACTGCTAGACCAACGAGGCAGTCAAATGTTTTTAAATACAAATAGTATGTCCAATAATAATACATTGTTCGGTAAATAATACAACAAAACAAAAAGATAACGAGGCGAATGCAAATGAATCTAGTTTTAAATTAAAATAGCTGACCGGATCCAAGGAATTACTATTCGTTGTGTTTTGAATAAGGACCGATTATCTTATAGACGTCGTCTTAAATCATAATGATGCCCAAAAAAAAAATCAGCCTCATCATTAATTTATTCATAACATAATTAATAATTTATATAGGTTTGCACCCAATACGACAATTAGCCCCCAAATCATGAATGTCTTTTTTGTACTTAACTAATCATTTACAATTTTACATTTTGTTTTTTTTTATATAATATTGATTCAATAAACATAAATTAACAAATTATTATTCTATAAATTACATCTTACAAAAGATATATATATAAACATACTCGTAATGACGTCAAGAGTCACCTTTTCGGATTCCGCCAATGTACAGACGCCAGCACATCCAGCTACACCAATCTGTCAAATTTCTTTTATAGATTTTCTATTTTATCACATAAGCATAAGGTTCAATTTCAATTGCGGAAATTTGACAGATTGGGGTAGCTTGAAGTGCTGGCTTCTGTACCTTCATTCCGTTAAAAAATTGTCTACTTTTAAAAAGACTTTGTTAAGGATTCCTGAAGATGTGCTCAGCGGTATATATTTTAGGTTGAATGTACACACGGCTACACATCAAGCTATATATTTCCAGTATAAGCTGGTCTCGCGTTGTATAAGATCCCCATACAATGAGAGATCAGCTTATACTGGAATCTTATAGCTTGATAAGTAGCCGTGTGTGGAAGTCGCCAACACTTTGAACAGCCTGTACCTCGGTTCTTGTTGCAGTCTGGTATTAGGAACCAACAATATTATGGGCTCCTGGTCGAATTTCTAAACTCAACAGACACTTGCTAACTACGTAGCACATATCATAGTACATTGCGTGGCTATGGGATCGTTAAGCCATGTCAGAAGTTTATTGACAGGCTTAAACAACTTTTGACGATAGGGTTGTCGCTGTCCAATTATGAAAGAAACATTGTCGAATGGGACGGTAATTCAATATGATCTCGGCAGACCGACAACTTTACATGCTCTTCAAGATACGAAAGCTTAAGGCTGCGGTTCCACTGAGGCGGAGCGGAGTAGAGCGGAGACGAGCTGTGCCACGATTCACCAATTACATGGCTTGGAATAAATAAAGTTTCCAAGTATAAATTCAGTGGAGAAGAGATGTGAATTTCAAGCCATGTGATTGGTGAATGCGGCACAGCTCATCTCTGCTCTGCTCCGCTCCGCCTCAGTGGAACCGCAGCCTAACACTGGTAATTCTCGTTTATATAGGCTATTATAGGCTGCTACTGGATATAGCCCTAACAGGGTATCATGTTGAAACTTTTAATAAAGATTGAATTTAATTGATATTTCCTAACCAAAATACTACCCGACCCAGAATTTGAAAGTGAGACCTCCATTTATTGAAGTAAACTTCCTTGCGCACGCTTGACTTGAAGAGTAAGCTGCTAAATGCATGACCAGAGCGTTACGAAAAGCGAGATCGAGCGAGGTGAAGGAAAGTTGAGAGGGAGATATAAGTTAGTTAAGATAGAAATGGAAAGAGACTTACATTCCGTATATTACTGTAGGGCCAAAAGAGAGAGGTGGGCGAACACATATTATTTCTGTCTTTCTATCATAGCCAGTAATGTTTCGTATATCTAAGTTTTACTTCAGTCGTGTGGTTCAAGCACACTCCTTTTTTTGTGGTTTCACACCACTGCCACACTACTGAGGTAGTGTTTTTAATGAACCTATTATTTTTACCTGACATGACCTGCCTGTGAATGAAGAATTCATCTTTTCCACGTTACTCGTATTTGGATAACGTCTGCGATACAAAATTTGTGAAGAGGCAAAAGAAAATACTTGGAGCCTTCCAAGTATTTTCTTTTTCCTTGTCATGACAACATCGTTGAATAAATTGAAATTATTATACCGAATTTCATAAAAACAATTAAATTAATTTTTAATGTTGTAAAGTAATTCTAAAGCAATTGTCATCGGGATTCGGATAAAGGTGCCTGATCTTTAAGTTTGGCTCTTAAGTTGAAAGGTAGTGATCGCTGGCAACAGATTAAAGATCCAGGAAAAGGGGCTGATTCTCATCAGCAAATTTTCTATAGTCTTATAGAGTCTTTTTATTATGTACATGCATAGTTTTGTCTTAACCTATGTTAGTCTGTGGTATTAAATGAGAAATGTTGTACAGCGACGCAATTTTTATTTCGGGTCGTTGATTAACTTTTTTTCTACTCAATTTAACTTCGCGGAAGATTTCGAAATCAATTTCGTTTAGAAATATAACGTGGAGTTTTATGGTAAGCTGGGAATTAAAATTCTGTTGACCTGGTTATGAAAAGGACATTTATTTTCCTTTAGATAGGTATTGTTTTACCTGAAAACTGAGATGCTTATTGTTATATTTCTTCACCGCTTTGTAAGTAGTAGACGGGGTTGAACAACTAGACGTTCGGTCAATATATAGATGGGTAACCGCAAATAAGTTTACTTAGGCTGATTTCAGAGTGACGCGCGCGGCACGCGCCGGAGGCCAGCGCGCGCGTCTCAACAGCGGCGCGTGCGAGACGCGTCACTCTGAAACGCTAGCTGCCAGTAGAGGAGCTCGGGCCGCGCTGGCCGACGGCGCGCGGAATTGCGTGACTATGAAACGCAACTACTATCTAGAGTAATATTGTAAAATTAAATCAGCCTTAGTGTTTTCATTATATGTATATTAAAAGCATTTAATTTTGTTTTAATTATTCATACACGCCAAACTAGAGACAACAAAACCCTATGAACGAGTGTGGTGATTAGTTTAATTTTTAATTAATCATTTATTTCAGACCATTTTAAGTCCATAAGATGTTAGTTACAAAAAATCTTAACCTAATGTTAGTAATTTTACAATATATAAATATAATATCGCGGTACACGATAGCAATAATGTAATTATAAAGAACACATGAACAAAGTGTCTTCCCCTTATAAAATATGTATGACTAAGGAAAGTCGGTGGACTGATTCTTAGAATTAATTATGTTTATCTAGAAGATTAGGTTAATATAAAATTACTTATTAATCTCCAGACTAAATTGTAATACATATAAAGTACTATACATGATACTTTATTAAACAATAAAAATACACGCCAAACTGCTATACAGTATGTAGGCGATACGCTCATATACTTACTTATAATTCTAATATTAAACGCTACCTTTATTACAATACCGTACTATTAAATTAAATTTATTATTTTATTTTTAATAAACCCCAAGATTTCGTTAATACTTCTTTTTGATTTTAATTAATATTTAATTTTGCTTTTGTGCTTTAACCACTTGACTTTTCACTGAGGAATAATATATTGGCGGGTTCTTTCTCCGTAATAATTAGTTACTGTAGATTATTATTATATTATTAATATTTATATCATTAAATTTGAATTTTATAGCATTATTCGCAATGCAAAGCGTTAATATAATCTAAAAAATGGGAAATCATAAATTTAATCATCCGGCGGGTCTCGAACCTGCACCATCTACCAAACCGGGGTAGGTATTTATATTATTATTACTGTAGTTTAATATGTGAGTGTCTCCGTGCTTTACAGGACACGATAAGCTGTCAGTCCCGGCTGTACCTAGTCATTAATAATAATAATAAATATTTATTTCAGGCATTACACATAATTCGTTATTATAAACAATGGGAGATAAATTATGCCACTGGGCAGCTTGAATATATCTCACACTGGGGTAACCACTATACTTAGTGCCAATAGAGATGAAATATAAATCGCTTATTGATTAATTACTTTTTTTATGTCCACACATGTAGTACTAGAGATCCAAAATTAGGCGCCTAGTATCTTGGTTATTAAAACATTTAAAATAACGTATATACAGAATGTAACATAAATATTGGACGTAATTAAGTTAAGGACCTTAATAATTTAATAAAAAAAACTGTAACGACTAATATATTTCTAAATATATACATATAACACTAATATTATAACGGCGAAAGTTTGTGACTGTGTGAGTTAGTTTGTTACTTCTTCACGTCTAAACGGCGGGAGGGATTTTTATAAAATTTGGTATGTAGTTAGCTGACATCCTGGATTAACACATAAGCTATAATTTGTAAAGTTTAACGCGGGTAAAACCGCAGCTAGTTATGAATAAGTTACATCCAGACCAAGAACAAATAATCGTTCTCATCACACAAAGATCTGTCCTGAGGTCTGTCAGAGGACCCGCCCAGGGTCCTCTGACTTAGCAGTCATGGTCACTAAGCACTAGACAAATAGGACAGCTTAAACATGATAAATTAACTAGCCATCATCTATATATCTATACATATAATAAAATCGTACGAAAGTCAAAACCGTACATTGAATATTTTTTAAAAGGATACCTGGGGCCTGTTCTACAATTGATATCGAAGCCAAAATAATAGTTTTTAGAATGTTTGTCTGTTTGTCTGTATGTATGTCCGCGCTAAACTCATAAAGTACTGCATGAATTTACTTCAAACTTTGCATGAATATTACAAAGAGGTCGGGTCAGCATATAGGCTACATATTATCTCGCTATCACCTACGGGAGAGGAGCTGTGATAATTTATAAAGTATAACGCGGGTAAAACCGCGGGGCAGAGCTAGTAATCATATAAGGTTGTCATTAGACGTCGTCGTCGCAACGGCTAAGACAGTCGCCTCGCTGCTTCGTGTCGCAGGTTCGAGTCCCGCTATTTGTGTGACCCATAAATAGTTGTTCTCAGTCTGGATATAATTTGTGTTCGTCTATTATATGTTACCGCGACACAGGGATTACTTTAACTAATTCGGGCGTTGTCTTTAAGAAAAAAAGTTCTGCCCACTCGAAACACATAAAATATTAAAGGAGCCATTATTTATCTTACATATATTAAAACAAATGACGGCTAAGAGTTGCTAATTGGTGTCCACATTGAGTACTAACCGCTGGTTCACACCTATACACCTGATTGTGCTCAACCATTTAAATATAGCTCACACGATCAATTTGAATGCAATTTTGAATACATTGCATATAATTCATTGAACTTCTAAACTATTAACTGATATTTTGTTTGGTTGTGATCGATTATTTAACTGGTTTAAAGAATTCTTACTATTTTAGCGTGTTTTCAAATGAAAAATTATTAAATGAAAGATATTCCTGCAGTGCATTAAATTCTCTGTAGCGCTATTGATGAAATAATGAAATGAAATACTTATCTTCATGGTATTTGTATGCATATCATAATATGATTTACTGTTTAATTCTTAATAAATTCATGTGTATTAATTTATTTATATAGGGTTCACTACCTGAAATAAAACTGAATTTATGTTATTTATTGTTTTGATTATATTGCTGAAACTATTTAGCATTAAGTTATTTTGAACGCAATAACATAAAAAAAAACCTAAAAGAAACACTTTCGATCACATCGTTCCTTTAATGATAATAAATCAACGTATTAAAGATATAATTGTACAATATTTACGATTGACGTTTGCATACGAACTCGTTCGTATTCGAACACTGGATGAGTTAACACCCCTTGAGAATAATGGATCATACTAGTGCATGAAAATTTATATTGTCTGTCTTGCATCTGTATATTTGTTGCGGGTGAAAAGGTGGTGAAAATTGCGTCGCGGCTTGATTAAATTTTCAATATAATTTAATTTCATTCAATATGATATAATAGACTTAGGCTTCAAATAACTATCGTAAGCTATAAAAAGAATTGATATTTTAAGTCCTTATAAAATATTTTATGTTTTTATAAATACATTTCAGGAGTGAACATTGAACTTGGTCCATACCATTTAGATGCCACTTCTTTTTTCGGTGAAGACATCAACCAAGGCATATATCATAATATTGAACTTGGCTCTCATTTTAAATTTAATTTTTTGATGGGATATGTATAATGTGTGTTTTCCGACTTAAAAAGTATATTAAAGCCATCTCATACCATCCCGTGGGTATCGCAAGAGGCGACTAAGAGATACACCAGGTAGTCGGGCTGCAGCGCCACCTGTGTTGCTAGGTACCAACTAACTGCGGTCGCCAACTCGCAGGCCAAGCGATGTGACTACAGCTAAGCCCTCCAAATGGCAACGTTATAGAAACAGGCCCATCTGGCCCTGATTTTCTTTCTGGGCCGGGCACCACATGGTTGAAGTCGGTTGTATATTATTTAAAACGTAGGTAATTATAATAATTCCATTTATTTTGATGGGAAATGCTTTCTATGTTATTTTAAAGTAAACATTGTAGACTATAAAAGGACTGCACATGTGGCGCAGCGGCTAAAACAGTCGCCTCGCCTCTTCGTGTCGCAGGTTCGAGTCCCGCGCCGGACAATTATTAGTGTGACCCATAAATAGTTGTTCTGAGTCTGAATGTAATTTGTGTCCGTATATTATTATTATGTTTGTAAAGTACCCCGCAGCACAGGGATTCCCTAATGCAGGCGTTGTCTTTAAAAAGAACGTTTTTTTATTATATAATTATTAAAACATCTTTCATTATTTTCAGTCAGCAAATTACATAGCCATATAGATAAATAACGAAAAGACAATATTATCAGCCAATAAAAACACATTAAGCCTCATTACAGAGCAGCTACAAAAAGGGGCACTCTAATCGCGCTAAGGAGGTAGTTTTACATAAAATACGGGCACTGATCGGTGGAACGGTGATTACTTCTTGTCAGACCTGTTGATCGAATGAACGCATGTACCGCTTAAGTTAAAGACTTTTCTTTGAATTTTGGTAAACGTTGCGAGGCAGATAAAGCTGGTTTGTGGTGGAAAATTATTAAATTATTATGCTTATTTTTTTTAATTTTTTACTTTTTAGCGTTTAAAGTCAAAAGAATTAGTATCTATTTATTATATTTTAGGTACTTATAGCTAGATGCTCTTACTGGTCCGTAAGTGATCAATGAGGTTAAGCAACTAGGATCGCGGTCAGTCCATAGATGGGTTACCACCAAAGTGGTTTAATTTTTTATTGTCTCCGTGCTTCAGAGGGCACGTTAAGCTGTCGGTCCCGGTTGCAGTCATTAGACTACAGTCTTTAAGCCATGTCGAAGACCTACTGGGCGGCTTGAACAACTCTGACACTAGGGTAACCACTGCCCATACGATAAGTAAGTAAGTAAGGTGCAAACATATAAGTATTCAATTCATAGCGGCCAGTCTTAGTTTAAGTAATATATGATATGCACAAATGAGTGTGCAAATGCTGATGCACTGCCTACTCCCTTAATCCCAATATCCTTCTTTTGGTTCCCGTCCCGGCATTTCAAAGCAAGTGCTCATTATCAGCGATTGAACACAGCCACCGCTAGACTAACGAGGCATTCTTCTTTCATTCAATACTAGCTGTGCCCCGTGGTTTTGCCCGCGTTAAACTTTATAAATTATCACAGCTCCTGCCCCGTAGGTGATAGCGTGATAATATATTGACCCACCTTCTTAGTA
The DNA here is from genome assembly GCA_951640165.1 of Pseudoips prasinana. Lineage (NCBI taxonomy): Eukaryota > Metazoa > Arthropoda > Insecta > Lepidoptera > Nolidae > Pseudoips > Pseudoips prasinana. The sequence goes on from OX621252.1 coordinate 31,928,218, forward strand.
ATATTCATGCAAATTTTGAAGTGAATCCATCCTTTTCGAGTTTCCTTTTTGAGTTTAGCCCGGACATACATTTCTATGTATGTCCGGGCTAAACTCAAAAAGTACTGATTGGATTTACTTCAAAATTTGCATAGTTTTTAGAATTTTTGTTTGTTTGTCTGTACGAACAGATAAAAATTCTTAAAACTATATTTTTGGCTTCGACATCGAAGGAAGATCACGCCCCAAGTATCCTTTAAAAAATATTCCATGTACAGTTTTGACTTTCCTACGATATCATATATGTAATAGATTATATATGTATTCAAATACACAGATTTGTAGGTTATAATTAATTTAATGACTAACTTGTCTGTTTTGTATTTCACCACATCGTTTAGAGCTTTATCTAATCATGAATGAATTAGTTCTCTCATCATAATTTAACCAAATATTTCATTTATGCATAATCCCATGATTTTTTATCTCAATATATCATCTTTGATAAGTGGTCTGTACACCACCGTTATTGGAAACGATTTGTAGCGATCGACCGATATGTTGTTAACGCCTGAGGCGCATAATTTGCGCGTTAATGTCGCAAATGAAGGCGGGCGTTTTTGTAAAGTACGCTGCGTATTACCATGAGAAAGAATGGAAGAAGCGACATTTACAAGTAAAGAAAATTAAGTCGCATCTGAATGCAGTAAGGTGTAGTTTCGTTTGATTAGGAAATTGGAGGTGCATCATTTTGTTTTGCGGAAAGCTTAGTAATTTTTGTTGATAGCATGTAATTTTGATGATCAACAGTTATGTACGATATAAGGAAGTGTGATAAATGATAGGACGCTTTATGATTGGTTTAAATTTTTATTTTTGGAAAGCAATTTTGGTTAAATCGTTGCGAGATGAATGAGATTCTTAGTAATTATCCTTCGAATTTAATGGGTGTGAAGACTTTTGTATTAATTAATCGCTGTTCAAAATTATATAGCTGCAAACGAAGTTATTAACGTAATGGTGATATATTTGTTCCTTTTTTAGGGTTCCGTACCAAAAGGGTAAAACGGGACCCTATTACTAAGAATAGAATAGAATAGAATAGAATTATTTATTTGTAAGAATATTGTTGTCACAGGTTGTAACAGTTTAAAATGTCCAAAATATCCTGCCGTTTCCGGCGCACAAATCTTTACAGGTCAAATATATTCTTATAATTAATACAAGACTTCGCTGTCTGTCTGCCGTCTGTCTGTAGGCTGTATCTCATGAACCGTGATAGGAAGACAGTTGAAATTCTGACAGATGATGTATTTCTGTAAAACAAAATAAAATAAAATTAAATATTTCTTCTTCTCGTTCTCATTCAATAAACATAAATTTATTGCTTGTTTTTATAGATAATGGTACGGAACCGTTCGTGAGTGAGTCCGACTCGCACTTGGCCGGTTTTTAGTATCAGTTAATAAAAGGTAAGAAAATATATATCTCAGAATATATATATCAGAATATAATGTTTGTTAGAAAAAATATTCATAATTATAAAAAGAAAAGTGAACTGCATAATATAAATACTAGGAATAAAAACAAACTAGCCATGCCAGGCTTTAGAGTAAGCAAAACTAATAAATCATTTTTAGGAAATTGTATTAGGTTTTATAACAAGCTTCCTACTCAAATTACTGATCTGCCTGACACAAGTTTTAAAACACATATTAAACGTATACTTATGGCTAGGGGTTATTACACCACTAAAGAGTACATCGATGACAAAGACGTCTGGCTCTCACTTCCTACCTGCACATTGCTCGCTGGAGATCTTGTAGCCATATAGACATGACTGATCTGCTGTGTTACGTGAACTATCTGTAAATGATTGCTATCATATACTTAATTTAAAATTATTGACTCTGTCTCAAAATGAATAATGTTATTGTTTCGAAGTTTTTCTTTTGTATACCTAAATATAATCTAAAATAATAAGCATTCAGACAACCGATCGAGCATATATTGTGTTTGCCTACTAAATTATTACTCTAATTGGACCAAATCCCGTGTTCATGTCCGCTTGAGTATGTTTCGCCGGACCGTCTCAACTGGGTCGTGTTGAAACCGGTAGTAGATGAACCCACTGAGTTTGTTTCGCTGGGTCTTCTCAGTTGGGGCGCATTGGATCCGGTGGTAGCATTAAAGCGCGACCGTCGTTATTGACACAAGGTCCGTCATAATAATAATACCTTTAATATAGACAGAACCGTTGACAATATGTAGTAAAAATATTAGACTTAAACTAGATAATTAAACATAATCTCTTGACAATAACTTGATACGAGCTAGCCGCTTGAGTGTGCAAGCCGGGCGTTATCAATACCGTAGAATGCGCACCGCTTACGTCATGACTTAGCGCGTATGGTTGAGTTCTGATTATCAATGGTTTTTGTTGTTATAAAAACCCGAGACCCTTTTGAAGTGTTGTTATTATTAAAGTTCATGAGTCAACCTTGCTATTGATGTTAAAACTACTTCAATATAACGTTTGTTTGTTTAGATAAGTAGGCTGGAACATGAACGTATCGTAAATATTATGAAAGTAGAACTTTATTATTTTTTATTTCCGAAAGTAGATCGTTTACCTATGCATTTTATTTGTTTATATAGTAAAAGAGTTAAATATACATACAAAAAAAAAATAAAACACATAATTAATAGTATAAAAATATTATTTTTTATCCATAATACTGTTTGTACAAATTTGCCGAGAGGAGAGATATTTTTAACCTAAATTAAAAACATCATAACTTCGTAATCCTTAAAGGTATATTCAAAATATGTTCACTACTTAAAAGCTAGATTTATAGTACACAATTTTTGTGAAAATAATGATATTCAAATAAAACAATAACACAAACATTTGAGATTCTTTGTAGGTACTACCATTTTCAGAAAGTCTTTAGGTCAGTTTCTGATCACGTCACAAACCACACAACTGTTTTTATTTAATTTTGCACGCGGATACCACTTCAACTAACTGTTTGGTGTCAAAAAGTTACAAAATAAACGCTTAATAGCATCAGACAATGAGGTCACAAGAACTTGCGTACACTTAACTAGCCACTTGCGTCGAACTACAGCCGAGAGCGACACTTAAAGTATTTTTTTTTAAATGTTCTACAACGAGTATGGTATTGTTATACATTTTTAAGCAATCATAGATAAGTGTTTAATGAAACAGATACATAAGTATCCGTGTGGATGAAAGAGATGGATTATAATTAGATGCTAAAACGAACCTCAGTTTGGCGCCGAACAAAATGGTAGTAAACTACCAATGCGCACTCTACGGTATAGTCTAAAATGGTAGCAAACTACCATTGCGCACTCAAGCGGCTAGCTAAATATCATTTCTGTAATAAAATAAATTTTATAAATGTTTTCATACAAGATGTACCTAAATATCTATGTTACTAGAAATAATATCTAATGTATACAACTATATTACTACAAACATGTTCTGACTATTTACAAGCGCTTTTTTAAAGTCTACGTGATTAAAAACCTTTTTTATTTTATTTTATTTTTAAAAAAAGAATTGAAAGTGTGTGCGCAAACACGGGTGCTTTATCCATTCCCACACTAATATGATAAGAAAGTTCAAGTCTGTCGTCTTTACATACTATCCGAGGCATGTATGTGAAACACTGCCAAGTTCTAGACCCCTGGCTGACACTGAGAATTTTTTTCGTAGAAAAATCCCAATATCACTTGTGTCCCAAACCGTAATTTTCACCCGGGACCTCTTTCTTTTGCAAATTTTTACCACTCATCTTCATCATCATCGTCCACTGTTGGGCATAGACCTCCACCAAAGGTTTCTATAACGCTACCATTTGGAGGGATTTGCCTAGTTACCGCGTTTGCCGCAGGTGGCGCTTCTGCCCGACTACTCATTTATCTCTTAGGCTGATTTCAGAATGACGCGCGCGGCACGCGCCGGAGGCTAGCACGTCTCAACAGCGGCGCGTGCGAGACGCGTCACTCTGAAACGCTAACTGCCGGTAGAGGAGCTCGGGCAGCGCTGGCCGACGGCGCGCGTGTCACCTGCGGCGCGTTTGAACTGCGTGACTATGAAACGCAACTACTATCTAGTGTAATTGTAAGCGCGCGCGTTTGGCCGGCGCCGCTCGCGCGCGCGACTCTGAAATCAGCCTTAGTGTTTTCATTATATGTATATTAAAAGCATTTAATTTTGTTTTGATTATTCATACACGTCAAACTAGAGACAACAAAACCCTATGAACAAGTGCGGTGATTCGTTTAATTTTTAATTAATCATTTATTTCAGACCATTTTAAGTCCATAAGAAAGATGTTAGTTACAAAAAATCTTAACCTAATGTTACTAATTTTACAATATATAAATATAATATCGCAGTCCACGATAGCAATAATGTAATTATAAAGAACACATGAACAAAGTGTCTTCCCCTTAAGGAAAGTCAGTGGACTGATTCTTAGAATTAATTATGTTTGGAAGGTATTATCAATATGATATGATCTTTCCACATGCAACTGTGAACATATCAGTCGGCCATGTTTCTAGAAAACAAAGCCGATGGATAATACCTACATCCTCCGGAAGGGTGTTAGCAAGGGAATCCTAAATTTGATCTGCCAGCGTGTATCGTTCGTAACTTAACGCAGAGCGCCTACCCCGGATTGGTAGATGGTGCAGGTTCGAGACCCGCCGGATGATTAAATTTATGATTTCCCATTTTTGAGATTAATTATGTTTATGTAGAAGTTTAGGTTAATATAAAATTACTTATTAATCTCCAGACTAGATTGTAATACATAATAAAGTACTATACATGATACTTTATTAAATAATAAAAAATACACGCCAAACTGCTATACAGTATGTAGGCGATACGCTCATATACTTACTTATAATTACAATACCGTACAATTAAATAGTATTTATTATTTTATTTTTAATAAACCCCAAAATTTCTTTAATACTTCTTTTTGATTTTAATTATTATTTAATTTTGCTTTTCTGCTTTAACCACTTGACTTTTCACTGAGGAATAATATATTGGCGAGTTCTTCCTCCGTAATAATTTGTTGCTGTAGATTATTATTATATTATTAATATTTATATAAATATATTGCTCATTAAATACATTTTAAAATATAAAAAATAGGATTTGCAACCGGCAGAAGGAACAGGGTCTATGCTACCGAAGGTTACGACTCTAGAGACAGGAACCTCCTGACAATGCGAGCCGTGTCCAAAAGCACCGCTTTTTGGATCTTGTTCTTGACCCAACCGCCTAGCGTCAGCCTCTTTAGGTGTTTTTCGAGGCTCTTTGCTATTAATCCATTAGCAGAAACGACTATCGGTACAATGATAGCTGAGTCAACATCCCACATGCTGACAATCTCCCGCGCAAGATCCAAATATTTAATTTCTTTTTCTTTTTCAGCCTTCAAAAGATTGTCATCATGCGGGATGGTAACATCAACCATCACTGTGCAGCGTTTTTGTCGATCTATCGTTACAATATCAGGTTTGTTGGCAATCAAAGTCCTGTCTGTAATATTTATATTATTATTACTGTAGTTTAATATCTTAGTGTCTCCGTGCTTTACAGGACACGTTGTCAGCCCCGGCTATACCTAGTCATTAATAATAATAATAAATCTTTATTTCAGGCATAACCCATAATTCGTTATTATAAACAATGGGAGATAAATTATACCACTGGGCAGCTTGAATATATCTCACACTGGGGTAACCACTATACTTAGTGCCAATAGAGATGAAATATAAATCGCTTATTGATGAATTACTTTTTTTTATGTCCACACATGTAGTACTAGAGATCCAAAATTAGGCACCTAGTATCTTGGTTATTAAAACATTTAAAATAACTACATACTATATACAGAATGTAACATAAATATTGGACGTAATTAAGTTAAGGACCTTAATAATTTAATAAAAAAAAAATGTAACGACTAATATATTTCTAAATATATACATATAACACTAATATTATAACGGCGAAAGTTTGTGACTGTGTGAGTTAGTTTGTTACTTCTTCACGTCTAAACGGCGGGAGGGATTTTTATAAAATTTGGTATGTAGTTAGCTGACATCCTGGATTAACACATAAGCTATAATTTGTAAAGTTTAACGCGGGTAAAACCGCAGCTAGTTATGAATAAGTTACATCCAGACCAAGAACAAATAATCGTTCTCATCACACAAAGATCTGTCCTGAGGTCTGTCAGAGGACCCCCCCAGGGTCCTCTGACTTAGCAGTCATGGTCACTAAGCACTAGACAAATAGGACAGCTTAATCATGATAAATTAACTAGCCATCATCTATATATCTATACATATAATAAAATCGTACGAAAGTCAAAACCGTACATTGAATATTTTTTAAAAGGATACCTGGGGCCTGTTCTACAATTGATATCGAAGCCAAAATAATAGTTTTTAGAATGTTTGTCTGTTTGTCTGTATGTATGTCCGCGCTAAACTCATAAAGTACTGCATGAATTTACTTCAAACTTTGCATGAATATTACAAAGAGGTCGGGTCAGCATATAGGCTACATATTATCTCGCTATCACCTACGGGAGAGGAGCTGTGATAATTTATAAAGTATAACGCGGGTAAAACCGCGGGGCAGAGCTAGTAATCATATAAGGTTGTCATTAGACGTCGTCGTCGCAACGGCTAAGACAGTCGCCTCGCTGCTTCGTGTCGCAGGTTCGAGTCCCGCTATTTGTGTGACCCATAAATAGTTGTTCTCAGTCTGGATATAATTTGTGTCCGTCTATTATATGTTACCGCGACACAGGGATTAGTTTAACTAATTCGGGCGTTGTCTTTAAGAAAAAAAGTTCTGCCCACTCGAAACACATAAAATATTAAAGGAGCCATTATTTATCTTACATATATTAAAACAAATGACGGCTAAGAGTTGCTAATTGGTGTCCACATTGAGTACTAACCGCTGGTTCACACCTATACACCTGATTGTGCTCAACCATTTAAATATAGCTCACACGATCAATTTGAATGCAATTTTGAATACATTGCATATAATTCATTGAACTTCTAAACTATTAACTGATATTTTGTTTGGTTGTGATCGATTATTTAACTGGTTTAAAGAATTCTTACTATTTTAGCGTGTTTTCAAATGAAAAATTATTAAATGAACGATATTCCTGCAGTGCATTAAATTCTCTGTAGCGCTATTGATGAAATAATGAAATGAAATACTTATCTTCATGGTATTTGTATGCATATCATAATATGATTTACTGTTTAATTCTTAATAAATTCATGTGTATTAATTTATTTATATAGGGTTCACTACCTGAAATAAAACTGAATTTATGTTATTTATTGTTTTGATTATATTGCTGAAACTATTTAGCATTAAGTTATTTTGAACGCAATAACATAAAAAAAAACGTAAAAGAAACACTTTCGATCACATCGTTCCTATAATGATAATAAATCAACGTATTAAAGGTATAATTGTACAATATTTACGATTGACGTTTGCATACGAACTCGTTCGTATTCGAACACTGGATGAATTAACACCCCTTGAGAATAATGGATCATACTAGTGCATGAAAATTTATATTGTCTGTCTTGCATCTGTATATTTGTTTCGGGTGAAAAGGTGGTGAAAATTGCGTCGCGGCTTGATTAAATTTTCAATATAATTTAATTTCATTCAATATGATATAATAGACTTAGGCTTCAAATAACTATCGTAAGTTATAAAAAGAATTGATATTTTAAGTCCTTATAAAATATTTTATGTTTTTATAAATACATTTCAGGAGTGAACATTGAACTTGGTCCATACCATTTAGATGCCACTTCTTTTTTCGTTGAAGACATCAACCAAGGCATATATCATAATATTGAACGTGGCTCTCATTATAAATTTAATTTTTTGATGGGATATGTATAATGTGTGTTTTCCGACTTAAAAAGTATATTAAAGCCATCTCATACCATCCCGTGGGTATCGCAAGAGGCGACTAAGAGATACACCAGGTAGTCGGGCTGCAGCGCCACCTGTGTTGCTAGGTACCAACTAACTGCGGTCGCCAACTCGCAGGCCAAGCGATGTGACTACAGCTAAGCCCTCCAAATGGCAACGTTATAGAAACAGGCCCATCTGGCCCTGATTTTCTTTCTGGGCCGGGCACCACATGGTTGAAGTCGGTTGTATATTATTTAAAACGTAGGTAATTATAATAATTCCATTTAGTTTGATGGGAAATGCTTTCTATGTTATTTTAAAGTAAACATTGTAGACTATAAAAGGACTGCACATGTGGCTAAGACGGCTAAGACAGTCGCCTCGCCTCTTCGTGTCGCAGGTTCGAGTCCCGCGCCGGACAATTATTAGTGTGACCCATAAATAGTTGTTCTGAGTCTGAATGTAATTTGTGTCCGTATATTATTATTATGTTTGTAAAGTACCCCGCAGCACAGGGATTCCCTAATGCAGGCGTTGTCTTTAAAAAGAACGTTTTTTTATTATATAATTATTAAAACATCTTTCATTATTTTCAGTCAGCAAATTATATAGCCACATAGATAAATAACGAAAAGACAATATTATCAGACAATTAAAACACATTAAGCCTCATTACAGAGCAGCTACAAAAAGGGGCACTCTAATCGCGCTAAGGAGGTAGTTTTACATAAAATACGGGCACACTGATCGGTGGAACGGTGATTACTTCTTGTCAGACCTGTTGATCGAATGAACGCATGTACCGCTTAAGTTAAAGACTTTTCTTTGAATTTTGGTAAACGTTGCGTGGCAGATAAAGCTTTATAGCGGTGGAAATTTATTAAATTATTATGCTTATTTTTTTTTTCTATCAATAAACTTCATAATTATACTTTTTATAACGTTTTACTACTTAGCGTTTAAAGTCAAACGAATTAGTATCTACTTATTATATTTGTAGGTGCTCATAGCTAGATGCTCTCACTGATCCGTAAGTGATCGGTGAGGTTAAGCAACTAGGCTCGCGGTTGGTCCATACATGGGTGACCACCGAAGTGGTTTAATTTCTGAGCGTCTCCGTGATTCGAAGTGCACGTTAAGCTGTCCGTTCCGGTTGCAGTAAGGCAACAGTCGTTAAGCCATATCAGAGGCCTACTGGGCGGCTTGAACAACTCGGACAATAGGGTAACCACTGCCCATACGATAAGTAAGTAAGTAAGGTGCAAAGATATATGTATTCAATTCATAGCGGCCAGTCTTAGTTTAAGTAATATATGATATGCACAAATGAGTGCGCAAATGCTGATGCACTGCCTACTCCCTCAATCCCAACATCCCTATTTTGGTTCCCGTCCCGGCATTTCAAAGCAAGTGCTCATTATCAGCGATTGAACACAGCCACCGCTAGACTAACGAGGCATTCTTCTTTCATTCAATACTAGCTGTGCCCCGTGGTTTTGCCCGCGTTAAACTTAATAAATTATAGACCATGTGTTAATCCAGGATCTCAACTAACTCCATACCAAATTTTATTAAAATCGCTCCAGCCAGTTATGACGTGAAGAAGTAACAAACATACACACTCACAAACTATCGCCTTTATAATATTAGTGTGATTATATATGTACACGGATTTGTAGGTTATAATTAATTTAATGACTACTTTACATGTTTGTAAAGTATCTGTTTTGTTTTTTGCCACATATTTTAGTTCACATCATAAATGAAGTTGTTCTCTCATCATCATTTCACCAAATTATTTCATTTATGCATAATCCCAGGACTTTATTATTTGAATACATCATCTTTAATAAGTGGTCTGTGCACCATCGTTATTGGAAACGATTTGTAGCGATCGACCGATATGTTGTTAACGCCTGAGGCGCATAATTTGCGCGTTAATGTCGCAAATGAAGGCGGGCGTTTTTGTAAAGTACGCTGTGTATTGCCGTGAGAAAGAATGGAAGAAGCGACATTTACAAGTAAAGAAAATTAAGTCGCATCTGAATGCAGTAAGGTGTAGTTTCTTTTGATTAGGAAATTGATGGTGCATCGTTTTGTTTTGCGGAAAGCTTAGTAATTTTTGTTGATAGCATGTAATTTTGATGATCAACAGTTATGTACGATATAAGGAAGTGTGATAAACGATAGCACGCTTTATGATTGGTTTAAATTTTTATTTTTGGAAAGCAATTTTGGTTAAGTTGTTGCGAGATGAATGAGATTCTTAGTATCATCCTTCGAATTTAATGGGTGTGAAAACTTTTGTATTTATTAATCGCTGTTCAAAATTATATAGCTGCAAACGAAGTTATTAACTTAATAGTGATGTATCTGTTCCTTTTTTAGGGTTCCGTATCCAAATGGTAAAACGGGACCCTATTACTAAGGCTTCGCTGTCTGTCTGTCCGTCTGTCACCAGGCTGTATGTCATGAACCATGATAATTAGACAGTTGAAATTTTCACAGATGATTTATTTCTAATTCCGCTAAAACAACAAATACTAAAATAACAAAATAAAATAAATATTTAAGGGAGCTCTCATACAACAAACGTGAATTTTTAAGCTCGATTTTATAGATAATGGGACGGAACCCTTCGTGCGCGAGTCCGACTCGCACTTGGCCGGTTTTTAGTATCAGTTAATAAAAGGTAAGAAAAGAATTACCTACTTACCGCTAGTTAACTCCAGTGAAACAACAACATGGTAAAAGAAAATATCTCATTTGTTCTGCCCTATAAAATATATAATAATAATAAATAAACATATTGGGACAACTAATACACTGATATCGGATCCCAAAGCCCAAGCAGAGCCTGCACTATGGCAATGCGACAACCGATACACATACCTACTTATAAGTTTTAATTACACTCAGACACAGATCAAATAATCGTGGTCACAAAGATTTGTCAGTTTTTTTTTTTCTTTTTTAAAAAGCAACGCCCGCACCAGGAGATCTAATCCCTGTGTTACGGGGTACATTGCAAACATATAATAGACGGACACAAATTACATCCAGACTCAGAACAACTATCTATGGGTCACACAGATATTTGTTCTGCGTGGGAATCGAACCCAGGACACGAAGCGACGAGGCGACTGTCTTAGCCACTGCGCCACACGCGCAGTTATCTGATTTTCATAGTACAAGTTCTGCTTAGTTTAGGATCTGATGGCCTTGTGTGAATAATGTGAATTTAAAGTTCAGCGCGATACATTACTCACATTATCACCTGTTTCTACAAAATAGGCTTTAAATCTCAAGGACGAACCGAATAAATGGTTCGTTAAACATTTTCGCTCACAAACGCCATTATACGTTTCCGTATGTATGTAATTATGGAGGACATTCACGATTTATGTTCTGTTGACGTTGTTCAAACTCGTATGAAGGGTTTGGAGGGATTTCCGAGTGGGTATGGTTGGTTTGATGTGCTTTTATGATAAAATGGGCCATGGAGAGTGATTGTACTTTTAGCTACGATAAAAATAATTCAGGCGGTTAGGCTTTTATGTGTATTTTGTACCAACAAGTCCTTATACATACCTACGGCTTATTTGATGGTAAACATGCACTGGACGGGTAAGATATAGTGACACTAACCCGTTTCTGACACTGTTTCCGACTTTTCACTTTACTTGCTTGTTGGCCTTCTACTTAGTCGATTCCCTTCCAGGTCAAATCTTTGTGTTGAGCATGATTATTTGTTTAGTCTAGGTATAAAAAAATAAAAAAAATATGATAAAAAACTTTAGAGGTGTCAAGGGACACCTGGATGGAACGAAGTTATTTTTTATTATTTATTATGTACCTGTATACACTCAACAAAAAGAATCGTCGCGACACCACACTGTTCAATGCGAAATAGAAACGAAAATATCTGGCTTGCTTTCTATAAGAGAGAGAGAGAGAGACAGACAGAGAAACATGGGCACCCCGCACAGCTGCAAAAAGTGTCGTGACAACTTTTCGTGAGATTTTTTCCGTCTAGCCCCCTTTCACAACGCGCGATAAGGAACTTCGTTCCAAAACGGTTTCACATAGACTTTAAAAAAGCAAGTAAATAGTCAGAGTACGAATTGTAGGATTACAAATAAACTAGTATATTAGATAATGTTAGGTACAAATAGATTATTATATTGGATCATTTAGAATTATAATTTTCTGTATGATGGTGATGGTTTAGTTACATAGCTAGTTTCTTGAAGTTTTTGTTAAAATGGCTATTTTGACAATAACTTCAAGACATTTTGAAGAAATAGCTCGTAGAGCAACATTGTTTATTCATTGTTAAGTTCCTGACGTGGGTCAGGTTTTATTTATTTATTTGGCTCACCAACGGCAACTTATACTAATACAATCACAGAGAAATCAAAATATACATTAAATAAACCAAGTATAGCGACCACTTATAGGTGAGCACCACATCTACAGGAACATTATGTCATTAGTCTAAAATTTTGAAATATAATAATTAATTATCACAGAATTAAAAACCTAATTTAAATTTCCTAATTTGAATATAAATAAATATAAATAATCTAGGGACAATGTCACACAGATCATCCTAGCCCCAAACTAAGCAAAGCTTGTACTATGGGTACCAGGCGACGATATACATACTTATATAGATAGATAAATACTTAATTACGTAGAAAACATCCATGACTCAGAAACAAATATTCATGCTCATCACACAAATATTTGCACTTACCGGGATTCGAACCCAGGACCACCAGCTTCGTAGGCAGGAGCACTACCAACTAGGCTACGGTGACCGTCACGGCGAAATAAAATATAACATGTAAATATAGTATTAATTATTAGCCTGAGGATACATTAAAATATAACATTTAAAAAAATATTGCAACATTAAGAAATTAATCAATAAAATTGTACAAATTTAAACAGTTTTCGAGTAGCAACCATGAACTGGAAGACGCAGAGTTGGCAAACCCCCTACAAGATGGACCGATGATCTTGTGAGGGTCGCTGGAAACCGCTGGTGGCTTGTAGAGATACTTGTCTTGTATCGTATTGACAACTTTTCGTAATGATTCTGTCCATATTGAGGTACTAATTCAATATTATTGTTATTATATGTGACTGCACGTATGGCGCAGCGGCTAAGACTGTCGCCTCGCCGCTTCGTGTCTCGGGTTCGAGTCCCGCGCCGGACAACTATCTGTGTGATCCATAAATAGTTGTTCTGAGTCTGGATGTAATTTGTGTCCGTCTATTATATGTTTGTAAAGGACCCAGCGACTCGGGGAGTAGATTTACTAATGCGGACGCCGCGCTGTCTAAAAAAAAATGTCGGATCTTAATCTTTATTTACAAATATATAGGTATGTTTATCAGTCATTTGATTGCTTTGATCAAATCATAGCGTGTTAGTTGTCCCTAGGTATTTATTAATTAATTTCTTTTCCACTCCATGATCAGTTTTAAAGATCTTAACTGCACCGTATTAGGGTATGTTTCTATTTTGGTTTAACGATGTTAAAAACTGCCTTCCGAATATAAGCCCTGCTTAAGTGTTTTACCTCGGCGATCACTTACGGACCGCTGAGTACACACGGCTACACATCAAGCTACACATTTCCAGTATAAGCTGATCTCGCGTTGTATAGGATTTCCATACAGTGACAGGTCAGCTTATATATAGCCGTGTGTACATCTAGCTATGAGCACCTCCTTAGTATTAATCTCCTTATTAGTAGATAGATTACATGACATACATCCAAGCACTGTTGCGCGGTATAATATGGCAAAAACTTGGTGTAAATTGCAACTAATTTAGAGTAGATATTGATAGGATACTTAATACATTTTTTGTCGTAATATACGCATAATATACACAGCAATTGATTATCACATAATAACGAAAAAAATCTTACTTCTTCTTACGCACGTGGTCGATCACTATGGACCTTATAAGACGGCTCAGGGTCACCCGAAGAACAATGGAAAGGGTTATGCATTTCCCTGCGAGATCTAATCGGAACGTTGAGATTCGCAGGCAAACAAAATAACCGATAGCCTGAAAAATTGCCAAGTTGAAGTGGCAATGGGCAGGGCATATAGCTCGTAAAACCGACGGCCGCTGGGGCAGAAGGTTGCCGAGTAGCGACCATAAACTGGAAGAAGCAGCGTGGGCTGATGATCTTATGCGGGTCGCTGGAAACTGCTGGATGCGAATAGCGCAAGACCGGCAATTGTGGAGATCTTTGGGGGAGGCCTTTGTCCAGCAGTAGATGTCTTTCAGCTGATATGATGATACTTGAAGTCGTCATCTTCTGGCGCTATCCAAAAATCTGCGTAACAGTAATTATTTACCGTAGCATTTTCTAGGCGCCTTTGCCACACATAAACCGGTAAAGTTGCATTTTTCCAAAAGAACACCTATTTAAACTAAGTTAAGTTAAAGATTATCAGTGCTTGTTGGGAATAAACTTTCTTCCTTTCTTTATCGTACTCACATTAAGATAAATGGTCAGGAGCTAGAAGTATGTACGTTTATCAGGCTGCAATGCTACTCTAACGTATGCGTATCAAGATAAGGAAAAAGTAGTGAATATCCAAGCGCTTAGGGTGAAGGACCCGTATACTGCAACTGTCTGTAACATTCTTATCAGTCTATATTTGCTTGTAGCACGTGACGCGAGGTTTAAACAAGCATCTTACACCTATTTGTACAGACGCCAGCACATCAAGCTACCCCAATCTGTAGAATTTCCCCAATTAAAAGTGAATCTTATCCTTTTGTGATAAAGTTGAAAATGTATAAAAGAAATTTGACAGATTGGGGTAGCTGGATGTGCTGGCGTCTGTATATGTATTACAGATTTATGATGATACGAAACATTATATAGGAAAACGCTTTTAATATTATTTAAGTCAAACTTCTGTAAAAACGCTTGAATTCACCAGCTTACTCCCCGTAAGCTGGTGAATTGCGGGAGCGTGACGAAAAGTGTGATCGGGCGAGGCGAACGTAAAATTAGGGCAACTATAAAGAGAGAGCATAGAACATAGCTATAGAGAGTCTTTCGGTTTGCGGTCGACTGATTACATTACTTCTAATTCACATTCAATCTAAACCTTTTCAAATACGCATATAAAAATCTCCTATTTTATTGTTTTTAAATTCTTAGTTTACAAAGCAGACCCTGTCTAATACCTCGTTTTTTTCACCAAACGACTGAAGAAAAGCTTTTTTTACACGAAAAGTAACTGGCTGAAACTGAACGAAAATGTGTTACACCTCTCTCTCTCTTGCCCCTTAGTAATATACGACAATCAACTCCCTCTCTTTTTATCTAAACTAATTTTAATGTTCCTCTCAACGTCTGTTCGCCTTGCTCGATTACGCTTCTTAAGAAGCTTTACTTAAATAATTAACAAAATAATTGAACATACACCGGATTACAAAATAGGACAGTAAAATACCGAACATACAATTAAAGACTACCTTTTTTTAATTCTATTTTAAGAACCCTGGCGACTTACGTATCTACATGAAAATCTATTATTATTTACTGAACACAATACAAAGTAAGCTCATATCAATGTGAACTAGAACGGATAATAAATATATTTTCTTTTATGTCTACAAAAACAGTAGAGTATAATTATATGGGCCGCGTGTAAATCAAGTCTTCATACCGCTAGCTAGAAATGGTACTACAATGTAACAATATATTACCTCTCACCTACTTCTTTTGTGACACTTTTATATCTTAACAGATTAAATAAATTAGACACCGCGTAAAATAACTGTGGCAATTCTCATTTATAATTTTTAGTACGTTACAAGCTTGTTGCTACCGCCAGTTGAGATGCCTCGTTGGTCTAGCGGTAATGTCCAGCAGAGAACGAGGTTCTGGGTTCGAATCCCGGGTCGGGCCAAAAGTGATTTTGGGACTTAACTGTAAAAAGAAAAAATTCTCAGCATCAGCCCGAAGTCTGGGAGTTGGCGGTATTATACGCGCGTGCCTCGGAGAGCACGTACAGCCGTCGGTCCTGTACTGACCTCTTTCCGGTCCAGTCGCTAGGCGTCCCATCGGATCATGAGAGTGATGGAATAGGTGCTCCTGTGTTTGCGCACACACTTGTGCACTATAATACGTCCCGCGCAGGTGGCTAATCGCTATTGAGACTGATCGCCGTGGCCGAAATTCGGCTTGGACATTATTATTATAAGATAATTACTATTGTAGTAATTATATATGGATGTACGCTGATAGTTTGATGCTTTCAAAATCCGTAAGTGACCGGCGTGGTTAAGCAACCAAAGTCACGGTCAGTCCATTGATGGGTGACCACCAAAGTGGTTTAATTTCTGAGTGTATCTGTGCTTCGGAGAGCACGTTAAGCTGTCGGTCCCGGTTGTAGTCATTAGACAACAGTCGTTAAGTCATGTCGGTGGCCTACAGGGCGGCTTAAACAACTCTGACACTAAGGTAACCACTGCCCATATGATAAGTTAGTAATTATGTTACTAAGTATCTGCTCAACTGGGGGTGGTAGCTTCGGGAAGACAGGGATCTGTTTGTGGCATAGTGGCTGCGGTTGACTGGCAAGAGTTGGCAATCAGGGAGAACAAAACCAGTAGCCTGCCAGGATACAGGTCCTAACCCACTGGGTAAAGACACAAAATTGACTGCACGTGTGGCGCAGCCGCTAAGATAGTCGCCTCGCCTCTTCATGTCGCGGGTTCAGGTCGCGCGCCTGACAACTATTTGTGTGTCCCATAAATAGTTGTTCTGAGTCTGGATGTAATTTGTGTCCGTCTATTATATGTTTGTAAAGTGCCCCGCAGATTCCCTAGAACTGGCGTTGTCTCTAAAATAACCGGCCAAGTGCGAGTCGGAGTTGCCCATAAAGGGTTCCGCAGCAGCAAGTATTTCAGTTGATTAAATGAAAGGTAAATTGCGATTTACGATTTATGACGCATTCAAAAAAAACTACTCACTAGATTTCGTTCAAACCAAGTTGTTACAAGAAGTTACAGGGGGATGGGGGGGGGGGACATCATTTTTCCACTTTGGAAGTGTCTCTCGCGCAAACTATTCAGTTTAGAAAAAAATGATATTTGGAACCTCAATATAATTTTTGAAGACCTATCCATAGATACCCCACATGTATGTGTACGACAAAAATTTTTTTTTTGAATTTCAGTTCTATGTATGGGGAACCCCACAAAATTATTATTCTTTTTCTATTTTTGTTTGAAAATCTTAATGCGGTTTACAGAGTGAGTGCTCTTATAGTTTCCGAAATAAGTGGCTGTGACATACGGACGGACGGACAGACAGACAGACAGACATGACGAATCTATAAGGGTTCCATTTTTTGCCATTTGGCTACGGAACCCTAAAAAAGGACTAAAAAATGTTTAGTTAATTGAGTGTTCTGCAATTGTACGTAAAAAAGGTTTTATTTAATTTGTGACAAACAAAAGACGCGCACCTATCTCTGTAATTACTACACATAAATTAGGTGCCCTAGACCATCTAATAACTTAATTAAACACTGGAGTCTAGACTATTGTCTGTACCAAAAATATTTAATGTGAGTACTCGAAAAAATAATTAATACGTACATTTTATTGAGTCCTTTACTAGAGGTATCAAAAAAGGTGAACTAGAACCATTATGAGACGGTCACAGCCAGTTGCTCTCAACGGTTCGTAAGTGATCGGTCTATATTTTTAACGGTATTTAATATATTTTTTTATCATGATACAACAATTTTAGATGAAATAACTCAAAGAAATACTTCATTCTTTTTTATACGTAATATTAAATAAATTTGAGGCTGCCACTATCGCATACACTCTTTTTGTTACAAGCTTTATTACAAAATCAAAACTCGTTAGGAGTTTAAATTCCTACTTCCTATTATAAACGCGAGTTTGTGAGTAAGGATGTATAGATATGGATTATTGTTACTGTTTCATGCAAAAGCTACCAACAGATTTTGATGAAACTTTGCACTAATATATGTGCTTATATATCCGAATAATATAAAGGTTATTATTTATAAGGCGGGGCATAGCTAATGTTTCATATACTTACGAATTACTGAAGAGTGAGAGAGTAATCAAAAAAGGTGAGCTAGAACCGTTATGAGACGGTCACAGGTTAAGCACTTTTTTTTTTTTTGATAAGGCAGGGGGAATGCCTTCGCATGCCACCCGCAAAAAGTGTCTGCGGGTGGGTATGTCGGACTTGCACCGACTAAACCTACCTGCCGTGGACTTCTCTTGGCGCCTGATGGGGGAGACCCGGGAACGCGGGTGTGCTGCTCCGGTACCCCCCTTTTGCGCCGTGTCCCAGATGGTCGGGACACGTACCCTGGGAGGGCTCCTTTGGATTGCCCTCCTCTATTGCCGACTCCTGCCAGTACGGCACAGCGACTGCGCCACAAACAGATCGCTGTCATCCCGGAGCCGCTTGTACGTGGCGGCAGTAGAGGACACTTCTCACACCGCCGCCGCGGCCCGAGGTTAAGCACCTAGGCCCGCGGTCAGACTAAAGATGGGTGACCGCCAGAGTGGTGTAATTTCTGAGCGTCTCCATGTTTTGAAGGGCACTTTAAGCTGTCGGTCCCGGTTGTAGTCATTATTAGGCAGAGTCTTTAAGTCATGTCAGGTATTTGGTCTCCGACATGACTTAACGACTAGAGTGACCACTGCCCCTACGATAAAGAAGAAGAAAGAACATTTATGGTCAGACCAGCATAAACATTAATTTTACAGGTAAGCTACAAGTAATACACGCAAGCGGAGTCTCAATCAGCCTAGCAATTAAAACTACAAATGAACGTTCACGTGTGGCATAGTGGTTAAGGCGGTCGCCTAGCTACTACCTCGGCGCCCGGTTCTAGTCCCGCTCAGGGTAGCTATTTGTGTGACACATAAACTAACGCAAGGCATTCTGCTGCTTCCAAATATTGAGTTAAGTGTAATTAAGCAGATGTCTATACCGGTTAAGACGCCCGCCACTTCGTTTCCCGGGTTGACTTCCAGTGCAGAAAAACTTGACCCATAAATAGTTGTTCTAAGTCTGGATGTACTTTGTGTCCAACAATTATATGTTTTTAAAGAACCCCTGAGTGTTATCTTTAAAAAAATATATTTAAAGAAATTTATAAACAATATAATATTGTAAATTATTTCCTACAATCCGTGTACCTTAATATCCATATGTACCTAGAAATAATTATAAATTTATTATATATCACTACGAACATGTTCTGACTAAATTTACAAGCGCTTTTTTAAAGTCTACGTGAATAAAAACCTTTTTTATTTATTTAAATTTTTATCAGATTTTTATGAATCCCGATATATACATACCTACACTTAGGTACCATTATTATTATTTCTTTTTTGATAAAGACAACGCCCGCACCAGGGAATCTTATACCTGTGTCGCGGAGTACTTTACACACATATAACAGACGGACACATATTACATCCAGACTCAGAACATCTATTTATGGGTTACACAAATAGTTGTCCGGCGCGGGCTTCGAACCCGCGACACGAAGAGGCGAGGCGACTGTCTTAGCCGCTGCGCCTCACGTGCATATGGTGACTACCCCTGTATCAAATTTGAAGAGGACCGGTTTAACCGTACAGGAGGAGTACGAAAGAGCTTCGTTTCCAATGAGCTCAATTATTGTTCTGTGTGCATTATGTGGCCGTGAATTGCGTGTTTGTAAAGTCTCCCGCAAACAGAGATTTATTACGTTAATGTCGGCTTTGTATTTAAAAAATACAATAAGTAGCCCCACGTGGGTGAGCGACCTCTCTGGGGTTCGAACCTTGACACTGAGGGCGGTTAGTGATGTCTGAGCGGGTCTGTAGAGAAATCATGTACAGACGCCAGCACATCAAGCTACCCCAATCTGTCAAATTTCCCCGATTGAAAGTTAACCTTATGATTGGGTGATAAAGTTGAAAATCTATGAAAGAAATTTGACAGATTGGGATAGCTGGATGTGCTGGCGTCTGTATATTAATAAACTGTGTCTTTTTAACTCGATTTGTTTTTTTCAGATGATCACTATCATCACCATGTTAGCCGAACGAAGTCCACTGCTGGAAAACGGTTTCCCCAAAAGATTTCCACAATGGAGTTGTTTGGAGGGATATGCCATAATCGCCACGGTTGGCAGACGGGTTGGCTATCGCAGTACGATGATCATAGTATACAGAGAGAGACTGTTCCCGTTCTCTGGGAGGTATTCCCTCGGGTTGATCTCTACGCCCCCCACGGGATGAAATGGGATGGTGATATTCTTTGCTATCAGCTACACAGTACATACAAGTAATCCACCTTATCTTTTAAGAGTGTGATACAAAAAATCTGTAATAACTACAGATATATGTATGATATTACAGAAAAAAATATTAATAATATCCTCCCGACCGAATTTCGCCCACGGCGGCCAGTCTCAATGGATGCTAGCCAATTGCGCGGGACATACTATAGTGCACAAGTGTGTGCGCAAACACGGGGGCACTTTCTGTTCCATCATTCTCATGATCCGATGGGATGACTAGCGACATGACCGGTTAGAGGTCAGGTACAGGACCGACGGCTTTCCGATGCACGGGGGTGTAATACCGCCAACTAACAGACTTCGGGCTGTCACTGAGAAATTTCTTTTTAAGGAAAAATCCCAAAATCACTTTTAGGCCCGACCCGGGATTTGAATCCAGGACCTCATTATCTCCGGTTGAACACACTACCGCTAGACCAACGAGGCAGTCAGAACAAAATTCAACATTGTTTAAGACTAGCAAAAGTTTACGTTTGACTAAATCAGCTTAAACGAAAGCACTAAACCTCGGTGAGGGAGTCGCACTTAGATGTTTTTGTTTTGTGTTTGCTTCCTCTTAACTGCTTTTTCTCATTTGTCTCGAACACCCTAATGGCATTTATTGTATGTGTAAAGTGGATCCCCTGTTATCCTAGGAGACCTTTAATCCATGAAATTGTTGGGTACATTTCTGTGTTTATCTGTTGGGTGAAGTGCCTAGGTACATTTTCCATTGTCAACTTTTATTTGTACTTATCACAGAAATTGTCCTGGTTTTGTCAAGCATTCAGCTTAGTTATAAAGATTAATAAGGTTTTCTTTGTTCGCAATCTAAAGCTTCACAAAAAGGAAAAAAAAATATTCCCATTTTCAAAGAGGAATTCTTGCAAACCACTATTTTAGCTGGCCCACCCATACTTTGACGTCAAGGGCAATTCTCGCAAAACTTTTGATATAACCTCCCAAGAAGCCTACTGAATATTTCATTAAAAGGACGCGTTTTTGTGTCATGCTTCAAAATTTGCATGTTATAAGGTCGGTATGTCGTGACTTCCTTTTTTAGGGTCCAGTACTCAAAGAGAAAATACGGAGCCCTGTTTATGTGTAGGCTATGAAACTAACAAACGCAGTAAATGAAATACTTAATAAAAGTTTTGTTGTTTTGTTCACTCGCTAAAACAGATTGTTTACAGTATGAATGCACCGTGTTTTGTTCAGGTCAATATTTGGTATTGGGTTATAATGTCCTCCTAGCCGAATTCGGCCACGGCGGCCAGTCTCAACAGAGATTGGCCATCTGCGCGGGACATATTATAGAGTTCAAGTGTGTGCGCAAACACAGGAGCACTTTCTATTCCATCACTCTCATGATCCGATGGGACGCCTTAGCGACACGACCGGAAAGAGATCAGGCACAGGACCGACGGCTTTACGTGCTCTTCGAGGCACGGGGGTATGATACCGCCAACTCCCAGACTTAGGGGCTGATGCTGAAAAATTTTTCTTTTTACAGAAAAGTCCCAAAATCACTTTTGGCCCGACCCAGGATTTGAACCCAGGACCTCATTAACTGCGGGTGAACACGCTACCGCTAGACCAACGAGGCATATTGGGTTATAATTAAGACCCAGCACTATGAGTACATTTGTAATTCATTAATAAAATCTTGATAAACTATTATTATTTCTTCATTTATTAGCAATCCACACTATCTACTGTTTTATAAGAGGAAAACTGTTTTTAGCGGTATTTTGATATATTTTTTAAATCATGCAAACAACTATGTATTTTATGAAATAAGTCAAAGTAATTCTTTATTGTTTCTTATAATATTAAATAAATTTGAGGCTGCCACTGTCAAATTCACACTTTTTGTGACAAGCTTTATCACAAAACCAAACCTAGTTAGGAGTTTAAATTCCTACCTCCTACTTCCATATATTATAAATGCGAAAGTTTGTGAGTATGGATGTGTTACTCTTTCATGCAAAAGCTACCAACAGATATTGATGAAACTTGGCACTAATATAGATTTATATATCCGAATAACACATAAGCTATCCTACTTATATTATAAAGGCGAAAGTTTGTAAGTATGGATGGATGTTTGGTACTCTTTCACGTAAAATTACTGAATGGATTTTATTGAAACTGTACAATAATATAGCTTATACATCAGAATAACACATAGGCTACAATTAATAAAGATATTATGTGAATTGTCCAAAATATGACGAAGTAAGTAGAAAAATATCTGCCATCTGCGAGCTATTCCGGCTTGCACTGCTAAAATCGCTAGAGGTACACATCCTACTAATATTATAAATGCGAAAGTTTGCGAAAGTGTATGGATGTATGTTTCTTATTCTTTTACCCCAAAACTACTTTAACGCGGGTGAAACCGCGGGGCGCAGATAGGGTTTCATATACTGTAGGTATGTACGAGTATGTAACTACGAATTGCTGAAATTACCGACATCGATCGTTTCTTTTTGTATCACACATCTCTGTCACATGTTGTATCGCATGTACGGAACTCGAATACAACGTAACAATAAGCACATAGCACGTTTTATTTTTTCAATTTATTAAGGTTGGCTTAACCGTGATTTTTTTGAGATATCTATGTAATTTTCCACGTTATTTTGTCGTAACAAATGTAGAAAACTTTATAATAAGTTGAACTCTAGTCAGGAATGCCATTGCCAAATAAAATGTACTTACTTCAGGCTCTGTTTTCGTTTATTCAAAGCAGCAATAAGGTAGTTAGGACAATATTTATGGGGATTGCTACGGGTGGCCTGGTATCTAGTCAAGGGGTCTCAATTATTTGTTTCTTATATAGACCAAAGTTAGATGATAATCGAACTGTCGTTTTTGATTGGAAGTTTGTCCCGATTTAGACTTGCACTGTACTGAAATGATGTATGATCTTTCACATGCAACATATAAGTCGGCCATGTTTCTAAAAATCAGACCCGATTGATATCAGCTTCACTCTTCAAAGGTGTATTAACAGTGGAATACTAAATTTGATCTGCAAGTGTGTATTATTAGTAGCTTAACGACAGAGCAATAGTACAGGTTTTACCTAGTTTTTGATCAGATTCTAGTATTTTAGTTGGCCCAAGATATTTTTTTTATGATCATCATATCAGCCGAAAGACGTCCACTGATGGACAAAGGCCTCCCAAAAGGGCACATAGCTCGTGGAACTGACGACCGATGGGGCAGAAAGGTTCTCGAGTGGCGACCACGAACCGGAAGACGCAGCGTGGGCAGGCCTCCTACACAGTGGACCGACGATCTAGTGCGGGTCGCGGGAAGCCGCTGGATGCGGGCAGCGCGGTCCTGCGCAATTTTGTTGGCAATTCTTTGGGCTATGTGGCTACTTTGGTTCGCCTGCGGATCTCAGCATTTCTGATTCGATCTCGCAGGGAAACTCCAAGCATAGCCCATTCCATTGCTCTTTGGTTTTTTTATGATTGGAACAACATATTGCTCTCTAATTTACAACGGTTAATATTGATGTTCAACATTGATATTTTTGTACTTATGGAATTAACATTCATTTCCTGAGATGAAAATTGACGATTTTACCAGGCGCGAACGGTGAGTACAACACTTTCTCTCAAAGCGTCGTAAATTTCCCTAGTACATTAAAAGCCTAGTGTGACGTGGCCAACGATGGTATACGCGGGCCTAGACCTGTTAATTCCATAATTACGAATAAGAAAAACAATCAAAATCAGATTAACAATCACACTAATATCATAAAGGCGAAAGTTTGTGAGTGTGTGACTATGTGTGTTTGTTACGTCTACACGTCTAAACGGCTGGAACGATTTAAATAAAATTTGGTATATAGTTAGCTGGCACCCTGGATTAACACATAGGCTAGAATTTATAAAGGTTAACGCGGTAAAACCGCGGGGCACAGCTAGTAAATGATAAATGGCGTAACATATTTTATAAACAAAATAAATTTAAATAAGTGTAATTAACGTTTATATATTATAAAAATTCCTTAGATTGGTTTAAAAAAATGCTGCTGTACGGCAATAAATTCACCTTAGCAAACAATGTAACTCATTGTTTGCTACCAATGTAAACGCGCCTACATTAAAACGTGTCCTTTCCTCAACCCGGTTTCTATGGCAACGGAGGAAAACAAAAAATCTATCAGTTCATGTAATTGAAATCCCATTAGTGTTGGGCGATGAAATGAAGCGGGCCCGGGGCGGAATCAGATGGCAAATAAAATGCGAATCGCCCTTTTGTCTGCCCCGAGCGGACAAGTAAGATTCAATTTGTCAGGAATCCGGAGTGGCGTGAGGCACAAGATGTTGACAAAACTGTTTGGGTCAATGAATAATTATACTGGCGTATTAGGGATACGGTGGGAAATGAATAGTTGTAATAGTGCACGTGTGGCGCAGCGGCTAAGACAGTCGCCTCGCCCCTTCGTGTCGTGGGTTCGAGACCCGCGCCGGACAACTATTTGTGTGACCCATAAATAGTTGATCTAAGTCTGGGTGATTCGTAATTTGTGTCCGTCTATTATATGTTTGTAAAGCACCGCGCGACACAGGGATTGGATTCTCTAATGCGGGCGTTGTCTTTTTAAAGAAAAAATAATCAATGGGTTGTGTTCAGAGGATCTGTTTGGCTATCAAGCCATACAGATCCTCTGAACACAAACCATTGTGGGTGTCAAACCCATGACCACTTTCTACTATCGAACCGCGCCTTCGTCAGGATGCTCCCATATCCACACCTGGAACCTATACGATCTCATATAGTACGCTTTCAGTGTAACTTCCTCCCATTTACGCTGAGGCTGTGGAATGGACTGCCTGTCACGGTTTTCTCAAGAGACTTAACTGTGGCAAGGGGCCCTTAAAAAATGGAATATTAAGGTTTCTTAAAGGTTGACAACGCGAGTGATACGTTTGGTGTTGCAAGCGCCCATGGGCTGCGGTGACTGCTTTCCTTCAGGTAGCTAACTTAGTTGTATAAAAAAATATATTGTCTATATGCCTAATTACTCAGATGCACTTTATTTGTGATTTTTTAAGTAAAACTTCTTCAGGATTGCTAAGTGGGCGTCATTTGTGGGCGCATCAAATTAGACACATTCCTTTACATGTGAGAGAAGATGGATTTGACGTAGAGAGAAAGAAGCTATATATTCCGATGACGGACATGGAGGTGGAATAATAGGAGTGATGTGTAACATGAAGAGATCGTTCTCTTTTGCTTCACTTCCTTCTTTTCGTGCATATAAGCCTCAGACGCTAGGAATGACGAAAGAACAACTAATATACCACACAAATTGTGCTATGGAAGAGAATATCACGTTTACAGTGGAACTGGTGTGAGTTGTTGACAAAACTGTTTGGATCGTATATAACGGGCCTCGTTGGCCTAGCGGTAGCGTGTTAAGCCGTAGATGATGAGGTCCAATCCCAGGTCAGGCATAAACGTGTAACATTTTTTTTTGGTTACTGATGATGTATATATATATACACTAGCTGTGCCCTATGGTTTTACTCGCGTTAAATTTTATACCTTACCACAACTCCTCCCCTGTAGGTGATAGCGTGGTAATATGTAGCCTATATTTTGATCCGACCTCTGAGTAATTTTCACGCAAAATTTGAAGTAAATCCATTCAGTCCTTTTTGAGTTTAGCCCGGACATACATACATACACACAGACATAAATTCTAAAAACTATATTTTTGGCTTCGATATCGATTGTAGATCACGCCCCAAGTATCCTTTTAAAAAAATATTCAATGTACAGTTTTGACTTTCCTACGATTTTATTATATGTATATTATATGTAATAGATAAGATACTCAATGTATTGAACTTGTTTAACTGTGTAATATACAGTCTATCTATCTGAGGAAATTAACTACTTCACTTTTAATGAACTTACTAGTAAAGATATGGTAAAATTATATATCATATATATTTTTGACAGTTGGATATTTATTAATATATTTATATTTATTATTGCTACAACCACTTCTTTCCTTTACTAGGAATTTAAGCTCAATTGATATAAAAAAAATATTTGTGAAAATTATCTACATCTAATATAAATGGACATGCAAATTAGTTCAATAGTTAAGGTGAGAAAGAAGTTTAAACAATTCCATTTGTGTGTATATTAGTACAGATTAAATCAAATTACATAAAAAAGTATGTGGAAATCTGTTTAACGATATACAATATCTCACGACTTTGCCACACTTTATCATACCATCATCATTATATTTAGCATCATTATATTTTTTTATTATATCAGCCTCTTTTTTAATTAGACAGGGGGAATACCTACGCATGCCACCCGCAAAAAGGTGTCTGCGGATGGGTATGTCGGACTCGCACCAATTAAACCTACCTGCCGTGGACTTCTATTGACGCCTGGTGGGAGGAGCCCCGGGAACGCGGGTTTGCTGCTCCGGTGCCCCTCTTTTGTGCCATGTCCAGGACACGTACCCTAGGGCTTGGGATTGCCATCCCTCCTGCCAGTCTGGCACAGCAACTGTGCCACAAACAGATCGCTGTCTTTCAGGAGCTCCTTGTACCTGGCGGCAGTAGAGGACACTTCTCACACTGCCACCGCAGCCCCGAGGATCATCATATCAGCCTTAAGACGTTCACTGCTGGACATAAGCCAAAAGTTATACTCATTCTCTCCTCACTATATACTAATTGAACAAAGTTTTTTTTTATATTTATTTTGCCCACCTTACACATTGTCTGATCCCAAACTAGGCAGAGCCTGCACTAGGGCTAGCCTGTTATTAGACAACTGATAAACATACTTATATATCTCTATACAATAAAGAAGGAAGAGATTTCTTTAAAAATAAGTAGTACCTTTGTACAATGTCGTCTCTTGTTTATTCTGTCTTTCTTTTATAAGTTTAGTAAAAAAAAAGATAAATTGCACCCAGAAACAAAACCAATAATCGTGCTCTTCATTGGGTACTATTCTTACTTACTTATACATTGGGGTATTGGGTGGGTAACGACCCCACGACCTCTGCCCTAGCCGTCTACCAATAGACCCACAGACCAAATTTAATATAATATAACTACTGTTTTACGATTGTAACTCCCCTGTTACTTACCTGTAAAGTGATGTTGATAAGTTGTAAAAAAAAGGTTTTTACTCACGTAGACTTTAAAAACAATAATATGAGCCGTCACGTGACGCCTGGCAGATGTGAAACATCGACATTATTTTGTAAAAGTAATATGCAGAAAAGAACATATTGTGATAGGAACTAAATATGTCATAATGATAAAATAAAAAGTCGATTGCGCATGCGCCACGGCATGCGTCGCCACGCCAGAAATCTGTTTTACGTGCGGCTATAGATGTTTCACATCTAAAAGGCGCTTGTACATGTAGTCAGAACATGTTTGTAGTAATATAATTATTTATTATTGATAACAATAGATTTAAACAATCGCCTCCTCGCATAACTTGGAGTATGATTTGGTGACACGGAGAGGTTAGCCCCGGGGGTCCAGGGTTTTTGTCGTCCGACACCTGCCCAAAAGATCCTGTTTCTTGTTTGTGAATTCTTATTGGAAACAACTGATAAGTTATTTTTTAGTATACACGATTTGTTTGACACGTGACTGTTACACAAACAATACGATGTTGTATATACATATATAATCCTACTATCTATCTATACATATAATAAAATCGTAGGGAAGTCAAAACTGTACATTGAATATTTTTGAAGTTATACTTCTTTTGGCGCGATGGAGAAAAATGATGAGAGTGAATTTTTTCGATGCGCGCGCACACCGACACAAAAAATTTAACAGCATGAAGTTAGTTCTAGGTGGTATGAGAGTGAATTTTTACGATGCGCGCGCATCGTAAAAATAACAGCATGAAGTTAGTTCTAGGTGGTATGAAAATGTATGAGAGTGAATTTTTACGATGCGCGCGCATCGTAAAAATAACAGCATGGCGTTAGTTCTAGGTGGTATGAAAATTGATAACTATGTTCAAGTTGTATATTAAGAAGTATAACTTCTAACGCGTGTACATAAGTACACACAAGTATTTTTTTTAAAAGGATACTTGGGGCGTGATCTACAATCGATATCGAAGCCAATAATAAAGTTTTTAGAATTTTTGTCTGTATGTCTGTTTGTCTGTATGTATGTCCGGGCTAATCTCAAAAAGTACTGCATGGATTTACTTCAAATTTTGCATGAATATTACTAAGAGGTCGGGTCAACATATGGGCTACATATTATCACACTATCACCTACGGGGGAGGAGCTGTGATGATTTATAAAATTTAACGCGGGTACAGCTAGTAGTAAAATAAAAAGGAAAATTTGTATGTTAAGATGTTCGTTTGTTTTTTTGAAGTTATACTTATTTACGCAAGCTTGACTTAGGGAGTGAGGTGGTGAATGGGGGACATTTGGGAATGCGTGAAGTTGACCTTACGGCTGCTATCCAGTGTAACGGACGGAACGGGGCAATGTTCTGAAACTTCGTGTGACAATAGTAATTCTGATAAAGAAAGAAGTACGCTTTGAAATCGGATAACGATTATATTATTTTATCCTTTTTGTTCTTCATTGAATTAAAAAAAAATACTGTTTAAAAAAAACATAGTTCTCTCTATATATATCTATATATGTTTTATATAGCCAATAATTTGTGCTTACATATACCAAAAGTTTAAAGCCAATGAAAAGCAAATCAGTTTAGACCACACGACTGAATTAAAACGCTAACGTTTGAATTTTTACTTTACCGCTCGCTTTATATCTTATAAATAAAGCAATATTAACAACTAATTTGTACAACTTATTACTATAACAATGTATAAAAACTACCATCAATTTTGAATAAAATAAAGAAAGATTCAAAAGTTAAAGGTCATCAGTCAAGTATCATTTGACAAATCTAGTTAAAATTACTACAGACTACTGCGACACAATAAATTTGCATCTCAATAAATCTTTCCTCGACTCTTGTCATTGACTCAGTTAAGCTTCTTACTTGAGCACGCTATTGAGAAGAACTACGAACTACAACGAGCTTCGACTTAAAGATCCTCTGGTTTCAGTGGTCGTATTTAATTTGCAGCTCTAGTACTGCAAATAGTTTTGGATTAAAATGGCGGAGCAAACGGATGTTACATTTATTAAATATTAATAAAATTAAAAATACGAGTGTACTTAGACCACATTGGTTGGCTGAAGTAAAACTTAGGTATATGAAACATAACTATCTATGAGAGAAAGAGAGTAAGAAAATGTGTGTTCGTATCTCTCTCTGGCTCCTACAGTAATATACAAAACGTAACTCTTTCCCTTTCTATCTTCCCTAACTTATGTATATCTTCCACACAACTTAGTTATGTTTAACTGTGCTATTGTTTTGTACATGTAGAGTTTACCTATAAGTAATAAGTTATACTGTAATTGTTACTTATATAATTATGTTTAAAATGAGCTTGTATAAACTTGTTGTTGGTGAACCTAATAAACTAATATAAAAAAATAAATAAACTTCCGTTCGTCTCACCCGATCAGACTTTTAACGCGATCGTCACATTTATATATATTATATTTATTCCTTTTTAATTTAACTAAGTGGGACCTAAAACAGAGTGACATAAATTAGGTATATTTAAATAATTATAATATTAATTTTTTAAAATAGGTAAACGTGTAACGCACTCCAATGTCCGCGAAGTAATGTTAAAAATAGGTAATAGTAAATGCGTGCATTAATTAAGCAGATAAGTATGTTTGTAAATACTAGTGAGTATTAACTATAACTATTTTAATAGTTCAATAGCCATTATTTTGCACTTAAAGTGGGAAAGTGCAAAAATGTTTTAATTCAAAATGAAAAATAAGTCTGTAATAGCAATTAAGTTATTTAGTGTTTTACAATAGTGACCCTTAAACAGTTAATTCTAAATCTACATCTACCGATTAATCGTCCATAATAAAAGCGCTGTACTAACATATTTGCGTCGCGTACGACTCTAAGGGGAAATCTATTGCCTTTCGAGTTACAATGCATAACATCGCATGGAACCAGGTGAACCTGTGTACTGCAAGATGTATGAATGAGTAAGGTACTTGATATATTAATTGCCTCGTAGGTTTAGTGGTGGCGTGTTCAATCGCAGGCAATGTAGTCCTGGGTTCAATTTCTTAGCCACGTCTAAAAGTGATTTTAGGATTTTTCTGTTAAGAAAATTGTACTTTTCTTAAATTAATCAAGAATGAATTCAAATCCCAATAATGGCAGAGAAAAAAAAAGAGTGTTGGTCTGCATTATCAGTGCCTGAGAACGCTGCCTATATAAAAATTAAACATATTTTGTGATTCCTAACTTTATTAGGGTTAAACTAATTTAAAATGATTGTGTATCAAGAAACTTAATCATACAGAAAATAATACATTTGACTGACAAGCGGCGTAAGACAGTCAGATAGACAAAAAAGCTATACTTAAAACGCTATTTCTCAATACAAATGTATTGTATATTTCTCTATCTATAACATTGCCCTATATGTATAAGTCTATAATCTACAACACTAGTCTCCACGACACATGGAATCCTATGCGGAGTCTAGTAGACTGTCAAAATGTTAATGATTGATTTATTCTCATCTTATTATTATTATAATTATTTTCTTAATTGATAAACAATGCTTTTGGAATAGTTGTTTAAATAAAATTACAATCTAAGAATTTATCACACTAATATTATAAATGCGAAAGTTTGTGAATGTGTGAGTGTGTATGTTGGAGCGATTATAATAAATTTTGGTATGGAGTTAGCTGACACCCTGGATTAGCATATAGGCTATAATTTATAACGTTTACCGCGGGTAAAACCGCGGGGCACAGCTAGTAGACGAATATCCGCGGCTTGTCTGGTCACAGTAGTATAGACTCTGCGTAGTTTAGGTTCAGATGGCAGAGTGTTAGTGGTACCAAGATACTACCTATTAATGTTTGTTTTAATTGATTTACAAACTAAGTATTAAAAGATAAGGTATGAAATCGGTTGCTTTTAGGTTTTTTAGGGAAGATCGTTCGACATGGTTTTTTTTACACTTTATGTAGACTTTAACAAAATTAATACGTCTTCTATAACACTGAAACTAAACAAATACAGTATAGACGCCAGTCTCCCACAAAGGAATTATAGTTTATTTTCTGTATTTCTTTTCATAATACTCGTATGTACTCCAAACCTTTGTGAAAGAGATAAATATGTAAATATATTATTATTATTATTATCGTAGCTTCCTACCTAACTTTCTACGTTTTTCTAATGATAAAGTCACATTTCCGGGCTGTCGCTACCAAGAGCTACGAGAAGTGTATTCAATAAAAAACGGGAATGCGATACAACTCTGTGGAAGTTAAAAAAGTGAATACTGACTGGCAAAGCTGGATTATCTGTTAGACACTCCAGCCTTGCCAGCCATATAAGCGCAGCGCATTGATGGCGGAGGTCCCATTTTTGTTAAATAAGTTGAATCAGATGTATCACGAAAACCCTGATAAATTTTTCTTTCAACAGGCACGATATTTTTGGGTCGACGCCAAACGATATCATATCGCATTTAACGCTATCTTCAAAACGTAACGTAACAACTTTTAAGACGTTTAGTGTCAGCAATTTGTTCTAGAAGAGCAGTCTAAGCAAACGAGAACACAGTACCACCTTTTCTTTAGGACTGCAGATATACAGGATAACTGTATATCTTGAAGTCTGTATATCTAAAAGTATCTTGCTGACAAATTTATATAATGTACTAGGTTTCGGGGGGGCCTGGAGTGCCAAAATAAAGGCCTTGGCTTAGTTTGGACTCCAGATCTCCCACAAATTGCAACTTCATACATTTTGTCAACTTTATTTGTTTTATGTTAATATCATGTTATTTGTGGAGATCATTTTTGTATTTGTATTTGTATCTTCTAGTACGTTCCAAGAAATAGTTTTTTTTTTTAATTTATTTTAAGGCTAACGAGTCAATGGGTCAACGATGGTAAGTGAGCCAGCCATGGACACCCGCAACACCAGAGGAGCCAAAGTACTTTGCCAGCCTTTAAGAAAGGAATAGGTTCGCTTCTTGAAGGTTGCCATGTCATAACTGATTGAAAACACTACTGCAGTTAATTGATTTCACATAGTGGTGATGTGCGGCAAAAAGTTTTATTTGAAATGCACGGTGGTAGATGACCATTCCGCCAGGTGATAATGATGAAATTTCCACTTTTGGCGAGAAGATCTGTGGCGAAATAATAATAATTCAATTGCCACAAAAATTACACGTAAATTATAGCTTTTAAATAGTGACAAAAATAGAAAGGAACTCTGGTACCCATGATAAGATTTAACTTGAGTTATGGGTACCAGGGCTCTCACACATAGTTTAAGCTAACAGTAAACGAAGGTAATAGATTTAACAAACGTAGCCAGTAGCAAAGTTTAATCTAGGAGCCTCGTTGTTTGTATATAATAGAGATAAATATATGTGATTGTAAATTTGTAGTGTATTAGTACGTGTATATGTAGTAGAGCATTCATGAACATGTAGTATTTATTTATGTTTCTGTCAGGGTTACAGAACGGACAGGGTGAGAAGGTCTTCAGTGATTGTGGCAGGTATAAAATAAATTAAACAATTCCTTGGAACACACCCCGTGATAAAAGCGGTAATAGATGGACAGGTAAACTCTTTATTGTACACTAAAAAGAATAACAAATTAATATTAAAGTGTATTAATTTGTTATTCTTTTTAGATTTTAAAAGTATACAATAGGCAGTCTTATCACAAAATATGACCTCTTTCAGACAACAATGTATAGACCGGAGAATGATGTCAATGAGTGAGGCAGTTGTCTGTGTACATTATAAATAGTACCTAAAGGTACACCACATAAAATACATCATCATCATATCAGCCGAAAGACGTCCACTGCTGGATAAAGGCCTCCCCCAAAGATCGCCACAATTGCCGGTCTTGCGCTGTTCGTATCCAGCAGTTTCCAGCGACCCGCACAAGATCATCGGTCTATAATAATTAAAATTGCCTCCAGGACCTATCTAAAGGTAAATAACATACCATTTACAGAGAAATGTTAAAAGATAAAAATAATATTAAAAATGGTACAATAGGCGGTCTTATCGCTTACAGCGCTCTCTTCCAGACAACCTTCAGTTGGACTTAGACTATATTGTATGGAATTATGAGTGGGGGTAGTGTATGGTGTAATAAATGTGGAAAATTATTACTTACGACTATCGACCTGGTATCTACTGAATAGTAGTACTACCACTAAATACTTACATATATTACTATCATAGTGAGCTATCAAAGAGTATCATCATCATCAGCATATCAGCAGGCTTATGTCCATTGCTGGACAAAGATTTTCTCCAAAGATCTCCACAAATGTTGGTCTAGCGAAATGAAATGAAATTTATTCAGCGCTTGGGTATTGACACACACTTGTACTTGTCAAGGTCACATTGCAGTACATAAACATACTGGATAGTATAAAATTTACAAAAAAAAAAAAATTATACCGTCCGTGCGGTTTGTTTTATCGCATATATTTTATGAAATCCTTAAATAAATAACAAGTTACTAATCTATTATTTTGAAATTTAGTTCTACTATATTAAAATTAAAGAATGGAAGACTAAAGCAAAAAGACGAAATTCTAAATGAGGGTGTGATCACATGCACGAGATCACCGATCACGCGTTAATGGGCCAAAGCGATCCTCGCCGCTGAGAAACCTACCCTAGCGCTATCCACATCCAGCGTTTTCCAGCGACCTTCACAAGACCATTGGTTCATCATGTAGACGGGCGTCTACATGATGAACCTAACTTAGAGTGTATATCTTATCTTATTTATGTATCTTATATAAAGTCAAAACAATCCCTTCATTACTAGCCATATAAGTCATAAAAGTGGCCAGTTATTATTCAGCTGTAACTCCATTATGGTTAAGCTATAAAACGTACGGCCACTACATAAGTTAGCCAATTTTGCTTTACTACCAGTAAAAGGTTGTAATATAGCTGTATATTGGATCAATCGCCACGTTTATAGGAATTTAAGTAACTAGTATGAAGGTTCTAAGTCTTTGATTTACAATCTTCAAACAAAGGCTACTTTCATTAGTGACTGAACGGTCAATGACTTTTTGTGATCGAATAAATATTGTATTCAACATGATTGTATTTGACTGACTTATGAATCACTAATTCTTAATTTATTTTTATGTGTCATCTTTCCTTTTGGTTGCTAGACATTTATGTGAGTATGATTTTGGATAACTGTTGGCGTGGTTGGCAATTTAAATGCTTGCTTTTCACACCGGAGCGGAGGACGCGGGTTCGATTCCCACCCAGGACAAATATTTGTGTGCATGAATGAATGAAGAATAAATATTGTATTCAACATGATTGTATTTGCCTGACGTGTGAATCACTAATTATTATTTAATTTTGATGTGTAACATCTTTCCTTTCGTTTGCTAGACATTTTTGTGAGCGTGATTTTGGATAACTGTTGGCGTGGTTGACAAATGCTTGGGTTTCACGCCGTAGGTCGTGGGTTCGATTACCATATGTCGATAATGTCCAAGGATTGTTATTATTATTATAAGGGGCAGAAATATGTTACAGGAAACCGGGTAAGCGCACATCCACGCGCTATTTGATTTGACCAATAAGAACGTGCAATGGAGGAGAGTTAGCTAAGAGATGGTGCCAGCTCATTTTGCGTAGTTTTGATAATATATTCGACCAAACACATCGTGAATAAATTGGCATCACATGTATTTCATCTCAATTTTATACAGGTTACATACAGGTTTAGAGCCTAGTAAAGACTCCAGCTCTCTCTAAAGTTCTAATTAAGCAAAAATTGTCTATACATCGCAATGTAATTTATATATAAACTTTTACGAGACAAATAAACCATATTTTAATTTAATTTATTTATTTTTATTATATGCGACTACTGTAAGGCTCACTCGTTATTTTATACTACTGAGTCCGTACACAAGAATACGGCCCATCTCAAAGTAATTGGCTACCGTAGTCTATGACGGTTGCGACACAGATGTATCAGGATTGTCAGTACCTACTCAAAATCTACTATATAAAAATAAGTCGGGTTTTCCTTCCTGACGCTATAACTCCAGAACGCACGAACCGATTTCCACGGTTTTGCATTCGTTGGAAAGGTCTCGGGCTCCGTGAGGTTTATAGCAAAGAAAATTTATAAAATTTAACGCGGGTAACACCGCGGGGCGCAGCTAGTCTTTTATATATCTGTGTCACAGCCTAATTATCTAATTAGTATGTAGTTTCAATGTTTGTTATTCATTTCTGCGTGTGTCTAGTAGGGTTTGGACATATTGTAATGATTTTTACAACTTGATTTATACATTTAGCTTAGGAGGCTTTCACAGCATCGCCGGAGAATAGAGGGGCGAGTGGAGATTAAGCTATCTTGATGCTGTATAAAATAAGTAACTTTTCAACAAATCAGACAAAAGATGTTCACTGCTGATCAAATAACTCCCCCATAGATTATCTTTTGAAGAGAAATGTTTCAAGGAAAAGTCGTAAAAGGTGATTAAAAGGGTCCAGGGTAAATAGGCCTCCCCCAAAGATCTTACATTTGCCGGTTTTATGATACCCGCATCCAACTGTTTCCAGCGAGATATTCCTCGCAAGATATTCGGTCAGACCCTCACGAAGTAAAGAAGTCTGCCCACGCTGCGTCTTCCAGTTCGTGGTCGCCACCCAAGTACCTTTCTGCCCCAGTGGCCGTTTGTTCTGTGAGCTATGTGTCCTGCCCACTGTCACTTCAGTTTGGCAATTCTTCGAGCTATGCCGATTACTTAGATTCGCCTACGGATCTCGATATCGATTGGATCAGAAAGGATATCCCATAGCCCAATACTTTACTCGGAACCATTGGGCAAATACTTGCATACCCAAAACTCTATCAATTTAACAGTTGAGAAATATCTGTTCTGAGTCAAACATTCCGTCTTATACCCAAAGTCGTAACATTCCCCCGTAAATTCTCATCAATTTGGAATCCTTACCCCTGTTTAACTCAGAGGTGCTAATAAAACAACGCAATGTACAGGTAACACAGCGATAATCAATAAAGCATTCCGGCCAGTCGGAAACCGCATTCATTATTCAGCGCTGAACCAGATTGTATCTCCGCTGTAAAATTACACTTCCTTCCCCTTGTTACGAGTAGCACGATCGCTGTAGCGCTTCAAGCGCTTAAGGTGTAAGGGCCCGTAACTCGTTTTTCACGGTAGTTGAGCAAACAGTGCTTTATAAAAGTTGGTGAGTGTTGAAATGTGAAGTCTTGTGACTTTTGCCCATATTGAGTTGTTGTTCTACTAAGGTGGTTGTTTCTTTTTCATGATTCTGTGTTGTTCTTGTATTTATTAGAATACTAGCTGTGCCCCGCGGTTTTACCCGCGTTAAATTTTATAAATTATCACAGCTCCTCCCCCGTAGGTGATAGCGTGATAATATGTAGCCTATATGTTGACCCGGCTCCTTATTAATATTCATGCAAAATTTTAAGTAAATCCATGCAGTAGTTTTTGAGTTTAGCCCGGACATACATACAGACAAACAGACACACAGACAAAAATTCTAAAAACTATATTTTTGGCTTCGATATCGATTGTAGATAACGCCCCAAGTATCCTTTAAAAAAAATATTCAATGTACAGTTTTGACTTTCCTACGATTTTATTATATGTATAGATTAGACTTCTGATATAAAGGTTGCGTTTGGGTTTATAAGGTTGGGTTTGATCCTCGCATAAGTCAAAAAGTGTGTTCTTGAACATGTCCATATTTACAAAAACAAAGTAAATAAGCTTTGCATAGTTCGGGCTAGGTGGCGCTGTGTGATATGTCCCAGGTATTTATTTGTTATTAATCTATGTGATCAAGGGAATCCTAAATTTAATCTGACAGTGTGTATCACGCGTAGCTTGACGCAGTGTGTCTATGCCGGGTAGAGGGTGCTGGTTCGAGAACATCATAATGTCAGCCGAATGAATTCCAATCCTAGACAAGGCCACAAAAGATTTCCATAATGGAGTTGCGTCTATCATTTCGAGGGTTTTGCCATAATCGCCACGCTTGGCAGATGGGTTGGCATTCGCAGCAGGATGGTAATAGACTACACAGAGCGATGCTGCTTCCTGTTCACTGATAGATTTTCCCTCGGAACAACTTCTACGCACCTACGAGATGAGATGGCCACCGTGGCCGAAATCCGGCTAGGAGGACATTAATACAGAAAACAGATGGAACAAACACCCTCGTGGATCGGCAACTAGTTGATGGGTTATCTATCAACTACTAGAACTACGTTACGAAGAAGTTTTAAGTCTAGTTATTAGTGCAGTTGCTGTCACTTTACCAAAAAAAAAAAATTAACTAAGGACAGCGGTGTTGCTTGCCAACAACACCGTGTGATCATCCATAAATTTAAACCTCCAGTGGCAATCGAAACAGCACCTTCTATCAATCCAGGGTTAAGCTAAGAATGATGAACAAGCTAACCAACTAAATCATTATCGTAAATATAATGTTACTTCTAAATGTTTTCATACAAGCCGCATAAGTAAGTATCTATATGTACCTAGAAATATATTACTACAAACATGTTCTTACTATTTACAATTACTTGTTTAAAATCTAAGTGACTTTAATATTTTATGACTTGCTAGATGCAGCTCTTAGAACTTAAATTCTAATAGCTGCTAGAATTAAAAGTGCATTGCTGTGTGGTGACGGCCTAAGAATATCACCACCCCCTCTCATCCCCTGGGGGGACGTAAAAGACGTCCCGAGGGAAATATATACACCAGAGAACGGGCAGCAGCGTTCTCCTGAGTACCATGTCCACCTTACTGCGATCGCCAACCCGTCTGCCAAGCGTGGCGATTATGGCAAATCCCCTTAAATGATGGACACAACCAAACCGCGGCCCCCAGTCCCCGGCAGCCCTGCTATTCCCAGCCGTGGTAACAGCCGTGGTTACGGCAGGGCAGGGGGTGCTAAGAATCCCCGGCAGATTCCGCGTTACCAACACCGACGACCTCTGGCCCTGGCAACATATAACACACGTACACTGCGGTCCGACGAGAAGATAACTGAACTGGAGGAAGAATTGAGCAGGTTACATTGGGATATTGTAGGATTATCTGAAGTCCGAAGAGAGGGGGAGGACTCGATAATACTGAAATCCGGAAACCTGCTCTATTACCGGGAGGGTGACCAAATATCCCAAGGTGGTGTCGGGTTCATAGTCCACAAGTCCCTCGTGAACAACCTAGCGAAAATCGAGAGTGTGTCGACGAGGGTTGCGTACCTTATACTCAGAATCACCAAGCGGTATTCGTTGAAGGTTATACAGGTATACGCACCCACTTCGACACACTCCGACGATGAAGTCGAGGTTATGTATGAGGACATATCCAGAGCCATACATACCTCTAACTCCTATTTCACTGTGGTCATGGGGGACTTTAACGCGAAGCTGGGCAAACGATTCGGTAATGAGCTGAGAGTGGGGCAATTTGGAACTGGAGACCGGAACCCCCGGGGTCAAATGTTGGCCGACTTCATGGAGAAGGAGGGACTCTTTATGATGAATTCCTTCTTCAGGAAGCCGGATCACCGCAAATGGACCTGGGTGAGCCCCGATGGTAAAACTAAAAATGAGATAGACTTTATCTTGTCGACGAGACGACAGATGTTCAATGATGTCTCCGTGATCAATGCGATCACAGACTGGTCAGAGGCTCATTGAACCTTAATGTTAAACTCCAGAGGTCCCGACTGATAAAGTCTACGCTCCGACCTTTACCTATCCAGGTCCAAAACCCCGATCCATTTCAGCTCGAACTGCAAAACCGTTTCGAATGCCTAGCAGACTGCGAGGAAGTGGACTCATACTATGACAGGCTCGTAGAAGCTGTCCATACGGCTGGGTCTAAGGTCTTCAAGGCCCGTCGTACAAACAGAACTAAAAAGATCTCTGACTTTACCCTGCAACTTATGGAAGATAGATGGAAAATGGTTCTGACATCCTCAGATGATGCTACCAGATATCGGCAGCTCAACAGACAGATCTCGAAGACTTTGACTGGCGACACGCGGCAATTTAATACAATTAGTATCAAAGAGGCTATCGAGTGGAACAAAGGCTCTAAAGTGTTCGCAAGAGCTCTGTCTGTTGGACAGAGCCAACTGACGAAGCTGAAGACTGAGGATGGTAGAATCGTCACGTCTAAACCTGAGTTGCTGGGAGAGATCGAGAAGTTCTACGGACAGTTATATACGACAACACAGCCACCTGTCAAAAGTCATGCCTCAGATCCCAGAGCACGACTAACCCGACACTACACCGAAGACATCCCGGACGTCAGCCTGTACGAGATTAGAATGGCTCTCAAACAACTCAAGAACAACAAGGCGCCTGGTGATGATGGAGTTACAGCAGAGCTTCTGAAGGCGGGTGGTACACCAATCCTACGGGCCCTTCAGAAGTTATTTAACTCCGTCATACTAGATGGTCAAACGCCACAAGCATGGCACCGAAGTGTGGTGGTGCTCTTCTTCAAAAAGGGCGACAAGTCCCTATTGAAGAATTATAGACCCATCACACTGCTGAGCCATGTTTACAAGTTGTTTTCGAGGGTCGTTACGAACCGTTTCGCGCGCAGGTTTGACGACTTCCAGCCTCCCGCACAAGCCGGTTTCCGAAAAGGCTTTAGCACCATAGACCACATACATACGCTGCGGCAAGTTATACAGAAGACCGAAGAGTATAACAAGCCACTGTGCTTAGCGTTTGTGGACTATGAGAAAGCCTTTGATTCTATCGAAACATGGGCCGTGGTGAGGTCTCTCATAAGGTGCCAAATTGACTTCCGGTATATCGAGGTGATAAAGTGTTTGTATGAAAAGGCCACTATGTCAGTGCGACTCCAGGACCAGATCTCGAAACCTATCCACTTGCAGCGAGGCGTGAGACAGGGAGATGT
Source organism: Pseudoips prasinana (assembly GCA_951640165.1). Lineage (NCBI taxonomy): Eukaryota > Metazoa > Arthropoda > Insecta > Lepidoptera > Nolidae > Pseudoips > Pseudoips prasinana. The sequence continues at coordinate 31,968,770 of OX621252.1, forward strand.
TATATCTCCGAAACTGTTCACCGCTGCATTGGAAGACGTCTTCAAGCTTCTGGACTGGAAAGGCTTTGGCATCAATGTCAATGGCGAGTACATCACTCACTTTCGATTTGCCGATGATATCGTAGTCATGGCTGAGACCATGGAAGACCTCGGTACAATGCTCGATGACCTCAGCAGAGTCTCTCAACAAGTGGGTCTGAAAATGAACATGGATAAGACGAAAATCATGTCAAATGTCCATGTTGCACCCACTCAATTGAAAGTTGGTGACACTGCACTCGAAGTTGTAGAGAACTATATTTACCTAGGACAGACCATCCAACTAGGTAGGTCCAACTTCGAGAAGGAGGTCAATCGTAGAATCCAACTCGGCTGGGCAGCGTTCGGGAAGCTACGTAACATCTTCTCGTTCAAAATACTGCAGTGTCTCAAGTCGAAAGTCTTCGACCAGTGTGTGTTGCCAGTGATGACATACGGAACAGAGACGTGGTCGCTCACTATGGGCCTTATTAGGAGGCTCAAGGTCACCCAAAGAGCAATGGAGAGGGCTATGCTCGGAGTTTCCCTGCGGGATCGCATCAGAAATGTCGAAATCCGCAGGCGAACCAAAGTCACCGACATAGCCCGAAGAATTGCCAAGTTGAAGTGGCAGTGGGCAGGGCACATAGCTCGTAGAGCCGACGGCCGTTGGGGCAGAAAGGTTCTCGAGTGGCGACCACGAACCGGAAGACGCAGCGTGGGCAGGCCCCCTACAAGATGGACCGATGATCTTGTGCGGGTCGCTGGAAAATGCTGAATGTGAATAGCACAAGACCGGCAATTGTGGAGATCTTTGGGGGAGGCCTTTGTCCAGCAGTGGACTTCTTTCAGCTGATATGATGATGATGATTCTGGAGTAAGTTTAAGATAACTATCACCCCGGATTGTAGTAACACGCGGGTAACTATACAAAATACAAAAAATACAAAATAGTTTATTACATACAAACAACGAATTACATAAATAAATGAATTTGTATGGGGTCTCATTTTAGGCAGACAATGCCTGTATTACAAGACCCCGCTCTTCCATATCAACTTTATGTTTGTGTGGTTACAAGTTACAATATATATATTTCTTAACAATAAATAAATAAAAAAAAGAACTATGAATTAAATAAAATAAAGTTAAATAGTGGATTGCTCGTGTGTGTGTGTGTGTGTATGTGTGGTGTGTTGTGATGTGTTTGTATTGATGTGATTTTTGATCACTCGCTATTTTCTAGTAGTGCCTCTGTGTCCTCGTAGGTAAGTAATTTTAACCAAATTGTTAGGCTTTTTTTGCACTCGTAGTGATTTTTGTCAAATATATATATTTATTTATTAATTTTGTTATATAGCTGAGCCGAGCGTTTATTAAGCTGCCTGCTAGCAAATGTGGTTTTAGTTCGTGGAACTTGCGCTAACTATAAAACAATGCTATAGTTACTTAGGTATACATTTATCGTAAGTACCACCAGAATGACAAAACCCAGTCCTACCAGTAAATAAAAATTATTTGCGCATTTCTCGCACACGACATGGACAGTGTAGTAGTACGATACCCCATGCTTAAAGGATGCAGAAATATCTACCTATGTGTTTGAATATGGTAGGTACTGGCAGTACATAAGTATTATATGGGACCTCAAGTAAAGGAATGCACTCCAAGTTTCTCACAATAATCAGCCATAGGATGTAGGCAAAAAATTAATATTTATCGTTTTGGGTTTAGCTAAGAATTTTAAATTCAAGAGCCCATAAAACTCTAGTCGATAAGTGACACAACAAAAAATCATCGAGGTATTAGAAATTTGGTGACCACTTGAGACATCATGTGCAAGTGTCTCGACCCTAAACAATATTTATTGGTTTCTATCGAAAGACTGAAAAAAAAGAGAATTGGTTTGGAAAGGGAAGTAACACGTTTATTTTTATGCATAGTAGGAATATTTCGTTAGTCTTAGAACTGTCGCGCGCCGGTTACAATCGGGATTGTTATATTCTAACACATCGCAATAATTTTATAAGTTTTAAATTTGAGTCAGTGTGTATCAATGTTAGAGTCAGTGTTTGGTTGTTAAATATTATAACTAAATTAATTAAATTCAGTGAATGAAGCCGGTTTCCTGAAATTAAAAGCTAAGTACTATATGCTAAGTACATTAGGCAAAACTTTGTTTACTATTTCATATTTTATTTCCATTAAATACTAAGTTCTATATTTATATATTACTGGATAAAACGCTGTTTACTATTTCATATTTCATTTCACTTAACACTAAGTACTAAACTCTAAGTACTAAATACTAAGTACTAAATACTAAGTACCTATTTGTAACTTTGGCAAAAGACAGTTATTAACTTAACAATTATTTCAACTGTTATTGCACTAAATATTACTTGTTAGAGGTTAATTTATTACACTGGCATTGTTGTTGTTGCACAGACAAATAGCTATCCATAATAATCAAATGATTATTAATTTATTGTGTTTGAGATAGGTTCTCTGTCACACTTTGAGTTATATCCGATCATTATTTCTAATTTTCATGGCTAGGACTGACGATTAAGAATCTAGACATTACAATGTTTACCCGACTGTGAGAACCTAAGGTTAAGGTTAACTAGATCAATTGGTTCAAATCCAATTAAATAATTATCTAAATGGTTCACCCGTTATTTATTAATGGAGATTTTTATATACGCGTTGCAACGATATTCAAGATATAAGGATAATTGGTTCAAATCCAATTAAATAATTACCTAAATTGTTTATCCGTTATTTATTAATGGATGTTTTCAAGATATAGAAATAACTGGTACAAATCCTGAAGATACTTGTCTAAGTGGTTCAGTTATTATTAATTAAGGAGATAACTATGTACACAATGACGACGACGATATATAATGATGGTTGACTTTTACTTTTGACGACATTTACATGACCATATATACATAAGTAGAGTGTTGACAGTTAGTAAATATTTAAAATAAAGTAGAATGAATAGATATACAATTTTATGTACGAGGAGATGTGATTTTGGAATACCTATAATGTGACGCAATCTGCGTAAGTGTGCGTAAACTTTATCTATTTCCCGATGAATACGATACAAAGAGGGCGGTTTTTACGGCACACACACACTAACACTAATGAGACATCTATCTCGGATGGTTCGGATCAAGATGATCGAACACGCCAATTGAATCAAGCTACCATTATATACTATAGTGTCGACAGCGTGTAATCCCTGTATGTGTAGACTGTCTAAACAAGCGGGCATGCGATAAGTCATGTGTGGGAGATATCTGTTTGCCCAACGCGGGTCACGTACATGTGAATAAAGGGCATAGATCCCTTCGCAGACAGACTCTCTCATGCAACGCGGGACGCGCTAGAAGCAAGCCTACTGTTACAGCCTTTTGAGAACACGTCTGTGATCGGCCCATATTATAAATCTCCGAAACATACCCTATACTCAAACTATTATGGCTATAGATTACTTAGATCTAGCAACTATCCGAGTATTCTCATATTCACACAAACACACAAGCACGCATGCTACAACTTAAGTTGTCGAGAATGTTAGATTTAAGTTACCGAAACATTTCTCTCAGATAACGTGAATAATTGCGCAACCTCAAAGTAATTGCCATTAGCGTAAAATTAACAAAATCTCATATAACTGAATTACTGAGTTAATTCACAATCACATGAGTGGGATTTTACAATCAACAGTATCTGAATATACATATATATATAAATCAACTATTTCTGACACACTCTTGATGACACATGACCTTGACAATGACCCTGAGACTATGAAATAAATAAAATAACTGATATTAATAATTCTAGGAAATCATGGTTAACTCATCATAACTCATGAGACTAATTGCATTGATAATATTTCTTTACAAATTATTACGAGCTATGTTAAGATTAAGTAGACAGTAGTTTTGCATTTTCCGCTTCATCCTACAGGACTCGTGTGAAAACCATTTTCCGGCATATACGCGCGGTAGCTGAAACCCGGGGTAAGTTGTAGAAAATAGCCCATATATTATTTTATTTTCACGAATCATTACTGAAACTTGGAGCCATATACTGTGTTTAACTACAATTCCAATTAGGATGTTTATTTACAGCAATTTTCTTCTAAACAGCATTAATTAACTTTATAGGAATCAAGGTATGAATATAGGATGTAATAGCATATTATGTTAATTTATTCTAGACGATCACGCGCCTTATAAAACTACATATAGACGATCACGCCCAACTAAAACTCAACTAAAAATTATTAATTAAATAAAACCTCACACTAGTATATCAGCAGAGGTTAGGTAAGAGTACAGACTTTACGGCAGTCTTCCGACAGGGGGGGGTGGGTTATTACATCTGGTGCCGTGACCAGGATCTCGTTTGTAAAAGGCATTGAAATAATTCAATGACGCGAGATAAAAGAACTAAGTTAGATCTTGAAATCGGTACGAAAGTAACTTTAATTTATGATACTCATATTTCTATATAGAGATAATAATAAAAATAAAACACAACGTAGGTAATACTCGTAATAATTATATATCACAATAATTTTACACAACGTAGGTAATACTCATAATAATTATACATGATTATATTCATTCAATTTTCTGGATTCAGTTAGAAAAATTTAAACACAACGTAAGTGGTTAAACAGAGGATAATGGTTCTATGTTTTTGGAATGGAAATTGGGCTCTTTTCTGCAACTATTTCTGAGAATGCGTCATATGTCATAATTCGATTTATCTCTATTATAATATCCTCCCGACCGAATTTCGGCCACATATTATGGTGTACAAGTGTGTACGCAAACACAGGGGCACTTTCTGTTCCATCACTCTCATGATCCGATGGGACGACTATCGACACGACCGGAAAGAGGTCAGGTACGGGACCGACGGCTTAACGGGCTTTCCGAGGCACGGAGGTGTAACACCACCAACTTCCAGACTTCGGACTGACACAGAGAAATTTCTTTTACGGAAAAATCCCATCTTTATTATATTACTGATTTAGTTGATTTGTTAAAACTGATGTAAGGCATTGATATGAAATTTTATATCGAAATCGATTTAGAGTGTATGCGTCCCTAGCGGTCGACAAAGAAGTTATCAAACAATGGGGATAATAACTTAAACTTATTACTAAGTCCTGCTTTAATAGATAGTACAATAAATAAAACAATTAGTTTGATAAAAACGCAGGGGTTAGTTCATTAGTATATAAGTAATTGACGGGCCGGTTGGCGTGGTTGATAAATTATTGGTTTTCATTCCACAGGCCGTGGGTTCAATTCCCACATAGGACAGGTATTTGTGTGTATGAAATGTTTGTTTGGTACGGGTTAGTTTATTAGTATATAAACAATTGACGAGCCGGTTTGTATGGCTGATAAATGGTTGCTTTCTTGCCGCAGGTCGTGGGTTCGATTCCCACCCAGGACATAAACTTGTGTGTATGAAATGTTGGTTGTCCTGAGCCTAGGTGAGATTATCTAAATATAGAATTATGAGATCTTTGTGGGAGGCCTCTGTCCAGCAGTGGACGTTTTTCGGTTGATATGATGATGATGATAAATTAGGTGCTTACAAAATAAAAGCATATATAATATATCAGTAATATGGTTTCCATAGTACAAGCTATGCTTAGTTTGGGATCATATGGCCTCGTGTGAATAATGTATATAATTATTTTTTTTAATGAGGTAACAAAGGTTGGAAAGTCGATAAATGATGGAAAGGATTAATGATAGTCTGGGAGGGGAGATCAGTCTACAACAAATAAATTCAATTAATCAAGTAGACCAAAGCATGGTAGATTTAAATTAAGTTAATGAGAAAGTTATGTGGCGCAGTAGTTAAGACAGTCGCCTCGAAGCTTGGTGTCCCGGGTTCGATTCCCGCGCCGGAGAACTATTTGTGTGTTCCATAAATAGGTTTCTGAGTCTAGATGCAATGTGTGTCTGACAACTATATGTTTGTAAATTATTTCGCGACACAGGAACTAGCTTCCCTAGTGTGGGCCTTGTTTTTTTAATAATATAAAAAATTGTACTACTGGTGTTGTCAAGCGATATAATCGCTTTTGCCTAGAATAAATATTAATATTACAGGATGGATTGACAAAATAATACCCTATTAAATTACGTCCTAAATAAGTACAGTTTGTCTGCAAACAAAACTTTAAAACGTTTCGTTTGTGACAAAGGGAGGGGGATGTAGTAGTACGATACCCCATGCTTAAAGGATGCAGAAATATCTACCTATGTGTTTGAATAAGGTAGGTACTGGCAGTACATAAGTATTATATGGGACCTCAAGTAAAGGAATGCACTCCAAGTTTCTCACAATAATCAGCCATAGGATGTAGGCAAAAAATTAATATTTATCGTTTTGGGTTTAGCTAAGAATTTTAAATTCAAGAGCCCATAAAACTCTAGTCGATAAGTGACACAACAAAAAATCATCGAGGTATTAGAAATTTGGTGACCACTTGAGACATCATGTGCAAGTGTCTCGACCCTAAACAATATTTATTGGTTTCTATCGAAAGACTGAAAAAAAAGAGAATTGGTTTGGAAAGGGAAGTAACACGTTTATTTTTATGCATAGTAGGAATATTTCGTTAGTCTTAGAACTGTCGCGCGCCGGTTACAATCGGGATTGTTATATTCTAACACATCGCAATAATTTTATAAGTTTTAAATTTGAGTCAGTGTGTATCAATGTTAGAGTCAGTGTTTGGTTGTTAAATATTATAACTAAATTAATTAAATTCAGTGAATGAAGCCGGTTTCCTGAAATTAAAAGCTAAGTACTATATGCTAAGTACATTAGGCAAAACTTTGTTTACTATTTCATATTTTATTTCCATTAAATACTAAGTTCTATATTTATATATTACTGGATAAAACGCTGTTTACTATTTCATATTTCATTTCACTTAACACTAAGTACTAAACTCTAAGTACTAAATACTAAGTACTAAATACTAAGTACCTATTTGTAACTTTGGCAAAAGACAGTTATTAACTTAACAATTATTTCAACTGTTATTGCACTAAATATTACTTGTTAGAGGTTAATTTATTACACTGGCATTGTTGTTGTTGCACAGACAAATAGCTATCCATAATAATCAAATGATTATTAATTTATTGTGTTTGAGATAGGTTCTCTGTCACACTTTGAGTTATATCCGATCATTATTTCTAATTTTCATGGCTAGGACTGACGATTAAGAATCTAGACATTACAATGTTTACCCGACTGTGAGAACCTAAGGTTAAGGTTAACTAGATCAATTGGTTCAAATCCAATTAAATAATTATCTAAATGGTTCACCCGTTATTTATTAATGGAGATTTTTATATACGCGTTGCAACGATATTCAAGATATAAGGATAATTGGTTCAAATCCAATTAAATAATTACCTAAATTGTTTATCCGTTATTTATTAATGGATGTTTTCAAGATATAGAAATAACTGGTACAAATCCTGAAGATACTTGTCTAAGTGGTTCAGTTATTATTAATTAAGGAGATAACTATGTACACAATGACGACGACGATATATAATGATGGTTGACTTTTACTTTTGACGACATTTACATGACCATATATACATAAGTAGAGTGTTGACAGTTAGTAAATATTTAAAATAAAGTAGAATGAATAGATATACAATTTTATGTACGAGGAGATGTGATTTTGGAATACCTATAATGTGACGCAATCTGCGTAAGTGTGCGTAAACTTTATCTATTTCCCGATGAATACGATACAAAGAGGGCGGTTTTTACGGCACACACACACTAACACTAATGAGACATCTATCTCGGATGGTTCGGATCAAGATGATCGAACACGCCAATTGAATCAAGCTACCATTATATACTATAGTGTCGACAGCGTGTAATCCCTGTATGTGTAGACTGTCTAAACAAGCGGGCATGCGATAAGTCATGTGTGGGAGATATCTGTTTGCCCAACGCGGGTCACGTACATGTGAATAAAGGGCATAGATCCCTTCGCAGACAGACTCTCTCATGCAACGCGGGACGCGCTAGAAGCAAGCCTACTGTTACAGCCTTTTGAGAACACGTCTGTGATCGGCCCATATTATAAATCTCCGAAACATACCCTATACTCAAACTATTATGGCTATAGATAACTTAGATCTAGCAACTATCCGAGTATTCTCATATTCACACAAACACACAAGCACGCATGCTACAACTTAAGTTGTCGAGAATGTTAGATTTAAGTTACCGAAACATTTCTCTCAGATAACGTGAATAATTGCGCAACCTCAAAGTAATTGCCATTAGCGTAAAATTAACAAAATCTCATATAACTGAATTACTGAGTTAATTCACAATCACATGAGTGGGATTTTACAATCAACAGTATCTGAATATACATATATATATAAATCAACTATTTCTGACACACTCTTGATGACACATGACCTTGACAATGACCCTGAGACTATGAAATAAATAAAATAACTGATATTAATAATTCTAGGAAATCATGGTTAACTCATCATAACTCATGAGACTAATTGCATTGATAATATTTCTTTACAAATTATTACGAGCTATGTTAAGATTAAGTAGACAGTAGTTTTGCATTTTCCGCTTCATCCTACAGGACTCGTGTGAAAACCATTTTCCGGCATATACGCGCGGTAGCTGAAACCCGGGGTAAGTTGTAGAAAATAGCCCATATATTATTTTATTTTCACGAATCATTACTGAAACTTGGAGCCATATACTGTGTTTAACTACAATTCCAATTAGGATGTTTATTTACAGCAATTTTCTTCTAAACAGCATTAATTAACTTTATAGGAATCAAGGTATGAATATAGGATGTAATAGCATATTATGTTAATTTATTCTAGACGATCACGCGCCTTATAAAACTACATATAGACGATCACGCCCAACTAAAACTCAACTAAAAATTATTAATTAAATAAAACCTCACACTAGTATATCAGCAGAGGTTAGGTAAGAGTACAGACTTTACGGCAGTCTTCCGACAGGGGGGGGTGGGTTATTACAACAGATTAACTCGTCACGTCGGAGCCATTTTTCTCCCGCGGAGATAGCTTCCACTTAAATAAATAAAAAACACGCCAACAGTTGTTTATTACTGATGCGATGTGGATCTGTGGGTTTCCTTTATAATTTCTTTTAGCGGTTTCAAATTAAGATAGCACATTAATACTTAATGTAATATAATTAAAAAAAAAAAAGGTTAAATGAGAGTCGAAACCGCGATATATTTCACTATCTTTTAAATATTCATTTATATTATAATATTATATATATATGTTTTATTCTATTTATAAATAGGTATACTAAACTTTAATTAATTTTTAATTATTTTGGGTTATCTATACATATAATAAAATCGTAGGAAAGTCAAAATTGTACATTGAATATTTTTTTAAAGGATACTTGAGGCGTGATCTACAATCGATATCGAAGCCAAAAATATAGTTATTAGAATTTTTGTCTGTTTATCTGTTTGTCTGTATGTATGTCCGGGCTAAACTCAAAAAGTACTGCAGGGAATTACTTCAGATTTTCCATTAATATTACTAAGAGGTCGGGTTAACATATAGGCTACATATTATCACGCTATCACCTATGGGGGAGGAGCTGTGATAATTTATAAAATTTAACGCGGGTAAAATCGCGGGGCACAGCTAGTTTATTATAATTTTTTATTGCCATATCTTCATTCGTTTATGCACGTTTAACTGTAGGAGTAAGCTGGTGAATGCGTTACGAAAGTGTGATCGGGCGAGGTGAACGGAAGTTGGTGAAGATAGAAAGATCGAGAGTAACATTTCGTATATTACTCTACGATCAAGAGAGAGAAGTGCGAGCACACATTTTCTTCTTCTTTCTCTTATAGCCAGTTAGTTATGTTTCGTATACTTAAGTTATACTACAGTGGTGTGGTCTAAAGTGTAATGAATATAATTTTATCTAGCGACCGACTGTTCGAGTCCATTTTAATATCGAATTGAGGCCCTCATAGCCAGTTGCACTCAACGATCCGGCTAATTATTTTCAATGTAAAGTACAGACGCCAGCTCATCCAGCTACCGCAATCTGTCAATTTCTTTTATAGATTCTCAACTTTAACACAAAAGCATAAGGTTCACTTTCAATGGGGAAATTTGACAGATCGGGGTAGCTTGATGTGCTGGCGTCTGTACCTAGGCACGCGATTAGTCTATAGATGGATGACCACTAAGTGGTTTAATTTGTGTGCCTTGGATGGCACGTTAAGCTATTGGTCCCGGTTGTTGTTGGCAGAAAACAGTCCTTTAGCCATCTCAGGGGCCTACTAGACGGCTTGAACAACTCTGACATAAGGGTAAACATGTTATAATCATCATCATCATCATATCAGCCGAAAGACGTCCACTGCTGGAAAAAGGTCCCCCCCAAAGATCTCCACAATAAACAAAGAAAATTATCGAATTAATTTTTTTATCGAAGCATCTTCCTTTTTATTGAAATTTGTTTTTCAATGATTCTAGTATGTATCCTTACTTATCGTATGAGCAGTTTTTACACAAGTGTCACAGTTGTTCAAGCCGCCAAGTAGACCTCTGACATGGCTTAAATGCTGTTGCCTAATGGCTACAACCGGGACCGTCAGCTTAACGTCCCTTCGGTAGCACAGAGACGCTCGTGAATAAAATAAAAGAGGTTCGTAGACTTTAAAAAAGCGGTTGTAAATAGTCAGATTTTTTTTTATGTCAGAGGTCGACAAACGAGCAAGTGGGTCACCTGATGGTAAGTGATCACCGCCGCCCATGGCCACTCGCACACCAGAGGAGTCGCGGATGCGTTGCCGGCCTTTAAGCGTCAGCAAAAAAGTCATGCTGACCCTTGCCCCCCAACCCGATGAGCTGTGGTGACCTTACTCACACAAACACAACATTAAATTATCAATGTTATTACTAAGGAATGTCTTCTGTTAGGTGGAGGTACTTCCCCGGTCGGGCTGCTCTTTGAGCGAATGAACGCTGTGCCCTACCTCTCTTAACATGTTGGTAGTAATATAGTTTTATACATTATTATTTCTAGTTAATTACATAGATATTTAGGTACACGGATTGTATGAAAACATTTATAAAATTTATTTTATAATAGCAATGATATTTAGCTAGCTTGTATTAAGTTATTGTCAAAGAGATTATGTTTAAGTTTAATTATCAAAATTTATAGTATTAGTTATATTTTTACTACATATTGTCTGTCTATATTAAGGTATTATTATTATGGCGGACCTTGTGTTAATATAGAATTAAACCATTTTGGCGGTCACCCATCGCTGGATTGACCGCGTGCCTAATTGCTTAACCTCACTGATCACTTACGAACAGGTGAGAGCATCTGGTTATGAATGTCTCGAGTTTGTAACAAAGAACTGTTATGTATTATGTACCATTACCACACGGGAGTCCATCTTTTTTCAATGTCAGGCAAAGAAATATTACCGGTAAATTATGACGAAAAAAATAACAAGTAATAAAACTAATATCTCGTAAGAAATATGAGTATCTTAATTCATCCAAACACTTACTAAGTCAGGGCGTCGCGTCGTCCCTAAATATTATGAACACTGTTTTAGGGTTCCGTAGGCTATAAAATAAGTGAAACTACTTTTATATCAAACTAGCTGTGCCCCGCGGTTTTACCCGCGTTAAAGTTTATAAATTATCGCAGCACCTCACCCGTAGGTGATAGGATAATAACATGTAGCCTATATGATGACCCGATCTCTTACTCTTAGTAATACCCATGCAAAATTTGAAGTAAATCCATGCAGTACTTTTTGAGTTTAGCCCGGACAACATACAGACCAAAATTCTAAAAACTATATTTTTGGCTTCGATATCTATTGGAGATAACGCTCCAAGTATCCTTTTAAAAAATATTCAATGTACAGTTTTGACTTTCCTACGATTTTATTATTTATTTATTTATTTATTTATTGGACTCAACTTAATTCTACCATTACAGGGAACCTAATGCGATAGAAAAGTTACAATTACAACTCCTTTGCGAATTATTTTCATTAAATGTTTAGATACATCTTGGGACAACTGACACACTGCCATGTAATCCCAAACTAGGCAGAGCCTGTACTATGGCAACCAGACAACTGGGAAACATACTTATATATTTCTAAATACATACAAATTACAGATAAAATTCAACCCAGAAAAAGAACAAAAATTGCTCTGGGATCGATTCCGATCCGGAACAAATATTTGTGATGAACACACTTATTTAAGTTTGTTATTATACTTTTAGGGAAGAATTCTTCTTGTTAGCCATATTTTACGGTCACCACTTGTCAATACTTTTTTAATTATAGTCCTAGTCACTATATTTATAGTATTACAAATTCATTTTTTTATCGTCCACATTTACCCTACCGTGTAGTGCTTGACGTGGCAGCTACTGATAAAAACGACCAAAAACTCAGTAGGAATCCTTTTGATGTGAATTATTATGACTTAAGGCACTCATAGGCATTTGATTAAAATGATCATTTTCTGTTAGCAAGGCTATTTGTCACAACCGGGCGGAATTAGCCGCAGGATCATCACCTTTATTTGCTTCAAATCACAAACTTGCCACTAATATCGAAAATTTGTAATAAATAGATTTCTCACACAAATGTAATGTTGTGCCTCTGGTTTATATTCCTTAAATATTATTATCGCAACCTGTGGAAAATGTGGTTGGACATACATTTCATAAATTTATATGTTTAGAATGAAGTACCTAATGCTCAATGAATACCTGTTTGTTTTCCCGAATAAATAAAATAAAATTAAAATTCACAGAGGTAATAGCTACAAATAAATCAGAGTATCAACTTCTGTATTGTTGCTGGTTCTTGCTGCTCCATAACATTAGACAGATGCAAAATTATAAACTGTATAAAGGTTTGAGTTTGATTGTATAATATCGTACAAAAAGTATTTTCAGTCTGAACTTCAGACATTATAACAGAAAAAAGTAACAATTCTTGGAAAGTTTGATTACCTACTTATTTAATTTTTATACCGTCTTGAAGTTGGCTGCCTTGCGCCTCCTTTTCCAGGAAGTATTAAAACTCCGGGCTGCTTCTGGATATTTTCTTAGAATTATAAAAATATCTGCTGTTAAACATGAACCGCTGGACAAGGGAGGCGTACATGTCTATGACAAAACATTGACATGCTCTGCTGGACCAAAGCTTCCGCAAAAGATTTCCACAATGGAGTGGTCTCCATCATATGGATAGATATGCCATAATCGCCACGGTTGGCGATCGCAGTATGCAGTCATAGTACACAGAAAGACGTTGCTGCCCATTCTCTGGTAGATATTCCCTCGAGACGTCTTCTACGCCCCCCACGGGATGAGATGGGGTGAGTATATTCTATACCGTCTGCAACACAGGAACAAAACATGTCCAAATTCTATTTCCATTCCATATCAACTGCTCCAACTGTTCGGTATGTGATAGACGCGGTCAGTCCATAGGTTTGTGATCGTCAAAATCGTTTAATTTCTGAGCGTCTGCGTGCTTTGCAGGGCATCTTTGGCTGATCTAATTAGAAAATTGTTGTTACTCTACTCTGACACTAAGATAACCACTGCCCATACGATAAGGCAAAAGTATATGGAAGTTAATGTTTTTAAACTTTCGCGATTTGTTTACTATTTTGTATATTGTGGACATGGGTCGCAATCGCAATAAAAATTTAAGGCTAATCAAAGACCACGGCTAGAGTAATCCTGCTGAAACGTCGGGTAATCTAAATTACAGAAAAATGCTTTTATACAATTCAGGAGATTTTTGACATTAAGGCATACTAATAGTAATTGTGATTTGTACCTGTGTGTAATTGTGCATATTTGTATTGTATTTGTATAATTTTATGTTTACTGACATTTTAATATTGTTTGTGTACCCATTTACTAACTTTTTGACGTAATTTTAATGATATATAATTGTAATTCATTAGTGGACATAAAATAGTGTAATGTAATACAGCTTAATTAACAGTTTAATATTTGTACACCAGTCTATCTGGTTAGACATGTGGACCCTATTTAATTTCTAAGACCTGTATGTACCATGCCTAATGCAAATAAAATGATCTTATCTCTTATCTTATGTGATTTGCCTTAAATTATTACCGCGATTGAGACCCGTGTGCACAATATATAAGAAAATGGAAGTTTATCCGTTTATATTATCTACGGAACCCAAACGCAATTGCTTATTAAATCCCACCCTCATTTTTCCTCAAGATTCTTTCATTACCAAGTTTGTTGGAGCTGCTCTAATTAGGTGAAGAACTAAGATTGATTAGTTCGCCAATTGAATCTAGCGTTTTAAAGAAGCGTAGAGCGAGTTTTCTCTCCATTTTCGTCATTTTGTTGACTTTATCACTATCTAGAGGAACAAAATTAGTATTTTATCGAGTTAAGATTTTCAGTTTTAAAAATTTTCTTAGAAACTTAAGAACATTAGTTCATACTTACAGTATAGGGTACGAAAATCCAAACTTTTTTTTTTTGGAAATCTAGAGGCATAATATCTAGGTACATATAGGGACAATGTCACACAGATCATCCTAGTCCCAAACTAAGCAAAGCTTGTACTATGGGTACCAGACAACGATATAATGCGTATATAGATAGATATATACATAGAAAACATCCATGACTCAGAAACAAATATTCGTGCTCATCACACATATTTGCACTTACCGGGATTCGAACCCAGGACCACCAGCTTCGTAGGCAGGAGCACTACCAACTAGGCTACGGTAACCGTCAATTTGTCTAATGAAGCAGTGGAAACCTTCTAGGTTATAAACGTCATGTGGCTACTACGCTATTATAAAGCCAGACTTGAAGGTCTGTCTAATTGACGGCAATATTGGCCCTGTACCGGGATTAAAACCAAAACATGACGGCGTTGAGGTAGTATCGCCTAGCTTAATCACTGCACACATAGTAATATTTCATTCTTCAATTGGGTTCGATCCTCACCCAGGACAAATCTTTGTGTGATGACCACGATTATTTGTTCTGTGTCTGGGTATAATTTTTCCATAATATGTATGAATCGGAAGACGCAGTGTGGGTAGGCCCCCTACAAGATGGACCGATGATCTGTGCGGGTCGCTGGAAATTGCTGGATGCGGATAGCACACCGGCAATTGTGGAGATCTTTGAGGGAAGCCTTTGTGCAGCAGTGAGCGTCTTTTGGCTGATATGATGGTGATAAAATAAAATAAAATAAAAAAGGTTTTTATTCACGTAGACTTTAAAAAAGCGCTTGTAAATAGTCAGAACATTTTTGTAGTAATATATAATTAATTTATAATTATTTCTAGGTACATATAGATATTTAGGTACACGGATTGTAGGAAATAATTTACAATGAGGTGATGAATATGTATGTATCTAAAAATATATTTTTAGAAGTTTTCTGGTTGCGTTGGTACAGGCTCTGTCTAGTTTGGGATCGGATCGCACTGTATTAGTTGTCCCAAGATTTTTACGTGCACTCTTTTTCGTCAAAGGCTGTATTGCAATGAGGCGCTCTCAGCCCGTTGTCGATAGGTGAGGTAAAGCACCTATGAACGCGGTCAGTCTATAGATGGGTGACCGACAAAGTGCTTTAATATTTCCCTACGAAGCTAGTAGGTTCATCATTGAATGCGCGTAGCCGAATAGGGTGAGCACTTGCCTAGTTGATTAGCTTCGTCGATATAAGGGCCTCATTCACCAAACCGGTGCACTTCGCCAAAACGAATGTCAAATAACCGAATATCAATTGATATTGAATGTTCATAAATCTCATAGTTAATAAATCGAACATATTATATACAAGCAAGCCAAATGAGCGTGCCATTTTAGCAGCCGCCGGGTGCCAGCAACAAATTAATCGGTTATCGCTAAAGGATACATTCGATTCATGATTGATGATGATTGATTTTCAAATCAAATCAAAATCATTTATTTGCTTACTAAGTGTACAAACAGGTCTTATTACTCAATAGTGGTGCTTAGAACTTAGCGGCCTTTTGCAGGCGTTGCAAATGGTCGCTAAAGCCGATTTATTAACTATTTGATATAATGAACATTGGAGTATGTAGATGTTTGATATGTAATGGTTGATCAATTGATATTCGATATTTGGCTTAGTACACCCTTACCAAACAAGACAGACATATTCGTTCAAATGAGTAGTTTTTGTGTAGATACCTCAACACAAAACCTACTCACCAACGAAAAGCAATATTCCTTCAAAAACATTTGAAGCAAGAGCATTCGAAGTACCACTCGTTTTCGTCACAGGCTTCATTGCAATTTGCAACGAAAACATCCCTTTATACGCCAAACGGCGATGCGAGCGCAAAGACTTATTCGCCTTCGTACGACTACGCGCATTCAAGTAGCAAGCTACAAGCTAAGTAAGGAAAAAATCGGGTCTCTTTTTTTCTCCAAGCTTTTCAAGCTAGTGAATGGGGTTGTCAATATTTTGAGCGGTATGAATGGGTTTGTGTAGTGGATCCAATGGAGGCTTAAGTGTGGGGTGCGCTTTTCCATTTGCTTCATAAGAATTATTATTTTGTAGCTAAAACGTTATTACTAAAGGTAACATATGATTCTTGGGTTAACATTTGTAAAATGCTGGTAGGAAGGCGTGTTTTGGACTGTTTCATTTGTATTAGTACTAGTGATGATGATGATGTGGTCCTGGCCGGTTTCGGCCACGGCGACCGCTTCTTCTCCTACTGTAGCCGACGTTTGTGTGCTCGCATGTGACTTATGTAGCCAATTTTATTTGAAAAAACTGTCGCACATTGCGGGAATGTGAGGACACCATTGTAATAATTGTACTTGATCGCCGCAGGTGGCCTCGCTTTCAATTCATCGCGCTTGGTATCCAGCTCAACGCGCCTTCCAGACTCGACACAGTTGACTTTGGCTTGGACTGCTGCCCGCTGTTCCCATTGTGAGGGCTTTACGCCACAGTTCTTCATGTCACGCTTATGCACATCTTTATACCTGAGGAGTTGTCCGCCATGATTTCGCTTGCCCTCCTCAAGTTCCGAGTAGAAGATGCGCTTAGCCACTCGCTGCTCTGTCATGCGTGACATATGCTAGTACAAAATACATAAAACTATATTAGTTATTACATAACACGGAAATTATTTTGGTTGGTACACTATTTATTACATATTTTTACAAAATATGTTTTCCTGTACTAATAATAAAAAAAAATTAAACATGGCAGAAACTGGATCAAACCAGTGACAATGAAAAACATGTACAGAAACAGTAATAAATACCTACATGTATAGATGAATTATAAATATTAACTATTGATAAACGCAGTGAAGATCAATGAAAAGTAGATGAATTAGCGGCAAACTACTGGTACAAAGCACTTAATATTTTGCTACAGTTAAAAGGTTTTCATATTAAAATTTAAAACATTACAATACATATATTAATATGCACTAATACATATCAAGCATCATAAAACAATTTCTGTTCAAACGAAGGCTTATAAATTTAATGTATAATTAATTTTGAATATTCTATTAACTCATCTGAATAAAATGTTTGGATGAAATCAACATTTTGGCCTTCAGTTTAAAAGCACCTTTAATATTAGGTCTTTACCTATGAAATTGCCGTTCTGCAGTACTGGCCATTTCAAATCAAAATAATTTTTGTTTGGCTAAGAATTCTAATTTCAAATTAATTTTATTTTAAAAACATGGATTCTTTTTTCCAAAAGTAGTCATTTCTTTATTGATTAGTGTTACATTTTCATCGCATTTCAATCTTTTTCGTCATCATGGATACGTTAAAAATTCGAGTAATTATGGAATATGAGTACCGTCGTGGCAGCAACGCGGCACAAGCGGCACGCAACATCAACGACGTTTACGGAGCTAACACTACAAACCAACGCACCACCTGTTATTGGTTTGCTCGCTTCCGTTCTGGAAATTTCGACCTGAAAAATGAACCTCGCGGTCGTCCGAAGACTTTGGTCGACAATGACGAATTAAAGGCGGTTGTGGAAGCTGATGATACACAATCTACGGCTGAATTAGCAGCAGCTTTCGACGTTAGCGTCAAAACAATATTGGTCCATTTGCGTCAAATTGGCAAGGTAAAAAAGCTTGACAAATGGGTGCCCCACGAACTCAATGATCGCCAGCGCGAAGTACGCGTCGAGACGTGCCTTGCACTGCTCAACAGACACACAAATGAAGGAATTTTGAACCGCATTGTTACCTGCGATGAAAAATGGATTCTGTTTGATAACCGCAAGCGCTCAGCAAGTTGGTTGGATCCTGGTTCAGCACCTAAACAATGCCCTAAACGAAAACTTACCCCTAGAAAAGTGATGGTCACTGTTTGGTGGTCTAGCGCCGGTGTGATTCATCACAGCTTCTTACCAAACGGGGTGAGCATTACTGCAGATGTGTACTGTGAAGAACTGAGCACAATGATGGAGAAGCTGGCGCATCTCCAACCAGCATTGGTCAATCGCTCGTCTCCGCTGCTCCTGCACGACAACGCGCGACCTCATACTGCACAGCAGACGGTCTCCAAGTTGCAAGAACTGGGGTTGGAAGCTCTCCGTCATCCGCCCTACTCACCAGACCTTGCGCCTACAGACTACTACTTTTTCCAGAATTTGGATAACTTCTTGGCGGGAAAAAAATTCAATACCCGAGAGGCAGTGCAAAATGCCTTTGAAGAATTTGTTGCCTCCCGTCCAGCTGATTTCTTTAAGAAGGGCATCAATAAACTGCCACTGCGATGGCAAAGATGCATTGATTGCATGGGTGATTACTTCGATTAATACAAATAAAAAAATTCATGAAAAAAATTCGTTTAAATTTTTTCATACAAAACGGCAATTTCATAGGTAAAGACCTATTATTATAATTAAATTATATGAATACGGCTTTAACATAAACCAGTCAACTAAATAATTACAAATGTTGGTATTTGGTATTTTTTGGTGTTGGTATTTTAATATATTGATAAATAGCAAACTATTTTACTATTGATTGATATACAATAGCATGTAAATAATGTGGTACATTAATGTCCAAATAGAGGGCAAGAGCCTCCTCTTACAATGAGAGGAGATATCCCATGGTCCACTACGCTAGTGCGGGTTAATAGGCTTCATTCCACGTATGTGCAGGCTCTGGAATGAGTTACCTGGGACTCTACCGGCTAAGGGCCAGCGCAGACAGAGAGGAGCTCAGCGGAGAGGATTTTATTAAGGCACTAGAAAATCAACTTTGAAGTTTTTTTAAATAAAGTGCATGTATGCTTGAACATTATAATGCGCGAGACTGCACGAGCATTTTGTCAGGTTCAAGCATATATGCACATTATTCCTATAGCTCTAAAATTTATTTTCTAGTGCCTAAATAAAATCCTCTCCGCTGCGCTCCTCTCTGTCTGCGCTGACCCTAAGTCACCGAACACCTTTTCGTGAATGGCGTTCAAATAAATAAAGGTTAATAATGACTTAATCATTCCTTAAATCGGCTTCCATGACCACATGTGACGTCATAGATGGTCCGGAATCGATTGTCAACGTTGAAGCCGATTTAACGATTGATTAAGTCATTTTTAACCTTTATTTATTTGAACGCCATTTATGAAATCGATGTTCGGCGACTTAGCCGGTAGAGCCCCTGTTACGGTGTTTCCTCAGCACTACGACATGTCCTTCTTTAAACAAGGTTTTAAAAGAGTACTAATCTCACGGTAGGGATTACCAATGCCCACTCGTCAGCCTCGCAAGGCAATAAAAAAACATTTCATCAAGAATATTTTGGAGACCTGTCAGGCAAGCAGATTTCTCCACAGAACTTTTACCGTTTTAAGGACGAGATACTTAATTTCTAACACGCACATGAATTCCTAGAGTCAGTGAGGGCTCCTCAAATTTAATGCATACATTTTGTTAAAGAATCGTCTACGCATAAGCTTAAAAGAATTATTAAAGCCAAATTGTGTAGCAGGGTTACAAAATTTATGATTATTTAAGTAACAAAAGTGCTTGGGATTAAATTGTTCTTAGTCAAGACGTTAAAAATATGTAATTAATCTCAAGTAAATTTTATTTTAATAAAGGATTCCTACTGAGTTTTCTGGCAGTGTTCTCAGTAGCTGCCACGTCATGCTCTGCACGGTACGGTAAAAAATGACGATTCCAGATAAATGATTTTATTACGGAATAAATGAATTTTTGAATTCTAGATAAATTATAGAGATAAAAGATAGATAATAATAGAGAATAACCCAGTAAGCAATCTGAAAGTTAGCGATATTTAACGCCCGTGCCTCGAAAAGCTACATATTTAGCACCAGATCCAAAGGAAACGGCATCCCATCAAATTCGTAATTAGTCAGGATTTGAGAGTGCATCCGTTTTTTCTCAGACACCTGACACGCATTATATCCAGCACAGGTGGCCGCCAAAGGAGAATTAATATTCTTATTTCGTCCGTGTCGTAACCATTGGAAACGCGCTCATATCCTGCTTCCCCCTTTTGAGATAGCTCAAAGCCAATTAGCTCCGGCGACAAGCATCAGATACTGGATGAATGCATCGCCGCATACTGCACTTTGTTACCTCATGTTTAGATCGGAAGATAGAGGCGTTATTGAAAGTGGCTTTCATGTGTTCTTAGATTATAGAAAACTAGACGGTCTCGCATGCCGTAAGACGTTCACCGCTGGACAAAGACTTCCCGTATAGATCTACACAACGGTCTGTCTTGTGCTGCCAGCCAGCCGCTTCCCGCGACCCTTGCAAGATCGTCGGTCTATCTTGTAGTGGAGGCCCACGCTGCGACTTCTGGTTCGTGGTCGCCACTCCAGTACCTTTCTGCCCCAACAGCAGTCGGATCTGTGAGTTCTGTGAGCTCACCACCCAATCTCATCCCATAAGACGTAGAAGTCGTCCCGGTTGATAAGTTCCCGAGAACTGCAGCTCGTTTCCGTGTACTACGACCATCATCGTGTGATTCTAATTCATCCCAACCGTAAATACTATTTATATATCAATAATTTATACAACCAACTTTTGTGTTGAAGGTTTAAAAATAAACTGCAAAACATTTCAGGCACGTTTTCTAACAAAATACGAAATTAACCCCATCCATCCACCGCATTAACTCACCGGCCAAATCGTGTCCACCCAAACTTGCCTTAATGAAATACTAAACTTGGCGAGTAAGTCAAATTTAAGCGAGTTTCAAGCACCCATTCAGGTGTTGTCTATAATAAAACCAGAGTTGGGAAACTGGGGGAACTTTGAATACTGCTCGTTGTCTCTTGTTCGTTTAAGGCGACGCACTGAAGGTATTAACGGCAGAAGTTTCATTTTTTTTCAAAATTATGAACTAATATTTAACATGCCTACATGCCTATGGATTTACAATTATTATTTGGCGCCTATTAGTTTTTTTCTAATTTTTAGCTTATTATTTAATTTAATTTAATTATTTACTTTTGATAATAAACAATTATTATAAAAAATAACTTAGCTTGTCAACTAATGAAACTTAAATAAAATAAAATAAAATAAATAAAGTTAAACATAAATAAAAAGTCCTAACAATGAGCTTATGCGTCAAAAACCTCGTCGACATCGCTTTGAACTGGGAACGCACCCAGAAGGCTGGCAGCATTGCCATGTTGAATGGCAATGTTAATTATTTGACCTAGCACTCTAAGGCTGAGATCTATAGAGCGTACTTAGACTTTGCTCAAACTTTACTTACGTAAAACTTTGCTAAGTGTATGCTAAACTTATACTTTGATTTGGTATTTATAGACTTTTTGAAGATAAGATTATGCTTAGCATAAGCTAAGACATACAAAGTCAAAACACCAATTGTAATTTCGTTACAAGCATTAACTACTGTCTAAGTAAAGTCTGAGCAAAGTCTAAGTACGCTCTATAGATCTCAGCCTTAGTGTTAAAGCGCATGGACCCCACGGCCCTAGCGTTTCTGCCTGTTGGATTATGGTAAGTGAACTTGACTGCTAACTCAGAGGTTGTGGGTTCAATCTCCACTTTAAAGCAACAGTAATGCGATAGGTGCTAGGCGGCTATAATAATAATAATAATAATCTTTATTTCAGACTTAAAAGTCCATATAAAGACATCAATTTAACTTAGTTTATAAATGTATTCTATATAATTACAATATGATCTGAGTTTATTTTTTTAATAATTGTAGTAAACATAAATAAATTATTAATATAAAAATTACGTGAAATATCAATGTAATCAATTACATATAAAAAATCAAACAAACAGTAAATAAAATAAAAAAAAAACATAATAAATTAAAATTAACAGAATTACAATTCAACTTAAACAAATTAAAACGTTAGAATACATAATTTAAAATCATAATTTAAATTATAATCATATAGAAATAATTATATAGGCGGCTTTACCGTACAAGCTAACTCTTGCAGGCAACCAATGTATTGTATGAACCAACATTTATATCTTGACATCTTACAGTGCCATCTGATCCTAGTAATCCTATAAAGGGTGTAAAGAGTAAAGAATATATAGAAAATCAGTGAACAACATTCGACTACAAAGTTACGTAAAGAATACGAATAAAATAAATATACTTTTATAGAGTATCCTCATATCAGCCGAAAGATTTCCACCGCTGGACAAAGGCCTCCCCCAAAGACATGCACAATTTCCGGACTTGTGCATCTAACGGCTACACTATAGGTAAATATTATTTACCTTAAATACATAAACCTATTTTAATATTACAAGCTGCGCCCCGCGGTTTCATCCGCGTTAAAGTAGTTTTGACGTTAAAGAGTAACAAACATACATACATACATCTATACTTACAAACTTTCGCATTTAAAATATTAGTAGAATGCGTACCTCTAGCGGTTTTCGCATAGTACGCCGGAATAGCCCGCAAATGGTAGACTTTTTCCTACTTACTTGACACTTATCGTCATATTTTGGACAATTCACACAATATCTTTATAAATTGTAGCCTATGTGTTATTCTGATGTATAAGCTATATCATTGTAAAGTTTCATTATAATCCATTCAGTAGTTTTAAGTGAAAGAGTAACAAATATCCATCCATACTTACAAAATTTCGCGTTTATAATATTACTAATATATGGATGGATGTTTGCTAAGTACTAACCCAAATACACGTTCGAAATTCAGAAATACAACAAATATATTCGCAATTTTGAATATTTAGCCATTTTAGTTAGTGCTGTCGGCAACTATTGATACTTGTTGATAAGCAAGTTTACTATAGAAAGTCGAAGGACACTCGAATCGTTGAGTAAACTACGTGGTATTAGACGAAAATTGGACAAGTTGCCGTCAGAGTTAGCATTGTTGGCACCTAGCCTATACTCGACTGTAAGCAGGTTTACTATTGGAACTCGGAGAATACTCGAATTCGATAGTTAGGCTACCAATTTGATATCCCACTAAATACGCGTGAGTTGCTTTCAGATCTAATGCTAACATTAGCATTATTTATGATACTAGCTGTGCCCCGCGATTTTTCCCGCGTTAAATTTTATAAATTATCACTGCGCCTCCTACGTAGATGATAGCGTGATAATATGTAGCCTATATGTTGACCCGACCTCTTAGTAATATTCATGCAAAATTTGAAGTAAATCCATGCAGTACTTTTTGAGTTTAGCCCGGAAATACATACAGACAAACAGTCAAAAATTCCACAAACTATATTTTTAGCTTCGATATCGATTGTAGATCACGCTCCAAGTATCCTTTTTTTAAAATATGCAATGTACAGTTTTGACTTCCTACTTTATTTTATTATATGTATAGATGATATTCCATATTATACATTTTTTTGGTGTTTCTTACAATCAGTGCGTATAAAGACACGTTTATTTCCTTAGAAAGAGAAGAATCGTTAAAAATTTCTGGGAACCAATTTGTTTACGTAACAATATGGTGAATAACTTTAGTTAAGTTTTATACTATTAGCTTTTTCTAAATGACCTGTTTTAATGTATTTTATATAAAAAATAATTGAAGCACACACAGACTTAGGGAAACTACTTATGGTTCACACAAATAATTACCAAACCCGAGACACGAAGTGGAGAAGCAACTGTCTTAACTGCTCCGCTACAATTCTCTTTTGCTTTTTAATAATTTTGGTAAAAGTAAAATTATAATAATTATTATTTGAAACTATTGTCGTCATTTCAGGATGTTAGCAATAATAAATTTGAGATTAACCTACAAAGTGAGAACCTGTTGCTCTTACTAGCGGAAAAATAGACTAAATTGTAACATAAGAGTTCACTATTAGCATTTTTTTTATACAACTTAGTTGGCAAACAAAGCGCGTTGCCGACTCTTTAGAAACCTTACAACTCCCTTTTTGAAGGGCCCTATGCTGTAGTCTCTTGGGAAAACCGTAACAGGGAGTTCATTCCACAACCAAATCAAATAATTCCTCTGAACACGTCCCATTATATAGACGGTAGAACACACAGAGAGAGGCAAAGTCTTCCTTAGACTTAAGGGTTCAATGTTAATAAGCATGTTGATACGGAGCTTCAAAGTAAGAATAACAAAACCTTTACTAATAAACAATTCTTGTGGTCTGAGTTGCTGACGGCAAAGAATATTTCCACCCTATTTCATCCCGTGGGGGGCACAGAAGTCGCCCCGAGGGAATATCTCCCAGAGAATGAGCAGCAGCGTCTCTTGGTGTACTATGATCATTATACTGCGATGCTCAACCAGTCTGCCAAGCGTGGCGATTATGGGGCATACCACTCCATAGTATACCCCTCCAAATGATGGACACAGCTCTATTGTGGAAGTTTTTGATGAGGCTTTTATCAAGCAGTGGATATCATTCGACTGAGATGATGATGTTTAAACAATTATTTAATAATAAATAAAATAAAATAAAATACACTTTATTGTACACAAAAAATAAAGGAACATTTAACAATGAAACATTAATTATAATGTACAA
This sequence comes from Pseudoips prasinana, assembly GCA_951640165.1. NCBI lineage: Eukaryota > Metazoa > Arthropoda > Insecta > Lepidoptera > Nolidae > Pseudoips > Pseudoips prasinana. The sequence continues at coordinate 31,993,994 of OX621252.1, forward strand.
TGGGCGGTCTTATCGCATAAAGCGATTTCTTCCAGACAACCTTTGGATGGATAGGAATTAAATGTCTAAAAATACCAGGGATGGTGCAACATAGTGTGGTACATAGATAAAAAAGAAGAAAAGAGATAATTAAAAAGGTATATTAAAAACTAAAAATATGCTTATGATCATATTATTATTACACATACATATACGCAAATAAAATACTATATTATACTATACTATATTAAAATACTATATTCATATTTAAAATAAATTAATAATTATTATGATAGAGACAGATAGTGGACTTTCACAAGTTTTTGAAGCTAAATAATAGGTCTTTACCTATGAAATTGCCGTTTTGTATGAAAAAATTTAAACGAATTTTTTTCATGATTTTTTTTATTTGTATTAATCGAAGTAATCACCCATGCAATCAATGCATCTTTGCCATCGCAGTGGCAGTTTATTGATGCCCTTCTTAAAGAAATCAGCTGGACGGGAGGCAACAAATTCTTCAAAGGCATTTTGTACTGCCTCTCGGGTATTGAATTTTTTTCCCGCCAAGAAGTTATCCAAATTCTGGAAAAAGTAGTAGTCTGTAGGCGCAAGGTCTGGTGAGTAGGGCGGATGACGGAGAGCTTCCAACCCCAGTTCTTGCAACTTGGAGACCGTCTGCTGTGCAGTATGAGGTCGCGCGTTGTCGTGCAGGAGCAGCGGAGACGAGCGATTGACCAATGCTGGTTGGAGATGCGCCAGCTTCTCCATCATTGTGCTCAGTTCTTCACAGTACACATCTGCAGTAATGCTCACCCCGTTTGGTAAGAAGCTGTGATGAATCACACCGGCGCTAGACCACCAAACAGTGACCATCACTTTTCAAGGGGTAAGTTTTCGTTTAGGGCATTGTTTAGGTGCTGAACCAGGATCCAACCAACTTGCTGAGCGCTTGCGGTTATCAAACAGAATCCATTTTTCATCGCAGGTAACAATGCGGTTCAAAATTCCTTCATTTGTGTGTCTGTTGAGCAGTGCAAGGCACGTCTCGACGCGTACTTCGCGCTGGCGATCATTGAGTTCGTGGGGCACCCATTTGTCAAGCTTTTTTACCTTGCCAATTTGACGCAAATGGACCAATATTGTTTTGACGCTAACGTCGAAAGCTGCTGCTAATTCAGCCGTAGATTGTGTATCATCAGCTTCCACAACCGCCTTTAATTCGTCATTGTCGACCAAAGTCTTCGGACGACCGCGAGGTTCATTTTTCAGGTCGAAATTTCCAGAACGGAAGCGAGCAAACCAATAACAGGTGGTGCGTTGGTTTGTAGTGTTAGCTCCGTAAACGTCGTTGATGTTGCGTGCCGCTTGTGCCGCGTTGCTGCCACGACGGTACTCATATTCCATAATTACTCGAATTTTTAACGTATCCATGATGACGAAAAAGATTGAAATGCGATGAAAATGTAACACTAATCAATAAAGAAATGACTACTTTTGGAAAAAAGAATCCATGTTTTTAAAATAAAATTAATTTGAAATTAGAATTCTTAGCCAAACAAAAATTATTTTGATTTGAAATGGCCAGTACTGCAGAACGGCAATTTCATAGGTAAAGACCTAATATATTCTGAGAGCATTTAATAGAAAATGGTAACTCATTCCACAAACGAGCTGCTTGGACTGCAAATGATTTGTCCATAAAGATGGAAGAGTGCGCTGGAATGTGCAATTTAAGGTTTTCTGATGATCTCATAAGCCTCGAATGTGTGCCACAAAGGAATTCAAAACGTTCTTTAAGATATGAAGGAGTAGTGGGGTTGAAAAGTATATTGAATAATATGAATTTTGTTTTATTTTATCACAAACAATTTTCAATATTCATTTTCTAAAACCCGTAGTAGGTAAAGCTGGTTAAGATTAGATAGAGCCGAGACAGTTTCATTTGGCGCGTCTGCATCGAAACACGCCCTGAATAGCAAGAGCCAGTTGAAACGGCTGGAACCGGTTGAAACCGCCTGAAACTGTCTAAAGACAGGATCATCCGGACAAAATGAAATAGGATTGTGTTGCCTGAAATGTGGAGAAGTGTGATAGCTATGTAATTGTAGAGATACAGTGTTAAACTTTAACTTTAACTCTGTTATACTCTGTAACAGTAATAGAGTATTTTGTACGGTATTTATGTTGTTTGTCGCCATTGTTACTCTGATTGTGTCTTTTTGTATCTTTATTATGTGTGCTCAATATTTTTTTTTTTTCCTCCTTTTTATGAAATCAGGTGTTTGAAAAGATTTTCAAGTTTTTAATTTTTGATGGTAAAGAATATCACCATCTCATCTTATCCCTTGAAAATAGTTATTTTTAGTCCCAGCATGAACATTATGATTTTGTATATATATATCTGGGTGGCCTTCTGTCAGTTTGTCTTATCCTAGCTTATCAAACATGAAAGAAAGTAATAGCTATGCAGCAGTAAAGTTAAGTTTGATTTTAAATCCCGAACATGAAGATGGAGGTCTTTTTAATTAAAAGACTGTCTTTTTAAGGTTATTTGTTTAACATTTTCTTATTTTCTAAACAGTATAGGAAGCCGAACTTAATTTAGCTGTGAAGCCATTGCAATTTTGAGTCTAGTGTCAATCTATACATATAATAAATCTGTAGAAAAATAATTTTTGTACATTAAAAGAAAATCCAAAAAAAATAGCCAGGGTATTAAAGAACAACCAATAGAACCCATTTCCAGCCTTTTTAGAATTTTTGTCTGTTTGTCTGTGTGTCTGTTTGTCTGTTTATATGTTCGGGTATCACGTAAAATATACTAAAGCAATGTAGATAACTTTTATACACAACGATTGAGCGTAACTTAAGGTAACATTTACTTTTTGTTTTATTGCAATCGGTTCAGTCTATCAAAAGATATTAGATTTTAAAGTAATCATGAAGAAAAATAACACACATTTCATTACTTCAAGATGAACTAATGTTTATAGTTGAGCTACCTAACTGTCCGATAGATGTCATTGTGCATATTATGACATCTCTTTTCTGCATGAACTAGGTTGACAGTTGATTTTTATTTCGATAGATGTCGTTGTGCATTTATTTTGACTCGCGGTGTTAAGATTTGCCCATGGATTTATTTGCCCGTGTTTGCTGATTGCATGATTACGTAGGGTTTTGAATGTACTGAATTGTTTCGAAATAAGGTCTTGGTTGCCTAGAAGTATGTTGTTGTCCAAAATTGGTTATTAAAAAAATCTGTTTTCTTTGGGCAAATTGAATTATGTGGAAGGTTGGATTTGTTATAATTTAATTTTAAATTATAATGTCAGTCGATCGAAAGTTTGTGCTGTCGTTTCGTTTGTAACGCGAATGTACCTACAGACGATTCGAATTTTATCAAGCCTGTCCGATTGAATGTATTTGAATGTAGTAAATTAACCCTGTCTCTCATAATTTTCTCAGCACAAATCTATATACCTACCTATGTAAAAGAGGGAACTGACTGACTGACATACCAACGCACAGCCTGAACGGCTGGGGTTAGAGACTTGAAATTTTGTCTGTAGGTACTTTTATGACGTATGCATTCACTAAGGAAGGGTTTTTGGAAATACTAACCCTAAGGGGGTAAAATAGAGAATGAAAGATTGTATGAAAATCCGTCATTTTTGTAGTTAAAGGCATTGAAACTTATATTTAGTAGTTCAGCTAAAAATAAAAATAAATATTTTAGAAGTTTTGGAAATTCCACCCAAAGGGCGTAAAATAGGGGATGTAAGTTTTTATGAAAAGTGTGTAATTTTTAAGTGAAAAGCATGAAAATTGGTATGGCCTTTCCGTTAAAAATAAAAACATGTATTTCTGGATTTTAGGAATTTCCACCCCTAAGGGCGTATAATATTCCAAATAATATTTCAAAATCCTCAGAACCATTATAGGTATACCCACACGCAACATACATCCCCCAAGTATGTTGCGTGTGGGTATATCTATAATGGTTCTGAGGAATTTGAAGCCACCTAAACTTTGCAACGGCACTAGGCTTCAAGTCAAAGCTTTGCATCGTGTTATAGAGGCTACTATTATGCCTGGATCCGCCCAGGGAGAAACAGTGTTCGTGTCACGTATTCCGTTAGTGCCGAATGATCTCCCTTTTCAGTTTAAAATACTGTAGTTCCCTATAAAAGTGTGTGTCGCGATAACCATCAACAAATCGCAAAGTCCAACTCTCAAGTTAGCTGGAATTGACTTAAGGAAGGCGGGCAGGTTCACGTGGCGTGCTCACGTGTGAGTTCATCCCACAGTCTGGTCCATGTAGTGCGAGGACCTACGTCTTTAGCTGAGCTCCGTAAAATGGATGATATTGAACATCCCACATACCAGGCCGCTTGCCGAGCACGCCATTTATTAGATGGAGGTCAGCATTGGGATGACGCTCTAGCGGAAGGATGCGTGAGCGATAGTCCACATCGCTTGCGACATTTGTTTGCCATCTTATGGACCTTTTGTGCGTTATCGGGTGCTAACCAGTTATGGAAAAAATACCATGACAAGTTTGCTGAAGATTTTATGAGACATGTACAACTAAATACTGATGGAGAAATTCCTGACAAGGTACGTGAAATTTGTTACAACAGGTCCTTATTGCTATTCAAGAGATAGTTGTAAGTATAGGAGGGAACCTGATCAGTCAGAGGCTGCGAAAATGCACAGGAGTTTGCCAATTTATTGTAAAAAAATAGGCGATGGCACATACCCCGTACAAGAATATGGAAAAGTTATATTGATTGGTAATCTCTGCTCTTACGTTACATCACAGCTGGAGCTAATTTCTTCTGTGTACGGAGATACCACAAACATTGGCAATCAAGCTGGTTCTTGGCTATGTCAGTGAGCTATTTTGACTCCCCGCAATGACCAAGCTGCGGCAATTAATTTCAAAATATTGACTCATGCGTCCGGGAATAGTAAAGAATATAGCTCAATAAATACAGGTATGGAAGAAGATGACGCCACGCATTACCCAGTAGAATTTTTGGATTCCCTCAGCACACCCGGACTTCCAGCCCACAAAATAGTTTTAAAAATCGGTGTACCAATAATTCTCCTCAGAAATTCATGGGGGGACATGAATTTCTGAGGAGAATTATTGGTACAAACATTGGTAAACTTTGTAACGGCACTCGGCTCAAAGTCACAAATCTGCAGCAAAACATTATCGAAGCTGAAATATTAACAGGTTGCGGCGCCGGTGATATTGTTTTTATTCCAAGGATACCTATAATTCCTTAAAACTTTCTTTTCTCTTTCAAACCAGTGCAATTCCCAGTCAGTCTCTGTTATGCCATGACGATTAATAAAGCTAGACATTATCCGTTGCGGGGATGGACCTAAGTATTGGATGCTTTTCCCATGGTCAACTATACGTAGCTCTTTCACGCGTAAACGACTCCAATAACGTTTTTGTGTACGCTCCAGATGGTTCCACAGGTAAAATAAAGAAGCACTAAATTAAATTAAAAAAGAAATTGTATCGGTATCCTCCCACAGCGCTTTACACAAAAAAATACATTGTTAAGTTCCGACATCCACGCGAACGAAGTCGCGGGCACAGCTAGTCCGTAATATAATTGAATGTAAGGAAAACGAAATGCATCAAATTCGCAATACAAAATTGATTTCACATAAATTTTGTATTTTCTCATTAAGTGCTACTGTTGATACATATATTGTACCGTCCGTTATTTGCCGAAAACCATTTTGCTATAAGGCTTAGAGGCACTCCTGCCCGTCCTCTGGAAGATATACCCTCAGGACGAATTCTGCACCCCTCATGGGATGAGATACTCTTTGCCGTCAGCCATTAAAAATCTTTAGAATACGCAAGAATAAAATACATATTTCAATAGTTATTCAACAGTTAAGTAGAGGTAGGGCACAGCGTTCATTCGCTCAAAGAGCAGCCCGACTGGGGAAGTACCTCCACCTTACAGAAGACACCGCTTAATAATAACATTAATAATTTTAATGTTGTGTTTCCGAATGTGAGTAAGGTCGCCAGACCTCATTGGGGTGGGGGTAAGGGTCAGCAACACTTGTTTGCTGACTTTTAAATGCCGGCAACGCACCCGCGACACCTCTGGTGTTGCGAGTGTCCATGGGCGGCGTTGATCACTTACCATCAGGTGACCCACTCGTTTGTCGCTCACTGATATAAAAAAAAGTTTTATATTCACAAAACTTTTATAAGTATTTATTTTGAAAGAAACAAGTTCTCCATATTTATTATTTTATATAATTCTCCCAAAAAAGCACTATCAACAGTCACCTCTTTTAGTAAGCACGTCTTAATCAAAGAAAATATTCCGTAAGTCGGCGCTCACCTCCGTAAAATATTAGACTGCTCTATATGAGCATTTTACTTAAGGACTTCTTACTTCTTTTTATAGTTAATTGTAATAAAAAAGTTAAACCAACTGTTGATATTTTGAAGCTCTAATAATATAAGCTTGGTTTGTAATATTTTGACTACAGCGGTGAAACGGAGTCTATACAAAATATATTTTATGGTATGGGCAGAAGGTACCCAGATCTCAGAATTGTTCCAGCCACCAAGTAGGCCACTGACCTGGCTTAACGATAACACCCAGGACCCAAAGTATAACTCTCTCTCCGAAACACGGAAACGCTCAGAAATTAAACCACTTTGACGGTCACCAAGCAAGTACCAAAAAATTGATTGTCTTTTACAATGCATAAGTATTTCATTGTAAGGACAATCAACTTTATTTTATATCATACTAGCGACCCGGTACGTGCTTCGCTACGTATAAGGCATAGTAATAAAAAAAATGATTGTTAAGATCATTTTTTCAAACAAAAAAATATTTTAAATTGCTAAAAGATGTTGATTTTACACTTTTTCAAGACTTTTTTTATTTTTCTCTACGTACAAACCTTCCCTGGACTTCCACCAATAATTCAAGACCAAAATTAGCCAAATCGGTAAATGCGTTGTTGAGTTATAACATTACAACAAAAAGTGGCATTGATTTTTATATATATAGATATAGCATCCTAAATATGATATAAAATAAGAGATCTGGGTACATACTGCCCATACCATTAAAAAGATGTTGTATAGACAACGTTTCACCTCTGAAGTCAAAATTTTACAAACCAAGCTTATTAATGATTAGAGCTTCAAAATAGCAACTGGTTGGTTAACTTTTATAACAATTAACTACAAAAAGAAGTAAGAAGTCCTTAAGTAAATGCTAAACAGCATCCTGTTGACACTATATAATCACCGAAATCTAGTCTCCTTTGAAAGTGACCGCTTTGGCCTATATAAAATGGCTCCATGACTAAAACCAGAAGGGCATGATTAGTATAATACAAATGTAAAGTATGATGATGATGATGTACTCCCGGCCGAATTTCGACCACGGCGGCCTATCTCAATGGAGATTAGCCAATTTCGCAGGACATATTATAGTGCACAAGTGTGTGCGCAAACACAGGGGCACTTTCTATTCCATCACTCTCATGATCCGATGGGACGACTACCGAAACGACCGGAAAGAGGTCAGGTACAGGACCGACGGCTTTACGTGCTCTCCGAGGCACGGGGGTATAATACCGCCAACTCCCAGACTTCGGGCTGATATTGAGAAATTTCTTTTTACGGAAAAATCCTAAACTCACTTTTTGGCCCGACCCGGGATTTGAACACAGGACCTCATTTTCGGTTGAACACGCTACCGCTAAAGCAACGAGGCAGTCGAGGCTTTATAAATGTAAAGTATATCATATCATAAAATTATATTTTTACTTCAGCGACCTCCTGAGCTGTGCCCTAAAGCCCATAAGGGTGCCCTTAAGCATTAGCAAGCTGCTGGTTGATAGTTTTCTGCGCTAACTATTCTGCTCATTGTCTGCAATATTTTTTTTAATTTTCTTTTTCAAGTAAATTTAGAAGTAGTATCTTAGTAACTTGTTATTTATTATTTTACTAGCTGTGCCCCGTGGTCTTACCCGCGTTAAACTTTATAAATGATCACAGCTCCTCCCCCGTAGGTGATAGCATGATAATATGTAGCCTATATGTTGACCCGACCTCTTAGTAATATTCATGTAAAATTTTAAGTAAATCCATGCAGTACTTTTTGAGTTTAGCCCGGACATACATACAGACAAACAGACTAACAGACAAAAATTCTAAAAACCATATTTTTGGTTTCGCTATCGATTGTAGATCACGCCCCAAGTATCCTTTTAAAAAAAATATTCAATGTACAGTTTTGACCTTCCTACGATTTTATTATATGTATAGATTAAGGATTAAAAAAATATGTGTTGAAAATACACAGACCGCCTGGACGGACTAAATATTTTTTTTGTTACTATATTGACTATGTACAGACGCCAGCACATCCAGCTACTATCTGTCAAATTTCTTTTATCGATTTTCAACTTTATCTCATAAGCTTCATTTGCAATTGGGGAAATTTGACAGATTGGGGTAGCTTGATGTGCTAGTGTCTGTACATATATCTATTGTACCCAAGTGCTGAATAAATTCCATTGTTTGATTTCATTGTGCCGAATTCAGACGATTCCTCGAAGCCGTAAAAGGGTTATTTATATATAGTCTTACAATTAATAATTATAAATAAAAACAGGCAGCAAAAACTAGTTACGTAGTACAGACGCCAGCACATCAAACTATCTCAATCTGTCAAATTTCCCCAACTGAAAGTGAACCTTATACTTATTTGATAAAATTGAAAATCTATATAAGAAATTTGACAGATTGGGGTAGCTGGATGTGCTGGCGTCTGTATATTTAATCTGTAATAATTTTATACATCAAAGAAAGTTACCAGTTTGGTCGTTAACTTTTGTGTAATATATTTATTCTTAGATAACAGACGTGCTGGTTTAGTTCTACGCGAGGCTTATTACTCATTTGTTTGTAGAGATTTCCCAATCTTGCTATTATGTTAATTTGAACTGTTGATAATAAGTAAGAGAAGTTTTCAGGACTTGTAATGTATCAACTGCGTATACTCGTGAACGGGTGCTGCTTGCGGTAACTGGTCGAACTGCTGTTGGGGTACTCATATTTTTTTTTTCGCCTCAGGTAGACTTCGTGTGACTTGTTAATTTTGTAAATGTACGCGGATGCACCCACCGTTGTTTCGTCTAGCAAGAGGATATTGGTGTGAAAGAGGATGTAGTCACAAAGATTGTAAAAGGTATGCTGAGATGGTTTGGTCATTTAGAAAGGATGAATGAAAGAAGATTGACAAAAGAAGTATACCTGGCATGTGGGAATGGTACAACCGGAAGGGGAAGACCTCGTAGAACATTCTCAGATCAAATCGGAGACGTACTTAAGAAAGGTCAGGTCAGAAGTACCCTAAACCGGCGAGCATGTATGTAGAGTATTATGTCAGTAAACGAAGCGAAAGAGGTATGCAAGGATTGTGACAAATGGAAGTCCGTTGTCTCTGCCTACCCCTCTGAGAAACAGGCGTGAGTCTATATATGTATGTATGTAAGAGGATATTATAAGTGCTTGAGTGAAATTGAATGCTATTGCTTATTTATTTTATTATGATTTACTGGATGTCAACGGTTCTGTGGGTGCATTAGCCTACATAACAACCAATCACTATGTAAGTAAAATACATGACATTAAAAAAATCGTAAACTGAAAGCAAAATAAGACGAAAAAACCAAGCCCGGAGTTTCTTTGTGGCTTTCTTCTCCGGGTCGTCCACCTAGGTAGCTAGAGAAAGCGCAGGCTAGCTAGGGTAGGTTCCTCAGCGGCGAGGATCGCTTTGGCCCATTAACGCGTGATCGGTGACCCCGTGCATGTGATCAAACCCTCATTTAGAATTTCGTCTTTTTGCTTTAGTCTTCCATTCTTTAATTTTAATATAGTAGAACTAAATTTGAAAATAATAGATTAGTAACTTGTTATTCGTTTAAGGATTTCAGAAAATATATGCGATAAAACAAACCGCACGGACTAATTTTTTTTTTTTTAGCATTGTGACCATTACAAGTACAAGTGTATGTTAATACCCAAGTGCTGAATAAATTTCATTTCATTTCATATAGTTGGTATAAAAATATTGTTATCAACCTTAACATCGAACATTTTAAATATATGCCGTCGTGCTGAACTAGCACCCTCTACCAATTCGGGGTAGCCACTCTACCATTAAGCTGCAGATACACACAGCAGCAGTCATCGCTGTCCCCATGGCTGCAATTCTACTAGAAAGAAATAAATGCCGTTTCATCGCATATAGTTAAATTTTCGGTCATATTTATGAAAATTCCAATCCGTTAAAATATCTCCAAATTGCAAACCCCCAAAAACCTCAACATAGCTAACCGTCTAAATATCGAACCGTCAAATTGTTGTTGCTTGTGACTTCTTCACCAACAATAGATGAATAACATAAACTAACCCCAATCCTACTAATATTATAAATATGCAAGTTTGTGAGTATGTATTTTAGTTACTCTTTCACACATTAAACTACGATATTGATAAAACTTTTTTTTTTTTTTTTTTTTTTAACAATTTATGTACACATAAATAAAAACATAATAACAATAAATAATACAAGGAATAGATTGTACAAAGGTACTGCTTATTTCAATAGAAATCTCTTCCAGCAGACCCGCGAGAGGAGAAACTAACTATAAAAGAGCATATTATGTGTAGTTTACGCTACTATATACGACATACAAATTGTATGTATACACTACATACTAATAATACATAGATAGACCTATAAGGGGAATATATATATATATATATATATATATATATAAGGGCTATATAATATACTACATATACATACCATTATCAGGATGAGGTTAAGAGAAAATGTTCTTTCACTCGTTTTTTAAATAACGTTATTGTATTGCTATTGCGTTACTTTGTAGTATATAGTTGTAACTGTATAGCTTGCCGATGCGGCTGTTTATAGTTTTCGGCCATCATGCGCAAAAGGTCCGCATCTCTGCTAAGTCGTATGCGCGCCAACCCCAATATCATTCTTAAAACGTTGGTCAATAGGTGGGACTCTCCGATCTTGGGAAGGTGGATACGGCTGTACGCAGTCAAGTAGACATTGCCCAGGGTCGGCGGCTGAGCGATGCTCACGCAGCAATAGATAATTTTTACTAACACTAGTTTATAAGTTGTCATTGTAACTAACACATATGGAATTTATTCTGAATTAAATAATTATTATTAGGTATATATCAAAATAACACAAAGGCTGTAATTTATCAAGTTTAACGCGGAAAAAGCCGCGGGGCACAGCTAGTTAATTCATAATAACTTTCTAGCAAAAAATAAAAACAAAATATTCGATTGCGGTTTGACTGTTCGCAAATTAGATTGGGTGATTGCAATTAGAAAAAAATATGTGAATTTGACCATTTTATATATAAACCAATCTTTGATTTTTATTGCGATTGTGTGGCGGTTCTGCAGTCAATTGACCGATTGTGACTTTGACCATACGCGACGATACCCAATAGTGTATATTTTTCATTGAACAAAAATATGAACGTATATTTTATTTAGAATAGAATACTCTTTATTGTACACACTCAAACAGGATAATTACATAACAGACAAAATAATAACATGTTCAATGGGTGGTCTTATCGCATTAAGTGATTTCTTCCAGACAATGTTTGGATGGATAGGAGCTCTAAATATTTAAAGTAGTAATATAATAATATTAATAATAAAGCCTTTATTTAACAATCTTATGAAAATAAAGATTGTCTTGCTATTCAGCATAGGGGGGCCTATGCTGAATAGCAAGACAATCTTCTTGAAACTGGTGTCTATATCAAAGATATTGTATATATTTTCATAAGATTGTTAAATAAAGGCTTTATTATTATTCCAACTTATTTATTTATTTTCATATTTAATACATATTTATTCTTATAAAATCGATATATAAAACAATAATACACAAATAAATACGTAAAAAACAGAGCTCCCCCGGCGGCGGGGTTATACGCCCTAGGCCGCCGGTTATTATTATTATTATTATATTACTACTTTAAATATTAAGAGCTAAAGCTTGCCATAAAATTCGGTCATGTGTCTTCCTTCTCCATGTGGGTCCTGCTATTTTTTTATGTCGTCTTCCCATCGTCGACGTTGTCTCGTCTCGTGGACGTGTTAAAGTAGTAGGTGTGCATCAAATGAAGTAGAGAAGAAGTATAAAAACATGTATATATAAAATATCTATATACATGTAATAAAATTGTAGGAAAGTCAAAACTGTACATTGAATTTTTTTTTAAAGAATACTTGGGGCGTGATCTACAATCGACATCGAAGCCAAAAATATATTTTTTAGTATTTTTGTCTGTGTGTCTGTTTGTCTGTATGTATGTCCGGGCTAAACTCAAAAAGTACTGCATGGATTTACTTCAAATTTTGCATGAATATTACTAAGAGGTCGGGTCAACATATAAGCTACATATTATCACGCTATCACCTACGTGGGAGGAGCTGTGATAATTTATAAAATTTAACGCGGGTATAACCGCGGGGTACAGCTAGTATATAATATGGTTTATAATAAGTAATAGCCATCTTATAGCTTGTTCCTTAGCATCAAAAGTAACACGTAAACCTGCAACAAACCATCCTACTTTCCCAGTTTAACATCAGGTACTCCAAACAAAACATATCTTTTGAAAACTTTATTTGGAACTAAAGTGTCGTTCATTCTTATACAGTACGATATAAAATATTCGCGGTTACCAGGTCTCGAGATTACTTTGTAAACAACTTTAGTCTGATTTATGAAAGAAGTTTGATGTAAATAATTTTTTAGAGGCAAAAGTTAGGGGAAACCAGGTGTCCCTTAATATATTTTTTATGAAAGCCTTCGCGGTAGGTAATGCAATTATGCAAATGTTTAACGATTCGGAGTTTAGGCTTAGACATGCGATATTTCAATGAAACTGACGGGAAATTGGCATGGTGGGCTGTCTTTAACCCCCAAAGTAATAAGAAGGGTATTGGTAGAGGTTTGTCGTTTATTTAATCCTACTAATATTACAAATGCGATGTTTGTGAGTATGGATGTATGTATGTATGGCTGTTTATTACTCTTTGGCGCAAAAACTATGGAACGGATTTTGATGAAACTTTGTAGTAATATAGCTATAGGATATATATATGTCCGAATATATAGGCTTTAATTTATTAAGTTTAACGCGGATGACACCGCAAAACACAGATAGTTTCACTATATTCTTCGGTGACCTTCTAATTCCCCTAAGATTATATATTTTAGCTGCCTTGACTATTTCGGGAAGATTAGAGTGAAACTAGAAGAACAGTAAAATCTTGGAATGTATTTCAGATATTTTGGCCTACTAAAGTATACAAATTATTAACTCTAAGGGTTACATACATCAGCTGCAAAACATTTACATCAGCCAATCAGCGCAGACCGACATTACAAAGAAAGAAACACTGCGCTCGGCCGCCCGTGATTTTCTCATATATAAACCCCACGCGCCTTCGCCAACTCAGTGGACAGTCGGTAGCTCCATGCGCACGCGCACATCTCGCAACCGGAAGCTCGCCAACCGCAAGAGATCTCGCTCGGGCCCACCACCTCGCGCTTTGCGCGACCCTGCACCCCGACCTCTGGGTCGTAGGGCCGCGAGGGAAGCTACTCCCCATGAAGATTCCTGCTGAAGAAAACTTTTTCTCCAACTACCCTCAAGATTTCCTCATATTATGAAGAAAAACGGGAACTCGCCAGGCCCCGCACAGGGTCGGACGAGCGACGCCAACACCTCCAGAGAACCCAGAGCAACGGCGAAGCCTGGGCCCTCACCGCCGGGAACCGGAACGCGCACGTTCGTCCGTTCCCCACCGCGCGACCCGCGTATCCCCCCTTCCGCGAGAGGGTGGAAACCGTCCGCGCCCGTAACCGCTCCCCAGCCGTCTGGGTCGAGTGCCACCACGCGCGCGCCTCCTCTGGTTAGCCCAGAGTCGAGTGCCGCCCGATCTTCGTCGCGCGCGCCTCCTCTGGTCCGACCGGAGTCGAGTGCCGCCCGTACCGCGCCTACCCGGGAAGCGATAACCATTGCCCCCCGCGACACCGCCACCTCACGCAGTAAGGGAAGAAGCGGCACCGTCCGCCATCAACCTGCACCGACGCCGCCCACGCCCCGAGCGTCAGCTACTCGCGCCGTGGTACCGTTAGGCACGCACGCGTCAGCAGCCCGACCATTCGTGGCCACCCAGCCGCCGCCTATCCGCCCGCGCGTCCCAGAACAGACGCCAACGGACAAGGCCAAAACCCAAGATACCCTCCAAAAGGGAAAGAAAAACATAGACGTACCCTCGAGGACGCCTACCCCCGCGGATCAGCGCCCGATCGACACCGCACGCGGCATCGACGTCGCCGAATTCTACGAAACTACAGACATCCAGGAGGGGGGGGAAGAACATCGCTTCACCCCCTCAGCCCTCCCACCGATGGATTCCCGTCCGTCTACCCCCCTCAACACTCCGCACTCCGACAGGATATCGGCATCCGCCGAATCCCTGCCGGACTCGCAGCTGTGTGGGCTGGAAGAGGACTACCCAGACTCCGACTCTGAGTTCGACGAAGCAGAGGCGCTAGCCGAGGCATTCGCCGAAATAATCGAGATGGAGCTAGACCCCCCCACAGGCGGGGACAAGAGAGAACGAAGCTCAGAGGATGAGGACGACCCTGCCAAACGGCCGCGAGTTGCCCCACCCCCACCGACACCCTCAACCTCCTATGCTGCGGCCGCAGCAAGGAAGCCAACCCAACCCGACAGGGAACCAGTTCACGTCACCGACAAGAATAAAAAGCCAAAGGCCCAGCTACCCACCGCTGGACTAAAAACAAAGAAGGAAAAGTATCCCCCGCTAATCGTCGAGAAGTTCCCAAATTGGGCAACCCACATAAGGGCGCTCAAAGACCAACTGGGATTCACCCCCCATGTGCGCCCCTACCAGCAAGGGATACGATTTACCCCGGAAGAGGGAGAGGAATACAGGATAGTGCAAAGATACCTCTGCAAACTGGAGAAGGAGGAAGGCCTGTCCTGGCATTCCTACTCCCTCCCGAAAGAGAGAAACCTTAAAGTAGCCATCAGGGGGCTACCGGTTCACACCCCGGTCGAGGAGATCGAGGAGGCGCTACGCGAACTCGACATCGAACCTGAGTTCGTACGACCCATCCGCGCCCGGCAAGGCAGACCCGGGTGCATATATTACGCCTTAATCAAGAGGACTCCAGACACGACACCGCGAATCTACCTCATAAACGAGTTTATGGGCATGCCCGGTGTCGTGATCGAAACATGGCGCGGAAAGAAAGGCCCAGCCCAGTGCCACCGCTGCCAGAAGTTCCGGCACTCCTCCCACCAGTGCCACCGCCCGCAAGCCTGTGTGCGCTGCGGAGGTGCACACACTGCAAAGGAGTGCCCGGTCCCGAGGGATCAGCCGGCCCGCTGCGCCAACTGCGGCGAAGCTCACCCGGCTAACAGCCCAAGATGCCGAGTATACAAAATCGAGCTCCGTAATAAGAGGGCGGGCACGGTCGCCGTTAGCGACAAGTCCCGACCAATAACGGAAAAGACCAAACCACCCATCCCACAGGGAGAAGCCCCGTCGGGGTCGCTAATGGCGACCGCAAACGACCCTAGAAGCCGCGGGAACCATCCAAAGCCCCGCAAAAACAAGAAGAAAAAGAAGCGTGAACGGAAGCGAGACACAAACTCCGCTCCCGTCCCTACGATACCAAGCAGCGACGCACAACAGCCCGCCGCCACACCACCGATAGCCGGACCAGTGATAACAAACGCATCTCCTCCCCCGCAACAGGCGGAGCAAAGCAGAGCCGCACCCGCGACATGGGCCCCGTCCAACATAGCGGAGCTCATCCGCTTCGGAATGCAGCTCTTAAACGACGCGAATACAGCGATCCAGGCTGGACAAAACCCCCTCCCGATCATCATGGGAGGACTTGTCCATCTGGTAGCCTCCCAGATGGGCGGAGCAAGCACCGCGGCATCGCCCACTACCAACAACGTGACTGTGGACCCCCTGGGACTTCGGTCATAGCCGACACCCTACCCCAAAACTACCCCCATAGATCAGGGGTAGTAGGATCAGCACCCCTCTCCTGTGTCAACGCTGTCGGTCGCTGGTCAGCCTCGCTGGGCCTCACCATAGGTGTCTCACCCGGTGTGGCTTGACCGCCCGACGGCAAGAAGAAACACGGAAAGGGGCTGCCAAAGAAGCTCACAACAGAGGACACGGCAATCAAGCTATGACCAGCCCCCTCGGTGTCGGGGGGGATATAAACTAACAAGATCCATACTCCCAGGGATCACACACAACGACCGTCCCGTTTGTCAACGGGACGCGATTTGATACTTCCGGAAAGTGGGCGATGCCCCGGAACGGAGTCCTCCGCCCTCGTGAGAGGGTGCGAGATGCCTCAGCGAGCCAACTCAGTGTATTGATTGCATCGACGCAGGCATGTTGTCGTTCCTCGCTTCATATGTAGGTCTTCCGAGCCCGAGGCGCCTACGCAGCGCCGGACTGCGCCAGTGCCCGGCCGCGCTCCGTCGCGGTCGGACGTACGATGCTCCGTCCCACACAAGATACGATCGATGTTTATCGATGTACGCCATATCACTCCCCCTCAAGCGAAGCGTACGTTTTGTTTCACCGTGCGGCCGGATCTTGTAATATAAGCTCCGCACGGTGAAGGAGATGACGTTGACGCTGTGTTATTAGATGCTGGTAGTATGTTCTGGACCGTAGTAGATTCCATACACGGGCTGGGAAATGGCTTCGACGTTTCTTCAGATGAACCTTCGTTATAACACAGATGGGCTGGCTTTAGTCTGTCTATTGATATGACCGCGGTACGCATTGGTAGTTGTATTTTATAGTTTTTTCCATCTGCGCTGCGATGTAACACTAGGTACGGCCCGTCGTATGGTGGTGTGAGTGGACGGCGCACTGTGTCGTTACGCACAAACACATGCGTGCAAGAATCGAGCTCTTTGTATACAAATGTGTTTGTCTTTGATGCTCGTGTTCTTTTCTCTGGCGATAACGACGACATTGTTTCAGCCAGCTGATGAACGAACTCTGAGTCTTCAATGTTCGGCTTTGTAGGCACGAAGAAATCGGACGGAATGCGCAGAGTTGACCCGTAGGTCATTAGTGCCGGGCTGACGGATGAGTCTTCACAAAGGACGGTACGAAGTCCTAGTAGCACCGTAGATAATTCACTGCTCCATTTGTTGCCGGTCGCTCTCGCCATCAGCGCAGCCTTAAGAGATCGATGCCATCGTTCGATCTGACCATTGGCTTGAGGGTGGAATGCGGTGGTACGTATTCGAGTAACGCCAAGTTTTTTCATTAATGCACGAAACAATGACGACTCGAATTGTCTCCCTTGGTCCGTAGTAAGTCGCAGAGGGCAGCCAAAGCGCGTAATCCATCCATCATATACGGCTTTTGCGACTGTTTCGGCGGTGACGTCACGGGTGGGAATTGCTTCGGGCCATTTAGTGCAGCGGTCGATCATGGTGACTAGGTATCGATAGTCATCCGATGGTGGTAGCGGTCCGACGATATCTACGTGCAGGTGTTCAAAACGCGACGCTTCTTCAAATGCGCCGAGCGGGCTGGTTACGTGTCGGTGGACTTTAGCGCGCTGATACCCGATGCATGCCCGGGTCCATGTATTTACGTCCTTGTTAATCGACGGCCAGAAAAACTTTGTTGTCATTATATTTCTTGTTGTCCGTATTCCGGGGTGACTTAATTCATGCTGTGCTTTGAAGGCTGCAACACGGTAAGCCGGTGGTAGATATGGTCGAATATTCGTTGTTGATGTTTCACACCACACGTTCGCGTTTTTGTTGCCCTGAATGTACTGAATGCTCGTACAGAATTGGCTCAAGTAGTGAAGTTGACGTTCTCGCCTCGGCGTGTCGCTGCTATTGGGTGATCTTGTTAGCGCGTACGTCAATGGTTTATGGTCAGTGTAAATTGTAATTTCGTTGCCCTCTATCAGTCGACGAAAGCTCTTCACTGCTGTGTACATCGCTAGGAGTTCGCGATCGTATACACTGTACCTTCGCTGCGTCTCGCTCATTGCCTTTGAGTAAAAAGCGAGTGGTTTCCATTCATTGTCGACCTTCTGGTGGAGGGCCGCGCCAACACAGGTGTCCGAAGCATCAGTGTATAAACACATCGGAGCATTAGTCACCGGGTGCGACAAAATTGTAGCCTCGAGGATGCTTTGTCGGCACTTCTCGAAGGCTTTCTCTGATTCCGGCGTCCATGCTATCGGAGTTTTGTCATTTTTTTTGCTGTTATGAAGGTATCCATTAAGTAATTGTTGTTGCTCGGCTTGGTGGGGTAGACAGCTCCGGTAAAAATTGATCATACCCAAAAATCTTCTCAATTCTTGAACACTAGTAGGCTTTGGAAAATTAATTATGGCTTGTATGCGTTCTTCTGTGGGTTTGATTCCGTCCTGTGAAACTTCGTAGCCGAGGAACTGTATTCTGTCCTTGCCAAATTCACACTTGTCGACATTCAACGTGACACCATATTTGTTCAGTCGATCTAGGACTTGCCACAGATGTTGTTTGTGCTCGGATTCATCCTTCGAGTGCACAAGTAAGTCGTCAACGAAGCAGAAAACATTATCATCTAGCCCACGTAGCACTTCATGCATGAATCGCTGAAAGGTCTGGCCAGAATTGCGCAAACCGACCGTCATTGCATTGAACTGGAACAATCCGAAGGGGGTTATTATAGCCGTTTTCGCAGCATCTTCCTTTTCAATTGGAATCCAATAATATGCCATTTTCAAATCCAATTTTGTAAAGATTTTCTTCCCGTGTAACTGGTACGTAAAATCTTGAATTCTTGGGATGGGGTAACGATCGGGAACTGTCACGGCATTAAGTCTTCTATAGTCGCCACACACACGCAGAGAGCCATCCTTTTTCTTGACAACGTGACGAGGACTGGCCCATGGGCTACTCGACGGTTGGCATATGCCCATTTCCATCATCTTCTCAAATTCTAACTTCGCCGCTTTGTACTTGTCCGGAGGTAGGGGGCGTGGTCTTGAGTAGATTGGTTGTCCCGTTGTTTCTATGCGGTGAGTAACGCTGTGCTTGGATGGATGCTTGAGTGACATTGGTCGTACAACATCTGGGAATTCTTTTAAGATGTCGTGATAAGCGTGTTTGAGGCTGATCACGTAGACTGCTTCTTCTGTGCTCCGTACTCTGATGGTGTTCACACTGAGATCGGTAATGCGGTCGACGAGTTTCCTTTGATGTAGATCAACCAACAACTTGTGTTTTGCCAAAAAATCTGCGCCCAGTATCGATGTCTTGACGTCAGCAACGGTGAATGTCCATTTAAAACTTCTTCGTAGACCTAGGTTGAGCTCCAGTGTTCGCTCTCCGTAGGTACGAATCTCTGTCCCGTTTGCGGCATATAATTTGCGGGCACTTCCGTTCGGCTTCGTAAATTTCTTGTTCTTCACAGCTAATACGGATACGTCAGCTCCCGTATCAACAAGAAATTTCTCCTTGCTTCTAATATCGATGACACATAGGCGGTAACTGGCTTGGTTCACATCGACACCCGCTACAATCGATGTACGTTTTAGTTTTCCTGCTTCTGCTTGGAACACGGTGACTCACACTGCCGGGCCTTATCTCCATATCGCCAGTGGTAAAAACACAGCCAATCGGGATCGCTAGGCTTGCGACTTTCACGTGAACGGGTTCTCGAATGCGAGCGTGACCGGTTGCTTCGGTACGAGTGGCGAGAGGAATGGCGGTGTGGCGAAGATCTCTGGTTTGAACGGATTTCGGCAATTTCCAGTGAAAGCTTCTCTATTTGCTTCGATAAATAGTGGAACTGCAAGCTTTCCAATGTTTTTTGATCTTGAGAACACGATGAACTTGGTATGTGCGAACTCGGGGAGGCTGTGGTTGTAACTGCGGCAACTGTTGCTGGGTCAAAATGTTCCATCATAACGTCGGCCATAGCAGCTAGGCCATCGAGTGCTGACTCGGTGTTCACGGACAGGACGGCACGAACTTGATTGGGCAAATGGTTAAGCCACATAACTTTGAGCGCTTGATCCGTCATAAATTCTCCGCTCAAATCACGCATCTTGCGAAGTAGCTGGCTAGGTTTCATGTCGCCGAGCTCGAGGCCGCTAAGTAACTTCTGTAGACGTCGCTGATCGGTTTCTTGATATGTCATCAACAGTCTATTCTTGAGCGTGGTATACTTCTTTGTTTCCGGCGGTTTCAATATGATATCGCCTATTTGTTCTAAATCGCTGCATCCTAGCAGCGGTATCACGAGATTAAACTTTTGATCTTCTCCAATCTTGCTGGCTGAGATGGCAGCTTCAAACTGCGCGAACCACAGGCGCGGGTTTTGTCGCCAAAACGGAGGCAATCGCGCAGGCAGTGAGATGGTAGCAACATTGCAGTTGCCTGTCGATACTCCTTGTGCGTCGCTAAACTCTTCGGTCTTGTCCATGTTGTCAGGCGATTGTATTCGAATCACGTCGGGGTCACCAATTTAGCTGCCTTGACTATTTCGGGAAGATTAGAGTGAAACTCGAAGAACAGTAAAATCTTGGAATGTATTTCAGATATTTTGGCCTACTAAAGTATACAAATTATTAACTCTAAGGGTTACATACATCAGCTGCAAAACATTTACATCAGCCAATCAGCGCAGACCGACATTACAAAGAAAGAAACACTGCGCTCGGCCGCCCGTGATTTTCTCATATATAAACCCCACGCGCCTTCGCCAACTCAGTGTATTGATTGCATCGACGCCGGCATGTTGTCGTTCCTCGCTTCATATGTAGGTCTTCCGAGCCCGAGGCGCCTACGCAGCGCCGGACTGCGCCAGTGCCCGGCCGCGCTCCGTCGCGGTCGGACGTACGATGCTCCGTCCCACACAAGATACGATCGATGTTTATCGATGTACGCCATAATATAATTATAATTTAATTATAATTAAGATTAAATATAATTTTTAGATTTTTTTTCTGAAAGCAAATTTGGTCAGGGTGAGACGTAGTTATATTTCATTAAAACATGTTCCGCTGTTCAAAAGTTAAAGTATTTTATATTTTAGTGGTTTCATGCTTTGTACAGACATATATGTTACTAAAAAAAATATACACTATATTTAAATAAGGTTAGATATATGATTAGTGCCTGTCTATAGAAATCTAATCTGTGTACATAATAATTACCCAAGCTTATAGTCCCCTTTTTAGTTAGTTCGTATAGCAAGACAAGGATTCGTGTTCTTGAACTGGGTGTCATCTGTGTCTTGTTTGCATATATTTACAAGAAAAAAAACAAGTGTGCTTTAGACAATGAGGTGAAATGAAATAATTATTTATTGTGGTACACACGCTGGAAGTAAAACTGAGATATATGATAACAAAAAAAACCTAACCAATAACATTAAGGTAATAGTGACTGCACGTCTGTTTGCATAAACACTTATGCACTATAATATGCTACGTGGAACTAGCTAGTTCCCATTGAAACTGGCCATCAAGGTTCTAAAATCGGCCCTAAAAGGATAATGTCAGCTTTAAAATTACTGAGAAACGTTATGAAAATTATCCGGTTTAATTTTCCCGAAAGATCTCATATAACAACAAGAAACACTTAATTCCATAAAAGCCACTGAAACTCCAACGATAAACTAGACAATTCAGGCTGAACCTTTTAAACCTAGCACCATTTTCTCCAAGCAAATCCCGTGGAAGTCACTAGAACGATATTTAACGTCGCACATAAAATACTACAAGTGGTCAACTCCTCCCCTCTGTTTATACCAAGAGAAATAACAGCGGAATAACCCGAGCGGAGAAAATGCCTTCTATTTTAAAGTTACACTACTGGACCAGGAGCCCGTGACAAAAATATACCCTTATGTGTTATCAATGCTATCAATGCTCTCACCAGTCTGTAAGTGATTGGCAAGGTTAAGCAATTAGGCTCGCGGTTAGACAGGTGATGACTATATAGATAGATGGGTGACCGCTAAAGTGGGTTAACAGTCGCTAAGCTATATCAGAGGCCTACCAGGTGGCTTGAACAATTGTGACACTAGGGATATCACTGCCCATAAGATAAGGTAAGGATCGATGCTATAAACATTTTTTACTGTTTGCATCATAGTTTTATTTCATGGAGCACTAGCGAACTCTTAAATGTCTCGTTTCTAAACCACACTCAAGAAACTTTTTCCTGGAATGAAAACCGAATAATGATTATGTTCCGGTTAAAGGGTTAAAGATACGGCTTGATTGAAATAGTTTCTACTATTTCAATCAAGCCCCAAATTGTGAGAATGTTTTAAATACTTTTTTTTTTCCTGAACATTATTCGCTCATGGCCATCTGAACCCAAACTAAGCAGAGCTTGTGGTTCGGTAACCAGATAACTCATATACTACTTTTCTTTTGTAAAAACACACTGAATGAATACATAAATAAAACCGGCCAAGCGCGAGTCTGACTCGCACATGAAGGGTTCCGTAGAAGAAAGTATTTCAGTTGATTAAATGAAAGCAAATTGCGGTTTATGACGTATTAAAAAAATAACTACTTGCTAGATCTCATTCAAACCAATTTTCGTTGTTAGTTTTCACAATAATGTACAGCATATATATTTTTTTAGTTTTATCATTCTCTTATTTTAGAAGTTACAGGGGGGGGGGGGGGGACATTCATTTTACCACTATGGAAGTGTCTCTCGCGCAAACTATCCAGTTTAGAAAAAAGTGATATTAGAAACCTCAATATGATTTTTGAAGACCTATCCATAGACACACCACATGTATGGGTACAATGAAAATTTTTTTTTTTTGTTTTAGTTCTATGTATGGCGTCCCCCCAAAATTATTGTTATTTTTCTATTAATGTGTAAAAATCTTAATGCGGTTCACAGAATACATCTACTTACCAAGTTTCAATACTACAGCTCTTATAGTTTCGGAAAAAAAAACATGACGAAGCTATAAGGGTTCCGTTTTTTGCCATTTGGCTACGGAACCCTAAAAATGCGAAAGATCAAAGATAAGTAATAGTAAGTAAGTAAGATAAACCTCCCAGGTGTCGTTAATAAATAAACAGAAGTCTAAATACATGAAAAGTCAGGTCCTTATGTATTCGCTCTTATATCATGGTAAGACACCTTGAATTTATAGCAAATATATGTATAATACGCTGATCAATATTTACGACAGATTGTGGAACCATTCTAATCACTTATACAAAATATATATTTTAAATATAAATATTATAAATGCGAAAATTTATGAGTGTGTGACTGTGTGAGTAAGCTTAACTTAAGCAAGAAAAATAAATGAAATGATTTTTTTTGTTATAGAGACAACGCCCGCACTAAGGAATTTAATCCCTGTATCACGGGGTACTATACAAACATACAATTGGAACAATCATTTATGAGCCACACAAATAGTTGTCCAGCGCGGGACTCGAACCCGGGACACGAAGCGGCGAGGCGACTATCTTAACCGCTGCGCCACACGTGCAGAGTTTATTTATGACATCATACTATACAATAATCTTACCATACATAGCAAAAATTAAACGAACATTAAATAGACTTGCTTCTTGAAGGGTGCCATATCATACCGGATGGAAAATACCCCCACAGTACATTATATACAGAAACACATAAAATTGTAAGTAATACGGCGATAGTTTTCTAATGCGAGCTCTTAATTTATGGCTTCTGTGTTTCGTTTTGTGGAAGTCAGCAAACGAATGAATTCAATTAGGATTTTTATTATTTATTTATTATATTTGAGTTACGAGTAAACAATAGTTATTGCTTCATAGTTATTAATGAAGTTGCTTTTCTTGGGTGTAAAATGCTGGTTAGTTTAGTCAATTTTATTTTAACAACTGTACTCTAATTACAAATATTGTCGTTAATGAACCTGTTCCAGTGTTCATACATACATATATACATAGACTCACGCCTGTTTCCCGGGGAAGGCAGAGACAACGGACTTCCATTTTTCACGATCCTTGCACACCTCTTTCGCCTCGTTTACTGACATTATATTCTTCATACATGCTCACTCATGGTATAGGGCACTTCTGACCTGGCCTTTCTTGAGAACGTCTCCGATTTGGTCAGAGAATGTTCTACGAGGTCTTCCCCTTCCGGTTGTACTATTCATACAAGCCAGATGTACTTTTTTTGTCAATTTTCTTTCATTCATCCTTTCTAAATGCCCAAACCATCTCAGCATACCTTTTGCAATCTTTGTGACTACATCCTCTTTCACACCACAGCGCTCTTGTATTCTGTCTCTCAAAGTACACCGCACATACTTCTCAGAGCTCTCATTCCTACTGCATTTATTTTAGTCTTTCACTTCCATACATTAAATTTCAGTGGCCAATTCTGCTAAAATTAAATAATAAAATCTTATTACTTTAAATAGTTGAGTCTCTTTTTACCAAAAATTACAAAGAAAGATAAAGTCATAACACTTCACGCACATAAGTCATCTGTGCAACTCCGATATGGCTCCGTCTCAGCATTTGATACAACATTGTATGGATCTAGAGCTAATAATTCCAATGGTGCAAGACATTTACCATACATATCATTGCCTTAAATATCTTTATCGCGAACAATTCAAGTATTTATATTATACTTCTAAGTATTGATTCGATTTTAATAACAAATCATTTAAGATGCTGGTCACCAATGCGCGTGCTATCATAAAGTATGTGCTATCATTTTAACCAGTAGACCGAGGAGTATAAAACCACGAAGTATACTTTAAATATAACTAAGTTGCCAAACAAACAATCACCATAGTTTATGAAGACTTGTGGTACCCAGCATTCAAGCTTTGCCGACAGTTACTATCATTACGCTGTAGAAAGACAGGCGGTAATCAAGGTCTACCAAGAAATATACACCAATATATATGAATCTCAAATTGTGACTGTACCAATAATATTAAAAATATACATTAATAACCTAGTTTCCTCTCTTTTACCGAACACTTTGCTGTACCCAACAGAGTCTATAATAAATACACAACAACCTAACATCTGAAAATTGTGGAACGAAATAAACTATTAAATACCTTAAAAAAAATCAGCTTCGTCAAGAAAGTGACAGTGAGAAAAATAATTGCAATAAAAACAAGATTAGAATAACTAATTTGAAAGTTCTGCATTGTTTTAATCCCACTTTGTATAAAGATTTTATCCAGTAAAATATTTTTCTATTCATTATTATTCTGACCCTGGCCCAACGTAGTATTAAGCAGAATCTGTTACTGCACATTTCGAAGTAGGTATTTAGAGTGGTTTTTTAAAAGACGCGTCAGTAGATTATCTACGCGTCAAAAAGCAATTAACTCTTAAAAAGGACAAAATCAGGTCAGTGAAATATCGTGCTATCAACGCTCACCTAATTTTATCCCAACTGCCAAAATTACTACCTCACCCTATTCTGCAACAAACCCCCATAAAATGGGAAAAATATTTCCACACCAAGAAATAAAAACAGGTGGCAACCCTAAATTTGAGTGAAGTTGCGCTAAATGTCCTCGCGCGGTAGGGTTGTGTAGGTAATTATTTCGACGTGTCATTTTACTTATTAATTAAAGTATTCCAAAGGCACCGTAGTTACAACTAGAAATATATGATGTCCTCACTTTTAGCTTACTTACTTACTTTGTACTTTCCTACACCTTTTTTGGAATATGAAGGCCCTTATTTTGAAACTTTGTGCTATATCATACAGACTAGTATACCATCAATTCAAAATAACGTAACGTCAGAATGTTGCAATTACACTTAATAATATAATTATAACGCCAGTCAATCTCATCATATTCCGTAAATAAACGATTTGATTTAGTTTGATTAAAAAAACATGTTCTCAGAAAAACCGGCCAAGTGCAAATCGGGCTAGCGCACGTAGGGTTCCGTACCATTCCGTACCAATCTTCAAAAAATCACGTTTGTTGTATGGGAGCCCCCTTTAATATTTATTTTATTTGTTTTTAGTATTTTTTAGGTTATAGCGGCTACAGAAATACGTCATCAAAATTTCAACTGTTTAACTATCAGGGTTCATGAGATACAGCCTGGTGACAGACGGATAGACCGACAGCAAAGTCTTAGTAATAGGGTCCCGTTTTACCCTTTGGGTACGGAACCCTAAAAATTAGAGGTATTCTCAAAAAAATATTGGTTTAAAGTACCTTAAACCATTGTTAACCGTTATTGCATTCTGTGAAAAAATATTATAATTAAGCGAAACAATTTCTATTCCAAAACTGATATAATAAAACGGCTGAAGCCGTTTATAGATTTTTGTCCATTTATGGCATTCACTGCGAGTTTTGTTCAATAAACGCGGAACTGCAATATATACAAACACTAACGGTATGACAACGAATAACGAAAACAAATTAAAAACATAAAACACGTTGGTTTTGTTGCTATGAACTTTTAAACTGAAATGAAGTGAAAAATACATCCACATTTCATAAGTTTGTTAGTCATATTATTTCGTTTTAACTTCAACGAGCTAAAGTGCGCTCTAGGGATGTGCCAACTACATAAATATTCAAAATTACCATAAATATAAGTTATTGGGATACCATTTTGATAGCTGGCCAAATTACAAGATTATGAACGGTACTGAAAAATTAATGGAATGGAGTGGCTTTATCTGAACAAACCAGGCAATGCAATTTATCCAGGCAATTTATATAATGTGAATGAGAAGAGATAATCCTAGAATTTCGTTTATTATTCATCATGATTTGTGGATGATACCAGCTAAATATTTTGTAAATGTGAAATTGACCTTTTTGGCCAAAATTACGCAAAAATATTATTGCTCAGATATATTTATGCCAATTATTAGTAAACTGCCTATTATGCTATATATGTATTATTTATTTAATTAAACGGAATTTAATATTATTATACTGTATTGTGTAACAAAGTGAGGGTTGCTAAGTTAAATATCTAAATTAAAATTAAGTTAGTTAAATTAAATTAATTATTAAGATATATATATTTGCGCCAGGACAAAGAATGTTTAGTTCAAAATTATGAGAGTTTGAAATATAACAACAAACTTGAAAAACCTTTATGTAATGATAATCTAAACCTACTCGTTTCCATAAAATGCCCGGCAAAACTTCATATAAAAAACATATAAGCATACTTAACTAATTACCAAACATAAAAAAGCAATTAAAAATAATAATCTGTATTCAAATACAAAAGGTAGCAATTTAAGTAAACTAAAATATCCATATATTCGAGTATCCGTGTGTACAGTATCCAACAACATACACAGCTCTAGTTGCCATTTGACAGTTTAAAACAATAATGTCACAGCTAGCGAGTATATACGCTTTAAATTTCACTTAAAATAACGAACATCACAAAATGTAAAAGCCCATAAGCATACTCTTAAACAATGAGCAAACATTCAATAAAAATCAAATAAAAATTAACAATCTGTTGACAAATACAAGTGGTAGCAATTTAAGTAAACTAACAGAGCTAAAATATCCGTATAGTCGAGTATCCGTTTGTACAGTATCCAACAACATACACAGCTCTAGTTGGTGCCGGCTTGCCACTTGACGCCGGTCTAACAGTTTAAAACAATAATGTCACAGCTAGCGAGTTACGCCTACTCAATAGCTTAGAACCATCTTTAAAAAACAACATAACAGAAACAAACATCAAACGTTCGTTAAAAGTACACTTCGTTAACACGCTGTAGAATTATCTATCTGTCGTATATTGTACTTCACTAATAAATAGGAACTTTGTAATCGGGTAGATTGTAAAAAAAGAGATTGTTATCTACCGTCTCATTATTAATCAAATTAAGTTGTTAGTTATTATTTACTTTACATTATAATATCTGTTTCGTTAGTTTTAAATAGAACTTGTACCTAGTATTCCGGACAAACCTTCGTGGTTTTTGGTCTACTTTTGTATTGTTTTATGTGTTTTTATACTTACAATAAATAAATAAAAAAAAAAAAAACACATACCTACTAAATAGTGTTAACTATTTATATTAATATAAAGTTTTTGTACGGGTTAACAGTTTAAAACAATAACGTCACAGCTAGCGAGTCATATATAGCCTATAAATTTCACTTAAAATAACGAACAACGCTAAATATAAAAGCACATAAGAATACTTAAATAATTGCCAAACAAAAAAAATCAAATGAAATGAACAATTTGCTTTCAAATACAAGTGGTAGCAATTTAAGTAAACTAACAGAACTAAAATATCCGTATATTCGAGTATCCGTGTGTACAGTATCCAACAACATGCACAGCTCTATTTGGTGTCGGCTTGCCACTTGACGCCGGGTTAACAGTTTAAAACAATAACGTCACAGCTAGCGAGTCACATATACTAAATAGTGTTAACTATTTCTTTATGTTAATATATAGATTTTGTAACTTTAATGTATTAAACATGACATGTAGAACATGGTTATGATTTTATTAGCATCGTTGGTCTAACGGTTGGGTGTTATTTTTAAACATGACGTTTTAAGCTTACTTGACGACAGAGGCGAGTGGTGTCTAAACTAAATTTTTCTGTAACTGGAACTCTTTTTTCTTAAAGACAACGCCCGCATTAGGGTATCTCATCTCTGTGTCGTGGGGTACTTTACAAACATATAACAGATTTACATCCAGACTCAGAGCAACTATTTGTGGGTCACAAAAATAATTGTCCGGCGTGGGACTCGAACCAGAGACACGAAACGGCGAGGCGACTGTCTTAGCCGCTAAGCCACACGTGCTGTCCAAATTGAGATTGAAGGATTGGTTCTATAGGATTCTTAAGATTTTATTTAGCAAAAATCCTTAAATATCCCTCGGCACAAGTTTCCCTACGGTTGCAGAGTGGAGATTACTTCCATAAAATCTTAAGTGTTGTTTAAGATTTTTTGCAAATTTTCTATACGATACTACTCTTCAATTACTCTGACTATATATATATTTTTTTGTTGAAGTTTTCAACCATTAAATGCCATTTTCGACGCCATACAAGTTTGAGTGCGGCGTGAGGCTGGAGGGGCTGTTCCTGTTCCTGTGCCGAAACTTCTTAATCTGTATGTAAACGCGCTTGTGGAGGAGCTCAGCGGCACACATGGCGGCTGCCATATTGATGAAGTCTGCCTTAATAATATTAGCTTCGCAGACGATATGGTGCTGCTCAGTGCTTCTGTAGGTGGACTGTCGCAGCTGCTCGACATTTGCACTAAATATTTTGGACAACACGGGTTGGTGTACAACGTAA
This sequence comes from Pseudoips prasinana, assembly GCA_951640165.1. Lineage (NCBI taxonomy): Eukaryota > Metazoa > Arthropoda > Insecta > Lepidoptera > Nolidae > Pseudoips > Pseudoips prasinana. Next base: position 32,023,511 of record OX621252.1, read on the forward strand.
AGAAGAGTGAGTTGATGGTCTTTCAGGTCCGGGGAAGGTCCCTAAGTCAAACCTGACTGAATGGCCAACCCCTGAGTAGGGTAGAACAGTTTAAATACCTTGGGCACTTGCTAACCCCGGATCTGAAAGACGATAATGACATAGAAAGGGAGCGTAGAGCGTCGTCTGTTCGTGCAAATATGATAGCACGCAGATTTGCTCGCTGTTCAAGAGACGTCAAGATCACCCTGTTCAGGGCATTTTGCACGTCCTTCTACGCGAGCAGTTTGTGGGTGAATTATACGCAAAAGAAGTACGGCGCTCTACGCGTCCAATACAATAATGCATTCAGGGTGTTGTTGGAGCTGCCTCACATCTGTAGCGCTTCAGGGATGTTCGCCGAAGCGCGCGCGAATTGTTTTTATTCAACAATGCGCAAGCGGTGCACAGCCCTGATGCGCAGGGTGCGGGTCATACCAAACAGTATCCTGAACGCCTTCGCCCAGCAATTCGACTGCCAGTACATGTATCACTGTGTTTTGATTGTTTTGTTGCATTGTATTTTAATGTTTTAATGTTAATTGAAAAAGGCATGCTGAGATGGTTTGGCCATTTAGAAAGAATGAATAAAAGAAGATTGACAAAAGAAGTATACCTGGCCTGTGTGAATGAGACAACCAGAAGGGGAAGACCACGTCGAACATTCTCTGACCAAATTGGAGATGTTCTCAAGAAAGGGCAGGTCAGAAGTACCCTAAACCGGCGACTATGTATGAAGAATATAATGACAGTAATCGAGGCAAAAGAAGTATGCAAAGATCGTGACAAATGGAAATCCGTTGTCTCTGCCTACCCCTCTGGGAAACAGGCGTGAGTCTATGTATGTATTTTAATGTAATTGTTCTGTATATTGTTATTTTAAAGTATTGTATTGTATTAGTGTATTTTTATGATTGGTCCTTATTGGCCTTTAATTTAATAAATAATCATTAATGCCTATTTCAAACTGCTGAAAATAAAGGTCGAGTAAGCTAAACTGGTGCCTTGAAACAAAAGAAATGGAACGGTGAAGTATCATCCGTTTTCTTATGATAAAAGTAAATCAGTTCAATTTTGGCGGAGGTAATTGGAGAATACAAACTCTTATATTTGTCTATATACGCATTGCTTTCATTTTCACAAGTATCGATTAAGAGCGAGACAGTCTCAGTTGAAGGGATTCCTCTTAAATCTCATTTGACTTAAGATAAGACTGATGTCTTGCTATAACTATTATTTTGTACTATTTATTTTGTGATGACCCTGCCATTTTCACAAAGCATAACATTTAAACCACAACATTACAGATTTAGACAAAACTATTCATATTACATTATTAACATTAACTAAAAGCACACCAAACCGATAGCTTACCGCAAATATGTGTGAACTTACCACCAATTTAAGCACTCGAATAGCAATTGGAACTAAATCTAGACATTTACCCATTTAATATAGTCAGTCAATTAGAAGCTATTGCTTGAAATGGATACTATTAGCGTATACCTCATATGTACGTGTAGTATTCGTCATCGTCTTATCCCGCTCGCCATCCAATAATTACTGCTGGCAAACCGATCAATTTTCTCGTATTATTAGTACCTTGTGTGTTAATATGGAATTACCTTTTCTGGCCTATTGTTGGGTCGATAGTGAACCTGTCTGCTACGCCAGGTCGTGAGTTTGATCCCCAACAAGGTTTTATGTGTTAATTGCATTTTTGCATGATTATTCTTCTTATGTTTCTGGGTGTAATAAAAGTTAGAATTATGTATGGCTCTGGAATTATCCTCATACATGACTTTAACCGCATCATTGGAGTATGTCGAAGTGGGCGCGTATTCGTGTGGGTGGGTGTTAAAAGTTGCCAGCGCTAGAAATTATAGGTTTTGATAACGCGGCATCTACAAAGGTTGGAAATAGGAGGGCTGCCGGAAACTGGGGGCCGGAGATTTAATTGTGTCCAGCATTTTGAGGGCATATACCATAATCGCCACGCTTGGCAGAAGCATGTAGACCTAAAGATATTTTTAACAATACCTTATTTCATACGACATCAATACTCGGACATTTTGACGACGCATGGATACCTGGACTGGCAAATAAAAAGCAAAATGAAGAGACACCAAAAAACTTTTAGTAAAAGTATATAATAGTCAAATATTATTATTATGTCGTTGTAGTTGTGAGAGAGCCAAAACCACAAAAATAATTTAACTTACTTGGATACTACATTTCTACTACTTCTGTGTTTGAGCAATGCGAACCGCCCAGTCACACTACTTCTTACTTGCCAAACTGGCAAGTAAGAAGTTGGGCGTCCTGAATAGAGCTAGGCGGTACTTCACTCTAAGACAGTGGCTTGCGCTATATAAAGCACAAGTCCGCCCGCACATGGAGTATTGCTCACATATCTGGGCAGGAGCCCCTAAATACCAGCTCGACCCACTTGACTCCCTCCAAAGGCGTGCTATTAGAATCGTTGGGGATTCCAATCTTACGGGCAGATTGGAGTCGCTAGAGCAGCGGAGAGACTTCGGATCTCTCTGCGTGTTCTACCGTCTCTTTCACGGGGAATGCTCTGAGGAACTGTTTGAGCTGGTGCCACCGTCCTCTTTTTATCATCGGACCACGCGCACTCGCAGTAAGGTTCATCCGTATCACCTGGAAGCGATCTCGTCAAGGACGGTTCGCTTTCAGCGTTCATACATCCCACGTACGTGCCGGCTCTGGAATGAATTACCTGCTGCGGTGTTTCCCCAGCGCTACGACATGTCCTTCTTCAAACGAGGTTTAAAAAGAGTACTAATATCACGGTAGGCAGCGGTTTGCTGTGCCCCCTGGCACTGCGAATGTCCATGAGCAGCGGTTACCACTTACCATCAGGTGGGCCGCTAGCTCGTCTGCTTACTAAGGCAATAAAAAAAAATAAAAAAAAGTCACATCCTCTTACCCGGTTGTTCCATGAAAAGACTTGTTTCATAGTCTGGTTGTTTCAAGCTGACTAAACCGCTAAGACTATCGGTGGCTAAAAAGTTTTTGCCATATCTACTATTGGAATTAAACAGAACTACTCACTTGAGTCCTACTTAATGAGCTGTTATATTTGATTCATAAAATATACCTTTGGTGCTTTTTATCTATATCATTCTGTCTCCCACTTTGATCTGGAGTAAAAGTAGAACCACTATTTCTAACTCTTCTTTGTTTCTTTCGGATTAAGTTCGTTGCGGGATCCAAGACAATTAAAGCGTGTCCACGGGACGTGCCTGAGCTTCACTGCTTAGTATCATTTTATTGTGTGACCCTGTTGACACGCGACTCTAGAGTATATAAAACGTTTCTCAGTTTAAAGCTTTTCCCAAAAAATACATACAAATAACATATGTGATTAAAAAACGTTTAAAGAGTTTCAAAACAATTTTTAATTAACCATAGTGCTCTTATCTCAGTTATAACGCGCCCAGACCCAGTTAATTGTCTCCAATTATAAAAAATAGACTGATAAACATACTTATATATTTCTAAATACATATCTATGTATGTATATACATAGGTAAAAATAAAATAAAATAAAAAAGGTTTTTATTCACGTAGACTTTAAAAAAGCGCTTGTAAATAGTCAGAACATATTCGTAGTAATATATAATTAATTTATAATTATTTCTAGGTACATATAGATATTTAGGTAGACGGATTGTAGGAAATAATTTACAATAAGATTTATTTTATAACAGTAACGATATTTAACTAACTTAAATTAAGTTATTGTCAAGGATCATGTGTAGGTTTAATTATCAAAATTTTAAATTTTAGCTATATTTTACTACATATTGTCGAATTGTTCTGTCTATATTAAGGTACGAATTAAATGTTATCATTATGGCGGACCTTGTGTTTATAACGACGGTCGCGCTTTAATGCTACCACCAATCCAATGCGCCCCAACTGAGAAGACTCAGCGAAACAAACATTCGTACAAATAATCGTGCTCATCACATAAATATTTTTTCTGGGTGGGGATTGGACCTACAACTCTGGCTATACAGTCAAGACTTGGCTGTCAGACCACTATAACAATAGGCTTGTGTGACGACTGTTTTGTATTTTGTATATATAGAGAGTCCTAGTTAATTGTCCCCAGTTATTGACATTTATCGCTCTTAAAATTTACCGTTCCTTAAATGGAGCCTATTGCAAAAACAGACACAAAATATATTATTGACGCTATTTTTACAATAGGCTCTCTATTGAGAAATGTTACATTATTATATAACTTTCCTCAAGTAAGAGCTTTTTGTAAATATACTCACAAATAAAATCTATTATTGAGGCTTACGTAAAGAAAAGGAACAAATTAAAACAAAGTCCTTATCCTTATTCCAGTGATAACACTCCCATTACTAGTTAAATGTGGCCAATTATTGACATTTTTTTTGTATGGGGCAGTGCCTATGACAGTCGCCTCACCGCTTCGTGTCGCGGGTTCGAGTCCCACGCTGGACTATTATTTGAGGGACCCATAAATGGTTGTTCTGAGTCTGGATGTAATTTGTGTCCGTCTATTGTTTGTTTGTAAAGTTCCCCGCGACACAGGGATTAAATTACCTAGTGCGAGCGTTATCCTAAAAAAAAAAAAACTTATCGCTCATTAAAAATATTGTGTCGTTAAGTAACGTTTCTCAATAATTATTTCTTAATAGTATCTATTATTGAACTGAATTACGTGTTGGCGTAGTAGATAGATACTTGCCTTTCACGTCGCTGGTCATGGGTTCGATTCCTACCCGGGACAGATATTTTTGTGCATGAACATGTCTGTTTGTCTTGTGTCTGGGTTTAATTATCTAAAGTATGTATTTACAAAAGAAAAGTTATATATGTAATTTCTATAGTACAAACTCTGCTTAGTTCAGGATCAGATAGCCGTGTGTGAGTAATGTCCCCAATTATTGACATTTATCGCTCATTATATACATCGTGTGATTGTGTAAAGTACCTTAAGTAAGAGTCTAATACAAAAATAGACAGAAATAAAATCTATTACTGAAGTAAACGTAAAAATACAAATGTCAAACTAAAACATAGTGCTCTTACTCCAGTGATACGCCCCCATCCCAGTTATGTGTCCCCAATTATTGACATTTATCGCTCAATAAATATAACGACTTATTATGTAAAGTTCCTTAAGTAAGAGTCTATTACAAAAATAGACACAAAAGAAATCTATTACTGAAGTAAACGTAAAAATGCAAGTTTCCAACTAAAACACAGTGCTCTTACTCCAATGAAACGTCCCCTATCCTAGTTAAATGTCCCTAATTATTGACATGTATTGCTCAAAGTTTATGTAAAGTTCCTTAGGTAAGAGTCTATTACATAAATAGTCACAAATAAAATCTATTACTGAAGTAAACTTTGTTCTTCCCCTTCAAATTATATTTAATAAATGTTTACGCGAATGAACTTTTCCTGATATCTGGAAGCGTGCATTTATCACCTCAGTATACAAAAGTGGCGATAAAAATAACATTAAAAACTATCGCCCTATCTCCGTTTTGTCCGCCTTGGCTAAGCTTTTTGAGAGTCTTGTGCACAGCGAGCTATACCCAAATATCCATCAACTTATTGTACGTGAACAGCACGGATTTGTTAAGCGTCGCTCGACCACCACCAACCTCATGCTGTTTACGAACTATATTTTTCAATGCATGGATACTAAAACTCAAGTTGACGCTGTGTATACTGATTTTCAGAAGGCTTTTGACAAGGTGGACCACAAATTACTTTTAAATAAAATTGCTTACAACGGCATTCGAGGTAATTTATTACGATGGTTTATATCCTATATTTTCAACAGAACTCAGAAAGTCGTCAACAACGGCTTCGAATCTTACTTAATTATTCTTACTTCTGGCGTTCCCCAAGGCTCAATGTTGGGCCCCCTTCTTTTTATATTGTTCATAAATTATATCGCTGACTGTTTTCAAAATTACCATTTTTTTATTATGCGCTGATGACATAAAAATTTATAAATCTTGTACAAACTATCGTGATTGTTTACTTTTACAAGAGGATCTAAATAAACTTTGTCAATATTGCTCTCATCATAAACTTCAGCTTAGCATTCCAAAATGTAAAATAATAACGTATACAAAAACATTATAACTCATAATCATACTTGTAATAGCATAAATTTACAAAAAGTCGATTATATCCGTGATTTAGGAGTTACACTGGATTCTAAAACATTTGGCTTTGACATGCGATCCTCAAAAGACTTTAAACGTCCTCTCACGTATTTATCTTTGTACAAAGCTTTAATCCGCTCACAACTTGAGAACGCAGTCCCGATCTGGAGTCCTATTTATGAAGTTTATATTAAACGACTTGAAATGGTACAGAAGAAATTTTTACGTGCTATGCATTACCGATGCTATCATTCAAAACTCCATCATCCGCAGCTTCTTAAAAAATACAAAATCTTAAGCCTGGAGTCCAGAAGGAAACTTCTTACATGTTTGATGCTGTATGGTTTATGCAATAATAAAATTGACTGCTCTAACATCACAAATCCATTGTGTTACTTTGTACCTAGATCTGTGATGCGGCGAGAGGCGCGTGTTCCTCGGCTGTTCTACACTACAAGGTGCCAAACTAACACCGGAGTTCGGGCGCCTCTTCGTCGCCTTGTAGAGACATACTACTCTGTCAAGAAAGTACCGGGAAAAGATCAATAATATATAAAATGTTTGTTATTCATCCAAATTTATTTTAGCACCTTCAAAATATCGTCCCCGTAGAGGGAAAATTAAATAACTCTGATTTTGTAGTTCTGAGATAAACGCGATTTAGTGTTTTTTTTTTAGTTAATGTACATTTGTAAGAAAATGTGAGACAATTTTGATGTCGGTGTTTTTATATTTTGTGGACCTGATAACCTTTTACATTATGCTTTAACAAACTGAACACTATCTTTAACTATAACTAAATAACAAATTAAAAATCAAGTTGTTTAATTTTGCCACAACTTTTTTTATAACGTAACAACGATTAGCTACTTATTTCGGCTATTTATTTAGTTTTCCTACAACTAAATACATTTGGTAGAGTAAATTTTGGTGAAATAAATGGAGTTATTGAATTTATCAAGCACGAAATATTTTTAAACGGAAAACTTAGTGGTTTTGTACGTTATTATTACTTTGATATTTATTGGTCTCATATGAAAGAAAAGCTGTATTATGATATTAATAAAGTTATATTAAGGAATAAATAGAAAAGTAAACTAAAATTTAGAAAAAAAATATACTTATATTGCCACAAACTTAAAAAAATAAACAATATCATATCAGCCAAAAGGTCCACAGCTGGACAAAGGCCCACGATTGCCGGTCTTGCGCTATTCGCATCCAACAGTTTCCAGCGACCCGCACAAGATCATCCCATCTTGTAGGGACCTGCCCACGCTGCGTCTTCCAGTTCGTGGTTACCACTCGAGAACCTTTCTGCTCTAACGGCCGTGGGTTCTACGTTCTATGTGCCCGCCCACTGCCACTTCAGTTTTACAATTCTTTGGGCTATGTCGGTGACTTTGGTTCGCCTGCAGATTCCGACATTTCTGATTCGATATCGCAAGAAAACTCCGAGCATAGCCCTCTCCATTGCTCTTTAATCTAATAAGGCTCATAGTGAGCGACCACGTATCTGGTCTGTCATCAAGTCATCACTGGCAACACACACTGGTTGAAGACTTTCAACTTGAGACACTGCGGTATTTTGGACGACAAGATGTTACGTAGTTTCCCGAACGCTGCCCAGCCGAGTTGGATTCTACGATGGACCACCTTCTCGAAGTTAGAAATACCTAGTTGGATGGTCTGTCCTAGGTAAATATAGTTTTCTACAACTTCGCGTGCAGAGTCTCCAACCTTCAATTGAGTGGGGTTGGAGGTTTGGCATGATTTTCGTCTTATCCATGTTCCTTTTCATGCCCACTTGTTGAGAAACTCTACTGAGGTCATAGAGCATTGTACCGAAATCTTCCATGGTCTCAGCCATGACTACTATATCATCGGCAAATCGTAAGTGAGTGATATACTCGCCATTGACCAGAAGCTTGAAGACATCTTCCAATGCAGCGACGAACACTTTCGGAGACGTAACATCTTCCTGTCTCACACCTCGCTGCACTTGCAGCGATAGGTTTCGAGTTTTGGTCCTGGAGTCGCACTAACATTGTGGCGTTTTCATACAAATACTTTAACACCTCGATTTACCGGTAGTAGATTTGGCACCTTAGGAGAGACGAGAGCCCAGGTTTCGATAATCTAAGGCTTTCTCATAACTATCTACTACTATAAATCACAAACTGTTTTGATTATCTAGTACTGTGTTTGATTATCTAGTATGACGGAGTTAAATAACTTCTGAAAGGCCCGTAGGATTGGTGTATTATATCCACCTTCAGAAGCTCTGCTGAAGCTCCATCATCACCAAGAACCTTGTTGTTCTTAAGTTGTCTGAGAGCCATTTTAATCTCGTACAGGCTGACGTCCGGGTGTCTTCAGTGTAATGTCGGGTTGATCGTGCTCCATCCAAGACATGACTTTTGGCAGGTGACTGCGTTGTCGTATATAACTGTCCATAGAATTCTCAATCTCTCACAGCAACTCCGGTTTAGACGTGACGATTGCCGTGCATCCTCAGTCTTCAACTTCGTCAGTTGGGTTTGTCCAACAGACAGATCTCTTACGAACACTTTAGAGCCTTTGTTCCGCTCGATGGCTTCTTTAATACTATGTACTTGTATTAAATTGACGCGTGTCACGAGTCAAAGACTTTGAGATCTGTCTGTTGAGCAGCCGGTATATAGTATCATCATCTGAGGATGTCAGAACCATTTTCCGTATTACTTCCATAAGTTGCAGGGCAAAGTCTATTTGTACGCTGGGCCTTGAAGACCTTAAACTCAGCCGTATGGACAGCTTCTACGAGCCTGTCGTAGTATGAGTCCACTTCCTCGCAGTCTGCTAGGCATTCGAAACGGTTTCGCAGTTCGAGCTGAAATGGTGGGTTTTGGACGTGGATAGGTAAAGGTCGGCGCGTAGACTTTATCAGTCTGGACCTCTGGAGCTTGACATTAGATTCAATGAGCCTCTCACCAGTCTGTGATCGCTCCCGGTTTTAACCGCATTGATCACAGAGACGTCATTAAACGTCTGTCGTCTCGTCGACAAGATAAAGTCTATCTCATTTTTGTTTTTGCCATCGGGGCTCACCCAGGTCCATTTGCGGCGATCCAGCTTCCTGAAAAAGGAATTCATCATAAAGAGTCCCTCCTTCTCCATGTCGGCCAACATTTGGCCCCGAGGGTTCCGGTCTCCAGTTCCAAATTGCCCCACTCTCATTCCCGAATCGTTTACCCAGCTTCGCGTTAAAGTCCCTCATGACCACAGTGAAATAAGTGTTAGAGGTATGTATGGCTCTAGAAATATCCTCATACATGACCTCAACCTCATCGTTGGAGTGCGTTGAAGTCGGCGCGTAAACCTGTTTGACCTTCAACGAATACGTTATAAGTTACGTTATAAGGTATGCCGCCCTAGTCGACACACTCTCGAGTTTCACTACGTTCCTTGTGGACGAGGGACTTTTGAACTATGAACTCGACATCACCTTGGAACAGTTCGTCGCCCTCGCGGAAATGTAGCAGGTGCCCAGATTTTAGGATTATCGTGGGGAGGACCCGATATTCCTAAAAACTCTCTTTGTACTTCAGACAAACCTATGATATCCCAATGTAACCTGCTCAGTTCCTTCTCCAGTTCAATGATATTCTCGTCGGTCCACTGTGTGTGAGTGTTATATGTTGCCAGGGCCAGACGTTGTCGGTTTTGGTAACATGGCATCTGCCGGGGATTTTTAGCACCCCGGTTTCTTTTTACTTATTTCCTGTTTCTATTCCTGAATCTGTTATCCCAGCGATTGTGATATTGTGTTCCATTATTCTTCTATCAGGGTGCGACTAATAATTAGTCAATAGGGATTTCAATAAAAGCTCAAGTTGTTATAATATTACTTGTTTCATCTTTAGAATCTCTCGAAAAAATCGGGTTTATTCGTTCAAATCTCTTAACTCTTTTTTTCTTCTTAGCCAGTGAAATATTGATGTCTATTAAAGAACTAAGTTTCCTTTTTATTTTATTTTCTTCTTTGTGTCCGTCCATGTAGATCCAGAATCGGAAAAAAGTTCTTCATGAAATGAGACTTGACCCTCTGATTACCTTTGATGACAACTTAATTTATTTAATTTTATTTGCCTATGATCTTATAATTAATCATTATCTAGTTGTAGAAGAAATAAATGACATCAAGTATTTATAAATTAGGTACGTTATATCAGAATTCAGAATCGCAGAATTAAATAAATAGAGTTATTTAGTTTTCCTAGAACTAAGTTAGTTTTGTGAAAGAATTTATAAGTTGAGGAAAAATTCAACAACTCAAGTTATTTAATTTATTTGACATTCATCTTGTCATTGATCACAGTTATTGATTTATTTACTGAGTTATTTAGTTTTCCTTTAAACAAATTGTGTTTGTCTGAAGATATTTATTATTCCATCTGTCATGACCTGTCTGACAAAAATGGCTATATCTTTGGAACGGAATAAGATACGAAAACGCTTGTAAGGCTCAAATATGCGGCAGGTTTTAGGTGTTTTGGAAATAGGATAAAGTCAATTTCGCCAAAATCGGAGTTATTTAATTTTCCAACTACGGGGACGATATGCTCCCTCCGAAACGATACACTTACGCCAACGAATAATCCATTCATCAAAACATTTTTTAAACGCTGCTTTCGGAATTGAGTTCATTTCTCGCCGCGAATTCTCCTTTATGTCCTCTACCGTTTGATATCGGGTACCACGAAGTGGTAATTTGAGTTTAGGAAAATGAAAGAAGTCAGCTGGAGCCATATCTGGTGAATATGGTGGTTGCTGGATGGTATTTGTTGAGTGTTTGGTCAAAAGTTCGTTCACAATGATGGACTTGTGCGAAGGCACATTATCGTGGTGCATAATCTAAGAATTTTTTTTCCACAAATCTGGCCTTTTTTGTCTAATTTGCTCTCTTAAACGGCGCATAACGCTCATATAATATTCTTTTCTTTATTTACCGTTCGACCTTCCGGTAAGAATTCAGAGTACACAACACCGCGATAGTCAAAGAAAACAGTCAACATGAATTTGACTTTTGATCGTCTTTGGCGTGGTTTTTTCGGTTCAGTTGGAAGGCGCCACTCCGAAGCTTGTTGACTAGTTTGCATGTCAAACTCGTAAACCCATGTCTCGTCACCAGTAACGATGCGTTTCATGAATGTTGGGTCGGAATTGACTCGTTCTACCATGCCCTCAGCGACTTTCATGCGATTGAGTTTTTGGAGAAAATTCAGATCTTTTGGGACTAGCCGAGCGGCAACATGTTTCATACCCAAATGATTAGTTAAAATGGTACGAATTGACTCGTGAGATACAGAAAGTTCGGCGGCTATCTCTCTCAGAGTTGAATGAGGATTTTCAGTCACTATTTCCTTCACTTTTGCGATGTTAACTTCAGTTGCAGACGTTGATGGCCTACCAGAGCGAGGCAAATCTTTCATCACATCTCGACCGCTTTTGAACGCTTTTAACCACTCATAAGCACGAGTTTTTGATAAAGTTGATTCACCGTAAGCCTTCTGTAACATTTTCAGTGACTCCGAACACGAAATTCCATTAGCGATGCAAAATTTAAGACAAACTATTTGTTCGATGTTTTTGTCCATAATGAAATTCGCAATAGACACTATACAACATGTAACGTAATTAACGCACACCCTCAAACACCCCTATTAGAATATTTTGTTATAATCATTATACATACACTGAATTTTTAATTTAACATGTATAAGCATAGTTATTTACTTGATTACTTTCTTGGAATAAAGTTTATTTTTCTTTGTTTTGACTTACGGTCCATTTCAATTTGTTTTGACTGTACGGGGTTAATATGACAATATAAAAATTCCTATATTAAACATGATATAAATCGATTCAGTAAACAATTCTGAACAACCAAATTTTAGGATATGCGTTAATTAAGTTACATGTTGTATATCGTGTGATTATGTAACGTTCTTCAAGTGACAGTCTATTATAAAAATAGTCTCAAGTAAAATCTATTACTGGAGTAAACGTAAAAATACAAGTTTCAAACTAAAACACAGTGCTCTTACTCCAGTGATTACGCTCTCAGCCCCAGCTCATTGTTCCCGATTGTTGACACGGAACGCTCGCTAACTCTATTGTGTAATTATGTAACGTTGCTCAACTGGGTGCCGCGGTATAAGAACAGTTTTTTTTAATTGTCCCTCAGTTTTGTTCTGAATTTAGGTTGCAGTATTTTTTGTTGGGGGAAATATTATTTACGGGTATGTTGTGTGCACTTCCAGTTGGTATTGTGTAAAAGAGTGCAATGTTTTTGTAATGTTTGGAATGACTAATTACCATCCTTCTTTTTTAGGGTTCCGTAAAAAAATGACAAATATGTACGCTTATTTTGTGTATCAGCATGTTCGAAACATTAAAATGTTTTTACATGTTGTTTACGTATTATTTTCTTTCAGATGCAAATATATTATCGATAGCAGTTTTAATAAGTAGGACAAATAAGTGGTTACCAGCCAGTTGCTTTCAAAGGGCAATAAAAGATTTCAAGGTTAAGCACCTGTGCATACAATCAGTCTATAGATAGGTGGTAGCAAAACTGGTTTCATTTTTGGAGTACCGTTATGGAGGTTACTTTTAGCTGTTAGTTAAGTTTTTTTTTTTTATATATGTCGAAGATAGTTAAAAATTAAATTCGGCAACCAAGTTCGACATTTAGTTGGTACTGTACAAAACATTGTTGAGCGTATATTTTGATATTGTAATTAGATTATAGTTGTTAAAAAACAACTGTTATATCTTCACGATAATTCCTGTTAGATTATTTGATGAATTTTAATAGTTACACTATTTGTATTTAGATCCTTTTTGTAAATTGTATCGAGTAAACGCGTGACGTATTTCCGTACGCCATTGAACAGAGCTGTTTGGAGGGAGTGGGAGGCGTGGCCTACCCCTATATAAGAGCTCGCACTGGCTTGTACCAGCAGTACTGCCCGGTGAAGCAGTAAAAGCCGTAAGGCTAACTGCACGCGTCACGTTAAAAAAAAAAAAAAAAAAAAATGTACCAGCAGTCTATCTTCGGGCCTATTGCCTAGACAATACGCTATTCGGGTGATTGTATTGCCACTATACGAACGTAGAATTAAGATTCTGTTCGCCTCCATTTTTGCTTTCTTTATTTTATTGTAATTAGTGTGTAAATTAATCGACAAATCGACAAATTAACAAACAATTGTTAATTTGTGGCTACTTAATCCCAGCAACATGGGAACTCCCAAACTCTGACATACCGCTCTTGGCCCCCGGATCCTAAATATATATATCTTGTGAGAACTAACACACTGCCATCTGGTTCCAAACTGGGCAGAGCCTGTAATATGGTAACCAGCCAACTGATAAACATGCTTACATATTTCTAAATATATACATATTGTAGATACATTGTACCCACACAGAACAAATAATCATGTTCATCACACTAAGATTAGTCACGGGTGGCAATGGAACCCAGGACCTCAGGATAACCAGTCAGGGACAGTTACCATTAGAGCAACAGGCCGGCCAAGCAACCGAAATGAACTTGTGTTTACGAATACACTCCTGCACTAGAATATGCCTTAAGTAGCTCGTCTCCGTTGTAATTGGTCGCCGGAGATTAAACTCGTTCAGGAACACTATTAACGTAAAACTAAAACTATACAAATGACAAGCATAAACAATTAACTTGAAGGATGCAGATGAAACTTCTAAGTGCTTAACTAGTATTTAAAGCCTCACGGTTTTATAAGCGCTTCGGCAGCTTATTGTTAAAATAGCCAAACTGACAATTTACAGTAAAGTGTACATAAGAGACCACGAACCGGAAGACGCAGCGTGGGCAGGCCCCCTACAAGATGGACCGATGATCTTGTGCGGGTCGCTGGAAATCGCTGGATGCGGATAGTGCAAGACCGGCAATTGTGGAGATCTTTGGGGGAGGCCTTTGTCCAGCAGTGGACGTCTTTCGGCTGATATGATGATGAAGAGACCCGTCGTAATTTAAATAAAACCTACTTTTTAATTTCGCAGTATTAAGAATTGCCAAGCTGCACATAGCTCAAGGAAACAACGGCCTTTCGGGGCAGAAAGGTTCTCAAGTAGCAACCACGAACCGAAAGACTCAGTAAGAGCAGGCCACCTACAAGATGGACCTCTGATTTTATGAGGGTCAATGGAAGCCTCCATTTGTGGGTAGCGCAAGACCGGAAAACGTGGAGATATTTTGCGGAAGGCCTTTGCCCACCAGTCGAGGTCTTTTAACTGGTATGATGATGATGAAGACTGGCCATACATAAAGCTTTACAGCAAATACTCAAGTCAAACTGCTTAAAACTAACAAAGCATCAGCATTTACCGGTCACCGTAGCCTAGTTGGTAGTGCTCCTGCCTACGAAGCTGGTGGTCCTGGGTTCGAATCCCGGTAAGTGCAAATATTTGTGTGATAAGCACGAATATTTGTTTCTGAGTCATGGATGTTTTCTATGTATATAAGTATTTATCTATCTATATAAGTATGCATATCGTCGCCTGGCACCCATAGTACAAGCTTTGCTTAGTTTGGGGCTAGGATGATCTGTGTGACATTGTCCCGAGATATTATTATTATTATTTAAAATGCATGTTAGTTAAATATACTACAGTTAAATATAATATAGAAACATATGACGTCACTTGAAGGGTATCTATAGAATCTGCATACTGATGTCTTCCCGGCCAATTTTCGGCCACGGCGGCCATTCTCAATGGACATTAGCCAATTGCGCAGGACATATTATTAAAGTGCACAAGTGTGTGCGCCATCACAGGGGCACTTTCTATTTAATCACTCTCATGATCCGATGGGACGACTAGCGACACGACCGGAAAGAGGTCAGGTACAGGACCGACGGCTTTACGGGCTCTCCGAGGCACGGGGGTGTAATACCGCCAACTTCCAGACTTTGGACTGATTCTGAGAAATTTCTTTTTACGGAAAAATCCCAAAATCACTTTTTGGCCCGACCCGAGATTTGAACCCAGGACCTCATTTTCTGCCGTTGAACAGTTAGTCTCCATACTAACAGTAGTTTCACGAGACAGGTGCAGATCACACCCATTTCAGCTCCAACCGGGTTTATATCTCAAATATGATTAGCTTTCTGAATTATGAATGAATGAATGAATGATTTATTTTGCCAGAATTGTAGTAAACATTACAGGTGTTGTTATTTATATGGTGCTGTACAATTCACTATATAATAGCATGCAAATAAAATGTGTAAATAATTAAGTCTACGCCTATTGATTACCATAATTACATGTCTACATTATAATTACAGTGTTTACATACTTATCTATAATCAATCTATTTAGGCACAGCCATTTCATAAGTTTTAATATTTTTCAAGACATTTATAATTATATTTACTATTAAGATAGATAGATAGATTAACTCTTTATTGTACACCAATATTAAGATCTTACAGTACAGGAGCATGTAAATAAAAAGTATACAATTGGCGGTCTTATCACTAAAATGTGATCTCTTCCAGACAACCAAAGAATGGAAAATAATAGGGATTATTTAAGAGGGCAGTTGTCGGTGTACGTATACTTTGTTAACAGTACCCGTTGGTACTCAGTACAAGAGCCTACTATTTACACTATTTACATACATACTATATACATACATACTATACACATACATACTATACACATACATACACACTATATAAATACATACATACCTATAATAGATAGAAACTTACATATCACAATATTACCTACTTGTATTAAGTACCTATCCCATTATATAAAATTGACAAATATGTCAAATAATTCTACTAATAATAAATAAATTCATAAATACGTGTAACTTATTTCTATTCGGCCTAAAATTATGTCCATCTATGGAATTAGTATTTTCTATTTACTTAATTTATATCTTATATTTAAAATATTTGTCAAGGGAATAGAAACATCTATATTATATTCATGTCTATTGAAGTTAAACTTCTTTCCGCTCGCTTACCTTGGGAAGTAAGCTGATGAATAACGACGAGAGCGTTACAAAAAGAATGACGGGGAAAGACGAACAAAAGTTGAAAGAGATATATATAAGTAAGTAAAGATAGAAAGAGAGATAGAGTTACGTTTCGTATTCTTCTACTTCATTCGAATCCCGGTAAGTGCAAATATTTGTGTGATGAACACGAATATATGTTTCTGAGTCATGGATGTTTTCTATGTATATAAGTATTTATCTATCTATACAATGTGGAGCAGGACGATTGGCATTCCTCTAAACCACGTAAAGAATGGCATGCTCTTTACCCGTATACAAAAAATCAATCAAATCCAATGAATACTTTAGCCACAGGAAATTATTTTTCATTTTCATAATTTTCAACATGATGTAGATCAGAGTCCGTAATAATAGGTAAACGGCCGCCGTCCGCTGCACGCCGCACCACGCCGCGCACTAGGTCAGTGACTTTTCGTAGATAAAGCGTGTTTACTTTTTATGCAGTTGATTCTGCTATTTATTTTGTTTGAAAATTGCAATTTTTCAATTTTCCGTTAACTACTAATCTTCGTGTCTTAAAATGTTTTGATGGACTAGTACTGTGCTCGTTTTAATTTAATGTCGTAGTTCCAGATCCACATTGTATAAGTATGTATATCGTCGCCTGGTACCCATAGTACAAGCTTTGCTTAGTTTAGGCTAGGATGATCTGTGTGACATTGTCCCCAGTTATTATTATTATATTATTATTCAGGGCTCAAGGGATAGAATAAACTCAGTGGAGGATAGTACAAAAGATCCTGAAGTGCTGTATGCAAGTACACGCCAACCAAGATAAGATACGTTTCGTACATAACTGTAGGGGCAAGAGAGAGACAGGTGAATGCACACATTTTCTTTTTCTCTCATGTTTCCTATAACTAAACTTTACTTGAGTCGTGTGTTTTTTACTTTAGCAATCCTTTATGAATTCAAAATCCGTTTGACGGTCACCATAGCCTAGTTGGTAGTGCTCCTGCCTACGAAGCTGGTGGTCCTGGGTTCGAATCCCGGTAAGTGCAAATATTTGTGTGATGAGCACGAATATTTGTTTCGGAGTCATGGATGTTTTCTATATAAGTATGTATATCGTCGCCTGGTACCCATAGTACAAGCTTTGCTTAGTTTGGGGCTAGGATGATCTGTGTGACATTGTCCCCAGATATTATTATTATTATATATTATTATTGATCTGCTATTTCAATCCAAAACCGTCTGAAAGAATAACAAGTACCAGAGCTCCGATTTAAATACGACCACAAAACCAAGAGGATCTTAAAGTCGAAGATCGTTGTAGTTCGTAGTTTTTCTCAATAGCGTGCTCAAGTAAGGAGATTAACTTAGTCAATGACAAGAGTCGAGGAAAGATTTATTGAGATGCAAATTTATTGTGTCGCAGTAAATATTTTAACTTGATTTGTCAAATGAAACTTGACTGATGACCTTTAACTTTCGCCTTCTCTTTCATTTATTCAAAATTGCTGGTAGTTTTTATTCATTGTTAAGAAGACTTAATTCTTAGCATTCTATGGATTCACTGGGCGGAAACCGGGTCCATCGCGTGTTAGAGGAGCGAAGGAGAAGGTTTCATAAATTATTGTAATCTATACATATATTAAAATCGTAGGAAAGTCAAAACTGTACATTGAATATTTTTTTAAAAGGATACTTGTGGCGCGATCTTCAATCGAAATCGAAGCCAAAAATATGGTTTTTAGATTTTTTGTCTGTTTGTATATCCGGGCTAAGCTCAAACAGTACTGCATGGATTTACTTCAAATTTTGCATGAATATTACTGAAAACTCGGGTCAACATATAGGCTACATATTATCACACTATCACCTACGGGGGAGGAGCTGGGATAATTTATAAAGTTTGACGCGGGTAAAACCGCGGGGCTCAGCTAGTAAGTTATATATCCGAATAATACTTAGGCTACAATTTATAAAGTTTGACTCGGGCAAAACAACAGGGCGCTCATAGTCAGACGCTCTCACGGGTCGTAAGTGATTGGCGGGGTTAAGCAACTAGGCTCGCGGTCAGTCCATAAATGGGTGACCGCCAGAGTGGTTTAATTTCGGAGCATTTCCGTGCTTCGGAGGGCACATTAAGCCGTCGGTTCCGGTTGTAGCCACAAGGCAACAGTCGTTAAGCCATGTCGGATGCGTACTGGGCGGCTTGAACAACTCTGACACTAGGGTAACCACTGCCCCTACGATAAGTAAGTAAGTACAGGTAGTCGCGATGTCGGTAGACCTCTGCTTTGCTTTGAGCACTGTTGCTGGGAAAAGCTCGCTGAAAATAGAGTTGAATGGTGCAAACGTGTATTGGAGGGTCGTAAGATCTGTGATGAAGCCTGGTTCCGAGCACTTTCTGATAAGAGACAGAAGCGACATGAAAGCGGCTTGGCACCAACCACCGCAAACTTCTCTTGTCAGGCCTGCGGAAGGCTATGTCGCTCTCGCATCGGTTTGTTTAGCCACCAAAAGTAATGTCTCTCAGACAATGCGCCGTAAATCGTCTGTAACAGACGCAAAGGCCATATATAATATATATATATATATATATATATATACAGATAGTCTACTTCATATGTTTGACGGCCACCATAGCCCAGTTGGTAGTGCTCCTGCCTACGAAGCTGGTGGCCCTGGGTTCGAATCCCGGTAAGTGCAAATATTTGTGTGATGAGCACGAATATTTGTTTCTGAATCATGGATGTTTTCTATGTATATAAGTATTTATCTATCTATATAAGTATGTATATCGTCGCCTGGTACCCATAGTACAAGCTTTGCTTAGTTTGGGGCTAGGATGATCTGTGTGACATTGTCCCCAGATATTATATGTATATTTTCACTTACGCTCCTTCGAGAACCTACACCATACATTATCGAAGTGTTTGTAAGTAGAATGCACGAAATAAAATTTCTTATTTCAATAAACTTTAGAGTATTGTTGTGTAGTTCTGAGCTGGCAACCGTGAAGCTGGCTCTTAGGCAACATTTCCCACCCGATTTGAATTTATATGTAAGGAAATAGAAGTTTAAAACTTCAGTCTTAGGAATGTGCTTTGAATATGAATGAATGTGAGAGGTAATGTGCAGTGTTGCGTTTTATTGATTTTGCTTTTCTTTGCCAGCTCTTTGGAATAACATACACCTACTTCACAGCAAAATTAAAGCAAAGATTTCTCGAAAATTTCACCTTACCTTTGCCATTCGCTTTAGTTAGTTAGTTAGTTGTTTTTATTCAATAACAATTTTTACATTTTGTCTGAATTTTCTATAACTAAATGTACATTATTATATAATTATTATGGGAGAAATTCATTAAATTATCTATGTAATACAAAACAATAAATAATTGTAATAATAAAAAAGAAAAAAAAGGTCAATTATAATGTCGATGTTTCTCAGTTCAATACAAATTCGTCAACAAAGTAGAAACACTTTTTTAACAAGAACTGTTTGAGCTTTTTATGAAAACTGCTTGTGTAGACAAGGCTCTTGATATTTAATGGCAGTTTATTGAATAGTTTAACTGCATTGTAGTAGGCATTATGCTTAGCAACGTTTAGATGAGGACGCATATGGGGCTTTGTTTAACGGGAAAGGGAGGCAAGACTTTTTGTTTACCATCCTGGTTCGGCGCTTTGTCCGAGCTGTTGTGGCCGGCTACCAGAATTAATCAGTGACTGTAGTCTTGCCTGAAAACCCATATAGAACCTGTAATTAAGACCGTTAAGAATTAAGTGTCAGATTGTATAAGCCTTATAAGCCTTATATACCTCGTTGGTTTAGCGGTAGCGTGTTCAACCGCAGATAATGAGGTTCTGGGTTCAAATCCCGGGTCGGGCCAAAAAGTGATTTTGGGATATTTCCGTAAAAAGAAACTCCGTATCAGACCGAAGTCTGGAAGTTGGCGGTATTACACCCCCGTACCTCGGAGAGCACGTAAAGCCGTCGGTCCTGTACCTGAACTCTTTCCGCTCGTGTTGCTAGGTGTCCCATCGGATCATGAGAGTGATGTAATAGAAAGTGCCCCTGTGTTTGCGCACACACTTTTGCACTATAATATGTCCTGCGCAATTGGCTAGTCTCCATTAAGACTGGCCGCCGTGGCCGAAATTCTGTCGGGAGGACATCATAAGTTTGTAACGATATTCATATATAATGTTTAAATGACAACCGAGAACAACGGCTTAACGGACTCTCAGAGGCATGGAGAGCAGTCCAACGTAGAACTAAGTCACGATAAAAATCTTTATTTAAGCACAAATATTAGACTTCCCGGATGCATAGGCACGGTTCAAGCCATGGTTACACGCGGCTCAATTTATGTTGAGTTATCCGTTTACATAAATTGTTCAATGTTTTGTATTCCTCTAATTAATATACTCCGAAATCTGTAATCAATTTGACTGCACGCGTGGCGTAGCGGCTTAGACAGTCGCCTCGCGGGTTCGAGTCCCACACCGGACAACCATTTGTGAGACCCTTAAGTAGTGGTTAATGCGGGCGACGGCTTTTTAAAAAGAAAAAAGAATTCGACTGCAAGTGATTATATTTTTTTTCATTTGTTTCTTAATATTCGATAAGAAATGCTTATCAGATGGTCCCATAATTAAAACTCATTTATATATTATCTAAATCATAAATCTTTATTTGTATAAATGTGGTGAATACAGGTGTTATTGTTTTTATTATTTAAGTTTCACACATTTGCCATATTGTAAATGGCATACAAATGTTGTACTTACAAACTAGCTAGGTATACTTAACTCAAAATATTAACTAATTTGTGACACACTTCACACTACTGACACAATATTATTGTTATTTTTACACATTTATATTATTATTTATTATACATTATTACTTATACCATAAAAAAACATTAACAATTATAGTAATTTAAAATTATCAATAATAAAATAATAGGTATCAATATAATAACAAAAATTAATAACATTACACATCAGTCTTTAAATTTTAAATACTCCTCTATCGAATAGAAGCATTTTTCAATTAAATAATAAATAGCCGTATCTTAAACTTTCTGATAGGTAATTCTCGTACACTCTGAGGAAGTTTGTTAAAAATTCTCACAGCCATGGCATAACTGTTCCGACTACACAATTCGGTTCTTAATGTAGGGAGAGTGACTTTGTCTGGATACCTAGTGTTAAAATTACAAACATCCTTTTTACACTGAAATAAATTACGATTGAATTTAACGAATACACATATTTCAAATACATATAGGCATGGGACTGATAATAATTTAAGTTTTCGGAACAAAGGTCTACAGGATATCCAAGGTGCTACGTTACATATGGCTCTTACACACTGCTTTTGCGCAATGAAGACTCGATTGATATTTACAGTGTTTCCCCATAGCACGATACCATATCTCAAATTAGAGGCGACAAAGCCATGATACGCTTTTAAAGCAGTATCTTTTGTAGCATTTTTTGTTAATCTCCACAAGGCATAAGCAAATCTATTTATTTTATTGCATAATCTTGTGACATGTGCCTTCCAGTTGCATTGGAAATCTAATTTTATGCCTAAAAAAGAGATTTCGCTTACTTCTGACAAAGATTCTCCTTTATATTCAATTTTTAAATCTTGTTCCACCGTTATTTACAACTTGCATATATTTAGTTTTATTAATATTTACTTGTAAATTATTGATATTTAGCCAATCTACAACATCCTGTACAGTTTTATTGATATTTTCATTGTAATTACAGCCCGTCTTGTTTGGTACAATAATAGAAATATCGTCTGCGTATAGTATACATTCGTGATCAGTTAAAGAAGGGAATTCATTAATGTAAAGAAGAAACAAAAGGGGCCCGAGTATAATCCCCTATGGTACTCCTACCCCATTTTTACGTTCGCAAGATTTTACCGTTGTTTCTTGGTTACTTAAATTAAGACTTGTAATTTCAACATATTGTTTTTGGCCATGAAGATAACTAGCTAACCAGTCATTCGCAATACCACGGATACCGTAAAGCTCACATTTTTTGAGAAGCAAGTCATGCCTTACAAAATCCTATGCTTTACTCATATCAATGAAAAGAGATATTATTTTTGTTTTAACATTGATATGATTAACAATATTATTAATTAATTTAAATGCTGCTAATGAGGTGAATTTACCTTTAAGAAATCCATGCTGTTGCGGAGATATTATATTATATTTAATAAGAAACGATGTTAATCTACTATTTACAATTTTCTCAAAAATCTTAGATAAAACAGGTATTAACGCAATCGGACGGTAATTGTTTGGGTCATCTATAGCGCCCTTTTTGTGTAAAGGTTTGATTACCGTGGTTTTTAATCTATCAGGGAACTTTCCTTGACTTAAGGACGGATTGATAATATGAGCCAATACCGGTGCAATGATTCTACTACATGCTTTTAAAATGTTTGTTGGTATATTATCATAACCTACAGATGGGGTGTCTTTAAGGGACATAATAATTTTATGAACTTCTTCTATATTAGTGGGATGTAAAAATATTGAAAACATGTTAGGATTTATATTTATGGAATTTTTCATAGCCACTACTTTAGTACTAACAGTATTAGTCTGATTAGTAACATTTATAAAGAAGTCATTCAACACATTGGCAATATCATCCGGATAACTAGTAATTTGACCATTGCATAAAATCTCTGGAACAATTTTAGTGGAAATGTTGGGATTTAAATAATTATTAATAATTTTTCAAAAAGCCTTAGAATCGTATGACTCATTACCTAATCATTGTGCAGTAGTTATACATTTTTTAAGAGTTTATTGTAATTAAAATATGCGTCTTTATTAGTCTTTATTAGAAAATAGTGATTCTATCGTGAAAGTCAAGAGTTGCCCCGTGTTGCGATCGGATAATTCCAAAGGCAATATGCTACCATTTGCATCACGAATATTACTTATTATTTGGCCTATGCAACTGTTTAATCGTGTTGGCTCTTGAATATGTATATTAAACTTTTAAACTTTCGCCCATCATAATTATATATGAACATTGTTAACAGGTATTAACGCGACTAACCTTATTTTTATTTTCCCAACGTTTCGACCAAGTTGCATTGATCGTGGTCACGAAATGACTAATGAAAATGAAAAACTATGAAAATAAGGTTAGTCGCGTTAATACCTGTTAACAATGTTCATATATAATGTATATTAAAGTTATGATTTTGAATTATTCTGCGAAATTCTGACAAAGCATGTGAATGAATCTTTTAACATATCAATATTAAAATCTCCTGCTATAATTATTTTTTTATTAGTTTTATTTCGTATTATTGTCATAAAAAAATCTTATTTATTGAGAAATGTGTTCGGATTATAGTTTGGTATGCGATATAAACAAATAACTATACTAAGCTCTTTTCCTGATTTAAAAAAAGTTTCACTAATGCATAGTATATCGATGTCTATCCTTGTTTCTGAAAGGTTCTCAAGAGAAATCTGTAGTAGATTTCTTTTACTTAGGATGCCTGCAATGTTTTGGTGTAAAATAGATAGTTTATTGTTATCGAAAAAACACCTCACCTTTTTTACATTCTCTATTAGGCGTTGAGATTGAGACGCTTGAAGTAGATATAGTGGGCAGCTTAGACAAATGAGTTTTGATAATAGTAGGAAAATATTCGCGCAAAGTTGTTTGAATTATATTTTTGTTACCTCTATTTCCAACCATATTGTTTTGCTTTACAGATATAATATCTTTCGGAGATATATTAATGCTTTTAATAAATTATAATTAAAACATGATTAATTACTAGACCATTGTGGACATTTGTTCCCAGTCCTAAAATTTAAATATTTCTTATCATAATCTACACAATCAACCTTAAAATTTATTATTTTACAAGTGTCATAAAGTAAATCATTATAATATTTACTATTTTTTATAAAATAACAGTTTACACAAAATTTTTACACAACATTTTAAATTCATAATTATTTATTTATATAACAATAATTACATTAAATTCAATTATTACTAATAAGAAGAAATATATTTAATAAG
The DNA here is from genome assembly GCA_951640165.1 of Pseudoips prasinana. NCBI lineage: Eukaryota > Metazoa > Arthropoda > Insecta > Lepidoptera > Nolidae > Pseudoips > Pseudoips prasinana. Next base: position 32,047,888 of record OX621252.1, read on the forward strand.
AAATTTTAACTATAACGCTATAAACTAAAATAAACTAACTAAAGGCAATCCATTAAGCGCTCTGCATCGGCATCAAAGGGTATCGTGCCCAGAAGGCTGGCAGCATTGCCACGTTGTATGGCAATACTTATTCTCTGTGCAAAAAATAGACCAGCCCTCTGGTCACGTGTGGCGTCGATCAATTTTTTAGAGATGCTCTTGAAGAGTGAACGAGCACCTGGACCCCATGGTCCTAGTGTTTCAACCCCAAATGGCTCAAAAACGTAACTGCTGATTAGGCGGGAGTACTTACGCCGCTTGAGGTTCTCTGCAGATGTAGCAGCAGCGCCCGCAGAATTCGAGGTTTGAGGAAGGTGGGATGGTGCCAGGGTATCCACGCATGTTGCGTCCCACACCAGATGCCTTCCCATCTTCCATGGCAGCAATGACATACCGTCTGGTCGCTTTCCATCGTCACGTGCCAAGCCATTGGGTTCCAGTATGGCAGGTACGCCGGCGATGGAAAGGGCTCTACGAACAATGTCATTAATACTAGCGTGCCGCGAAATTCTACCAGCGCTCCTACTACACGAAAGACCATGGTATCCAAGACGATCGACGGCTTCGCCACAACGACACTGATGCGGAGCCACAAAACGGACACCCAAACGAAGGCAAGTTGCGACCCTAAACGTGCAGTCGTCCAATAAAGTACCTAAGTTGGGTGAAGGTAATGCCTGCAACCAGAGCCCCGATTCCCACTCACCCAGAGCCAATAAGCGAGCGCGCTCTGCTGAATTTGTGAATGTGTTAAGGAGACCATTGCGTTCAAGGTTGCAGAGCGGCTGGTCCCATTGTCTCTGAGAAGCAGGGTTGGTGGGTAGATCTGAACTCGGACAGGTAGCCCTCCAAGCATTCAAGGCATCAGTGAGGCACATCACTTCTGAACTGACCCGTGTAGGATTAAGAATTTTCCGAGTCAATTCTTCAGTACTGTGGACCGAAGACAAGAAAGCTGGAAGGCTTACACTAGAAATTTTGCGGATACCGAGCCCACCCAAACGTACAGGTAAAGTAGCTTGGAGCCAAGCCCGGTTATCCAGGTCTAGATTTAGAATTTTTGAAATGGAAGTTTTTAATATGGAATCAATACTTTCTAGGAGTGTCTGATGTTTCCACATGTGACAGGATCGCAGGATATGCGTAAATTTTGGGACAAAAAAGCAATATCTAAAGATTGTGAAAGCCGAATGTATGTTAATTTTCGAAAATCTCTCTGAGATGTCGTTGTAATTTTGAATTTTTTCATCTACAAATGATGGAAAAGCATCGTCTAGGACAGGTGACCCTAGGAGACGCAAAGTATCTTTTTCCAACAATTTTATATTTGGTGATACTATTTTAAACTTCTGGAGAATTGATAATTTATCAGTAGGGTCTGAAATAAAAATCTCATATTTAGACGAGTTTAATTCTAGCCCAATACATTTCAATTCCTGTTTAAGCAAAATAAGGTCGTTTAGAACAGTATCTACGTCACCTCCTAGGGTTCCATCGTCCAAATACCACACGTTAAATTCTGAATTTAGTTGACGAATTATGGGATGAATAGCGAGGCTGAAAATGAGTGGTCCGAGTGGGTCACCTTGTTGGCATCCGACTTCAGAATCTAAAACGTGATTTTTATATAATAATTTGGTTGGGTATCTATAACATTGCCAAATAAAATTGTAAAGTTCAGGAATTTCTTTTTTTACTTCCTTCAACAAGGTGTCCCTGTGAACTGAATTGAAGGCATTTTTAATATCTACCTTAACAATAACCTTGCCTTCAACACTTCCTAGATATGTGGTCAAGGCATGCACGGCGGCCTCAGACCCCCCCCCTTGAACCGAAACCTAGTTGGAGTGGCTGAAACAGATTAGAAACTTTATTGAAAGTGTATTTACAGCATATTTTAGCTACCATGCGCCTATACGTGCACCACACGGCAGTTGGACGTATACCGCCATCTTTTTTATTTAGGGCACATAGGTTAGCCCCGTAAAGAACGTCAATGATGGCCTCGTCCACATTTCCGCGGAGCATTAAATTTAATAGTTCTGCGAGCTCCGATAACAGCGTACCACCGGCCTCCCCGACACTTTCGCTCGTCAGATCCTTTAGATGTTGAGGAGACAAGCCATCGAAGCCACCAGCAGAACCGCTGGGGAAGGAGCCAATAGCAGCGGCCACCTCCCGAGCTGTCACAGTCAGAGCTTGCGAATCATCGGGAGGGGCAGGGAAGGCAAGGTTATTGTTTGACACCGGATGCTTGCTCTTAAGAGCTGCTAAAGTTTCTGGTGAATTTGGCGCCACCACATCGCTGGTAAAAAGTAGCCTGGCAGCACCTGCAATATCACCTTCCGACAACTTAGATTCCACGTAATGGAAGAAGCTCCTATTTCGATTGCGGGTTTGTTTTTCAGTGTTTGGGATAACATTGTAGTTGCAATTTGTACGAATTTGATCTGTTAAGGTTTTTTTTTTATTGTGGCCTTCTGGCATATGAAGAATTCTGTACGGAAAGGTGAGCAGGCGCTCCCAGGCCGATACTGTATTCTCCTGGACTGCTAGGCGAATATGTTGAGCTAAATGCTGAGCTACTAAAGGCCTTGCTCTCCGGGGAATTCGTTTGAGAACCGGAATAGAATTTTTTAATTTACCTAAAGTGTGCCAAAGGGAATTTTGGTTGAAAGTTGGTGATGGAGACGGACTTTGTGAACGAGGATGTGCATTGTGGGTCTTATGAACTTTACCCAAATGCACTCCTAGACCGCGTTTACCTTTAAAGAAACGGGACTGAGAGCAGAGGTGGCATTGTATTAAGACGTCAGCTGATGTGGAGGGTATACTGGAGTTGGGGTTTGCTAGGTTGCCTCCGTTATTTACAATGTTCATTAAAGCTATGGAAATTAAGGTAAAATAGTAACAAAATTAAAGTCCATAAAAATATCAATAAACACGCGTCACGGCGAACTTCATAATTGACATTATACCCATGACAAAAATATTAATAGCGACCAATAGCTGTTTGTTTGCATGGTGTCCTTTTTATTTCACAACCAATAGAAAACGGTCATCATTTTGGTTGCCATAGCAGTGACGGTTACCATGGCATCTGTATATTTTGATTTTAGGAACTGTTTTATTGTTTACACTTTTTTGTAATTTGCGAATTAAGTTGAAATATTTTAATTTTTCCCACTCACTATAATTCGAAAGATTTCTATTATTTATTGCAAACGTTTCTTAAACTTATAGCACAGAATTTTGTATATTTTCAGGTTTTTTGTGGAGAAAGTTCGAAGATCATATTATTTAAGAAAAGACACCATTAGTTGTGATAGTTGCATAAAGATAACACTTCCACTTATTATTTGCACTTAATAATTCACTTTTAATAACATTACTACTAGAATAACTTGAGATAACGTCGGGTAACCAAGGTAATGATTTGCCTATATCTTTATCGCGATTGAGACCCGTGTCCACAGTCTATAAAAATGTATACAAATCGCGAAAGTTTAAAAATATTAACTTTGTCACTTACTTTAGTTTGCCTCCGGATTTGGACATTTCTGATGCAATCACGCACGAAAACTTCAAATGCCTTTTTATGAGGCTCATAGTAAGTGAACACATCTCTGTTTTGTATGTTATCATCATATAAAAGGCGATTAAGGTATACACCAGGTCCTCATTTAGCAGCGGCACCTGTGTACTACCTAGCCCCTAACTGCGGTCGCCAACTCGGATGCCAAGCGTGGTGACTACGGCAAAACTCTCCAAATGCCGATTTTGTGGAAACCTTTGGGGGAAGCCTGTGTCCAGCAGTGGACGATTCTGATAATGACGTTGCTGAGGATGATGTAGATGATATATGTATATACTATAAACTCGACCACACACTAACTAAATAATGTAGAAGAATAATGTAGAAATATTTAAATCAATAAAAAAATAGAATTATATAATCAAATAACGTAATTGAGATAAAGGATATTTATTCCTAATTTTAATATTTAAATTGGCAATGCCTTCAAAAGGCCACTAAGAGCGAAATTTGTACCTAATTTTATATTAGATAAAGACTGTACAACACTTAGTCGCAAATACACTTTTGACTTGACTTAACTAATTGCACCAAATAACCTCACTATTGCATTGCATGTAATCTAATGAGACAGATGTCGTATATTATTATACTATTCATGTGCATTCAACAAAGATAAGAATTCTTAAGCTGCATGCAAAGTACAGAGATCATATTAAAACCTCGTATATGAGATAAACATATAATAAAGGGGGAGACGTAAGAAGATAAAATATACGGGTTAAAAGGATCAGCCTTCGAAATTTTAAGCATGGATTAAATGCAGCGTTCGAGGACCAGCACCAGAGGAACTACTACATAGATTAATGAATAGTGTTAAATTTCGGTATTTATACTATTTATAAAACTTGGCTGTGTGGCTACCGGCAAAGAATATCATCACCCAATCTCATACCACGGGGGGTGTAAAAGTCGTTATGAGAGAATATCTTCCAGAGAATGGGCAGCAGCGTCTCCCTGAGTAGTATGGCCATCATACTGCGATCGCCTATCCGTTTGCCAAATGTGGCAATTGCAACTTTGGAAGTCTTTTGGTGACGCCTTTATGCATAAGTGGACGTCCTTCGGTTAAATTAAGTTATAAACCAATATTATACAATTTTTAAAATCAAATTCAACAATTAGGTCCATATTTAAACAGAAATAGACTTTTTTATAGTCTATCAGGAGAATTGAACTACACATACTGAAGCCTTGGGTTTGGATTTTTGGAATGAAAAACCTTCCACAAGAACCTAGAGTTCGGTAGATGGCGGTGCTACGTCGGCGTACAAGCACGTACTCAGCACTGCAGTCACGTATAAGCAAACAAGTACACAGCCAACGTGTTGGTAATTGGTCATCACAGCCATTTTTGGACGCTTGCAATATATATACTTCAAAAAGACCTAATGACTACTTTTTGAATAGCCTTATGTCATAATTATGTTGACAAAACATGCTTATTACATGATCTATAATGAACACGGGAAAGAACTCTACCCATGATCATTAAGGTATTGGGGTGTGAAGATAAACTGCCTGTTGCTGTCATGTGGTGCAATGGCAATGAAAAGTGGCATTGTCACATCAAAAACTTTCCAAATTGATGTTCGATTGCCTATAATACTATGTCCCATTACAGGCGATTGAACTCATACAATCAGATTAAAACTTTTTTCTAACTTGAGGATACGGATACAGCTTGTAATATTAGGTTTTCCGGCATTCCTCACAGCTTTTTTCGGGTTTTCTTTTTTATATATCAGAGGGCGACAAAAGAGCAAGTGGATCACTTGATAGTAAGTGATCACCGCAGCCCATGTACACTCGCAACACCAGAGTGTTTCTGACCCTTCCCCCCATCCCAATGAGCTCTAGCAACCTAACTCACACTCGGAAACACAACATTAAAATTATTAATATTATTACGAAGGAATGTCTTCTGGAAGGTGGAGGTACTTCTCCAGTTGGGCTGCTCTTTGAGCGAATGAACGCTATGCCCTACCTCTACTAAATGTTGAATTAAAAGATACACTATGGAGAACAGATCCTGTCGCGCAAACGTAGTAATAATATTTCCGCTGATGCCAGGCTTGACCCGTACAGAGCAATAAAGACAAAGGAGTTTTACGTACATTGTTCAGCTTTAGTAAAATTTTAAATGCAACCAAAACTTTGAAATGCAACCAAACCTAAAATTCCAACCCTATTATTATATTTAACAAGCAACTTAAACATCAAACTTATAAACGTACGAAACAGACAAAAATAACTGCGTCCAGCTTTCCACAAACGTTGATATTTTGAGAGTTTTGTGGGCAATTAGCGGAAAGCTAGTTGGTAATTCAGCTGGAACGTAGCTATGAACAAGTTGGGTACTGACTTGGTGATGAGCGAGGAGCGAAAGCGGGTGTGAGGCCATAAGCAGGCGGGCAATTAGATGATTATAATAGCCAGAACATAGCCCTGAAATAATTTTAATTGATTTTATTAATTGTCTGTTTGATTTTATCTTATAGTTTGAGAATCTAATAAATTGTCCTATAAAAAAGTTCCTTATTTTGTGGACTACGAGCATTACTTATTTTGCCGTGGCCGAAATTCAACCAGAAGGACATTATTATTTGACGGGTCTGTTAGCGTGGTTGGCAAATACTTGTTTTTCACGCCGCAGGTCGTGGGTTCGATTTCCACCCAGGACAGATATTTGTGTGCATGAACATGTCTGTTATTTCTGAGTCTGAGTGTAATTATCTATATAAGTATGTATTTACAAAAGAAAAGTAGTGTATGTAGTATATCAGTTATATCGTTTCCATAGCTAAGCTCTGCTTAGTTTGGGATCAGATGGCCGTGTGTAAATAATGTCGCAGGATATTTTTATTAACTAGCTGTGGCCTGCGGTTTAACCCGCGTTAACTTTATAAATTATAGCCTTTGTGTTAATCCAAGGTGTCAGCTAACTCCATACTAAATTTTAATAAAATCGCTTCAGCCGTTTAGACGTGAAGAAGTAACAAACAAACACACTCACAGACTCACAAACTTCCGCCTTTATAATATTAGTGTGATCTACATAGAAAGGTATAATGTTATTCATCACACCTTTATTCAAGATTTTAAATATTTCTACAAAATTATTAAATCCACTACAGGCAAATAAACATTTATCATTCACACGTCAATGTTATTGTCCTCGTTCTAAATCCCCAACCCATCAAGCGATATTAATCACCCGCGCCGCTAATCCCCTAAGCTCTAACCTTTACAACACACATTAAAAGGGCAGCCTCATCTGCATTGCAGATAAATATTAATATATTTCGTATTTAATTAATGAGATACATTTCAACCCAGCAAATGCTGCCATCTAGTGTAAAAAGATTGAACTAACTAATGAGCTTACTTCTGTATGTAGAAAGTATTCAGTAACAGGTACCAAAATTATATCTTCTATCCCAACCATACAACTGTAAGCTTTATTTTATAGGGGCCACAAATGTAACAGTCATGTTATCGAGGGCTAGATGCAAACATTACTTAGGTCTTAATTAAACATAATTTCAAGTTAACGAAGTAGTTACTTTATTAATAGAAAAACTTGTAACTTCAGATTTATGATCTAGAGTAAAAAATTCTGACCGTTTAAAGTGGGTCAAAATCGCGTCTAAAGGGGGCAGTTACAAAAATAATAATTAAAATAATTTTACTTGCCAAAAAAAGAAGTACAGTGAATCTCGAACAATATTTTTGTTAGAATTTGTATACGTAATTACATTTAATGTCCGATTTAATATCGAAACTCCCCGCACTAGGCTAGGCCTGTCCTGCAGGAAGTTTCTTTTCTCTGTTATTAATTTTAATAATTGTACGTATAAACTTAAAATAACAAGAAATTAAAAAGGAAGTAATAGTACACAAAAGAAGTAAAATACAAATGGTTTGAACTTTGAATCAGACAGTACCAGCAGTATAAGGATATTCGTTAAGTTATTATTCTCAGTAGGGCTTCGGTATCTTCGTAGGTCCAAGTAATAAGTTCTTTATTTAAAACATACAAACATACTTACAAACATACAAGTGAAGCTAATATAAAGCGTGTAAAAAGGCTCGGCGGCTAGGCCTAGGTTAAGTAAAGCACCTCTAGCTCTACTGGGTGTTCTGTTTTAGGAATATCCCAGTAACCCGTTTAGGCATAGCTTGAGCTTTGATATAATAAATAATCTCTTATACAATAACTTAATACAAGCTAGCTAAATATCATTACATTTTAAAATAAATTTTAACTAGAAATAATTATGTATACCTACTCAAATATATTACTACAAAAATTTTTTCATTTTATTTATTTATTTACCGTTTCCTTTATATTAAAACACAAGTCCAGAAAAATACCCCACAAAACCGATCAGTCGGTTTGACTGCGGGAGAAAAGTCTCAATAAACAAGAAAACAACAACAAGCTATATACTAAAAATAACTAATAACTATTATTAATCACAGTTGATATTATGGCACTATTATATGTATTAACAATATCTCTATTATCTATCTAATCTAATTTAGTAAGTAAGTATTTATATAATTTGTTTTTAAATATATATTTTTTGGTTCACTCCTAATGTCAGCCGGTAGACTATTTAAAATATAAGGTAATCGTTTATTAATTCTATCACCATAATAATTGATGAGGTACTTCAAATGTTACGACTATTTACAAGCGCTTTTTTAAAGTCTACGTGAATAAAAACCTTTTTTTATTTTATATTTTCATTTTAAAAGATCCCAGTAGCTGATAATCTAAATTTAACAAGCAGTCACGCAGTCAAGAAGTATACAATTTCAGTGTATATGAAACTAGCTGTGCCCCGCGGTTTTACCCGCGTTAAACTTTATAAAATATGGCCTATGTGTTATCCTAACTATAAAAATTAGCCTATGTTCTTTCTCAGGGTCTAGACCATCTGTATACCAAATTTCATTCAAATCCGTTCAGTAGTTTTGGCGTGAAAGAGTAACAGACAGACAGACAGAGTTACTTTCGCATTTATAATATTAGTTAGAATTAACATGGCTACTTGAGCTAAATTTTAATTACAAATACCAAAAGTAGAAGGTAATCATTAGTAAATATAAATTAATAATTAAATATGTATCTTGGGACAAATAACACATTGCCATCAGATCCCAAAATAGTGAGAACCTGAACTATGTCAACCATACAACTAATAAGCAAGGGTAGGATCCTCAGTGGCGAGGATCGCGTTGCCCCCTTAACACGTGATCGGTAATACCGTGCAAGTGATCGGACCCCCATTTCGAATTCCATCTTTTTACTTCAGCGGCCGCCTGAGATGTGGCCCATAAGGGTGCCCTCAGTTATTAGTCGTTTAAATTAAGCTACTGGTTGAGAGCCTTTTGCGCTAGCCAACTGCTCGTTGTTTTCAATTCTTTAATTTGATATACTATTGCTAAATGTAACAATAATAGCTTAGTAACTTGCTATTTATTATTTATTTAAGAATATTAAAAATACATGTGACGAAACAGACCGCACGGACGGACTAATTTAAAATATTTGTTACTTTAATTACTGTTTTTAAACTGTGTTTATGTAATACATTGTGAGCTTGACAAGTACAAGTGTATGTAAATACCCAAGAGCTGAATAAATTTCATTATTTCATTTCATTAATAAACGTATATTTCTTATATATGTATGGCTTTCGCGTCTGTTACAGACGAGTTACGGCGCATTGTCTGAGAGACATTTCTTTTGGTGGCTAAACAAACCGATGCGAGAGCGACATAGCCTTCCGGAGGCCTGACAAGAGAAGTTTGCGGTGGTTGGTGCCGAGCCGCTTTCATGTCGCTTCTGTGTCTTATCAGCAAGTAATATTTCTTAATTCATACTATATCCTACAAATATAATTAACGCGAAAGTTTGTGAGTATGGATGTTTATTACTCTTTCACACAAAACCTATGAAATGATTTTGATAAAACTTTGTTGTAATATAAAATAAAAACATAGGCCATCACACTCTAATATTATAAAGGCAAAAGTTTGTGAGTGTGTATGTTTGTTACTTCTTCACATGACACGTCCAAACGGCTGGAGCGATTTTAATAAAATTTGGTATGGAGTTAGCTGACACCCTGGATTAACACAAAGGCTATAATTTATAATGTTTAATGCTGGTAAACCGCGGGGCACAGCTAGTAATTCATACAGTACAAAGCTGGTGAAACCACGGGGCACAGCTAGTAGGCAATACTTAATAAAGTTTAACGCGGATGAAACCGCGGGGCATACATAGTTAAAGTTATATTATATTACATCCAGACTTAGAATTATTTGTTTTGTCCTGAGTGGGGATCGAACCCATGATCTTTAGCTTTAGAAGTCTGGGTCACTAAGCACCAGACCAACTGGCCAGTTAATAATAATAATAATATCTCGGGACAATGTCACACAGATCATCCTAGCCCCAAACTAAGCAAAGCTTGTACTATGGGTACCAGGCGACGATAAACATACTTATATAGATAGATAAATACTTATATACATAGAAAACATACATGACTCAGAAACAAATATTCGTGCTCATCACACAAATATATGCACTTACCGGGATTCGAACCCAGGACCACCAGCTTCGTAGGCAGGAGTACTACCAACTAGGCTACGGTGACCGTCAAATTATTCGTATATATTAGTTTTACTCAAATTACATTACCATTTAAATTTATTCCATCGTCCAACATATTTTTCTCCTCTCTGAAATTCTCATAGGTCATTACTGAGCATAAATCTTTCCATTATTTTCCTTCTAAAATCCGTTCTGTTCACATAAAACTGAGTGCAAGTAGATTTAGTGTGAAATCAGCTAAAACAACCACAGATAGCTTAATGCCTAGAACTGGCTAGAAAGAATTATTTTACAAAATTCATGTTTAAAAAGCAGATCGTTTTTATGAGTACAAAAGAATGAGGTTTTCAATTCGACTATAGGTAGGTATGTGTTTTTGTCTGTTTGCGATTTCTTCATTCGGTCTAAAGCGATTAGAAATATGTTTCTTTTTAGCGTTACGTAGCCAAATGGCAAAAAACGGAACCCTTATAGATTCGTCATGTCTGTCCGTCCGTATGTTACAGCCACTTTTTTCCGAAACTATAAGAGCTATACTGTTGAAACTTGGTAAGTAGATGTATTCGGTGAACCGCATTAAGATGTTTACTCAAAAATAGAAAAAGATCAATAATTTTGGGGGGTCATAAGTAGAACTGAAACTAGAAACTTTTTTTTTCATCTTACCCATACATGTGGGATGTTTATGGATAGGTCTTCAAAAATTATATTGAGTTTTCTAATAATATTTTTTTCTAAACTGAAAAGTTTGCGCGTGAGACACTTCCAAAGTGGTATAATGAGTGTCCCCCCCCCCCCCCCTGTAACTTCTAGAATAAGAAAAAAATAAAACTAAAAAAATATATGACGGACATTACCATGCAAACTAACGAATTGGTTTGAACGAGATCTAGCTAGTAGTTTTTTAATACGTCATAAATCGTAAACCGCAGTTTGCTTTCATTTAATCAACTGAAATACTTGCTGCTACGGAACCCTTCATGGGCGAGTCCGACTTGCACTTGGCCGGTTTTATTCGGTAAGAAATGCTTTTGTAATGGTATTATACAAACATAAAAACATAATGTCGTCTTAACCGAATTTCGGTCACAACGCCCAGTCTCAATGGATATGGATATGGCCAACTGCGCGAGACATTTTATAGTGCACAAGTGTGTGTGCAGGCACAGTGACACTTTTCCTTCACTCTCATGGTCTGATGAAACGACTCGAACACGACCGAAATGAGGTCAGGCATATAACAATATTAATAGGTAACGTAACCTAAGGAGCATAATATGCAACATAGCTAAGCGTGTTACATAATAATAATAATATATAATAACTGGAGACAATGTCACACAGATCATCCTAGCCCCAAACTAAGCAAAGCTTGTACTATGGGTACCAGGCGACGATATACATACTTATATAGATAAATAAATACATATATACATAGAAAACATTCATGACTCAGAACAAATATTGGTACTCATCACACAAATATTTGCACTTACCGGGATTCGAACCCAGGACCACCAGCTTCGTTGGCAGGAGCACTACCAACTAGGCTATGGTGACCGTCTAAATAAATAAAATACACGAAAGATTTAAGGTCTCATGCAAGATCATCAGTTGATGTATTTTGTATTGAGCCAAAAATTATTTATCGTATTTTAACTAAAGGGTGCTGTTTTATTAATAAATAAATAAATAAATATCGTGGGACGACTTACACACTGCCCTCTGATCCCAAACAAGGCAAGACCTGATCTATAAAAACAGACATCTGATAATCATATATTTCTAAATTCATACATATTATAGAACCCGTATATTGGTCACCGTAGCCTAGTTGGTAGTGATCCTGCCTACGAAGCTAGGTAAGTGCAAATATTTGTGTGATGAGCACGAGTATTTGTTTCTGAGTCTTGGATGTTTTCTATGTATATAAGTATTTATCTATCTATATAAGTATGTATATCGTCGCCGGGTACCCATAGTACAAGCTTTGCTTAGTTTGGGGCTAGGATGATCTGTGTGACATTGTCCCTAGATATTATTATTATTATATAGAAGTGTCACCCAGACATTGAACAAATAATCGCTTTCATCACACTAAGATAGTCCTCGATGGGGATCGAACCCATGACCACTTGCTTAGCGGTCAGGGTGACTAACCACTGGACCAACAGGTAGCGCTTTTTAATAGTATTTGTATTCCATCTAGTAAATTTTGTTCTAATTAATTATCATGAAGAAAGTTTATGACAGTTTTGTGTTTTTCTTTAAATAATAATGTTTAAATGTCACTAAGCCAATATTTCCAAAGTCACATCTCATATAAAATACAAATACAAATAAAAATATTTATTGCGATCATGAGTGATACATAGGTGTTACAGAATGTATATTGATAGTTTGAATCACGATAATTCTGGGACTTGACGATTTATCAATTTATTTATTGCAAATACAGCATAACATTTGTGAGATATATTTTAGGTTTATTAGACTACTATATACTAAAATAGATGCACATTAATGCGAGACTCAGAAAACTTTTCATTTACCTAATACATTTCAAAATTAAAAAAATATTTTAAAAAGTGGCAACTTTTAGACCTTATTATCTATAGCCAGATAACAAAGATCTAAAATATAGATTGTTATGAGTAAGGTTACTATACACTGTGAAGCAAACAGCAAAGTTTCGTACTTTATGTATAACTGTGCCCCGCGGTTTTACCCGCGTTAAACTTTATAAAATATGGCCTATGTGTTATCCTTACTATAAAAATTAGCCTATGTTCTTTCTCAGGGTCTAGACCATCTGTATACCAAATTTCATTCAAATCTGTTCAGTAGTTTTGGCGTGAAAGAGTAACAGACAGACAGACAGACAGAGTTACTTTCGCATTTATAATATTAGTTACGATGAAGTTGTGATATAATGAAAACCAGGCAATCTGTTATAAGTTATATTTATTAACAATATAGAAAAATAATAATTAGAACACAAGAAGTACAAGGTGTACATATTATTTAATAAAACAGACCCGGTGTGACACATACCTGTTGAGCCTGTTGGCGTGGTTGGCAAATGCTTGCTTTTCACGCCGGAGGTCGTGGGTTCGATTACCACCCAGGACAGATATTTGTGTGCATGAACATGTCTGTTTGTCTTGAGTCTGGCTGTAAGTATCTATATAAGTATGTATTTACAAAAGAAAAGTAGTATATGTAGTATATCAGCTATCTGGTTTCCATAGTACAAGCTCTGCTTAGTTTGCGAAGCTGTGTGTAAATAATGTCCCAGGATATTATTATTACAAACATAATACAAAGTTTATTTAGCTTTAAATCACTCTGTCTGTTCAATACAGAAGCTGAAAATAGAATCGACCTGACATTTTGCCCGAACAGGCCTTTTTATATAAATAATCACGTGGTTAAGACCACGTGATTTGTCCCACGTGATATTCAGTCAAATAGATTCAGTCATATAGAGTAGATATTTAAATACATATCTTTAAATAATGAGGTTTTCAATTTGGCTATAGGTAGGTATGTGTTTTTGTGTGTTTGCGATTTCTTCGTTCTTTATAAAGCAATTTGGTATAACTATATTGATATTCCGTAAGAAATGGTTTTCAAAATGTACAGAAACTCAGAAACAAATATTCGTGCTCATCACACAAATATTTGCACTTACCGGGATTCGAACCCGGGACCACCAGCTTTGTAGGCAGGAGCACTACCAACTAGGCTTCGGTGACCGCCGTAACCTAGTTGGTAGTGCTAAAATGCCGTAAATGTACGCCGTAAATGTAACTACTTTGCGGAAAACGTTTCGTTTTAGTTCCCAGATACTGCTAGAAAGACGATGTCTAAATATTAATCATTTCATTTCATTTTCTTTCAATAATTTCTTTACTGCATTGGTATGGACTCACTAGGTGCAAGAGATTGCAGTTTAATGTAACTTTTAAATAATACCTTTATAGTTTTTACTTATAATAACTCGATTTAAAATTTTATAACAATTATTTATAGTATCAGTAACAACATGGAGAGTTCGTTAATCGTATTGTTATGAGACTGTCGTAAAATAATTATTCCTGTTATAAAATGTTTAAAGTTTTGTAATATTTTTAATAGAATAATTATTTACCTGAAGGCTTGAGGCCTACTGGGCGACTTGAATAACTCTGTCACCAGGGTAATATGAATTTGGGATTGCCATGGATGATTATGGATGATGGAAACTGCCTTAGCTAGCCTGGAAGTTATTAAATAGGCTTCGAACCCAGGTTGGTCGTAGAAGGGACAACTTGTTCAGGTGGGGATACATCAATCATCGCAGCCTGCAATGCAAATGTGGCGTAGTCTCACAGACAATGGGACATCTGTTATCATGTAGCGCGTGCCCTTACAACTGCACGCTTAAAGAACTGATGGAAGCTACTCATAATGCGATTCTCGTGGCCAAGTTCTGGGCGGACCGAATTTAGATTGCCATCGACTCGCTAAGAAGAATGAAATGAAATGAAATAATGAAATTTATTCAGCACTTAGGTATTTACATACACTTGTACTTGTCAAGCTCACAATGTATTACATAAACACAGTTTAAAAACAGTAATTAAAGGAACAAAATATTGTAAATTAGTCCGTCCGTGCGGTCTGTTTCGTCACATGTATTTTTAATATTCTTAAATAAATAATAAATAGCAAGTTACTAAGCTATTATTGTTACATTTAGCAATAGTATATCAAATTAAAGAATTGAAAACAACGAGCAGTTGGCTAGCGCAAAAGGCTCTCAACCATTAGCTTAATTTAAACGACTAATACCTGAGGGCACCCTTATGGGCCACATCTCAGGTGGCCGCTGAACTAAAAAGATGGAGATCACGTGCACGGTATTACCGATCACGTGTTAAGGGGGCAACGCGATCCTCGCCGCTGAGCATCCTACCCTAGCTAGCCTGCGGCTTTCTCTAGCTACCTAGGTGGCCCGGAGAAGAAAGCCATACAGAAACTCCGGGCTTGCTTTTTTCGTCTTCTTTTGCTTTTTGTTATCGATTTATTTTATATCTTTTTTTTAACATTGTTTTTTGTTTTTACATTGTAATTGGCTGGTATGTGGGCTAATGCACGCACCAGGGTAATACCAGGGTAACCACCGCACATACGAAAAAGAAGAAAGAATAAGATCCTGACCACACTCGGCCACATCTAGAACGTCTTTATTAGCACAGTCATAAGTCAAGGAAGGTAATGTGGCCATAAAACAAGCCCGCATCCCTCCCAGATTAATCAACAAACGAGTTGTAACTATGAAAATATGTGCTTGCGCTTTTGAAATACTGAAGCTGCGTGCGGAAATAAAAATGAGTTTTTGTACTTTGCTTTATAATAGAACATACAATGTACAGTCAGTCTAAATGTGGACTCCGTTAGTGCAGTGTGTAACCGGCCTTAACATTGTGACAAAAGAACAGGGAGGGTAGTTAAATACACCATGCCCTCAGTAGCGGAGAAACACCGCTGCGCCAGTCATCCCGTGACCACGATCAATGCAACTTGGTCGAAACGTCGGGAAAATAAAAATAAGGTTAGTCGCGTTAATACCTGTTAACAATGTTCATATATAATTATGATACGCGAAAGTTTAAAAGTGTATATAGAACATACAATGTTCAGAGTATACTGTTCTACCTGTCCGTATACTGAGGTGGGAATAGCCATCCTTATATTTAAAATTCAGTAGAAATAGAATCATATTATGTGAGTAACATTCCATTTTGATTTAATTTAATGTGATGGGTTGTGTACTCAAATGATAAGGATCTAACCAGTCATAGTTGTGTACTTAGTACGATTGAGATAGAACTGATTAAAAATGTTTTGAGTACATAGTAACTTTCCACAAAACAAGCGGTCAATAAACAAATTTTACTTTGATCTTTTACTTTAACATGACAACATAGCTTTCACTGCTTCACGGGACATTACGAGGACCCAAGCGGTCTAAACTTTGACCTACTTTAATAATGTAACTTCAAATAAAATGTAATAAATCGTAAAATATCAATTCTCAAATAAAATACGATTGAAAATATGTATGTACAGACGCCAGCACATCAAGCTATCCCAATCTGTCAAATTTCCCCAATTGAAAATGAACCTTATACTTATGTGATAAAGTTGAAAATCTATAAAAGAAATTTGACAGATTGGCGTAGCTGGATGTGCTGGCGTCTGTACATTGATCGCTTTATTAGGTTTTGTATGATTAAAAAAATCCTAAGCAACTGTAAAGAGCTAATAACTATCATTATTAAATGCATAGTATCAAATGCGTGATAGCAAATATAAGATGGGTGATACTGATTAAGCCGATGGTTCCGTACAGCACACTCAAAATGTATTTCCGTTTGACGTGGTTCATGCCGCAGGTCGTGGGTAAGATACCCAGCCAGGACAAATATTTGTGTCCACGAACATATATACATATACATATATATAATTTACAAAAAGCAATAGTATATCAGTTATCCAGTTCCCATAGTACAAGCTCTGCTTAGATTGGGATCAAATGACCGTATCATACCCTCGTGCCTCAGAGTTCGCGTAAAGTTGTCAGTCCTGTATTTCACCTCTTTCCAGTCGTGTCACTAGTTGCTCCATCAGATCATGAGAGTGATGGAGTAGAAATATGTCATGTTCATTGTGACTTACCGCCGCCGTGGCTGAAATTCCACCGAGACGACATCATTACATATTATTAAGCTCAAAGTTGTTTATTTAGTGCAGGTATGTAGATAATAATATAATATAATTATACCTCTAATAATATTCTGGGATATTATTCAAATACGTAATATAGTTATCTGATACACCAGATAACTATATACTTCATAATATACTACTTTCCTTTTGTAAATACAAACTTATATAGATAATTACACCTAGACTCATGACAAACAGACATGTCATTAGTGTTTATGCACACAAATATATGGGTATGCACAGATTATGATGTCACTAAATTAACAAATTTTCATTACACCATTACAAATGTCTACTCGATTAACCATATTTTTTTGTCGTTGTAAAACTGTACCAAACTGTCCAATAATTTAGCTGGTACCTAGTTTTTTGTGAATTATTATATAATAGGCATTTGATACAACTACTAAATAAAATAAATAAAAATAAAAAAGGTTTTTAATCACGTAGACTTTAAAAAAGCGCTTGTAAATAGTCAGAACATGTTTGTAGTAATATAGTTGTATACATTATTATTTCTAGTAACATAGATATTTAGGTACACATTGTATGAAAACATTTATAAAATTTATTTTATTATAGCAATGATATTTAGCTAGCTCGTATCAAGTTATTGTCAAGAGATTATGTTTAATTATCTAGTTTAAGTCTAATATTTTTACTACATATTGTCAATGTTTGTCTATATTAAGGTATTATTATTATGACGGACCTTGTGTTAATAACGATGGTCGCGCTTTAATGCTACCACCGGATCATTAAAGCGCGACCGTCGTTATTAACACAAGGTATCAAAAGCAAAACCTAACAAATTCTTTCGAGCCACAGACCACGTAACTAACATAATAAAACAACATACTACGCACTCTAAAGATGCGAAACTACCTAAATAAAAATATAAACCAGCCATCTAGCCATTCTCATCACTATAAAAGTTGACGTGCTATCACGTCGCTTGAGCATGGAGCACGTTCTTTACCCCACGTGTACTTTGCACAGTTCAGGTAGCTAAAACAACAGACATGGGAGTATAATAAGATTGATTGTAGGACTGTAGTTGCTCATAATATGATGTAGAAATCAAACCTTGACTAAAAAAGAAATATTATCATCATGAAATTCAAAAAAGACTTCTACTGTTGGCAAAGGATCATCATATCAGCTGAATGACGTCCAGTGCTGGACAATGGCCTCCCCAAAGTATTAATGAATAATCTATGGACATATGGACATATGATTAATGGATTATGGAGTTGTGTCCATCATTTGGAGGGTGTTATAATCACCGCGTTTGGCAGGCGGGTTGGCGATCGCAGTATGATGGTCATAGTAGACAGAGAGACGTTGCTGCCCGTTTTCTGGGAGATATTCCCTTGGTAGAGAATTAGTTAAGGTAATCACCCACGTGTTTTTTGTGGCCCATATGTCTGTAATGTGCCTCTTTAATGAATTGCATGTAAGTAAACTGCCGGCAATAGAGGGATCAGTTTTACGCATGAAAATACATATTTGAACCTCGAATTTAAAGGCAAGTTAAAGTTTAACGGAGGTATGTGTTTCTGAGTGTCTTTTTATCGTCGTCGTCGCCGGAACGGCTACACGGACTATTATATTATTTGAAAACTAGTTTAAAGGATATGGTTCTGAGGTATCTTTCATTAAAATCCATGAAGCCGTGTATAATTTACAACTCGTTTTATTTTTAATTTTTTTAACGTTTTGGTTAGGTCGTTGTCTATAATGTTAGTAGTCTACTTTAAAGTTCGTGTAGACGTACCTTCAAGCTAATATAGTACGTTTAGAGTCACGCTCTGGAGCTGTACTGGACGACCTTTACCTGTCGACTTTTATTTATCAGAACCGTTCACTGTTAAGATTTTGTGCGCTGATTTTCTGAAATACTCTGATACGGTGTAGGTGTCGAGTTTCAGTTGCAGGATTTATTGGACGATGGAGTGAAAATGTTGTGATGTATTTTGGGATTTTATTGAATTACATCCGTTCATTCTGCAACTTAATTTATGAAGACCTATAGGATAAGAAAGTATTAGGATAAGAAGGTATTAGGACAAGTCGTCTTTTATTTATCAGAACCGTTCACTGTTAAGATTTTGTGCGCTGATTTTCTGAAATACTCTGATACGGTGTAGGTGTCGAGTTTCAGTTGCAGGATTTATTGGACGATGGAGCGAAAATATTGTGATGTATTTTGGGATTTTATTGAATTACATCCGTTCATTCTGCAACTTAATTTATGAAGACCTATAGGATAAGAAATATTTCTTTCTACGAAATATCAGCACGCTACGAGGTTTTCATAGCATGTATACGAAAATAACAATACAAATATAAATTACTAGCTGCACCCCACGGTGTCACCCGCTTTAAAGTTTGTAACTGATAGCCTGTCTTATTCAGATGTATTAGCTATATTACTATAAAGTTTCATCAATATGGCAATCAATATAATTTGTAGGGTTCCATGCTATAGCCTCTTGGGACAACCGTGGCAGGAAGTTCATTCCACAGCCTCTGCGTAATCGTAACTAACGAGATTGGTTTCAGGGCATGAGGATGAAAGTCTGTTGATAGCGAGAAGTACGATGGCAGTAAGTGGCCGTGGGCTTCAGATCAAACAGCTCCTCTAAACAGTAATAGCACACAAAAGAAGGCAAATGCAATTCAAAAGCAGCTTTTAAGTTTAGGATAATAATTATATTATTAGTATATCATCAAATCGATAATTTTTACTTTACAAACTGTATATTGAAAACAAATAAGTTCACGAGAATAGAACATTTACCTAGCATATACTGCAAAAATGACAATAAATAAACCTAATCTGAAGAAGTTTTCTTGCATAAGCAGTATATAAATAACTTAAAAGTTAGTTAAGACATTTTAGAATTATGTTTATTATTACTCTTCTAGATATTTTACTATATACTCCTTCGCTTGGATACTCATTAGTCTGGACGCTTTAATAAAATGAGAATAGAGTATTTTACCCGACTGAGGATACCCTAAAATTCACTGGATGGGGATAGCACAAGACCGGTAATAGTGGAGATCTTTGGTTGATATGATGAATCCTCATTATCATAAGACGATGATGATAACTTGTATACTGCAGCTCTACTTCTTTAAAACCATCATCATAGAAGTACACTTTATTTCAAAAATAAGTAAAACAAAACAATGGTTACAAACAAGGAAATAAACTTATTATGCAATTGGCGGCCTTATCGCTAAAAGCGATCTCTTCCCGGCAACCATTTTGCGTTGAATAAACCAGAATTGAAAATAACCTGATGATGGTAGCAGAAGATGTACAAATTGCAATTAGAAGTTATAAATCTAATTTAATCTAATATTACGTACGAATACGTAACAAGAGTCATTCGACTATACATATACATAAATAGATACATACATATAATAATTTGGACTAATGTTATTATTATCGTATGGGCTGCGGTTACCTTAGTGCTAGAGGTTGTTCAAGCCCAGTAGGCCTCTATCATTGCTTATCGACTGTTGTCTAACGACTATAACCGGAACCGACAATTTAACGTGTCCTCCAAAGCACGGAGACGATCAGAAATTAAAACACTTTGGTGGTCAAACCCTAAAAACAGACCGCGTGCATATGCACATGCAACACATGCCACACGCAATTATGGACCAGTAAGAGCAACTGGCTGTAAGCGCCTCTACAACTTGGATTACATTATCATACCACATTTCTAAAATTAAAATAAAATAAATAAAAAATAAAATAAAAAAGGTTTTTATTCACGTAGACTTTAAAAAAGCGCTTGTAAATAGTCAGAACATGTTTGTAGTAATATAGTTGTATACATTATTATTTCTAGTAACATAGATTAGGGTTTTAGAATTAAGCTCCTATATCAGTATCTCTAATATTGTCAAAGCAACGCAATACGCTTAAAGCGCTTTAGAACTGCAGTCGTAATGTAGTGTACCGTTAAGAGGCCAACGTGTAAAGTATGCGAACTAAATGTGGGCCATAAATTCTAGCGGCTGCAGCGAGCCTGCATTGGCAACGGTTTATATTTGAGCGTATGGTTAGAAAGGATGGCGAACATGCTCGGTGCCGCGAAGAGTGAATCGAACATGTTGGTTATTATGATTAATACGCTTTAACTTGAAATGTTTTTATTAGGTAGAACTGGTTTTATTAGGTAGAAATTGTGCAGACACAAGAACTCCACTAAAGTATTTTCCTACTACTTGTATGCAAAAACTACGGACCTCTATGATGACAGATATTTGTTCAATACCCTCACTCCGCATTTCGCCCTAATTCTTCTCCTTCCTATGAATATTTGTCTATAAATTAAATTTTTTTTCAAAGCAATACATTTTACCACCAAACCCCGAGAATACATCAAAAATTCATAGTCGTGCGGCGTCGTCGCCGAGGTGGCCTGCGCTTGCAACGACTCGATGGAACGGCGGATAGAACGTATAATCGTGTTCTTCACATAACATTTTCCTGGATGGGGATCGAATCCACGACCTCTGGCTTAGCGATCATGGTCACAAACCACTAGACCAACAGGCTAGTCTAGTAATCACATTCAATTAAATATGAACATGTTTAACATACAATAATATTAATAATTATATCCTGAGACATTATTTACACATCACCTGCCACATCACCATCTGATCCCAAACTAAACAGAACTTGTACTATAGAAACCAGATAACTGATATCTATAATATCTACTTTTCTTTTGTAAAAACATTTATATAGATAATTGGACACAGGACAAACAGGCATGTTCATGCACTCAAATATCTGTCCTGGGTGGGAATCCAACCAACGACCCGCGGCGTTAAAGGCATGTATCTATAAATCACGCTCACCGGTGTGGTTTTTATTTTAATTTAATTTATATGCTAATTTAGTATTATCACTTTAGTTTACTGCCTTGTTGGTCTAGCGGTAGCGTGTTCAACCGCAGATAATGAGGTCCTGGGTTCAAATCCCGGGTCGGGCCAAAAAGTGATTTTGGGATTTTTCCGTAAAAAGAAATTTCTCAGTATCAGCCCGAAGTCTGGAAGTTGGCGGTATTACACCCCCGTGCCTCGGAGAGCACGTAAAGCAGTCGGTCCTGTACCTGAACTCTTTCCGGTCGTGTCGCTAGGCGTTCCATTGGATCATGAGAGTGATGGAATAGAAAGTGCCCCTGTGTTTGCGCACACACTTGTGCACTATAATATGTCCTGCGCAATTGGCTAGTCTCCATTAAGACTGGCCGCCGTGGCCGAAATTCGGTCGGGAGGGCATCATCACTTTAGCGTATGCCCTCAATTATATTGCGAAACTGATCACCTCAACTGTAATTATTTTAAACTACTTACTTAACTATACTACTCATGTAGTATACAAGTGAACAGTATAGATTTAGCTAGTCTACTGTCCTTTATAAAGTACTCTAGAAAAGGGGGTTTACTACTTCAGTTGAACTTAGCGGTTATATCACCATATTAGAATAACTCATTTTGACTGTCTGACACACATCTAACTACCATCTATACCATAAATTATTCTTAGTAATTGGGTATTATGTATCACGAACGTGGTAGCCGTATGTCACGGGTATAATACTACAAAATGGGGATTGCACAGCGGTAATTAATGTTAAACGCCACCGGTTTTAGGCGCTTTCGGAAAAATAGTGCGATGTGTTTGATACCATTTTGTCCACGGAGAAGAATTGATGCTAATTAGCTAGGTACCTATTTGGTGTCCTCCATGACCCTTTGTCTGCATTCGTATCGTAAATAAGACGAAAAGCCCGCGTCATGTATTAACGTAGAGCGAGAGTTGCACAAAACATCCCCAAAACGATACGACGCTCTCGCGCATCTCCTCGTTAGTAACCACCCAGAGTCGAGGTTCCAACCCCAAAGAGGGTGCCCTCCAGCACAGGTAATTAGTTCGTGGTTGCATAAAATTTTCTAGGTGGATTGAATTTGATTTAAAGTTAATATAAGTCAACATGGTTTCTATAGTCTCATGTGTTGGCTGGTAGAATACAGATCAGAACTAATATCATTCAAGAGATAGATTCGATTTTTCGTACGTGTGATACTAAAGATCAAACTCAAAAATTACTTAATTTATTTCAAAAATTCGTTCACCTATATAAATATTCACTATTAGCGAGTCACATGGGCTGTATTTTATTTAAAAAAAAGTTTAAACTCCTTACTAAAATGACAATAATTTAACTTAAGTGATCAGACATTTGCTTAGAACTACGCTATATTGTGTGTTTTTTTTATATCAGAGGGCGACAAACGAGCAAGTGGGTCACCTGATGGTAAGTGATCACCGCCGCCCATGGACACTCGCGACACCGGCTTTTAAGAGTCAGCAAACAAGTATTGCTTACACTTCCCCCCAATGAGCTCTGGCGACCTTACTTATTCACACTCGGAAACACAACATAAAAGTTATTAATGTTGGAGGTGGAGGTACTTCCCCAGTCGGCCTTGTCTTTGAGCGAATGAACGCTATGTGCGTGTGCTTCTAAAATGACTGATGATTGACAAATAAGATAAATGCACTCATGTTTTTAGTACTATATTTTGTCTGCTATTATAACTATTATCGGTAGTTTATGATCGGCGAGGTGAAGCACCGTTAGTGTAATGATGGGTGACCACGAATTGGATAAATTTTTGGACATCTCCGTGGTTTGGGGAACATTGTAAGTTGTCGGTCGCGGTTGTTGTCGGCAGACAACAGTCGTTGAGCCATTCCTGAGGTCTACTGAGCGGCTTGAACAACTCTGACATAAGGGTAACTACTGATCATACGATAAAGTAGAAGAAGAAGAACTCTTATCTGCGCTGTGTGACAAACAGCGGCGTAGTGAAGCGTTGCTGTGCTTTATAATTACTAAAATTATTTAAAATGAGTGGCCTAACAGATTTACAGTCTGAGTCTATTTCATTGGTTTATCAGTACCTTCAAGGTATCGATAAATCAATGGCTCAAGATTTTCAGAAGAAGACTAAAGCGAAACCTCGTGCCAAAGGCTTGCCGTCATTTACAGATGTCATTCAAAACTACATTAAACAGAAAAAGCCACAAAAGGCAGCAGATAGTTCTGGTGATGATGATAGTCAAGATAACAAACCACCAGCGAAGAAACCAGTGGCACAAGTAAACGGCAAAGCACCGGCTGTCAAAAAGGCAGGACAGTATACTTCAGATTCAGACAGTTCCGAAGATGACAAACCACAAACACAAGTAAAAAAACCTGCAGTCACACCAGCTAAGCCTTCAGTAACTCCAGCTAAAAAGCAAGAATCATCAGATGATAGTGACAGTAGTGATGATAATGCTACCACTCAACCTAAGAAACAGCCAGTGAAGCTAAGCAATACAGCACCTAAAGTTGTAAAGAAACAAGAATCATCTGATGATGATAGCAGTGAGGAGGAAACTCAAAAGAAACCAGCTCTTAAACAAGCACCACCTGCAAAACCCACACCTGCCAAGAAAGCTGAATCCTCAGAAGATAGTGATAGTAGTGAAGATGAGAAACCAAAAGCCCAACAAAAACCCCCTGTGAAAGGAGCTGCACCAGCTAAAGTAGCTAAGAAAGCAGAATCATCAGACAGTGATGACAGCAGTGATGACGATAAAACTAAGAAGCCTGCCATCAAAACTGCTACACCAGCAAAACCTGCACCAGAAGTAACTCCAGCTAAAGCCAAGAAACAAGAATCATTTTCTGAGGATAGTGATGATAGTGAAGATGAGAAGCCTAAGACACCTGCTAAACCTGCACCAAAAGCACAAGCTACCGTGGCCAAAGTGGGACCTGGCAAAAAACAAGAATCATCAGATGACAGTAGTAGTGATGATGAAGAGCAGAGAGTCCCACAGAAGACTCTTCAAAGATCTCAGCCAACAGCTGCTAAACCAGCATTTAAAACTGCAGCTAAAAAGGACTCTTCATCTGATGATAGTGATGATTCCAGTGAAGACGAGAAACCTAAGGCAGTGCAAAAGACACCAGCTAAGACTCCATCTAAGGCCCCCCCCAGCAAAGAAAGCTGAATCTTCAGATGATAGTGATAACAGCGATGATGAGCCTCCCAAGACTGCACCCAAAACACCTGTTTGTGCAGTGAAACCCAAGCCTGCAGCCAAAAAGCAAGCACCATCATCTGATGATTCAAGTGATGAAGATCAGCCTAAAGCTAAGGCTACACCAAAAGCAACACCAGCTAAGAAAGCTGAATCTTCAGAGGACAGTGATGATGACTGTGATGATGATGATTCCCCACCCTTTAAAGTAAAGAAAGGAGCAAATGATTCCCAGGCAACTGAGAATGGCTTCCAAGGTGGAAAGAAAAGAAAAGCCTCTGATGGTGACTCAGGTGGCCCTGCCAAGTAACCATAAAGCAACTTTGTAAAGGAAGGTGAGAGCCAGGAAGGCGTAGAAAATTATGAGTCCGAAGCTAACAATTCTGATCACTGGAACAACCGAGGCGGTCGAGGCGGTTTCAATCGCGGCAGAGGCTTCAACGACCGGGACAGGGGGGGGTTCAGAGATCGGGGTGGGGAGAAAGGAGGGCGCGGCGGGTTTAACGACCGCGGCGGGCGTGGTGGCATGGGCGGAAGAGGAGGGTTCGACCGGGGTGGCCGGGGTGGCAGGGGCGGTCGCATTGGTGGTGACCGAAACTCCTGGGGTGGAGACAGAGGAGGATTCAACAAAGGGGGTTTCAATGACAGAAAAAGTTTTGAGGGAGGAGAAAACAAGAAAATAGTATTTGATTATGTAGGGTGGTGCACGAGGTTCTTGGGGTGAGCGTGCTAATCAAGACTTGAGGCACACACGCGGCAAGTCATTCAAGAATGGAAAAACGAAGAAGAAACGTGGTTCCTACCGCGGTGGAGCGATCGATATGGGTGTCCACTCCATTAAATTTGATGATTAAATAAAACCAATCTGGTTAAAAAATAGTAATAAAAATATGAAATTACCTGTCGTGATATGCCGCTATTCGTTTGCGTACTATAATAGGTACCGATATATTTTCTCATTTTTATGTTAACTTTATTACGAAAGTAAGCTAAATAAGTAATTCGTAATTTTTATTTATATATGTTTAGTTGCAAATTAGCCTTGATAAATAGGTACAGTAAGCATACAACATCTTGGTCATGCCTTCCGAATTTTGACATAAATATTGTGTTTCATATTGCGTTCGGAGAGCGTGGTCAATAATATTGACCACGCTCTCCGAATTATGTATTTGTTATCAGCCTTGCTACAGTTTTAATAAACGTATTATGTTTATTCAAACTGTAGCAAGGCTGATAACAAACAAAAGTAGTTCAGATTTCTCATAATTACCTATTTTGTGTTATTTTGGTCTGCATTTAATATTTTAGTCTTGAGTATGCGCTGCTGGATCGAAATAGACGTTGGTTGTTTTTTTTATGATTTTTCTAGTTGAAGAACCAAGTCCACATAGCATGGTCCGTGTGATGTCTATCAGTTCAGTACAGTACATGAAATTTGACTTAAAATCTACTGAATCTATAGATATCATTGGGATCATGCTGTGTTGAATTGAGCATAGAATATTAATTTAAGTTTGATATGCGATTGACATGCAGAGAGAGGTGATATGGAGGACTTAATTTTGACTATTTCAATACACTTACTTGTATAAATTAGCTTTGGCCATGTAATAGTTAAATCTTGAATTCATAAGCAATATCGCCCACGGGCGGACTTCTGATCTAAATAATATTTTACAGAATGATTCCGCACAACTCCTATAACTCGATATTATTCCTAATAAAAATGTTATTTTCTTAAGTGTAAATGACTAAACTATCTAAGGATAATATAAAATATAATTAAATTCATAGACAAATAAGTGAATTTGAGCTATACAATATTGTATATCTAAGATTTTGTTTGTTTACTTTGATAAGCCCGCCTTTTAATATAAAGTTGGAGGATTAAAAAAAAAGAAAAGAAGACTCAAGAAAACAAGGGTAATTCCGAAAGAAATTTGTCAAAGTAAAGAAAGAAAGAAGAAGAAAGAAAGAATATATATTTATTAGACACAAGGTACATCAGTATAAATTAAGTAAAAGTAATAAGGGTACAAAACACAGAAGAATACATAAAAAAAAAAAAAATATAATTAATATTTAATACATTTTTCTATAATCCATAATTTTACGCACCTATTCGATGTGGTACCCATACTAAGCACCTTTGTGACTAAAAGGCCACAGTTCAGCATTCTGCCACAGGTGACTTTAACGCTGAATTTCAAATGAGGCCAACGGCCATCCATATAAAAATAAAAATAAATATGACGGTGTAATAAATCATACTAAATAATGCAAGGAGTTGAAAAATAAAATAAACACATCCAGGAAATAAAAAAAGAAAAAAAAGCTGTTATTTGTTTGGATAAATATTTTCAATTTTACCCGTGTTTTGATTGATTTAATATTCAAATTTATCTTTCTATCTAACTCCCAGTGCAAATCCGCGGCCGGTCGCTAAAGATTAAATGAAAACTACAGTACAGACGCCAGCACATCCAGCACGCCAGCTACCCAATCTGTCAAATTTATTTTATAGATTTTCAACTTTATCACAAAAGCATAAGGTTCACTTTCAATTGGGGAAATTTTACAGATTGGGATAGCTTGATGTGCATGCGTCTACAAAATTAGTTTCAATTTATTGATAATTTATCAAATATTTGTCTTTTTTATACGTGAACCAATTCTAAATTAATTATATGGTTTCAGATCTCAATATAGCGTTTGTACAGATTGTAGAAAATGTGTGTTATCTTTGTCTTGAGCGGATATTATATATCCTGGGACATACATATATCGTCGGACAACATTCACATACAGCCTATCCCAAAACCTTTATAATAAGGATAGTTTTTGCAATGTTAATAAATTGACTATTTTTCTGATAATGAACTCTACTGCGATGATAATAAGGACATGCATTAATAAAGAAATCAGACCGTACTAACCATGTCAAGTAGTAGCAATTTAAAATACTTATCAAAAGTATTTATTATATATTACAAAAAAATTAGTGTATGTAGTAAGTATATCAGTTATCCGGTTTCCACAGTACAAGTTCTGCTTAGTTTAGTATCAGATGGCCGTGTGTTAAAAATAATAAAGCTTAATAATTAAGCTAAGCAGAGCTTGTACTTAGGAAACCATATAACTGATATACTAACGTTACTAACTTGTCGGTCACCGTAGCCTAGTTGGTAGTGCTCCTGCCTACGAAGCTGGTGGTCCTGGGTTCGAATCCTGGTAAGTGCAAATATTTGTGTGATGAGCACGAATATTTGTTTCTGAGTCATGGATGTTTTCTATGTATATAAGTATTGATCTATCTATATAAGTATGTATATCGTCGCCTGGTACCCATAGTACAAGCTTTGCTTAGTTTGGGGCTAGGATGATCTGTGTGACATTGTCCCTAGATATTATATTATTATTATAATTACACCCAGACTCAGGATAATCAATCATGTTGTTCATGCACACAAATATTTGTTCTGGGTGGGAATCGAATCCCGACCTGTGGCGTGAAAGGCAAGTATCTTCCAACCACACCAACTTGTCTTAAGTGCCTACTTTGTTGCCTGAGAGGTAGTTATTTCAACTGCTGCCTGAGAGGTTCTGTTTAGTTGGCCGAAGTTGCTCCGGAAAGGCTAAAAGAATTACTTGAACCCAAAAATGTGTCAGTGGTTTATTGTAGTTAGGAAATTTTATAGTTATATAGGTATAGTTCAGTATCTCTAAAGTTCAGTGGCTAAAAACTCTTACTTATGATGAAACAGAATTGCTTTTCATTAGACCTACTTAAAACAAAATCTTACCTGTATAATATAAACTCATACTTACCTATATACAACACACATACAATAATTATAATAATCAAAACACACAGAAGGATTCACACACACACACGCACATGCACTAACACACACACGCACACACACACATGCACAAACACACACACACACACACACACACACACACACTTACATAATCACACACACAATTTAAGTAGTAAGTGTTTATTTATTTTCGTTTCCTTTTTTTTTATTATTTTAGTTCAGATAATATTTTATTACTTTGTCAAAATTTAACTTTAGTTTATAGATAAGAACTATTATATTATTGTGTAACCGTCGGTAAGAAGCGAGGCAGCCCCTACACAAGTATTACATTACTTACTGGGGATGTCTCAATTTTATATAAATTGTGACATCCCCAGTAAGTAGTAGTTTTAATTAGAGACAATAAATATTTTATTTATTATTATTATCTCGTCTTGGAACAGGTCAACCTAAAACTGTCTCGCTCTATCACAAACTAAAAACCTAGGCATCGGACGTTTAAGAACCTGTATTTGTGTCAGGGCTAAAAGCAGAAAACTGAAAAACTAAACATATTCAAATTTAAACGTTAGAAATCATATACTAATCTTCCAGTGGGGACCAGCACCCACGGTCTATCAAATTGTGGTAGGTGCTCTGCCGTAAAGCTACAAATGATACACAACGGCAGATCAATTAGCTAGTTTCCTTACTAAAACTATTACAACAACGTCTTAAAACAATGATATCTATACATATAATTAAATCGTAGGAAAGTGAAAACTGTACATAGCATATTTTTTTAAAAGGATAGTTTGGGCGTGATCTGCAATCGATATCAAAGCCGAAAATATAGTTTTTAGAATTTTTGTCTGTTTGTCTGTATGTATGTCCGGGCTAGACTCAAAAAGTACTGCATGGATTTACTTAAAATTTTGCATAAATATTACTGAGAGGTCGGGTTAATATATAGGCTACATATTATCACGCTATCACCTACGGGGGAGGAGCTGTGATAATTTATAAAATTTAACGCGGGTAAAACCGCGGGGCAAAGCTAGTAAATAATAAATATCTTGGGAGAACTAATACACTACCGTCCCATCTCTAATGTATATTTATGGATGGGGCGTCAGTGAATTAGTTGTCCTGTGCTATGGCAATGAGACAACTGATATACATACTTATGTATTTCGAAACACATAGAATAGATATTCCTCCTTGTTATAGGGATGGTTGGATATTATAAGCTGGAGGTACGGCGTGACTTAGCGTTAGCAAGGTATTTATTCGAAGTATTTCGAGGAAGGCTAAATAATCCTAGTATACTAGACTCAATGAGGCTGCTCGTTCCAAACACCAGGTTGCGGCAGGCGCCGAGGGAACGGCTTTTTGACGTCTCGGTGGCGCGTACTAACATTGGTAAATTCGCACCGGTGGCAAGAGGCCTACGAGTAATAAACAGCGCCTCACAAAGAGTGGACATTTTTAATTGTTCATTGGCGGAATTCGTGAGGGTGACTCTGGATTTAATTAGTAATAGTAATATTGTTCGCATTATCGCAATAAATAAAATTACACCAAGACACACAAATAATCGTGCTCATCACACTTGTCTTGGATGTTCAAAAACATATCAAAATGGAACCATGCTCTGGACATAGACGAAATAACCTTTAGTCCTGAGTGGGGATTGAACCCACAACCTCTGGCTTAGCAGTACTCCTACCTATTAACCACTAGTCCAATAGGCCCTTACGGAAGATTTAGGTGCCATACATCGGCTATAAAATAAAAGGTTTTTATTCACGTAGACTTTAAAAAAGTGCTTGTAAATAGTCAGAACATGTTTGTAGTAATATAGTTGTATACATTATTATTTCTAGTAACATAGATATTTAGGTACACATTGTATGAAAACATTTATAAAATTTATTTTATTATAGCATTGATATTTAGCTAGCTCGTATCAGGTTATTGTCAAGAGATTATGTTGAATTATCTAGTTTAAGTCTAATATTTTTACTACATATTGTCAATGTTTCTGTCTATATTAAGGTATTATTATTATGACGGACCTTGTGTTAATAACGACGGTCGCGCTTTAATGCTACCACCGGATCCAATGCGCCCCAACTGAGAAGACCCAGCGAAACAGACTCAGTGGGTTCATCTACTACTGTGTTCTACTGCTATGTTTCTAGAAACATGGCTGATTGACACATTCCCAGTTGTTGCATGTGTAAGATCATATTATATTAATAAAAGCACCTTAAACTGAGAAATCATAAATAAATTCCTCCACTAGATTATTTATGTAATTTTAGAAACTTCCAGTTTAGATATCCCCTTTGCATTGCGAATAATAAGCATACATATTCAACAAAAAACGTGAAGAATGAGGACTCCACCAAACCGATCCAATTGAAACGAGATTTACAAAGCAAATGAGGAGCAGTGAATCCCATCCCCGGAATCAGCTGAGCAATCGACGCAATTTGTTTTATCTCCAGAAACAAACAAATAAATTCCAATTGAGCGATTAAGGTATGCCTTCCGATCAGTAGATGAATGAAAGGATTTGGTTAGGGTTGCTGGGGTATTTGGTGGGGTTTTTGATTTATGATCAAATGGTGCTACTTATCTGAGCAAGATATTAATAGCTTGTTCCAAATTTTGTGAAAGTTTGAACTACGAGCAAGAAACTTATCATTTTAGGTATATTTGTTGTGGAGGAAACTAAGACCCGCATTCAATTTATTTATTAGTTCTTTGACGGGCCTGTTAGCGTGGTTGGCAAATGCTTGCTTTTCACGCCGGAGTTCGTGGGTTCGATTCCCACCCAGGATAGATATTTGTGTACATGAACATGCCTGTTTATCCTGAGTCTGGGTGTAATTATGTATATAAGTATGTATTTACAAAAGAAACGTAGTATATCAGTTATCTGATTTCCATAGTACAAGCTCAGCTTAGTTTGGGATCAGGTGGCCATGTTTAAATAATGTTCCAGGATATTATTATTATTATATGTGGAACTACGAAAACAAATCGTACTTAACTTCGTGCTTCTAAAGATACGTTAATTAATCGGTCCTGGCTGCATTCATTAGACAACAGTTGTAAAGACATAACAGAGGCTACTACACTCGCCCCACCTCTTGGTGCCCCGGGTTCGCTTCCCGCGTAGGACAACTATTTGTGTGACTCATTAATTAATGTTCTGAGTCTGGATGTACTTTCTGTCGATCAATTATGTTTGTAAAGTACCCCGAAAGACAGCGATTAATTACCCTAGAGTGAGTTTTGTCTTTAAAAAGAACACTAGAGGAACCATTGCCTATAAGTTACATTAAAGATATATCTAAAATATTATATTATACTAAACTAAAGTGGGTATACATAACATGCAGACGACACGGGGCCGTGGATGTATTTGTCATGCAAAAATGTTATATTGTCCTTACTATAACACAACTATGTCACCACAACGAGCGCTCACATTTTACTGTTTTTTATCTACATCGGAATAAAAACCTCTTTATTTTTTAACCATATGACACAACTTAGCCAATCCATTAAAATACCTTTGAATTTTATTTAAAAAGGACTTTATTTCGGTTTTTATGTAACACTAGCTGTGCCCCGCGGTTTAACCCACGTTAAACTTTATAAATTATAGCCTATGTATCAATCCAGGGTGTCAGCTAACTCCATACCAAACTTTATTAAAATCTCTCCAGCCGTTTAGACGTGAAGAAGTAACAAACATACACAGTCACCAAACTTTCGCTTTTATAATATTAGTGTGATTTTTTTTATTGTGTCTATCAGGTAGTTATTTATTAAATATTAATTGTATCACAGAATTGTATTTCTTAATATATACTACTAATTTATCATTCCAATAAAAACTATTCTAGTAATAAAAAATAATTAACGCTAAATTAAAATCTAAACTCTAAAAATATCAAAATCAAAATTCGTGCCAGTGGGTAACGTTCCTAGAATGCTCGCAGCATTGCCACGTTGTATAAAGTGTGATTTTAGATAAAACTGCTCTTCAATTGATTTAGTAGTAAGTGATTCTGACACCAGGATAGACCAGGCACCACATTCTATTGGCTTTTAACTACCTGTAACTATTTTTACAGATGTCCTCGTATCCACCTGCACTGACAGCTTATCATGCTTTCTTATGCACACAATCTTTCGCTCAGTGCGGATATCTTTTTAAAAGATTTTTCTGAATTTCTTACAATTTTTTGTTAGAGTTGCCATGTCCTGAGCTGTAGGCGCTCCTACTTATTTAATAGTATGGCCAGTGATTACTTGTAGGTATGTGGGTGGAAGTATGCCTCTGAATGTGAAATAGCTAAATAAGTGTAGTCTGAACGTGTCCTCCGAGCATAGATTGCATTTAAACTACATTGGGGGTCACCTATTTACAGGCTAATTAACTTTATCGGGCGTTTACGTATTCATTGACGCCACAGATAATAAAACATATTATCATCATCATCACCGTGTCAGCCGAATGACGTGCACTGCTGGACAAAGACCTACCCAAAATAATTCCTTAATGGAATTGTGTCTATAATTTGGAGGGACATGCTATAATTGCCACGCTGGGCAGGCGGGTTGGCAACGCGGTATGATAGTCATGGTACAGACGCCAGCACATCAAGCTACCCCAATCTGTCTAATTTCCCTTGCTGAAAAATGCTTTTGAAATAAAGTTGAAAACCTATAAAAGAAATTTGACAGATAGGGCTAATTGCATGTGGTGGCATCTGTACGTCAGAGAGACGCTGTTGCCCGTTCTTTGGAAGATATTCCCTCGGAACGACTTCTATTTTAATATAATTAAATAAAACGACTCTGATTGATATCGTCCAGACCAACCTCCAGCACAAACAAATCGCGACGGCTACCTTACGCAGACTGCTGGAGGTTAACAACAAGACCATCGCTCTAATCTAATCTAATCTAAAGGAGCCGTGGATTAGGCAGAGCAGAATATGTGGACTTGGCAACATTGGGGGTAAGTTGATGCTCGAGACTTCGGTACAACAGATGAGGACTTGCATTTACGTACATAAAACAACACCATCTGTGCTACTTACACAATTCTGTTCCAGAGACCTAACCGCTACCAGATAACCCAAACACTAAACGTCCTCCACTTGTACTAGCTTTAGCTTACATGCACGGAGATGGTGAACCGCCAACAAAAGAACTGAGTGACCTAGTACAACACTGTGAAGACAACAGCTGGGACATCATCATCTCGGCAGATGCAAAAGCGCATCACCCACTATGGGGCAGTGCGATGCCAAATAAAAGAGGTGACCTACTAACTGACTACATATTTTCAACCAACCTATCCATAATAAACAGGGGCTCTGAACCCACTTTCGTAAGCTCCAGATACCAAACCATAGTGGACCTTACCCTGGCGTCAGATGGTGCAAAAGAAATCTTGTCTAACTGGCATGTTTCTCCCGAACCATCATTCGCAGACCAAAGGAGAATCTGCTATGTTATCGAAGTGCTTCCAGTGATAGAACCAAGACGCAATCCTCGTAGGACAGACGTCACAAGGTACCAAAACCTACTCGAAAATGAGGTAAGTAAACTTAATTTCAAAAACATGCAAACTAACACTGATAACATCGAAGAAAATTTAAACACATTAACCAACTGTGAGCAACCAGCAGGCATGCCCACTTGAAATACCGAAAACAGGTACCAAAAATCAATGGTGGGGGCCAGAACTGGAAAAACTCAAACGAAATCTGAGAAAACTCTTCAATCGTGCAAGAAACAGGAGGAACGAAGAAGATTGGGAGAGATACAAACTCGCCCAATATCACTACAAAAAACGTATAAGATATCGCAAAGGACAATCCTGGCGGCGCTTCTGCGAAAACATCAAACATACATATGAAGCTTCATGAGTGAAAAAACTACTATCCCAGGATGACAAGCGCACTCTGGGCTCACTCAAAAAGCAAGATGGAACATATGCCACTTCTGATGAAGACATAAGCAAAACACTCATTGAAACACACTTCCCAGGCTGTCAATTAACTGAGAACACCGACTGGGGGACACCTGTGGAATACAAACCGAGTCGTTTAGACTGGAAACTGCTGACACAATAGTAACAGCAAACAGAATCAACTGGGCAATAAATAGTTTTCTGCCGTTCAAGTCCGCGGGCTTGGATGAAATATTCCCAGCATTGCTTCAATGGGGCCGTAAAATTATAACACCCTACCTACTAACAAAATACAAAGCTTGTATTGCACATCATTACATACCTCGCCAGTGGAGAGAAGTGAAGGTTATTTTCCTACTCAAACCGGGTAAAACTGACTACGCCCAAGCGAAATCATACAGGCCTATCAGTCTAACATCATTCCTGCTCAAGTCTTTAGAAAGACTTGTAGACAGACACCTTAGAGATGGTGTGCTACGACACACGCCACTACATCGACAACAACACGCTTACAGAACAGGCAAATCAACAGATTCGGCTCTACACGCAGTGGTAGGAATTATAGAAGCAGGCCTATTTGACAAATTGATGACACTAGGCGCCTTCATTGACATCGAAGGAGCCTTCGACAAAACAAAATTCTGTAGCATCAAATACTCCCTTGCCAAACTTGGAGCGGATCAAACCATTAGTGGCTGGATTGAAAACCTCCTAAGGCTGAGAGCTATAAGGTTCACAGTAAACTCCACCACGAGAGGTATCGTGGCCAAAGGCTGTCCCCAGGGAGGTGTACTCTCACCCCTCTTATGGAACATCGTGGTGGATGATTTACTACGACGCCTTAACCAAAGATGCTACTACACCGTCGGCTACGCTGATGACATCACGATTTTGATAAAAGGCAACTCAGAAAACTTGATTTGTAACCGCATGCAATCTGCCTTCAAAATCGTAGAACAATGTGCGACCAAAACGAATTAACGGTTAATCCAAAGAAAACAGAAATGGTCCTATTCACAAACAAGAGAAAACCAAACACTATGGACCTACCAAAATTGTTTGGCACTAAACTGAGCCTCTCATTGGAGGTCAAATATCTAGGTTCAACGCTTGATAGCAAGCTCAACTGGAACAGACACATGGAGGTGAAAATCGACAAAGCCCGCTCAGTCTTCTGGCAATCCAGAAGACTCATAGGGAAGAAATGGGGTTTGAAACCATCCATGACCCTATGGCTTTACAAAATGATAGTTCGCCCCATGGTAATGTATGGCGCCGTTGTATGGTGGCCCAGAACCCAAACAGGCACCGCAAGGGCCAAACTTCAAAGCCTCCAACGACTAGCATGCCTAGCAACGACAGGAACCATGAGAACGATTTCCACCGCAGCCCTAGAGGCCTTACTAAACCTCAGACCGTTGCACCTAGTAGTTCAACATGAGGCCGTGGTTACAGCCATAAGGCTTAAAAAAGCTGGGTTGTGGAAGCAAAATAACAGAGAAACGCATACGCGCCTCATGGATGACATACAAAAGACGCTCTCAATGATTGACGCGACATGTGATATAATCCCAAAAACTTTCGTTTTTGATAAAAACTACGCAATACAACTTCAAGAAGAAGCCAAGGACAGTTCCGGTATCCACGAAGTTCGGATATACACGCATGGATCTAAAACAAATAAAGGCACAGGAGCCGGCGTCTTTTCTAGTGACCTAAACATCAATATATCAACCACTCTAGGAAGCCTAAACTCTATTTTCCAAGCGGAATGCGTGGGAATAATTAGAGCTGCAACAGCCGTCAAGTCTAGAATGGTGTGTAGCAAATCCATACGCATTATCTCAGACAGTGCTTCTGTACTCCAGGCTTTAAGGAGCAACATCTTCAACAGTGGTCTCATCATGGAATGCCACTGTGCACTTGAAAACATAGCATCTGACAACAAAGTTACACTACAGTGGATCCGGGGCCACGGCGGCTCTCTGGGTAGTGACACTGCGGACCAGCTGGCAAGGAAGGGCTCAGAAACGAGGACAATGGGACCAGAACCTCTAGTGCCCATACTCTTTAACCAAGTGAAAACTGGCTAAGTGAAATAACAACGCAGCAACATGAAAAAGAGTGGATGGATCTAGAATCATGCAGACAGACAAAGGAAATTCTACCATCTCTAAACAAACGACTATCCCGCAGTCTACTACATCTGAACAGAAAAGATTTGCGCATGGTGATAGGCACAATCACCGGACACTGCACACTAAACAAACTCCTCTTCAAGATTGGCGTCACAGACAGCCCCTTGTGCAGAGAATGCATTGAATCTGAAGAAACACCGGCACACGTACTGCTACACTGCAATACCGTTGTCAGCCAACGGGCAAAGTTCCTAAACGATCCGAAGACACTGCAGGAAGTACTCAAGCCAAGCTTTCGAGGCCTCTTGGACTTCTGGATGGAACTAAAATGGTTGGAGTAGCCAAATAAGTTCACGTACAATGGCCCAATTACGAGGCTAAGTGCGGAAACCAATCGCCCAACTAACTAACTATAATTAAATAAAGATATGTTGCTTTAACTTTAAGTTAGCAATTTAAAATTTAAGATTATCAACAGTTTGAGAAAAGAAAATACCTATTATCAATGAAAATAAAAAGTTAGTTTAACTCTTTCTCATACATACATAAATTGAAATAAACCCAAAAGTGTATTTGAATCTCGTAAAAGGCTTACAAAAGCCTCGATCGATGGCTCGCAGCCAAAATTATAAAGGAGTAAATAAATGAAACCATTGGAGCAGCCCTGACGGCTGTTCCATTCAATGCGTGCGAGATTGGTAACGCGACCGGCATACAAACTAGGCCGGGAGATAACCGATCTTTTATCGCGAATTGATGTATGTGCCTTAATACTGGTTCTTACTATTGTGGTCAACTGAAAATGGTGCAGCAGTAGGAGAAAATATGTTAGCTTAACTAAAAGTAATAAAATATTGAAGTTTTCAGTCACAACGGCCAGTCTCAATGGAGACTAGCTATCTGTCCGGGTCATAGTATTGTGTACAAGTATGTGCGAAAACACAGCGGCACACTCTTTTCCATCTACCTCATGATCCTATAAGACGATAAGCAACAGGATCGAAAAGAGGTCAGGTTCAATACCGACGGCTTTACGTGCTCTCCGAGGCACAGGGGTATAATACCGCCAACTTCCGCAGACTTCGGGCTGATACTAAGATTTTTTTATTTTCGCAGAAAAATCCCAAAATCACTTTTGGCCCTACCCGGTATTTGTACCCAATACCTCGATATCTGCACTGGAACATGCTACCGCTTGTCGAACGAGACAGTCAAGTCAAGTTTTTATATAATAGCGAGGCAAAAGCAAAATTAGGTTGCATTTTTTTATAAGGCAGGGGGAATGCCTAGGCTTGGCACCCGCATAAGTGTCTGCGGAAGTAGCCCCGGGAGAGCTCGGGATTGCCCTCCCCTATTGCCGACTCCTGCCAGTCCTGTGCCACAAACAGATCGCTGTCGTCCCGATGCTGGTGACGTGGCGGCAGTGGCGGACACTCTTAGACTGCCGCCGCAACCCCGAGGGGAGTTGCTGCCCCGACGCCTCCTCCGTCTAAGAGTGGAATTGGTTCATTCCCGATCCCTTAGCGGCCTCCTTTTGCAGTAAGACTGTCTCACGGTAGGAGGCTACGGCGTCCTATTTGGCGGAATCGCTAACCAGTATCGCATACACGACTGCTGACGGCGAATGATCCCGTCCGACCTCAGCGACGAAAACTCGACTCTACTATTCCTCTAGGTGATATGAATAAAATTTCTTCTTTTGGCGAGACCTACTTTTCGTGCAGCGTCTCTCTGTGTACTATTACTATCATACTGCAATCGCCAACTCGTCTGCCAAGCGTGGCGATAATGACATATCCCTCCAAATGATGGATACAGCTCCATTATGGAAATCTATTGGGGAGGCCTTTCAATCTTTAGATTTAGAAATATATAAAAATGTGTATCAGTTTTCAGGTTGCGATAAGACACACTGCCTAGTTTGATATCACATGGCAGTATTTTAGTTGTCCCAACACATTAACAAAAACATCCTTAAATAGCGTCCTAAAACTACACATTAAAATTAACAAATTAACTTAGCAAGCTGAACTTAATGAGGATATGACAGTATCATGTACGCCTTTATTACTATGCCTACATACATTAATTTTAGACCCTTATATTTAAATTAGGATCTGTAACGCGATATCATCTTCAATAAAGAGATCATCTTAATGTCTCATTTTAATTAGCAAAGAGGCCATATTCTCAACTGGAGATATAATTTAACCGTACCATCAAGAGTCTCTTAAACCGTCCTAAGTGGTTAAGGTCCGAAGTAATGCTGTAGACCTTTATGACATGCTTAAGTATTGGGTATAATGATAATAACCTTGATTCAAGTCGACAGGTAGAGGCTCGAGGATTTTGTTATTACTGTTGTCCATTTACATAATGTTGCATTAAGTAACTTGTCATTGAAAATTATGAGAAAAATAGATAAAATATATAATGTCCTCCCGATGCGGGAAGTCACTCTCAATGTCTCCATAGAGAGTGGCCCCGTTGCCGAAATTCGGTCGGAAAATCCTCGAGCCTCTACCTGTCGACTTGAATCAAGGTTATTATCATTGTAGCCTAGCTACCCAATTTGGCAGGACATATTATAGTGCACAAGTGTGTGCCCAAATACAGGGGTACTTTCTTTTCCATCACTCTCATGACCCGATGCGATGACTAGCGACACGACCGGAAAGACACAGGACCGACTGCTTTACGTGCTCTCCGAGGCACGGGGGTGTATTACCGCCAACACCCAGACTTCGAGCTGATACTGAGATTTTTTTTTACGGTAACATCCCAAAATCACTTTTTAGTCCGACCCGGGATATGAACCACCACCTCATTATTTGCGGTTGAACACGCTACCGCCAGACAAACGAGGCAGATATTGTACGATTAAATAATTTGAAACGACTTAAAAAAAACGCTGTTACCCTATTGTTTGTTGACTCATCAATTATTTTTTTATTGTGCGTGGTGGTTTGAAGAAGTCTGACCGTAGGATAACCACCAGTATGTTGTTAAGTCGTCCATAAATATAATATGATAAATATAATATTTTAGTATTATGATAACGTTTGTAGACAATACACCATTCAGATAATACGTAGTAAAAATATAGCTAAAATTTAGATAATTAAGCCTACACAATGATCCTTGACAATAACTTAATTTAAGTTAGCTAAATATCGTTACTGTAATAAAATAAATCTTATTGTAAATTATTTCCTACAATCCGTGTACTTAAATATCTATATGTACCTAGAAATAATTATAAATTAATTATATATTACTACGAACATGTTCTGACAATTTACAAGCGCTTTTTTAAAGTCTACGTGAATAAAAACCTTTTTTTTTTATAAGATACACCTTAACTCTAAAAGGTCCTTTATTATAAACGCATACAATATTAGGTCCGCCTTAAAGGAGCAAAAGCGTGCAAAGCTCTCAGCCCTCTAATAAATAAGAAATCTACGCTAAGCAGTCACACTAAGCTTTTAATTTATTCAACCCTCATCAGACCTTGTATAACCTACGGGTGTCAAGTATGGAACTGCACTTCGAAGTCCAATCATCAGAAATTGCAAGTTATCCAAAACAGAATATTAAAACAATCATATAATACACCTTTCCGTACAAATCTAACCAAACAACATGATAAAATCAACTTTCCCAAACTATTTGTTTATATTCTTAAATTATCTACAAACTTTTATAAATTTAAAAATTACTTACACCCAAATGAGCTTACATCTAAAATAGGACTCACCCGCCCTAGTCATAACAGTCGATACAACTACGTCACGAAGCTACCACATCACTATTCACTCGAACCGGTCGACCGGCCGGCAAAGTTGGCCTTCTCTCGGACTACGTCACAGCATGCCGTGACTGGAGATTCGCACTGTTTATTTGGATAAACAGTGCGAATCTCTTAATACCTACCCCCGCGTACCAACATATTACTAGTGCTCCAGTTGTTAAATTTATTGGCTTTTTTGTCAATGGTAGTCTAGTGTATAGCCTATATATTATACTAATTTAATAAGCTTTCTTCATTAAAATTAGGGTTGTAACGGATCTTCGCCTCCGCTTCCGTTACTGCGGAAGTTCCGCATGAAACCGTACCTTCGCCTCCGCCTCCGCTTCCGCTGTTTTTTTGCGGAGTTATAACGGAGGTTTATTTACGGCATAGTCATATATCTCTGCATCACCCAAAGGTCGACTGGCAGAGAATGCCTTTGGCATCAATTCTACCTTTGTCATCATCATATCAGCCGAATGACGCCCACTGCTGGACAAAAAGCTTGAAGACATCTTCCAATGCAGCAGTGAACAGTTTCAGTGATATAACATCTCCCTGTCTCACACCTCGCTGCAAGTGGATAGGTTTCCAGTTCCGGTCCGGGAGTCGCTCTGACATAGTAGCGTTTTCATATACACTTTAACACCTCGATATACCGGTAGTCGATTTGGCATTTTTGGAGAGACCTCAGTACGGCCCAGGTTCTGATCGAATCTAAGACTTTTTCATAGTCCACAACCAATAAGCATAATGGCTGGTTATACTCTTCGGTCTTATTTATGTGGTCTATGGTACTAAAGCCTTTATGGAATCCGGCTTGTTCGGGAGGCTGGAAGTCGTCATACCTGCGTGCGAGACGATTTGTAATGACTCTTGAAAACAACTTGTAAACATGGGTCAGCGTTGTGATGGGTCTGTAATTCTTCAAGAGGATTTTTTCGCCTTTTTTTGAAGAGTACCGCCACATCTCTGTGCCATACTTGTGGCGTTTGACCTTCTAGTATGACGGAGTTCAATAACTTCTGAAGGGCCCGTAGAAGAGCTAGAAGCTGTGACTTGCTGTAACTCCATCATCACCAGGCGCCTTGTTGTTCTTAAGCTGTTTGAGAGGGATTCTTATCTCACACATGCTGTCGTCCGGGATGTCTTTGGTGAAGTCTCGGGTTAGTCGTGCTCTCGGATCTGAGGCACAACTATTGACAGGTGACTGGGTTCTCGTATACAGCTGTCCATAGAACCTCTCGATCTGTCCCAGCAACTCAGGTCTAGACGTGACGATTCTGCCATCCTCAGTCTTCAGCTTCGTCAGTTGGCTCTGTTCAACAGACAGTTCTCTTGCTAACACTTTAGAGCCTTTGTTCCACTCGATGGCTTCTTAATACATTTTGTATTAATTGGGCACGGGTCGGGAGTCCAAGACTGTCTAAATCTGTCTGTTGAGCTGCCGGTATCAGGTAGCATCATCAGAGGATGTCAAAACCATTTTCCGTCTTTCTTCCTTTAGCTGCAGGGTTTAGTCAGAGATATTTTTGGTTCTGTTTGTACGGCTTTAAAGACTCAACCGTATGGACAGCTTCTACGAACCTGTCGTGGTATGACTCCACTCGGTTTTGAAGTTTGAGCTGAAAGGGTTCAGGGTTTTCGTCGTGGATGGGTAAAGGTCGGAGCATAGACTTTATCAGTCGGGACCTCTGGAGCTTGACATTAAGGTTCAATGAGCCTGTGATCGCTCCCGC
This sequence comes from Pseudoips prasinana, assembly GCA_951640165.1. Lineage (NCBI taxonomy): Eukaryota > Metazoa > Arthropoda > Insecta > Lepidoptera > Nolidae > Pseudoips > Pseudoips prasinana. The sequence continues at coordinate 32,090,553 of OX621252.1, forward strand.
TTTTCACCGTATTGATCATAAAACGTCATTGAACATCTGTTTTATCGTCGACAAAATAAAGTATATCTCGTTCTTTATTTTACCTTACCCAGGTCCATTTGCGGTTATCCGGCTTCTTGAAAAAGGAGTTCATCATAAAGAGTCCCTCCTTCTCTATGAAGTCAAATTGAAATTGCCCCACTTTCAGCTCATTCTTTATTTATTGAGATTAAAACAATATTAATATTACTCATAAAATACTATTTTTTCACATCCACTTTCACCTTCGCATTCGCATCCGTTAACCTCCGCATCCGCGGAGGTGAAATCCGTCATCTTCGCATCCGCCTCCGCCTCCGCTAAGAGGCCTCCGTTACAACCCTAATTAAAATGTTAACCTGTCTAAGTAAGTGTTGGAGTAATGATAGTGTACTGCCGTAATATAAATTAGGTCACTTGTGATAATAATGTAATTATTCAATTATTTGAACATTCGTTATTTGATATGTATATGAATCGAAGTATGGGACAATAAGCACATAAGTACAAATATAAAAAGCAGTTCCCATATACTCGAATATGAGGGCGTTCTACCCTCCGTGCTTCGGAGAGCACGTTAATCCGTCGGTCCCGGTTGTTAAGATAATATCATTAACAATCGTTAATTACTGGTATTTACTTGTAAGTATGACCACCAGGATATATTTACTATGTTCCAACATAATGTACACTCATACAAAGTGTGCATGCAATTAATTTATGTTCGTTTTTCAACATTCACCCTCTATTAAAAATTAACATTATCATTATATATAAATGTAGAACAGGCAACGCGCTTGGTGAACATGAAATGTACTAACTTGATTGTTAAACCCAGGAGTTATTATGTACACTGGGCCTTGTTAACTATTGTTACTGATTTATGAAAATAAAGAACTTTAAAAATCAAATCAAATAAAAAAAAATCAATATTAGGTTAGCTCTTGTTATGTAGCTGAGGTAAAAAAAATGTGTGTGCCCCATAAATAGTTGTTCTCAGTCTGGAAGTAGTTTATGTCCGTCAATTATATGGTAAATTCCCCGCGACACAGTGATTAATTATCTGCAGGCAGTATCTTTAATAAAAAGAAATTGTAATTTGTATTTAAACTTTTCATAATCATTTTAACATTAACGTTAATAAAAAAAAAGCAAATTTAAGTTATTCATTATTATCGTAAAGAATTGATAATTCTAAATTAATACAAATCACAGATCAAATCAATTTGTACCTAGAATTAATCATAAATAACTTGTAACTTGTCTGATAAGCCAGAGATCGTGGGTTTGATTCCCAAGCAGGACAAATCCTTATGTGATGAGCATGATTATTTTTCCGTATTTGGGTGTGATTTAGCTGTGTGTTAGTTCCCCCAATATAATTATTGATTTATTTATTTTATAAACATTTACCACAAATATGAGCAAGCCGTTTGTGCTGTTTTTATAATCACACGAGATTCTGTACAAGTTATAACTTGAAACTTAAATTAAAAACTTTTTTATTTATGTGTATTCAAATTGCAGTAAACAAATTGGCCACCTTCAAATAAAATAATTCGGCATAGCTTATTATTATGTTGTTTGCAAAACATCTTTAAATGGATTTGGAGCATGACTTGATTTATTGATTGCGGTCGACTGGCGTTCCCGATATCGCCGGAATATAACTCCTGATGGCCAGAATTCGGTACTTAATACTTGCTCATCACACAAATATTTGCACTTACCGGGATTCGAACCCAGGACCACCAGCTTCGTAGGCAGGAGCACTACCAACTAGGCTATGGTGACCGTCTTAAAAATGTTTTGAGCTTATGTCTAGGCACGATAATTTTGAATGAACGAAAATTTGTTTTTGAGTAAGTTGTTGAACATCCATACAACGTTCGTTCATCGATTTAATGTCATCTGTAGTCGTATTTTTTAATCTAGAACATAGGCGAACTCCCCGCTCCTCTCATGCCTTCTTATAAATAAGCATTCATGCACAGTGAACGAGACAGTTTTGGCAGTAGCAATTCTTCTTAATATTGTACGCTTAATATTTCATGAAATGCATTAAATTATATTTTAAAATGGAAGTATAACTTTTGGAAATTGCCTCATGGGTCGGATAAGATAAGATAATAACGTAAATGGCTTTTATGATCTGTTACCCTTTCTATTAAAACTTTCTACAAACTATATTTTCAAAACGTGGATAATGCTTATATAACTTATGAGATGAATCAGCGAAATATTCAAGTTTTCACATGTTTGATTTTACTTAAGTTATAGACGCAGAGACACAATTTACAGAGGAAGATCAGTGATAAGCTCTCGAAGTAGATGAATTTGAAATTTAAATTCGCCGAATGTCAAAATTACGTGAAGTTGCTATAATTTCCATTCTATTCTAGTCCATTGTAATGTATTATGGTATTTATTTCTTCCATTAAAATCTTTAGGTTTATCACCTTACTATAACAATCTCTTAAATAAATAAATCCGCAGAAGACGTTCTCATACTAAATACACGGAGGATTGTCAGGATATTCTTACGAACTGTTGTTAATGCTTAGGTATGTTTTCCTTGGCTCCTATTTCTAAAAAATTGTAAGTACAGAAATAATGTAACTACAAAATAATAATAAATATATAAATTATAATAATTATAGATGAGACAAGTTGCGCACTGGCATCCGATCCCAAACTGGGCAGAGTCTGTACTATGGCAATCAGACTACTGATGAACATATTATATTTCTAAATACGAGTACATACACATTATAGATAAAATACACCGAGACACGCAACACATAATCTTGCTCATCATACAGTTACACATAGACAGATCTATTCAGACAATATGTAGTAAAATAAAGCTAAAATTAAAAATTTCGATAAATAAATCTTATTGTAATTTTTTTCCTACAATCTGTGTACCTAAATATCTATATGTACCTAGAAATAATTACAAATTAATTTTATATTACTACGTACATGTTCTGATTATTTACAAGCGCTCTTTTAAATTCTACGTGACTAAAAGCCTTTTTTATTTTATTTATTTATACAAAATATTGTCCTGGGTGGGAGTCAAACCCATTCCCCCTGGCTTAGCAGTCAGTGACTAACTGCTAGACAACTGGCCAGCAACAACATGTCTCACATCATACACTAACCCCACTCCTATTTATCTACAAAATTAAGTCCAATTAAAGGTTAAAAGGGAATCACAAATGTCGAAATCAGCAGGCGAATAAAAGTAAGTATTTGATTTTATTATGAAAATAATAAGAAAGATTTTATAATCTTGTAGACACGGGTCTCAATCGCGATAACGATTTAAGGCTAATCATTACCCTTAGGTTACCCGACGTCAGAGACCTGTGTCCACAATATATAAAAAATTGTACAAATTGCGAAAGTTTAAAAACATTAATAAGAAAATCATCCTCTGGTCATCGCTTCCCGTGACCAGAGGGCTGGCTTTTTCTTTGGCCAAAGTATTAGTTTAGCAATACAACGTGGTAATGCAGCCAGTCTTCTGGGCACATTTTCTCATGGCCTCGATTCGGAGGAATACTACGGCGCCATCTGTAGTTAGTTTTAATTTATTTATGTATATAATTTACATTTTCGTAGATTTAGTTTTTCTTTCTAATGTAGGTAGTTATGTATATTCATAAGTTTATTTAGGTTCTATGTTATTAAGTTAAGTTAAATACTTGTATTATTATAATAAAATAAACAGAACATCCTTTTAATAAGAAAGTTTTTTTTTCGGTTACTAAATTATTTTAGACTTACGCTCAGATTTATATTATTTAGTATATTATACGCACTCCTCTGGTGTTGCCACTGTGCATGCGCGGCGGCGATCATTTACCATCAGGTGACCCCCTCGCTCGTTTGCCATCCAATTCCATAAAAATAACAAACTAAATTATACTTCTACAAATTTTCTATCATCTTGTCGTGATCCAGATTATCCTATTTCAAGGAGAGCTCAATAGATGTATATGAGCTCTTCTACTAAAAATAAATGAACACGTATTTGTTGCTTTTCCAATTAGAACGTCTAGACATAATCAAAACGTTTAGATTACTGTTCACCCTTGAAATCACTTGTTAGAAATATATATTTATATTATTCTATGAATAAAAACTTTTTAATTTATAGCACGTCTAATCGGAATAGGCAAGGCATTTAATTAATTCCGAATATTCACACAACACTAGTGTTTACATCGGGTGGAGAACACAACGCCCACATCACCCACCCAGACACACAAGACACCACAGGGTAGAAGCGTGGGAATTACTTTAACCACTGCGCCACACGAATGTTACTGGATTTTGTATAGTATAATAAATAAATAATAATATTTTGGGATAACTCAAACACTGCCATACAATCCCAAACTAGGCTATGACTATATCATGGCAACTGACATCATCATCATCATATCAGCTGAAACACGCCCACCGCTGTCAAAGGCCAAAGATCTCCACAATTGCCTGTCTGGCACTTACCGCATCCAGCGGCTTCCAGCGAACCTCACAAGAGCCTGCCCACGTTGCGTCTTCCGTTTCATGGTCGCCATTCTAGAACCTTTCTGCCCCAACGGCCGTCCGTTCTACAACCTACATGCCCTGCCCATTGATAAACATAGCACAAATAATCAAACTCTTCACACAAAAATTTTGCCTGGGTGATAATGGAACTCAACCGAACTCTGGCTTAACCAGTAAGTATATACCAAATATAATAAAATCGTAGGAAAGTCAAAACTGTAAATTGAATTTTTTTTAAAGGATACTTGGAGCGTGATCGAGAACGACATCGAAGCCAAAGATATAGTTTTTAGAATTTTTGTCTGTTTGTCTATATGTATGTCCGGGCTAAACTCAAAAAGTACTGCATGGATAAACTTCAAATTTTGCATGAATATTACTAAGAGGTCGGGTCAACATATACCTACGGGGGGGGGGGGGGGGGAAGCTGTGATAATATATAAAATCTACGCGGGTAAAACCGCGGGGCACAGCTATACCAAATAAAGAAAAAGATTTATTAAGGTGCTCGTGGTCAGGTGTCTTTACTGATTCGTAAAATATACATATATCTATGGTGACCGCTCTACGATGTTTAATCTCTCTCTTCATGCTCTAGATGGCACGGTATCCTGTCGAAATTAATTTGCTGGTTTCGTCAATTCTTAAATTCATCAACATCATGTTAGCAGACACTGAGGGGTTTTTTTTTGTCGGGACTAGTCCCTCCCTCTTACCCACCACTGCAACTCCTGTAAGCCAGGATCAACAGTGGCACACAATGAAATGACACTGAGCGGTGAGGCTCAGGCATGTCTCGGGGAATCGCTTTAACTGTCTTGTATCCCGCAACGAATTTAATCAGAAACAGAAAAAAAGGAGGAGATAGAAGATGAATAGTTCCACTTCCCTCCAGAGCAAAGTGGGAGACAGAATGATGTAAAGAGGCTATAGCCTCATAAAATGAGAGATTTGCAACTAGAGAAGCCAGCTGCAAAAGCACCGAGGATCAATTTAAGGGTCCTAAGTGAGCTGTTATATTTGATTCCAATAGTAGGTATGGCAAAAGTGCTTAAACGCACGGAAGTTGTTCCTTGTTGCTACAAGATCCGTATAATAAACTACTCCAGATATTGGTTGATGAGACACTGAGGGGATATGCCATAATCGCCACGATTGGCAGACGTGTTGGAGATCACAGTATGATGGTTATAGTTCTCAGAGGAACTCTGCTGCCCGTTCCCAAGTATATTGCCTCTACGCATTAGTTTAAAAGAATTATTAAAGCCAAATTTCGTAGCAGGGCATATTACAAAATTTCTGATTATTTAAGTGACAAACGTGCTTGGGATTGAGTTGTTCTGAGTCAACACACATAATTGTAATTAATCTTAAGTATATTTTATTTTAAGAAAGGATTCCTACTGAGTTTTCTGGCAGTGTTTCTCAGAAGCTGCCACGTCATGCACTGCACGATGCGGTGGGTTAAAAAAATTTGACGATTCAACATAAATGTATTTGTTTACGGAATAAATGAATTTGATTTGATTTGACGACTTCTACGCCCCGACGAGAAGTGATAAGGTGGTGATATTCTGCAAGCATTCCAAATTTACCTCGTACTAAATTCACTGCCCGATAGAGTATTAATTATTCAGTATGAACAAAACTGCGGAGACGGCTGACAAATGATTGGTGACCGCTGCCTGACGTAGAATTAACTGGCTAATATAGCAATAGTAAATGCGGCTTATTGTGTCAACGGCTCTTAGAGGAATCCATAGACTTAGTATTCAGTGCGTGTTCCAAGTAGATCGGCGTTGCTTTTGTAACTCTCATACTGGACAGATTTTGAACTAATATTAAGCTGTGGATTGCGAGTAAAATCACATTGATGTGTCACGTTTAGGCACATTTTGTTTCATAAAAAGAGAATAAAATGACGTAAACAGAGAGCTATATATTATTATTATACTCAATATCATAATAATATGATACGCATGTATAGCAAAAGAGAGCGCCTTCCAAAATAATAGCTACTACGAAACACTACCAACAACTCAGTATTAAACGAACAACTTTGAAAAACCTATACTCATTAATACTTTGTTCAACATTGCTAACATGGTCCGAAATTTCATAATTGCTGATTGAAACTATCAAACAAGTTTATTTATTTATAACATTAATTTAGCAAACAAGTACATAACGGTAAGCTATCACCGTGGTATGAGGACGCTTGCAACACCTGGAGTATAACTCGGAGTTTGGCAACCTTGTAATTCTATTTTGTATTGGGTTTCAATTCTCTAATATACCTGGGAAGTGGTTCCATTAAAAAATTTAAACCGTTGAAAAATCTAAACATCTTCTTCTTAGCGTGTCGATGGCAATCTAAATTAAGGCAGCCCAGAATTCAGCTACGAGTTGAGCGTTGTCAGTAGCGTCCATTAGTTCTTGTAACGTGCAGGCATTAGAGCACGCAGGACATGTTAACAAGTGTGCCATAGATTGAGGGACAGGACCACACTTGCACTCTAGGTTGGAAACGGTTAAAAATCCCCACCTGAGCAGGTTCAGTCGTCCACCCAGGTAGCTATAGAATACCGCAGGTTAGCTAGGGTAGGTTTCTCAGCGGCGTGGATCGCTTTAGCCCCTTAACACGTCGCTTTTACTTCAGAGGCCTGAGCTGGCCCGAACCCCAAAATGGTGGTCTCAGGTATTAGTCGTTTAATTTAAGCTACTGGTTAAGGGCCTTTCGCGCTAACCAACGCTCATTGCCTTCAATTCTTTAATTTTAATATAGTAGAAATAAATTAACCAAAAATAGATGAGTAACTTGTTATTTATTTAAGGATTTAAGAAAATATATCTGATAAAACAGACCGCACGGACGGTCTATTTTTTTTTTTTTTTATAACGTGACTAGTCCCTCCCTCTTACCCACCACTGCAACTCCTGTAAGCCAGGATCAACAGTGGCACACAATGAAATGACACTGAGCGGTGAAGCTCAGGCATGTCCCGGGGAATAGCTTTAACTGTCTTGGATCCCGCAACGAATTTACGGACGGACTAATTAATTTTTTGTAACTTTTATACTTTATTCGACTATGTTTATGTACTGCATTGTGAGCTTGACAAGTACAAGTGTATGTTAATACCCAAGTGTTGAATAAATTTCATTATTTCATTTCATTTCGTTTTCCTTACTTCGACCAACTTGGGTCCGGAATCTATACATGAAGTCTAAAATTCACCTAAACCGCAACGTTCATAGAACACATTAGTAACACGAATGCGAGCGATGACGTGCCGACTGACCGCGGTGGCTGACGAGTAACAGCGGCTCCACTGGATGACGTGCCGACTGACCGCGGTGGCTGACGAGTAACAGCGGCTCCACTGCACAGAAGTTAATTTGGACACAGATTTATGCTTGATGAATTTAATGGTGAGTATAATATTGCTGCTGGATTCAAATATTACTCCGAATTTCAGTGGCAGTAACCTGTCTGGAAGAGATCGCTTAAGGCGATAAGACCGCCCATTATAATGTTCTTTATATTCAATGTATTTTCTTTCCGTTTGAGTGAAATGAAATGAAATTTATTCGGCACTTGGGTATTAACATACATTTGTACTTGCCAAGGTCACAATGCAGTACATAAACATAGTGGATAGAAAGTTACAAAAAAAAATTAATTAGTCAGTCCATGCGGTTTGTTTTATTGCATATATTTTCTGAAATCCTTAAATAACTGACAATTTAGTAATCTATTATTTTGAAATTTAGTTCTACTATATTAAAATTAAAGAATGGAAGACTAAAGCAAAAAGACGAAATTCTAAATGAGGGTGTGATCACATGCACGGGATCACCGATCACGCGTTAATGGGCCAAAGCGATCCTCGCCGCTGAGGAACCTACCCTAGCTAGCCTGCGTGTGCCTGCGTAGTATTTACAATAAAGAGTATTCTATCTATCTATCTCAACTAGTTAACTTTATATTAAAGTGCTTGAGTCTAAATAATATCTAATAATAAATGTCTTGGGTCAACTATAAAAAAAAAAAATTTGATAGTTAAACTTAAACGTAATCTCTTTAAATAACTTAATACAAGCTAGCTAAATATCATTAGTATTATAAAATACTGTGCGGGTCGCTGGAAACAGCTGGATGCGAATAGCGCAAGACCGGTAATTGTGGAGATCTTTGGGGGAGGCCTTTGTCCAGCAGTGTACGTCTTTCGGCTGATATGATGATGATGATGATTATAAAATAAATTTTATAAATGTTTTCATACAATCCGTGTACCTAAATATGTAACTAGAAATAATTATGTACACTTAATTATATTACTACAAATAATTATGTTCTGACTATTTACAAGGGCTTTTTTTTAGGTCTACGTGAATACAAATACAAATCCCAAAGTAGGCATACCCTGTACCATGGCAACCAGATAACTGATGAATATACTATTTCTAAATTATAATTTCATTTTATTTTATTTAATTATTTACTATTAAATAAATATCCCATTACTGTAATGATATTACTTGATATTGGCCTCCAATACAACCTCTCTCTAAATATATACATAGTATAGATACATTTAATAATATCTGGGGATATCTGGGGACAATATCGCACAGATCATCCTAGCCCCAAACTAAGCAAAGCTTGTACTATGGGTACCAGGCGACGATATACATACTTATATAAATAGATAAATACTTATATACATAGAAAACATCCATGACTCAGAAACAAATATTCGTGCTCATCACACAAATATTTGCACTTATCAGGATTCGAACCCAGGACCACCAGCATTTTAATCAATACACAGAACAAATAATCGTGAACATCACACAAAGATTTGTTCTGGGCGGGGATTGAACGCATGACCTCTGGCTTAGCAGCCTGAGTCACTAACCACTAGATCAACAGGAAAACACAAGTGTAGAATCTACTCCTCCACATCCTGTCTCTATCAAATAATATGATCATTTATTTCTATTAGAAAGGTTTAAATAAAAATACATTTGATGTAAGATTCAAAAACAAGTGAGACTCAGGACCGACATACATGTTCATGCATACAAATATCTGTCCTGGGTGGAAAACGAACTCACAACCAGCGGCGTGAAAGGCAAGTATTTATCAACTACGTCAACCAGCCCGTCAATGCGCAGAATTTGAACCCAGGAACTCTTTATCTGCAGTTGAACACGCTGCCGCTAGAACAACGCGGCGGTCAAAAAAGAGAAGTTAAAGTTGTAGGTATATTAAAACAGTAATTATTATGAGAACAATAAACAGTGTCATAGATAAATAAAATATGACCACTAAGCGAATCAGATACTCGTAATTATCCATTGTTAAAGTCAGTCAACCGTCGCAATCCAGCATGGCGGACATTAATAATTTCATAGTGATGACTGACGCGAATGACGCATCGAAACAACGGTAGATGGCGATGGTAATAACGGTAGCCCACATTTATGCTCAGTAAGCTGTTTGATTAAGTGCCTTATGTATCATCTTCAAGCTGTGTCTACATCAGAGTAGGGTATAGACATAATTTTTTTTTATTAATGTTGTCTTATCCATTGTACTGTATATCCAGTTTTTTAGACCAATAAACGGAAAAAAAATATTATCAAATCATAGTGGGTATAGTTTCCGCACTTACTGACTTAAGTGTGATGTTCCTACTGTGCCTTATGTATCCACAAGTTCAAGTTAGCTGTATGTTGGCCGTGTAGTTTCCGACCCAGAAATACCAACAGGACTATCATATTACATCTTGTGGGTAAACTAGGTAGTCGGCCAGCAGCGCCACCTAGGTACTAGTTACCACTTAACAGCAGTCGCCAACTGGCAAGCCAAGCGCGATGACTACGGCTAACCCCTTCAAATGGCAACGTTAGAGCTCATTTTTGGGGAGGACTAAGTCCAGCAGTGTATGATATCAGGCTGGTGATGATGATGTTGTATGCTGTACGCTTTTATTGATAGTCAAGTGATCACCGCTAGATTCTTTGACGAATCCACGTCATCATCATCATCATATCAGCCGAAAGACGTCCACTGCTGGACAAAGGCCTCCCCCAAAGATCTTCACAATTGCCGGTAATTGAATTTAACAATTTAACGGAATAAATTAATTTCATATTTGAATACAGTATACATAATATTTATTGAGTGGTGCATCATTTATTTATTTATTTACTAGAAACAAACAGTCTTACAAAACTCAGATACTTAAAAATAGAATGTATATAATTGTAGACCTAAAGTTTCCTATATGAGATACATATATGCTAAATAGCTCTTTTTTATTAAGATATAATATACAAGTACAAGTACATGCCTCTGCCATAATCAGCCTGATGTTGTCCAGTGCTGGACACAGGCCTCCCCCAAAACGTATTAAGTGCTCTGCTCACGGCAAACCCCTTTGGTTTGCCGCTTGGCATGCGATTTGGCGAACGCAGTTAGGTGGTCTGCTGCCACCCGACTACCTGGTATATTCCTTAGTCACCTTTTGCGACACCTACGGGATACCATCGACAGCCGGAAACCATACGGCTGGGTATATTAAGCAAAATTTACATAGGGTATTCTGAAACCATATCTTACCAAATCAAAAAAAAATTAGGAATCGGTACAAAATTTAACATGATATTAAAATCAGTTATTATAAAAAAATATACACGTGCACTGAAATTACGCTGTACATTACACTATAAGCTAATTGTTGCTAATTAAAGAATTGAATAAAACGAGCAGTTGCCTAGCGCAGAAGGGTTTCAACCAGTTGTTTAATTTAAGTGACTAATACCTTATAAAGTAACAATTTTTCATACAAAAGTGTCCATAAAAATAAAACTACTAAAACATTTTTATGGGACCAAATGGCAACTATTTCGCATCAAACTAAAAAAGAATCACGTAAATCGGATCATAAATCTCCGAGTAATCGGTGTACATACATAAAAATGTATGTACACCGATTACTGGATGCGCTGGGAGTTTTCTGTGATCTCTCTAAGGCTTTCGATTGCGTTGATCATCGTACGCTCGTTGTTAAACTGAAGTACTATGGAATATCTGGCACATCTCTTGATCTTGTGATGTCCTATTTATCGGGGCGACAACAGATGGTTTCGATAGGCGGTGTCACTTCGGCACGTCATCCTGTGAAAATGGGGGTGCCCCAGGGGTCTATATTGGGCCCATTTTTATTTCTAGTTTATATAAATGATCTCCCTTATCTGGTAGAGAAAGTATCAGAGATAGTTTTGTGCGCTGATGATACGTCGCTCATATTTAAAGTAAATAGAAAGGATAAAGATCTTATTGAACATAATAAAACACTCAGCTTTATATCAGAATGGTTTTCGGCAAATAATCTCTTGTTAAATGCAGGGAAAACTAAATGCATCAGGTTCTCATTGCCGAATGTGACTCAAATTGTACCAACAGTTGCACTTAATGCGAAAATATTAGATTTAGTCCCATCGACCGTATTTTTAGGATTGACACTTGATTCAAAATTGCAATGGGGTCCTCAGATTGAAAAGTTAGCAGGTAAATTAAGTTCGGCTTCCTATGCTGTCTGGAAAATAAGGCAATTGTCAGATGAACAAACTGCTAGATTAGTGTATTTCACGTACTTTCATAGCATTATGTCGTATGGCATTCTGCTGTGGGGTTCGGCGGCTCACATAGGTACTATTTTTGTATTGCAGAAAAGAGCAGTCAGAGCCATTTATGGTTTAGGCAGTCGCGATTCTTTGCGAAATTTGTTTAAAGAAATAAATATACTTACTGTGCCATCGGAATATATATATCAGAATATAATGTTTGTTAGAAAAAATATTCATAATTATAAAAAGAAAAGTGAACTGCATAATATAAATACTAGGAATAAAAACAAACTAGCCATGCCAGGCTTTAGAGTAAGCAAAACTAATAAATCATTTTTAGGAAATTGTATTAGGTTTTATAACAAGCTTCCTACTCAAATTACTGATCTGCCTGACACAAGTTTTAAAACACATATTAAACGTGTACTTATGGCTAGGGGTTATTACACCACTAAAGAGTACATCGATGACAAAGACGTCTGGCTCTCACTTCCTACCTGCACATTGCTCGCTGGAGATCTTGTAGCCATATAGACATGACTGATCTGCTGTGTTACGTGAACTATCTGTAAATGATTGCTATCATATACTTAATTTAAAATTATTGACTCTGTCTCAAAATGAATAATGTTATTGTTTCGAAGTTTTTCTTTTGTATACCTAAATATAATCTAAAATAATAAGCATTCAGACAACCGATCGAGCATATATTGTGTTTGCCTACTAAATAATTACTCTAATTGGACCAAATCCCGTGTTCATGCCCGCTTGAGTATGTTTCGCCGGACCGTCTCAACTGGGTCGTGTTGAAACCGGTAGTAGATGAACCCACTGAGTTTGTTTCGCTGGGTCTTCTCAGTTGGGGCGCATTGGATCCGGTGGTAGCATTAAAGCGCGACCGTCGTTATTAACACAAGGTCCGTCATAATAATAATACCTTTAATATAGACAGAACCATTGACAATATGTAGTAAAAATATTAGACTTAAACTAGATAATTAAACATAATCTCTTGACAATAACTTGATACGAGCTAGCTAAATATCATTTCTGTAATAAAATAAATTTTATAAATGTTTTCATACAAGATGTACCTAAATATCTATGTTACTAGAAATAATATCTAATGTATACAACTATATTACTACAAACATGTTCTGACTATTTACAAGCGCTTTTTTAAAGTCTACGTGAATAAAAACCTTTTTTATTTATTTAAAAAAAAAAAAAAAAATACCGGTGAACTTGAGAACCTCCTCCTTTTGAAGTCGGTTAAAAAGACGGAATTCTAAATCAATAGATCACCGATCACGTATTAAGGGGCCAACATGATCCTCACCGCTGAGGAACCTACCCTAGCTAACCTGCGGCTTTCTCTAGCTAACTAGGTGGACGACCCGGAGAAGAAAGCCACAAAGAAACATTTGTATGTATGTGATTATATGTATTTTTATTGTACATTTTTATTACGACATTGAGCGTTCGGCATTCCTGTACGACAATTGTAGTAATCAACGGTTAAATTTAAATCCGCAACAATATGAAGATAATCCTGGCTAACACAAATTGTCGGCGTTGTAGGACACAGTGACGTCACAGGTGTGCTGACAGTGCCGTCCGCCATATTATGACGTCACACTGCACTAATCCGTACGTGACTTAGTGCTTACCCGTGATTGTTACAATGACAATGTTATTTTAGGTTTATGTTTCAGTAGCTGTGCCCCGCGGTTTTACCCGCGTTAAACTTGGTAATCTACCAAGTTTAGCCTACTAGCTGTGCCCCCGGTTTTACCCACGTTAATTTTTATAAATTATCGCAGCTCCTCCCCCGTAGGTGATAGCCTATATGTTGACCCGACCTCTAAGTAATATTCATGCAATATTTGAAGTAAATCCATGCAGTACTATTTGAGTTTAGCCTGGACATACATACAGACAAACAGACAAAAATTCTAAAATCTATATGTTTGGCTTCGATGTCGACTGTAGATCACGCCCCAAGTATCCTTTTAAAAAATATTCGATGTACAGTTTTGACTTCCCTACGATTTTATTATATGTATAGATGTGTTAATCCAGGGTGTCAGCTAGTTCCATGCCAAATTTTAATAAAATCCCTTCAGCCGTTTTGTCGTGAAGAAGTAACAAACATACACACTCACAAACTTTCGCCTTTATTATATTAGTAGGATGTATATTCTGTGTTGTTACAAATCATAATGTCTAACATGTATGCTATAATTTATATTATGCGGTGATAAATAATAAAAATACGGTCATTATATTTTATGCCTTTTTAATAAAATAAAGCGAAAAGCAAAAGCGAAACAATAATTAATGCTTATATTCTATGTCATTATAAAAAAAATGACATAGATATATAAGCTTGTATCGGTTTGTAGGTATACAATCGGTGAAACTTAGCTCCCAGGCTCCATTATATTCCATTCCATATCCAATTATACATATATTATTTAAACTAAGCAGAGCTTGTACTATGGAAACCGATAACTGATATACTACATATACTACTTTTCTTTTGTAAATACACCCAGACTCAGGACAAACAGACATGTTCATGCACACAAATATCTGTCCTGGATGGGAATCGAACCCACTACCTGCGGCGTGAAAGGCAAGTTTCTACCAACCATACCAACCGGCCCGTGTTTTGAACCTAAAATAATGGTACACACGGCTACATATCAAGCTATACATCTATACAAATAAATAAAATTGAAGTGTCTGTTTGTAATATTAAAATAACCGATTTTTACTTCATTTATATGAATATATATACGGTACATACTCCAAAATAACATTTTTTACAATTTTTGTCTGTCTGTCTGTCTGTTTGTTCCGGCTAATCTCTGAAATGGCTGGACGAATTTTGAAGGGACTGTTATTGGTAGGTAGCTGATGTAATAAGGAGTAACTTAGGCTACTTTTATTTTAGAAAAGTCTTTTTATTTTTGAAAAAACAAAAATAAATCAATAAAACTAATTAACACGCGGACGAAGTCGCGGGCACAGCTAGTTTCTAATATAAGCTGACCTCTTATTGTATGGAAATTCAATACAACGCGAGATCAGCTTATACTGGTAATTATAGCTTGATATTTAGCCATGTGTGAAAGTTCAGGACGAACCAAAGTCACCGACATAGCCCGAAGAATTGCAAAACTGAAGTGGCAGTGGGCGGGGCACATAGCTCGTAGAACCGATGACCGTTGGGGCAGTAAGGTTCTCGAGTGGCGACCACGAACCGGAAGACGCAGCGTGGGCAGGCCCCCTACAAGATGGACCGATGATCTTATGCGGGTCGCTGGAAACTGCTGGATGCGAATAGCGCAAGACCGGCAATTGGGCAGATCTTTGAAGGAGGCCTTTGTCCAGCAGTGGATGTCTTTCGGCTGTGTGATGATGATGTTGATGACATACACAACACACATATTATAATTATAATTGCATCCAGCAACTTCCAGCTAAAATATTAAATTAAATTTAAAACTTAATAAAGATTTGATTTATGATTGATATGTACTAATCTGTACCTACTTATAATAATTATTTATCTTAACTATGGAGCGTTGAAAAAGCGTTGGATAAATATGTACAAAAGAATATAATAATACATAATAAAATCGAAGGAAACTCAAAACTGTAAATTGAATATTTTTTTAAAAGGATACTTGGGGCGTGATCTACTATCGATATCGAAGCCAAAAATATAGTTTTTTTGAATTTCGTCTGTTTTTATTTGTCTGTATGTATAGCCGGGCTAAACTCAAAAAGTACTGTATGGATTTACTTCAAATTTGGCATGAATATTACTAAGAAGTCGGGTCAACATATTATCACGCTATCACCTACGGGGGATAATTTATAAAATTTAACGTGAGTAAAACCGCCGGGCACTGCTTGTTGAATATAAATTTTAAATCTACCGTTCTATTTCCGATGACGTCATCACACGTTAAAATTATTGACGCTTCGCTGTTGTGTTAGCTCAGGATTATGTCCGAACATAGAGTTTAACAATACATTTAATATGCAACATGCTGATTCACACTTTTCTATATTATTCATATTATAATTGTTGTGCCTAGTACCTACTCAATAGAATGAAGTATCATTCTTATTATTATTAATATTCATATTAATACCCATATTCAATGCCGTGTGGTTACAGGCACAGACAGAACAGGCTTTCGTAAAAGGTGAATAAGGGATACACCAGGTAGTCAAACAACACTGATAGTTGTTAACCACTATTTAAAAGTCTTCGTGTATTGACATTATCTTGTCTTTACATATACAATCAAGGTATCAATGTTTGTGAAAATCAACTTCCATCTATTTGATACACTAAAAAGCAAACGACACAAAAATAAAATTAGATTCCGACCACACAAAAAGACCGTGTATAATAAAAGTTTCTTGGGTATGGCCCCAAAACTTTATAATAAATTATCCAAAAACATTATATTAGAAGATCCTATCACAAAATACAGAAAGAAACTTCTTGAATTTTTAATAAATAAGGCATACTACTCTATAAAAGAGTACTTGACTGATAATTTAGAAATTTAGGTGAATGCTTTGTAAGTCCGATTTAAGTTATGATGTTGATGATTAATTCTATTGTAGTCTATATTAAGTGTAATACATGACATAATGCTAATAATAAGATATTTAGATAATAAGATATTTAGTGACATTAACTTTGATGTAATAATGTAATACTTTGCATGCCACATCAGGCAGAACATAGTGAACTAAGCGCCTATATTTGTCATCTTATATTATACCTACCTATGTTCAGCAATAAATGATTTGATCGATTGATTGAACACCGCTACCTGTGTACTAGCTACCACCTAACTGCGGTCACCAACTCGCATGCCAAGCGCGGTGACTACGGTAAACCCCACCAAATAAATGACTACGTTGTAGATACTTTTGCGGGAGGCCTATGTCTAGCAGTGGTTAATATCAAGCTGATGATAAAAATCAATATTCAATAAAGAAGGTTATCATAATCTTGAAAACATGGAAAAAAACAGTGACATTAAAGTAAAGTAAAGTAGTCTTTATTGTTCTGATTGAGTTATATGTACAGTTGTTACATGTTTTATGGTAGACACATCAATCAGCCCGTTTTGGGCATACAATATTTATATTATGATAGATGAAAGGCCTATGTACATAACGCTTTTTATCCTACACAGCAGTTTATTTTATTTACTTTTGTTTGTATCGCTACAAACGCGCGTGTGTATCGCAACAAACGCGCGTCAACGGCGAGCTTATAATAAGGCTGATTTCATAGTCGCGCCGGCGAGCAGCGCCGTCCAAACGCGCGCGCTTACAATTATTACACTAGATAGTAGTTGCGTTTCATAGTCACGCAGTTCAAACGTGCCGCGTGTGAGACGCGCGCCGTCGGCCAGCGCTGGCGAAGCGCGCGCGGCCCGAGCTCCTCTACTGGCAGCTAGCGTTTCAGAGTGACGCGGATCGCACGCGCTGTTGCGCACACTTAAATAAAACGTAATGCTTTTAATTATAACTGGCCTTTGTAAAAAAATTTACTATCTTCCCGTAAATCGGAGAACGACGTCACGAAGGCGCCCCTCAGTAGCCTTGTGGCATTGAAGGGAGTAATTTGCAATCTTATACGACGACGTCACTGTTGCACTCTTTTCCATAAAAAATAAATAGTTAATCCTCTTAGTCGGTTTGTCTCCATGATGACGATTGTACACAACTGTACATTGCAAAGAAACGCGCGATACTAAAACTCGTTTCAGATGGTCCGCGCGTCAACGCGCGCTGTTGAAACGCGCTGGCCGGATGGCCTACGGCGCGCGCCGCGCGCGTGACTCTGAAATCAGCCTTAAACGTGGTGTGCATAGGCTCTTAGGTAACTAAAAACATTAAATTAATATTTATTTATTTTAAATAACTTAGGAATAATTTGTTGGTTGTTGCTCCCTCAGAATGTCTAAACTAAAACGTTATTAAAACCATTATGATTCAAAACAAAGCTGTCTCGCACAGACATTCACAGACTACCTACAAACAATACCAATTTGACGTTCCGTCTGGTGTCGTCTACCCACAGAGCTGCAGCCCTGACAGCGTCAATCACTATGCTTTGTTTTTATGCTGTTGTCAGTCATACAGCGATGTATGAAGTATGAAGCGATTTATCTGTGCACAAAATATGCTTTCGAGGTTTGTCATGTTTCGGAATGGATTTTAAAGATAACTTCCATAGACTAAAACTACTCAATGTTGTGATTTTACATGTTAAATAAATGATAAATATCTCGGGGCAACTAATACTGCTGTATCTGAACCCAAACTAGGCAGAGCCTGTACTATGGCAACCAGACAACTGAAAAACATACTTGTATATTTCTACTTAACTACTATGTATTTATAAAAGAAAAGTAGTATATGTAGCATAAGTTACTTGGTTTCCAAGCAGCAAGCTCTGCTTGGTTTGGGATTAGATGGCCGTGTGTAAATAATGTCCCAGGATATTATTATTATTATTACTAACATATTATTGATAAATTAATACACAGAAAAAATAATCGAGTTCATCACACTAAGATTTGTACTGGGTGGGAATCGAACCCACGCCCTCTGGCTTAGCAGTCAGAGTCAATAACCACAAGGCCAACACAATGCCAGTCAAAAGATATTTATTAAAAGTTTATTCCAATAGCAAATTTCTGTGCCAAACTCCAAACAAAGAGCTACTTAAAGAGCTCTAAAGCTGCCTAATTCAATATTTGATTAAATTGATAAATTATGAATGGAATAATTTAAATGGAATATGTGATAGGTACAATCTTATAATAGGATAATCTTATCTGTGCACGCCTATAAGGGTAAAATATGGCCTGGGACAAATTTTATGCAATATTTTAACATCTACTTATGTATGTACCCATATTCAGACAATAAAGGGATTTGATTTGAACTTAATGGCGGCGTAAATCTTATGATATAATTCAATTGTAACTAAATTAATAATTATATGGGGAAAAAATATCTTCTAAATAATAATTATCTCGTACCGTACCGTATCTTTTATTGGAAAGTTACGCGATTTTAAGAGACACATTCCAGGGAAAATATGGCAGTTAGTTCTTGGGATTGTTTTCTTTACTAAAATATTAAAAAACAAACCATATTTAAAACTTTACTTAGATAACTTAAATGCTTTTTAACCAACTTACAATAAGGAGGAAGTTTCTGTCATTGGTGAGTATATTTTTGACGTTACATCGATTTTCCGGTGCTTGAACTTAACGTGGCCTCTGAAACACGGCGACACTTAGAAATGAAACTACCATCTATCGATTGTCAACGTTCCCAGACGCTTAACCTCATCGATCACTTACATCCCAATGAGCGCAGTAATACTATTTAAAGTCGTTTTTAATTTTAAATTCATATAATTTGAATTTGGGAAATATATTAAAAAATTATTCGTCATTTTAATGAAAACGTTATCACGAATTATACGGTCTGTCGGTTTGATCTGAAATACACCGATCACTCATCGAGATGTAAAATTATTCACAGCTCATACATTTATCATTTGTTGATGATAAATCATTGTGTACAAGAGTATTTACGGGTATAATATTGTGTGTGACCTTAATCGACTTACTTGTGGAGCAGTGGTTGAATAATTACCTCGCTACTCCCTCGGCGCCCTATTGTTTCAAGTTCGATTCCGTAAAGGATA
Source organism: Pseudoips prasinana (assembly GCA_951640165.1). Lineage (NCBI taxonomy): Eukaryota > Metazoa > Arthropoda > Insecta > Lepidoptera > Nolidae > Pseudoips > Pseudoips prasinana. Next base: position 32,110,546 of record OX621252.1, read on the forward strand.
ACTATAACATTAATTATAATTAGTGTAGTTCCGAGTGTAAATGTTCTTTGTGTCTGTAATGTCAATCAAATACGAAGCTCGACGTTAGATTATTTTTTCCACAAGTTAAAGATACCCTCCTACATTTGATAGTCATTTTAGCTATATACCCGACAGTGTCCATAGATTATAATGTCATATTCGTAAAGACCCGCGACACAAAGATTAACGTTTTTTAGTTCTATTAAAATGTTTATTGTGTCTCTACATTTACAAATGTGAATGAAACAGCTTCAGTAAGTAATTAATAATACTTGTGTTGGGGTTCTCTCGTGGGTTTCAAATGTTGTTTACTATCAATTACGGGATCTATCCCGTATCGTTTTGTTTTGAATTTTTTGCTTTAAGGTTTTAGGGTCTAAAGTATTGTTAACTATTAATTAAGGGATCTTTCTCTTAATTAATAGTAAACAATACTTAAGACCCTAAACTATATTTTATTATTTTGAAAAGAAAAGACAAATTATTACCTATTTTTAGAGTTCCGTAGCCAAATAGAAAAAAAACGGAACCCTTATAGATTCGTCATGTCTGTCTGTCTGTCCGTCCGTATGTCACAGCCACTTTGTTCCGAAACTATAAGAGCTGTACTGTTGAAACTTGGTAAGTAGATGTATTCGGTAAACCGCATTAAGATTATTACACAAAAATAGAAAAAGAACAATAATTTTGGGGGTCCTCATACATAGAACTGAAACTCAATTTTTTTTTTCATCGGACCCATACATTTGGGGTGTCTATGGATAGGTCTTCAAATATGATATTGAGGTTTCTAATATCACTTTTTTTTTAAATGAATAGTTTGCACGAGAGACACTTCCAAAGTGGTAAAATGAGTGTCCCCCCCCCCCTTGTAACTTCTATAATCATAATATTTATTTGCGTAAAACACGATGACTTATACTTAGAATGAATGGACATGTGTGTTTTGCTAATTATATGTTGATAGCGTGCAAAAAAAGAAAACGAATGGCTACAATCACCACAGCAATACAATGTAGTCAGAGAATGACAGAAAACTAAAAAAAAAATATGATGTAAATTACCATGCAAACTAACGACGAAAATTGGTTTGAACGAGATCCAGCAAGTAGTTTTTTTTAATACGTCATAAATCGTAAACCGCAATTTGCTTTCATTTAATCAACTGAAATACTTGTTGCTACGGAACCCTTCATGGGCGAGTCCGACTCGCACTTGGCCGGTTTTTTTATATGTAATGCCATTATATTATAAGTATTAATATAGAATTTGCTGTGAGGCTGACGGCACAGAATATGACTACCCTATTTCATCCCTTGGGGATGTAGAAGTCGACTCGAGGGAATATCTCTCAGAGACTGGATAGCACCGTCTATTATTTACCTAGACCATCATACTGCGATCGCCAACCCGTTTGTCAAGCATGGTGATTTGGCATATCCCTCCTAATGACAGAAATCTTTTGGCAAGACCTTTGTCCAGCAGTGGACGACATTACGTGATGACAAGTAATAATAATATTATTAGCTCCTACTCAAACTAGCAAATAATTAAGTTACTGACATAGTTTTATTAACACAATGGCGGCCTTCTTGTTTGGAATATAAACAATTAGCAGTGCCCCGCGGTTTTACCATCATTAAACTTTATAAATTATAGCCTATGTGTTAATCCAGGGTGTCAGCTAACTCCATACAAAATTTAATTAAAATTTCTTCAGCCATTTAGACGTGAAGAAGTAACAAACATACACACTCACCAACTTTCGCCCCTATAATATTAGTGTGATTATCCTTATTATTTAACTAGCTGTGCCCCGTGGTTTAACATGTTAAACTTTATAAATTATAACCTATGTGTTATTCGGATATAAAAGCTATATTACTACAAAGTTTCATAAAATCCTTTCGGTAGTTTTTGCATGAAAGAGTAACAAACAACCATGCATCCATACTCATAAACTTTCGCATTCCTAATATCAGTAGGAACTAGATATTTATTAACTTACTTGTAGGAACGTGTTTATAATAATAATATCCTGGAAACTTATTTACACACGGGCATCTGATCCCAAGCTAAGCAGAGCTTGTACTATGGAAACCAGATAACTGATATACTACATATACTACTTTTCTTTTGTAAATACATACTTATATATATAATTACACCCAGACTTAAGACAAACAGACATGTTCATGCGCACAAATATATGTCCCGGGTGGGAATCGAACCCACGGCCTCCGTCGTGAAAAGCAAGCATTTGCCAACCACGCCAAAGGTCTGTCTTTGGTTGAATAGCTTCTCACGGGACAGACTATTAACCTTCAAAATACAGCTCCAAAATCTCAGAAGATAAACCACCATTACGGTTACCCATCAGCTACTGATAGACATCGCACCAAGTTGCTTAACCTCGCCAATCGTTTACGGACTAGTGAGTTCAAGAAGTACCTAATCAATTCCAGAATGCAACATATTAAATGATATATACTCCAACTTCAATATATTCAAGAATAAATTAAAAAAATACTTAATTCAAAAATGTTATTACAGTATAAAAGAGTTTTTCGAGGATAGAACTAAACAGTAAGACAGTGTGCAATATAAAAAATAATTAAATTACAATATGTTAAAGTAAATAGTATAAATATGATGATAACATAATAATAAAGGTATATAACATAGTAATAATATATATAAATAAATATATAACCTAAGATTAATTAAGTTTGTAAGTCATTTTATATTAAAATTGTATTGCTGCGCCCTAACAGGGTATCATGTATGTACCTCTACATTCTGTAACACCTATGTATCACTCATGATAGCAATAAATGTTTGTATTTGTATTTATATATACATACATACATAGACTCACGCCTGTTTCCCAAAGGGGTAGGCAGAGACAACAGACTTCGATTTGTTGATATTTGTATATGTAACTAGAAATTCTCATTAATTGGATCAATCAATTTAAATATCACACATACCACTAAAAAGACAATAAAAAGTTAAAGTTCAACAAAATATATCCCTTCCTCTAGATTTTTGGAACTGAACTTTTATAAAAATGTTTAAAATCCAGATACAAGCCGTCATTTACAAATCCCTGTGTGTCGTCCCCAGATAACGCTCACATACGGTACTGATTTCATAAAAATCCTTTTACATATTTATTCTCCTGAATGTATGAATGTATTTAATGAAAAAGTATGATGTTTGTATCCGAAATCAACAAAAGTGGGACAAAATATGTGTGTAAAATATTTTTACTATGTATTCATTTATATTATTAGCATTTATTAGGTTCTCCTGTACGAATTTCGGCCACGGCGGCAAGTCTTAATGGAGAGTAGCCATTGACGTATGTGCACACACAATATCTATTCCATCACTTTCATCCGTCTCAGCTGTTTGATTATATAATGGAAAATTACTCTGATAAATCTTCAGCGTAATCTCAACATTTGAGGTAGAAACTGTGGAGTGCCTATGACACATACCTCCCTAAAAAGGATATATTATGTATATTTCGGATGGTTAACTTTATTAAATTTGCCAAATGTATTATTATATTCTCATGTAAGTGTCTCTGTCTTTTATGACAATAAATGATTTAAAACCAAAAAAAAATGTGATAATACGACTAGCGATATGGCCTTAAAGAGTTACAGGACCGACGCCGCTGGGCGGATTGGCGTTCGCAGTATGCTAGGCATAACACTCAGAGAATCTCTGCCACCTATTCTCTGGTAGATATTTTGATGGACAATATTTGTCGTACCTTGGGGATACTATACTAAATACGGCCAATTTTGCTGATAATATATTTTCTATGAAATCTTTGAAATAAAACAAGTACTTTTTTCTTATTAATCGCAAACAAAAATAATAAAACCAACTGTTTCTCTTTATAATATTTGTTTAGATTATGAAATGAAATGAAATGAAATTTATTCAGCACTTGGGTATTAACATACACTTGTACTTGTCAAGGTCACAATGCAGTACATAAACATAGTGGATAGTATAAAATTTACAAAAAAATTAATTAGTCCGTCCGTGCGGTTTGTTTTATCGCATATATTTTCTGAAATCCTTAAATAAATAATAAGTTACTAATCTATTATTTTGAAATTTAGTTCTACTATATTAAAATTAAAGAATGGAAGACTAAAGCAAAAAGGCGAAATTCTAAATGAGGGTGTGATCACATGCACGGATACATACACGACTAACACTTATTACTGCCCGACTTATTATTATTTGACGATTAACTATTATTTGCCCGATGTTTCGGTTAACTTGCATTGATTGTGGACACTGGCCCTGTTCTCTTGGTTGGCAAAACTAATAATATGATCCCGGTGTTCGGACATATCTACTTAGATTTTTGTTGCAATAATAATAATAATCTTATGACATTATTCACACACGGTCATCTGAGCTCAAACTAAGCTTGTACTATGGAGACCTGATAACTGACATAGGTATTACATTTACTACTTTTCATTTGTAAATACATACTTAAATAGATAATTACACCCAGACTCACGACAAACATACATGTTCATGCCCACAAATATCTTTTCTTTTTTTAGGGTTCCGTAGCCAATTGGCAAAAAACGGAACCCTTATAGATTCGTCATGTCTGTCTGTCCGTCCGTATGTTACAGCCACTTTTTTCCGAAACTATAAGAGCTGTACTATTGAAACTTGGTAAGTAGATGTATTCTGTGAACCGCATTAAGATTTTCACACAAAACTAGAAAAAGAACAATAATTTTGGGGGTTCCCCATACATAGAACTGAAACTAAAAATTTTTTTTCATCGTATCCATAAATGTGGAGTATTTATGGAAAGGTCTTCAAAGATGATATTGAGGTTTCTTATATCATTTTTTTCTAAACTGAATAGTTTGCGCGAGAGACACTTCCAAAGGCGAAAAATGAGTGTCCCTCCCCCTGTAACTTCTAAAATAAGAGAATGATAAAACTAAAAAAAAATATATGATGTACTATGTAAACTAACAATGAAAATTGGTTTGAACGAGATCTAGTAAGTAGTTTTTTTTTAATACGTCATAAATCGTAAACCGCTATTTACCATATTTTTCATTTAATGAACTAAAATACTTGCTGCTGCGGAACCCTTCATGGGCGAGTCCGACTCGCACTTGGCCGGTTTTTGATGGTGGAAATGCTTTAAGCATACCCACCGCTTGAGAAGGCGATGGGATATGTGGGACTCGCCGGGCTAGTCCCGGGATACCCACTAAAACCACTATGGTAGCCAGCCTCACAACGCATGGAGTGGCGACTCCGAGAACTCGTAACGATCACCACCGGAGCCACACTAGCCCCGACTCAAGACTCTGCCCAGGGGATCATTAGCTGCCCTCAACACGCGTGGGCGTGGTTAGGCAACCCGCGACAGGTTGCCCTTTCCCGGGATCGCCTTTTTATGGCAGCGGGAGATCCCCATCTCTCTCATCCCACCAACCACCGGCGATCCCAGGGGCGGCGCTCAGCATACAACTAGTGTTGCTCAATGAGCACCGCATTTCCACCCGCGCCAGACTAGCGACGGCAGACGCATGAATCGTCTGGCGCTCTCTTTCTCGCCGGATTAGCGGTTCATACCGCCTCTCCAGCGCCTGACCCTCCTTCGGGCTGGATCATCCCGCTCCTTGGTCCGGTCGGCGAACTCCTTCTGCAGCATAACTGTTTCACAGAAGGAGACCACCGCCCTCCAGGAGCTGTCCGCCGCCAACATTGTCACTACCGATTTTTGCGATCGGGACCCGCTGCTCAGTGGCCCAGGCCGGATATTCTTCCAAGGTATGCTGAGCTGAGTCCTGATCGAAATGGTGACATTGCGGTGTCACCACTCGTCCTATTCTGTGAGGGTGAGTGTCTGAGTCAACCTGTAAGTGACATGTCCGCGTCTCCTAGTCATCCAGGCGTCAAAGCTAGGTAAGACAGCACCGACAGTACGTTAGCGTGAGACTCGTGGCAACTCAAGTTGCTAACGCCAAATTGGGAGAGCTTGCTGGTGCTCGCCCACAAATATCTGTCTTGGGTAGGAATCGAACCTACAACCTGCGGCGTGCAAAGCAAGCATTTACCAACCACGCCACAGGCCCGTCCAATACTGAATGATGAAATGAAAACTAGCTTTAGTTTTCATTTCATCATCCGCCTGATATCGTCCACTCCTAGACATAGGCCTCCTCCAAAGGTATAATGATGCCATTTTGAGATGCTTGCTTTAGTAACCGCGCTTGGCATGCGGGTTGGCGACCACATCTAGGTGGTTGCTAGTATACAGGTGACGCTGCTGTCAGACTACCTTTTTTTTGATAAGGCAGGTAGAATGCCTACGCATGCCACCCGCAAAAAGTGTCTATGGGTGGGTATGTCGGACTCGCACCGAGTAAACCTACCTGCCGTGGACTTATCTAGGCGCATGGGGGGACACGGGCGATGTTAGTAGCGCAGTCGCTGTGACAGACTGGCAGGAGTCGGCAATGGGGGAGGGCAACGCAGAGCCCTCCCAGGGTGCGTGTCCCGACCATATGACACGGCGCTGCCGGACTACCTGGTGTATCCCTTAGTCGCCTTTCACGACGCACATGGAATGACGATCACCGTAGCCTAGTTGGTAGTGCACCTGCCTACGAAGCCGGTGGTCCTGGGTTCGAATCCCGGTAAGTGCAAATATTTGTGTGATGAGCACGAATATTTGTTTCTGAGTCATGGATTTTTTGTATGTATTTATCTATCCATATAAGTATGTATATCGTCGCCTGGTACCCATAGTACAAGCTTTGCTTAGTTTGGGGCTAGGATGATCTGTGTGACATTGTCCCTAGATATTATATTATATTATTATTAATGGTATGGGTGGCCCTTTCAGGGACGGAAAGCATATGGCTAATCTTTGGCTAGTTGGCTAATAAATAAAATATGATAACAGTTTGGTGTCTGTTTAGTTGTAAGAGTTTTACGAATTCAATTTCTGCTAAAACTCGTCCATAAATTAGACTAACGGCGGACAAATGTAAGACAATAATGCAAACGCAATATTTACCCGAGTGGGTCACAATGGGGCTAACAGAGCCGGAGTGCAGGTGCCAGCGTTGATTTATGCGGCGATTTGTCATTGGTTGTGGAATGACCTTTATGTGTACCTACATTGTGATAGAGCTGTTGTTTTAAGGCATAGCTACCTTAGGTAAGCCATGTTGATGCGACAATTGAGGTGGAACACAACAGTGCAACGTTGCAGTTTCGATACGTTCTACGCTAGAAACAATTAAAACAGATATGTTAAGTTCATGTTTAGAATGAGCAAACGAAGCTCTTTTATTTGGCGCTTGTCTTTATATCTATACATTTAAATTTTCTTCCATTTAGTCTGGCCTGACCAGTCTGTGAAAAAAGGTTGATAAAGCGATTTTTTTTATATATTTTATTTTATGTTACATGTACACACAAAACATGAAATTGTGTGCGACAAGAGTGACAAGAAACTTACAGTAAATAGGAATTGCTAATTTAGTATAAAAAAATCTTACAGCAAAGGAAATATACATATATGGTAAGATCGACAATAATGCCGGAGTGCAATAATATTTAGATATACACTTACATACCAATATGTAAACAAATTACATACATATATATTATATTTTCTTTGTGTTTTTCTCTACACGTATGTGACATGTGTTGTTTTTTTCCTTTAGTTGTGGATATAAGCCCCACACTCATAAAAAAGAAAACTATAATATCTTCTTATAATATATATATTTTTATAAATAAATATCTTGGGATAACTAACACACTACACTATGATAACCTAACAACCGATAAAATTACTTATATTATTTCTAAATATATACGTATTATAGATAAATTACACTCAGACACAGAACAAATAATCGTGTTCATCATACAAAGAATTACCCGGGTGGGAATCGAACGCACAACCTCAGGCTTAACAGTCAGGGTCACAAACCAGTAGACCTGCCCAGTGGAATCAAAAAAGCGTGTTAGGATCGGTTCAGTTATATTAACATGCCAATCAAATACGGTACTTCCTTTTTTAAAGTTAGTTAGTATCGAGTAGTGGATATCCTAGAAAAAAATTACTTCAAAAAAAAAAAAGTACCGGTGAACTTGAGAACCTCCTCCTTTTGAAGTCGGTTAAAAATAGAGGTGGACCGGCCATATATTGAGATCAACACAAGAAAAGTGAAGCCAAATTATAACGAATTGGTATCCAAGAGATGGCAAAAGACGTCGAGGACGACTACGAATGCGCTACACACATGAGCTGAAATGTACTGCAGGAGCCAAATGGAGGATACTTGCTCAAGGCAGGAAGCAATGGAAACTACTGGAGGAGGCCTTTGTCAAAAGGCATACTGAGTTGAGAGAGCTCCTATAGCCAAACGCAACAAAATCATAAAAAATCAAACTCTCACCCTGTTAGACGGGCCTATTGGCGTGGTTGGCAAATGCTTGCTTTTCACGCCGGAGGGCGTGGGTTCGATTCCCACTCATGACAGATATTTGTGTGCATGAACATGTCTGTTTATCCTGGGTGTAATTTATCCATATAAGTATGTATTTACAAAAGAAAAAATAGAATATGTAGTATATCAGTTATCTGGTTTCCATTGTACAAGCTATGCTTAGTTTGGGATCAGATGGCCGTGTGTAAATAATATCCCAGGATTTTATTAGTTTAACGGGCTAAATAAAATAATAGTAATGGGTATGTGGCGCTATGATTGATCATAATCGTCTTTTACGATGTCCACCTCATAGCTCTGACTTTATTCATTCCTCTTTCTTTGTCCAATCTATCCTTCTTTGGAATGATACGTTCACCGTAGCCTAGTTGGTAGTGCTCCTGCCTACGAAGCTGGTGGTCCTGGGTTCGAATCCCGGTAAGTGCAAATATTTGTGTGATGAGCACGAATATTTGTTTCTGAGTCATGGATGTTTTCTATGTATTTAAGTGTTTATCTATCTATATAAGTATGTATATCGTCGCCCGGTACCCATAGTACAAACTTTGCTTAGTTTGGGGCTAGGATGATCTGTGTGACATTGTCCCTAGATATTATTATTATATATTATTTATGAGATTTAGTATACGTTACCGTGGACCTTATGTACATTTCAATAGTACTGAAGTATAAATAAATAAATTGGTTTATATAACACTGTCCACTTATTGTGTAAATTGCCTATTTCCAAGCGATTGTTAGCCACCCGTATATGCTAACAAACAAACGGTGCACGTGCAAATATAAACAGCGCATAAATATCGCAAATCGGATTATGTCGTAGCTCTATGTATGTACGTCATTACGTAGTACTACGTAGTAGTTATTAATCCACGCTGGTCTACCGGTATTGTGCTCAACCGTAGATAACGAGACCCTGGGTTCAATACCCGGGTCAGGCAAAAAAGAGAGTTTGGGTATTTTCTGGTAAAAAAATTCTTAGTCTAAGCCCGAAGTCTGGGTGTTGGCGGTATCACATGCCCATGCCTGGGTGAGTACGTCAATCCGTCGGTCTTGTACCTGACCTCTTTCCGATCGTATCGCATGGTTTTACTCGCGTTAAAATTTATAAATTATAGCCAATGTGTTAATGCAGGGTATCGGCTAACTCCATACCAAATTTTATCAAAATCGCTCCAGCCGTTTAGACGTGAAGAAGTAACAAACATACACACTCACAAACTTTCGCCTTTATAATATTAATGTGATTGCATGCCACAATGTATTATTACGCACTCGTAGGTTGTGCACATTAAAACTCCGAGATGTCTTCCACACACAATATTTAATCGAACAGAATAACGTTCTCATCTACCGTCGTACAAAGAATGCCTCTTTAATAATCTCCTACCCTGTTTATATGTTTTTCAGTGATAACCATTTGAAAGTGTAATATCGATTAATAATAGTTTTAAGATGTAAAATTATTATAGAATTATTATAGTAATTAATAAAATGATTATCACTAATTAGATAAATAATGAAAATGTTAATATATAATTATAATGTAGCAGCTACGTCATAACCGGCTATTGAGTACTTGATAACAGTATGCTTAGGTAGTAGATTTTAAAATGTATTCGTTCATTGTGGACCCTGTCGGGCACATCTAACACTGCCAGAATGGCCATTGCCATTCTGAAAGCGTTGATGAAATGGCCTCTTCCTCTCTTTTAATTTGCAAACATTAATATTATTTGTCTTGCTTGTTGTTTTAGTAGTCAGTGACCCTGACTGCTAAGCCAGGTGTCGTGGGTTCGATTCCCACCTAAGACAAATCTTTGTGTGATGATCACGATTATTTGTGTTCTGTGTCTGGCTGAAATGTATCTAAAATATGTATGTATTTAGAAATAAGTATGTATTTCTGTTATCTGGTTACCACAGTACACGTTGCATGCCTAGTTTGTAATCAGATAGCAGTGTGTTAGTTGTCTCAAGATATTCATTAATTTATTCCCATCGGTTGTCACATAGAAAAGGGTCGGTTATGGATTTTTTAAATAGTTTTTATTATTCTGAGGGTAGTTGTTATGTATCTACATATTTAGTAGTGTAGCTAATATTATTTTATGAACATTAAACTTTATTTAATTATTTAAATAAAGGTTGAATAAACTTTGGCGTGGTTGGTAAATGCTTGCTTTTCACGCCGCAGGTCATGGGTTCGATTCGCACCCAGGCCAGATATTTGTGTGTATAAACATGTATGTTTGTCTTGAGTCTGAGTGTAATTTAAAAGTTTAAAAAAAGTAGTAGGTATATCAGTTATATATAAAGGTTTCCATTGTACAGGCACTGTTTAGTATGGAATCACATGTATTTGTTAATAATGTGAATAATAGAATAATACTTATATATAGTTTTCCTTCATAAATAGATTTCTACAACCCTTAAACATGAAAAATTATCATAAGCTTTTCCAAGCCACATCTTTTTTCCTTTCAACGCCGTTTTTTCATCCCAGTATACAATTTTAATTTAACGCCATCTAGTAGGAACATAAAATATAACTTTTGCATTTTTCTACTAATATTTCCCTCGTGAACTATGCATGTGGCCTGTGAAATATGAACGAACAGAAAGCTGTTTATTAATGACGACACGGTAGAATATAATTAAAGTTTCTTTATTCAATTCGAAATAAGAATATTGAACGAATATAACATTATATATTGATTCCTAACAGACTGACAGGTAAAAGTTCAGATTTATTCATTTTTATATGAATTAAAATTATGTATTTTATAAACGTTTTCATACAATCAATACAATGAGCACCTAAATATCTATGTTACTAGAAATAATAATGTAAACAACTATATTACTACAAACATGTTCTGGCTATTCACAAGCGCTTTATTAAAGTCTACGTGAATTAAAACCTTTTTTATTTTATTTTAATATCTTAAGCTTATTTATAAACTAAGCTTCTACTATGGAAACCAGATAACTGAGGACAGGACAGGACAAACAGACATTTTCATAAACACAATTATCTATCCAGTGTGAGAATCGAACTCAGCACCTGCGGCGGGAAAGCCAAGTATCTATATAATAATAATAATAATGTTTATTGTTCAAAAAACTTAAGCGTAAGTTACAAAATATTTTAAAAGGCTAATTTAGGTCAGATTAAATGGTATAGTCATCTGTAGCCGAACTAGGCAGAGCCTGTATTTCGGCTATCAGCGCCCAACCCCTCGAGTATTGAACATTTATTTTAGACATTTACATAATTTCAATTCTATCAACTTCGCCAACCAAATAAGGGCCAGCTTATTTTTATTTCGCCACTACTTCACATTTGACATTTATGATAGTATTGACTTAACCTAAGTGAAATGTGATGAAGAACATCATGACTATTTTAGCAGCCATCATCACAATAATATTATAAAGGCGAAAGTTTGTGAGTGTGTACGTTTGTTACTTCTTCACGTATAAACGGCTGGAGCGATTTCAATAAATTTTTGGTCTGGAGTTAGCTGACACCCTGGATTAATACATGGGTTACAATTTATAAAGTTTAATGCGGGTAAAACATCTAATGATCATATACAACTCGTTTATTACCTACTAATGAAATAAAAAGCATTACTGATACAGCATGTTGACATGTCGTGTCGCCACCGCATCATAAACTATAAACCGTCCAGTATTTATGATGCAGTATGAGTAGAGCACATGGCGTCGGTGGTCGCGTGATTAATAGTCGAATTACAGCCGACACTGAGGGCGTTCTTCACTTTATGTCCTATGTGGGGACATGCATCCCACATAGGTGAACGAGAAAATAAATGTATTCTTTATGAGAAATAAATGTCTTAAACCATAAAGATACATATTTGTGATTCTATGCTTACTTCCGTAAATCTCTTATTAAATGGGTATCACATTTCAACAATAATTTTTTTTTTTTATTGAATTGAATTTTAATTTATGGGCGTTTGGGTTAGCGTGTTTGCTAAATGCTTGCCTTTCACGCTGCAGGTCGTGGGTTCGATCCCCACCCACCACCACCACCCAGGATAGAATGTTGTGTATATGAACATGTCTGCTGGTCCTGAGTCTGGGTGTAATTGAAAAGTTTAAAGTAAAGTAGTATATCACTTATCTGGTTTCCATAATACAAGCTCTGCTTAGTTTGGCATCAGATGGCCATGTGTGAATAATAATAATATTCTTTTGTTTCGATTACACATATTTGGAGAACACCTTTTAAGCAAAGGATTGCTTGTCTTAGGAGTCTCCGCTCTTCCACTTAACGTTATTGATGTATGAATAATCTCCCAGGATATTATTATTATTAACACTTTATTGTAATACAAAAAAGGAAATTTTATCTTGAAGCAATGAAGGTAATATACAGACGCCAGCACATCAAGCTAACCCAATCTGTTAAATTTCTCCAATAGAAAGAGAACCTTATGCTTTTGTGTTAAAGTTGAAAATCTATATAATAAATTTGACAGATTGTGGTAGCTGGATGTGATGGCGTACGGACGCCATCACATCCAGCTACCACAATCTGTTTGCAATTGCAATTGCAATTTCGCATTAAGTGATTTCTGTATGGCAATCTTTCAATATTTGGATGTACAGAAGGTGTTTTTAACTAACGCCAGTAACGGTGCAACATCATTCGATTCGATGAAATGCCCTCTCCATTCCTAAACCGGAAAAAGCGGCCTGCGTCACGTATTAACGTAGAGCGAAAGTAGCACAAAACATCCCTAAAACGATACGGCCCCCACTCGAACCCCAAAGGGGGTGCCCTCCGGCTTTGTAGTTTTGATTTGCTAGACGGTTTGAGCCCACGATCACCTCTATAGCCCGGTGAAGCAGTGAAAGCCGTCAGGCTAAAAGCATACGTCATGTTACAAAAAAAAGGTGCAACATCACTAATAGCCTGATATTGTTCACTACTGGACATAGGCCTCCCCCAAATATTTATACCACAATGTTGCCATTTGGAGGGGTTTGCCAGTTAGTCACCACGCTTGGCACACGTGTTAGGTGGGTAGTAGCTATTACACAGGAGATTTTATTTATTCAACGTATGGACAGTGGTTACCATAGAGTAAGAATTGTTCAAGCCGACCATTAGGCCTGTGACATCCAAATGGGATGCCGTGGTCTCCTTCTGTGAGACAGTCTTTCTCCAGAAGGAGGCCGCCGATCTAATTCCACTCGTAGACGTAGGAGGCGTCGGGGCGGCGGCGGCAGCCGTTAGCCCAACTCCCCTCGGAGCTGTAATGGCAATATGAGAAGTGTCCTCTACTCCGCCATGCAAACAACTTCGGGAAGACAGCGATCTGTTTGTGGCACTGTAGCTGTGCCGGACTGTCAGTAATCGGCAATAGTGTAGGGCAATCCCGAGCCCTCCCAGGGTACGTGTTCCGACAAAGGGGGGCACCAGAGCAGCATACCCGCGTTCTCCGGGCTCCTCCCATCAGGCACCACCAAGATAGGTAGGTTTAGTCGGTACGAGTCTGACATACCCACTCTCAGACATTTTTTGCGGGTGGCATGCGTAGGCATACCCCCTGTCTTAACAAAAAATAAAAAAAAGGTGACATGGCTTAACGAATTCTAATTGCTACAATGGAGACCGACAGCCTAATGTGCCCTCAGAAATTAAAGTACTTTGGCGGTCATCAATGGAATAAACGCGAAACTACTTGCTTAACCTTACGGATGGGTAAGAGCACCTGGCTACTTTATTAAAACGGATCAGTTGTTTGTCCGAATATATGCATGTAGTTCCGTTGTTCAACAACTTTAAATAGAAAATAAGTGCAAATCCTGTCAAAACTTGTACGAAAGTGGCGTAGCGATTTTGTTGTATTACGTTAATTAATAAAATGGTTGCTAGATGCAGCTGGGCTTGTTTAACAAGTATGAATAATGTATGCAGTAGTGGAGATTTATTTTGTTTGTTGAAATTAAATGTTACTACGAAATATGCTTGGTTTATGATAGTCTAAATTGCTTATATACATTATTTACATGTATCTACATAAATGTCTTGGGAAAAGTGATCACACTGGCATCTAATCCCAAACTAAGCAGAGCTTGTACTATGGAAACCAGATAGCTGATATACTACTTTTCTGTTGTAAATAAAAACTTATATAGATAATTACACCCAGACTCAAAAAAAAAACAGACAAGCACAAATTGGCAGCAGTTCCGAGGACTCTTACGAAATCGTCAAAGACAACTCATGTTATGGGTACATGGTACTATGGGTACACAGTACCTATATAACAAACTCCCGGTGAGCATATCCAGTACCTCTTCATTACTGACTTTTAAAGTTCAATTGAAGAGGTGAATTATCGAGCAGTTTTGCTTGAATTTTTTACATTTAAGTAGTAAATATTAGAAATATTTTTTGCGACATTGCATACTATTATAATATTGATAAACAATGACATGTACAATATATTTTTTAATGAATATTTAACAATTTGACCAAGCCCTCTCTTACATACGAGCTATTTTAGAAAGAGATTTAATGTCATTTAAATTACTGTAATGGTGCAAAATACAGATTTGCCAGCATTGCACAGAATGGGAAGCCTTATGAATATATCTAATTCAGAAAGAATGCCAAATAAGAATGGACTAGATTTATTCTGTTTTGCGAAATAAAACCAGTCAAATAGAACAAATCTCATTCAACAATACAACAATACATTGTAAGCACTAGTTTTAATCCCAGTTGCATCTACCAAGCATAGTTCTAATTAAGTTTATATAAAACATGAATCATTAAGAGCGGTGTAATGCGCCGGGGGATAGCATCCCCTCCTGATTTATGCTACGATTTGTCGTCGCGCCAAACCGCCCCTGATTCACCGTTGTAATGTTCAGTTTACCTATAAACAACCCTTGTAGTAAATGGATTTTTATTAAGTTCCTTTTGTGGTTGGTAACAGCGTGGGAAATAGGGGCAAACAGTCGTACAAGAATAGTAGGTACGCGTAGTAGAACAAGCTCCTGTTTTGGCTTTTCCAGAGGACTACGGCATGCGGCCGATCTAAAAAGAAGTGAGAGGGTTCCTAAAGTGTCCGCAACGCGCATCTGATGCTCCAGGTGTGGCAAGCATCCATAGACTACAGTGACCGCTAACAATCAGATGAGCCGTAAAGTTATTTGCTGGTATAAAAAAAACAATGTATATAGCGTTGTAAATGTTCCAAAGTAATATTAATAAATTTTATTTTTGGGCTAATAGTAATAATTATTTTATAAATTATACTATAAAAAATATGTTTGGGTAAGTAGGTACCTAAATTTATACGTGAAGTTAGCAGGTAGCTTGATATGTCCTTCTATACTCTACGGCAACATTCTGATTATTTTTATAGAAGCTCTAAAACAGAATTTAGTTTTAAAGATAAAAGATGTCTAAGCTGAAATATGCCAATATGACAGATGGTCGGATTGACAGATTAAATCGTACTATAAGAATCCCATTAACCATTTTAATACATTACATTTAAAAAAAGTGTAATCTAAGCCAAGATTAAAAACCACAGTTTTCCTAGACATGCGGCGGCGGTGTCTAGCCAAGTTTAAAAACCGGAACTAGCAACACGCCGTGAGTAATATTACACGAATCATTAGGAGCAAATTTTTGACCCCTTCACAACTTGTGAAATATTTAAGATACAAAATTAATTTACACATTTATAGAATAAAGCTTAAAAATTATAAAATTTAATTAATCTAGCTCAAACAGTTATTTATATATTAAATTTAAAAACCGGCATTTTTTTACTGTGGTGTGTATTTTTACCAAGAAACCAAATATATCAACCTAATATGTAGTATAAGTCCAGAACAAACAGGAAATATACTAACTTCAAAATAAAATTTTGAGTGTAAGTAATAAATTGGCTTAAAAGAGGTAGGCATAGCGTTCATTCGCTCAAAGAGCAGCCCGACTGGGGAAGTACCTCCACCTTACAGAAGACATACCTTAATAATAACATTTATAATTTTAATGTTGTGTTTCCGAGTGTGAGTAAGGTCGCTAGAGCTCATTGGGGTGGGGGCGAAGGGTCAGCAACACTTGTTTGCTGACTTTTAAAGGCCGGCAACGCACCCGCGACTCCTCTGGTGTTGCGAGTGTCCATGGGCGGCGGTGATCACTTACAATCAGGTGACCCACTTGCTCGTTAGTCACCGTCTGACATAAAAAAAAAATGGCGAGTCAAATCTTGAGCGTAAATTACATCCCGGGTGAATATAGAACTTGGCACCCATATAAATTACGATTCTTTTGTCGGTTAAGTCGAAAACGACGCATTATTGTATATTGAACTGGGCTCTCATTTCACATTTATGTTTCTGATGGATATTCTCATTTTACCCGAAATCCCTATAAAGATATTGTACAAAGATGAGACTAAATGAGTTGCTACTGATACTGCGAAAAATATAACAAAACTTGTGCCGGTATTAACTGTTTATCTTTGCCAACACTCGGCAGCAAAATCCAAAGCAGTAGGCACTTATTTATACAAACAAAATGGGTCAGTTATTGAGTTGATGCAATGGTATTTTTGTAGTTGAAGTTGGAATGATACTGGTTTAGTTCCTACATTACGAGGAATATTTAGTGCTGAGACTGATTTAATGTCCACTGATACGAAACAGAGACCAGGGGCTCTACCGGCTAAGTCACCGAACATCGATTTCTTAAATGGCGTTCAAATAAATAAAGGTTAAAAATAACTTAATCAATCGTTAAATCGGCTTCAACGTTGATAATCGATTCCGGACCATTTATGACGTCACATGTGCTCATGGAACCGATTTAACGACGGATTAAGTCATTTTTAACCTTTATTTATTTGAATGCCATTTATGAAATCGATGTAGGGCGACTTAGCCGGTAGAGGCCCTGGTCGTTTTTTATTTTTAACTAGCTGTGCCCCGCGGTTTAACCCGCGTTAAACTTTATAAATGATCACAGCTCCTCCCCCGTAGGTGATAGCGCGATAATATGTAGCCTATATTGTGAGATATTCGAGGCAGGTGTGCGTTAATTCTCCATAACCTACTTATCATTTAGCCGTTTCCTTCCTTCCTTTCCTATAGTATGTCAACTATGGTGAACTGTCCGTTGGTGTATCGCAATGCCTCGTGAACGACGTTCAACTGGCCAGATCCGCGACTAAAAATGTACAAAATTTTAATAATATATTATTCATTTTAGTCACTTAAAAAAGGCAAAAGTATGCCGCTCTGGAGCCTATGTACCATTTTGTCCCTATTGCCGTGGAGACCATGGTGCTGGAGCTCTAAGGCCAAGCAGCTCATCGGCTGAATAGGGTAAGAATCCACACGTGACTCCCGTTCTAGCTCATACCTGGGTGGGACAGAGGTTGGCCATCGCTATACAACGTGGAAATGCGGCGAGTCTGATGGGGACCTTTGCACCGGGTACAGTTAGGGGTGGGTTATTCGATTGATTAGTACTTTTATGTGTAATAAATAGCCTTTATTGGATTGTTTGGATTAAGGAGATGGAGAAGCATGTACGTATGAATGGATTAAAAACAGTCATTCTCTGTATAACTAAAGAGTGTAGCAATACTCTTTTACACGTACGATGAGAACGACTTATCTTAACCAAGCCCCCACATGACATCCAAAGCCACTTACTCAAATCTAACCAGCTCATAAACGTACCAAATAAAATCTTACAGCTACTATTAGAACCATCTATACTATAAGCACTTGAGTATAAAATCCACTAGAGGCGGACTTAAAAGGGGGATATAAAGAGCTTAGGTAACTTTAGGTAAACATATTAACTGGAATCTTATACTATGTGACGTTATCCTTCACCACCAGCACATTTTTAACCGTATTTTATTACAATCTCACGATTTTCTGTAAAGCTCTTTGCTTCAAATAATTCCCGACACAAAAAGGAATAGCTGTTTTAAAATTGAGACTTATCATTATACCCGATGAAAGACGTCATACTTATACGTCGTACGACGTCATACGACGACATTGCTTGGTAAAAGCCTCCCACAAAGATCTCCATAATTGCTGGAGGCCAGATATTCCACTATTTCAACGTGGGCGTGAATATTTATGGTAATCTATCCAGCTAATCAAAAGTTGCTGTGTGGCTAATGGCAAAGAATGGAATCACCCCATCTTACCCCGTGGAGCATATAAATCGGCGTCAGGAACCATATACCAGACAATGGGCAGCAACGTCTCTCTGCGTACTATGACCATCATAATGCGAACGCCAACCCGCCAACACCAAGCGTGGCGATTAGGGCATATCTCATGAATGATAGACACAACTGCACTGTGGAAATCTTTTAGAGAGGCGTTTGTCTAACAGTGAATTTCATTCGGCTGACATAATAAATAAAAAATTATGTCTTCTGTCTGTCTTTCTGACTATGAGGCCTAACTCAGAGGCATCCCTGCCAGAGAACGGGCAACAGCACCTCTCTGTGGTCTATGAGGATTCATACTGCGGTGGCAACATGGTAAACTCCATATTCATGGGAGTAATTTTTGTCGAGCAGTGGACGTTATTCAGCTGACATTATAAACCAAAAGTTGCATCTATTCAACTAGTTGGAGTCAGATGCTTATGGCAGTAAGATGGAAGAGATTTTTCTGGTTAAGAGGTCTACTTCAACGTACCTTCAATCCGATAGTGGTGACCATAAACCAAGGACAGTACGTGACCGCAACGTCAAGGGTTATAACTCATGGACGCAGATTGCAAGTCTTTGGCTTCTAAGGATAATATACAGGATGGCTATTTCCAGTGCTTAGTTATGATTTAGATTTTAAGAGGATGTTGCTTAGTTTCATCTGTATCCTTTTCTCTAGTAACGATGAAGTAATAGATTTTTTTAATGAATGTGATACTGGTTAAATTTGCTGGTCCTCTTACGCATACATTGATTGATTGACTGGCCAGTTTTCCAGTTGTTAGTGATCCTGTCTGCTAAACGAGCGGTCATGGGTTCCCCACCCAGGACTAAGATTTTTGTGTTAAGAACACGATTATTTGTTCCGTGTCTGGGTGTAATTTATCTATAATAGCTGTGCCCCGCGGTTTTACCCGCGTTACATTTTATAAATTATCATAGCTTCTCCCCCGTAGGTGATAGCGTGATATTATGTAGCCTATATGTTGACCCGACCTCTTGGTAATATTCATGCAACATTTGAAATAAATCCATGCATTACTCTTTGAGTTTAGCCCGGACATACATACAGACAAACATACACACAGACAAAAATTCTAAAAACTATATTTTTGGCTTCGATATCGAATGTAGATCACGCCCCAAGTATCCTTTTAAAAAGATATTCAATGTACAGTTTTGACTTTCCTACGATTTTATTATATGTATAGAAGATACGTATGTATTTACATTTATAAGTATGTTTATCAATTGTCATCCTGATACCTAATACCGTTCATTACTGGACCTGCCTCAAAGGTTTTTATGACGTAGTCATTTGGAGCGATTTGCCGTAGTCACCTCGCTTGGCATGCGAGTTGGCGACCACAATTAGGTAGTATCTATATAACATAGGTGGCGCTGCTACCCGACTACCTGGTATACGGGTGGCTCTGTTGTTCTTTCTGGAAAATACCGGATCCACACGGCTAAGTATTTTAAAGATATTCGGGACCTTAAAAATAGATAAAATACACGTATTTAAACGAAGTTGTCTGCTTGTGTTTGATATCTAAGTTACTAAAAGATTTATTTCATACTGTAACAGGAAAATAATTCCCCATTCAATTACACGTAGTGTTGATGGCCAACATAATAGGGGACATGGCGCAGCGTGTACTTGTCTGCTAAATGCTCATTAAAATGAATTATATGAGTCTGCACACAGTACGGTACACGGTAGCGTCAGCAATGAATCATTGAACGTGTTTAGTTGGTTTAGCCATTACGGGTTTACAAAATAGAAATCAACTGGGATTTCGGACTGAAATTCCTTAAAGCGTAATCTACATGTGAGGCAAAAGCGTTACGCTTTCTCGCTCACTCTGTGTCTTCCACTCAGTTTCTCCTTTTATTATACAGGGTGACCGAAGGGTTGACGTTCAAACGCAAAATTTAGATACTTTATGATGAGGAGTATCCCAATCACCACCATGTATGTTCTACGATTTTGCGTTTGTATGATACTTTGGAAAATTTATCCTATAAGTCCTGAGCTCAAACCCTTATTTTGAACTTTCGAATAAACTCTAAGTCAGTTCTGCAATGATTAGATAAACCATACTTTTTAACGTGTTAGGTTAAACTATGCTAATTAGTTATCACAAAAAAATTGAACCAGAAATGTTCAACAGAACGAGAAAAAAATCGAAAACTGATTTTAGGTGAAATTTATGAAAAAGGCCATTAAATAAACTTTATCTCGAAAACTACGCAAAATCGTAGAGTGGGAGTGATTCGGATACTCCTCATCATAAAGTATCTACAATTTTGCGTTTGACGTCAACTCCTAGGCCAGCCTGTATACGAGTGTGAGTGTATACGAGTGTAGACATTCGGGTAGACGTGGTCGGAATTGTCAGCGGCCGACTTTAATATTTTATTTTAGTTTATTTTTCATTTTATTAATATACGTTAGTAATAAAGTCTCTAAATTGTAAATTGGCAAAATTTTGTACATAAATTCTGTTTCTAACGAAGGGCTCCCCCAAAAATCTTCACAATTGCCTGTCAAGGGCTATACCCACATCCAGCGACTTCCATCCTCCAACTGTATACGCAAATAAAAAAACAATCAAATTTAGTAGAATTATTTAATCATCATCATTGCAGCAGCAGTGGACGTCTTTCGGCTGATATGATATCAGCCGAAAGACGTCCACTGCTGGACAAAGGCCTCCCCAAGGATCTCCACAATAGCCGGTCCTGCCCGCATCCAGCGGCTTCCCGCGAGCCGCACAAGATCGTCGGTCCATCTTGCAGGAGGCCTGCCCACGCTGCGTCTTCCGGTTCGTGGTCACCACTCGAGAATTATTTAATAACGTTTATTTAAACTATGTAGGTAATTATCAAAGACATTTGATTGGATTGGAATAAAAAAAACTCGACGTCAAAATAATTGCTTTATCTAAACATGTCTGTTTGTCCTGAGTCTGGGTGCAATTTATCTATATAAGTATCATCATCATCATCATACAGCTGAAAGACGTCCACTGCTGGACAAAGGCCTCCCCCAAAGATCTCCACAATTGCCGGTCTTGTGCTATTCGCATCCAGCAGTTTCCAGCGCCCCTCACAAGATCATCGATCCATCTTGTAGGGGGCCTGCCCACGCTGCGTCTTCCGGTTCGTGGTCGCCACTCGAGAACCTTTCTGCCCCAACGGCCGTCGGCTCTACGAGCTATGTGCCCTGCCCACTGCCACTTCAGCTTGGCAATTCTTCGGGCTATGTCAGTGACTTTGGTTCGCCTGCGGATTTCGACATTTCTGATGCGATCCCGCAGGGAAACTCCAAGCATAGCCCTCTCCATTGCTCTTTGGGTGACCTTGAGCCTTCTAATAAGGCCCATAGTGAGCGACCACGTCTCTGTTCCGTATGTCATCACTGGCAACACACACTGGTCGAAGACTTTCGACTTGAGACACTGCGGTATTTTGGACGAGAAGATGTTACGTAGCTTCCCGAACGCTGCCCATCCGAGTTGGATTCTACGATTGACCTCCTTCTCGAAGTTGGACCTACCTAGTTGGATGGTCTGTCCTAGGTAAATATAGTTCTCTACAACTTCGAGTGCAGAGTCACCAACTTTCAATTGAGTGGATGCAACATGGACGTTTGACATGATTTTCGTCTTATCCATGTTCATTTTCAGACCCACTTGTTGAGAGACTCTGCTGAGGTCATCGAGCATTGTACCGAGGTCTTCCATGGTCTCAGCCATGACTACGATATCATCGGCAAATCGAAGGTGAGTGATGTACTCGCCATTGACATTGATGCCAAAGCCTTTCCAGTCCAGAAGCTTGAAGACGTCTTCCAATGCAGCGGTGAACAGTTTCGGAGATATAACATCTCCCTGTCTCACGCCTCGCTGCAAGTGGATAGGTTTCGAGATGCTGGTCCTGGAGTCGCACTGACATAGTAGCGTTTTCATACAAACACTTTATCACCTCGATATACCGGTAGTCAATTTGGCACCTTATGAGAGACCTCAGCACGGCCCATGTTTCGATAGAATCAAAGGCTTTCTCATAGTCCACAAACGCTAAGCACAGTGGCTTGTTATACTCTTCGGTCTTCTGTATAACTTGCCGCACCGTATGTATGTGGTCTATGGTGCTAAAACAAAACGAAAACAACTTGTAAACATGGCTCAGCAGTGTGATGGGTCTATAATTCTTCAATAGGGTTTTGTCGCCCTTTTTGAAGAAGAGCACCACCACACTTCTGTGCCATGCTTGTGGCGTTTGACCATCTAGTATGACGGAGTTAAATAACTTCTGAAGGGCCCGTAGGATTGGTGTACCACCCGCCTTCAAAAGCTCTGCTGTAACTCCATCATCACCAGGCGCCTTGTTGTTCTTGAGTTGTTTGAGAGCCATTCTAATCTCGTACAGGCTGACGTCCGGGATGTCTTCGGTGTAATGTCGGGTTAGTCGTGCTCTGGGATCTGTGGCATGACTTTTGACAGGTGGCTGTGTTGTCGTATATAACTGTCCGTAGAACTTTTTGATCTCTCCCAGCAACTCAGGTTTAGACGTGACGATTCTACCATCCTCAGTCTTCAGCTTCGTCAGTTGGCTCTGTCCAACAGACAGAGCTCTTGCGAACACTTTGGAGCCTTTGTTCCGCTCGATGGCCTCTTTAATACTAATTGTATTAAATTGGCGCGTGTCGCGAGTCAAAGACTTTGAGATCTGTCTGTTGAGCTGCCGATATCTGGTAGCATCATCTGAGGATGTCAGAACCATTTTCCGTCTATCTTCCATAAGTTGCAGGGTAAAGTCAGAGATCTTTTTAGTTCTGTTTGTACGACGGGCCTTGAAGACCTTAGACCCAGCCGTATGGACAGCTTCTACGAGCCTGTCATAGTATGAGTCCACTTCCTCGCAGTCTGCTAGGCATTCGAAACGGTTTTGCAGTTCGAGCTGAAATGGTTCGGGGTTTTGGATGTGGATAGGTAAGGGTCGGAGCGTAGACTTTATCAGTCGGGACCTCTGGAGTTTGACATTAAGGTTCAATGAGCCTCTGACCAGTCTGTGATCGCTCCCGGTTTTAACCGCATTGATCACGGAGACATCATTGAACATCTGTCGTCTCGTCGACAAGATAAAGTCTATCTCATTTTTAGTCTTACCATCGGGGCTCACTCAGGTCCATTTGCGGTGATCCGGCTTCCTGAAGAAGGAATTCATCATAAAGAGTCCCTCCTTCTCCATGAAGTCGGCCAACATTTGGCCCCGGGGGTTCCGGTCACCAGTTCCAAATTGCCCCACTCTCAGCTCATTACCGAATCGTTTGCCCAGCTTCGCGTTAAAGTCCCCCATGACCACAGTGAAATACGAGTTAGAGGTATGTATGGCTCTGGACATAACCTCGACTTCATCGTCGGAGTGCGTCGAAGTGGGCGCGTATACCTGTATAACCTTCAACGAATACCGCTTGGTGATTCTGAGTATAAGGTACGCAACCCTCGTCGACACACTCTCGATTTTCACTAGGTTGTTCACGAGGGACTTGTGGACTATGAACCCGACACCACCTTGGGATATTTGTTCACCCTCCCGGTAATAGAGCAGGTTTCCGGTTTTCAGTATTATCGAGTCCTCCCCCTCTCTTCGGACTTCAGATAATCCTACAATATCCCAATGTAACCTGCTCAATTCTTCCTCCAGTTCAGTTATCTTCTCGTCGGACCGCAGTGTACGTGTGTTATATGTTGCCAGGGCCAGAGGTCGTCGGTGTTGGTAACGCGGAATCTGCCGGGGATTCTTAGCACCCCCTGCCCTGCCGTAACCACGGCTGTTACCACGGCTGGGAATAGCAGGGCTGCCGGGGACTGGGGGCCGCGGTTTGGTTGTGTCCATCATTTGAGGGGATTTGCCATAATCGCCACGCTTGGCAGACGGGTTGGCGATCGCAGTAAGGTGGACATGGTACTCAGGAGAACGCTGCTGCCCGTTCTCTGGTATATATTCCCTCGGGACGACTTTTACGTCCCCCCACGGGATGAGAGGGGGTGGTGATATTCTTAGGCCGTCACCACACAGCCCCGTCACCACAAAGCCAAGTATGTATTTCCAAAATATATTTTTTTTACAATTGTATATGTAGTATATCAGTTATCTAGTTTCCATAGTACAGACGCCAGCACATCAAGCTACCCCAATCTGTGAAATTTCACCAATTGAAAGTGAACCTTATGCTAATGTGATAAATATAATAATCTATAAAAGAAATTTGACAGATTGAGGTAGCTGGATGTGCAGGCGTCTGTACAAACTCTGCTTAGTTTGGGATCAGATGGCCGTGTGTAAATAACGTCCCAGGATATTATTATTATTATTAAATTTCTCTCACATGCTTTCTGTAACTAAAATTTATATTATAAAACGGATATCTAGAAAAATACATGAATTTGATATCTATAATAATAGAGTTCAAGAAAACCAATGTGCAGCTAGTTATTAAACTTAGAATAACTTAATGGAAACCAAATAAACGCAGAACTTAGAAACAATCATCAAACAAAAATACGAGTATCTTACGGGATTGTTATTCTACGAAATACTCATCGATTGCTTTCACTATAGAAGAATAAATATAAAAGTCAGTAAATAAGATATCCAATTTGTAGTCAAATTATATAAACTTTTCTTAAGTTTAATTTGCTTAGAAATACGTTCAAGTAAATTGAATGAATAATTAGATTTGATTTCAATGTTTTGTTTATATTAAGTTTGACAGTATTGTTTTTTCATGGAAAGATCAATACTTGGTGATTGGCTAAGCCTAAATTTACTTATTTTTTTTGACATTACGTTTAGACTTAGTTAGTATTATGGGATTTTGCTTCTCCAGACAAAAAGGAAAGTGGGGGCTCATGGTAAACTAGTCTATTGGTTCGATCTCCACTCATGGCAAATCTGTGTATTGCAAACTTCGGGGTCTCGGCGTAATTTATCTACACAAATAAATAAAATTGGAGTGTCTGTTTGTAATATTGAAATAACCGCTTTTTACTACATAAATATGAATATATATACGGTATATACACCAAAATAACATTTTTTACAATTTTTGTCTGTCTGTTTGTTCCGGCTAATGTGTGTAATGGGTGGACCGATTTTGACGGGACTTTTATTGGTAGGTAGCTGATGTAATAAGGAGTAACTTAGGCTACTTTTATTTTAGAAAAAGTTTTTTTTTTTACTAAATAAACTAATTAACACGCGGACGAAGTCGCGGGCACAGCTAGTTTTTAATATAAGTATTAAGAAATATATAAGTATGTTTTTCAGTTGATTGGTTGCCATAATTCAAGCTCTGTCTAGTTTTGGGTCTGATGGAGTGTGTTAGTATTCCCAAAATGATTAAATTATAAACTAAGTCAATCGTGTCGATGAGCACCCCCTTAAGGGTTTGATCCTCGGCTCAGGGCGGTGATGAAGTGGAAATGCATGGTAGGGGCCTTTTATGCAACTGTTGCTGTATGTTAATACACGAAGACGTAAGCAGCTCGTTTAGAATTTGAGAATAAACTAATAAGCTTATTTATTAAAAAAAAACATTAAGCCCTTCCATGCGATTTTTTCTCTATTTTCATTAGATACAAGTGTGGTAACGCGGGGTTGCTGCGTGTCTGACGACACATATAAATAAAATAAAATAAAATAAAAAAGGTTTTTATTCACGTAGACTTCAAAAAAGCGCTTGTAAATAGATCGCTTGTAGATAGAATCAGAACATATTCGTAGTAGTATATAATTAATTTATAATTATTTCTAGGTACATATAGATATTTAGGTACACGGATTATAGGAAATAATTTACAATAATATTTATTTTATAACAGTAACGATATTTAACTAACTTAAATTAAGTTATTGTCAAGGATCATGTGTAGGTTTAATTATCTAAATTTTAGATATATTTTTACTACATATTGTTTGAATGCTTCTGTCTATATTGAGGTACGAATGAAATGTTATCATTATGGCGGACCTTGTGTTTATAACGACGGCCGCGCTTTAATGCTACCACCGGATCCAATGCGCCCTAACTGAGAAGACCCAGCGAAACAAACTTAGCGGGTGTCTCTACTACCGGTTTCAACACGGCCCAGTTGAGACGCTCCGGCGAAACATACTCAATGGGCCATATACACGAGATTTGGTCCACTTACTGAAATTATTTAGCAGGCAAACACAATATATGCTCGATCGGTTGTCTGATTAAGTATTTATTTTAGGTTTAATATATTAAAAAGAGAAAATAAAAACGTCATAATAAAAGTAACATTAATCATTTTTCACAGAATATCAACACCCCATCTCATCCCGTAGGTTGCGTAGAAATCATCCCGAGGGAATATCTACAAGACATCAGGAATTTAAGCAGCGTCTCTGCGTGTATTACCATCATCGATCGCCAAAAAATCGCCATTGTGGGTATCGTTTGGGGAGGCCTTTGTCCAGTAGTAGACGTCAATCGGCTGACACAATGGATACAGTTTTGGTATTTTTACAATGTAATCAGTACCTTTTAGAGGGAGAAATAATTCATTTTTCATTTAATCATTGTCGAACATAGGTACATACATTTTTTAACAATACATTTCCAGATGTGAGTGAATGTGTTTTCCCATTATGTTCTACCATTATGGCATGCAATGGTTATACAAAATTTAAAATTTATATGTCGATGTAATAATTCTAGTTAATCATAAAATGTTTATATAATCGGATACAAATATAAAATTTCAATTGTCAAATTTAAAAATTTACAGCAGTCAAAGCGATATAACATAAAACAGAATACAAAATAAAACAATTCGAGACCCATTATTACTACAGTTTTTATACAATTTACTAACTATTAATATATAATATAAATGTCAAATGTTTAGTCTTAAAGAAATGTTATTATAATTTCTTATACCAGCCATATACCATATAAATGTCTCACATAAAAATAAATACAGTGAATTTAATTGATAGACAAGTCGGAGCATTTTTGTCCAACAGATATTCATTGATTGTGTAGTAGGTTTTTTTAATTAAAAACTTGACAAGCATTTTTTGAAATTTTCTTGTATCATTTTCCAGTATAATAAGTCTAGGTAGTTGATTGAATATTTTAGGTGCCATACCTAGGAAGTTCTTATTATAAACAGTTTTTTTGTGGGGTATATGTCCTATTTTATTTTTATGCCTAGCGCTGTTTAAAGTCCTAAACATATACAAGTTGTTTTTGACGAAGACAACAACTTCATAAATGTATAAGCACGGTAGTGTCAAAATACCGAGCTTGAGAAAAAACGGTTTACAGCTGTCTGTACTTTGTATGCCACAAATAGCTTTAAGGCATCTTTTTTGGGCTCTGAAGACTGTTTCCATATTCGTAGAGTTTCCCCAGTATATTAGACCATAGCGAAGAGTTGAGGTGACTTGTGCATGATAGGCTGTGACTAATACTGACTGGTTTACTATTTTGGATAAATTGTAAAGGGCATAAGAAAATTTACTCAGACGCTTACAAACATTATCCGTATGAGTTTTCCACGACATATCCCTATCAAAATCCAGTCCTAAGAATTTGGTTGTATCAGTTTCAGAAATTATTTTGTCACCGTACCGAACATCAGGCCTTATATGTTTTGTTCTTTGTTCGAACGTCATGATTTTCGATTTTTCTAAATTTATTTTAAGGTTATTTACATTTAACCAGTCTATTATATCTTTAAGACAATCATTTATTTCTTTCACAAGCGTCACATGATCATTTATACTAAATACTACCGTACAGTCGTCCGCAAATAATGTCATTGGGTGTTTTGTTACTTTGGTTATGTCATTAATATAAATTAGAAAAAATAAGGGCCCTAATATACTTCCTTGGGGTACACCATAATATATATACCTTTGATTAGATGTATAAGTTTTTTCTGACTTTGAACTGACACAAACCTTTTTAACTTGCGTTATGTGTTTCCTATCGGTTAAATATGACTCTAGAAGTATTAGTGCATTACCTCTGACACCATATCGTTCTAGCTTGTTTACCAGTCTATTCCTATCTACATAGTCGAATGCCTTACTCATATCCATAAACAATGCCGCTACAGGGTTTCGATTATCGATACTCGTAATTACAGTCTTAAATAGTTTAAGAATGGCCATATTAATATTTTTATTCCTCCTGAAGCCATATTGTTCCTCAGCAAGTATATTGTTTTGTTCAAAGAATGAAAACAGGTAGTTATATATTACTTTTTCTATAATTTTGGAAAATATTGGTAGCAGAGCAATAGGCCTATAATTTCCGGGGTTCTCCTTTTTGCCTTTCTTATGAAGAGGCTTAATGATAGATAGTTTAAGTTTATCGGGAAACACACCAGCCTCTAAACATAAGTTTATGATGTAGCTTAGTACTGGGGCGATAATGATTGCCACTGATTTTATTATGCCAGTAGTAATGTCATCGTAGCCTGTGCTTTTTGTGTTCTTCAGAGATTTGATTATGGTGACAATATCTGATGGAGTAGTGGGTTTCAGAAATATGGAGTCACAGTTTGAGTCAAATTTTATATCATTAGTCACATTTATGGAAGATTTATATTCAATTTCGTCAATAAAATAATTATTAAATGTTTCTGCAATATTTTTTTGGTCACTTACAATTTTATTATTAAGAATAATTTGCCGTATTCCTTCCGATGGTTCATTGTTTTTGTGTTTATTAATTATTTGCCATGTAGCTTTACTCCTATTTGTAGCAGTATTTATATAGTTGGAATTTTGTGACTTCTGTGTTAAATTAATTATAGTTTTTAACCTTTTGGAGTAATTTTTAAATAATGTTTTATTCCGGGACGAAGGGGATTTACGGAATTTCCATAGCATTTGTCGTTTCCGTTTGCAGCAAAGCCTAATTCCTGAACTAATCCATGTTGGTCTCGTTTAAGGCGTACAATTTTATTTTTTTAAGTGGAAAGCAAAGGTCATAGAAAAGCTTAAAAACATCATGAAATTGATTGAAAATGTCATTAGGATCATTGCAATTATAAATATTATTAAATGTCAAATTAAGTAAGCAATTCTGGAATTTGAGAATATTTTCATCCGAATAGTCACGTTTAAATGTAAACCAGTAAGGTAGTATACATGTTTTTTTAACAGGGCATTGTATAAGTTGAGCAGTGTGATCAGACATTGCTAGTTCAACAATTTCACATTTACTGCCCTTGATATTGTGGATAATATTGTCAATGCAGGTACCACTGCATAATCGAGTTGGTGTACGTACCCCCAGTTTCATATTGTAATTGCATAACAAGTATTCAAAGTTACGCGAGTTATAATTTTCTTTTAAAATATCTATGTTAAAGTCGCCGCACACAATAGCCTTCCTTTTACGCTTCATACAAATTTCATTCAAAATGTTATCTAAATTTTTTAGGAACATATTTATGGAATCTCTATCATATTTCGGAGGACGATACACGCATATTATTACCAAAGGGTGTTCTAGGAGTTCTATTGCACAGCATTCTATGCAATTTTGTTTGCACAGTTTTTCTATGTCTAGCTTTCGACCTTTGAGTGTGTTTTTCAACAATATACAGCAGCCTCCATGTCTGTTGTCCCTGGCATAGTAAGTGTGAAGAGTGTAATTTTGAATGTAGAAATTAAAATAGTCACCTTGTTTCATGTTAGTCTCAGTAATGCACACAATATCCACTGATTTTCCTTGTACCACAAAATCATGTAAGTGTAAACTTAAAAGGTCCGATTTGTTTACCAAACCATTTATATTTTGATGTAAGACAAAAATACGTTTATACACGAAAAATATTATCTCATGAATTATTTGAAAGCAATTCAGGTACATTCATATCGCTATGTTGGTTGGTATTGCATTTTAGCAGCGGTTTAAAATAATCTAATATTGTTTTTTGTTGATACAATTTACACATTTCTACCGGTTTTTTGATAATATTAGTTTCAAAATGTTTTTTTATATTACCAAAAAATGTTTGTTTATATTTTAGATAGTCAATTTCAATGTTCAGTTTAAAAGCTAGTTTTTTCAAATATACATAATTATTTTGCCAAGGGCTATAAAATACATTTAAATTAATGTACTTACAGTTAGAATAGTAATCAGACAACAACTTTATGCGTTGATTTAACATTTTTTCATTTAAATACCTATTACACACGACACTGAGCACAAAAATCTGTTTACATATTTTCATATTATTAAGTGCTATACATAATTCATTATACAAGTGTGCTGGATTTTTATCATATGTTCCAACAGATAGAATGACTATATCATTCTCATTGAGCGACCTGAATAGGTTTAAGTTACCACATACAATTTGTGAGCAAGTTGCTCCTGGCTTAACAAGTGCCGAAACCGTGTAACAATCATTCCATTGATTTTGTCTACTTTTTATAAGAAATTGTGATAACCCTCGAACTTGCTCATCGCCAAGAATTATGATCCTAGGTTTATTTGATCCCTGCGAGACGTCTGCTGCGTCATAATAATCATTTTTTGTAGGAAGCGAGCTTTGATGATTTTCATTGCATCCTTTGTTGGTATTTGAACTCAATGGCAGCATTTTGGATGTTATTTGAGTAAATGTCGAGTCAGACTCCTTAAATCCGATGTCGCTATCATCTCTTTCGAAGTCTATAGTTTTCCTACATTTCTTCTTATTCCTTTTTTTTCGAGAAGAATTATTATTGGTAGTACTTTGAGGAGTGCTAGTACATATTGCTTTAAGACAAGTAATTTTTTTTCTGTTGCTCCTGTGTAATTGTTTTTAATGAGGTGTTTTCCAATAATATTTCATCTATTTGTTGGTGAGCGTTATTCAATGATTGTATATGTTCTTTTAAGTTTTCTATGTATTCACTTTCGAAATTAGTGTTTTGCTCCGGAAGACTATCTGCTATCGATCCATTTGAGGTAGACGATGAATTACTTATACAAAGTTGTTCGCACGATACAGTTTTTAACTTTTTGTTGCGAACTGTTACGTTGTTCAAACTTTCCATTTTGCAGTAATTACTAATTATATATTACAAAAAGACTGCAACTGCGTAGACTCGAACCGTCAACCACACGAAGCTTCTGCAATTAGGTAGACTCCGCCACCGCTGTGCTACGACGCTCGATACGTAGTTTGAGGAAATAGAACTTCTAGCTTTAGGACCTTATGCATTCAGGAACTTAGGTATTTATCGTCATATTTCTTGCGATTTTGTTACCTTAAAAGGTAATGGTTTGCGTTCACTGCTTTTATTGGTCGATTGTCGTTTGGGCGGTGACTATTCTTATCTATGCGGTGACTCACAAATTGTGTTGTATTTCGGTTATTGATTTATTATTGTTTTTAAAGTTGTTTTATTAATTGAGAGCCTATGTAATTGTTTATTATTGATGAGTTTATTATTATTTTACGTGGTTAATTGACATATTTAACATTCTTATAAACTGTGCAATAATGCTTTGTTTATTTATTAACAGATAGGTTTATTTAGAACAATTTTAATAGTCACTATATTTATTTACATATTTTTTTTTATCACTCCGTGTTTATATCACTGTATTGTATCACTGAATAGGTGTTACCTATTTTTATTTTATTTTTGTTTTAGTTATACATTATCACTTTAATGTTTTCGTAATATTTATTTATATAACGTTTGTGTTCTTGGTATCACTTTCACATAACGATTACATTGTTTAATTGTATACACTTGACAAAACACAATAAATATATCTTAAACTATTTTAAAAATAATTTAGTACAGAGAGCGCCTTGTAAAACGATGCGAGTCGCTCGGTGTCGCGCGCATCACTCGTCAGCTAAACTCATCAGCATCATCATATCAGCTGAAAGACGCCCACTGCTGAACGAAGGCCTCTCCCAAAGATCTCTACAATTGCCGGTCTTGCACTTTCCGCATCCAGCGACTTCCAGCGACCCGCACAATATCATCGGTCCATCTTGTAGGGGGTCTGCCCACGATTCCTCTTCCGGTTCGTGGTCGCCACTCGGTTATTATATACTTAGCTCGTGATTATATCGCACCTGGAGTCGCTCGTTTTCCAGCACATCTCCAAAAAACGCTTCGTATAAAGTATTCGAAGAAACATATTAATGATCTTACACACAATGTAGTTTCTATGCACCACAGTGGGCTGAACTCGAAACTTTGGACAAAAAACTGACCGACGCTAGTCGGTTTAACTGCCAATATCACTGTCGTTTGTCTTTGGCCAGCTTTGCGAAACAAAAATTTATTCTACACATCCAAAATAACATTTTGGACCTTGCCACTATTATTACAAAGTCTCAAATTCTGGTTTTATTCTCGTGTATAGTAAATTTGTGCGCCAATAACAAGCTCTCAGTGACATGTACGTTTTGAAAGCGTTCGCTTTTCGTCCGTAATTGCTTTAGGCACTAAAATATTTTTGAGTGGTTATATTGAAGTTTGTGACTTACATTTGATTTATTTTACTTCCATTGTGTGCAACACATGGAGGTTGACGTACTTTTATATATTTTACATTTACGATCAGATACACGACTCATTGTTTAGTTACGATTAAACGTGAAAATTTCATGCTGCAGGTCGTGGGTTCGATTCCCACCCAGGACAGATATTTGTGTGGATGAACTTGTCTGTTTGTCATGTGTTTTGGTGTAATTATCTGTATAAGTATGCATTTACAAAAGAATAGTAGTATTTGTATTTGTCAGTGATCTGAGTACCATAGTACAAGCACTGCTTAATTTGGTATCAGAGGGCCGTGTGTACATAATGTCTCAAGATATTATTTTTATTGTCTTTATCGTCATATCAGGTGAAAAACTTCCACCTCTGGGTAAGGGCCAGGCTGCCTGTCTTGCACTTCCCGCCTCCAGCGACAACCTACGACCTGTAAGATCGGTCCATAATGTAAATGCTGATAAACCCTTTTTTTCTGATTATATATGAACATTGTTAACAGGTATTAACGCGACTAACCTTTAGAATAGAATAGAATAGAAATATTTATTGTCAGAAAGTGTGGTACATACAGATGTTATGGTTACAATACAAATACCCTTAACACTTAGTCATAGTCATGACGTGACCTTGGTTTACATAGTTACAAATTAGGTACATTCAATAATCACTTTTAAATTCAACATTATTCTACTACAAAATAAAATATTTAACAATTTTTTACATGTCAACAGCAATATCTTTTAATGTCACAATATATAATTTTCTGTCAGAAGCGTTTATTAATTATTTTTAGTTGATAATAGTTCATCAATAGAGTATAATTTTTTATTGATGAGCCATTTTTTTTAAAGCAAGTTGTTTTATATTACCTGGAATCGCATTATAAACCTTGACACACATTGCATAACAATTTTTTTTGAACAGAGTAGTCCTAGGAGCAGTTTCTAGGATTCCTTATTGATATTTTCCCGACGTTTCGACCAAGTTGCATTGATCGTGGCCTCGGGATGATTTTTTTTCTATTTAAGGGGTTAACCAACAATATTACACCAACAGTGGTCTGAAATTCATACCCAAGGCACGTTTTTGATATCATATACTGACTGCACGTGTGGCGCAGCGGCTAAGACAGTCGCCTCGCCGCATCGTGTCGCGGGTTCTTCGTGTGTTCTTCGTGCGCGCCGGATACATGTTTCTGTGATCCATAAATAATAAATAAAAATAAAAAAAGAAAAAAATATAGTTGTTCTGAGTCTGGATATAATTTGTGTCTGTCATGGTTATACCATTGACCAGCGTGGTGGACTATTGTGAGAGGTGACATATACTCATGATGAGGGGAGCCCCTTGCTCTGCACTGGGACAGTAATAGGCTGCATAATCACACTGTAAAACTGTTTGGGTTATAATGTAATATAATTGCAATTTTCATAAATTCCATATCCAATCAACTTATTTCATCCTACCACCTTTACGCAGATGATCTTCAAATATATTCAAAAGCACCACTTGAAGAGCTTCACGAAGCCATTCATAATATTAATACCGATTTATGTCAGATAAGTAGCTGGGCAAGGTCATATGGACTGCAAATAAATACATCAAAAACGCAAGTCATTGTTGTTGGTAGCTCCAGAAAGATTTCTATGGTAGACTGGTCGCTTGTACCACAGGTGCGCTTTAATGGTTCAGTCATACCGCTCTCGAAGACGGTAAAAAACCTTGGTATACATATTGATACCACGTTATCCTGGGGCCCGCAGGTTAAAGAAGTTAGTCGAAAAATGTTTGCTTCCGCTGGGTCACTTAGACGACTTCGTAATTTTTTGCTGACCACCACCAAGATTGCGCTAGCCCATTCCCTTCTCCTACCGATTTTAGACTAGGCTGATGCCAGCTATCTCGATATCACGGAGGACCAATTAAACAAACTTGAGAGGCTCCAAAATTTTTGTATTCGTTTCATATTTGTTTTGCGTAAATATGATCATGTTTCCGAATTTCGTACAAAACTCAAGTGGTTACCTATACGACTTCGCCGGAATGCTCACATTGTTTCTCTTCTATATAGTATATTGTTCAATCCAGCTACTCCGACTTACTTAAAGGAACGTTTTGAGTTCCTCCACGAGACACATTCGAGGTTGCTGAGATCATCGAAAAATTTACGAATCAAGATACCAATGCACTCCACAAAATTTTTAGACCATTCCTTTTCCGTACAAGCTGCCCGATTGTGGAATGCTTTGCCAGACAAAAGCAATAATAAAAACGTAACTATTAATAAAAAAAACCGGCCAAGTGCGAGTCGGACCGGCCCATGATTTGGCTACGGAACTCTAAAATGATCTTTAGCGCCCTACTATCCAAATACTAATAAATTCCACGTCACATCAATAGAAAATCTTTTATTAAAAAATAGTCCCTATCATTCAAGAGTTACGGTTACCAATTGTTACTACCTACGTGCCGCTAACTACATATAGTTAGACATACTGCATCAAAGGCACGAAATTAAACCTTTTGCTGTCAAATGATTGACGTATAGATAGAACAAGGAATTCTTAAAATGTTATGTTCGTGCATAAAATGTAGAACGCCTTTGTCCTTTGCGTCGGCCGACATTCTCCGCGAGATTGGCATGGTTCTAAGAATACTGGAGCTTTTTACTGCAACAATATGGAACTATAATAACTAGTTGTGTATATAGTTAAGCGAGAACTACATTTATGTATCACAAAGTGCTACCTATAAAAATATGAATAATAGAATCAGGCGCCACTTTGCGGAAATCCGTGACAATCAAAATTTTATATGTTTTATATTATGACTGGCTGGTTAGCGTGGTTGGTAAATGTTTGCCTTTCACGCCGCATGCCGTGGGTTCGAGTCCCACTCAGGACAGATATTTGTGGGCATGAACATGTCTGTTGGTCCTGAGTCTGGGTCTATTTATCTATATAAGTATGTATTTACAAAAGAAAAGTAGTATATGTAGTATATCAGTTATCTAATGTTTAATGTTTATTGGTTCTAGAAAAAGAAAATACAATTATACTTATACTTAAAATACATATCTGGTTTGCATGTATGAAGAATATCATGTCAGTAAACGAAGCGAAAGAGGTGTGCAAGGATCGTGACAAATGGAAGTTCGTTGTCTCTGCCTACCCCTCTGGGAGACAGGCGTGAGTCTATGTATGTAAGTATGTATTTACACAAGAAAAGTAGTATATAAAAATAAAATAATATAAAAATCATTTATTTTCAGACCAGCAGATCCATAGTGTTAGTAACAATATATCTTACAGGCTATGTTAGTATACATAATAAATTCATACCACATGGGCAGACTCACCGAACCTTAACAACATGTAGTTCGGTGAACCTACCAACCAGGGCTGAATCTAGCTGTTCACCCACCATCCTCAGGACTCTGTTCGAGCTACGTTGCACCCTGTACGTCAGTGATGCAATCTTTTTTCGCATTACTACATAAAAGTCATCCACGCAAGCATCGGCAAACATACCTGATGCACTACAGAAGCGTGGTAGCCGGAACAGAGCCCTGAAGATGTTGTTGTATTGAACGCGTAGGGCATTGTAGGATTTCTGAGTGAAGCTGGTCCACAGGCTACTCGTGTAAAATACTTGGCAATATGCTTTAAAAAGCGTGATCTTGACCTCAGCTGTACATCGAGCAAACCTATGCGCCACCATATTACCACGTACCGACAATGACCTACGCTCTC
Organism: Pseudoips prasinana; assembly: GCA_951640165.1. Taxonomy (NCBI): domain Eukaryota; kingdom Metazoa; phylum Arthropoda; class Insecta; order Lepidoptera; family Nolidae; genus Pseudoips; species Pseudoips prasinana. The sequence continues at coordinate 32,147,686 of OX621252.1, forward strand.
TCTCAATATCCATATCATCACACATGTTTTCGGTGACTATATGGCCTAAATACTTAAACTGCGTGACACGGTTCAAAGTCACTGCGTTAAGTGTGAGTGGTGGTATTATGGATAGCCCTTTATTGTTAGATTTAAATAACATGAACTCACTCTTTTATTAATTGTACTTCAAACCGCGTGACACGGCATAAGACTCACATATCCTCAACAGCTGTCTAAGACCCCCAATTGAAGGACTCAAGAGCACCATGTCATCTGCGTAACTCAGGTTATTTACGCACACATCGTCCACAAAGCATCCGACATGTGTACTGCTAAGTTCCTTAATCAAGTCATTGACATAGATATTAAAAAGATGAGGGGATGTCAAACCTCCCTGTCTCACCCCACATTTCATATAATACTCATCAGAATATGAATTTCCCCATCTCACAACATTTATCTGATTGCTGTACCAATAGGAAAATATTGTGATAATATCAGGAGATACACCAGCGTCTCTAAGCTTTGTCCACAGCCTGTTATATGAAACCATGTCAAAGGCTTTAGATGAATCCAGGAAACATGCATAAACGGGAGTTTTCCTTTTGACATAATAATTAACAGTATGTTTTAAAGCTAATATAGCACTCTCCGTAGCAAGCCCTGCCCGAAAGCCAAATTGTGTGTCCTGCAACGAAGACGTCACTCTGTCAAGCTGCTTGTCTAGTAATCCATCAAAAACCTTTGCTATGATTGTGGCTAAAGAGATTGGTCTATAGTTTAATTTATCCGACGTGTCTCCAGTAGGATTTTTCACAATAGGTACCACAACAACCCATGCTGTACACAAATCCAAATGATATTGTGAATTGTTTACACAGTGCATTTAATATTATATACAAGAAATGTAAATATACTACCTGTAAAGCTAGTTCCAGTAAGCGGACAACATGTACATGGGCCAACGAAAGGTTAAGAAATATGTGTAAAAAACGTGATGAACTTTATAATATTTGGTTGAAAGACGAACATTATCCACAAAAAAGGCTTTTGTATAATAAATATAGAAACAAAACAAATAAATACACCCAACATATAAGGAATAAACAAATTACGTCAGAAGTTTCACAAAACTTTAAGGATAGCAAGAAAATCTGGCAAATAGTGAACAGACTTACTGGTAGGATTATGCAGTGCATTGATAGTATATTATTGCCAACCTTTAAAAAAAGTCCTATATCGCTAGCCAATACTTTTGTACGTGAATTTGATAAAAATGTTAATAACACCTGCAACTCTTGCGGTGTACCTATCTTAGACAAATCCTTATACGAAATTATACCAGACAGATCAATAAGAATCAAATTGACATGCAGACAAACGGTGGGAAACATTATTAAACAATTAAATAACAAAAAAAGTCCAGGCTACGACGGAATCCGAGCTCAAGACCTCAAGTACATTTCTGAAAAACTGATACCAGTAATTGCGCATCTAATCAACAGCTGCCTGCGAACCGGCATATATCCCGACCTGCTCAAGATAGGAGTCATTCGTCCTATATATAAAAAAGGAAAACGCAATGACATCAATAATTACCGTCCTATAACTGTACTTTCTTTGGCAATAAGATCATTGAACGGTACATAGGAAATGAAATCAATAAGTTTCTACAAAAATATGACGAAGTAAATAAAAAACAATTTGGTTTTCAAAAAAATAGGAGCACCACTCAACTATTGCGTAGTTTTACTGATGAGGTTAACGGGTACCTAAACGATAGGAAACATGTATTAGCTGTGTTTATAGACTTCAGCAAAGCTTTCGAAGTGCTCCGGAGTGACATACTCTATGACAAGCTGGCACAGAACGGCATACAAGGACCTCTACTGGAACTGCTTAAAAACTATCACACCAACAGATACAACACTGTCAAAATACAAAATCAATTCAGTGAGCAGATACAGTCCACCAAAGGCACGGCCCAGGGTTCGATTATAAGTCCGACAGAATACCTATTGTATGTTAACGATATGACTAATGTCATAACAAGCTCAGCGTCGGTGTACCAATTTGCAGATGATACCTGTATAATAGTGAGTCATAGAGACCTTCACGAGGCACAAAAATATCTACAACATAATTATGATCAGTTATGTAAATGGGCCCACGACGCGGGGCTTGTAATAAATGCATCAAAAACGAAAATAGTTCATATACATTCATCACACAATAAATCTGACTCGCCTACAGTGATAGCCCACGAACATGCTTGTCTGCATAACTTGTGTAGTAATAATACGAGTAACTGCCAGTGTCCAAAATTAGAAATAGTTAACAGCCATATGTACATTGGACTAATAATTGACAGCCGCTTTTGTTTAAGCAGCTACGGAAGAACATACCCTACTTACATAGCGGATGTATATAAACTGCAATTAAAGTTGTTAAAGGTAATTGCCCCCAAACATATAACAAGAAAATATAAAGATAGTGAGGAAGATCTATTCAAATATTGCAAAGTAATAAACGTATATAACAAAGTAAAATACCTAACTCTTTCTGAAGCGAAACACCCGGAGTTGCTTATCGAATATAAAAGACTTGGGTTTCTGAGATCAGTCACATATCAAAACAAATACACATTACCCAAAACAACAAATTTGTACGGAACGAGAGTTGCAGGCTACTTGATACCCTCTTACCTGAATAGCCTACCAGAACATCTACAAACATTGTACAAAAATGGTTCCAAAAGCTTTAAGCACAAACCTAAAAAGTTCTTCTTAGAAAACGGTGTTATTTAATTATTATTGTGTTGTATATTTTATATTGTAAGTAATAATTGAATTTTTGTATCTACCTATTATGTATCAATTATACCTTCCTATGTACTCGTACTAACCTTGTAATACGGCATACGTGAACGGCTCGCCGGTACCCAGATAAACCCGGTGAGGTTGTCGTGGTACGGCATGCAATATTGTATAAATCTAATATAAGTTTATTGAAAATAAAAAATCTAAAAAAAAAATCTAAAAAAAAAAAACAGTCTTCATAAGATCCATAGGTAAATAAGAATGACGTAAGCACAGAGTAAACAGCATACCTAATACTCTACTGAGATGAGGTCCAGCGTGCTGCAAATGCTCGATGCTGAGTCCATCATGGCCAGGTGACTTACCACGTTTCATATTCTCTATAATAGTCAATACGTCTTTGGCAGAGTATCTCATAGGCTGGCCATGACAATACTCAACATCTTGCACTGACTGCAAACCCGATTGCACTATAAAGTTGTCCTTAAAAATGTTAGCTATTTTTCTCGGGTTACTAACCCCTTCAACGCTAACAGGGAGTCTTATCTTACTATTCAATTTCTTAGTTCCCTTCCAAAACTTACTAAACTTTTAGGCAGAGTGCTGGGAGGCCAAGATATCCATTTTAATTTGTTCCTGATTATTAATACAATATTTTAACCTAGATTTTAATAATTTTCTACTTTCATACATTTTTTCATAAATAGGGCCTCCATTAGGCTTTCCATACTGAACCCAGAATTGAAAATCAGCTCTAGCCTGTTTATGTGCTTCCTTAACATGCTTATTCCAGCCATGCACAATTTTAAATTTTGTTGGCTTTGCTGACTTTCTACAACTTGCTATTGATGCATGAGTTAGAACATGAACAATGCCTTAATAAAGCTTTTCAAGTAAATGTCCATGTTCCAAATCATTACACATCCTATCTGCACAGTCACTAAATTCACTAGGAACATTTAGGCACCTTAAACTATTATTACATAATTGATAATATTCATTAATTTCATCTACCTCTCTCACACCCCAAACAATATTATTAAACAAAGAATTATTACTTAATTCTAACTTAGACTTAATTACCCCCCAGATTACATGTTATTTGCAAAGGAAAGTGATCAGACCAATACACATCATGGTGGATCTTGGCATTTAGCACTAACTGCCATGCTGACTTAGTAACCAGGCAATGATCCAACCAGCTTTTACACCCATTTGCCTCAGTATATGTAGTATATCAGTTATCTGGTTTCCATAGTACAAGTTCTGCTTGGTTTGGGATCAGATGGCCATGTGTAAATAATGTCCTAGGATATTATGTGACGGGCTGGTTGGCGTAGTTGGTAAATACTTACCTTTCACGTCGCATGTCGTGGGTGCGATTCCCACCCAGGACAGATATTTGTGGGCATGAACACGTCTGTTTGTCCTGAATCTGGGTGTAATTATCTATATAAGTATCTATTTACAAAAGAAAATCACTGCTTCGTTTGGGATCACATGGCCGTGTGTGAATAATACCCCAGGATATTAATATTCTATAATCTTATAAATTTTTTTAAAGACATCGCTCGCATTACTGAATTTTATCCCTGTGTGGTGGGGTACTTTACAAACATATAATAGAGGGACAAAAACTTGATTTGAAATGCTGAAAAGAAGAACTTCTAGACTCCAGGTTAGTCCTGGCTAGCTAGAGCGAGGTAATATAGAGCGAACCTGTATTTGCGCACACACTTGTGCACTATGATATATCCTACGCATATTGCACAAAGTCCGCATGGCTATGGCTAGTCCTTTAAAATTGGCTACCATAGTCAAAATTGGACCCGTCATTATAACAGCTGTAAAATAAATTATGTCTGAAATAGGTATTTAACAGATCAACAGGCGAGTCTAGGTACTGGCTATTGATCTGGTGGTTAGTTATAATAAATAATAATAATAAAATTTATTTTTCACCACAACATTCAGAGTTCGTACATTAGATAAAAATACACAAAATGGTTCAACATTTTTGTTATGATCAAACTGGTACAAAAGCAATATATTGATGTTATTGTCTTACAGGTGTCGTGACTAGCACCCTAACTAAGCTATTATACCTTAACTTGTAATAAAGGTGCTAGGCCCAAACTTCCTAGATACGCTGTTTACATCATGACAAACAAAACATTATATAACAACAATCTGAACATAAAATACAGTAAAAATAAATAGTAAAAATTTAATTAAGATAAGACATAATGTAATATTAAATTATTAAACAATCATGCATGTTTGGTTTTGCACGTATCTATGTATGTGTGTGTGTGTGTGTGTGTGTGTGTGTGTGTGTGTGTAGGTAGTAGGAAGGTTTAATTGTGCATTGAAGCCAATATTTTAAATTATTGAGGCATTCGTAGAAGAAGTTCCGTTTCATCGTAGTTTTTAGTCAGCAGCCACTTTGTTACTGTGACTTTGCATGAGTGTGTGGACATTGGAAATATGGTTAGACTACGATTTATCATATTATATAGATAAGGTCCTAAAAAACATTGAAATCTTTGAGTGAAGGCAAGACTGCATCTGTGTGGGTTGCAGGGTTTATCTCTTCGCCGTTGGTTAAATGTTTTGAATGGGGTATTTATGTGTTGTGATAGGACGGTGTTCATCACGAAAAGTTGTCGAACTGAGAGCACTTCACATGATTTATAGAGGGCCTCGGTTGTGAAGAGAATTGGACGAAACGTGCTTACTTTCAGTACGGCTCTCTGGGCTCTTTCCAGTTTAAGCATTATGGATTTAGAAGCGCCACCCCAGACCGATACACAATATGCGAGAAGAGACTGGCATAAGGCTAGATAAACTCTCTTAACAATCTGAGCTTCAGCAATATGTCGAAGAGTCTTAAAAATGTAAATCATTTTCCTTAGTCTAGTGGTGAGCTGATCAATGTGTGTAGTAAAAGTCAAGTTCTCATCGAGAGTAATGCCTAAGTACTTTACCGTTTGGGTGCGCTGAAGCCGAGGGCAGCCACAACTTGGACTATCTTCTGCACAGCACAAGTGAGAGGTTATTTGGAGTGATTCTTGTGGTTGAACGGTCTGTCGCAACCTATATGTTATAATTTTGGTTTTTTCCGCATTTAATGTAAGCGAATGTTTAGCGAGCCAGTTCATAACAATATTCAACCCCCTTTGCGCAGCTTTATATGTATTTTCCCACGTGTCAGCTGTGAACGTAAGTACAGTATCATCTGCAAATACAGTGATCTTACCCTGCTCCAGATTAAGATTGCATAGCTGATTTATATAAACTAAAAATAATGTAGGCCCGATAATGCTGCCTTGAGGTACGCCAAATGAGATTGGAAGTTCATTGCTTTCATGATTTTGTATTCTAACAATTTGTGTTCTATCGCTAAGATAATCCCTAAATATTTTGAGAGGATGTCCACGGATGCCAAGTTCTTCTAGCTTTGATAGTTACCTTGACTACTAAGCCAGAGGTCGTGGGTTCGATTCTCACCCGGGACAAATCTTTTTGTGATGAACACGCTTATTAGTTCTGTATCTGGGTGTAATTATTTTGGTCACCGTAGTCTAGTTGGTAGTGCTCCTGCCTACGAAGCTGGTGGTCCTGGGTTCGAATCCCGGTAAGTGCAAATATTTGTGTGATGAGCACGAATATTTGTTTCTGAGTCATGGATGTTTTCTATTATATAAGTATTTATCTATCTATATAAGTATGTATATCGTCGCCTGGTACCCATAGTACAAGCTTTGCTTAGTTTGGGGCTAGGATGATCTGTGTGACATTGTCCCTAGATATTATTATTATACAAGGTCTATGAAAGTATAAAATATTAGTTTACAAAATTATGTGTCCAGGCAACTCTGTAGTGAAGTAGTTCCCATGAATATATGGCCTTTCAAATGGCAAGTAAACACCCTATATAAATAAATATCGATCAAATGTCGTAACAATGTTAATAAAACTCCTTAAAGTATTCTAAACAAAATTTGAATAACACTCGGTACCGTCTTTTGATAACGTCATAAAATTTCTTAATTAAGGAAAAACACGATTTTATTATAAATGGTGTTCCTACTTTCACCTGCCATTAATTAAAATTCAGCATTTAAATTTTAAATTTTTGTTGATGTTTATGCTTTGATAGCAAAATTAATTTTTGTTTTGCCGTTAAGTGTCCAGGGTAAAGTTAGAAAGGGTATTGTTGACTCAATTCGTACTTGCTTTCTGATCCAGTATCTGAGAGTTTGATCCTTGCACAAGACTTTTAATTTTGATTTGTTGGTCTAGGTGTTTTCTGTTTGTGGTATTTTTATAAAAAAATAATTATATCTGTTGTTTAATATCCATAGTACACGCTTTGTTAAGTTAGGTGTAGATAGCGTTTTATGATATATCCGGAATATTTGTTTAATACCTAATATGCCGCCGTTGTATTGTTGTGAGGGTAAAGTATTCCTTTTAAGAAGAGATGAGGAGATTCAATTTAGCTTTGGATAGGCAACGCCATCCTCCGCAGTATTTCTTTCCTCTTCCATATGTACCGAATAGGACACTATAGATTTTAGTTATTACGATTCATAGCCGATTTCTGCAATTAGCAAAAATATATATTTTTAAGAAAATTATGACCTGATGATATGATGAGATGGGAGAGAGAATTTTATAAAAAAAATCTTTAAAAATATTTTGCTAACGGAAAAGAGTAAGTTGGATCATATTTAGCTTAGTTTTAGTATTCAGTATAAGTAATATAGCTTTTGTTTTTACATAAATTTGATGTACCTATTTACAATTTATAAAATGTTCTTAAATTTGTGAACTAAGTCGAGGGCGAAAACTAATCTGACTAGGTGTCACATAAAAAAATTATCGTTTCGAAGGAAAGGAACGGGGTAACCAGTAAGAGCTCAGTCCTCCAGTACACACTGTTACATTACGTCATTTCTTCTTGCGTCATGTGAGCGATGATATCAAAATATAAGTACGCGAAACAAAAACTTTGTACTAAGGGGTACAAAGTTTTTGTGTATTAATACGAAAATTGCGCATACGGAGGAGTATGAAATTTATAACAGTTAAAATTTATATGGAAAAGGAGTGCAATAACCTAATATTTTTATATAATAGGAACTAGGAGTAAATTATTTTAATAAAAAAGATATTACACGCACTACCATGCTTTTGACATACTAACAAACAGAGAAGAGATGACAACTGAGTGTCAAAACTGAGAACAGACTAATATTATTTGTATTTAATGTCTATAGTCTTTGGCAATAAAATCTTAATTGTCGTTTTTTTATGAATATTATTATTATTATTCATGTCTGGCCTTCCTTTTTAAAACTATCCATGACATAAATAATCTGGACAAATTGGTGATATTGCGACAGCAACACTGCAGCTATGTAGTATAACCTGAGATAGAGTGTAGTACAACCTTATTGCTTGCGAGCACGGTGTTTTTCGAGGTAAAAATAGTAAAACATACTACTCAATAATGTATTTCAACAATATGCCATTTTTTATCATATCGGTAAACTTTTTCATTTATATTTTTTTGTATATCATCCTTTCCATTAAATCCAATGCAGTTGGTTGTGATAAGATCGGTCGTCGGATGATTATTCCTATCCTGGACCATCTCCTCCATGCAATTTCCCACATTATTAATTATTCCCTGGATACTGGATCTTTCCCCACCTTATGGCGTAAAGCTTTTCTCCGTCCACTCCCTAAGCCCTCGAATCCCTCACTTGCTACTAATTACCGTCCTATCTCTATTCTTCCTTTCCTCTCCAAGGTACTTGAGTCCTGTGTCCACAAACAACTTTCCCGTTATATACTTAACAACCATCTCATAAGCCCGTTTCAATCCGGATTTAGACCAGGCCACAGTACCATCACCGCACTCCTTAAAGTGACTGGCGATATTAGGGCAGGTATGGAGGGTACCATGATTACCGTTATGGTTTTGATCGACTTTTCCAACGCCTTTAATACCGTCAGTCACGATATCCTATTATTTATTCTCTCCCATCACATGGTCCCTGATGAAGCACTGGAATGGTTTTCCTCCTATCCTCGGGGGCGCCAGCAATCGGTTAGCATTGGTGAGTCCTCATCGAGCTGGCGTGACCTAGTTGCTGGTGTTCCACAAGGCGGTATACTCTCTCCTCTTTTATTTTCTATCTTCATAAATCTCATAACTCATCATCTTCAGTGTACGTATCATCTTTATGCCGATGATCTTCAACTATACGTTCAAACGCCAATCGACACACTCCCTGAGGCTATTTTTAAGCTTAATCGGGACTTAAATGCTATTAAAACTTGGTCTGATAAGTTTGGGTTAGCCGTAAATCCGACAAAGTGCCAAGCCATAATAGTTGGGAGCTCGCGCTCAGTGTCAAAGGTGGATTTACGGGATCTTCCACCAATAGTGTATAATCTGACGAATATTCCTATTAGCCAAAATGTCAGAAACCTGGGTTTATTCATTGACACGACATTAAGCTGGCAAAAACAAATGGCGAATGTCAGTCAAAGGGTCACAGGCGTATTGCGTTGTCTCTATCGGCTTAAAAATTTCCTTCCAGGTAAAACCAAGGCAATGCTCGTGCAGTCCCTTATATTCCCTATAGTCGACTATGGTGATGTATGCTACTTTGACCTGAATGCAGATCACCTCAATAAACTCGACAGACTTCTGAATAACTGCATTCGATTCGTTTTCAATCTTCGTAAGTATGACCACATATCTTCCCACCGTTCCCAACTTAAGTGGTTACCGATACAGCAACGACGCACATTACGAGCACTAACCACACTTTATTCTATATTAGACTCTTCTTCTACTCCATCTTATTTATCTTCCCACTTTCAATATCTCTTTACTAACGACAGTAAAAATCTTCGCTCTTCTCACAATCGTCTCCTTCAATGTCCATCTCACCGCTCTGACTTCCTTCACTCTTCTTTCTTTGTAGAATCTATTCTTCAGTGGAATTCATTACCTCTCGAAATCAGGATGGCCAAGAGTCGCTTCTCATTTAAAAGAAAAGTTCGAGAGCATATCTTTCGGAAATTATTAGCAGAAACCCCTCGATGATAAATATATGATTACATGATCGGATTCAATAGTAGTATAGTATTATATTATTATATAGTATAGTGTTATATAGTATAGTATCGTATGTATTGCATTGTATAGTATTTTATAGTATTGTATATTCCTGTTTTTTTACTATTAATGTTTAGCTTATGATCTGTGCACCTACCATGCTCTCTCTGCACCACCCTAAGGTTGACTGGCAGAAAATGCCTAGGGCATTAAGTCCGCCTTTGTACATTTTTTTTGTGCATAACGTGATAAATAAATAAATAAAAATAAATAAACTGTATACTGTAACTTATATTAGTATTTCGTCTAGAATTATTGCCCCCTAACATTGTACGGCCTGCAATAAAATGGAATTGAAGAATATTGTTAAGGGTCTAAATCCATCTATCAATCTATATAGAGTTAAGTTACAGATTTTATACCAAACTATTATAAGTTTCAATTATTAACAAAACAATGAATTGAATAATAATAAAATATATATCTATAACATTTCAGTCACGAGCAATATTGTCTCATTGGCACAAAGGAAATACCACTGTTTTTAAAATATTCAGTGTCACAGCTGAGTAATTTACGTAAGAAATTGCTAAGTATTTCACAATGAAAGCGGAAACTAACCAGTGGGTGTCACCAAGCAACGTTGACAATCACTGGTCTGAAATTTGACAGCTGCGGGTAGGTTAAGAGAAATGATGATATTTCAAAGTTGCTTTTAGTGAGTTTTTCTTTAACTATTTATAAATAGTTATAATATATAATAATCATATCCTTTCGGCCATTATTTACGCACAGTCATCTGATCCCAAACAAAGCAGAGCTTCTAGTATGGAAACCAGATAACTGATATACTACATGTACGACTTACTTACTTATCGGATGGCCACTTGTTACTCTAGTGACAAAGTTGTTCGAGCCGCCAAGTACCTAGGCTTCTGACATCGTTAAACGACTGTTATTACATGAGTACATCCGTTACCGACAGCTTAACGAGACCTCTGAAACTCGAAGACAAGACACAGAAATTAAACCATTTTGGCGGTCACCATTCTATATACTGACCGCGAGCCTAGTTGCTTAACCTTCCCTATCACTCGTAAGCCGTGTAGTTTCTGGCCTAGAAATAATAACATAGTCACCACATAGCATTCTGTGGGTATCGTAAATGGTGTCTAAGGGATACACCATGTAGTCGGGCAGCAGCCCTGTATTCACTGCCACCTAACTGCGGTCGACAACTCACAAACCAAGCGTTGTGACTACAGCAGACTCCTCTATATGGCAACATTATATAAAACCTTTAGGGGAGGCCCATGTCCACCAGTGGACGATAACAACTGATGATGATGATGACGATGACGAAATCATCTGGCTATGAGCGCCTCAAATAGTAAGAGCGTTGTGAGAAGTCACTTAAACTTATTAAGTCTAGTTGCATACGTTTATAAGTACCTACTGTATACTAATATGTACATATTTGTCTTATGTAGGTATGCATGTAACGCGATTTCTCCGTTGTTTGTGAACTAATTTTGATTATTATTGTTTTAATTGATAGGAAATATCAATTTTGTGTCAAAACAAAATTTAATATTGTTTTTATCTTTTTAACAATAATTATAAATTTATGTTGATACTTTTTAAGAATCCGTATCCAATTAGTAAAAAACATGACTCAATGCTTCAAATCTAAGCATTCGGGGGTCATATTAGGAACCTTTAACTAACTTCCTGTGAGCAAAAATAAAGAACATGTGTTATTTTTAAACTTCCTCAGTTCATATACAATGTCATAAGAAAAGGCTTTATAGCGTATTCAAAAAGTGGATTAAATTTATTTCCGTATTGATTTCATCTAATTATCAAAATGTTCAATAAAAGCAGTAAGTCAGTAATGGTAATCTATTCGCTCTGCCTACCTACACCACAAGAAACATGCGTGAATATCTGTATTTATACATACATAATCAGTAAAGTGTAAATTCTGAACTAAGGTCTAAAATAAAATCACTTCATGTCACATCAGAATAATTACGCGCAAACATATATTTACCTTCAGAAAATATTCATTATCATCATCATCATATCAGCCGAAAGACGTCCACTGCTTGACAAAGGCCTCCCCAAAAGATCTCCACGATTACCGGTCTTGCTCTATTCGCATCCAGCAGTTTCCAGCGACCCGCACAAGATCATCGGTCCGTCTCGTAGGGGGCCTGCCCACGCTGCGTCTTCGTGGTCGCCACTCGAGAACCTTTCTGCCCCAACGGCCGTTGGTTCTACGAGCTATGTGCCCCGCCCCCTGCCACTTCAGTTTTGCAATTTTTCGGGTTATGTCGGTGACTTTGATTCGCCTGCAGATTTCGACATTTCTGATTCGATCTCACAGGGAAACTACAAGCATAGCCCACTCCATTGCTCATTGGGTGACCTTGAGCCTTCTAATAAGGCCCATAAAAATATTAGCTAATAATAATATTTAAACTATCACATTATATTAATTCTAATATTCTGATTTAGATAGATAGTGACGTATTTATATTTCAAAAGTTTAACAAAAATAACATTTGGTTAGAAATTTGATTTATACGCTTTTTGTTTTACACCTTAAATCTTAATATTTTTAACGGTCGTACAAATATGGAAGCTAAATGTATGGTATGGTTACATTTTTGGTTCATTAAGAGATTTAATCCAATAAAGAAAACTAATAGCAACACCACGTCGGTGGAAACACTCTATACTCGACAGCGTCCCTATTGAAATAGAATTAAGAGCGGCTTTCGTACAGCATGTGTAGTTACTAAAGTTTGTCAACTGTAGCTATATTTAGAACTGGCAAGGTAGCTAAGATGTTAAATGGGTTTTCGTTTATAAGTAGGTACTTACGCACTTCTGTGAGCTGGTGTATACGAGTAATTAAGATTTTACGACTATGTTTTATGTTAGAACGAAAGGTTGGTTAAAATATGAAGACAGTTATTCATCTAGTTCAAAGTACCTTTACTTAAGATCTTTCCCTATTTAGTGGAACTCTACACCTCATTGTTATATTTATAACAATGTGGTAAGTAACAGTAGACTAAATAGAGCAAAGTTTAAGTTTATTTTTTATTGTTTGGAAAACCAACAGCTATACATAAAAAATATTACTGCTATAATAGGAAACATTAAGCAAATTACAGGTTTCCACGGATAGCGAGTTGTCCATATGGTTTGGACAACGCAACCTTGAGTTCAGAAATCATGCCCCTGGACTCCTGGGGTTCAGAAACACGCTTGTCCAGACGCTTTGTCGAAACTTCAGGTGACCCAAGGGTTGGGGTGTACCTCGGCCAGCGTATCAGCTTGGCTACACAACGAGGTAACTTTGCTAGTTTTTTGGGCACACTACCCGCAGATTGTGATTTAAATGCAATTTTTTATTTTTAAATTAAAAAAAATGTTATTGTTGTTAGTAAAAAATATATTCGTTTAGGTCTAAAAAATAAATAAAAAACAAAACTTTGAATTAGCTCAATATGAAAATCGGTGGTCGCTCCCTATAAACTCCTTTGTAAACTAAACATTATTACTTGATGATTATCTGTGCTCATTAGGAATTACATTTTTTATTTTTCTTAAATAAAAGAGTGTTGTTGCTAGAGTAATTTAAAAGAGCCAGCTAACTAGCTGAAGTAAAACTTCTGCAGTCCATATAATTTAAATTCGCAACCTGAAATTGAAAGTATAATAAGATACCTATTTGTATAATATGAAAAACTTTATTAATCCAAATAATTAATTTTTATCTTTAAAATTGTTGATTAAACAGTCTTAATTTTTTTCAAGATAACGCCCGCACTAGGGAATCTAATTCCCGTGTCGCGGGGTACTTTACAAACATATAATAGACGGACATAAATTACATCCAGACTCAGAACAACTATTTATGGGTCACACAAATAGTTGTCCGGCGCGGGACTCAAACCCGACGCGGCATGGCGACTGTCTTAGCCGCTGCGCCACACGTGCAGTCAAAATCATTAGATAAATAAATAAATATTAAATAATATTCTGGGACACTATTAACACACGGCCATCTGATCCCAAACTAAGCAGAGCTTGTACTATGGAAACCAGGTAAGTGATATAATACATATACTACTTTTCTTTTGTAAATACATACTTATATAGATAATTACACCCAGACTCAGGACAAACAGATATGTTCATGCACACAAATATCTGTCCAGGGTGGGAATCGAACCTACGACCTCCGACGTGAAAAGCAAGCATTTGCCAACCACGCCAACAGGCTCGTCAAAAATTAGATAATCATTATCAGACGAGAGACCGAGAGACGTCCACGGCTGGACAAAGTCACCCCCAGGGATCTCCACAATGGGCGGTCTTGTGATGCCTGCACCCAGCGGCTGAAACAGTATATAAATAAAATATATAAATGCCTCTAAGACATATAATTCACTTCACGGAACCGCGCATAGCTTTAAATGAACTCTTGTCAAGCACAACAACGGAATTAAAACTGTTAAGATGAGATAACGGAATGGAAAAATAACAGGGATTGTCTTTCTTATTCCGTCGACGAGGAAAACGAGATAATTAATATTGGACACTGGTCTTTTAAAACAGCCGCTTTTTAGATCGAAAGTAATTTTAAGGATAGTTCGCTGCGTGGGGACGTGCAGGAGGAAATATTTATTTATCGACACAAGTTGCCGTGGCCAACCTGGAAGTCTCTGAACAGACTCAGGACCCAAGTTGGTCGAAGTAAGGAAAACCTGCTTAAGTGGGGATTTAAAAAGTTTCAAACCTAGAGTGCAAGTGTGGTTCTGTCCCTCAAGCTATGGCACACTCGTTAACATGGCCTGCGTGCCCTAATGCCTGCACGTTACAGGAACTAATGGACGCTACTGACAACGCTCAACTCGTAGCTGAATTCTGGGCTGACTTAATTTAGATTGCCATCGACACGCTAAGAAGAAGAAGAACAAAATAATAACATACATTATTATTATTAATTTAGTAGCACCGCCATTGTATATAGTCCACATTATTTCAAAATCACTGTCTTTTGTTACAATAGAGTGTATTTATATTCTTAGTTTATTTTATTATAACTGCCTCGATGATCCTGGGTTCAAATCTCAGATCAAGCCATAAAGCAATTGAGATTTTTTTTCTGTTAATAAGATATCTTAGTGTCAGCCCGAAATTTAGGAGTTCGCGGTATTACACCACGTGCCTCGAAAAGCCCTTAAAGCCGTCGGTCCTGTACCTGACCTGTTTCCGATACTTACTTATCGTATGGGGAGTGGTTACCCTAGTGTCAGAGTTGTTCCCATTAGGCCTCTGACATGGCTTAACGACTGTTTCCTAATGGCTGCAACCGGGATCGACAGCTTAACGTGCCCTCCGAAGCACGGAGGCGCTTATAAATTAAACCACTTTGGCGGTCACCCATCTATGGATTGACCGCGAGCCTAGTCGAGACCGGTAAGACCATCTGACTGTCGCTAATGGATAAATATAGCCTCTGTATTTACGCACTCACGTATGTATGCTCTGTATGTCTCGCGCAGATCGTTAGTGGCTGAAATTCGACCAAGAGGACATAATTACTTCAATATAAAAACTTGAGAGGTGTCAAGGGACACCCGGATGGAACGAAGTTATTTCTTATTATGTACAAAAAAACCTGTATACACTCAACAAAAATAATCGTCGCGACACCACACTGTTCAATGCGAAATAGAAATGAAAATATCTGGCTTGCTTTCTATAAGAGAGAGAAAGAGAGAGAGACAGACAGCGAAACATGCGCACGCCGCGCCGCACAGCTGCAAAAAGTGTCGTGACAACTTTTCGTAAGATTTTTTTCCGTCTAGCCCATTGCACAACGCGCGATAAGGAACTTCGTTCCAATAATAATAATTATTTATTTATTTCAATTAACATGACTCACATTTGTTAGTAACAATAATTCTTACACCTATATTAGTATTCCTATCCACACACACACACACACTCCCAACACTAAGGTGGACAGCTTGCAGCAGCGACTCACATACAGACAATCGAGTCTGCTGGCCACACAGCTCATGATAATGTTGGGGCTGACCCGTACGCGGCGCACCAGGGAAGCGCATCGTTTTCTCATAGTTGTATAAAAACAATCAACTCGAGCTTCCACAAACATCCCTGATGCACTACAAAAGCGGGGCAACCCCATCAATATCCTAAACGCATTATTATATTGTATGCGAAGGGCGCTGTACGATTTCTGCGCATAATGAGCCCACAGACTGCACATATATAACATAGCATTGAAGTTTATGTTTTAAAAAGTTATTTTAACCAAGACGAATAACTAACTAAAACTAGTCGTTGATTTAGCGGTAGCGTGTTCACCCGCAGAGAACGAAGTCAAATAAAAAAGTCTGGGTTCAAATCCCGAGTCGGGCCAATAAGTGATTTTGGGATTAATCCTTAAAAATAAATTTCTCAGTATCAGCCCGAAGTCTGGAAGTTGGCGGTATCACAACCCCGTGTCTCGGAGAGCACGTAAAGCCGTCGGTCCTGTACCTGACCTCTTTCCGGTCGTGTCGCTAGTCGTCCTACCGGATTATGAGAGTGATGGAATAGAAAGTGCCCCTGTGTTTGCGCACAGGGTGTGTGCACTATAATATGTCCTGCGCTATTGGCTAATCTCCATTGAGAATGGCCACCGTGGCTGAAAAGCGGCCGGGAAGAGATCATCATCAGTGTCTGAAATTCGACTTACTTTAATATATTATAGCAATGAATTTCATGTTTTAATACGTTATTTTCTCTATGACCAGTTACTTACTAAAACTAGTATGTACACATTTCATTAAAATTGCATAGAAGTCGAGTTTTCAATTAAGAATTTATTAAACTGGGTAAGTATCCGTAGTTATACCCGTAAGTTGGTACGACTGTTCATTTAAATGTCGTCGTCTGTCCCAATTCTTGTCCGAGGGAGAATTGAAACTATAATTATCTATTTAGTTATTTACAGGTTGTTCGGTTTAACGCCTTTTGGAAACTATTTGAATAGTAATTTTGAATAAATACCCCTTTGGACTTTGGTGTAATTATATCAGTTTGCATTAGTCCTCTAAGAGAGTTCTTTTATGCTATGTTACTGTTATAAAACAAATCTTATTGTAAGTTATTTCCTACAATCCGTGTTCCTAAATCCGTGTACACAATATATAATATTCTATATGTACCTAGAAATAATTATAAATTAATTATATATTACGACGAACATGTTCTGACTATTTACAAGCGCTTTTTAAAGTCTACGTGAATAAAAACCTTTTTTATTATTTATTATTATTGTGAAATGAATAGGAAGGAATTTAAGTAGGAAGCTAGTCAAGATGCTATATTTTTTATTTGCCTATGAAAGTGAACAACTTGCCCTCTGAAGCACGGAGACGCTTAGAAATTAAATCACTTTAACGGTCACCCATCAATGGACTGACCGTCTGCCTAGGTGCTTTACCTCTCCGATCACTTACGGTCCGATGACTGCAACAAACCATGAGCCCCTTAAACAGGTACGAAATAGTACAATTGTAATATCACCAACTGACTATAGAATATCTAACTTATTCAACTCCCAGGAATTCTATTGAATACAAGAATTAACGTAATTCCAAGCGGCATTCCAGTAAACTACGTAAAAGGAATTGCCACCTTATTCGCCGAAAATACTTCCTTCGAAAATCCTTTAACACAATTCAGGGAATCAAATTGTATAACGTCTTAACGGAGAACATTTTCGGTGTCCACTGAATTAGGGTCCGTACAGATTGGTGGTATTTTACTCTGGAGCAAGTGAAATTAGCCTCGTGTAGGTAATGATAGCAATTTGAGATCCGTAGTCAGCTACTGCCTCCCTCTGTGTACCCATTTAGATCAGTTGGGATAAACACAATGATACACAGAAGCTTTGCTCAATCTTTTTTATTTGATCAATAATAATGATCACATTTCTCTTGAGTTTGAGTAATCTTAAATTTAAAGTAGAAGATGTAACTGAAAAGTTAATATTCAAACGTTAAAACCTTTGAAACCTATTAGCATAAATATGCAAAATACACAATAAAAAATCTTCTATACAAAGTAACGATGACCCGATGGCTGCATTTTGTATAATGAGCCAAAAAATTAGAGGGTAGATAGCGCTTACTTAGTTACCTACTTCCACAATTTCTGTTATATCTTGTTTAAACTTAAATATGTTTTAAGTTGTCTATTCACTTCCGTACCTATAACGTATGATAAAATATGACTGTATAATTTTAATATTATATCATGATACTAAATTACTGTAAGCTAGTGTAGCTAAAGATTATTTGAAACTTTGACAGAAATGATAATTTTAAGAAATTAACAATGAACTAAATTACTTGTCTTTTTTTTTATTCTTTGAGTTGCCAATAGCCAATCGCACTCTTTGTTCCGTTAGAGATTGTGTGGCCCACACACAATGTGTAACAAAAGTTGTGAACATATGTAGTTACAGCGTGATTAGTGAGTGAAACTGAACACTTATCAAAAAAAATAAGTGAAAAAACTATTATATTAGAAACTGTTTTTTTTTATAATAAAAATGTTCTTCCACTACACCCCTCCACTACATAGTTACTCTGAGTGTGGGTGTGATTTACGAACATGAATTCCTAATTTGACTTTGAAAAACAATAGAGGACGGTCAGCCATATGTTTTATAAGTCAATTTATTATATTTTATATATCTAAATAGGTTTATAACCATCTAAGGAAGAACATTTTGTAGTTTCTTTGTTTGCAAAGTAATGTTGTAACATCACTTTGCAAAAAAAAATAATAATAAGGCGCCATCAAAAAAATCATCATCATCATTGCAGCTCAAAGAAGTTCACTGCTCGACAAACCTTTCTCAAGAATCATCATGGAGAGATATGCCATAATCGCCACGCTTGGCAGACACGTTTGCGATCGCATTAATATGGTCATAGTACTCAGAAGGAACCTGCGTCTCTGGTAGATATTTCCTCAGGTTGACTTCTACGCCTCCCACAGGATGAGACAAGGTGATGATATTCTGATATTCACCACCGTCACCGCACAGAAAAGCTAAAAGCACAGGATTTAGTATTAAAAAAAAAAACTAAAACAAATATAAACTTACAATGTGAACAAGTCTTTACTTAAGTCCTGCACAGTTTAACTTGCTTCCAGATAGTTGACTAATTCAATAAGAGCAAGAAGGAACCGAATTAAGTTCCGAGTTAATTTTTAAAATGGCAGACTGCAAGGTGTCCTGTAGTCGCAGTCAGTTTGTTAATTAATTATTCAAAGTAAGATTTTTACATAAAAATATTAGGAGAAAGTCCTTTACCATTTTTCCATTACAGCAGAGTTGTAGTTAATTTCAACCACTGAATTGGAGTGTATGCACAATATAACGACATAACTCGAGAAGAAGGGGATGACACGTCAATAGTATAAAATTCATGTTAATATTTATGTTTCTTTATGTTACCGGCAATTGTGGAGATCTTTGGGAGAGGTCTTTGTCCAGCAGTGGACGTTTTTCGGCTGATATGATGATGATGTTGTTAATAAGTACACTCGTTTATATATGTATATGTGGCTCATACCCCAAGGGTTCACACGGCTTTTGCCGGGCCAGTATGTCACAGTCTGCATATATTTATAACAAGATAAATAGCAAATTAGAGTTCCATCCAAATATTTTGTACAAATGTAAAAAAAGTATAACTGAGTGGCTAACTACATTGACGTATGAGGAAACTGAGAATATATTAGTCAGAGTCTGTAAAATTACATATTTGTTAATAATAATTACAAACACATTACAAACACACAAAGCGCCTCCCCCAAAGATCTTCACAATTGTGTGACATTGACCCTAGATATTATTATTATTATTAATTTATCTATAATATGTATGTGTTTAGAAATATAGAAGTCTATTTATCAGTTGTCCGGTTGCCATAGTATTTCTCAGTCTAGTTTGGAATCAAATGGCAGTGTGTTAGTTGTCACAAGATACTTTATTTATTTATTAAACCGTTTACGTTCAATGTTTATAGTAAAAAAACTAAAATAGCCCTTATCTTAGTCCGCATTATTGTGGAGTGTAATCACGGAACCTTACATTTCCCGTGGCCCAACATGCACTCGGTTGGTTTTCCATACATGGAATGGATGAAGTCCATAATAGCACTAATTAAAAGAAAAGTTAAAAGACGATAGGGTTTGTATTTAGTCTCATTCCTCTATCTTGTTCTTAGTGTTTACGTGTACGAAAGCCATAATAAAAATCAAAATACAAAATAAACATGCCGTGTTAATTTCGCTTATTGTCAGTTTAATCAAGCCGAGATGCAATATGCAGCGCCCTCCCGTTCGAATAATATATGCACATGCAAGAAAGACAATATAACAATATGATGATATAACATATACGACATAATATAAGGTACGTTTCTAACTCGTCGTGAGGTCGAATGCGATTAAACTGACAATTAGCGGAATTAACACTAGGTACATATTTATTTTGTACGTGATTATTATGAAACAAAATGTTAATGAAATTATAATAACAAAAATATGAAATTGATATATTACTTACTAACGTAAAAATTATTAAATAAACAGTCACATAAATTCATGAACAAACTAGTTTTCCCAACATTAAAGCTAGTAACAAAGTTACCTGTAACGCCATCTAACGGCAGCACCGCAACCTACAAAGAAACTTCAAACAACGTTAGCTTTACAACGCCCCCTGTTTTATTGCAGTATAAACAGCTAATCCACCGATTTTTTACAAAGAAAATGTACACTTATTACTAGGTCGTAAGGTTGCATTCGAATCGACTCGAATAGAGACCATACAAAATAACTTTATTGCGGGGAAAATTGCACGAGGTTGTCTCTTTAATTACTGTGTACTTTCCAACTAGTAGTGACTTTCGACTAGGTACTATCGGAAGTTCCACGCGATTGAATTAAAAAAGTCTAGTTTGGAAGTTGGGAAAAGGTTGACTTTGTTTTTTTTTACTTTTTGTAAACAATCTCTAAGTAGCTGGGAATCTCTAACTACTTATAATCAAGATTTTACTATTTTTGCTTTTCTTTTAAGCGGCATTACACATACAAGTGTTTCATTTTTAAACTTTATGCAAAGACTCATTAAGTAGTTGGGAACATATTTTAACTCTAACGGGTGCTGCTTGCGGTAACTGGTCGAACTTGCGTTGCGGTACTCATATTTTTTTTCTTTTCGCCCCTGGGAGAATTCGTGTGACTTGTTAATTTTGTAAATGTACGCGGATGCACCCACCGTTTTGTCGTCTAGCAAGAGGATATTCTAAGTGCTTGAGTGAAATTGAATGCTATTGCTTATTTATTTTATTATGATTCACTGGATGACAACGGTTCTGTGCGTGCATTAGCCTACATAACAACCAATCAGAATGTAAGTAAAATACATGACATTAAAAAAAATCCTAAACTGAAAGCAAAAGAAGACGAAAAAAGCAAGCCCGGAGTTTCTTTGTGGCTTTCTTCTCCGGGTCGTCCACCTAGGTAGCTAGAGAAAGCCGCAGGCTAGCTAGGGTAGGTTCCTCAGCGGCGAGGATCGCTTTGGCCCATTAACGCGTGATCGATGATCCCGTGCATGTGATCACACCCTCATTTAGAATTTCGTCTTTTTGCTTTAGTCTTCCATTATTTAATTTTAGTATAGTAGAACTAAATTTCAAAATAATAGATTAGTAACTTGTTATTTATTTAAGGATTTCAGAAAATATATGCGATAAAACAAACCGCACGGACGGACTACTTATTTTTCTTTGTAAATTTTATACTATCCACTATGTTTATGTACTGCATTGTGACCTTGACAAGTACAAGTGTATGTTAATACCCAAGTCCTGAATAAATTTCATTTCATTTCATTTCAACTACTAATACTCCAGATTTTACTATTTATGCTTTTATCTTAAGCGGCGTAACAAATAATTATAATTTATTGAATTAAAAATTCTTTACGCACCAAGCGTGAATGCGTGACGAGAGCGTTATGGAAAGTGTGATATGGCGAGGCGAACGAAAGATAGAGATTAGTGAAGATAGAAATAAAGAGAGTTATGTTTCGTATCTAAGTTTTACTTCAGTCGAGTGGTCGAAAGCTCACTTGTTTTTTTTTCATTGTAGCACGGTAGAAAATAAGCCCTCTATAATTAGAGAGATGTCCATAGACAGCTACACGCGTCGCGACCACCAACGCCCTCCATGACCCTTAGTTTGCATATCGTATCGATAAAAAGCCCCCCTCAACGCGGACGGGGGGCCGCGTCATGTCATTAACGTAGAGCGAAAGTTGCACAAAACTCCCTAAAATGATGATCTCTGCCCTCTCCCCGCCAGTAATCGCCCAGAGTCGAGGTTCGACCCCACAGGGGGTGCCCTCCGGCGCGGGTTACTTAATTTCTAGACGGCTCGAGCCCTCTGCTCGCCTCTATAGTAGGTGAAGCAGTGAAAAAAAAAAAACCTTCCCAGTCCATAAGTAATCGCCTAGCTGAAGCATTTAGGTACACGGTCAGCTTATATATGTACCATTACTATGAACCAAATTGTAAGAAACTGAAAATAAACTATTTGTTTTTTATATTGAGTGACCAACAGTAGTCTCCGTGTTTTGGAGGGCGTGTCAAGCTATTGGTCTCAGTTTTAGTCATTAGACGACAACTGTTGTTTAATGACTAAAAGTGAGACCAATAAAGTTAAGCTATGTCAAAGGCCTACTGGGCGGCTTATGCACGAAATCTTTACCTGATAGTATGATTGATAAATCAATATTTTACCTAGACCAGCCTTAAGCTAAATCCTGGGTCAGACCAAATAATAAAATTGGGATTTTCTGTTTAGATAAAATCTACGTATCAATAGGTTGATTTGTTTTGAAGAGACAGAAGTTGGGCGTATTTTTACTTAGATTTAATAATTATAATAATATCTAGGGACAATGTCACACAGATCATCCTAGCCCCAAGCTAAGCAAAGCTTGTACTATGGGTACCAGGCGACGATATACATACTTATATAGATAGATAAATACATAGAAAACATCCATGACTCAGAAACAAATATTCGTGCTCATCACACAAATATTTGCACTTACTGGGATTCGAACCCAGGACCACCAGCTTCGTAGGCAGGAGCACTACCAACTAGGCTACGGTACCGTCCGATTTTAAAGCACGGCTACGTTAATGGAATTATTTTGTAATTTTATGGCGTAATATTTACGAAAGCACAATTAATAAAAAACTAATAAAAATGTAAAATTGACTTGACATTGTCTTTTAAACAACTGAATGGAACAAAATTTATATTGGACTATTCTGAATGTACGACCTATGAATTAAAAATAGTTACAAAAATCGGAATTTAAATCACAAATTACGGAGTAAACGCGTAAAACATATACAAAAAAGACATAAGTACTGAGTGCAAGTTACAAACTCACATTAAAAACTGACTGGCCTGATGGTCTATTGGTTAGTTACCCCCACTGCTAAGTTAGAGGTCTTGGGTTCGATATGTGGGGATCGAATCCATGACAAATGATGAGTATGATTATTTTTACTGAGTCTAGGTGTGATTGAGCTATTATATGTTAATCAGTTGTATAGTTGCCATAGTACTAGACTCTGCCTAGTTTATAATCAGATGGCAGTGTGTTAGTCGTTCCAAGATATTAAAACAATACAAGATATTGATATAATATTCTCAGTTGGGGCGCATTGGATCCGGTGGTAGCATTAAAGCGCGACCATCGTTTTAAACACAAGGACCGTTATAATAATAATACTGAATTCATACCTTAATATAGACAGAACCATTCAGACAATATGTAGTAAAATATAAATTTACCTAAATAATTAAACCTAAACATAATCTCCGTGACAATAACTTAATACAAGCTAGCTAAATATCACTACTATTATTAAATAAATTGTATAAATGTTTTAACATTCCGTGTACCTAAATATATATACATATAATAAAATAGTAGGAAAGTCAAAACTGTACTCTGAATATTTTTTAAAAAGGATGCTTGGGGCGTGATCTACAATCGATATCGAAGACAAAAATATAGTTTTTAGAATTTTTGTCTGTTTGTCTGTATGTATATCCGGGCTAATCTCAAAAAGTGCTGCATGGATTTACTTCAAATGTTGCATGAATATTACTAAGAGGTCTGGTCAACATATAGGCTACATATTATCACGCTATCACTTACGGGGGAGGAGCTGTATTAATTTATAAAATTTAACGTGGGTAAAACCGCTGGGCACAGCCTGTCTGTAATAAGTAAATAGAAATAATAACTGTATTACTACAAACATGTTCTGACTATTTATAAGCGCTTTTTTAAAGTCTACGTGAATTTTTTTTTTTCATATTATTCACGCAATTTTTTCGAAACTAAACTAGCTGAATTCATTCCAGCTCATAGATAAACTAAATACTTAAATGTATTTATGAATGACACGAAACCCTTGTAAAAATTTGAGTCAAACTGAGCCATTTTGTTAATTCAGATATTATTGAAAATAAAAGCTAGCGAATAAACAGTTGAGCACATTTTTATCAAGTAGCTCTCAAATAAATTGAATCCATGTTTGCAATTCGCTCGGTTAGTGCTAATTCTGTTAACACCTTTTTTACTAAAACAATCTGTACTCGTGTAGGTTTTTGTAAGGTTTAACGAGTATTTTGGAAATGAAAACCTAATTAACTACGTTGATTTTACCGATCTTTAGTTTTATGTTGGCCATTCTTTTTAACTAATAGGTTGCACTATAAGCTGGGTTCTCATGTATATAATACATATAATAATATATCCTGAAACATTATTTACACACGGCCATCTGATTCGAAACTAAGCAGAGCTGGTACTATGTAAACCAGATAACTGATATACATACATACATAGACTCACGCCTGTTTCCCAGCGGGGTAGGCAGAGACAACGGATTTCCATTTGTCACGATCTTTGCACACGTCTTTTGCCTTATATTCTTCATACATGCTCGCCGGTTTAGGGTACTTCTGACCTGCCATTTCTAATAACTGATATACTACTTCTTTTTTTGGAAATACTTAATTTGGCCTGTGGCGTGGTTTGTAAATGCATGCTTTGCATGCCGCAGGCCGTGGGTTCGCTTCCCACCCAGGACAGATATTTGTGTGCATGAACATGTCGGTTTGTCCTGAGTCTATATGTATTTACAAAAGAAAAGTAGTATATGTAGTATATCAGTTATCTTGTTTCCATTGTACAAGCTTTGCGTAGTTTGAGATCAGATGACCGTGTGTAAATAATGTCCTTAAAAATATTATATGAAATATTTTAAATAATTATTTTTTTATTAAAGGAATTTTACTAGCAACCTTACAGAGGATTAAGGTCTCAACCGAAGGCTTTATTTCTAAAAACATGGTCGGTTGATATGTTCTAAGTTTCACGTACTTTAGATAACTTTTAACGCAATGCAAAGCTTAACCTTAGATTACGTACAGTTTTTCAAACATATTTTCAGTTTGTTCAATTTCGTATTTTTTCTTGATTTAGTGAAAAAGTAGATATTAATATTTGGAAAAAATATTTTAATATTTGATACCGTCATAAATGAGGATCAAAATGTAGCTCTTGAGCCCGCTAAAGTACAGATTACAGGGTACTTTACCGAGGGCTTATTAAACGTCTAGAAGCGAAAATGTAAATTAGCAACGAAATTGCGAATAGATGTTCAAGTTAATGACACTCATTCTCGTTGTAGAGTGTGTTAACTCCGTGAACTCCGGACTGCAATCAGCTTGTGTGAACGTCTTTACGTTTCGCTAATAGCTGCCGCGTCTGGTATCGTTTGAGTCTATGTTGTAGTATGTAGATGATGTAGCTGAACAGGGTGCAATAAAGCGTATGCGTTTGAAGACTGAGCTACATGTCGCCAAATATCTGTATCTTTATTCATGTTTAATGTAACATATTCATTTATTTTTTTTTTTCACACAGATCATCCTTTCACACATTTATATTACAGGAAAGATAAAAAAGTAGAAATACTTCAATCTACTGCAAACGACATATTTTCCAATAAACCAGCTGAGCTAGCTTGACGATGTTATAACCTCTTATTTCCAGAATTTCACTGACCGTAGGTAGTGAGATGAATGAATTATGATGAATGAATGACCGTCACCGTAGCCTAGTTGGTAGTGCTCCTGCCTACGAAGCTGGTGGTTCTGGGTTCGAATACCGGTAAGTGCAAATATTTGTGTGATGAGCACGAATATTTGTTTCTGAGTCATGGATGTTTTCTATGTATATAAGTATTTATCTATCTATTTAAGTATGTATATCGTCGCCTGGTACCCATAGTACAAGCTTTGCTTAGTTTGGGGCTAGGGTGATCTGTGTGACATTGTCCCTAGATATTATTATATTATTATCATTGTATTGGTTTTAACACAGTTTATTGATTTTATACTTAAAGAAACTCTACAGCTATATTAAAAAAAACTTGTGTGTAGTTAGTTATACTTCTTAATATACAACTTGAACATAGTTATCAATTTTCATACCACCTAGAACTAACTTCACGCGCACGATGCGCGCGCATCGTAAAAATTCACTCTCATACCACCTAGAACTAACTTCATGCTGTTAAATTTTTTGGTGTCGGTGTGCGCGCGCATCGTAAAAATTCACTCTCATCATTTTTCTCCATCGCGCCAAAAGAAGTATAACTTCAATAAATTGCAATTTCTTTGGTAAATATAAACTTCCTCCCAACACTCTCACTTGTTTGAAGGAACACTTCATTTCGCACGCTTGGTGAGTAAGTTGGTGAAGGCGTGATGAGAATGTTACGATAAGAGTGATCAGGTGAGGCGAACGGAAATTGAGGTGGAGATATAATTTAGTGAAGATAGAAAGAGAAAGAGTTACGTTTCGTTTATTGCTGGAGGTTCGAGGACCCATTTTCTTTCTTTCATAGCCAGTTAAGTTTCTTTTACTTCAGTTGTGTGTTCTAAAGCACAGTCGTTTTTATTTCTACATATATACAAATAGCGCAATTGGAAAGCCATTTCTTTGGGAGATATGCTGAGAAAATCTAGGAGCATAGAGTAATGTTATTGTTGAACTGTTACCACTCACCATTCAGCTACTTGTTCGTACATTTCTAGTAGTTCAGCCTTATAGTATTAGTCCAGCAACTAATTTAATCTCGACCAACTCCGTACAACGCCACAACCAAAACACTTCCAAACACTATCTAACTCATTTTTCACCCCCTAGATAGAAGCTAGTCTAACAGAATTAGCTGCACAAGTTTGTCCTAGACGTTACACCTCGGTCACACGTTACGCGGTCTTTGGCAAACTTTGTAACAATGTTTGCAAGTTGCCACCACTGCGACGCGCCAGATCGGTAATGGAACCTTCGGGACAATCTCGTTGGACTATCACAAGGATATAGAGAAGAAATTACAAAGGCTAAAATGAAACCATATATCGAATGTTATTCTATAAACGTTAGGGTTGCCGACTGAAAAACAATACAGAGACGGTAACTCTTCAGAAAGACAAGCAGGAAAATCTTAAAAAAAATATGTTATTTATATAATGGCTTAGTTAATTAAATGTATTCTGGATTGCACACTGTGACGGCGGCAAATATCAGAATATCAACAAACCATCGCTTTCCGAGTGGGGCGTAGAAGTTAACCCGAGGAAATATCTACCAGAAGACGGGCAGCAGATTCTTTCTGAGTAGTATGAACATCATACTAAAATCTCCAACCCGAAGCGTGACGATTGTGGCATATCCCCCGAGATTATTCGTGGGGGAGGAGTTTTGTTCAGTAGTGGACTTCATTGAGCTGTTACGATGATTCTGGATTGAGAATAACAAGATGTATTCTATAGTTTTTTATGAGTAACAAAATTTTGTTAAATTGCTTTACTTTAAGTATTTTTTATTAATTTTAACACAACACCTCCATCAGTTTGTAAAATAAGAGGCCCTCGAATAATGGCTCATAGATCAAATGAACCTTAAAAGTTTCATTTACTTTTTGAGACACAGAATGATAAAAAGATTCCAATTGATTGGGATTGCAGCAGTTAACAACATCCAATAGTATTGATGCACGCACAAAAACGTTCATAAAATCTTACAATACTAGTCAATGTTAAAATCCACAGACAAATCCGAATAACTGATGAGACCCGAGTAAATACAAGTAGAAGTGGTTGTAGTTAGTTGAACCGACGCCGCGACGGTAGTCGAGCAGAAAGGTTCTCGAGTGGCGACCACGAACGCGAGAACGCAACTTGACTAGGCGCCTGACAAGGCCAGCCGATGATCTTATGAGGATCGCAAAGCAACTTTTGGTGATGTTTGAGGAGGACTTAGTATACAGTAGATGTATTTTGACTGGCATGATGATGAGTAATTAAAATATAGTAAATAAAAATTAACAAATTGAATTCAAACAATTCATTAAGTGTAAACGTAATTTATTAAATATTGTTTCTCTGAATTGACTTAACGACATGTTTTTTTAATATATTTAGGTGGACGTTATACATTTTTATTTTAGGTCGTTTTTCTAATTATTAAGGATGCAAGGAAATCTTTTTGTATAAGCATTATTAAATTGGCGTGGTTGATAGATACTTGCCTTTCTCGTCGCAGGTCGTGAGTTCATTTCCTGACCAGGAGAGATATTTTGTGCATCACCATGTTTGTTTTTGAACGAAAGAAAAGTAGTATGTGTAGTATATCAGTTATCTGGTTTCCATAGTACAAGCTCTACTTAGTTTGGAACCATATGCGGCCATCTATCTGAATGATGGTCCAGGATAATTATTATTGTATTATTACAATTTCATATCCAAATATGTTTAATTAACTTTACACATATTTACTATAAACAGATTTATATAAATGGTTTAGTTAAAAAAAAAATATTTATTTAAGTTATTGCCATATTGGATATTTAATGATTTTTAATACAAATTGTCAATACTTATTAATATAGTTTTACATGTTTTTTACTACATCTTGTCTGACAAACTAATATTAATTGTAGTATTACATATTAACTATATATAGATTCTAGGTAGAAACAGTTTATTAGACCGTGACTTATATTTATATTATACGGAATTATAATTTATTTAATGTTAATGGATAAATGGCTAATTTCTTGAATGTATTGTTAAAATGGTTATATTTTAGTTATGTTTGTACATATTTAAAGTTTTAAATAGGTATATTTTACTACTGCAGACCGATATGTTTCTCTTCCTTATTTTCTTGTCTAAATAACTTTACATCCTTGTTTGCCTACTTCAGAACTATAGTTCCACAAAATTGAATGCGACTAACGCCCGTAAAAGGTTTAAGTTAAGGCAAATGAAGGTTGTATGTTTTATTTGCAATGAAATGATGGAGGAGATACGGGACCCAAGATACGAATTCGGACTAAAACAATGGATTTGCAAAAACGATTGATCGTTTCGAAGTATTATTACAAATTAATCTATAAGATTCTATACCAAATCATGTTGACAAGAGGACTGTACAGTGCCAGCACATCATGCTACCCAATCTGTAAAATTTCCTCAATTGAAAGTAAACCTTATGGTTATGTGATAAAGTATAAAATCTATAAAAGAAATTTGACAGATTGGGGTAGCTTGATATGTTTTCGCCTGTACAAGGCTTGAAGCTACTGAAGAATATTAAATTTGAAAAAATACAATAATAATTTTTATGTTTCAGATTTTTATGTTTCAAAAACTGTTCATTTCATAATTTGTTGACTCTTTAAATTATGTCTTCTATACACCTTGTACAGGGGTCAACACATCCAGCTACCCCAATCTGTCAATTTTCTTTTATTGATTTCAACTTCCCCAATTAAAAGTAAACCTTTCAATTGGGAAAATTTGACAGATTGGGCTAGCTTGATGTGCTGGCGTCTGTACATACAATTCATTCATTGTACAAAGTATTATATATAATCCACCGCCATAACACAAAAGACAAAAAGGTGATGGAACTCAACTCAAAATCCCCGAACCAAAATACAACAAAACATTGTACGTAAAAAATGTGCCCATCCACTTAAAATTCCACATAATCGGATTATATAAAAACGTAATACATCATCACACGTTCCTTAATAATTCATCATCGTTCGCTCAACAATTCCGTGATCCATCTTTCAACAATGACATCTCGTTTACAACATTGTCCTGTAATGATACAAGATCAATGGAGCCGAATATTTAGACTCCATACTTTAGTGGCAGGTGTGAATAGACTGTGATTCCTGGTATTAGCAGTGCATACGGTAAATGGTGCCTGTCGACCCTTGTTCAGTGTGCTTATAAAAGAAAATGTTGCTAATATATCAGGTTAGTTTAATATATTCTCAACAACACGTAAAGTTAGGCTTAGTTAAGGATTATCTCGATTTCTATTGATTTTTAAATTGATTTCTGTGTTGTTAACGATATTTTTATTGACATAGGCAATTATTATTTCATTGTGTAACCTCCAATATAATTTGGATATTTATATTGTGTTAGATTGATTTCCTATTGGGAAAACTAATTATTTAAATGTTTTTTATAGCGATGTGTTATTTATGAAGGGATTGTGTGCGATATGTTGAAGTGTATTGATGTCAAAATGTTATGTATGATTTTGTGTGTGGAGCATGTAGTAAATAAATATCTTGGGACAACTAACTAACAGCCAGCTGATCCCAAACTTGGCATAGCCTGTACTATGGCAACCAGACAACTGATATACATACTTATATATTTTTAATAGATGCATGTCATTGATAAGTTATATAGTCTGTAATATGTGGAAAATGTTAAATAGTCCTAAGTTATCCTTATTTTAGACTACCCTAGTATATAATTGACACTGTAATTTTCCCAAATAAAATAAAAATAAAATAAAATAAAATAAATTACACCCAGACACAGAATAAATAATCGTTTGTGCCAATAATAGTTTGTGCTATGGTGAGCCAGACCAATGCATTTGAATGCATCTGTCAAAAATTACGACAAATAGGACGCGATAAATAAATGAATAAAAATAGTGGCATGCTATTACTTTTATGATATTTTTAAAGAGTAATCTTTTGCATTTCAGGCAATATGTAGCAGTTTCATACAACATGTTTTACCACAAAACTCTCTTAGGCTAGATACCCAATGGGGCGAGGGTATACCAAGCCTAGACCATTTGTGTCTAACAAAATTTCACCTCAGAATGTTAACTACCTTGGCTATCTTAGCCGGACCTAAGTTTTCCATAGCGTACGTTGGCGATTGTAAACTGGAATCCAAATCCGTATAACAGAACGACGTAGACTTATTATCATGTCTCACGTTTGCTAACATCTGCCACTAATGGAGTTTTCACTTCAAAAAGCCTTAACTAAATTACACAAAATTCAATTTTACGCCATTTAAGTACACAAATACCAACTATTTCAATACATCGTTCATAACTTTATTTGGCAGGGTCAAGTACAGCGAGCAATATTAAAGGTATTATGGATAAATCCTATAAAATTTCTCTACCCACAGAGCTGGTAATTTATATTTATTTATAGGTCAGACATAAAAACGGCAGACTTGTTATTTACGATATTCCGATGAAATTGTATCTAGTCTGGGCTGAAAAATATTGTAATGAGAATATTGAAGACCTGAGATGGAAATTACTGTCGAGTTTTTCCTAGTAACCGGGATTGTAGTATCTTTATTTTGGATTATATTATGATTACGTATTAAATATAAAAATAAAGAATTAACCAGAAACGGCTTTGTGTATAATTTATATGCCGTGGAAGTGGGTGCGAGGGGTATACCAACAAAATCCCTCTATAACCTATTAAAAGACTTAGGATTGTCATGAACATCCGTAAGTTCTGTTAGAACGAGTATCTATAAAAGTTTAGGCCTGCTCCCGTAGTTAGCACTGACCTGCACTTTTAAGTATTTTGGTTGATTTGATAATGATACGAAAGATTAGGTTTTAAATGATATATTAAAGGTATATAAACTATGATTACTTAGTTAGTTAATACTACGATTTATAAAATGATATATTAAGAGCTAAAATGATTTGATTTGATCTTCACGCGGCTATCGGAGCGGTTTCCGATTGCTTTGATAGTATATCGATCGCGAGTTACTTACGAACTGACTTTATTTGCTAACAGTATTGAATTTATATAATGAATAACATAAAAGTGCTGAGCTGTTCGGTCAATGTCCGAACAGTATCCAAAGCGGCATTATTAGGATCATACCAAATTTGGCTAGGAAGAGGGGGGAGCACTGAGAGACAGAGAAGGTGAGCGTTGATGCATCCAGCGACTCATATGTAGGTTTAAGGGGGCCCCCCTCAAACCTACATCTGAGTCGCAAGTCTCAGACTCTGTCGAGTGTTCCCTCCTCTGTAACGCGATGGACCCGATTTCCGCACGGTGAATCAATGGAATGCCAAGAATTAGGTCTTCTAGTTTTTGAAACGCATCTTAAACTTCCTTATTATATATATAAAAAAATAAGAAAAAGATTATTAAATTCCGGGTAAAGTTAAATTAACGATATAACAATATTTCTTTACGGTGATATCAACGTATTTATTTTCGTATTTATTTAATAAGTTAAACTTTTTAGGTCGCATGTGGTGAGTCGATAATCAATTCTTACTGTTTAATAAAATATGTCGTCTTCAACTATTCTCCACATCTTCAGCCTGATAAAGTCCACTGCTGGATATAAGAACCACCCCAAAGGTTTGCCCCTCCAGGGTTTCATATTTGTGTTACTAGTACTGCACTACACTTTTGAGTGACGTTCTGTGCAACTGTGGCTCTACGTCAAAACTTAAGAGAAGCATCTCATAGACATGCAAACAAAGGCTCATAGGCGGTGACGTTGGGCGAGGCCCGTTCGCGATCGTACTCAATTATATAAGTAGGTAATACAATTAATTTGATAGGCCAGCTGGCGTGGTTGGTAAATGCTTGCCTTTCACGCCGCAGGTCGTGGGTTCGATTCCGCCCAGGACAGATATTTGTGTGCATGAACATGGCAGTTTGTCCTGTGTCTGGGTGTCATTATCTATATAAGTTAGTATTTAGAAAAAGAAAAGTAGTATATTTAGTCTATCAGTTAGATTTTCATAATACAAACTCTGCTTAGTTTGGGATCAGATGGCCGTGTGTGAATAATGTTACAGGATGTTCCAGGCTGTATAATTTATTGTATTATAGTACATATTGTCTGATAGTTCACCTCCATTACAAAATTACACACGAAATCTGCCTATCCCTTTATAGCAGCTATTCATGAATAATATCATGTTAATCCGTTCCTTTGTCATGCTTACTAGGTTAAACTGTAGATACAATAGTGCCAGAATACATTTACTCGCAGTTTTGCATAAGATGATACTCTAAATTGTTATGAGACTTATTTATAATGATATAATAATAATATCCTGGTACATTATTCAAAAATTCCAAACTAAGAAGAGCTTGTACTATGATAACCAGATAACTGATATACTACATATTATGTATAGGTACTACTTTATTTTTGTAAATACCTACATACTTTTAATTCACCCAGACTCAAGACAAACAGCCATGTTCATGCACACAAATATCTGTCCTGGGTGGAAATCAAACCCACGACCTCCAGCGTGAAAAGCAAGAACTTGCCAACCACGCCAACGGGCCTGTCTGATATATGAATTACAGTATATATTTATGAACGCATAACTCCGTAAACGATAGGCGAGATCAAACAAGGCAAGTGATTAGTCATTAAATGGGAGTCCGCAAATAAAAAAATTATGACGGGCCTGTTGGCGTGGTTGGTAGATACGCTGCCTTTCATTCCGGAGGTCGTGGGTTCGATTCGCA
Source organism: Pseudoips prasinana (assembly GCA_951640165.1). Classification (NCBI taxonomy): domain Eukaryota; kingdom Metazoa; phylum Arthropoda; class Insecta; order Lepidoptera; family Nolidae; genus Pseudoips; species Pseudoips prasinana. The sequence continues at coordinate 32,181,735 of OX621252.1, forward strand.
CCCGGGACAAATATTTGTGTGCATAACATGTCTCTTCGTACTGAGTCTGGGTGTAAATTATCTATATAAGTATGTATTTACAAAAGAAAAATAGTATATGTAGTTTATCAGTTATCTGGTTTCCATAGTTCAAGCTCTGCTTAATTTGAGATCACACACGGTTAGTGTGAATAATGTCCCAAGATATTATTAACTAGCTGTACCCCGCGGTTTTACCAGCGTTATATTTTATAAATCATTACAGCTCCTCCCCCGTAGGTTATAGCGTGATAATATGTAGCCTATATGTTGACCCGACCTCTTAGTAATATTCATGCAAAATTTGAAGTAAATCCATACAGTACTTTTTGAGTTTAGACCGGACATACATACTGACAAACAGACACACAGACAAAAATTCTAAAAACTATATTTTTGGCTTCGACTTCCATTGTAGATCAATGTACAGTTTTGACTTTCCTACGATTTTATTATATGTATAGACTAGCTATGCCCCGCGGTTATACCCGCGTTAAACTTTATAAATTAACACAGCTCCTCCCTCGTAGATGATAGCGTGATAATATGTAGCCTATATGTTGACCCGACCTCTTAGTAATATTTATGCAAAATTTGAAGTAAATCCATGCAGTACTTTTTGAGTTTAGCCCGGACATACATACAGACAAACAGATAAAAATTCAGAAAACTATATTTTTGGCTTCGATATTGACTGTAGACCACGCCCCAGCTATCCTTTTAAAAAAATATTCAATGTACAGTTTTCACTTTCTAACGATTTTATTATATGTATAGATAAGTACCTATAGTTCGAGTATGAGTGAGTGCCATGGGCACGAAGCCTAGTCTCTGAAACAACAAAACTGAAACAAAATGTCGTTAGTTTCGTGCGGGAAACAAACCCCGGATCTTTTATACACAAAAGATTGTATTTAAACCCTGTACCATTTGTAGCAAGTAGCTTCCATATTAGCCGCACAAAGAAGATAATAAATTATGTCAGTACTAAAAACTTTACCCTAACAAAATTTGGTTCCGTTAAACGGGGTCAATCGGAACGGATTTTATATTTACATGAATTTTGCAACTTCTTAAATCAAATTTAGTGTTTAATATGTTACACCAATATTTTAGTAAGGTGGAGTAGATTTAGAAAAAATACATAATCTATACATATAATAAAATCGTAGGAAAGTCAAAACTGTACATTGAATATTTTTTTTAAAGAATGCTTGGGTGTGATCTACAAACGACATCGAAGTCAAAAATATAGTTTTTCGAATTTTTGTCTGTATGTATGTCCGGGCTAAAGTCATAAAGTACTGCATGGATTTACTTCAAATTTTGCATGAATATTACTAAGAGGTCAGGTCAACATATAGGCTACATATTATCACGCTATCACCTACGGGGGAGGAGCTGTGATAATTCATAAAATTTAACGCGGGTAAAACCGCGGGTCACAGCTAGTACGAAATAAAATGTGTGTGCTTAAAATGTAGTCTGTAGGTACGACCTATGTGGCAATAGGGAAAAACCCTATTGCCACATACTGCGGTACTGTCGTGTGGAAATCAGATCAGGGTTCTGTTATACGCAAAAACCTGTACCATTTATAGCAAGTAGCTGCTGTATTAGGCGCACAAAGAAGATAATAAATTACTTCAGTACTAAAACGAGGATCCTAACTTTTAAATAGCTCCAGAGCTTGTCGATATCTGAAACATAAACAGAAAACTCCACAGCTTCATCGAACGCTAAGAACCTAGGTAACACCCGAGGGTACCGACATATCTTGCACTAGACGAGTCTGTGTAAATCGAAAAACTTTAAATGGGTCCAATTTAAACCTCACCCCGCGAGACGCGGGGCAATTAAAAGAATTGCCCCACAACGGTTCAGTCCTACGACTTAGGAAACATACGGGTGGTATATTTGGAAGTTGACGCTGTATTTCTGGCTTTTTCATTTGCGTAGGTACTATTTATTAAAATAGTTTTCGCGTAAAGGAGTAACAAATGTACATCCATACATCTTTACTCACAAACTTTCGCATTTATAATATTAGTAGGAAGTGTACCTCGAGTGGTTTTGGCAGTGCACGCCGGAATAGCTCGCAGATGGTGGATTTTTTCCTACTTACTTGACACTGATCGTCATATTTTGGACAATTCACACAATATCTTTATAAATAGTAGCCTATGTGTTATTCTGATGTAATAGCTTACATCAGAATAACACATAGGCTATATATCGATTTTAATGAAACTTTACTATAATATAGCTATTATAGTAAAGTTTCATTAAAATCGATTCAGTAGTATTTACGTGAAAGAGTACCAAACATGCATTCATAATTACAAACTTTCGCGTTTATAATAATAGTAGGATTTATCGTATGGGAAGTGGTTACCCAGATTGTTCAAAACGCCCAGCAGGCCTCTGACATGGCTTAAGGACTGTTGTCTAATGGCTAGTACCGGGACCGACAGCTTAACGTGGCCTCCGAAGCACGGAGACGCTCAGAAATAAAACCACATTGGTGGTCTCCCATCTATGGACTGACCGTGAGCCTAGTTTTTTAACCTCGCCGATAACTTACGGACCAGTGAGAGCTAACTATGATCTATATATTTATGAATGCCTCGTTGGTCTAGCGGTAGCGTGTTCAGGCGCACATAATGAGGCTCTAGGCTTCAAACCCCGGACTAAAAAGTAATTATGGGACTTTTCTGTGGAAAAAATGACAGTATCAGCCCGAAGTCGGGGCGTTAGCAGTATCACACCCCCTTGCTTCTGACAGCATGTAAAGCCGTCGGTTCTGTGCCTGACCTCTTTCCGTTCATCTCGCTATTTATTCCAAACAGACTAAGTTATGGGTTATTGGTCACGCAAATTGCTGTGCTGCGCGAGTATCCAATCCGGGACAAGAATGACAACGATTGCACCACACTCGAGTCAAATTAGAAATTAGTATGTGTTACAAATAAACCTTAATTTCATTCTTCTTTCTTTCTGATAATAAAAGTTGTATTATTCTTATAATAACAGCTAGATGCTTTCACCGATCCGTACGTGATCGGCGAGGTTAAGCAACTAAGCTCGCGGTCAGTCCATAGATGGGTAACCGCCAAAGTAGTTTAACTTCTGAGCTTGTCCAAACTTCGGAGGGTACGTTAAGCTGTCGTTCCCGGTTGTGGCCATTATTAGGCAACACTTGCGGGCGACTTAAATAATTCTGTTACAAGAATAACCACTGCCCATACGATAAGTGGAACTATTCATTTTCTCCTCCTTTTTTCTATCTGATTAAATTCGTTGCGGGATCCAAGACAGTTAAAGCGACTCCCCGGGACATGCCTGAGCCTCACCGCTCAGTGTTATTACTTTGTGTGCCACTATTGATCCTGGCTTACATGAGTTGCAGTGGTGGGTAAGAGGGAGGGACTAATGCCCATACGATAAGTAAGATAATTAAAGTACCTATAAAAAAACAACGTGAATCACAAGACTCTTCTTGCTGTATATTAAGTATGGTTTTTTAAAGCCTCTTATTGAACTTTTTGGAATATTATATGCGTAACCCCTGCCCTTACACGCCCTCTCCCCTTTTACGACTAATTACCAAAACAACGAATCTACCTCCCGCTAGTGACACGACATGTATCATAAATCACAGCTTACAGGATGCGTAACTCAATACACATGTTTACAGGTGATTACATGTTCTCGGAATGAAGGTATAATGGCATTGTAATATGAAGTATTGACATAAATCGTACATTTATATGTACAGGCAGCAAAAATACAATTGATACTAGGAGTTCAGTATATATTTTGTGAGGCTTTCTTACTTGGTGCTTACATAACACACCCTATAGCCCTACTCCAAATTCCTTACAATATGGTCCAACTGAAGGTTGTCTGGAAGAGATCGCTGTAAGCGATAAGACCGCTAATTGCACCTTTTTTAATTTTATTAATTATGTTTTTTTTTTATGTCTGAGGTCGACAAACGATAATGCGGGTCACCTGATGGTAAGTGATCACCGCCGCCCATGGACACTCGCAACACCAGATGAGTCGCGGGTGCATTGTCGGCCTTTAAGAGTCAGCAAACAGGAGCTGACCCTTCCCCCCCCACCCCGATGAGCTCTGGCGACCTTACTCACACTCAGAAACACAACATTAAAATATTAATGTTATTATTAAGGAATGTCTTCTGTAAGGTGGAGGTACTTCCCCACTCGGGCTGCTCTTCGAGCGAATGAGCGCTGTGCCCTACCTCTCTCAAAATGTTCTGTAAATGGTGTACAATAAAGTGTATTTATCTTACCTTATAACATCGTAAACGATCGGCGAGATTAATCACGGCTTTTTTAGCGCAAGTCTAACTTAATTAGTGACCATATTAAATGGGAGTTACACTAAAAAGGCCAATAATGGTCAGGTCAGAGGTATACTAAACCAGCGAACATGTATGAAGAATATATTGACAGTAAACGAGGCAACGACTGTGACAAATAGAAATCCGTTGTCTACCTACCCCTCTGCAATACAAGCGTGGGTCTATGTATGTATGTATGGTTCTTATTCACATATACTTTAAAACGCCCTTATTCGGAACATGAATAGTAGTACAAATTAACTATATATTTGGTTCTGGGTACAAATAAGTAGATTGTTAAATCGTGACTTACATATATCATTTTAAAGAAATTTAAGACTATTTCTTGAAGTTATTTGTGTATTGCTGATTAAAGTATTATGCAAAATAAAATCGAGTGTACTTTAGACCACACGACTGAAGGATAACTTGGCTATGAGAGAAAGAGAGAAAGAAAATGTGTACTCGTACCTCTCACTCTTTACCCTACAGTAATATAAGAACTCACCCTCAATCTTCAGTAATCTTTATTATTCGTTCGCCCCGCCGGTCACGCTTTTCGTAACGCCCTCGTCACACATTCACCAGTTTACGCCCTAAGCCACACGTGCGTAAAGAAGTTTTACCTACACTTGACGGTCACCGTAGCCTAGTTGGTAGTGCTCCTGCCTACGAAGCTGGTGGTCCTGGGTTCGAATCCCGGTAAGTGCAAATATTTGTGTGATGAGCACGAATATTTGTTTCTGAGTCATGGATGTTTTCTATGTATTTAAGTATTTATCTATCTATATAAGTATGTATATCGTCGCCTGGTACCCATAGTACAAGCTTTGCTTAGTTTGGGGCTAGGATGATCTGTGTGGCATTGTCCCTAGATATTATTGATTAGTAGAGAACTGTCATCATCATCGTCATGTCAGTCTACTGACGTCCACTGCTGGACAAAGGCCCCCCCAAAAGATTTCCACAATGGAGTTGGGTCCATTATTTGGGGGATATGCCATAACCGCCACGCTTAGCAGTTGGGTTGGCGATCGTAGTAAATAGTCATAGTACTCAGGAGAACGCTGCTGCCCATTCTTGGATATATTCCCTAGGGACGCCTTCTATTCGACCCACGGGATGAGATGGGGTGATGATATTCTTTATGACCAGAGAACTGAGAGTGAATAAAAAGGTTTTTATTCACGTAGACTTTAAAAAGGCGCTTGTAAATAGTCAGAACATGTTTGTAGTACTTAATATATAATTATATTTATTTATTTATTTATTTATTAGGTCAACCAACGATCGCTTACACAATTCATAACATATTGTACAGACATATTTAGGTATTTTCTTTGTGCAACAACCAATTATAGGCTGACACCACATGCAATAATATAAAGAATAGATATGTGAACACAAAACAAAGAGATATTAGCTAACAAACGACTTTTACAATACATTAAAATTAAATTCTAGAGATACAATTATAAAAAATAATAATAATATTGTACAAAAAGCAATTCTAATTATAGGTGAAACAGATACATTTAATTAATTAATATATAATTAGTATTAAATCAATTTTGAGAATAACACTGCGAAATTTCAAATAAATGCAGATTACAAAAATAACTAAGGAGTTAACTATCCTGAAAAACGAAAAGTACGAAAATGTCTGTGTGTTTTTACAATATATTCTAATTATTAAGATAATATATTATATGATTATGACTAACAATATAATAATAAAATAAAAAAAAATCTGGGATAAACTTGAAATATTAACTAATAATAACAGGTAAATAAGAACTAACCAAGGGACTAAATAAGTAAGTAATTATAAGATATTAAGGTACACGAATTTTATGAAAACATTGACAATAAGATTTATTATATAATTGTATCCATATTTAGCTAGCTTATATTAATTAATTGTGAAAGAGACCATGTATAGGTTTAATTATCAAAATTTAAAATTTTAGCTATATTTTTACTACATATTGTCTGAATGGTTCTGTCTATATTAAGGTACGAATTCAATATTATTATTATGGCGGACATTGTGTCTATAACGACGGTCGCGCTTTAAAGCTAACACCGGATCCAATAAGCCCCAACTGATAATACCCAGTGAAACAAACGCATTGGTAGTAAAATATAAACGCCACGTTACCGTGTCCAATACGTAATTGTATATTTCTTTGAAAAGATATCTTCAACGCGGCGCATGTTCCGTCGTAACATCAAGAATTAAGTCTTAATGGTCTAGTTGAAACATCGCCAATCGGGAATAAAAACAATACCACTCTAAAACAATTTCTTTTTTATAGCTTTAGTTTTTTTGTGCAATATCATAAAATACGCTCCAGTAGAAAAATACACAAGATGATTTTTTATTTAAATAGTAGTAAAAGTGAAAATAATTGCCATTATCCGTGTGGTTTCCGGCCTAGAACGAATAACAAGGCCTATACCAATAAATAAAATAAAATAAAAAAAGGTTTTTATTCACGTAGACTTTAAAAAAGCGCTTGTAACTAGTCAGAACATGTTCGTGGTAATATATAATTAATTTATAATTATTTCTAGATACATATAGATATTTAGGTACACGTATTGTAGGAAATAATTTACAATAAGATTTATTTTATTACAGTAACGACAACATAAATTTAGTTATTGTCTAGTCTAGCTTGTGGTGGTCGGGCAACAGCGTCACCCGTGACTAGCTACCACCTAATTGCGGTCACCAAGTCGCATGCTAAGCGCGGTGACCAAGGCAAAACCCTCCAAATACCATATAATACATTATAGAAAACTTTGGGAGAGGCGTATGTCCTGCAGTGGATTATACCAGGTGGATGAAGATGATGAAATTAGTTGAAAATGTACTAGGTTACCAGAGTCCATGGCGCTTGCGTCACATGGCATATTACTTAGAGTGTATTATGAAAGGGGGTGGCACTTTCTCAGTCCAGTTGCTCATAGAGTGATAGAAAAGCAAGCTTAGCAAGCGCAAAGCTTTCATCATTATCATCGTCATCATATCAGCCGAAAGTCATCCACTGCTGGAAAAAAGGCTCTCCAAAGGTCTCCACAATTCTTGCGCTGCCAGCATCCCGCGAACATTGTAAAATCATCGGTCCACGTTGTGAGGGGACAGCTCACGCTACGTCTGAAACGTCTTCCACGCTTCGTGGATGCCACTTGAGAACCTAAACTGTACCTGTTTTCATCCCGTGGGGGAAATAGTCGTCTATCCGAGCGAATATCTCCTAGAACGGGCTTCAACAACAGTGTTCAAAAACGTAGAAATGTACAAATAAAAATCATTACGGTCACCATAGCCTAGTTGGCAGTGCTCCTGCCTACGAAGCTGGTGGTCCTGGGTTCGAATCCCGGTAAGTGGAAATATTTGTGTGATGAGCACGAATATTTGTTTCTGAGTCATGGATGTTTTCGATGTATATAAGTATTTATCTATCTATATAAGTATGTATATCGTCGCCTGGTACCCATAGTACAAGCTTTGCTTAGTTTGGGGCTAAGATTATCTGTGTGACATTGTCCCCAGATATTATTATTATTATTACACGATGTCTACGTACCTAAAGTCTTGCTATAAGATTTTATTGTTTTACCTAATTTAGTTTGAATATGATGGGTAATTTTTACGCTGTTCCATAAGATCAGATTATGTGGTTGAAGGAAAAGAGTTCATTATAATTTAGTCTGCGTAGTTGGCTGAAGCATAATGTGAAGGGATATGCCATCATCAGCAAGCTTGGCAGACGGGTTTGCATTCGCAGTATGATCTCTGGGACATAATATCTTGGGTCGACTTCTACACCGAGATGTAATGGGGTGGTTCTGATCTGATACTCTTTGCCGTCAGCCACACAGCTAAACAAAAAATATATGTGTGCTTATTCTCATCATCATCATCATATCAGCTAAAGTACGTCCACTGCTGGGCAAAAGCCTCTCTAAAGAATAGGGGGATATTGCCACGCTTGGCAGACGGGTTGGCGATTGCAGTTTGATGGTCATAGTTCACAGAAAAACGCTGCTACCCGTTCTCTGGTATCCTTATACTTCTGGTATAAGATGGAGAATGATATTCTGTGCCGTCACCATACAGCAAATGTTGGTTATTCTAAAAAATGTATTATGATCAAAGTTTCTTTTGCATATTTAACTAGCAATATTTGTTTTACTAGTTTCAAATTGTGTTTTTATATACAAAGTCAAAATGTTTATGTGTTTATCAGAACAATGATATCATAAGAATTAATTCAGCCTATTTAGCGAAATTTTCCTGCAAAAGAATGTAACAACCATAACGTGTTATTTAGAGACTTTACGTAAATACTGTGTAATGAAATTGTCCGACTTTAGCCCGAGGGTCGCGCAAAATAACAAAGCAATTTAAAACTCAATAGTAGCAGAATTAAGCTCCGGACATACTGTTTATTATATAGACTGATATAGTTTTAGATAATGTTAAGTGTTCAGTTAGATTATAATTTATAATAATAAAATCGTAGGAAAGTCAAAACTGTACATAGAATATTTTTTTAAAAGAATACTTGGGGCGTGATCTACAATTGATATCGGAGCCAAAAATATAGTTTTTAGATTTTTTGTCTGTTTGTCTGTATGTATATCCGGGCTAATCTCAAAAAGTACTGCATGGATTTACTTCAAATTTTGCATGAATATTACTAAGAGGTCGGGTCAACAGATAGGTTACATATTATCACGCTATCGTCTACGGGGAAGGAGCTGTGATAATTTATAAAATTTTACGCGGGTAAAACCGCGGGGCACAGCTAGTAATTTATAATTTGTTAATCTAATCTCCAAAATGGGAAATCATAAATTTAATCGTAGGTGTTCTCAATATGATATGATCTTTCACATGCAACGGTGAACATATCAGTCGGCCACGTTTCTAGAAAACAAAGCCGATGGATAATACCTACACTCTCTGGAAGGGTGTTAGTACAGGAATCCTCAGTGTGTATCATTCGTAGATTAACGCAGCCTACCCTAGATTGGTGGTGGCACTGGTTTGAGACCCGCCGAACGATTAAATTTATTATTTCCCATTTTTGAGATTGTTCAGTTAGAGATGAAACAGAGATAAAAGAGGTTTATTTTATGACTACACCATTAACCCAGATACTTTGGCGTCTCGCTGGTATACAGTGTTTTTACGAGCAATAGTGGCAAGCAGGTTATCCTGTCTATGATAAGAGACGACCCGTCCTCAGACTGACCTTTAACCTAACGCATGCAATTTTTTTTTTGTTTATTTATATAAATAGTTAATTAGGTCTAATACATTTGAACTCGCCAAACTATATAGTTTAACGGCGAGAAGCGCTCTTATTCTACTACTTAAACCTACTTTACTCTATATATTACTCTATATCTACTAATATATTATAATACTATTCTAATCAGAATATGACTAGGTACTCTCGGTACTAGTCCCTTTCTCTTACCTGCCACTACAACTTCTGGCTTTGTTTATTTAGTCATCATCAGCTTGATGTTTTCCACTGGTGATTACAGGCCAGATATTTCCAACACGTGATCGGATGTTCACGTGTCCGTCATGTGCGATCTTCATAAAGATTAAATTGTTACATATTGTCCCCGTGACCTATCGATCCCGGTCTGCATAGGTATTGTAATGATATTACCTGCCCTCCTATAGAATAAATATGAGAAGATAGCTAACTCTGGTCATTTTATTAAAATAGCTGGACATAGCTTTTAAAGTAAGAATAGAATTTGAATTAAATAAAAAGTATAATTTTACGTTTGAGTGATGTTGGGCAAGAAGAGTTATCAAATGGAGTGTTAAAGAATACATTGTGAAATCTAGTTTGATTATTTTTTCAACAAAATAATTTTTAATACGTGGGTTATCATTGTGAAGGTCTCTCCCTAGATCCCGTATAGAGTACCTCTTGCTGCTGCGAGTCTTCTACAGTATTACAGGTAAATTATACCCAGACAATTATATACAGATAAATAATCTGATGTGTGTCTGACGGCATAGAATATCGCCACCTCATCTCATCCCGTGGGGGGCGGGGGTAAAAGTCGTCCCAAGGGAATATCTCTCAGAGAACGGGCAGTTATGTGCATATCCCTACAAATTATGGGCACAACTCCATCTTAAAAATGGCTGACTTGATGAAATAATTGTGCTCATCACACAAAGATTTGTCCTGGGTGGGGATCGAATCCACGACGTTTGACTTAGCGCTCAGGGTCACTAATCACTAAAATAAAATAAAAAAGGTTTTTATTCACGTAGACTTTAAAAAAGCGCTTGTAAATAGTCAGAACATGTTTGTAGTAATATAATTAAGTATACATAATTATTTATAGTTACATAGATATTTAGGTATACGGATTGTATGAAAACATTTATAAAAATTATTTTATAATGGCATCTATATATAGCTAGCTTGTATTAAGTTATTGTCAAAGAGATTATGATTAAGTTTAATTAGCGAAATTTATAGTTTTACTACATATTAATCCAGTCTAACGTTTACTATATGTTATAAAAAAACTTAAAACTAGAACGTGCACTCGTGCACTAACGCGGTAGCATTTGACCATCTAATTCTATAGTTTTTATTTTTCCATATCATTGATACTGTGGGCTTTCCATAATGGTGTCACCTCACCCTTATAGGACGAACATAATGAGAGACTCGCTTGGATATAAAGTTGCCTACTTAATGTTATTTTATTCCCTATAAAAGAATTCGCTTTTTTAACACGTCGTTTAAATTCACAAGAGCCTTTAGGTTATGGGCTTAGTATGTAAGTGATGAACGGAAGCGAGAACATTATAATTTTTAATGTTAATTTTCACGCTTTTCTGTATATTAGGGACTGGAAAGTTTAATTATTTAAGGTCATCTTACAATATGTTACGTCATATTACAAGATGTTACTTTCATTGCCGGATCCTAGACAGTTGCAGCGATTCCCAGTGTTCTTGTGTGCCACTGTTAATCCTAGCTTATAGAACTTACTCTAGCTAGCGCTCTAGCTCTGGCGACCTTACTCACACTCGGAAACACAACATTAAAATTATTAATGTTATTATTAAGGAATGTCTTCTGTAAGGTGGAGGTACTTCCCCAGTCGGGCTGCTCTTTGAGCGAATGAACGCTATGCCCTACCTCTCTTAAAATGTTAATTATATTTTCCATCATATTGGACATAAAATGATAATACGTTTTATGTAATACTGATAAAATGTGTCTACTTTAATGCATGCTGATTTCACAGTGGAAAAAAAGCATTATATACAATGTCGACTGAATGTTTCTCAGTATCACACATAAGTCTGGAATTTGGGTACACACCGTACCCCCGTACTTATTATCTGCGGTTAAACATGCGACCTTTAGACCAACAAGGTAGGCAACTTGTATAATTAGGTAAGTTACCCTTACCGTTTCTACTTCTGTCAGTTATAATATTTTTATTTTTTATTTTATTTATTTAGGGATAATTAACAGCTACAACATAATACATACACATAGGATTTACAAAATTATGAAGTAATGTTGCAGCCCACGACATTATCCACAGAAAAACACAATCAATAAGTCGGTGAGTGCAGTAGCAAAGTAAATTTACCTAATTAAAATATACAGAAAAAAGAACAAAATTGTACAAAAATTCCATTTTACATTCCATTCTATAGAGTGCTATAGAAGTGATGTTAATATTGGATACAAGTATGTAAGTAACATAAATATATAACAACAAATTGAAATAATAAACAAAAACTAATATAAAACAGAAAATCCACTAAAATTTCAAATATTACACTTTACTTGTTTAAACATTTTATTACATCAGATTGAAATTTGAATTTTGAACATGCAAATATATCAATGTCAATAAAATTTGTATTATATGATTTCAAAATCCGATGAATAGGGCAACGTAGCCCAGAATTCGTTCGACACATATTTACCGCAAAAAGAGTACCTGCACGAGCACTGCGCACATTAACAGTTCGAGGAACCACATAACATAGCATTCTCGTGAGTTCTATGGCATCAAGGTTATTGTGGACCATGTCATAGAGTAAATTGGCCTCCAAATATTTTCGTCGGTCTTCCAAATTAATGAGTTTATACTTATTGAGTAGTTGCAAATATGACAAATAACACCTAGATTTTTGACACCTGCTATACATTGTACGAAGAAACTTGCGCTGAACTTTCTCGATCTCTGCAATATATTTCTGGTAGAAGGGATTCCATATCGGGACTGCATATTCTAACTGGGAACGTACAAGCGTTTTGTAGAGGTAGAGATAAGTTTGGGGACGTTTAAATTCAGTAGTCGATCTCATCACAAATCCATACATTTTGAATGCATTGTTAACAATGCTATCAACATGCTGATTTAGAGATAGCTGTTCATCAAAAAGTACTCCCAGATCTCTTACTATATGGACGTTATTTAAGGTAATACCGTTGAAATTATAATTAAAATGTACTATCAGTTTATTCTTAGTAAAACGTATATAATTACATTTTGGAATACTGAGCTGTAGTTTGTTGATTTTACAGTAATTATTCAGTCTATGCAAGTCTTCTTGGAACGAATAACAGTCGTTTATGGTTTTTATTGTTTTGAAAGCTTTTAAATCATCAGCATACATTACAAATTTTGAGTTTTTGAAGCACTCTTTTATGTCATTGATATAGATGATGAATAAAAGAGGCCCCAGGATTGAACCCTGTGGAACCCCTGACGTTATTTGTATAGTGTCAGACTCATAACCATTTACAACTACTTTTTGCGTTCGATTTTCAATATAGGAAGCAAACCAGCGAAGTAAATTACCTCGAATGCCATTGAAAGCGATCTTATTTAGGAGAATTTCATGGTCAACCTTGTCGAAAGCTTTTTTAAAGTCCGTGTAAACTGCATCTACTTGCATGCGTCTGTCAATATTTTCAAATAAATAATTAGCAAATATAAGCAAATTTGATGTGGTTGATCTACGTTTAACAAAGCCGTGTTGCTCGGGAATTATAATGTTATGTAATTTTGGGTAAATTTCATTATGTACAAGCTTCTCAAAAACCTTCGACAAGGTCGACAATATTGAGATAGGACGATATTGCTCTATGTCATGTTTGGATCCTCCCTTGTGCACTGGTGTAATGTTTGCTTGCTTCCATACAATCGGGAAAATCCCTTCTCTTAAGCATTTATTAAAAATAATATGAAGTGGCTTGTAAATACTGCTTGCTGTATTCCTAAAAAATAATGCTGGATAGCCATCAGGGCCAGCCCCCTTTGCAGGGTCCAGTTGTTTAAGCTCTTTGAGTATCTGGTCTTCATTAATATGTATGTCACACAATATATCGCTATTCTCAACACAATGTTGTGGAGGGCTCCAATTGGATATAGTTGACGATAAAGGTTCAAATGCGGATAAAAAGAATTCGGAAAACATATTACAGATAACACCTGGGTCACCAGACTTCACATTCTGATATTGCATCATAGATGGATAGCCACACTTACTTTTGCGATTAGAAATATAAGACCAAAAACAATTAATATTAGTTGTGATATTATCTTCAACCGAATTTATGTAAGCTGAAAAGCACAATTTGCACATGTTTTTAAAGGTTGATCTACACTTAGAAAAGTTATTATAGTCCTTGAGATTTTTGTATTTTTTCCATTTTATCCAGTGACGTTGCTTCTGTTTACATATTTTAATCAATTGTGGTGAAAACCAGACAGGGAAATCGAGCGAACGAGATTTTTCAAAAGGAATGTGTGGTCTAATTATTTCGTTTAACTTGTTATAAAAGATTTCAACGGTCTTTTCAGCCGACATATTATGAAATAGTGTAGACCAGCTAATTTCATCAATACCTTTATTTATAAGATCATAATTAGCTTTACGAAAATTGAATTTAGCGGTAGATTTTCTTTTCATTATCCGCACTGCTATGTTTACTGGTACGATCATAACATATGGTGGGTGGTGAGGGTCAATTGGTAATAGAGCATCATTGATATTATCAACTGAACACAAAACATTAGATATAAAGAAGTCAAGGACTTTATTATTACAATTCGGCGTAGCATTATATTGCCGAGCGTCTAATGACGCCATGAGTTGTAGTAACCCCGTGTGTATAGTGTGGGAACTCGAGGATGACACATCAGCAGTTAGTCCAGTTGGGGTAGCTCTCCATGTGATATCAGGTAGATTATAATCACCTACAATATAAACATTACTAATATTAGGCCCGTTTAGAAAGTCTTGCAGTAAGTCAAAATAAGACATATAAGCATCAGTACAGGCCCATGGCGGTATGTATGCAACACAGATGACGTGTATTTTTTGTTTTAAACGCCTATTAGGGAATGCTATTATAAGATGTTCAATGCTAGATAGTCGCTCATAGTGTGGTGTATTAATGTTCTCAAGTGAATTAGCCTGTAGTCCACATAGCACCGCAACCAGTACCCCACCCCCGTCTAGCCTTCCCGTGGCACTACGATTTCGATCACACCTGAATACAATATATCGTGGATCAATAAACTCACTATTAGCAATGTCTGGTATTAGCCAAGTCTCAGTCAGTATAATTATGTCATATGAAGACGCCAAAATATTCATATATAACATATGCATTTTTGTTCTGATACCCCTACAATTCTGGTAATAAATAGATATGTTATCTGTGTCATCCATTATCAAATTCCGTCACAGCAAATAAATATTTGGTATATATTATTCTGTAAGCGGTACAACGGTCGAACGTGTTCAAGGCGCTTTGTAACGAAAAGGTAAATAGAAAGTTAGAGAATTGATCAAAGTAACTGTATACAAACATGTCATAGTGTGTACAATCTGGGTAATATTTGAAAAAATTAATGTGGATTTTATATTCGTATCTAACAATAATAACATAATTATATTTCGTAAGGATGTTATTTATAACATGTAAACATTGCTTAAAAAACATATTTTTGGCATGGATTAATTTAATAATATCATAAATAGTAGGAATGTTGGTGCGTTCGTAAGCGTTATAATAGAAAAATATTATACCTAAAGCGGAAATAACTAATAAATTAAGATTATTGCGATATACTGGCTTTAATTTTATCCAGGTCTTTTTCTCCGCGTATTGCGAATGCCACTTTACCGGCATCTTCACGAACAAGTATCGTAGCATTTCGGACCCATACGTACTTGTAGTCATGTTTCTTGGCGGCTTCCCGCGCCTTTCGAAATAAATGCTTTTTCTTTAGAGTTAAGTGTTCATTAATATATATCGGCGCTGACACAGTGGTCAGGCCAATATCATCTGTTTTCAATGAAGCTACCTTACGGAAGGCACTGAGCAGATTATCTCTGTGTAAGCTGGTTGTGAACCTAACTATGATATTTTTAGGTCTTGATTTTAGTTGCTGAGCATGTGGAACTCTGTGAATTGCTACAATACTTTGTTTTAAAATGGGGCATTTTAAGGCAAGGCCAATAGCTTCAATGAGGGCTGGTAGATCCTCGTTGCGTCTTTCAGGCAAATTACCTATTTCAACGTTGCACTGGCGGGCCTGTTGTTCCAGTATATCAATTTTGGTCTCGAGGGCGCTGACAATCGATTCCATCACGCCAGACTCAGAGCTGTTCATCCCGTTCATTTGTATTTTAAGGGCATCATGCTCCTTCTTTTGATCTTCAGTAAGTATCTTAAGATTATCTACATCTATGCGGATATTAGCAACATTCTGTTTTATAAGTGTTTGCTCTGTTCTTAGTGAAGTAACCTCCTTTTGAATATTCGCCATAGCAGATTTAATATCTTGTCGTATTTGAAGAAACTCACTATTCATTTCATTCCGCCAGAGGCCAAGGGTTGTATGTAATTGACTGGTAAACTTTTCAAAGTCTGTACCAGTAAGTGGCCGGTCAGATGCCTGCTTGGTTTGGTCGATATTGCCAGAACCAATGCAGGCACTAGCAGCACTGCGTTCTTCCAAGTGATCACACGAAACGTCCATAATATTTTCATCGGACACTTGCTGAGTGTATTTACGCACCGGAGTATTCACATTCGATTTATTGCGCCTAGTGACGTTGCTACACGCCGGGCACTTCCAGGAAGCTTTATACTCCTTGCTTAACTTTGCATACTGGTTGGATGTTACGTTGAGGCATTCATAGTGATATTTCCCTTTACACAAGCTACACACAAGTATGGAATCAGCAGCAGCCACAGCTCCCTGGCAGCAATTCATCGTTGAGTATTCACAAAACTATTCCTCTAAATACTTACTTAAATAATTCGTAGAAATATGTACTCCGCAAAAGCGCGATAATCGTGGCATAAAAGATTTAATGCACAATAGTTATGTAGCAACGGTATAGGCGTAGCACTGCAGCTGGCGGCCACCGCGGTGCGGGGTAGCGGGAGACGTCAAACTCGTAGCACTCGTAACGGCTGCGGTATAGTGGGGGCTGTGAGCGTAGTCGCAGGTAAGACAACCCAACTACTCGCTAATTTCGTTACGTATACTCCACTTGATTTGGCACAGCGGTAAAACCGTAGACTCGAACACAGCGCACCCGAGTTCAAATCCACCAATCACAGGATTTTTTTCTTAACAGGTCCTGATGTTTTCTTGCTATCTTGCTCAGGCACCGCCCAAGAGGTGGAGTTAGTCCATAAGAAGCGCACAAGAGGAACAAGGAATTCGAAGTAACCAATCACGAATAAAATAAAATGGATTTAGTAAAATAGTTGCAAACAAAGTCACACGCGACCGCACCACACGACACTCATGGGAGGACTGAAATATTAATATATAAATAACTATTACATGGGTTACCCGTTATAGTTTCACCCCCTGTTAGGTAAAATAATATTATACAAAAAATCAAATAATTATTTTGTGATTTACTCGTTACACTGTAACTCTAAGAATAATAATAAATACGTATGCTATAATTATTACGTGAGTTACCCATTACAGAACTGATACTGTCAGGCATATTAAAAATATACAAATAAATATTACATGAGTTACCCGTTACAGTATCTACTCCTGGCAGTTATAATAATAAGAGACATAGAATTATTTCATGAGTTACCCGTAACAGTATCTGATCCATTCAGGCATAGTAAAAATCAAATCGATATGATTACACGAGTTACCGTTACAGAGTTTTCTCCTGGCAGGTATAATAGTAATACACATAATAATATAAATTTATTCCGCTCATTACTTGAGCCACACATAAGAAGCATTGTTCGTAAAGAACAGCGTTTATTTGTCAGTATTTGGTATTGGTTTCCCATCGAAAGTGTAATAGAGCTATCGTGTCGTGTTTTGGTAGACTTTATGGTCACCATGGATTTAAAATTTTACGCAATCCCAGATAGAGACTGCCTTGTTGGTCCTGTGTGTCCAATCTTGATCATGAAGTCCTGGGTTCTGATACAGGTCGGTCAAAAAAGTGTTATTAGGATCACTCTTGCAATGAAGGCTCCCAGTAGCAAACTTATGTTAGGAAAAATCTGCCTTAGGGAGGAAAAGTCCGGTCTAGCGTCAGATCTCTCACAGGTCCTATGGGATAGTCATCCTTTAAAATTCTTAGAATTAAAAAAGAAAATGTGCACTTAAGCTTTTCCTAGGTTATTGGCTAGGTACCGTAGAGATTAGCCCCTGTACCCGAATATCGACTACCTACGAGGCTGACAGTAAATAGGGATAGAGAATACATTGCTTGCTTGCTTATCGTATGGGTAGTGGTAACACTAGTGTCAGAGTTGCTCAAGCCGCCTAGTAGGCCTCTGACATAGCTTAACGACTGTTGTCTAATGGCTACAACCGTGACCGACAAGCCTAACGTGCCCTCCGAAGCACGGAGACGCTCAAAAATTTAAACCCCCTTTAGCAGTCACCCATCTATGGACTGACCGCGAGCCTAGCTGCTTAACCTCGCTGATCGCTTACGGATCAGTGAGAGTATTTATGTTTAAGAACACTCTTGATTCTTCCCATGGATACTTGGTTGCTCTCACCGATTTGTATAAAGTCTGGATTGTATTGTAATTACAAAATTGGTCTTTAGCTTTCAGAGGGCACGTTACGATATCGGTATCTGGTATAAGCATTAGAAAACAGTCGGTAATCCACATCGGAAGTCTATTGGGTAGCATTAATAACTTTGGTTTCATTTAGAAAGCATGATTGAAAGAAGATTGACAAAAGAATTATACCTGGCCTGTGCAATGGTACAACCAAATTCTCAGTTCTCAGGAAAGATCAGGAATATAATAACAGTAAACGAGGCACAAGTGGTGTGTAAAGATCGCAACACATGGAAATCCGTTGTCTCTGCCTACACCTCTAGGAAACAGGCATGATTCTACGGATGTAACTTGTATGTCATAACTTTGATAATAAATAACCACAAATAAATAAAATATATACCTAGCGCTTTTAAACATGCATAATTTGAAAACAGGAATCATTTATTCGCTTAGAATATAGATAACATAACCGGACATTTTGGCGAAAATTTTGCGTACAAGTCATATTCTACGTATTACATGCATGCAAATATTAAAAAAAATAATAAATACAATTTCAACCTAAAAAATAATATAATAAGCAATGTAGTGGCAACAACTACAGTATAAAACCTACTTTCTACAATTTCTCTATGATAGTGAGTGACGTTTAAAAAAGATATATAACTTCAAATTTAAGTTAAAAAAATAAAATAATTTTACATGTTAACTCGCTTCTGATTTTCTACTCCTTCTACTAATTTAGTAGTCTCACTAAATTGGTGACTCCTACTAAATTGGTGACCCCGAAGAACACAATTTAAGTTCGCCCTGTCAAATATCAAGACAGCTTCGTAGTCGAAGATCAACAAAGGCGCGCTGGCAGATCTAGCAGACTGGATCAACGACGTCGTCGGGTTACAAGCGTCTACATCAACCATCCGCGTCCGCTCCCGCTCCCGTGACAATCTCTCGATCTTTTCCATTAATATAGATATCTGCTGAGTAAGTGCTACAATTTCTGAGTTACCACTGGTATCCGGCATGGTAGTATGCCGGAAAGATCGAGAGATTGTCACGGGAGCGGGAGCGGACCCACAATGGAAATCATAACCGTCACCGTCCAAGTTCTACCAGGTCGCAGTCGACTTACCGGTCACACCCAGAGTGTTGGTACCATCAAAAATTCGGTAATCGTGCTAAAAAGTGCATAAGTCCCTGCGACAACCAACCGCCGTCGGGAAATGCGAAGGGCGATCAATAATGGCGGCCAATGATTCCCCGAGTACCGGTCGCCTGTTCGTCACAGACGCTAGATCTAAGATGCAGTTTTGGTCGACACCGGCAGCGACCTCTGCGTGTATCCACGAACGGCCTTAGCAGGACGACGAGAGAAGACCAAGTTCGGACTTAGTGCGGCAAACGGTACACTCATAAACACTTACGGCTATATTAACGTAGTTTTAAATTTAGGGTTGCGCCGCTGGAGATTTATTGTTGCGGACGTTACGAAGGCGATAATAGGCGTGGATTTTTGTCTTACTACAATTTAATTGTTGATTGCAGGAACCAACGCCTTATCGACAGTAAAACTACGCTCGCGACCCCGGCTTTGCTTGCCCGTCCGGCAGACGTAATATCATCGGTCAAGGTAATTTCTGGTAATTCCGTGTATCACAACATACTACGGGAATATTCCGACATTACACGTCCATCCGGTGTATTCCGTACACCTACACATAATACTGTACACTATATTAAAACAACACCTGGCCCACCTGTATTTTGTACACCTCGTCGATTAGCGCCAGACAAACTCAAGATTGCCAAAGCTGAGTTTAACGTCATACTGCAAAGTGGCATTTGTCGTCCTTCTAAATCTCCCTGGTCATCTCCTTTACACCTGGCGCCAAAGAAGCACGATGGCTGGCGACCCTGTGGTGACTACAGAAGGTTGAATGCTAGAACCGTTCCAGACAGGTACCCAATACGTCACATACAGGATTTTGCCCATAGCATTGCAGGATGTACAGTATTTTCTACTATAGACCTGGAAAAAGCATACAACCAGATTCGAACCAACCCAGAAGACGTTGCGAAGACCGCCATCACCACATCATTTGGACTTTTCGAATTTCCATACATGAATTTTGGACTTCGCAACGCAGGGCCAGGCTTCCAGCGGTTCGTGGACGAAATGCTTGCAGGCTTAGATTTTACGTACGCATATTTAGATGATTTCTTGGTTTTTTCTAAAGATCAGGCCACTCATGAGCAACATCTCCACCAGCTATTTACCAGACTAAGAGAATATGGTATGGTTATTAATAGTTCTAAGTGTACGTTTGGTGCATCTTAGGTTACATTTCTAGGCTATCGCATAACATCTGAAGGCACCACACCATTGCCATCCAAGGTCGAAGCCATCAAAAACTTCCCTACTCCTAAGACGGTAAAGGAACTACGTCGATTTTTGGGGATGTTAAACTTCTACCGTAGGTTTATCCCTGGTGCAGCTACTTATCAAGCACCTTTGAATGAGCTTTTGACCGGTTCTATTAAAGGTACTAGCCCAGTCCACTTTTCAGCGCCCCAGCTTGAAGCTTTCGCAGACTGTAAAAACAGTTTGTGCCAAGCTGCTATGTTGGCACACCCTAACTGTAACGCAAAAATGGCGTTAGTTACGGACGCCTCAGACAAAGCGATTGGAGCAGTCCTCCAGCAGCTGACAGATGGCGATTGGCAACCACTTGCATTCTTTTCACGCAAGTTAAGTAACGCTCAGGTCAAATACTCCCCCTACGATCGTGAACTACTCGCCATTTACGAGAGTATCAAGTACTTTAGGCACATGATAGAGGCTAGAGATTTTGTCATCTATACAGATCATAAACCCCTTCCTTACATATGCTTTCCATACCCGTAAGGACAAATCCACTATCTCAACAATCTGGACAATCTCCTAGACAGTTTCGACACCTAGATCTGATAGCCCAATTCACGACAGATATTAGGCATATTTCGGGCAAACACAACGTTGTGGCGGACACATTGTCACGTATTGAGGAGATATCGCAACCCGTTGATTCCGAGAAAATTGCTGTAACTCAGAGCCTTGATGAGGAACTGTCGCAATTACTCTCAGGTAACACTTCATTAGCAGATCAAAATACAGAGGAAATTGTACTGCGACGTCAGTAGCAACACTCCGAACCCATTTGTTCCCCTAGAACTACGCAGACAGGTGTTTGAAAGTGTTCACTGCTTCAGCCATCCTGGTGCCAACGCCACTGCCAAGCTAGTCGCCGAACGTTATGTGTGGCCTGAAGTGAAAAAGGACTGTCGACATTGGGTACGCACTTGCCTAGCTTGTCAGCGTTGTAAAGTCACTAGACATGTCTTGTCTCCAGTAGGCACTTTCAAATTACCGCAGTCTAGGTTTTCTTTTATCGATATTGACATAGTAGGTCCTTTGCCATTATGTCAGGGATTTCGATATTGTCTCACTGCCGTTGATCGTTTTACGAGATGGCCTGAGGCCTGAGTGACGTTTAAAAAAGATTTATACAGTCTCGTATTGGCACGCGTGCGAGGTAGCCGTGTTTTACTAAGAAATAGTCGCTAATTAGTTTGTTTACGTGTGCGGCAGGTAACGGTACCTCCGGCCGGCCGCCGCGCTTCGCGCTCGCGCCGTCCGATCGCTTGTTATTGTTGTCGTTGTGAACCTATTATTTAACTAATCATGAGTACCGAGGTACTAAATGATGCAAATAATTCTATAATTGAGACGGAGATGATGGATGGAATAACGATTACAGAGAAGGACAGTTTGGAAACGAGAAATAGGAAAAGAAAGGAGTTTGAAAATGGATGGAAGATCGTAGGAAGAGGTGGAAAAATATCAAGGTACAATAGTGAAGAAGAAATAAATGGTAAAAATAAAATATATGAAGTTACCATTTCAAGTAAGGAAAAACTTCCAAAATCATTGACACTATCGCAAACTCTCTATTCACATAATATTAAAAGGGTCATTATTGTTAAATACCTAAGCCCTTTTAGAGTAAGGTTACAATTTGAGAATGACGAGCAAGTGAATGAACTTTGTTCATGCAAAGAGCTAATAGATAAGGGATGGCGATTTAGTAGACATATGGAGGTGTGCTTTTCCATCGGAGTAATTAAAGATGTCGATTTAGATATGACAGAAGAATAAATTTTAGAAAAAATTAATTGTGATGAAGACATAAAATTATGTTATGTTAAGCGGTTAAATCGTCGGGGCAATAACGGCTGGGTACCAAGTGAGGTAATAAAAGTTTGCTTCGTAGGAAATATTTTGCCTTCTTATGTTTATACGGATTGTATGAGAATCAAAGTTCAACCATATGTATATCCGGTATCACAATGCTCTGGTTGCTGGAAGCTAGGCCATACTGTCAAGTTTTGTCCTTCAAATAAGATAATATGTCCAAAATGTGCGAGAAATCACTCCAATTGTGAGACGGAGATATTTAAATGTGCAAACTGTGGTGGTAAACACATGGCCTTATCGAAAACTTGTCCTTTATTTCTTAAAGAGAAGAAGATTCGCGAGATTATGGCAGAATGCAACTGTACATATAAAAAGGCCCTACTTATTTATGCTGAGTCGCCGCCATCTCCTATCTTGCGGTCGAAAGCAAATGAAACTAGACACGTTGATACTAATAACATGGAAAATAATTATCAGAACAATGTGCCCTCGGAAGTATGTGAAAATACAATAAAGGAACAGTCTACTTTTGCTGGAATCTTAAAATTATCCAAAGGAAAAGATAAGCCTACGGAATTGGATTCCACAGAAGATCGTAGGCAGGGACAGAAACGGTTTGCTAGGAGAATTAGACATGTACGAGAGGTAGATATGCCAGAGTGGAACCCGAACAATGGTTCTGAGTCTGATACATCACGCAGAGAGAGTGAGAGTGGTATGGCAGAAGGACAACCAGAATACAATACAGAAACGGGCAAAATTACTTTCAGTGAGCTATTATCAAGACTAAAAGATATTATTTTTATGCGAGATCTCTCCATCGGGGATAAAATTAAGAATTTAGTTAGGACATGTATTGAATGGTTGATTTTACTCATTGTCGATAATATACCAGAGATGCCCTTAGCGCCCTTATTTAAATATTTTTGTAATGGATAACCGAAAATTAAGGTTCAAATTGAATATTGTACAATGGAATGCCCGAAGCTTAAGACCGAAGTTACAAGCTTTATCTGATCTATTAGTGAGAGATAAAATACACATTGCTGCAATATGTGAAACCTGGTTAGAATTAGACAGTCCTCTTAGAATATTAGAGTATAACATATTTCGACAAGACAGAGATGACTCATATGGTGGAGTGGCTGTTCTTATTCATAAATCTATAAAGGCACAAATTAGTAAGTTTCAGTCGATACATCCTAGCATAGAATTAATTTATATAAAGGTTCAAAATCTTTCTTTAATAGAAAATATTATTGCTATATATTGCCCTCCCTCTATACGCATTGAGTCGATGCATTGGAATCATATATTGTCATATTTTAAGAAAAAAACCATAATTATGGGTGATCTGAACGCCCATCATTCCAATTGGTCGAACAAGACGAATTACAAAGGCTTACAATTAGTCGATAGTTTATTAGACAATAACTATGTAGTGTTAAATAATGGTAACAATACGTGTATTAAATTGGTTAATGGCGTATTACAAGAATCTGCACCAGATGTGTCATTATTGTCATCTGATATTGCATTAGAGTTTAATTGGAGAACTTCAAATGAGACATTGGGAAGTGACCATGTTATTATCCAGATTAATTCAGAGTCATATATCGAGCCCAAATTTTTAATTAAGCGTAATTTTAAGAAAGCTGACTGGGATTCATATTCTCAGTGTCTGAAAGAAATGTTTACTAACTTCATTATTTATGACGACCTTCAAAAATCATATGACAATTTTATTGACCTGATAAACTTAGCGGCTGATTTGCACATTCCATTTACTAAATTTAATCAAAATCCTGAATCGAGCTTCACTCCTAAATCCTACTGGAATTCTGAATTGTCTAAGTCCGTAGCCTTGCGACGACTAGCACTTGCGAGGTTCAGGAGGAATCCAACTCCCAATAATATGCTTTTATTGCAGGATAAAATAAGAGAATCTCAGTTGTTAATACGTCGAGCTAAGCGTAAAAATTGGCAACAGTTTTGTTCCTCAGTTGACGGACAAGTCTCTAGTTCAGAAATGTGGCGAAAAATGAAGTGGATGAAGGGATACAGACCAACAAATAATTATATAGATAATGAAAAAGCTAACTATCTAATGCACAATTTAGCATCTGATTACGTCCTTCCTAATTCACCAATATTTTTTTGTAGTAACATAAAGCTAGAAACCGAGATCTCTATGCAGGAGCTAGTTAGGTGTATTAAATCAAAGGATACATCTCCTGGATATGATGATATATCTTATTCTATGATAAAACGGTTACCATATAACTCTAAACTTATATTACTGACTTTATTTAACTTTTTTTCTCTGCTGGATTTGTACCTTCTCAGTGGCGTGACATTAAAGTAATACCGATCCCAAAACCTGGGCGAAATGCGGACGATCTGTCATCATTGAAACCGATTTCGCTGGTGTCATGCTTATGCAAAATTTTTCACTCAATTCTTAATAAAAGACTAGAGTGGTATTTAGAAAAAAATCATTTATTTTCTGTCAATACCCTAGGTTTTCGCAAAACACGAGGCTGTCTGGATGGCCTCAGCACCTTAGTATCCCGTATTCAACTGGCTTTCTCTGAAAATATGTCCACCATAGGGTGCTTTATGGATATTGATAACGCCTATAATAACGTTGACATTAAGATATTACTAATGAAGTTACACGACTTAGGGGTAGGAAATAAAATATGTTGCTATTTGTGGAATTATTTAAAAGAAAGGAATCTTAAATTAATGGTTGAAAATAAGTTCATTAGTAGGACTACGGGGCGTGGTTTGGCTCAGGGAGATCCACTTTCTCCATTATTGTTTAACGTGGCCACTATAGATATATGCAAACGACTAGAGACAGATGTATACGTAACTCAGTATGCTGATGATTTTCTACTATACATTAACTGTCCAACAATGGCACTTGGTGAACAAATTCTTAAGGAAGCTTTAAACGTATTTAATAAATTTATTATCAATTTAGGTCTAGATATCTCTAGTAATAAATGTAAAATCTGTATATTTAAAAATGGAAAAATAAAAGACGGGGTACAGCTCCAAATTAATGGCATGCGTTTAGATTGTGTTGCCAATATAAAATACTTGGGGGTATGGCTGGATCAGAATCTTAGATGGTCTAAACACATCAATGAAACAAAAGAAGCCTGCTTAAAATTTTTTAACATATTCAAAGTATTAATGGGCCCAGGTTGGGGTATGCATCCTCGTCATTTAAGACGCCTCTACGTGGCTGCTGTACGAAGTCGTATAGATTATTGTTGTTTTTTGTACGGCAGTAGTTGTAAAACTCATCTTGCCAAGTTGGATAAAGTACAAAATCAATTTATGAGATTAATTGGTGGTTTCATAAAAAGTTCGCCGATACATGTGATGGAATCTGAATTAGTTCTTCAACCCTTGTTTATTAGACGTACATACTTAGCGCAAAAATATTTGTTAAAGTGTAAATCGGTCAGTGAAAATCCCGTAATAGATCAATTGTCAAATTTGTGTCAAAATCTTTATTGGCGAAGGAGAAAGAAACCTTTGCTTGTAACAGAGAACGGCCACATTAACTTATTACCAATACATATAAGTGGTCAGTTAGAAATGTTTTCATTAGACTATTGGGTGAGTAACATTAATACAAGTAGTTTTATTAACCTGAATATACCATGCCTTGGCGAACCTAAACGAAAATATAGTAATACTAGTATACTTAGTAAATGTAATAAATTTCTACGTGAAAAATACAGTGGTTACTATACAATTTATACGGATGGGTCGAAGGATAAGCATGGAACAGGTGCTGCGTTCTTAGACGTTCAAGCAAGAACTAACTTAAAACTTTGCATTATTTCTCAAAATATATCTATTATGCACACAGAGCTAATAGCGATTGCGGAAGCGCTTTCGTACATAGAAACAATAGATCAGATAAATTTTGTCATCTTAACTGATTCTAAAAGTGGACTTCAACATTTGGAAGGGTGTACTTCGAAACAGAGAGGCATTCCATTGGCATATAGCATTTTGAAGTATGTTGAGGCACTAAGGGCTCGAAAAAAAAATGTCGTGTTACAGTGGGTGCCTTCCCATGTTGGTTTAGTGGGAAATGAAATGGTAGATAAGCTAGCGAAGGAAGCTTCAGTTGATGGTATTTATGTGGATTGCTTACCTTATTATTCCAATTTATTAGGCATTGTTAAAAAAAAGTGTTTAGATTTATGGTCGGAATATTTTGATGAAAGATCCTTAAGTAAAGGCATTTGGTATAAAACCATTCAACCTACGCTGCTTAGAGTTCCATGGTTTGAGGGAGTCAACATGGGAAGGCAAGATATTGTGACAAGCCTTAGACTTCGCTCCGGACACATTCCTTTGAATATGTTTGCATTTATGATGAAAAAAAGTGATTCACCCAATTGTACTGAGTGTGGTGTGGTGGAGGATGTAGTTCATATTCTAGTGGAGTGTGTTCGGAATGAATTGTTAAGAAGTGAATTGTTTCACAGTAGTTTAAGGTTCAATATTCTTGATGTCGGTTGGTGTAACAGCGCTTTAGCTTTCCCTTTGTCAGCGGAGGCTAGGATGCTGTACAAAGTTGCACAGTCTGGCATTAGAAAAAGAGTCTGATTATTTGAATAGTATAAGTATTTCATGTATCATTACGGGGGCGACATGTTTACATAATGGGAACAAGCCCCCTTCAAAAAATAAAGAAAAAAAAAAAAAAAAAAAAAAAAGATTTAT
This sequence comes from Pseudoips prasinana, assembly GCA_951640165.1. Classification (NCBI taxonomy): domain Eukaryota; kingdom Metazoa; phylum Arthropoda; class Insecta; order Lepidoptera; family Nolidae; genus Pseudoips; species Pseudoips prasinana. Next base: position 32,209,237 of record OX621252.1, read on the forward strand.
AACTTCAATATTAAGTCAGAGAAAATAAAATAATTTTACATAGTTAACATGTAAAATTATTCTATTTTCTCTGACTTAATATTGAAGTTATAAATCTTTTTTAAACGTCACTCACTATTTCGCTTCTGATTTTCTACTCCTTCTACTAATTTAGTAGTCTCACTAAATTGGTGACTCCTACTAAAGCAATGTCAAGTATATAAATTAATTTACATACATACATACATTAATACATAGAATCACGCCAGTTTTCCAGAGGGGTAGGCAGAGACAACGGATTTCCACTTGTCACGATCTTTGCACACCTCTTTTGCCTCGATTACTGTCATTATATTCTTCATACATCATCCACACAAATGTCATATATATTCTTTTATAGTAACTTTAAAAGCATTTTGTTACGAACCATGTCAAAAGTTTAGTATGTGGTGAAGTTTGTGAATTTATTCATCCAAGTACTAATTTATTTACTAATTTATTACCAAAGCTCCAATTACAGCCATAATTTCATAAAAAAGAACCACAATACCATTTTAACTAATCACATGATTAAATATTCTATGTACCTACCTATTATTTAAATTAAATCCTACTAATCCTACTTTCCTACTAATATTATAAATGAGGAAGTTTGTGAGTATGCAGTGAGATGTATGATGGATGTTTGTTACTCTATCACGCAAAAACTACCGAACGGATTAATGTGAATGTTTGTAGTAATATAGCTTACATATCCCAATAACATATAAGCTATAATTTACAAAGTTTAGCGGAGGGAAAACCGCGGGGTACAGCTAGTTTAAAATAATCATGAATCAACTAAAACACTGGCATCTGATCCCAAAATAGGAGGAGCCTGTACTATGGCAACCAGACAACTGATAAACTTACTTATATATTTCTAAATATATTCATACTATAGATAAATGACACGCACACAGAAATAACCTAACTGAACTTTTTGAAAACCCCCGACTCCTACTAAAACGAAATAATTAAATCATTTTGAAAAAGATCTGATAATCTTACACTGCTGGATCCATACATAGCTAAGAACTCCTGCACGGAAACTGGCAGTCAAATGAAAAAACCGCATCGAAATCAGTATATCCGTTTTAGAGCTACGATGTCACAGACACACACACACACACACACACGCACACAGACAGCCAGACAGGCGACGTCAAACTTATAACACCCCACTTTTTGCGTTGGGGGTTAAAAGTATGCTACAGTAGCACACAGAGTAAGCAAGTTGGTTTTGTTACACCATATTCTTGGAGGGCAAGGGTTATTCATCATTTATTATATTCTTTATTCCCGTAACTAGAACTTGTTATGCTCACAATAGTTTTATTAGAAGATCTTGTAGATTGTATAATGAAAAGTTGTCTAACGTTGATATTTGTAATGAAACCTTATGCGCATTCAAGAAAAATACTTTAAAATGTATTTCCTGTATGGAACTGGAATGATATTGCTTGATCAGAATAATCTTTACAAGCAAATAATCTCATGTAATTGTAAGTCTAAATGAACGACTGAAATTTTGCACTTGATTGTAGTTAATACTAATCGACCAAGTAATTTTTTTCTTTATGTATATCATTAAGGAAACTAAAGGTCTATTATTATAATATATTTATTCTGTAAGCATATATTTGTATGACTGTTTGTTTCTAAATAATAAATAAATAAAGAAATTAGGGCAGGTGTACTTCTGCCTATTATGTTGGTAATCTCCCATGCTCGTTTTATAAAAAATTGCTTGAAATACTTCCGATAGGAAACTATGTAACTCCACCGTGACGTAAGCCGGTACAGTCAGAGCAACAAAATGAGAATTTAATAACACTACAGTTCGCTCGTTACAGACGCGACGTCACAGAATAGTTAATTGGTAGAAAAGGCATATATGTAATGTACGGTATTTTTTTATTAACACAGCCCTTTTGCTATTGCTATGCTGTCTGTCTGTCTGTCGTAAACGGAATGCTATATGCTATATTAGGTAGATATTTTGGTGAAATATTGGATAAAAATAAATTACAAAAATGTATTAAACTATTATTTAAAAGAGATAACATATATGAAAGTAAAATACTGGGCTAAGTGCGATCTGTCTAGCGCAAAGAGGTCCACGTGCTAACCTGTTTACATACTCTTTAATTACATCCATAAATCTATATTATGTTATTGCTTAAAACACTTAAAAAATTACAACTAAGTTATCTTAAAAAAAAAATAATACCATATCTCATACCTGACGCAACTAATCGTGACGTGAAAGGGTAACTAAAAGTGTTTGAGTTTTGAATTTTATTTGACAGCACCGATTTAGGTGCACCGGCTGATTGATTTAATTACAAGCAAATTTCTTTTTTATCAGATTTCCATGTCAGTTTATTATCAATTTATTATATTTATAGAATTAAACTGGTTCGTTTCTTCAATTGAATATTTTTTATATAGACCTAACCCGAATTGAAGGAATTTCACGTATCTATTTAGTGAAAGTGCGTTACTTTTGTTTTTTTAATTAAATAAAAGTTTATTGTTATCAAGCCAGTTAATATTTTTTCTGAGACAATTATTAATATCATTCTGCAATAACTTGCTGGAAATTTACAGATTCTTGAACATCGGAAAGTATTTCTTCTTTTCTAATAATTCTGATCCATGCAATATAAAACAATTCCCTAGAAGAGATCGCTTTTAGCGATACTGCCACCAGTTTGCATCATATTTTTTATGGTTCAAATTTTTTAATTTCAGACAACCTGAGCCTCCATTTTTTCTTTATTGTCTGGTGAAGCATTGATCATCAGTGGTAGACATCCTAGTCTACCACTAAACTCCACGACAACTGTGGTATATTTCTCAATGAGAAAGAGAATATTTCTCAATTTCTCCTTCTGTCAGTTCTACTAAGTTATCTGTTCTATGCACGCTAGTGACTTCATTTGCATGGAAATACGGATTTGAAACGACACAGCTAACGTACCTGGGGCACTTTTAATAAAAAAATGTCGCCTAGTTTTTTTTCCTTGACTGCACTTTCTAAGCTTAGTTTGTTAGTTTGTTTGTGATGCTGATGAGGTGGAATGTAGCATTAATTTTTGAGATCTTTTATTCTTTATCACTTAACACAAACAGCACTATCCAGAGAAAACTGGCTCAACTTGGAAGAGACCTACAGAGGAGTTCTTTAAAAAAAAATTTATATCAAATATAGGAATACTATAACTACCTACGATAATAACATATCCAAAATTCCTTATTCAGGGTGGACGAGTTGATAACGTTCCAACGCTAAATTTCGACACTTTATGATGTATCCGAATCAGCCCCATGTATGTTCTACAATTTTGCGTTTTTTGATACTTTGAAAATTTATCAGTCCTGAGCTCAAACTCTAATTTTCAACTTTCGAATAAATTCTAAGTCTGTTCTGCAATGATTAGGTAAACCATACCTCTTAGGGTGTTAGGTTTAACTATGCTAATATAATAATAAGTTATCACAAAAAAAACTGAACCAGAAATATTTAACAGAACGAGAAAAATATAAAACTGATGTTGGGTGAAATTTACGAAAAAAATCATTAAAAAATTCTATCTCGAAAATGACGCAAAATCGTAGGACATAGATACATGGGGGTGATTGGGATACTCCTCATCAAAAAGGAATAAAAATTTCCGACTCCTTGGCCAGCCTGTATAAAACTGAAGCTACTATCCATTACATAGGAAACTACAAACGAAAGAAATAAAAAAAAAACATTAGACGGGCCTGTTGGCTTGGTTGGCAAATGCCTTGCTTTTCACGCCGGAGGTCATGGGTTCGATTCCCACCCAGGACAGATATTTGTGTGTATGTGTAGTATATCAGTTATCTGGTGTCTATAGTACAATCTCTGCTTAGTTTGGGATCAGATGGCCGTGTGTAAATAATGTCCCAGGATATTAATATTTTACTTGTAATATATGTTTGTGTCCACCAATTATATGTTTTTATAGTAACTACCCCGTGACACAGGGATTGATTTTCTCTGCTTAAACTGGCGCGAACGATTTAAATAAACATGTTTCATCATCATCAACATCATAGCAGCCGAAAGACGTCAACTGCTGGACAAAGACCTCCCCCAAGGATCTCCATAATAGCCGGTCCTGCGCTGCCCGCATCCAACGGCTTCCCGTGGTCTGAACAAGATCATCGGTCCACCTTGTAGGGGGCCTGCCCAAGCTGCGTCTTCCGGTTCATATTCGCCACTTGTGAAACTTTCTGTCCGATCGGCAGTCGGTTCTACGAGCTATGTGCCCTGCCTAAATGCTGAATCTCTTTAAAACTGAAGAAAATAAGGCAATTTCCCTTAACGTGGTATAATATATTAACATATATTACTCGTTGAATATGAATGAATGATCCAAACGGCTAAGTTTAGAATTATTTGTAATTTGTTGGTCTATTAACATTTAATATCATAAATGTCTCACCAAGTTCGCATTCTTCACTCAGTTGTAACGCCGCAACGACAAATGACTCAGGCTACCAGTGCCGGACCGGTATCACCTATACTTCAAATAATATAAGTAAACATACATCAATAAAACTGCCTAAAAAAGCTAATTTCAGAAAAAAACGCAGTATCACATCACACTAATATTATAAAGGCGAAAGTTTGTGAGTTTTTGAGATTGTTACTTCTTCTCGTTTTAACGGCTGGGGCGATTTTAATAAAATTTGGTACGGAGTTAGCTGACACTCAGGATTAATACATAGGTTATAATATAAAAGGTTAAACAGCGGGGACACAGCGAGTTCTAAATAAACCTTAATCCATAATAGTTGCGGTCTAATGATTGTGCCTATTAGTCCCACTTCAGGGCAAAATCCTCCAATCACAATGAGAAGGCTTAGCCCATAGTCCACCTAGCTGGCCTATTGCCGGTTGGCAGACTGTACATGCTATCAAGATAACTGTTGAAGAACTCTTAGAAATGTAGGTTTTCTCACGATGTGTTCCTTCATCGTTTACTAATATTAATTGTCAAAATACAAAATCAATATTTAGTGTTAATTCCGCTAATTGTCAGTTTAATCATGCTGGGATGCAATTTGCACCGCCCTCCCGCCCGCAAAAATGTGCACATGCAAGAAGAACAATATAAAAAGCAAATTACATGCGCCAGTACGATAACCAACACGTGTTTCGGTCCTCTACGGACCATTCTCAAGGGCTGCTAACTCGTCGAGTGCTCGAAGGAGACTCAATATAATATTAATTGTATAATGATTTCGAAAAGCCAGTGGTCTGTTCGACCTGTGACAATAATTACTTTGTCGCCATGCCTATTAGTGCGAAAAAACTGGATACTCGCGCGGTTAAACGAATAAAATTAAATGCAGCACAAATAGTTGGCTTGTTCTCGTTACAAATGTTAAGATTTCTCGCAAAGATGCCCATGAACTCGGCATAATCGCCATAGCCGAACACTAAGAAGCGTGAGTGCATGGTATAAAATTTGTATGTTCAGTGGCAGTCGGTGAACATTTCATAATAACGCCAATTAAACCATGATAATTATTAATTTGGCACCAATAAAACCCGCTAAACCTGCGCTGTCGGTTCGAATGAGTCTGAGTAATCGTGTCACTACGCGACCGCAGCACGTCGCGGTCTTATGATCTATGGCGGAATGTCGCTGATACATTATTTTGAAATTAAACTATACGAGAATTATTATACTAAAATATGTAGAACGTCTGTAGATATGGGTGTAATATCAACTGGAATGTTAGTTTTGGTGAACAAATGTTTGCAGTTCGCGTGGTAAGTGCATCGTTTATTATATAGTAGGTTAAGTATGGTCTAAATCATAATATTGGCACATTTTCTTTTGTATTTATATTGTTTCTGTGTTAATTTGACGGGGCTGTTGGCGTGGTTGCGAAATGCTTGCGTTTCACGCCACAGGTCGTGGGTTCAATTCCCACCTAGGACAGATATTTGTATGCATGAACATGTCTGTTTGACCCGACTCTGAGTGTAATTATCAACATAAATATGTATTTTCATAAGAAAAGTAGTAATTGTAGTATATAGTTTTCTGGTTTCCTTAATACGAGCTCAGCTTAGTTTGGGATCAGATGGCCGATTGTGAATAATATCCCAGGATATTTAAAAATAAAACGGCCAACTGCGAGTCGTTTCCGTACCATTATCTATAAAAACAAGCAAAAATTCACGTTTGTTGTATGGGAGCCCGCTTATGTTTTTATTTTATTTTGTTTTTAGTATTTTTTGTTATAGCGGCAACAGAAATACATCTTCTGTGAAAATTTCAACTGTGTAACTATCAAGGTTCTTGAGATACAGCCTAGTGACAGACGGACAGACAGACAGCGAAGTCTTAGTAATAGGGTCTTGTTTTACCCTTTGGGTACGGAACCCTAAAAGATATATTATATATACCAGAGAATGGGCAGCAGTGTCTCTCTGTGTATTATGACCGAATTGTTTCGTCATATACCTCTAAACTACTAAACGATGGACATAATTGAATTGTGAAAATCTATTGCGTCCACGGCGGGAAAAGGCCAACCGCTTCCTTCCGCTGACATGAAGATGATATTAGACAAAGTCATATATATTTTATTCAGTAAATTGTTTTTTGTTTTTAATTGTCAACTCAACGTGCTGGCTTACATACTTATATATCGTATGGGCAGTGGTTACCCTAGTGTCTGAGTTGTTCATACCGCCCAGTAGGCCTGTGACATGTCTTAACTACAGTTGTCTAATGACTACATAGAGACCAACAGCTTGACGTGCCGTCCGAAGCACGGAGATGCACAGAAATTAAACTACTTTGGTGCTCAGCCATCTATAGAATGACCGCGAGCCTAGTTGCTTAACCACGTTGATCACTTACGGACCTATGAGAGCATCTAGCTATACCTAGCAAGATGATGATGACTGCCAAATTCCTGACGCATTTAACAAAATAATACCTTCAGAGTTCAAACATAACAATATACTTAGGTACTTTGTATTCACATATATTTGTGTACTATGCGTGCCCCGTGGTTTAATATGTGTTAAATTTTATAAATTAAAGCCCATGTGTTATTCGGATATATAAGTTATATTACTACAAAGTTTCATAAAAATCCGTTCCGTAGCTTTTGCGTGAAATAGTAACAAACATCCCTACTAACAAATTTATAATATTACTAGCTGTGCCCCGCGGTCTACCTGTGTTAAACTTTTTAAATTATAGCCTTTGTGTTAATCCAAGGTGTCAGCTAACTCCTTACCAAATTTTATTAAAATAGCTCCAGCCGTTTAGACGTGAAGAAGTAACAAACATACTCAACACACTCACAAACTTTCGCCTCTATAATATTAGTTTGATTAAGGTGTAGGATTTTAAGAGTTGACGATATTTTTATAAAAGATTTGAATGTGCTTCATAATGCAATGAGGAATTCAAGCTATGTTAACCTCCAGTTCATCTCCATAGCGAGAACGCAGGTGTATCTATCCTATGTCTGTAGATGTGTCCCGTTTTTATGGAAAATAGTAGGTTACAGATACTCTTGCGTTTAAGAAACACTATTATAACCGTTAATAAACTGTATAGAAACCAGCTGAATGTTATTTCTACTCCATGTCGATGTCACTCCAACTTCTAAAACTACGCGATAAATTCTTAGCAACTAAATTCTCACCGAACTAACTTCACCTAATTTACTACATTGTTGAAAACTTGTAATAAATTGTCTTGAGTGGCGTAGAGGCTTAATAAAAAGAAATGCGCACTTTGACTCTGTTTATAATGCTTTTATTAGCTTCATATGTAAGTATGTATGTAATATTTTGAACATGATTTTTAACTCTTTCGAAAATTCCGGATAAAATCGAAATTTAGCATAATTATCCAGGAGGTAAGGCACAGCGTTCATTCGCTCAAAGAGCACCCCGACAGGGGAAGTACCTCCACCTTACAGAAGACATTTTTTAATAATAACATTAATAACTTCAATGTTGTGTTTCTGCGTGTGAGTAAGGTCGCCAGTGCTCAATGGGGTGGGGGGGAGGGTCAGCAACAATTGTTTGCTAACTCTTAAAGGCCAGCAACCCACCCGTGACACCTCTGGTGTTGCGAGTGTCCATGCGGCGGCGGTGATCACTTACCATCAGGTGACCCACTTGCTCGTTTGTCGCCCTATGACAAAAATTTAATATTTCAAGCAGTTAAACCGGTTATCCTTATTAGTATAGTCAGGATTAGTGATTTATTGTTCCCCTATAACTGGTAGTAGACACTACCAGTTGTGCCAAGCAAGTGATTCGAGATAAATAAAAAAGCTTTAAATACACGATTTTATAGAAGATACAAACTCAGTTGTTCTGGGTGTAAATGTACAGAAGCCAGCACATCAAGCTGCAATCTGTCAAATTTCCCCAATTGAAAGTGAACCTTATGCTCTTTTGATAAAGTTGAAAATCTAAAAAAGAAATTTGACAGATTGGGGTAGCTGGATGTGCTGTGCGTCTGTACTTTGTGTCCGTCAATTATATGTTTGTAAACGTCACAGTGATTCATTAAGAGCGGACGTAGTCTTTAAAAAAATGCGTCAAACCAATCAAAAAATGAATGCCTTAAATATGCGAACTCCATCAATTGTCAAATGAATCGCTCATGCATCACGGCATTTAATTGTGAAATATTGCCGACGTAATATAGGTTGGACGCCAGTCTTTAATTCAATTATGCATCTCGTTTCATCGTCATGTCCTCGTTGAGAACCAATTATCCGTGACATACAATAAAAAATATACTGTTTTTTAATTCAGGAACGTTTTAATTAAAAGGCAAATGGCTGTGTGCCATTTCTTTTTACGGTAACTATTAATTTTATTGAGGAACAAAAAATATCTGAATTAAAGTTAACATCGGGCTATTGTCACGGCTGACGAAGGTCAACCATTTTAACATTTGGTTACGATACATCAACAGCGGCGTTTCGGTATCAGTAAATAAATTTTGAGATATGGAAAAACTAAGCCTCGAGGCACAGGCTATGAAACGATTAAAAAGAGACTTCAGCCGACAACGGAGATGTTAACTACGGGAAATAATAAACCTGGAAAGCACTCCATAGACTACATAGGTTTTCTTTAGATCTATCTACTTGAATCTACATTTTTCTGGCTCTGCAAGTGAGCCATGTCCCTAAAAGCATGGTATATACATTTGTAATACGTAATATTTCTGCTTTTCCAGGAGAATGTAGTATATTGACCACAATCTTATCTCACGGCAGCATATTTCCATAAGCTGTCCATTCATTACATTAAAATCACTTGTATATACATAACTTCCATTATGTAATCTTTTGGGTTGCCGAAACAAAGAAAACATGTCCAGCTGGGGAGTGTCGAGCAGCCCAATATGGACTGTATTTGCGGAGCATTGGTCTAACCCATGGCCCGTCTAACAGCATGCCCAGCCACATGTTCATGGCAGGATCTTAGAAATGCCACAAGCAGGGCAATCAATGTGGCCACGTTCTGAGGGACAAAAATTTAACGAGTTTGCCATCGAAACAACAAAAGAAGAAGAACATTGTGTAAATCGTAAAATATGATTCACACATCACGGTTTACATTTACACAATCGACACTGCAACCAGGTTCCACGCCAGACTTTAATTCGATAACATATCTGGTACGCCGTTATACTCGTATCTAGAATCGGTTAGCTCCGCAAAAATTGGATTACTCGCCGTACTATCAATATATTGTACAAAAAATGGGCAGCCAGAAATTTTAATAAAGTGAGTGGTAAAGGGGCTGATAATATCCAACCTAGTGTTTTTCCATCATTTGCTTTTTTTAAGTTTTTACTTGCTAACAGATTTGGTAACGGCCGGGTACGGTATACTAAAAATGCAGCGTGGGCAGGCTCCTTAGAAGATGAACTGATGATCTTGTTAGAGGTCCTGTAGTAATTGGATGCGGGAATTGTGGAGAGGAGGCTTTTGTTCAGCTGTGGATGTGTTTCGGAAAATATTATGATGATTGTGTGATGGTGTAGGGGTGGCAATATCGTCAAATAGACGTGTTTTCTGTTCACTCTTTTGCAAATTATAATTAAATGTAAGTACTGAACACAAGTATATTTATTTAAGTACTTATTCGCGAGGTGATATCGATAGTATAACAATAAATATTAAAAATAATATTAACTTACCATTTTTACAATCATCATCATAGTAGCCGAAAGGGCGCCTTTCGGCTAATATGATGATGATGATTGCACAAAGGCCTCCCCCAAAGATATCCACAATTGCCGGTCTTGCGCTACCCGCATCTAGCGATTTCCAATTTATTTCTACAATAACTTCAAGTAGGTAATTTGCTATTTAACTAAACCATTACTATCAAAAATATCTATACTAATATTATAAAGAGAGTAGATATGTATTTTTGTTTGTAACGACTAAACTTTAAAAGTAATGAACCGATTTGAAATAATATCTAATATCCTGGGGCATTATTTACACACGGCCTTCTGATCCCAAACTAAGCAGAGCTTGTACTGTGGAAACCAATATAACTGATATACTACGTACTCCACTTTTCTTTTTGTAAATACATACTTATATAGATAATTACACCTAAACTCAGGACAAACAGACATGTTCATGCACAGAAATATTTATCCTGGGTGGGAATCGAACCCACGACCTCCGGCGTGAAAAGCAAGCATTTGCCAACCACGCCAACAGGCATTATTGTAGTGTTACAAATTCTAGAAGTTAAATAAATAATCAATTTAAAATAAATAAATTTAAGTAATGCTCTGGATGTCTGGATACACACATTACAAGGGCTATTTAAAGTCTAAACAAATAAAAACCGCGTTTATTTGTATTGGCTTGAGAGGTAAAATTGAATCTTGTCAGGCTCTTAAGACTTTTGTGTATCATGCTTTGTGGCTATTGAAAATGTAAAGTCATGTGTTTTATAACTGCTGTTGTTTTTATTACACACAGCAAAATTCTGTAGTTAGTTTTGATTTTATTTCACTTATCAGGGACTTCCAAAATTAAACGATGTCCATACTGCAAAGTATTGGCGATAAATACCGAAAATTATTGAGAAGACGGAATATTATAGCACAAATATTTAGGTTAATTTTCTTTCATTGTACATTCTATGGAAAGTATGGCGGTGCGAGTTTAACGCATTTGGTGCACTTCGCAACTAGTGCACTTCTCAATTGGTGCATTTCGCAAAAGGAGTACTTTTTAATTTACACACAGATCATCCTAGCCCCAAACTAAGAAAAGCTTGTACTATGGGTACCGAGCGACGATATACATACTTATATAGATAGATAAATACTTATAATACATAGAAAACATCCATGACTTAGAAACAAATATTCGTGCTCATCACACAAATATTTGCACTTACCGGGATTCGAACCCAGCTTCATAGGCAGGGGCACTACCAACTAGGCTATGGTGACCGTCAATTGTCAATTTTTTTATGATAAGCACGATTATGTTTTCTGTGTCTTTTTTCTGTGAGTATAATTTAGGTAACGTCGCTAGGTTTTTGGGCACCTTACCCGCAGATGGCGACTTGAAAGCAGCTTTATTTATTTTATTTTATTTTATTTTTATTTGGAAAACTTACAGCTAATACAATCAATAATCAAATATTAATATTAAAATAAGGCCAATTACAAGTTTCCACTATTATACATAAGATACAGTTGAGCATTGAAAAGACAGCATTGAGCCGCGTTGGAAAACAAAATTAAACATAAAAAGGGACATTAATACAATTAAATTTAAGTAAAGAGAATATTATACATTTAAGCTTTTTAAGCATCAAAAAAGATTTAGCCAACCGTATTTTTAAATTTAGCGATGTTCATATCAAATAAATCAAGGTCAACCCTCCGACACTCCGCGTTAAACGAGCGACATACTCTTATAAGGTATGAGTTTTGTCTGTAAACAGTTCTTACGCTAGGCACATGGAGAAGATCTGATCTACGGAGAAAAGCCGAAGGTACTCTCAGTCCAAGTCCAAAGTAGAGGACCCAACAAGGATCCTTGCGGTACTCCCGAAGGAATACCCACTGCTCTGGAAGTGAAACCGTTGAGAACCACCGTCTGGCATCTATTTTGCACATATGACGAGAACCATCTGTATAAGTTACCTCTTATGCCAATTAAAAAGATCTTGCGCAAGAGAAGGATGTGATCTATTCGATCGAAGCATTTACTGTAGTCAGTATATATAACGTCGACTTGGGACCTCGTACTCATGTATTCTGAAAGAAAATCACTAAAGACCACTAAATTGGACGTAGTTGAACGACCCTTCAAAAATCCATGTTGGTTATCAGTGAAACTTAATTTTAGTGAAGCTGATAATCGCTTGTGAATAATTTTTTCCATAATTTTGGCGAACACACATAATTTTGATATTGGTCTATAATTTTCTATACAGTCTTTAGGCCCCTTTTTGTGAATCGGCGTTATATATGCCGACTTCCAGATTAAAGGCACCTTACCCGATGAAAAAGACTTATTGAGTAAAATACTAAAAGGTACACTTAAGGACTTTGCACACTTAAAAATAAAAATAGGTGGAATGCCGTCTGGGCCAGCAGATTTCTTTATGTCAACCTGTTTCAATAACTCGAGCACTTCATCTGCCCGTACGGTCACAGAGTGAAGATCGGAGACAGTATTAATATTCTGATTTCATGTATTACTACTACACTCTGACAACAATGTATAATCGTAGTCGTCTCTTTTCTGAAAATTTGTGTATCTAATAATAATCGCTAAACAAGTTACATATCTCCTCACCAATATTTGATGATATATCACCAAGTTTTAACACCGATGGATAAGAGTTGGTGTATTGTTTACTTTTCACGTATTGCCAGAAAGCTCTGGGACTTTTGGAGATAGCTAGTTCTATATTTGAAATGTAAGCATTAAACATATCCTTCTCGAGGTCTTTGGCACGTTGGCGTAATATAACAAACGAATTGTGGTCAGACAAATTACCATACTTCTTGAACTTTGAATGATATTTGGCTTTTTCATTTATTATTTTGATAAGGGGACTTTTGTACCATGGAGGGTACTTATACCGAGGCACAACAGTTTTTGACGGCATATGCGTGGATATAAGTTTATTTATAGCATCGTAGAAGAACGTTACTGCTTCTTTCAGGCACTTGCCGTTTAAATCTGTAAGATGTATTTTTATTTGCAATTTGCAGTTTGAGTTTAATTGATAGTTTTAGTTTGTACCTAGTTTTAATCTATTTCCAATCTTTAATTGTGATAATACTTATTTGCGGCAATGTATTTTAGATATCAGAAATAAAGTACAGAAGAAAACCGAAAAAGCTACTAAATTTAGAAATATACAAGTATGTTTATGTTTATCATGTTTATGTTTGTATCAGTTCTCTGGTTGCCAGTACAGGTTCAGTCTAGTTTAGGATCAGATTATAGTATGTAAATTGTGCGAAGATATTTATTTATTATTTACTTGTTTCATTAATAATATCTAAGGACATTATTCACACACGGTCATCTGATCCCAAACTAAGCAGAGCTTGTACTATGGAAACCAGATAACTGATATACTACATATACTAATTTTCTTTTGTAAATACATACTTATATAGATAATTAAACCCAGACTGAGGACAAACAAACATTTTTTTTTTATATATCGGGACAATGTCACACAGATCATCCTAGCCCCAAACTAAGCGAAGCTTGTACTATGGGTACTAGGCGACGATATACATACTTATATAGATAGATAAATACTGAAATACATAGAAAACATCCATGACTCAGAAACAAATATTCGTGCTCATCACACAAATATTTGCATTTACTGGGATTCGAACCCAGGACCACCAGCTTTGTAGGCAGGAGCACTACCAACTAGTCTACGTTCCATGTTCATGCACAAAAATATCTGTCCTGGGTCGGAATTGAACCCACGACCTACGACCATTTACCAACCACGCCACAGGACCAATTAAAAAAAATCATCAAATCAATATTTAAAAACACATTGAGAGTTTTATTAAAATTGATCTATCATCAGGTAATCCTTTGTGCAGAAATAGCATTTTAATGCCTTTAATAAATTCACATGAAAATTCAACGCACAGATAATTTGTCAAACGTCAACCACATTATTTCAGTACGTAAACCAGTAAAGAAAATGAACAACACGCAAAATGCTGGTAATGACCAATAAATTTCACTGTCGCCAGTAAAACAACAGATGATATGATTGCAGCACTACGTTAATGGGGAGTATTACGAATTGAAATTGTCCCGCATTATTTATCTTGGCGGGTACTGTCGCTCATGATACCACATTGAATTACTGTCATTTACTCTGATGCGTTATAATGAAACGGCTGATATACAGGAGATAATTAGAAGTGGCTTGACTACCAGTGACGAGCTCGTAAGACGAGAAGAGAAGAGATGAAGAGAGAGACGGCGGCAAATGTCAGAATATAATCACCCTATCTCATCCAGTCGGGGCGTTCGTAGAAGACGACCCGAGACGGTCATCGTTGACGGTCACCGTAGCCTAGTTGGTAGTGCTCCTGCCTACGAAGCAGGTGGTCCTGGGTTCGAATCCCGGTAAGTGCAAATATTTGTGTAATGAGCACGAATATTTGATTCTGAGTCATGGATGTTTTATATGTATTTATCTATCTATATAAGTATGTATAACGTCGCCTGGTACCCATAGTACAAGTTTTGCTTAGTTTGGGCTAGGATGATGTCACACAGACATTGTCCCGACATATTATTATTATATCTGCCAGAGGACGGGCAGCAGCTTGCTTCTGAATACTATAACTTATCTTTCTGCGATCACCAACCCGTCTGTCAAGCGTGGCGATTATTCAATATCCCCAAGATTGTTGGGGGAAGCTTGTCCCGCTGTGGACTTCTTTCAGCTGTAATTGAAATTGTCCCGCATTATTTATCTTGGCGGGTACTGATACCACATTGAATTACTGTCATTTACTCTGCTGCGTAATAATGAAACAACTGATATACAGGAGAAAAATAAAAGTGTATCGGCTACCAGTGACAGGATTTTTATTCGGGTTGAGTCGAGTTGCAGTGGTCCAGAGTCGAGGTGCACCACTGCAACTCCTGTAAGCTAGGATCAACAGTGGCACACAATGAAATGACACTGAGCGGTGAGGCTCAGGCATGTCCCGGGGAATCGCTTGAACTGTCTTGGATCCCGCAACAAATTTAATCAGAAAGAAAAAAGGAGGAGTTAGAAAAGTGACTAGAAATGGGAGATGAAATAGATCTATTTTCAACACCATAGTTTGCTATGTGTTGACCCCATCTCATCTCGTGGGCACCGTAAAAGTAGACCCGTGGGAATATCTACCAGAGGAAGGGCAGCAGCTTGCTTCTGAGTACTATGACCATTTTTCTGCGATCGCCAACCAGTCTGTGAGGCGTGGCGATTATTGCATATCCCCAAGATTGTTGGGGGAAGCTTGTCCCGCAGTGAACTTCTTTCAGCTGTAATTGAAATTGTCCCGCAGTATTTATCTTGGCGGGTACTGTCGCTCATGATACCACATTGAATTACTGTCATTTACTCTGCTGCGTAATAATGAAACAGCTGATATACAGGAGAGAAATAAAAGTGTATCGGCTACCTGTGACAGGATTTTTTAACGGGTTGAGTCGAGTTGCAGTGCTCCAGAGTCGAGGTGCACCACTGCAACTCCTGTAAGCCAGGATCAACAGTGGCGCACAATGAAATGACACTGAGCGGTGAGGCTCAGGCATGTCCCGGGGAATCGCTTTAACTGTCTTGGATCCCGCAACAAATTTAATCAGGAAGAAAAAAGGAGGAGTTAGAAAAGTGACTAGAAATGGGAGATGAAAGAGATCTATTTTCAACACCATAGTTTGCTGTGTGTTGACCCCATCTCATCCCATGGGGGGCATAGAAGATGACCCGAGGGATATCTACCAGAGGAAGGGCAGCAACTTCCTTCTAAGTACTATGACCATCTTTCAGGTATCACCTACCCGTCTGCCAAGCGTGGTGATTATGGCATATACCCCTAAGATGATTCTTGGAGGAGACTTGTCCGGCAGTGGACTTCTTTCAGGTGTAATGATGATGGTGATAGGAAGTAGACTAGTTAAAACACTTGATGCGTCTAACTCCTTTATCACTATCAAAAAATTAAATATAAAAAAATAAACTTAATGCCTGTTTTGAACTAGCTTAAACGTTTTTTATGTATTCAAAATTTACAATCCAATAACCACAACATTTTAATAAGATTACCCTAAAAACATATAGGTGATATCATCATCATTATATCAGCCGAAAGACGTCCACTGCTGGATATAGGCTTCCTCAAAGGGAACTGTTTGTGGCACTGTCGCTGTGCCGGACTGGCAGGAGTCGGCAATAGGGGAGGACAATGCCCAACCCTCCTAGGGTACATGTCCCGTCTGGAACATGGTGCAAAAGCGGAGCAGCGGAGCAGCATACCCGTGTTCCCAGGGTTCCTCTCACAAGGCGCCAAGATAAGCCCACGGCAGATAAGTCTAGTCAGCGCGAGTCCGACATACCCACCCGCAGACACTTTTTGCGGGTGGCATGCATAGGCATCCCCCCTGCCTACCAAAAAAAAAAAGAAAAAGGCCTCCTCAAAGGATCTTCACAATGGCCGGTCTTGTCCTGCTCGCATCCAGTGACTTCCCGCGACCCTTGACCACAATAACATACCTATAATCGAATAAAAATTATAGCACAGAAAACAATCGCGTGACACAAATACACAATAAAAATATAGTTTAATTAAGAAAATCCTTCATTTTGGCAGTCGTTTATAAAGAACAAACAATATAAGCCTAACTTTTATGATGACAATAAACATCTATTAAAAGTCTTCATAAAACAAGACTTGATTAGAATTCCAACCGTTATACCGTAGATCAATAACATTTTACAGCCGACTACTTCCAGTCTATTTGCGAAGAACAAACGTTAAACTCAATCACCAGTTCTATGCCAAACCCTTTTAAAATGTCATTAAATAGCTATAAGCTTTATAAATAAATAGAATAGTAATTAAATACAGCGGCCATAATCGCCTTAAGCTATAAATGATTTGCTGCTTTTCTGCCACTAAATAACGAGTTTAATAGTCCAGTTAATAAAACGAAATTAACGAACAAAGTATTTTATAATATTTTGTAGCATTTCTTTTATGACAGTAGCTGGTAATACTGACCCTTACAAAGGCGGTTAAAATACTTGTGAGTTGTAATTTGCCTTATTACTATTGATGCGCAATTTTTTTTCGAATCATTATATACTGTTTATAGCTACCGACCACGCCAATCGACCCATCAGAAATTAAAAAAATAAAATTCGTACCTATTATTCCTCTTTTATAAGCATTAAGTATTTTTGTTATTTATTGAATTATGTGATATAAAAAAACTTCGTTTAAAAACACCGACTTCAAAAACTTAGTATAAAAAAATATCTCAATAAAGATTTAATTTAATACATCTCTTATGCTAACGTAATACCTTTAATATTAATGATATAATATAATTTGTATATGCTACCTATTGAAAGGTTTGAAGTCGCCACACACACATACACATACTGTGAAGTATGAACGTCATAGTACACAGAGAGACGCTGCTCCCGTCTTCTGGTAAATATTCCCCCGGGTCTCCCCGCGGAATGAGATGGGGCTATGATATTCTGATATTCTCCGCCGTCACCACACCACACCTGTTTGTCTTGAGTCTGGGTGTAATTATCTATATAAGTAAGTATTTACCAAAGAAAAAGAAGTATGGTTTCTATAGTACAAGCTCTGCTTAGTTTGGAATCCGATGGCCGTGTGTAAATAATGTCGTAGGCTGGTATTATTATATTATGATTTACTCATTTTTAGCTAGCCTAGCTGCTTAAACATACCGATCACCTACCAGTCGGTAAAAGCAACTGACTGTTATTAAGGTATGTTGTAGATGATTGTGCATATTATGTGTTTTACATATGAATATACTTCTATTTCCCATCATTAACTAGATTTTAGAGCAAAGATTCTACTACGACTTATCTAATTCTACTCATATTATAAATGCGAATGTATTGATGTTTCTTATTCTTTCACGCAAAAACTACAGAACGGATTTTTTAGAAACTTTGTAGTAATATAGTTTTATATCCGAATAATATATAGGCCTTAAAGCAAATAAATAGAGAAGCAAGGAGCTGGTAAAAAGTTATAAATGCAGAAAAGGACACATAGAGACGCCACGTCTCTCCGCAGGGCAAGAGGACCAAGCAAACAGTGGGACCCCCGTCGTCAACGACAATTTGAGCTGCGAAACGTTGAATGCGATCAATAAGAAGAAGTTGATACTGTGGTGCCTCGGCCCGGAGATAGCAGCAATATTTTATATGCGGCTGTATTTGCGTCTTATATAATTGGAGGCGACGGACGGGCCCATGTAAAGTATTACCCTGCGAAGGACAAAGCCATTTATTTATTTTATTTAATCATTAATGTACACACGGAAAAGGAATACAGAAAATAAATTATAAAAGAAAATAACATGTACAAAGGTACTGCTTATTTCAATGAAATTTCTTCCAGCAGACCCGCGAGAGGAGAAATTAAAAGAAATATAACATAGCGTGTGTAGTTTCTAGTAATACATATATACATACACTACATGCTAATATACATAAATACTAGTAAAGTACAAAGATAAATATCTATATACACACATATACATACAACTAGGATGAGGAAGAGAGAATATGTGCTTTGACACGATTTTTAAATATTGAAACTGTTTTACATTGGCGAATGTTAGGGGGAAGATAATTCTTCAACCTGACCGCATGAACCGTATAGGAGTCGGAGTAAAAATCAGTTTTATGTTGAGGGATAAGGAGAAGAGATCGACGATGGGATCTGCAGGGAGCATTGGAACAATGAAGATAGGAAAAACGGTCCTGTAGGTAGGAAGGGGATAAGGGATTGTGAAGGATATTGAAGAGGAGACACAATATACGAGTATTCCTGCGAAGTCGAACGGGTAGCCACTTGAGATCCTTGCGAAAATTGGAGACATGATCATATTTCTTAAGACCGAATATAAAACGAATGCAGAGATTCCATTCCATCCAGACTTTACGACCATTCTGCTGATTAGGTTGCCATCATCATCAGCCTGATGTCATCCACTGCTGGGTATATGCCTCCCCCAAAGACTTATATAACGCTGCCAATTGCAGTGGTTTGCTGTAGTCGCCGCGCCTGGGATGCGAGTTCGCGACCTCAGTTCGGTGTAAGCTAGTACACAGGTGGCGCTGCTGCTCGACTACCTGGTGTATCCTTTAGTAGCCTTTTGTGACACTCACGGGATGGTAAACGAACAGCACAATCAGCACTATAATATTCGTATTTAATTTCCAATAAAGTTCAATTACCCGGCAAACATTTCCAACGGCCGCCTTTTATCAGAACCAATTAAAAACAACAAACAAAATACGAAAACAAATGAAAACGAAAACAACAGACAGAGAAACAACAAAAAAAAATATAATCGGGCATCGAACGCTCCCAATTTAATTAGTATCAATATCATAGGAAACCACATTTCCACAGTGTATCTGTAACAGTGGGCAAGTTAACTGGTGAAACTTGGGCCATCTAGACAAACTTCTACTAACTTTGTTCAAAAGATATAATTTCATCTATTCAATTTGACTGCATGAGTGGCGCAGTGGTTCGCTACTTCCACGATGTCATCGTGTTTTGGGTTCCTTCCTCTCACCGGTCAATTATTTGTGTGACTTAACTAGATAGAGCCTGTACTATGGTCATCAGATAACTGATTAACATACATATATTGCTTATTTCCTACATATTATTATAGATAATTTACACCGTGACACAGAACAAATACATCGTGGTTATTACACAAAAAATTGTCCTGTGTCTAAATTGAACCCATGACTATGCCTCAGCTGTTAGGGTTACTAAACACATTATTTATAAGATGATCAATATAATAAAAATAGGAACTAATTTTTAAATTTAAGAATTGTAGAAATAAACATTTATAAATAAACATTTCAATTTAAGTAATGGAATCAGGCGTTACTTTGCGGAAATCCATAACATTCAAAATACTAAATCAATATGTAGTATTAATTTCGCTAATTGTCTGTTTAATCATGTCGGGATGCAATTTGCACCGCCCTCCCGCCCGCAAAAATGTGCACATGCAAGAAGGACAGGGCGGTGCAAATTGCATCCCGACATGATTAAACAGACAATTAGCGGAATTAACACTACATATTGATTTTGTATTTTGATATCAATTTAAATAAAATCATATAAACAAACAATTCAATCAAACAGATGACATTATATTAATATTATTATAATATTTGTAGTCGTGAAAGCTTACACTGTTACATATTTAGTATGTTTTGTAGCTAGTGCTTTTCCTATGTAAATATATTATTAATCACCCATTAAGTATGCACGTCACTGTAATAGGTATATTATTTTAATTTCCAATTTGTTTAATGATATTAGTGAGTTTTATTGTGTGTGATGTTTGAATATTGACTGATGTATTATAATTCTTTTTCTTTTTAATAATGTATCTGTATTTTTATTTAATTTAATAGAATGTATGTAGTCTATGTTGTTCGCAATCAATACGTTACTGCCTTATATTGCCACCATTCCAGGTGAAAGATCATGTGAAATACAAAAGAAAAAACATAGAAAATACCTAGGACGCCCCACGAATAGACCTCGGATGGTGACAGTATTTATGAATTTATCAAACAATAGAGGTTGGGATTCTCAAACCATTCTACTTTACTAGTGGTTAAAATCTCCCAATAGTAAAACACCCAGTACCCAGTGTAAGGTTAATTTATTAGAATACCGTGATAATTCATATTTATTTCTTAGAATATAATATTTTGTTGATTAGAATTAGTGAAACGAATTACTATCTTATATCTATAATATTGTTCTACCGATTCTGAATTATATTGTGGCAACACTGATTTTAAAATGTCAAGTGTGTAGTGTTGATTTTGACGTATTCAATATATTCGGATTACTTGAGTCGAGAGGTTTTTTCATTTAAATCCGTCTACATCCTGATAATCCTACACTATTTTCTGGAAGAAAGATTTGATTCTATACCAGCTGCAGCAGTATTTGTTTAACATGGCGTTTACAGTTAGTCTAAGAGGCCTTCACTGCTTCGCCGGACAATACAGGTGGCGAGGGCTCAAACCATCCAGAAAATAAAACTACGAAGCACCTCCTTTGATTCTAACCTCGACTCTAGGCGGTTACTGACGGGATCAGTAGCAGTGTCCAAACGCCAATAAAACGTGTCCTCCAAAGCACAGAGCCTAGAAAACCCAGAAGTTAAATCAATTTAGCGGTCACCAATCTTTAGATTCTATATGCTTGATCGAGTCTATATGCTTGATATCGCTGATAAGATAAAATAACTCTTACCGTTTTTATTAAAAACTAGCTGTGCTCCGCGGTTTCACCCGCGTTAAATTTTATAAATTATCACAGCTCCTCCCCTGTAGGTGATAGCGTGATAATATGTAGCCTATGTGTTGACTCGATCTCTTAGTAATATTCATGCAAAATTTGAAGTAAAACCCTGCAGTACTTTTTGAGTTTAGCCCGGACATACATACAGACAAACAGACATACAGACCAAAATTCTAAAAACTATATTTTTGGCTTCGATATCGGTTGTAGATCACGCCTCAAGTATCCTTTAAAAAAATATTCAATGTACAGTTTTGACTTTCCTACGATTTTATTATATGTATAGATAATGCCGTGATCTGCCGCTTAACTATGGGTTAGCTAAAACCCTAAACCACTTGAACCCCGCTTAACTAAGTCTTTATTTAAAAACCCTACTTAAAGGTTTCTCTATGGCTACCAGACAACTAATAAACATACTTATATATTCTAAATACATACATATTATAGTAAATCGAATCTACAACCTCTGGTAGTCAGGTTCTCTAATCAGTACCACAGGCCAGTCAGTAATAGTTCGTTATGTAAGACCCGTTTGACTAAGTATATGTTGCCATATATGTAATATTACTGTCCTTCCTTTAACCAAAAACATTAGATTTGTTTCAATAATTAACTAATATGTCTATCTTCCATTAACGCAAAAAAGTGTAATAATCATGGTTTCCTAATAAGATATACTTGAACCAAAATGTGTGTTTGAAATTCGACCAGGTGGATATGTTCTCTGAGTGAGTTCGCGAGAAGTGCATTATTCATAAATAGTTATAATATTATGCCATCTGATTCCGAACTAAGCAGAGCTTGTACTATGGAAACCAGCTAACTGATATATTACATATACGACTCTGTCAAGAAAGTACCGGGAAAAGATCAATAATATACAAAATGTTTGTTATTCATCCAATTTTATTTTATCACTGTAAATGATTGCTATCATATACTTAATTTAAAATTATTGACTCTGTCTCAAAATGAATAATGTTATTGTTTCGAAGTTTTTCTTTTGTATACCTAAATATAATCTAAAATAATAAGCATTCAGACAACCGATCGAGCATGTATTGTGTTTGCCTTCTAAATAATTACTCTAATTGGACCAAATCCCGTGTTCATGCCCGCTTGAGTATGTTTCGCCGGACCGTCTCAACTGGGTCGTGTTGAAACCGGTAGTAGATGAACCCACTGAGTTTGTTTCGCTGGGTCTTCTCAGTTGGGGCGCATTGGATCCGGTGGTAGCATTAAAGCGCGACCGTCGTTATTAACACAAGGTCCGTCATAATAATAATACCTTTAATATAGACAGAACCATTGACAATATGTAGTAAAAATATTAGACTTAAACTAGATAATTAAACATAATCTCTTGACAATAACTTGATACGAGCTAGCTAAATATCATTTCTGTAATAAAATAAATTTTATAAATTTTTTCATACAAGATGTACTTAAATATATATGTTAATAGAAATAATATCTAATGTATACAACT
The DNA here is from genome assembly GCA_951640165.1 of Pseudoips prasinana. Classification (NCBI taxonomy): domain Eukaryota; kingdom Metazoa; phylum Arthropoda; class Insecta; order Lepidoptera; family Nolidae; genus Pseudoips; species Pseudoips prasinana. The sequence goes on from OX621252.1 coordinate 32,232,460, forward strand.
ATATTACTACAAACATGTTCTGACTATTTACAAGCGCTTTTTTAAAGTCTACGTGAATAAAAACCTTTTTTATTTTATTATTTATCACCTTAGAAGTATGCGCCTTCAGAAACGATACACTTACGCCAACGAATAATCCATTCATCAAAACATTTTTTAAACGCTGCTTTCGGAATTGAGTTCAGTTCTCGTCGCGAATTCTCCTTTATGTCTTCTACCGATTGAAAACGGTTACCACGAAGTGGTAATTTGAGTTTAGAAAAAAGAAAGAAGTCAGCTGGAGCCATATCTGGTGAATATGGTGGTTGCTGGATGGTATTTGTTGAGTGTTTGGTCAAAAAATTCGTTCACAATGATGGCCTTGTGCGAAGGCGCATTATCGTGGTGCAAAATCCAAGAACTTTCTTTCCACAAATCTGGCCTTTTTCGTCGAATTTGCTCTCTTAAACGCCGCATAACGCTCAAATAATATTCTTTATTTACCGTTCGACCTTCCGGTAAGAATTCAGAGTGCACAACACCGCGATAGTCAAAGAAAACAGTCAACATGACTTTGACTTTTGATAGACTTTGGCGGAGTTTTTTCGGTTTCGGTTCAGTTGGAAGGCGCCACTCCGAAACTTGTTGACTAGTTTGCATGTCAAACTCGTAAACCCACGTCTCGTCACCAGTAACAATGCATCTCATGAATGTTGGGTCGGAATTGACTCGTTCTACCATGTCCTCAGCGACTTTCATGCGATTGAGTTATTGGAGAAAATTTAGATCTTTTGGGACTAGCCGAGCGGCAACATGTTTCATACCCAAATGATGAGTTAAAATGGTACGAATCGACTCGTGAGATACAGAAAGTTCGGCAGCTATCTCTCTCAGAGTTGAATGAGGATTTTCAGTCACTATTTCCTTTACTTTTGCGATGTTAACTTCAGTTGCAGACGTTGATGGCCTACCAGAGCGAGGCAAATCTTTCATCACATCTCGACCACTTTTGAACGCTTTGAACCACTCATAAGCACGAGTTTATGATAAAGTCGATTTACCGTAAGCCTTATGTAACATTTTCAGTGACTCCGAACACGAAATTTCATTAGCGATGCAAAATTTAAGACAAACTCTTTGTTCGATATTTTTGTCCATTATGAAATTCGCAATACACACTATATATGATATTACTAAAACCAGCACTGTATTTAATATAAATAACAGATGCAACTCAAACTCCGCGCCAAAATGGAAAATAGTAGTGCAAATCTAACACCAACAAAAAAAAAAAAGAATTTGGAACCATAAACAAATCATCCATTCCCGATACTTTTTTGACTGAATGTACTACTTTTCTTTTGTAAATCCATACTTATATACTCGTAGATAATTAATTTCACCCAGACTCAGGACAAACAGACATGTTAATGCACACAAATATCTGTCCTGGGTGGGAATCGAACCCACGACCTGCGACATGAAGGCAAGCATTTTCCAACCACGCCAACCGTCCCGTCGTAATATGACTCTGCCTCCGACAGAATAGGATAGGTTGGTGATATATTATTTGCCATCACCACACGTTATTAGGAGTGGTATGAAAAAGCTGTAACATTTTTGAAGCAGACATAAATGCTATTGTTAATCTAGACATTGTTTGTTACACTTAATTCTATATACTGTGTGGGTTAACTATATTTATGCGAGTTTTTTTACACAAATGTACGGGCTTGTCCGGAGTGCATTTGAATTTCAGATTTTTTTCAACGCTCACCCAAATCCGTCCATTATTCAAATTTATTTCAACGGTGGCCAATGAGGAGACGGAAGAGTGTATAAAAATGTGCCAAACAGAGGAATTTAACTAAACTACAGTGAAAGTAATATTAAACTGTTTTTGTCCACGGCTTATTGTTACAATGCTTTCTAAATGTGATGCTGGAGGAAATCTTGTCAAATGACACCGACAATTCATGGAAGAAATGCATTAATGACGGGCCTGTTAGCGTGGTAGGCAAATGCTTGCTTTTCACCCCGGAAGTCGTGGGTTCGATTCCCTCGCAGGACATATATTTGTGTGCATGAACATGTCTGCCTTGAGTCTGGGTGTAATTATCTATATAAGTATGTATTTATAAAAGAAAAGTATATGTTATCTGATTTCTATAGTACAAGCTCTACTTAGTTTGAGATCAGATGGTCGTATGTAAATAATGTCCCAGAAGATTATTATGAATAATACGATTCCAACATGCAATAAAACAAATAATTTCCATAAAATGCTTGAAACAGGTATTGGTAATTTTAGGACACATAGCTAGGAAAGATGGGTGATAATTTAGAAACGCTACTCTTTACCCAAAAAATAAGGAAAAAGTCCTCAAAAACGTAGCCTTTTAGTAGTAAAGAACTGTGGCATTTTAGTCACTAAGGTGCTTAGTATGAGTACCAATGTGTTGTACCCCTATTGTCTAATTTATATATATTGATATACTTTATTTGTCTAATAAATATCTATTCTTTCTTCTAGCCCCATGCGTTGGACCGACCAAATCTGCTCAACTCTCCACTTGTTCACCACTTGCCTGCAACAACTGCAGACAGTTCTGGCAACTGGCAAATTTTGTCTACTATTATTTAATCTCTGATCTTATGGGCATATTCTTGACTACATGCCAGAGTGGCTAGTCTCTGTCATAGTTGGCCACCATGAGTCAAATACGATCTAAACGAATTCCTATTTAAAAAGAAGTTATACGAATGGCTGACTGTAAATAACTTCTATGACATTAAAGACTTTTTCCATCACAAGACATAAAAATGTACAATATTTAATAGATTTAATTTGAACAAATGTATAATTTATTTTACCTTAAGATGTTTATGATTATATTATCGATAATTACCACTTAAATGTATATACCTAGTATTTGGTATCGCCTCTTAGTTTGTTAAGTAATATTTGCATGCTATTAATAAAAAAATTAGAGAGATCCCAACGAGCTATACTCAAAGTAATGACCAAAAAGCCTTTTCGCTACCCTACTATGCAAATATACAAAGACACCTCTGTTCTAACTGTAAGACAATTATTTATCCAACACCTAATCCTTAAAAACCATTCTATAATAAAATATGATCCTACTATATACACGCGGAAAAGAAGATTTGATAGGGTTTGCTCCATCCAAAAATGCAGAACAACACTGGCTAAAAGACACGCACTTTTTCTTAAAAATTCACTATATAACAAAGCCAACAAACACCTCAACATATATCCGTTAACCAAATGGAATGTAAAAAAGAAAGTTTTCAACTGGTTACACACATTAAACTACGATGCCACAGAAATTCTTCTGAATAGTTAAAAAGCTTATGTTTATATTTCTTTCTCGTCTCGATGTTTTATTAATAATTTATCTTAATTCTCGCTTTCTCAATTTCCTTATGCGGACTAACATAGTGCTGGAACATCCACACACGTTATTTCTCACGCTTGCATTTCCACCACTCACTACACTTTCACATTACACTTTACATTGCACACACCCTAGATTTAATTATTTTTTGTAAACTTCTCCAGTCGTAGTCAGAACGAAGAACCACTGATGACTCAAAATACAGGTTTTACCTAGTTTGAGAGTCAGAGGCCACTCAAGTCTGCTACTCGTACAATCATAGCCAAGTTTTATAATCATTTTAACGTTGATCTAAAGAACGACACGCATCAGCTTAGCTGCCTATTGTACTATATTACCACTATGATTGTTATTAAGTTTTAATTTTTCTGTAATTTGTAACTGTTTTTGATTGAAGAATAAAAGTTATTATTATTATTATTGACTTGCATAGCTAAACATGTGGACATAACAATCGCATGTATTGTAACTTTGACACCTTTATATACTTAACTGTACTTACTGTTTAAAGCAAATAAAGATTTATTATTAGATATTATTATTATAATAAACTACCTCTATTGTTTTCCTTCTCTGTAATAACGTTGACGAAGAGAAATATTTCTGCTGTTGACGGCAAATAGATTTATATCAAAATTATAATCGGATTTCCATCGTGTTACATGGATAGTGCCAGATATACAAGGCTTTATTTTAGTAGTGGAAAAGTTATAAACCATTAGATCTTCAAAATACAAAATCAATATTTAGTGTTAATTCCGCTAATTGTCAGTTTAATCATGCTGGGATGCAATTTGCACCGCCCTCCCGCCCGCAAAAATGTGCACATGCAAGAAGGACAATATAAAAAGCAAATTACATGCACCAGTACGATACCCAACACGTGTTTCGGTCCTCCACGGACCATTCTCAAGGGCTGCTAACTCGTCGAGTGCTCGAAGGAGACACCTTTGAGTCTCCTTCGAGCACTCGACGAGTTAGCAGCCCTTATTGATTTCCGCAAAGTAACGCCTGATTCCATTACTTATCATTAGATCTTCTTTAGCTAAAATAGCTTTTAAATAAATTTAGATAAATCCTCTGTAATTGGTGTGCAACCAATTACAGAGAATATAGAAGACATTCGAAGTAAATTGTACAACAGGTCTTATCATAGTCAGTAGTCTTTTCCAGATAATATTTGGATGGAAAAAAAGCAGAAAGATAAGGTGAATGAAATACTTATTTTATTTTATTTATTTTATTTTCAAATTTAGAAAACTTACAGCTAATAAGTTACACAAATTCTTGAAGTTATACAAAAGATGGCCAATTACAAGTTTTCACAAATAAATAAATTGTATACATATTACAAATATACAATAAACAGCATACCTATACCTATTACTAAATTACTATTTTAAAAAATCTAAAAAATCTACTGAGAACACTGTGACTCAAAGAAATTATTACACATAGTCCTTTTCAGGTTTGAGACACTTGTATGAAATATATCAATGTCGACTCTCTGGCATTCAGTGTTGTACAAACGACTTGCCCTTATCAAAAAAGCATTTTGTCTGTAGTTGCTTTTGGTGGTAGGGGTGTTCAATAAATTATGTCGTCTTAGGAATGCTAAGGGTACGCGAAGGCCTATTTTGTTCATCAGCTCAGTGACATCCATTGAACCATTCATGAGTTTAAATAATAGTGAGACATCAGCTATTTTCCTGCGCTCCTGTAGAGGAAGCATGTGGAACTTACTGCAGCGACTTGTGTAGTTAGGTAGATAGGTTTTAGCGCGATATTGAATGTACCTTAAGAATTTCCTTTGAATGTTTTCTAACCTTACTATATATGTGTCATATCTGGGGTTCCATACCTGAGAAGCGTATTCGAGTAGACTACGGACGTAAGCACAATATAGTATTTTGAGAGTCTTAATGTTTTTAAAATCTGCTGAAAGTCTGAAAATGAAACCTAACACTTTGGAAGCTCTATTAATTATGTTGTCCACGTGTGAATCAAAGATCAACTTGGAATCAAATGTCACTCCCAAGTCCCTGACAGTATTCACTCTCGTAATAACTGTAGCCGCGAGTCTATAATCGTAATTAATCGGGTTGGGTTTACGAGTGAAAGATAACACGTAGCACTTATCAATGTTGAGATCGAGATGGTTTTCAATGCAGTATAAATTAAAACGGTCCAGATCATTTTGCAAAGAGATAGCGGCTTCATAAGACGATATTTCACCCAAAATCTTCATGTCATCCGCATATAATATAATTTTTGAGCTAAGAAAGCAGGATACGACATCGTTTATGAAGATGTTGAATAATAGGGGCCCTAATAAGGATCCCTGCGGTATTCCTGAGGTAACATCCATTGCTCGCGAAGAGTAACCGTTCAGCACCACAGTTTGACTCCTATTTTCAATATACGATACGAACCATCTATATAAATCACCTCTTATACCCATCAGTGATAATTTACGCTTTAATATAAAATGGTCTATACGATCGAAACATTTTGTGTAGTCAGTGTATATAACATCCACTTGTGACCCATGAGACATGTGTTCTGATATATAGTCACTGGCTACTATGAGGTTAGATGTGGTGGAGCGACCCTTAATAAATCCATGTTGATGATCACTGAGACTCAATTTAATAGCCGAATAAAGTTGTTTATGAATAATTTTTTCGAGTGTTTTGGCAAATACGCATAGCTTAGAGATTGGCCGGTAATTTTGCACGTCATCCTTCGGTCCTTTTTTATGGACAGGTGTTATATAAGCCGATTTCCAGATAACTGGCACGACTCCAGTATTAAGGGATCGCTTGTATAGGATGGAGAGGGGGGTGGTAAGGGACTTGGCGCAATTATAGATGAAAACAGGGGGAATATTATCAGGTCCAGCACCTTTTTTTAGGTCGAGGTGTTTGAAGAGCTTGTAGACTTCTTCTTGCTGAACATCTATTGAGCTAGCTTCTGAAACATCCCCCTGTGGCCGATAGTTGTTGTTCAGAGAGTAGTCAGATATATTGCCATGTGTATGGTTGGCCTGCAGAAAATTGGAATGGAAGTACTCCCCGAACATATTACAAATCTCCTCTCCACCACTCGAGGTCTGTCCTTTATATTTTAGGATTGATGGATATGTATTGGACTGTTTTTTGGACTTTACGTATTGCCAGAAGGCTCGTGGGTCTTTAGTGATGTTTGATTCAATATTCATTATATAATTATCGAACATTTCGTTTTCAATTTCTTTGGCCCGCTGTCTCAGTACAGTGAAAGACTGGAGATCGTTTAAATTGCCGTATTTTTTATATTTTTTATGATATTTAGCTTTTTCTTTGATGATTTTTATTAAAGGGCTCCTATACCATGGGGGATAATGGTTTCGCGGGATAATAGTTTTGGTAGGTATGTAACTATTTCGCAATCTGTCTAGGGTATTGTATAGGTAAGCAGTAGCATCCTCCAGCGACCCGCGATTTAATTCCGACTGCCAGTCAATATTGTTTATTTCGTTTGCTATTGAGTTATAATCGGCTTGGTTATATATAAATTTAACACGGGAGCAGACCGATAGATTGTGGAGTTGCACGAAATCAACCGAAACACACAAAGCGCGGTGGTGAGGGTCCTCGGGAACCAACGGATCGCTGGAGAGAGCTACATCTACGTCACTGTTGGACAAAACTAAATCCAGTATTCTATCGTTACAGTTACGGTGTCGGTTGTATTGTGACAGACTGCACATAGTAAAGCTGTCCATTACATTCGTCTGTATATAACCTTGTACATTACTGGGAGACAAGAAATTATACCCTGTCGTTTGCCAGGTTATATTGGGTTGGTTAAAATCACCTACGATCAGGAATTTATCTGAGGGATGCTTGAAGACAATATCGGTTAAGTTATTCGTGAAGTTTGATAATTGAGTTACCAGTGCGTTACCAAGATTTTGCGCGCAAATATACACTACACATATGTGAATCTTATAAGATACTTTAGGCTTTTTTTGGTGTAGAGTTAAGGTAACCCACATATCCTCTGCGGATGAACACCACTCACACATGCCAGTGGCTGCTAATTCCCGTCTTACGGCAATTAGCACACCACCTCCTAGAGCTTGATTAGTGTTTTTATAATTTCTATCGCGTCTCCACACGACATACCTACCGTCAAATAACTCGGAATCTGCGATACTATCAACTAGCCATGTTTCGGATATACAAATTATGTCGAAACTATTAATGTACACGTTTCTAAGAAAATCAAATGTTTTAGTCCGCAATCCTCGCACGTTCTGATAATAAACACTAATAGGCGCCATCGTAATTTAACGTTATTAGCATTACTATAAGCAAAAAGATAAAAATAGCAGGTGCATTCAACTTAATATAGAAAAAACGCCGGTCATTGTAGATAAGAAATAATAACAGGGAACAGTCATTTTGAGCTGTATGCAATTGTACATTAAGTCTAAAATAGCGATATCCTATCTTAGTAATAAAAATAGAAATATATTTTTCTTTAATAAAATGCATCCTAAATGATAGGCAAGAATCGACATTAATCTCATAGCAATAGCGTATATTATTTCTATAGCATAAAAATATTGAATGGTCGTCTTTCACTAATGAGCGAACAAAAGGCCGGCAGCTAATAATTGCAAGTAAAAAATAGGTACCTGTGGTTCTCAAACTATGTAAGTCAGAGTGTTGGTAAACGATGCCAGAGAATCGACATGATGAATTACTTAAAAAAACTTTTTTAAATCATTTTCCGTTGAAATACGGTGTTTAGGCGAAGTTTGATTCTTCCTCAAAAATATTTTACATCCAGTAACCCACACAAATTCAAAGCCTCTTTCCTTGGCGAAGGACTTAGTTTTGTTCAGTAATAATTTATTTTCTAGCGTTAGATGGTCGTTGACATATATTCTGCTGTTGCCCTTTAGACCCAGGTCACCTGTGTTCAACGTTTTTAATTTTCTCGCAGCTGCCACAAAGTCGTTCTTCGTGTAACTATTAAGTAGTGAGCATATTATATTTTTCATATTAGTATCATTTCTCATTGGTACTCTCGCTATGTAGTTTATTTTCTCTTTAGGAATTTGGCAGTTAATAATTTTACCAAGTTTTTCAACTATCTCAAATAGGTTTTCTCCGTCGGAATAGGGCACACCTTTGATTTCTACATTGTTCATACGAGACCTCTGCTCACTTTCGCGTTGGTGCACTTCTAACTTGATGCAGCGCGTTTGTAACATTGTGAATTCTTCTTTCATCGTTTTCAAAGAATTCAATTCTACCTCGATAGTCGATACCTTGGTTTCTAAAGTTTCTGTCGAACGTTGCGTAAATTCAAGAGAAGATTTCAACTCCAAGAACTCTGTTTTGATGGTTTTAAGTTCAACAATTTCTGCTTGTAAAGCTTTTAAGTTCTCCATTAGCGCCGGCAGTGCTTCCATTTGTGCAGATAGCCGTTTTAGGTCCGCGAGGATGCAATCTGTATCTTTCTTCGCAGCATTAGGTCGTGGGCTGGGTCCTACCTTGGTCCTACAGTCACCGCATTTCCAAGTGTTTCTTCTGTCTTCACCCATTTTTCTCCAGCCTGCTTCGGTCAAGCCCGAACAAGGAATATCAAACTGGTCCATGCACATAGAACACGTAACACCATCCCTTACTTCAGCATTGCAGCGCTTGCAAGTTGCCATTATTGAGAATTAAAAAAAAAACTTTGAGATACGCAGTCAGTAGATTTATAACTTGTAGCTAGTAGCAACAATGTTATGCGCGCGGTAGGTTTGCCGTCTACCGACGTACTACGTACTGATAGACTAATAATGGCATTTGCTTAACCATGGAGAGGCCTTCATAGTGCAAAGTAGGTAGATAGGTTTTTCACTAGTGTTTTGAATAAATCAAGGAATTAAACATGTCCAATAGTTAATGGCAACGCGTTCCAGAGCCGAGCTTCCTCAACAGTTAAAAAAATATTAAAATAATTCGTTTTTAAGGTAAGGGGGTCGCAACATTAAAGAAAATGCTGTATAAAAGACACAAAATATGTGCATTCCGGCGAAGACGTATACGTCGGTACGTGGCGTACCTATATACCAACGTATATATATAATGAGTACTCATATCTCACCTTATATTCATTATCGCTTTAAGCGCAAACCCATTAAGAATAAGAAACTTTCCAAACAATAAAATTAAAAAGAAGAAGAGGTTTTGAAGTCAGTCCATAAAAAACTTGTTTAAAATATCAGCGTATTGAACTTCATATGTATAATGGGTACGTATAGCCCATTCGGGGCTCTACCGGCTAAGTCAACGAACATCATTTTCGGGAATGGCGTTCAAATAAATAAAGGTTAAAAATGACTAAATCAATCGTTAAATCAGCTTCAACGTTGACAATCGATTCCGGACCATTTATGACGTCACATGTGGTCATGGAAGCCTATGTAACGATTGATTAAGTAATTTTTAACCTTTATTTATTTGAACGCCATTCACGAAAACGGCGTTTGGCGACATAACCGGTAGAGCTCCTGATCGTCATTATGCTTTAAGCGCAAACCCATTAAATTTAACAAATTTTCTTAATACCGTACCGACGGTCACCGTAGCCTAGTTGGTAGTGCTCCTGCCTACGAAGCTGGTTGTCCTGGGTTCGGTTCCCAGTAAGTGTAAATATTTGTGTGCTGAGCACGAATATTTTTTTCTGAGTCATGGATGTTTTCTATGTATTTTAAGTATCTATGTAAGTATGTATATCGCCGCCTGGTACCCATAGTAGAAGCTTTGCTTAGTTTGGGGCTAGGATGATCTGTGTGACATTGTCCCCTAGATAATATATATTAATAATAAAATAAGTTTTAAGTCAGAATAAAAATACTTGTTTAAAATATCAGCGTATTGAACTTCTCCTACAAATATTAACCACTGCCCGCAGGATTAAATAAATAACTTAACCTAGCAGACTCATTTAAAACCATTAGCGACTATCGAGTGATCCACGCAGCGGACTCAGCGTGTAAACAACGACAGAGCCATACACCGGCCAAATTAAGTTGGCCGGCATAAAAAACATAAATGTTTATTAAAGTACAGAAACCTGGCATGAGACTGTAATTCAGGATTTAATGCCACGCCAGTGACTGGCCGTAACGAATAAAAAGAGAGGGGACAGAGTCCATTAAATGCAAAAGGGTTCTGTATATTGTTTTATTAGATTACATTCATGATACAAATAATAAAAATGCACTGGGTAAATGAATCCCTAATTAATTGTCGTACGATACTTTACAAACGTATAATTGACGTACACAAAGTACATCCAGACTCAGAACAACTATTTATGGGTCGTTTAAATACATAGTTGCTTTGCGCGGGAATCGAAGCCGGGACATGAAGTGGCGATGCGATTTAACCACGACTTAACCACTACGTGCCGTGAGTCAAAAATCATCAATCATCAATTTATTTCATTTTATTTTTATTTAAAACTTTAGCACAACGATGTACAAGGCGGACTTAATGCCAGAGGCATTCTCTACCAGTCAACCTTAGGGTGATGCAGAGAAAAACTTGGTAGGTGCACTGTAAATTGTAATATGTGTAGGTAAAAATCCTATACTAATATACAAGATGTGTACTGACATAAAAAAAAAAAAATACTTATTACATAAACTAATATATATTTATAAATAAATATAAGTATAAGCATATATAAATATATACCTATATATGTATCTATAATCTATCATTATTTTAATTAATTTGAGTAGTTAACATATAAACATGCGGCTGTTTTCCAGAGAGGGCAGTTGGCATGGTTGGTAAATTGGTAGAGGTTGTGGGTTCGTTCCACCCAGGACAGATATTTGTGTGCATGAACATGTCTGTTTGTCTTGAGTCTGGGTGTAATTTACTATATAAAAATAGGTAAGTCGGGTTTTTCTTCCTGACGCTATAACTCCAGAACGCACGAACCGATTTCCACGGTTTCTCGGTCGATTCGTTGGAAAGGTCTTGGGCTCCGTGAGGTTTATAGCAAAGAAAATTTATAAAATTTAACGCGAGTAACACCGCGGGGCACAGCTAGTTATCTATATACTAACTACAAAAGAAAAGTAGTATATTATTATGTAGTACCTATATCAGTTATCTGGGTTCCATAATACAGGCTATGCTTAGTTTGGGATCAGATGGCTGAGTGTAAATAATGTCCCAGTATATTATTTTTATTATTTACATGCACGCTGTTTAGAGTACTTCTAAGCTGGCGTTTCTTCAGAACATCTCCAATTTGGTCAGAGAATATTCGACGAGGTTACATTACATGTACATTCACACTGAGCAGTTATACTTCTAAGTACTAGTTAACATATTATAATTAATTGTGAACATTAATAAACAACAAACACACGGCTAAATTTGCAAGGTCGAAAAACTTGCGCGGTTTACATAAGTATCTAAAATAGCTTAGCAACGTAAATAATACCCAAAAAGCCATTAAGTTTCTCATATAAGTTAACAATCTGTGCAAAGTGAGTGATTAAGTTCTAGTTAATGTAGCATGTTACTTTAAGATGCATCATGCTACATTAAGACTGTTACGTTTGGTTACATTTCTAAATAAGGATAGTTAAATACCTAGTATATTGTAACTAGTATGATATACTTTGTACAGCTGGATAGATATCCGTGGACCTCACAGGTGGGCGCTATCAGAATATGAGCGCACACAATATTGGGACGGCCAATGGTGAATTAGATGCCTTTCACCTCGAACAGACTATTCCTATTATAACCTTTTCAATATGTATTTTTCTGTTATTTTATCATTTGGTTGTTATGTCTGTCCTGGTAATAAAGAAATTATTTTGTTCATATGTTTTTGACAGAAATAGTTTCCTGTATCGTGGGAGGCTTTAAATAAAATAAAATAAAAAAAGTTTTTATTCACGTAGACTTTAAAAAAGCGCTTGTAAATAGTCAGAACATATTCGTAATAATAATAATAATAACTTCAACTTTCAGATTCCATTGACCTTAGGTCCCTCTGCGAGACCGAGACTTATAGATACTTGGGTATGACGGAGGCATTGGGCATCAATGATACTGATGTAAAACAGTCATTGCGGGAACGCTTTCTGTCCCGCCTTAAAAAAGTTCTGAAAAGTCTTTTAACAGGTGGAAACAAGGTGCGTGCCTTCAATGGCTGGGTTATGCCAGTGTTGATGTACTCCTTCGGCATACTCAAGTGGACCCAAGCTGAATTAGAACTCTACTGTTAACTTCATACCGCATGCATCATCCTCGTTCATCGGTGATGAGGCTGTACATCCCGCGGAAGTGTGGGGGTCGAGGCTTTATAAACGCCAAGAACCTACATAACCGCGAGGTGTGTAGCCTCAGGGAGTACTTTCTCCGCACCGCTGCTGCCACGGGGGGTATGCATGCGGAGGTGGTTGTTGTAGATAAAGGCCTAACCCCGCTGTCAATGGCAAAAGGAAACTGGCGTAAACCTGTGGTACTTAGCACTGATGATCGCAGGACAGTGTGGCAGGGCAAGGAGTTACATGGCAGGTTTTATCGTGCTCTTCACGCACCCGATGTGGATCTGCTTGCATCTGTGGCTTGGCTACGATGCGGTGAACTATTTGCTGAGACTGAGGGTTTTGTCTGTGCAATTATGGATGAAGTTATGATGACGAAAAACTACCGGAGATATATTCTAAAAGATGGCACAAACGATGTTTGTCGAGCATGTCATCGCCCCGGTGAATCCCTCAGACATATTGTCTCCGGTTGTTCTCGACTAGCAAATGGTGAATATTTGCACAGACACAACCTCGTAGCCAGGATTATTCATCAACAACTTGCTCTGCGACATGGCCTTGTAGCTTCAGAGGTGCCTTATTACAGGTATGCACCTGCGCCAGTTCTGGATAATGGTACTATCACGTTATACTGGGATCGATCTATCATTACAGACAGGACTGTGATTGCCAACAAACCTGATATTGTAATGATAGATCGACAAAAACGCTGCACAGTGATGGTTGATGTTACCATCCCGCATGATGAAAATCTTTTGAAGGCTGAAAAAGAAAAAGAAATTAAATATTTGGATCTTGCGCGGGAGATTGTCAGCATGTGGGATGTTGACTCAGCTATCATTGTACCGATAGTCGTTTCTGCTAATGGATTAATAGCAAAGAGCCTCGAAAAACACCTAAAGAGGCTGACGCTAGGCGGTTGGGTCAAGAACAAGATCCAAAAAGCGGTGCCTTTGGACACAGCTCGCATTGTCAGGAGGTTCCTGTCTCTAGAGTCGTAACCTCCGGTAGCATAGACCCTGTTCCTGCTACCGGTTGCAAATCCTATTTTTTATATTTTAAAATGTATATTTCTGTTTTTTATATATTTTAAAATGTATTTAATAAGAAATATATATGAATAAATGATAATAATAATAATACATTGTTTAATATATAAATAATTTATAATTATTTCTAGGTACATATAGATATTTAGGTACACGGATTGTAGGAAATAATTTACAATAAGATTTATTTTATAACAGTAACGATATTTAACTAACTTAAATTAAGTTATTGTCAAGGATCCTGTGTAGGTTTAATTATCAAAATTTTAAATTTTAGCTATATTTTTACTACATATTGTCGTGTACTTAACAAACATAGGTACATTACAATTAGAACACTAATCACATCCAAACTCAGAACAGCTATATATTATTATGGCTCACATAAATAGTGTTTCTAAATAGAGATTGAACCCCAAACACGTGGATTGTCGCTACAATCCACGTGTTTGGGCAAGGCAGCTAAACCACTGCCTTAAACATTGTTTATGACACGTGGTTATTAAAATCCAAATGTATGCAATTACTATACTAATAGAGGCGAGTGTGGGTTCAAGCCTCTTCAAGGCTGGGGGGCAACTCTTGTGGGGTTTGAACATCGACTCTGGTCGAATACTGACGGGGAAATGTATGAGAACGTCATTAATAATATCCTGGGACATTATTTACACACGGCCATCTGATCCCAAACTAAGCAGAGCTTGTACTATGGAAACCAGATAACTGATATACTACATATACAACTTTTTTTTTGTAAATACATACTTATATAGATTAATTACACCCAGACTCAGGACAAACAGACATGTTCATGCACACAAATATCTGCCCTAGGTGGGAATCGAACCCACATACTGCGGCGTGAAAAGCAAGCATTTTGCCAACAACGCCAATAAGCCCGTCATTGCTTGTTAGGGACGTATTATGAGACGCAGCTGCCGGTTTTCTGGAAGATATTCCCTCAGGTCTACGCCCTCCATGGTATTCATATTCATATCATTTATTTGCATTCCACAATGTGAACTTAGGTGGCAAACATTAGGCTTATAGCTAGGAGCATTATGGACCCTGTCGGGCACAGCAAATTTATAAACATATACATCGGTAAATTATTATTGTTCGTAAATTATTAAGGAACTAATTGAGTCTTCCATTCCATATGACCACTTTACATTTATATATTTATACATTACACTAGCATATTATTATTTAACTATCATGTCATTCATTCCCTTCCCCCCGGACCTCGATATCGAGCAGACGTGTGCGAAGTTGCGCTAATTTTATTTGATATTTTTAATTTTTATTTAATAAATTCACAAAATAAAGTGTCTTAAATTAAGAGCAGTACTAGGAGTGCATCACGTTCCAAGAGTAGTATCTACACTACTACGAGGACCGACCCCGACCCCGCCTACTTAGAAGATAACGAAGCGCCCCGCCCACTGCTGCGCTCACGTTGGTCAATGCGCGTGAGTCGCCGTCGGTACTGGTGAAAGCTTCTAGCCTGCGGACAAATAGGAACGCGGTACTTCCCCGGCGGGCTCCATTGCTACTGCGAACACGTGAGTCACTCGCCTGTTGCTTGCAAAAGCACACCTTGCTAGTTGCGCGTAGCGCTTATTTTTCAATGAAAGTCGGGCAGTAAAGCTGGGCGCCTGGTGTTTTTATTTCTAACGACTACTAAGCTGTTTTTTAACTACTACGGCAATGTTTCGCTCGCCGCAACAGGAGAATAAAGCTGCTTCGGATCTCGAATCGAACGACTGCGGCGAAGAGGAGCCCAGTCAACCAACTGTTCCAAAGAAAAAAACTACACGCCGTGTTAACCGCCAACCCAACCCACCAGGTGACAATAACGATTCCATGTCTGCCTTTAGAAGTGAAATGCGAGATTTATTCGAGAAATTCCAGGCGTCTCAAAAGGCAAGCTTTGACAAACTTTTAAATGAAACCAAGTCTCAAACATCACTCTTTAATAAATTCAAGGAAGGTATTGATACGTCACTACAATATATGTCCCAGCAGCTTACATCTATTGAAGGTAAAATAAAGGATTTAGAGGATCAGCGGAAAACTCTCATGTCTCAGATTACGAATATTGAGGAAAAATGTGATTACCTTGAGAAAAACTCTAAGAAAACTAGTATTGAAATTAACTATATACCCAAGGTAGCAAAAGAGAACACCGATATGCTTTTCACTTACATCAAGTGCCTCTCTAAAAGCTTGAATATTGAACTCCAATGCTGTGACTTACGCGATGTGTATCGCATACCTAACCGCAAAGATCCAGAAAAATCAACTGTCATCGTGGAACTGTCTAACATGTTAATTAAAAATAAAATTCTGAATTCCGCACGTAAATTTAACAAGGCAGGCAAATTAAATATGAGTCATATAGGTATTGAAAATAACACTTCCCCGATATTTATTTCCGAATCACTCACTATAAAAACAAGGCGATTGCATTTTCTTGCAAGGGATTTTGCAAGAACTTTTAACTATAAATATTGCTGGACAGCAAATGGGAATGTATACCTTAAACAAAAAGATGGCTCTTCGTATATATTAATTAAGAGTGAAGCTCAATTTCATGATTTAAAACTTACCAAGTGACTAGTTGATTTAATAGGAAAGTCACTATTATTAATAAGAAAACTGTTGAAAACCAACAATTTGCTTTGTTTCTGTTATTTAAGTCGTGTTTACTTTGCTGTTAATTATTGCAACTACACATTGTCTTTATACATGTATACTCACTCTTTTGAACATGGTACTCTCATACACTCACTTTTTATTTATTCATACATTGATTTCGTACGTATTAACTCTTATTGTTTGCTTTTATGTATGTATATTCTTTATTTGTATAGATTAAGGTTTTTAATACACATTCCTTTAATATTAACATGGCTAGTAATAAACATAAGTAAAATATGGTATTATAATGGCAATACGGCACGCGTAGAGACCAATCACGATCAAAATGCTTGCGGATAAACAGCTTATTGAAGATATCGATAGCACGTCTTTGATGACTAATTTTGAGGTTTTTCAGCCTGAACTATGTAAAACATATCTTAATCACAATCAAAGCAAACTAACAATACTATCCCAAAACATTCGTAGTATAAAGAAAAACTACGATTTATTACTTTTGTTTCTGCATCGTCTACAATTTAAGCCAGACCTGATCGTGCTCACTGAGTGCTGGTTGGATGACCTTTTTACCATTCTGCCGATTGAGGGGTATAACTGTAACTATTCCAAGAAGTATTTGAATAAAAACGACGGCATAGTGTTATATTCTAAATTAGGTCTCGATATAACAGTAACTGAACCTCTATCTAATGACTCCAACTGCTTAGTAGTAGATGTTTCTCAGCACATTACAATTATTGCTATGTATCGGTCACCATCTTTTTATAACATCGATAATTTTTTGAAGTCATTAGAAAATCTCTTTGCAACTTCTAATACTCAACATTGTATATTGGTCGGCGATATTAATCTAGACATAAAAAGCTCTTCTGATGACCCTAGGGCTGAGGAATATCTTGAACTCACAGCTCACTATGGTTTTATACCAGGCCATAACATCCCAACCAGAGGTCCAAACTGTTTAGATCATTGTTTGATAAAATCTCATCTCAGCTCGGTGACGATTGTCTGCCATACGGATATGACCGATCATAGCTCTGTTTTGTGCAGCATTAGTACACCATCACAGAAAGTAAATTCTACTAAGATACATACCAGAACAAACACAACAGGCTTAATTAATTACCTCAAAAATTTTGAATGGAGCCCCTTCTACTCTTTGAAAGATGTCAATGAAGCTACAAAATGCCTTTTAACTATTATTAATGAAGCATTGACTCATAATAAATTCACACGTAAGCTTCGTAGCTCTGAAGTAATATATAAAGAATGGATGACGCCAGGTCTCCTCAAATGCATCAGAAAACGTGATAATCTTCATATTAAAGCCAAAAAGACTCCTACGGATTTAAAACTCCAGAGTGAATATAAACTTTATAGAAACTTTTGCGTAAATATTCTACATGAAGAAAAATCTAAACATGACAAGAAAAAACTGATTGACAATAAGGGCAATAGCAAGAAAATCTGGGAAACTGTTAAATCTATCTGCCACATAAATAAAAGTTCCAATAACAGTGACGATCTGTTGAAAATAAATAAAAATAGTCCCGTGGATTCTCTAAATTTAGTAAATCAATACTTTACTTCCGTAGGCAAACAACTGGCAAATACGTTGCTAAATAAAATAGGACAGACTGAGACTCAACTAGCCCAAAACTCTAAAAGTACTGTCAACAACTCACCTGGTTCCTTATTTCTAAGCCCCACAGACGAAGTAGAAATTATTAAAATAATTGATTCGTTAAAATCTAGTGCTGCCTTAGGTTATGACAATCTAAGTAATAATATTCTTAAGCAAGCAAAATATGTACTCGCAAGTCCTTTGGCACATATCTGCAACTTGAGCATATCTACAGGAACGATTCCCTCGGATCTTAAGGTAGCTGAAGTCATTCCCATCTTTAAGGGAGGGGACTCTCAGAAACCTTCTAATTATAGGCCTATCTCACTACTTAGTGTAGTATCTAAAATACTAGAAAAGGTAGTGAATGTGAGATTGCTCAATTACCTAGAAAATATTAATATTCTAGCCAAGAACCAATTTGGTTTTCGCCGTGGCAAGTCTACGGAGGATGCCGTCATTAAACTTGCTGACTTTGTCACGAATAAAATCGATGAAGGGGAAAAGTGTGTCGGTGTCTTCCTGGACCTTGCTAAGGCATTCGATACCGTTTCTCGGCCTATACTTTTAAGGAAACTTGAAAGAATTGGGATTAGAGGAGTGGCATTAGAATGGTTTCGGTCATACCTTGTTAACAGGCGGCAGAGGGTTCGTATAGGGCAATTCTTCAGTGAGTTGACCGATATTGAGTTTGGCGTGCCACAAGGAAGTATATTGGGACCTTCTTTATTTCTTCTTTACATCAACGACTTTTGCTCACTTAAACTTGTTAATGCGAAGATTTTTACATTTGCTGATGACACAGCAATTATTTTTCACGCTAAGACTTGGAATGAGGTCATCTGTGTAGCACAAAGGGGTCTAAAAGAATGCTCCCAATGGTTGATAGATAACCTCCTTACAGTAAATGTTAATAAATCTAAAGTGCTAGCGTTTAGAATATCCGATCGTTCAGCTCCCGATCAACCTATCAACATCTCGTTCCATACATGTGACCCATCTCATAATTTAAGTCACAAATGCAACTGCCCAGTACTAGAAAATGTTACCCACATAAAATATTTAGGTGTTTTAGTTGATGAACGATTGAGCTGGACATTCCAAATAGAAGCACTCTCTAAACGACTAAGAAAATTGTCACATATTTTCAAAAAATTAAATTCAGTCGCTGATTTAGAATGCATTCGGATGATCTACTTCAGTCTATGTGAAAGCATCATTAACTATTGCATTCCGGCTTGGGGAGGTGCTCACAAGACGCATCTACTGAGACTAGAAAGAAGTCAACGAGCTATTTTAAAAATAGCCTATCGAAAGCCATGGCGCTGTCCAACTGACACTCTTTACGCTGTTACAAAACATATACGAGTCAGACAGTTATTTATTACATCCACATTATTAAGGTTTCATAAAGACTCGATTAAACTGGCTCATCGCACGTACAGAAGACTAAAGTGGGACAGACCACATGTAAACTCTTCGTTTGCACGTCGATCTTTCAAATTTATTGGTCCATATCTATACACAAAACTATACATGAGAGACAATAGCGTGCCTAATTTGACCAAATTCCGATGTAAGAACATTATTTTGAAATGGTTGGAACCTAAAAACTATGCCGAAACTGAAAACTTGCTTGAGTTTGTCATTTAAATATATATTAAGAGAGCCATTAATAAATAATAGGAAAATTTTTAACGTATCTACATATGTATATACCTACTACATGTCATTTAGTTCTACATACATACATATATTAGTGTTCTATCGCATAACACACTTGTAACTTGTAACAATATTATAACAAATTATTTACTAATGTCTATAGTTGTTTCTATTGCAATATTGGGAAGAGACTGGACCTCACGACACAGGTTGATCCTAGTGTGAGGGCCAGAGAAAGATTGTTTATATGTATTATAGTTGTATATGTCAAATTGTGTCTGTAATTATGTACTATGTGTGTTGAATTGAAATAAATTATTCTTATTCTTATTCTTATTCAATAAAGAAAGACATTTTGCTTATTAACAGTAACAAGTTATATTTGTTCACACTAACACTCTATGGATTTATTTGTCCGCAATAAAAATTATACAATACAATACAATAAATAGTTGTTCTGAGTCTGGATGTAATCTGTGTCCGTCTTTTAGGTATATGTCTTTAAAGCGCCCCGCGACACAGTGATTTTATATCGCTTGTGTGAGAGTAGTCTTTAAATGAATATTAAATAATAATATCCAGGGAAAATATTCACACCCACTATCAAATCCCATATGAAGCAGAGTTTGTACTATGGAAATCAGATAACTGATAAACTACATATACTACTTTTCTTTTGTAAATACAATATTTATATAGATAATTACACCCACACACAGGACAAACAGACATGTTCATGCACACAAATATTAGGTCTTTACCTATGAAATTGCCGTTCTGCAGTACTGGCCATTTCAAATCAAAATATTTTTTGTTTGGCTAAGAATTCTAATTTCAAATTAATTTTATTTTAAAAACATGGATTCTTTTTTCCAAAAGTAGTCATTTCTTTATTGATTAGTGTTACATTTTCATCGCATTTCAATCTTTTTCGTCATCATGGATACGTTAAAAATTTGAGTAATTATGGAATATGAGTACCGTCGTGGCAGCAACGCGGCACAAGCGGCACGCAACATCAACGACGTTTACGGAGCTAACACTACAAACCAACGCACCACCTGTTATTGGTTTGCTCGCTTCCGTTCTGGAAATTTCGACCTGAAAAATGAACCTCGCGGTCGTCCGAAGACTTTGGTCGACAATGACGAATTAAAGGCGGTTGTGGAAGCTGATGATACACAATCTACGGCTGAATTAGCAGCAGCTTTCGACGTTAGCGTCAAAACAATATTGGTCCATTTGCGTCAAATTGGCAAGGTAAAAAAGCTTGACAAATGGGTGCCCCACGAACTCAATGATCGCCAGCGCGAAGTACGCGTCGAGACGTGCCTTGCACTGCTCAACAGACACACAAATGAAGGAATTTTGAACCGCATTGTTACCTGCGATGAAAAATGGATTCTGTTTGATAACCGCAAGCGCTCAGCAAGTTGGTTGGATCCTGGTTCAGCACCTAAACAATGCCCTAAACGAAAACTTACCCCTAGAAAAGTGATGGTCACTGTTTGGTGGTCTAGCGCCGGTGTGATTCATCACAGCTTCTTACCAAACGGGGTGAGCATTACTGCAGATGTGTACTGTGAAGAACTGAGCACAATGATGGAGAAGCTGGCGCATCTCCAACCAGCATTGGTCAATCGCTCGTCTCCGCTGCTCCTGCACGACAACGCGCGACCTCATACTGCACAGCAGACGGTCTCCAAGTTGCAAGAACTGGGGTTGGAAGCTCTCCGTCATCCGCCCTACTCACCAGACCTTGCGCCTACAGACTACTACTTTTTCCAGAATTTGGATAACTTCTTGGCGGGAAAAAAATTCAATACCCGAGAGGCAGTACAAAATGCCTTTGAAGAATTTGTTGCCTCCCGTCCAGCTGATTTCTTTAAGAAGGGCATCAATAAACTGCCACTGCGATGGCAAAGATGCATTGATTGCATGGGTGATTACTTCGATTAATACAAATAAAAAAATTCATGAAAAAAATTCGTTTAAATTTTTTCATACAAAACGGCAATTTCATAGGTAAAGACCTATTATCTGTCTTGGGTGGGAATCGGTCGTGGACCTCCGGCGTGAAAAGCATTGCCAACCACGCCAACAGGCTCTTCTAAGTACATCATCATCATCATATCAGCCGAAAGACGTCCACTGCTGGACAAAGAGCTCCCCCAAAGATCTCCACAATGGCCGGTATTGCGCAAACTGCGGTCACGTAAGACGGTAAAGGAAAATAATATCTTATTTTCCTAATTGACCTTATTGGCCTCCGACATGGTTTAACTACTGTTGCCTAATAGCTGCAACTGGGATAAGTAATAATAAAATAAAAAAGGATTGACAGTATAACGTGCGCTCCGAAGCACGGAGACGCTCAGAAATTAAACCAATTTGGCGGTCACCCATCTATGGACTGACCGCGAGCCTAGTTGCTTAACCTCGCCAATTACTTATGGAGTGGTGAGAGCTCTGGCTATTATTAATTACTTGCATCACGAGAGTATTTCAATCATCATCATCATCATATCAGCCGAAAGACGTCCACTGCTGTACAAAGGCCTCCCCCAAAGATCTCCACAATTGCCGGTCTTGTGCTATTCGCATCCAGCAGTTTCCAGCGACCCGCACAAGATCATCGGTCCATCTTGTAGGGGGCCTGCCCACGCTGCGTCTTCCGGTTCGTGGTCGCCACTCGAGAACCTTTCTGCCCCAACGGCCGTCGGCTCTACGAGCTATGTGCCCTACCCACTGCCACTTCAGCTTGGCAATTCTTCGGGCTATGTCGGTGACTTTGGTTCGCCTGCGGATTTCGACATTTCTGATGCGATCCCGCAGGGAAACTCCAAGCATAGCCCTCTCCATTGCTCTTTGGGTGACCTTGAGCCTTCTAATAAGGCCCATAGTGAGCGACCACGTCTCTGTTCCGTATGTCATCACTGGCAACACACACTGGTCGAAGACTTTCGACTTGAGACACTGCGGTATTTTGGACGAGAAGATGTTACGTAGCTTCCCGAACGCTGCCCATCCGAGTTGGATTCTACGATTGACCTCCTTCTCGAAGTTGGACCTACCTAGTTGGATGGTCTGTCCTAGGTAAATATAGTTCTCTACAACTTCGTGTGCAGAGTCACCAACTTTCAATTGAGTGGATGCAACATGGACGTTTGACATGATTTTCGTCTTATCCATGTTCATTTTCAGACCCACTTGTTGAGAGACTCTGCTGAGGTCATCGAGCATTGTACCGAGGTCTTCCATGGTCTCAGCCATGACTACGATATCATCGGCAAATCGAAGGTGAGTGATGTACTCGCCATTGACATTGATGCCAAAGCCTTTCCAGTCCAGAAGCTTGAAGACGTCTTCCAATGCAGCGGTGAACAGTTTCGGAGATATATCTCAATATCATTTTTGAAGACCTATCCATAGACACCCCTTTTTACGATGAGAAAAAAATTGTCCGTTTCAGTTCTATGTATGAAGACCCCCCAAAATTATTGTTATTTTTCTATTTTTATGTAAAAATCTTAATGTGGTTTACCGAATAAGTCTACTTACCAAGTTTCAACAGTACAGCTCTTATAGTTTCGGAAAAAAGTGGCTGTGACATACGGACGGACAGACAGACAGACAGACAGACGGACAGACAGACGGACAGACAGACAGACAGACGGACAGACAGACCGACAGACAGACATGACGAATCTATAAGGGTTCCGTTTTTTGCCATTTGGCTACGGAACCCTAATATAGAGAAATCGAGATACTCCTCCGTTTAGGCAGTCGGTTACCAAGAATAAACAATATAAACCTAACTTTTATGATGACACTAAACATCTATTAAAAGTCTTCCATTAAACAAGACTTGATTAGAATTCCAACCGTTATACCGTAGATCAATAACATTTTACAGCCGACTACTTCCAGTCTATTTGCGAAGAACAAACGTTAAACTCAATCACCAGTTCTATGCCAAACCCTTTTAAAATGTCATTAAATAGCTATAAGCTTTATAAATAGAATAGTAATTGAATACAACGGCCATAATCGCCTTAGCTATAAATGATTTGCTGCTTTTCTGCCACCAAATAACGAGTTTAATAGTCCAGTTAATAAAACGAAATTAACGAAACGTAAAATTACTGTATAATATTTTGTAGCATTTTTTTATGACAGTAGGTGGTAATACTAACTCTCTTAAAGGATTAAAATACTTAAAAGTTTTACTTTGCCGTATTTATTTTTTGTGAATATTTTTTTTCGAATTCTTATATATTACGTTTTTGTTAGGGGAGTTATTGAAAAGAGTATTTTGCGTTGAAAATAAGATGTGGTTAATAGTGTACAGTTACTATTTACCACATATACATAGTGTATTCGTTAAACTGGTTAAATCTTACTTATAATATCATAAACGTGAAAGCTTGTAAGTATGGATGGATGTTTGTTAGTCTTTCACGTATAAACTACTAAATGGATTTTAATGAAACTTTACAATAATATATATTATACATCAGAATAACACATACGTTACAATTTTTAAAGATATTGTGTGAATTGTCAAAAATATGATGATAAGTGTCAAGTAAGTAGGAAACAATCTACCATCTGCGAACTATGCCGGCGTGCACTGCCAAAATCGCTAGAGGTACACATCCTAGTAATATTATAAATGCGAAAGTTTGTGAGTATAGAATCAGATGTATGTATGGATGTATGTTTGTAAGTCTTTTATGCCGAAACTACTTTAACGCGGATGAAACCGCGGGGCCTAGCTAGTATACTATATATAGAATCCAGCCCACTGTGTGGCTTAAAGGGAAGTACATATTATTATGTACCAAGCACGCCTTATGTACCAACCATTATGTACCAACCAGCCGAGAAATAAAAATAAAAAATTGTAGATTTTATTCCGCTTTTATATAGGTGGTATTTTTTATTCTTTTTTCAATTATTTGATGAAATCATATTAACATAAACGTAGTATTTAATTTTGACTGGACTATTAATAAACTCTGCGGATCAAAGTGTTTGATGAAGGGTTTAATTGCGGAAGAGGGTATTTGCAGACGGTACAAATTAACATCCCTTGTTTCTTCTCTATCTTCCTCAATAAACTATCATTAAATTAATCACGATCTATGGACAGTAAACTTTCTGTGATGACATTTATTATATAACATTCTATTCCTACCAAATTTGAATTTACACATAAATCGTGATGCCAAATGCTTTCACTCATAATAGCTGTAAAAAGTCCAATGCTGGACAAAAGACCCCCCAAGAATCATCTTAGTGGAATATGCCATAATCAAAACGCTTGGCAGAAGTACGCAGTATGAAGGTCATAGTACACAGAGAGACGCTGCTCCCGTCTTCTGGTAGATATTCCCTCTGGTCTCCCCGCGGAATGAGATGGGGTGATGATATTCTGATATTCTCCGTCGTTACCATACCACACCTGTTTGTCTTGAGTCTGGCTGTAATCTATACATATAATAAAATCGTAGGAAAGTCAAAACTGTACATTGAATATATTTTTAAAGGATACTTGGGGCGTGACCTACAATCGACATCGAAGCCAAAAATTCTTAAAACTATATTTTTGGCTTCGATGTCGATTGTAGGTCACGCCCCAAGTATCCTTTAAAAATATATTCATGCAAAATTTGAAGTAAATCCATGCAGTACTTTTTGAGTTTAGCCAGGACATATCCTGGCTAAACTCAAAAAGAACTGCATGGATTTACTTCAAATTTTGCATGAATTTTACTAAGAGGCCGGGTCAACATATAGGCTACATATTATTACGCTATCACCTACGGGGTACGAGCTGTGATAATTTATAAAGTTTAACGCGGGTAAAACCGCGGGACACAGTTAGTTATCTATATAAGTAAGTATTTACCAAAGAAAAAGAAGTATGGTTCCTATAGTACAAGCTCTGTTTAGTTTGGAATCAGATGGCCGTGCGTAAATAATGTCGTAGGCTGGTATTATTATATTATGATTTTCTCATTTTGAGCTAGCCTAGCTGCTTAAACATACCGATCACTTACCAGCCGGTAAGAGCGACTGACTGTAATGAAAGTATGTTGTAGTCGATTGTACATATTATGTGTTTTATAAATGAATATACTTCTATTTCCCATTATTAACTAGATTTTAGAGCAAAAATTCTACATCGACTTATCTAATTCTACTCATATTATAAATGCGAATGTATGGCTGTTTCTTACTCTTTCGCGCAAAAACTACTGAACGGATTTTTAAGAAACTTTGTAGTAATATAGTTTTGTATCCAAATAATATATAGGCTATAAAACAAATAAATAGAGAAGCAAGGAGCTGGTAAAAAGTCATAAATGCAGAAAAGGACACATAGAGACGCCACGTCTCTCCGCAGGGCAAGAGGACCAAGCAAACAGTGGGACCCCCGTCGTCAACGAAAATTTGAGCTGCAAAACGTTGAATGCGATTAATAGGAAGAAGTTGATACTGTGGTGCCTCGGCCCAGAGATGGCAGCAGTATTTCATATGCGGCTGTATTTGTGTCTTATATAATTGGAGGCGACGGACGGGCCCATGTAAAGTATTACCCTGCGAAGGACAAATTCATTTATTTATTTTATTTAATCATTAATGTACACACGGAAAAGGAATACAGAAAATAACATGTACAAAGGTACTGCTTATTTCAGTGAAATTTCTTCCAGCAGACCCGCGAGAGGAGAAATTAAAAGAAATATAACATAGCGTGTGTAGTTTCTAGTAATACATATATACATACACTACATGCTAATATACATAAATACTAGTAAAGTACAAAGATAAATATCTATATACACACATATACATACAACTAGGATGAGGAAGAGAGAACATATGCTTTGACACGATTTTTAAATATTGAAACTGTTTTACATTGGCGAATGTTAGGGGGAAGATAATTCTTCAACCTGACCACATGAACCGTATAGGAGTTGGAGTAAAAATCAGTTTTATGTTGAGGGATAAGGAGAAGAGATCGACGATGGGATCTGCAGGGAGCATCGGAACAATGAAGATAGGAAAAACGGTCCCGTAGGTAGGAAGGGGATAAGGGATTGTGAAGGATATTGAAGAGGAGACACAATATACGAGTATTCCTGCGAAGTCGAACGGGTAGCCACTTGAGATCCTTGCGAAAATTGGAGACATGATCATATTTCTTAAGACCGAATATAAAACGAATGCAGAGATTCCATTCCATCCAGACTTTACGACCATTCTGCTGATTAGGTTGCCATCATCATCAGCCTGATGTCATCCACTGCTGGGTATATGCCTCCCCCAAAGACTTATATAACGCTGCCAATTGCAGTGGTTTGCTGTAGTCGCCGCGCCTGGCATGCGAGTTCGCGACCTCAGTTCGGTGTAAGCTAGTACACAGGTGGCGCTGCTGCTCGACTACCTGGTGTATCCTTTAGTAGCCTTTTGTGACACTCACGGGATGGTAAACGAACAGCACAATCAGCACTATAATATTCGTATTTAATTTCCAATAAAGTTCAATTACCCGGCAAACATTTCCAACGGCCGCCTTTTATCAGAACCAATTAAAAACAACAAACAAAATACGAAAACAAATGAAAACGAAAACAACAGACAGAGAAACAACAAAAAAAAATATAATCGGGCATCGAACGCTCCCAATTTAATTAGTATCAATATCATAGGAAACCACATTTCCACAGTGTATCTGTAACAGTGGGCAAGTTAACTGGTGAAACTTGGGCCATCTAGACAAACTTCTACTAACTTTGTTCAAAAGATATAATTTCATCTATTCAATTTGACTGCATGAGTGGCGCAGTGGTTCGCTACTTCCACGATGTCCTCGTGTTTTGGGTTCCTTCCTCTCACCGGTCAATTATTTGTGTGACTTAACTAGATAGAGCCTGTACTATGGTCATCAGATAACTGATTAACATACATATATTGCTAATTTCCTACATATTATTATAGATAATTTACACCGTGACACAGAACAAATACATCGTGGTTATTACACAAAAAATTGTCCTGTGTCTAAATTGAACCCATGACTATGCCTCAGCTGTCAGGTTTACTAAACACATTATTTATAAGATGATCAATACAATAACAATAGGGCCTAAATTTTAAATTTAAGAATTGTCGAAATATGTGACATACCAATTTAAGTAATGGAATCAGCGGAAATCCATAACAATCAAAATACAAAATCAATATGTAGTGTTAATTCCGCTAATTGTCAGTTTAATCATGCCGGGATGCAATTTGCACCGCCCTCCCGCCCGCAAAAATGTGTACATGCAAGAAGGGCGGGCAAATTGCATCCCGGCATGATTAAACTGACAATTAGCAGAATTAACGCTACATATTGATTTTGTATTTTGATATCAATTTAAATAAAATCTTATAAACAAACAATTCAATCAAACAAATAATAATAATAATAATAATAAGTACACTTTATTGCGTCATATAGAATACATCATTAAAATAAATAATAGTAATGTTCATGCAATAGGCGGCCTTATCGCTAAGAGCGATCTCTTCCAGGCAACCATTCAGTTGGATGAACCAAAATTTATTTGGATATTAAAAGGGGTATAAGATAGTGTACAGAACAGAAAGGAAATTAGATAACCTACAAAATTGCATAATGAATACGTATAAACTAAATACACATACACAAAGTATATATGAGTAGATAATATTAATACATAAACAAATTTACATATATATAAATATATATAGAAATATAGAAACGAACTAAATGCAGCAATTATATTATTAATTACTGAGTTTAAGATAAAACTCTTTCACCTTATTTCTAAAACTGTAAAGAGACTGTGCTGATCTAATGTGTACAGGTAGAGCATTCCATAGACGGGCAGCTTGGATAGTAAACGATTTATCCGTAAAAGTTGTTGTATGTAACGGTATTTTCAGTCGCAGATTTTCTGATGAACGCAGGGACCGCGAGTGTGTTGTGTGAAGGAACTTAAAACGTTCTTTAAGGTAGAAAGGAGTTGATGGATTGAACAGGATCCTGTAAAGAAGACAAAGAATGTGAGTATTCCGGCGAAAGCGAATAGGTAGCCACTTGAGCTTAGTACGAAATTCGGAGACGTGATCATACTTACGTAAACCAAATATGAATCGTATACAAAAATTTTGAAGTCGCTCAAGTTTATCTAGTTGTTCCTCCGTGAGATCAAGATAGCTGGTGTCGGCATAGTCAAGAATGGGGAGAAGAAGAGACTGGGCAAGAGCAATTTTGGTGGCAGTAGGAAGAAAGTTACGAAGGCGTCGCAGGTAGCTGGCTGATGCGAATAATTTCCTGCTGAGTTCTTGAAGTTGCGGACCCCAAGACAGAGTGTTATCAATATAAATCCCCAAATTTTTTACCTTTTTAGCGTAAGGTATAATAATCCCATCAAAGGTAACTTGTGGAGTTTGGCGCCAGTCGATTCTTGAAAACTTTCGAGAGCTGCCGATTACAATGACTTGAGACTTCACTGGATTCACCTTCAAGCCATATCTCATGCTCCACTTACTGATGCGAGACAAATCTGCGTTAATTATTTCAATGGCTTCCGACAACTTTTCAGGTGGTGCCTGAGAGTAAATCTGAAGATCATCTGCGTAAAGGTGGTATGAGGGAGTCAATTGATCAGATATAGCATTGATAAATATTGCGAAAAGTAACGGAGATAAAACGCCACCCTGTGGCACGCCGGCATTGGTGCAACACCAAGAAGAGAAAGTGTCTTCTATGCGAACACGCTGTCGACGGCCAAACAGGTAACTGCGAAACCAGTCAATTGCCGTTGGAGATATGTTAAGAGAACGAAGAATGGCCAGCAGGATATCAAAATCGACAGTGTTAAAGGCATTGGTAAAATCTAACAATGCAAGCACTGTAAGATTTCCATTTTCCATGCCAGACCTTATATCTTCCGTAACATTGATCAGAGATGTGGTAGTACTATGACCTGGACGAAAACCGGATTGGAAAGGATTGAGGAGATTGTTCTTGTTAAGGAAGACACTTAGTTGGCTGTGAATAAGACGTTCAAGAACTTTGGATAGGAAAGGAAGTATAGAAATTGGACGGTAATCTGATGGTGATACAGGATTGGATATTTTAGGCAAAGGGGTAATTTGAGCTTCTTTCCACGAAGATGGAAAGGTACCGCTACAGACGGAATAATTAAGGATGTGTGTGATTATGGGCAGGATTTCGTCAAGGATGGGTAGGATCATGTTACGGCTGATGCAGTCGCTACCAATAGCATTGGACGTGACTGATATTACGTTCTTCTTAACATCACAATCCGAAAATTGACATATAACAAACTGTGGATAGTTAGGTGTCGGAAAAGATGATAGATAGTTGAGTGTACCATTTTTAACTGTCCTATCAAAACTGGACGAAGCTGAGAAGTGCTGGTTTAGCGTGTTGAGATCTTGATTTCTGGGAGCTGCGTCATGCCGTGATTTTCCGACACCCATGGACCTAAGGAATTTCCAGACTTTAGCTGGATCTCCATTTTGAACAGATTGGTGAATATGCTGGCGTTGTGCATCTCTACACACCTTATTGCAGTGATTTCTAATAACTAAATATTTGTTCCGTCGATGATCAGACAGCGCCTTGTTGAGCTTAGATTTAGCGTTGGCTTTTTTGTGTAATAGTTTCTTTATGTTGTCGGTTAACCAAGGCGCAGGGATATGTTTTAGTTTAATGGCTCGAACAGGAGCATGTACATTATATAGGTTTATTAGAACTGTTGTGAAATAGTTTACCTTTTCATCTATTGAGTTGGCTGCAATAAGTGGTGTCCAGTCAATGCTGATGGCATCCTCTCGAAGTTTGTTTACCAACATACCACCAAAATTGCGTTGCAGTAGAGTTTTAGGTTTTGCCTTAGGGGGGCGAATTTTGTATGATAGATAGATTAAGTCATGATGAGAAAAAGCGTCGGCTGAACTTTGTCCGTGCTTGGCGACATGTTGTAAAGAAGATACGAAGATAAGATCGAGAAGGGAAGGAGAAGAGTTAGGAAAATGATGCGTTGCACCAGAAGGGAGTATAAAAAGGTTATTAGATTGAAGCAGAGATTGAAGTGAAGAGGAGCGGTGATCGTTTTTCAAGAGACAAGTGTTGAAATCCCCCATGACTATGGCGTGACTGTAGGAAGGTAGGAGGTTTGAGAGAAGGAGTGAGAGTTTTTCAAATGAAGAAAAATAGTTTACACGTAGCGAGGGACTGTAGTAGACACCAAGTAAGACTTTACAATGGTGAAGCTTAATTTCAATGAACAGATATTCTCCAGAACCTGATGGGGGTGGTTGAGCTGAAATATTAACCACAGAAAAGGATATGTGAGTACGGAGATAAATTGCAACTCCGCCACCACCACCATTCGTCCGATCGTTCCGAATTAAATTGAAACCAGGGAGGGAATACGAACTAGTCTGAAGACAAGGCTTTAACCAGGATTCTGAAATAAGAATAGCGTGGAGATCCTTACAGTCAAAATTTGCCAGCATATCTGAGAAATGAGCCGGAATACTTTGGGCGTTAATGTGAACAACATTGAAGTTACTAGGTACATCAGAAAACTGCATTGAAAGAGTATCAGCTATTGATGGTAAGCTCCTAAAGCTATCGTCATCACTGCTTAGCGAGTAAAAACTGTCATCTTCATGGCTGCAGTCAGACATGCGATAACTTATATGTATGTATATATGTATCTATTTATAGTTATATGTGTATATAATTATACCTTGATGCGGTAAATAAATAGTAATATAATATATAATTAATTGGGTAACTAAATACTTATTATTCTATACCGAATAAATTTTGATTCACCCACCGGTCATGTGTTAACACACTATCAATTAAAAAAATAAATAAATAAGGAAACGTAAAAGCACACAAAACGAAAAATAAAAATGGCACTCAGTACCCGTATCACGACCAACTCGTGAATGGTCTTTGCTTAATAATTGTTAGCAGTAGAAAATAAAAATTCAGCCTTATATGTTAACATTTAAGGTTTAAAGTTCCAAGTGATTTCGATTTGCCGGCTAGAATTTTAAACAACTTTGTTTGTGATAGGGGTACTGTTTACAAAACCGATCAAAAACAAACAAAAAATAAATACAGGAAAGTATTAGGATTGTCTTCCGTCACCTCGCATACTAGATTATGTTACAAACAAGGGCTTTTGAAACAACTAAATGTAATTACTAACTATATGAGTATTCATATCGAGTACACCCATAAAGTTAGTATACTAGGCATACTAATTTTATGAGTAGGTACACCACTATGCCACTCAATACCGACACTGCTTGCGATTATTTACTACACTGCATTTGTCAACCTGCCCACTTATTAAATAAGTATTAGTCAGAGGTTGTGACGGTATAGAACAAAACAAATATACGAAGAATGAATAAATGCGGAATTTAGAGCTCGAAAACAGAAGAGAAAGGAGATTACTTTTTGTTTGCCGCTGTGCGTCTTGCCCTGGTCGTTAGATTCACGGAGGTTCCTGCTGCCGGTACAATAACTTCATGCTGGCCGAACTTGTTTAAGTCGGATAGTGATTGGATCCTGTGCCTTTGTCCATCCACTCCAAGGACAAATATGTTGCCCTGCCATGTCCAGCAGTTCGTAACGCCACACTTCTCCCTCGCAGATATGAAAATTTGGTGCCGCGCCCCAGTCAGAAATTCTGACATAGTGACACCCGAACCTTTGAGATTTGTCTTCCCAAACCAAAGACGGTCGCGGAGTGATACATCCTGCAGCTTGAACAGTATAGGCCGAGGTTTTTTTGATCCGGTACTACGCCCCATCCTGTGACAACGCTTGATGCAGTTAGCAGTGAAATCTGTCATCTTTAATTGAGTTTTCACCATGTTTACTATTACTGCAGCAGTATCTTCATCTTTCTCTTCTTGAATACCGTGCAATAACAGGATTTTTCGCCGCCCACGCATCTCCAGACGGTCCGTGTCTCGAGCCAACATGTTGATTTGGCTCTGGAGACTTTCAAGAAGCTGGAGTACGAAGTCTTGGAACTTCGTAAACCTGTTCGCTAGATCTGTGTTACCTGAGCCTGGAGTAGTTTGAAGTTCTGCTCTGAAATCCGCCATCTGCTTCAAAAGTACGTCTCGCATGTCGGTTATGGCCTTGACGGTATCCATGGTGTAGTGATAGATAATTTCGTATTATGTGCTTGAAACTTTGTGAAAACACTTGCCCGGTAGGTGAAGTCTGTTATCTTACTATTTTTGGCATTAAAAGTATAAATAAATATTGTATTTTATTTATAAACGAATTACAATAAGAGCAATAAAAAACAGCTGTTCTTCTATCGGGACTACCCACAAATTTTTTAATTTTTTAAAATGACATTATATTAATATTATAATAATATTTCTAGTCGTGAAAGCTTACACTGTTACTTATTTAGTATGTTTAGTAGCTAGTGCGTTTCCTATGTAAATAAATATATTAATATTAATCACCCATTAAGCATGCACGTCACTGTAATATATTATTTTAATTTCCAATTCGTTTAATGATATTAGTGAGTTTTATTGTGTGTGATGTTTGAATATTGACTGATGTATTATAATTCATTTTTTAAATAATGTATCTGCCATTTTATTTAATTTAATAGAATGTATGTAGTCTATGTTGTTCGCAATCGATACGTTACTGCCTTATATTGCCACCATTCCAGGTAAAATACAAAAGAAAAAACATAGAAAAGACCTAGGACGCCCCACGAATAAATCTCGGATGGTGACAGTATTTATGTATTTATCAAACAATAGAGGTTGGGATTCTTGAACCATTCTACTATAGTGGTAGAGTGGTTAAAACCTCCCAATACTAATAGTAAAACACCCGGTACCCAGCTGCAGCAATATCTGTTTAACATTGCGTTTACAGTTAGTCTAAGTGTCGCCGCACACGGGCCACGGGCCACAGCCACAAACGCCGCCACGAGAAGCTAGACTGTTGAAGTAGTTACAAGTGTGTGGCGGCCACCGGCGTCAACCGTGTGCGGCGAGTCCATACAAAATGTACGAAAACTATAGGAAATATGCCAGTGGCGGCGTTTTGTGGTTGTGGCAAGTGGCTCGTGTGCGGGAGCCCTAAGAGGCTTTCACTGCTTCGCAGGACAATACAGGTGGTGAGGGCTCAGGCCATCCAGACAATAAAACTACTAAGCACCTCCTTTTGGTTCTAACCTCGACTCTGGGCGGTTACTGACGGGATCAGTAGCATTGTCCACACGCCAATAAAACGTATCCTCCAAAGCGCAGAGACTAGAAAACTCAGAAGTTAAATCAATTTAGCGGTCACCAATCTTTAGATTGGCTTCGAGCCTATATGCTTGATATCGCTGCTAAGATAAGATACCTCTTAACGTTTTTGGAACGAAGTTCCTTATCGCGCGTTGTGAAAGGGGGCTAGACGGAAAAAAATCTTACGAAAAGTTGTCACGACACTTTTTGCAGCTGTGCGGCGTGCGCATGTTTCTCTGTCTGTCTCTCTCTCTCTCTCTCTCTCTCTATCTTTCTTATAGAAAGCAAGCCAGATATTTTCATTTCTATTTCGCATTGAACAGTGTGGTGTCGCGACGATTATTTTTGTTGAGTGTATACAGGTTTTTTGTACATAATAAATAATAAGAAATAACTTATTTTAAATAAAAAATTACTTTTTAACGCGGGTAAAACCGCGGGGCACAGCTAGTAGTAATATATAATTAAAATAGATGAAACATTTGCAAAAGAAGTATACCTGGCCTGTTTGAATGGGACAACCGGAAGGGGAAGACCACGTCGAACATTCTCTGACCAAATTGGAGATGTTCTCAAGAAAGGGCAGGTCAGAAGTACCTTAAACCGGCGAGCATGTATGAAGACTATAATGACAGTAATCGAAGCAAAAGAAGTATGCAAAGATCTTGACAAATGGAAATCCGTTGTCTCTGCCTACCCCTCTGGGAAACAGGCGTGAGAGATATGTATGTAAACATTTGCAGCATAGCATGCTACCCACGTTTGATGTCAAACTGCCTCGTTGGTCTAGAGGTAGCGTGTTGCCGTAGATAATGAGCTCCTGCTTTAAAATCCCGGGTCGGTCCATAAAGTGCTTTATTATTTTTCTGTAAAGAAAAATCTCTAAGCTGCCCAGAGTCTAGGAGTTTATGGTATTTATATACCCTCATGATCGGAGAACACGTATAGCCAACGGTTCAATACCTGAAAATATCCCTCCGTTTTTCTTCTGATTATGACGGTCACCGTAGCCTAGTTGGTAGTGCTCCTGCCTACGAAGTTGGTGGTCCTGGGTTCGAATCCCGGTAAGTGCAAATATTTGTGTGATGAGCACGAATATTTGTTTCTGAGTCATGGATGTTTTCTATGTATATAAGTATTTATCTATCTATATAAGTATGTATATCGTCGCCTGGTACCCATAGTACAAGCTTTGCTTAGTTTGGGGCTAGGATGATCTGTGTGACATTGTCCCCAGATATTATTATTATGAGAGTGCTGGAATAAAAAGTGCCCCTGTGTTTGCGCACACACTTTTTCACTATAATATGTCCCGCGCACAGGGCTAGTCTCAATTCAATCTGGCCGGTGTAGTTGAAATTCGACCAGGTGGACATGTTCTCTGAGTGAGTTCACGTGAAGTGCATTATTCATAAATAATTATAATATTATGCCATCTGATCCCGAACTAAGCAGAGCTTGTACTATGGAAACCAGCTAACTGATATATTACATATACTACTTTTCTTTTGTAAATACATCCTTATATACTCGAAGATAACTACACCCAGACTCAGGAAAAACAGACATGTTCATGCACACACAATCTGTCTGGGTGAATTGACCCCACGACCTGCGACGTCGTAAGATGACTCTGCCTACGACATGATGGGATTTATTAAGGTTGGTGATATATTATTTGCCATCACCCATGTTATTGATCTAGTAAACCTATATATGTATATACGTCAGCGTGAACAGGCCCCCCACTTGTAAGATCGTCGGACCGACGATCTTACAAATAATAATAATGTCTAGGGACAATGTCACACAGATCATCCTAGCTCCAAACTAAGCAAAGCTTGTACTATGGGTACCAGGCGACCATATACATACTTATATAGATAGATAAATACTTACATACATAGAAAACATCCATGACTCAGAAACAAATATATTTGCACTTACCGTGATTCGAACCCAGGACAACCAGCTTCGTAGGCAGGAGCACTACCAAATAGGCTACGGTGACCGTCTAAAAGGCCCTGTGGACGTCTTTCAGCTGATTTGATGATTATGATATAAGTAGTTCTATACTGAATTAAATAAGCCACACTTTGAACTATAAAACTGGTTCACTAAGCTATTTGAGAGTTTCCCTGGACCCAACAGTACCCATAAGGCTACCAAAATAATTTCGCCTCAGTTAACTAGCCTACATTTCGAGGGCATAAAATTAGTATCCATTTAAAGAAAAAACTAATATGTATAAGCATTTACATACTGGTGTGGTATGAAAAAGCTCAGACTGTTACATTTTTGAAGCAGACATAAATGCTATTGTTAATCTAGACATTGTTTGTTACACTTAATTCTATATACTGTGTGGGTTAGCTATATTTATGCGAGTTTTTTTACACAAATGTACGGGCTTGTCCGGAGTGCATTTGAATTTCAGATTTTTTTCAATGCTCACCCAAATCCGTCCATTATTCAAATTTATTTCAACGGTGGCCAATGAGGAGACGGAAGAGTGTATAAAAATGTGCCAAACAGAGGAATTTTACTAAACTACAGTGAATGTTATTGTTTTTGTCTACGGCTTATAGTTAAGATGCTTTATTAGTATAGTGCTGGAGGAAATCTTTTTAAATGCTACCGACAACTCATTATTATGCATTAATACGATTCCACCATACATTGTGGCGTCATTATTTTCGCCACACATTAGACACAAATAGATAATGTATAATCTATCTGTCCTCTCAGCTGATGCAGTTGTGACGCCGCGCCAGCTGGACCGGTCTGCCGCACCTCTGCCCCCTCGCTCCGCCCTTCCCCGGAACGGCGTCGCGGGCGCATGCAGTTTTGTATCGCCACGAGATAACAGTACATTTCGTCTATCCCGTTCGACCGCACGTCACTTCGTTGTATTTAATTACATATAAGAAACGCATGTTATAGTTATACTTTACTACCGAATAGAGTGTTAGAAACTTAGTGTTTACGTTTTATTCAACAACATTAAAATAACCCATAAATTGGTGACCCCGAACGAACTATATAACGAGTGCTGGAGTGATCGAGACTGTAACCAGTGTGCCGCCGGGTGTTACGTAACAGTTTCGCGACGGTTTTAGAAGCTGCGATACTCGTGTTTTTTTTTGTTTTACGTGAACCATCATGATGGCGGACGATGAGGGCGCAAGCAGCAAAACTACGGCGAGTTTGACGAATGCGCTGATCGCGGCGTTAGGTACTACCGAAACCGCAAGGGTCAGCGTGCGTGTGCCACCGTTCTGGTGTGTGTCAGAATGGCTGGTTGCCTGTGGCTATGGTTTATGAGAGTTGATTAGAAAATTGCTACATAATTGCGTATATTTGCTACATTTAATAAATAATTGCTACATACTATATATATTTAGAAATAACATATTTTTTTTGTACAGCCATCCTGACGTTTGGTTGGCTGGTCGCCTCCTAGTTTAAAGCCAAGCATGCAGAGTTTCCCGAAATGTATTGCGTCAATAATTGCTACATATTTGCTTCATTTATCTAATTTAGTTGTATCTTCAAACATATGTTAAATAAAGGATGTAGCAATTATTTTAATTATCCCAAGGAAAAGTGCCTGATAAAACAATAAAGGCAAATACTTAGTTATGTTGAATCGGTTTAATCGTTTAGGCTCTGGCAAAAGCGTAAGTAATGCGATTCTTGCGTTATTTAACATATGTTTGAAGATACAACTAAATTAGATAAATGAAGCAAATATGTAGCAATTATTGACGCAATACATTTCGGGAAACTCTGCATGCTTGGCTTTAAACTAGGAGGCGAACAGCCAACCAAACGTCAGGATGGCTGTACAAAAAAAATATGTTATTTCTAAATATATATAGTATGTAGCAATTATTTATTAAATGTAGCAAATATAAGCAATTATGTAGCAATTTTCTAATCAACTCTCATAGACCAAAGCCACAGGCAACCAGCCATTCTGACACACACACCGTTCTGGGCTGAACGACCGAGCGTGTGGTTCGCTCAAGTGGAGGCTCAGTTTAGTTTGGCGAACATTACGTCGGATGCGACAAAATATAATACAGTTTTAGGTAACCTCGATCCTCAGATCGTTGGCGAGGTTGAAGATATTATTAACAAGCCGCCGGCGACCGGGAAGTACGATAAGCTAAAAGAGGAGTTGGTGAAGCGATTATCTGCCTCGGAAGAAAAGAAAGTGCGTCAATTGTTAGTCCATGAGGAGCTCGGAGACCGGAAGCCGACAGCATCTTTGCGTCATTTACGTGGGCTAGCAGGCGATAAAGTTCCAGATGCTTTTCTCCGAACCATATGGCTAAGCCGTCTTCCTACAAACCTACAGACGGTGTTAGCGTCGCAAGTCGATAAGGAGTTGGATTCTGCGGCTGAGCTAGCTGATCGTATTTTGGAAATAGTACCGGTAAACCCCGTGGCCCAGGTTGCTACCACATCTAGTTCTGCGGACGTATTTGAGGTAATGAGAGGTGAAATTGCAGAGCTCACGCGGAAATTGGATCGGCTCTCAGCCAAAGTTGAGGAGAATCCACGTAGCCGCCGCCATTTTGTGCCGAGGCGCGGCCGACCCGGTTCCCGTTCGCGAAGTCGATCAATGAAGTCGGACGCTAATAACCGTCGTTTATGTAGGTATCACAAGAAATTCGGCAAGAATGCTCATCATTGTAGCCAGCCTTGTGATTTCTCATCGGAAAACTAAAATGCCAGTCGCCAGTGACGGCGAGCGATTGCTGCAGTATTTCAAGTCGTCTCTTTGTAACCGATATTCACACTAAACGTAATTTTCTTATCGATACAGGTTCTGATGTTTGCGTTTATCCGCGTTCTTATTTACGCGAACGGCGACCAAGAATGAACTACGACCTCAGCGCAGCGAATAATACTATTATATCTACGTACGGGTATATACATTTAGAGCTGAATTTGGGTCTACGGCGAGATTTCAAATGGAAGTTCATCGTTGCCGATGTGTCCAAGCCTATAATAGGGTATGATTTTCTCTCTTTTTACAATCTTTTAGTCAACTGCCGTGATAAGAAATTGATAGATGGAATCACAAAACTCTCTGTGAATACAGCCACTGCTAACTGTGAGGTGTCGAGTATAAAAGCTATAACTGGTATCTCTGAGTACCATACTTTATTACGGGAATACGCAGCCATAACCGTCCCCTCTGGAACGCCAAAACAGGTACGTCACTCCACTATTCACTATATAAATACTACACCCGGGCCGCCTGCCTTCTGTAGACCAAGGAGACTGGCACCAGATCGCTTTAAAATAGCTAAAGCTGAATTCGAGGCTATGCTCCGAGATGGGACAGCTCGTTATTCAAGCGGGCCATGGGCGTCCCCTCTACACCTGGTTCCAAAACGTGAAGATAGCTGGCGACCGTGTGGGGACTACAGGGCCTTAAACGCCAGAACTATACCAGATAGGTATCCTGTACGGCATATACAGGATTTCGCACAGCAGTTAGGGGGATGTACTATTTTCTCGGTCATCGACCTAGTAAAAGCTTATCAGCAGATTCCGGTAAACCCAGAAGATATCGAGAAGACAGCGATTACGACACCATTCGGACTTTTCGAGTTTCCTTTTATGTCTTATGGCCTCCGGAATAGTGCACAAACCTTTCAAAGGTTCATCGATGGTCTAACCAATGGCCTAGATTACTGTTTCCCATATATTGATGATCTTCTTGTTGCTTCTAGAACGAAGGAGGAGCACATTCAGCATCTACGGGAGCTGTTCTCACGCTTGGATGACATTGGCATGGTGATAAATACAGCAAAATGTGACTTTGGAAAGCCGCAGGTAACATTTCTGGGTTACACAGTATCTGCAGATGGAGTAAAACCCCTCGAAGAGAAAGTACGGGCAATCCAGGAGTATCCACCTCCTAAGACGGTTAAGGACTTGAGGCGTTTCTTAGGTATGACAAATTTCTATAGAAGGTTTTTGAAAAAAGCAGCAGACATGCAAGCTCCTTTAAACGACCTACTTGCAGGTCCTAAGGTCAAAGGTTCTAAACAGGTGGAATAGACTCCAGAACTTTTAAAAGTTTTTCACCAGTGCAAGGAC
The DNA here is from genome assembly GCA_951640165.1 of Pseudoips prasinana. Taxonomy (NCBI): domain Eukaryota; kingdom Metazoa; phylum Arthropoda; class Insecta; order Lepidoptera; family Nolidae; genus Pseudoips; species Pseudoips prasinana. The sequence goes on from OX621252.1 coordinate 32,272,711, forward strand.
AGTTTGTCAAATGCGACTTTATTAGTACACCCAGTTGTAGAGGCAAAGATTGCCTTAGTAACGGACGCATCGAATGTTTCTATAGGGTCAGCCTTACAACAGCAGATCAATGGAATTTGGCAACCGTTAGCCTTCTTTTCCAAGAAAATGAGCCCAACACAACAAAAATATAGTGCCTATGACCGAGAGTTGTTAGCAGTGTACGAATCTCTGAAGCATTTTCGTCACATGCTGGAAGGTCGTCATTTCACAATATATACTGACCATAAGCCGTTAGTATTCGCATTCCAACAAAAGGAACAAAAAGGTTCACCGCGTCAAATTAATCAACTGTATTTTATTTCACAGTTTACCACGGATATTGAGCACATCTCCGGACAGGACAACCTCGTGGCAGATGCTTTATCTCGGGTGGAGACTGTCAGTATTCCGGTAGCTGTTGAAGATTTGGCTACATCTCAACACGGTGACGCAGAGTTGCATGAGTTACTTCAGGGTAAAACTTCACTAAAGTTACAGAAGACCCAGTTTTCAGGTACCGATTTACCTATTTATTGTGATGTCTCTCTGAACAAACCTCGACCTTTTGTAACAGCTGCCCATAGACGCAGAGTTTTTAATACTTTACATAGCCTAAGTCACCCAGGAGCAAAGACCACAATTAAACTGGTGAGTGACCGATTTGTGTGGCCGTCACTTAGAAAGGACGTTCGCGCATGGGTTAGAGAGTGTATTCCGTGTCAAAAGTCGAAGGTAACCAGACACACATTTTCACCACTGGGTACATACACTCTACCAGAGGCTCGATTTGCGGAATTACATTTAGACTTGGTTGGACCCCTACCTATTTCTGCAGGTTTCAGATACTGCCTGACAGTTATTGATAGATACACAAGGTGGCCGGAGGTCGTGCCGCTGAATGATATAACTGCTGAGTCAGTCGCTAAGGCGTTGGTAGCGGAATGGATCTCTCGGTATGGTTGCCCTAAAAAAATAGTTACTGACCAGGGCAGGCAGTTCGAGTCTCGCCTGTTCCAGAATTTAGCCAAGGTATGTGGAGTTAAATTAGCGAGAACTACTGCTTATAATCCAGCCTGCAATGGTATGATAGAGAGGATGCATCGCACACTGAAAGCCGCCATTATGACACACGGTGGTAAGGACTGGACTAATGTTCTGCCGGTGGTATTTTTAGGACTAAGGGTAGCATGGAAAAGAGACCTTCAGTGTTCACCAGCTGAAATGGTGTATGGAGAGCAGCTACGAATCCCTGGCGAGTATTTCACTAATACTACGGATAGAGTTGAGTATCCTGACTTTGTAAATCAGTTACGCAGTAGAATAGCAAAGTTCCGACCAGTTCCAGCGTCTAACCACTCTTCTCAAAAGGTTTTTATACACAAAGATTTAGCTACTTCCTCACATGTTTTTCTACGGCAAGACTTTGTGCGTGGATCTTTAGAACCACCCTATGCAGGACCCTACAAGATAGTAGTGAGATCACCTAAGACTATTGACATAGCTATAGGGGAGAGAATAGTGAAAGTCTCTATTAACAGAGTCAAGCCTGCATTTACCTGCGTAGAAGAAAAGAGCCTACCTGCTAGGCAAGATGTGAACACGCCTGTATTGCGTACTACTCGGTCTGGGAGAGTTGTTAGATTTACAGATCGTTTTGTTTAACATGTTCCATGTTTATCGTGGGGGGGTCCTGTGGCGTCATTATTTTCGCCACACATTAGACACAAATAGATAATGTATAATCTATCTGTCCTCTCAGCTGATGCAGTTGTGACGCCGCGCCAGCTGGACCGGTCTGCCGCACCTCTGCCCCCTCGCTCCGCCCTTCCCCGGAACGGCGTCGCGGGCGCATGCAGTTTTGTATCGCCACGAGATAACAGTACATTTCGTCTATCCCATTCGACCGCACGTCACTTCGTTGTATTTAATTACATATAAGAAACGCATGTTATAGTTATACTTTACTACCGAATAGAGTGTTAGAAACTTAGTGTTTACGTTTTATTCAACAACATTAAAATAACCCATAACATAAATGGTTTTAATCTCAAAGTTGCATTAAATACGCCAACAAGACTTGTCGGCAAAACTTGTATCGATATCTTCTTTTATAATAACCGGGGCTGTGAAACAGAAATTAGAGAATTGGCCCTGTCAGATCGTACTGCTCAAATTTTACAATGTCAAACTAAAAATAATTATCATGTTTCACATTGGTTTATAATAAATAAGAATTTCCCTAAAATGCTAGCAACAGATAATGGTAATTTTAGTTCAAACAGCCAGGAAAAGGAGGAGGATATAGAAACACTACTCTTTACACAAAAAGTAAAGAAAAAGACCTAAAGGACGTAGATTCCATGCGTTGGTCCGATCAAATCTGATCATCGCTCACTTAGTTAGCCTAGAGCACTAGATTAATTTGTCAATAAAAAGATTCTCCATCGAGTTCACGACCCTCACTTTATCTGGAAAGCGAGTAGGATTTACTTGACATCCAAATTAAGCAGTGATCAATATTATTATGTCTCTATACCCCATCTCATCATGTGCGGGGCGCAAAAGTCGTCCATAGGGAATATCCATCACAGGACGGGCAGTAGCTTCCTTCTGAGTAATATGCATATTCTACTAGGATCGCAAATCCATCTGCCAAGCGTGTGGCATATTCCCCTAAGTCTATTCATGGGGGGTTGTCCAGCAGTGGACTTATGTCATGATGAAATAATCTGCTTGTAGTGCTCAAGTATCAATTACCCATCATAATTTGAGTACCTATATGTTTTAACGTTTGATATATTTAAAATCTATGTATAGCTGGAGGGACTGGAACGATTGCATCATATTATGTCATGACCTGATCAAAAGCTTTCTGTATCGACTATTAAATACTCAATTATTTAAAAAAAGCCCACAAAGATTTTGATTTGGTTCAACAAGTTATGGAATATATGGAAATATGCAATGGCACTTTTCAGTCACTCTAGTTCTCCACTTATATACAACAAGTGGAGACTGTACTGTACTGTGATTCGGAACGGTGTGTCTACTATTTTTTTATTTTTGATATTTTGGGCGTAGGCATAACTTGCAGAATGTGTTGTGTGTAATAACTAGAATTTGTCATGAAATAAGTACTTGGTTTTAGAAGAATAACGTGGAGGCCAATATGTTTTGCTCGATTAGGCTTTAGAAGCTTTTTGAATACCGGTTCGGAGCGAGTGTATTTTAAACGAATTATTTTGTTGTACCTACGTGCTCATTGGGATGACGTACGAATGATTGTTTTATGGAAACTCTCAAATAGCTTAGATAACCAGTTTGGCAGTAGAAAGCGTTGCTTGATTGGTTCAGTAAAGAACTGATTTATATCATCATATCAGATGAAAGACGTCCACTGCTGGACAAAGTTCTCCCCAAAGATCTAGTTGCAACCCGTGCCCCTTGTAACACCATCAGCCCACCTGCTGGGGGGCCTGCCCACCGCTGACTCATATATATAGATTGACTAGATCAAAAGCTGCCAATCGAGATTACTATTTGGTAATAGCCTTAATATTTCTGGGCTTTATTTTGGTATTTAGAACTGGACATAATTTAAAATAGCGCTAATTAGCCTAATAATGAAACAATTACACAGTTTAGGGGAAATGGAAAATGGAATGGGAGTGTTAAAACCAGAACTTTCCTGGGTTCTGGTTTTAACACTCCCATTCCATTTTCCATTTCCCCTAAACTGTGTAATTGTTTGCAATTTCTCAAAAACAAATTCGTAGTTGCTATAACTGTTTTTTTTTCCAGTCATATTAATCCGTCCTATCAAATCATCAGAATACACGAGTGTTTCCACATTTGCTAACTACAATACATCCCATACATATGGCTAGTCTCTGTTAAAGCTGGCCATCATGAGTCAAATCTGATTTAACTAATAAACTACCTCTATTGTTTTCCTTCTCTGTAATAACGTTGACGAAGAGAAATATTTCTGCTGTTGACGGCAAATAGATTTATATCAAAATTATAATCGGATTTCCATCGTGTTACATGGGTAGTGCCAGATATACAAGGCATTTATTTAGTAGTGTAAAATTAATAAACCATGTGATCTTTTTTAGATATTGTTTTTTTTATATAAATTTAGCTAAGTGCTCTTTATTACACACCAATTACAGAGGATATAGAAGACATTCGAAGTAAATTGTACAGACGCCAGCACATCAAGCTACCCCAATCTGTCAACATTCCCAAATTGAAAGTGAACCTTATACTTTTGTGATAACGTTGAAAATCTATAAAATAAATTTGACAGATTGGGCTAGCTGGATGTACTGGCGTCTGTACAATAGGAGGTCTTATCATAGTCAGCAATCTTTTCCAAATAAGATTTGGATGGAAAAGAAGCAGAAAACAAGAAAGACAAGATAAGGGTAGTACAAGGTGATTGAAATACTTATAGACTAATAATGGCATTTACTTAATAGTAGTTCGGAACATGGAAATGTCTTCATAAATAAAATAAAATAAAAAAGGTTTTTACTCACGTAGACTTTAAAAAAGCGCTTATCTAAAATTTCAGTTAGCGTAGTATAAATTGTTGGTGTCGAGATGATAGCACCCAAAAACTATCATCTTAATTTTACTGTACACGATTTTGTAACCAGATGGCGTTAATATCGTTTCAGATCGCGGAACTTATTTGGCAAATCGGTTAAAATAAATAAATGCTTGAAATCAAAGGTAGTCCAAAACCGAATCAATAGATTATCGCTTTAGGCGATTTTCTCATCCAAAAAATATGCACACATCTTAATTTTACCGCTTTACAAGTTTATATTTTTGTTAGTAGATACACTAATCATCGTTTTAGATCGCGCTATGGTTTCATTCACAAAATGTGATATTAAACCTAATCTAATGGGAGTTATCTTTGTGATTAATGCATCGCTGGTTATTATTTTACTTTATTTGACTTACTGGCTATCCTTAAGGACAATTGGTTCTTTGATTTTTTTGGTTGATGATATGAGTCGTTTTTTTATAAATAAAAAACAGTAGCAAAATAGTCTTTACTTCCTTTCTTAGTTAGGTTATTTTAAAGGTTTTCTTAAATTTATATTGCATTGCTTATAATAATATGTTCTTAATGTTATATTTTTTAGATTAAGCAAGAAGTAAGTAGTTACATTGGTCATCATTCTAAATTGTCACGGACGAAGTCGCGGGTGCCAGCTAGTTATAGATATTTAGGTACACGGATTGTTAAAACATTTATAAATTTTATTTTATAATAGTAGTGATATTTAGTTAGCTTGTATTAAGTTATTGTCAAGGACATTATAAATAATTATAAATAATAGGAGATATCACTCATAGTGTCAAGTAGTGATTTTTCACAAGTGTTTATCGTTAATGGCAACGCATTAACGATAAACACTTATACTTACGTATATACGTAACGTATATACATACGTATATGTGTAATGGGTACACATAGCCCACCTGATCTTCATTTCTTTGAACGCAAACCCATTAAATATAAGAAATTTCCTAATAATAAAATAAAAAAGAAAATAAATGATTAAGGTCATAAAGTCAGTTAATAAAAATACTTACTTAAAATATCAGCGTATTAAACTTCTCCTACAAATATTAACCACAGTGCCCGCAGGATTAAATAAATGACTTAACCTAGCAAACTCATTTAAACCCATTAGCGACTATCGAGTGATCCACGCAGCGGACTCAGCGTGTAAACAACGACAGAGCCATACACCGGCCAAATTAAGTTGGCCGGCATAAAAAACATAAATGTTTATTAAAGTACAGAAACCTGGCATGAGACTGTAATTCAGGATTTAATGCCACGCCAGTGACTGGCCGTAACGAATAAAAAGAGAGGGGACAGAGTCCATTAAATGCAAAAGGGTTCTGTATATTGTTTAATTAGAATACATTAATAATAAAAATGCACTGGGTAAATTAATCCCTAATTAATTGTTGTACGATACTTTACGATACGTAACATATAAGTGACAGGCACAAAGTACATCAAGACTCAGAACAACTATTTATGGGTCGCATAAATACATAGTTGCCTTGCGCGGGAATCGAACCCGGGCCATGAAGTGGCGCGGCGATTTAACCACGACTTAACCACTACGTGCCGTGAGTCAAAAATCATCAATCATCAATCTATCATTATTTTAATTAATTTGAGTAGTTAACATATAAACATACGGCTGTTTTCCACAGAGGGCAGTTGGCATGGTTGGTAAATTGGTAGAGGTTGTGGGTTCGTTCCACCCAGGACAGATATTTGTGTGCATGAACATGTTTGTTTGTCCTGAGTCTGGGTGTAATCCTAATCCTAATCCTAACTAATATTATAAATGCGAAAGTAACTCTGTCTGTCTGTCTGTCTGTTACTCTTTCACGCCAAAACCACTGAACGGATTTGAATGAAATTTGGTACACAGATGGTCTAGACCCTGAGAAAGAACATAGGCTAATTTTTATAGTTAGGATAACACATAGGCCATATTTTATAAAGTTTAACGCGGGTAAAATCGCGGGGCACAGCTTATCTATATAAGTGTGTATTTACTAAAGAAATGTAGTATATTAGTATGTAGTACCTATATCAGTTATCTGGTTTCCATAGTATAGGCTATGCTTAGTTTTAGATCAGATGGCTGAGTGTAAATAGTGTCCCAGTATATTATTTTTATTATTATTATTTACATGCTCGCCGTTTAGAGTACTTATAACCTGGCGTTTCTTCAGAACATCTCCAACTTGGTCAGAGAATATTCGACGCGGTTCTCCCTTTCCGGTTGTATATTTACATTCACACAGAGCAGTTATACTTCTAAGTACTAGTTAACATATTATAATTAATTGTGAACATTAATAAACGTTATAAAAAAAGATAAGGTGAACTGCACGTGTGGCGCTGCGGCTAAGACAGTCGCCTCGCCGCTTCGTGTTGCAGGTTAGAGTCCCGTGCCGGACAAGTATTTGTGTGACCGATAAATAGTTGTTATGAGTCTGGATGTAATTTGTATCCGTCTATTATTCATATTTGTAAAGTACCCCGCGACACAGGGATTAGATTCAAAGCCGCAGGTGTGGTCTTTTAAAAAAAACAAGTAAGATAGAAGTGATACGTAGATTTTTTTTTTTGCACTGTGTTCAATGGTTATAATTAAAGCACTGACTTTAAGACCAACCAAACTTGATGTTGGTGCCAATAATTACATGTATTTGTTCCCTATTCTTGTTGGTACCGACTTCAAATATTAAAATTTTGTAAATACTTGGAACTATTTCAATATGTTCAATTGTTTTTAAAGTTCATGTTGTCTTTAAAATGGTTTTGTTCTATTTCATATTTAGCTTTCGACATCAAAATTCGTCAAAATCAGTGATTTTTTTTTACTATCTTTACCGTATTTTGAATTAGCCGTACTATAAATAAAAAATAAAATAAATAAATTTCTTTAATTCGTTTACAACTCTTGATTTCTAAGTAAATTTATAATCATCATCATCAATAGGCCTCCTCCTAAAGTTTACCCAAAGTTGCTTTTTGGAGGGGATGCCGTCGTCACCGCCCTTGGCATGTGATTTGGCGACCGCAAGTTTCGTGGTAACTATTACACAGGTTGCACTGCTGCACGACTACCTGGTGTATCCTGGTGTATTGTTATGTTTAAGTTAAAATACCCAACATTGTATTTATGGCTGCTATTAAACCATTTATTTAAATCATCATCATCATATCAGCCGAAAGACGTCCACTGCTGGACAAGGCCTCCCCCAAAGATCTCCACAATTGCCGGTCTAGCGCTATCCGCATCCAGCGACCCGATGGAAATCCCAGCGACAATCGGCACAAGATCATCGGTCCATCTTGAGACCGATCTTTAATGAGTGTCATAGAACGCGTCGAAGGGATAAATTATGAAATAATATTTGGGTGGTATGGGGTAGTCGTGTTAGTGTTTCTGGTCTGCGAACCACACGGCTAAATTTGCAAGGACGAAAAACTTGCGCGGTTAACATAAGTATCTAAAATAGCTTAGCAACGTAAATAATACCCAGAAAGCCATTAAGTTTCTCATATAAGTTAACAATCTGTGCAAAGTGAGTGATTAAGTTCTAGTTAATGTAGCATGTTACTTTAAGATGCATCATGCTACATTAAGACTGTTACGTTTGGTTACATTTCTAAATAAGGATAGTTAAATACCTAGTATATTGTAACTAGTATGATATACTTTGTACAGCTTGATAGATATCCGTGGACCGCACAGGTGGGCGCTCTCAGAATATCAGCGCTATCACAATATTGCGACGGCCAATGGTGAATTAGATGCCTTTTACCTAGAACAGACTATTCCTATTATAACCTTCAATATGTATTTTTCTATTATTTTATTATTTGCTTGTTATGTCTGATAAGAAAACACGTTTTTCAGGAACAATAGATGTATATTTAAATCTTCAGGATTGCACCATTACAACACTTAGCAAACTTTAACTAAATTAATTCACTTCTGTATTATAATAAATCAATATACACATAACATATAACACTTGTGGACAACCTTTCGGTTCGCTCGGTAAGAACTGCCGAACTAGGCGACCATTCCAAATGTCATGAACGGGAATGAACTGAATGCATCGGCCACTCCGCTCATTCACCTCTTTTAGGCAGATTATATCCTTTTAATAAATATTAAATTAAATACAAATCAAAATCATATCTTTTTAAGTAAATAAATCACCAAAAGAAAAGAGTTTGACAGCTGTCAGTTGAATAAAGAACATTAGATCTGTATATTTAATTCGTAAAATATACTTCTTTGATAGTAAAACAGCTTTAAACGTGTTCCAACTACAAGTATTGTGAAAGTGAAGTGTATATAATGTTTGTAACACACTGTGCTGGCAAATAATGTGAAAAAAAAACACTTTGAAATTAGAACGTATCTTTGCCGACATATAAACAACAGTGGTGAATTGAATCTGAATCACCGCCAACCACTTCAGAATTCACTTAAATACAGCAGATGGTGACTGAATAGTGTGCTAAATAATACAAACCTGTAATTTTACTCTTAATAACATCATAAAAACAGTTTGACAAATTATTCGAATTCATTGTTTACTTCTACAGTGATATAATGACTCATGATGAACTAAAGAACGACCACAGACAATAAAGGTTGTGTTACACGGGAGGATTTTAAATTTGGTGTGGCCAGTTAATTATAAAATCCACGGAATACTGGAAAACGTTGATTTTTGCAACAAGAGAACAAAGTGAGTTCATATCCCACAGTGATATTAATTATTTTGAATTCTCAACTTGATTTACTTCCTATAATGAATTTCTTTGGGAATATAACCCACCGAAAAAAACGCACCGAGTCGGAGCCGGGCAACAGTGACATAATCTCCCAAACGATGGATTATACCTCTAACTCAGTGCCGGATATGTCTGAAGATGAGGAGGAAAACTTACAAATTACTAATTATAAGAAAGAAATAGAAGATCTTAAAATTGAATTACAAAGTGCACACAAAGAAATAGAATTATTGTCATTAGAAAATAGTAAGTTGAAGCAAAGTAATATTGATTTAGGGGAAAAAAATAAAACTTACAAAGTAATCGCCAGTAGTCCACTGAAGCTCAAAGTTCAAACACCAAAAAAGAAGACTGTTATTGATACCGTCCGTACTAAAACAAAACAGACGCAGACTTCGGAAAGTTTAACGAATACACTCAGCGCATGTCAAGTTAACATTGGCACTAGAACTACTCAAGACGTCATCTCATGTAATAATATTAGCGTGAAATCTCCTGATCCTATACCTCTACTTGTAAAATATAAGATATGTATTTTGAGCAATGTAACATCCAATAGAATATATACGATGAGTGAAAGAACTCATTTAGGGAACTTTAATATGTGTCACTACCGTACTCCTGGATGTGGAATTAAATATATTTTAAAGGATATTTATTTAAAAGTCCGCAACTTCACTCACTTAGATTATTGTATTGTATTTATTGGTGAAGAGGACTTCAGAAAAACGCATAATTATATAGAGTTAGTTAATTATATTCGTAATCAACTATTAACACTAAATCATACTAACTTCATAATATGCCTACCAACTTTTAAATATATGGACAATACCAACATAATGTTCAAAAGCAGAGTAGATACTTTCAACAATTTAATTTACATGGATGTTGAGACTTACAATTACGCATTTATACTGGATTCAAATCTAAATCTTCCATACACGTGGGATACGTATAACTAGCAACATGGACACCTGAACAATAAAGGCTTTATGAAAGTTATCTCAGATCTGCAAGATTTTATCCTAGACCTAGATACTGTAAACGTCCTTGATCCTAGACACTCACAAGTTGATTGTTCCCTAGAAAATAGTACTGAATTACCAATATCGACAAATACAATACCGAGTCAGTTTTTTCTATAACTACCAACTTACCATTCTACATCAGAATATAGCAGGGCTTATAAATAAATCAGACTTGTTAGTAGTAAAATTAGAAGAGCTTTATAGCAAGGGGACAAAGATAGATGTCATCTGTATAACAGAGCATTTTATAGAAACAGGCTATGAAAATATACTGCATATACCTAACTTCTGCTCAGCAGCTTTCTACACCAGAGGTGTGAAACGTGGAGGAACTTGTATTTTTGTAAGAACAGGACTGCATTTTAGAGAATTAACTGATGTAGCTAAGCAATCAATAACAGGCGTCTTTGAATGTTGTGGTATTGAACTTATATCTTATAATATTGTTGTTATATGTTTATACAGAATTCCAAAATATAACTATAATGTATTTTATGAAAAACGAGATATTATATTACGAAAACTTTGCTTATCTATAAATAAAAAAATTATATTGACTGGAGACTTTAATATTGATGTGTTAAAAAGAAATAAAATTACATTAGAATTTGAAACCTTTCTCTTGCAATATAATCTAAAATTAGCACTCCATAAACCAACTAGATTAATCAGCAACTCCTGCATAGATAATTTTGCTCACTCTTACCGAAAATATTGTAAAGCTGAAATAATTGATTTAGTTCTATCGGACCACACATCACAGTTACTCCAAGTTCCTATTAAAAAAACCTGGACGCTTAAATATTGGAAAACAAAAAGACAAGAAATCTCAGTAGATAACTTAACTAAATTCAAAAATCATCTTAAGAAGTTATCTTTTCATCTAGTATACAAAGCTAAAGACGCAAATGAATCGTATGATAATTTTATAGATGACTTTACGTTGCTATACAAACTGTGCTTTCCAAACAAAATTTTAACCATTCATACTTGCAAAAAAACGAAATGGATTTCTAATGGAATAAAAATATGTAGTAGAAAACAGAGGCAGTTACTATGGACATATAGGCTTAATCCAACAACAAAAAATAGACTTGTTTTTAAAAATTATTCCACGCGCTATAGAAAAATAATAAATTTAACTCAGAAAGCCAAAAACAACCACTACATAAAGACGTCTCAAAATAAATCAAAAGTTGCTTGGCAAGTTATTAACAAATCCAAAGTATGTTTGCCGCAAGAACAAATATTGACTATACAAAGTCATAACTTAACTTTTACAAATCCCCTAGATATTGCGAATGAATTTAATAAATATTTTATAGAGATAATAGAAAATCATTCACACACAAATTTTAATAATACTAGTAATTATGTTATTGAAAATTCTACTTTGCAATCACTTTTTATGCTACCAGTTTCGGATACTGACATTATAAACGCAATAAACAGTGTAAAAAATACTAGTACTATAGGATACGATGGTATATCAACCAAAGTAATTAAGGACGTAAAAGAAATAATAGCGGCACCATTATCACATATAATTAATCTTTGTATTTCCGATGGCATATTTCCAACTAAACTCAAGAAGGTGGTTATTAAACCCATTTATAAAAATCATGATAAAACCAACGTAAAAAATTACAGGCCAATTGCAAAACTACCAGTTTTCTCAAAGATTATCGAAAAAATTATATATAAATCTATGTATACGTATTTCGAAAAATTTCAGTTATTTTGCAGTGAACAAAAAGGATTTAGGAAAAACACTAATATTAATATGGCACTATTTGACCTACTATCAAATATAATGACTTCTGTAGATAAAAGAAATCATGTATCGTCCATCTTCACGGATATGACAAAAGCCTTCGACTTCGTAGATCATAAGATCTTGTTAAAAAAGTTACACGGGTACGGCATTCGAGGAAACATCTATAAACTCTTAGAATCATATCTGAGTGATAGGACACAATGTACAGAAATCTCTAGAATTTGTCCTACGAGCACATTAGAAACTACGTACGTCTCTGAAACAAGATCTGTTAGATATGGTGTGCCTCAAGGTAGCGTACTGGGGCCTCCTCTATTCCTAATATATATTAATGACCTCCCAAGAAAATCGAGAAATAAAATGGTACTTTTTGCAGATGACAGTACAGCTATCATAGAATGCTCTGAACCAAAAGAATATCGAAATGACATCAATAACTCACTTAAGAACATTATAAACTGGCTTAATAATAATAATCTGGTAATTAACTTGAATAAAACTAAAATTATACAGTTCCACCAGCGTCGTGAACATCCACCACTAAATATTACATATGATAAGTTTCAAATAGAAGAAGTTACGAGTACAAAATTCTTAGGTATAACGGTAGACCACAAATTAACTTGGAAACCTCACCTGGCAGAAATTTGCAAATGACTGAGTAAATCTGCGTATCTACTATTCCAACTTTCAAAGAAAGTAAATACAGAGACTCTGCTGACAGATTATCATGGACTTGTTGTCTCTATCTTACGTTATGGTATTGTTTTCTGGGGGCATTCAACAGATAGGGAACTGGTATTTAGAATACAAAAAAGGTGCATAAGATCAATGTGTAATTTAAAGCCAACAGATAGCTGCGTTCCCTACTTCAAGAAATTTAAAATATTAACGTTACCAGCTATGTACATATTTGAAACAGCATTATTTATAAAATCCAACCCACATTTGTTCACAAAATTTTCAGAAGTTAAGAAGACTCCAATTCGAAGTCAATATGAAAATAACCTGTGTATGGTAAAATGTAATACTGCATTGATGAAAAAGAGCTTCTTTGGTGTTGCTCCCAAAATTTATAATAAAATACCTGTTATCATAAAGTGTATGCCATTAAAGATGTTCAAAAAATCTATTCACAAAATATTGACTGAGAAATGTTATTATACCTTAGATGAATATTTAAATGATAAATCACTTTAATTAATTTACTCATTATTGTTTATTATAATTTCTTACATATTAATTTGTTATGACATTTTTGTAGTAATTTTGTTTATTTAATGAATTTTGATGTATATTATTTTTTTTTATGTATTTTATTGTATTTGTATGTCATCAATGACAAAACATAGTGTAACAAATAATTATTTAAGACCTTGACATGTATGAATAATGTATATGTTCTAAACTTATGTTTTACAAATAAACTATTCTGATTCTGATTCTGAAAAAAAATGTTACCAATTAATTGGAAATCATAAAATGTCTGTCCTGGTTATAAAGAAATTATTTTGTTCATACGTTTTTGAGAGAAATAGTTCCCTGTATCGTGAGAGACTTAACAAACATATATACATTACAATTAGGACACGAATCACATCCAAACTCAGAACAGCTATATATTATTATGGCTCACATAAATAGTGTTTCTATATAGAGATTGAACCCCAAACACGTGGTTACAGATTGTAGCGAGGCAGCTACCTAAACCACCGCGCTACAGGTGCATTAAAGCCACGTGGGTGAATACACTTACACATCGTTTATTATAATAATAATTTATATATTTCAAGTAACATGACTCACATTTGTCAATAACTTAATTTTTGTTAATTCTTACACCTATGTTAATATTCCTATTCCTATAACAACACTCACACACACGATCACTGCCACTCTTTTAACACTGAGGTGGACAGCTTGGAACAGCGACTCACATACAGACAATCGAGTCTGCTGGCCACACAGCTCATGATAATGTTGGGGCTGACCCGCACGCGGCGCACCAGGGAAGCGCATCGTTTTCTCATAGTTGTATAAAAACAGTCAACTCGAGCTGCACTACAAAAGCGGGGCAACCCCATCAATATCCTGTACGCATTATTATATTGTATGCGATTACTATGCTAATAGAAGCGATCGTGAACTCAAGCCTTATTCAAGGCTGGAGGGCAGCCCCTATAAAATAAAATAAAAAAGGTTTTTAATCACGTAGACTTTAAAAAAGCACTTGTAAATAGTCAGAACAAGTTTGTAGTAATACAGTTACTATTTCTAGTTACTTATTACAGATATTTAGGTACACGGAATGTTAAAACATTTATACAATTTATTTTATAATGGTAGTGATATTTAGGGTTTGAACATCGACTCTGGGCGAATGCATGAGAGCGTCATTGCTTGTTGAGGACGTTTTACGAGACGCAGCTGCTGTTTTCTGAGATATTCCCTCAGGTCGACGTCTACGCCCCCCACGGGATGAGATGGGATAGTGATTTGAACATGAATAATTTTTCAAGTGTTTTTCTTACTATCACACGGAATACTAAATGTAATCTGAGTTCCGCCAACAACTTTAAATCAGACTGAAATACGACGCCTGACATATTTTAATTTACATTTGTTAAAAATGTACAAAAGTATTTTTTTTTTCATTAGGGATATTCGTTCGTTAAACAGATGTGCCTTTATTTTGATGAACTATTGACTTTACGGACACTGCAGTCAAATAAATTAATTACAATATTTGCGCTTTAAAAGAACGTCTTTCAAAAACAAGTATTTTATTACAGTGAATATTATATGTAAATACAAAATTTATTCACTGTAATAAAATACTGGAGGCCCTTAAGCGAAGAAAATATAACCAACAATAATGAGTGAAGGATATATCTTTCTTCCCTTTGGGGTGGAAACAATGGGTCCCTGGGGCCCAGAAGCACGTGTCTTCGTTAGGGAGCTGTTCAGGCGTCTTATTTATTTTTATCTTATTTTTTTTTAAGGACATCCAGTAGCTGTTACATCTACTTAAATCTAAAATGTTTTAATCTATACAAAAATATAATTTAAATGTACAGCTTCTAAAGGTGCCACAACATGCACAATGATATTGGTGAGTAACACTGATAAAAAAACAAAAGTACAGACTAGTCAGTATCCTCATATTGAAGACACTCAAATTAATACTAATTATAACTAAAAACTATTAATATTAGGTACACAATGGATAATATAGCTATATTTATGTAAGTATATATATATATATATATATATATATATATATATATATATATATATATATATAATATTGGTACAGTATTATTTATCACTCAATAATCTTAATACAGTTTTTCTAAAATTAGTTAAACTGGAATTGAAGACGTCTAAGTTTTCACTCATGGAATTATACAACTTGCTCAAACGTGATATAGCGGCGAACTGTTTAAGATTGGTTCTAGCAAAAGGCTGGCTCAGGATTCCGGGTACAGCAGCACGTCGAGGTATATGCCTAGGAACTCGTAGATGTACAGATTGTAACAAGGTTGGGCAGTCGTATCCGTTACGGAGTATTTTATAGAGAAATGTCATGTCATGGAGTTGTCGTCGAATTATCAGGCTGTCCATCTTAAAGTACTGCAGTTTGTCTGTGTATGTTGGAAGTTGCTTATGGAGTCTGTTTGAAAAAGCTAGATGTTTCACAAATCTTTTCCGTATGCGTTCTATTCGCAGTTGATGGGTACTATAATGAGGTGTCCAGACTACGCTGCAGTATTCTAGATTGCTTCGCACATACGCGTTGTAAATAGCTATTTTAGATCATGTGTAGGTTAATTATCAAAATTTTAAATTTTAGCTATATTTTTACTACATATTGTCTGAATGGTTCTGTCTATATTAAAGGTACGAATTCAATATTATTATTATGGCGGACCTTGTGTTTATAACGACGGTCGCGCTTTAATGCTACCACCGGATCCAATGCGCCCCAACTGAGAAGACCCAGCGAAACAAACTCAGCGGGTGTCTCTACTACCGGTTTCAACACGGCCCAATACGGCTCGTATTTAAAAGAACGTATTAGCCTCGCTATTCAACGGGTAATGTTGCCAGCTTTCTGGGCACCTTACCCGCAGGCGACGATTTAATTTCAGTTACTTATTTATGGGCTTTTTATTTTAATAGTATGTAAATTGTGTATATTTATGTTAGTATATATTATTTTGTTAAAAAGGAATAAATAATTTCAAGTATTTGTAATAAAAAAAAACATAAAATACTTATTTTTGTAAGATGTTCCATTTAAATAAATAAATGATATTATGTTGAGAGTTTTATGACAAGGGTATTTGTATTTTTAAACAGAGTCCAAAAAAGAGGATGATCTCAATTTAAATGTTTTAACCGACTTCAAAAGAAGGAAGTTAGTATAAATTCGACTTTTTAAGACAAATATATATAATATTTCGACAAAATTCCCATAACCACTTTTTCACCCAACCCGGGATTTGAACCCTGGACCTCATTTTCTGGCTTATTATGACTGAATACAAGCATCTAAATTTGCTCAGAAGCATTCGCTTGAATTATTTGTATGTTACGTGATTTCTACGTTGTTTGGGAACCCATTCTTTAATATTTGTGATCGATGAAGGATGATTTCTGGGCACTATATAAGTTTTGTTTTAATCAATTTTCTAAAAAAAATGTTGAATTAATCGTTTTTATAT
Organism: Pseudoips prasinana; assembly: GCA_951640165.1. Classification (NCBI taxonomy): domain Eukaryota; kingdom Metazoa; phylum Arthropoda; class Insecta; order Lepidoptera; family Nolidae; genus Pseudoips; species Pseudoips prasinana. The sequence continues at coordinate 32,289,643 of OX621252.1, forward strand.
TTCATGAAAAGCAACTATTGTTTTTCAACCGACTCCAAAGGAAGGATATTATTAATCCGCCTATGTTACGCGAGTTCTCTGTCATTGGGAACGAATTAAAAAAAAATATTATTTATTGACGGTCACCGTAGCCTAGTTGGTAGTGCTCCTGCCTACGAAGCTGGTGGTCCTGGGTTCGAATCCCAGTAAGTGCAAATATTTGTGTGATGAGCACGAATATTTGTTTCTGAGTCATGGATGTTTTCTATGTATACAAGTATTTATCTATCTATATAAGTATGTATATCGTCGCCTGATACCCATAGTACAAGCTTTGCTTAGTTTGGGGCTAGGATGATCTGTGTGACATTGTCCCTAGATAATATATTGTATATTATATTTTTGATACAGATTTTTTTTTCTGTATGGTCCCATACAAAGACTGGACTGGTCCAGTGGTTAGTGACACTGACTGCTAATCCAGAGGTCGTCATTCGTTTCCCTCCCGGGACAAGTCTTTGTGTGACGAACACTATTATTTGTTCTATGACTGGGTGTAATGTATATCTATAATAATATTAAGATACCGGCACAAGCCGAGATATACCGATGTATAAACAAAAAATAATAATAATATCTAGGGACAATGTCACACAGGTCATCCTAGCCCCAAATTAAGCAAAGCTTGTACTTTGGGTACCAGGCGACGATATACATACGTATATAGATAGATAAATACTTATATACATAGAAAACATCTATGACACAGAAACAAATATTCATGCTCATCACACAAATATTTGCACTTACCGGGTTTCGAACCCAGGACCACCAGTTTCGTAGGCAGGAGCACTACCAACTAGGCTACGGTGACCGTCAAAACCGTCGTATGAATTTAGAAATACACAAGAATGCGTATCAGATGTCTAGTTACCTTAGTACCGGCTCTGTCTAGTTTGGGATCAGATATTAGTTGTCCCAAGATATTTAAAATAAAAAATATTAAAAATAAGTTTAGTTTATTCAAGTAGTTACATGCCTAATAAAAATCCTCACGATTGCAAAAACCCTTGGTCTAAGAAAATCTTATCTAAAATCACATTTTCCCATTTTCTTCCTCTGTCGAATTTCCCTTACCTTAAACTGTATGTATCTATCTGTCCCATTTTCTCAGAAACTGCTCATTACGCCATCATGTCAGGGCACGCGTAGAGAATACGGTCACGCGTTTTGAGATACGTGACATTGAGGTAATAGGGGCAAGGGGATGATTCTCGCTCGGTGAGCCTTGTTCAAGTAATAATAATTAACTAAAAAAAAAGACTGCACGTGTGGTGCAGCGGGTAAGTCGCCTCACCGCTTCGTATCGCGGGTTTGAGTCCCGCGCCGGACAACTATTTATGTGACCCATAAATGGTTGTTCCGAGTCTGGATGTAATTTGTGTCCGTCTATTATATGTTTGTTAAATACCCCGCGACACAGAGTTTAGATAGTCAGTCAGTAGTAGTTAGACAGTCTATAAAAAAAACTACTTTATTTCAAATACATAAGGCTCATAATAACTTTGATAATAATGTTCTCCTAGCCGAAGCCACGGCGGCTGGTCTCAATAGAGATTAGCCATCTGCGCGAGACATGTTATAGTGCACAAGTGTTTGCGCAAATACAGGAGTACTTTCTATTCCATCACTCTCATGATTCGGTGGTACGACTAGCGACACGACCGGAAAGAGGTCAGTTACACGATTAACAGCTTTATGTGCTCTCCGAGGCACGAGGGTATAATACCGCCGTCTCCCAGACTCCGGGCTGATACTGAGAAATTTTCATCCCGGAAATATCCCAAAAGCACTTATTCGCCCGACCCGGGATTGGCTTCGGCATTTTCTGGCTTATTTCCGTATTGACTAAGTACAAGCATCCAAATTCGCTCAAAAGAACTCATGGTATTGTTTATGATACAGTTAAATAGACTACCAAAAGTTATACGAGACGAACTATTATGTGATTCTTTCATTAGAAAACTCAAAGGCTATTTAATCCAGAAAAGTGTCTATACGCTACAAGAATTCTACAATGACAGCCAGCCTAAATAAATGAATAGAAATATAAAATTAATGCTAGAAGATAAAACCTGGAACCAAATAATATGACATTCTCTTTATATTCCCTGACTATTTGATGTACCAGATGACATTTAATATATTGAATGTAAAATTAATTAACATTTTATTCTATTGACATGCATGAAACTTTTTATATTTTTTTTCCTCTTATTATTTAACTATGTAATACTGTAATTTTATATTTATTCTATTGATTGTATTGTGTAAAATTAAATGATAAATAATAAGTATTATTGTAATATGTACCAAATGTTGCTGTGCCCTTACAGGGTATCATGTTGAAACATAAGTAATATCATTGTAACAACATTGTATACACATGATTTGCAATAAATAAATTGAAATTGAAATTTATAGATGTCGAAATTTTTTTAAAGGCCGGTTTATTTGATAAAGTTAGCCACTTATTTAGAGATTTGGAAACTGATAGCGATTCTGCCTTTTACTTTTAATTTTCACATATAAAATCACGCTCTCTCTCTCTTTATATCTTCACTAACTTATATCACAGCTCACTCGGCTTACGTTCGCCTCACCCGATCACACTTCGCTCTCACTCTCTACGCATTCATCAGGTAACACCCATAGTCAAGTGTGTCTAAAGAAATTTTACTTCAATAAATAAATTAGCTTAGTGTGAGAATCAGCCCTTGGATAACCAGCGAATTGAGGATATGACGACTTTTTGCCATTATTAGTGACATTTCTTTTGATGTACTCGTTAAGGATTGACAAGCCGCTGTGACCTTGTAAGAATTTAAAAGGATATTTCGTTTCTAACTCTACAATCTTACACTACACAGCCCTAGTGGTTTGAGGTTTTATTAAAAAGACGTTATACTTCATCATAGTTGGCATTTTGAATACCTGCGATTACGAAAATAATTAATACTTTTATTAATAATTAATACTTAATACTTACTTACAAATTTCCCCAATTGAAAGTGAACCTTATGCTTATGTGATAAAGTAGAAAATCCATAAAAGAAATCCATAAAAAAAAGAAAACTGTATTATTAGTAAATTATTACTAATAATACAGTTTTCTTTTTACTTGTACAGACGCCAGCACATCCAGCTACCCCAATCTCTCAAATTTCTTTTATGGATTTTGTACTTTAATACATAAGCATAAGGTTAATTATATATAAAATAATCTACTCATTTTAGTCAGAAAGGAATCCTTAAGGTTAAATGTCCAACAGCACGTGTGGCGCTGCAGTTAAATCAGTCGCCATTTTGTCTCCCGGGTTCTTCCCCAGAGGAGGTACTTCCGCAGTGGGGCTGCTCTTTGAGCGAATGAACGCTATGCCCTACAAAATGTATATTCTTGGAACATTGTAGATTTCTTCATTTATAGGGTTCCGTACCCAAAGGGTAAACCGGGATCCTATTACTAAGACTTCGCTGTCTGTCTGTCCGTCTGTCGCCAGGCTGTATCGCATGAACCGTGATAGTTAAACAGTTGAAATTTTCACAGATAATTTTGTACATTAAATTTTTCTCTTTCTTTTTTTTTAAAGACAACGCCCGCATTAGGGAATTTTATCCCTGTGTCGCTGGGTACTTTACAAACATATAATAGACGGACACAAATTACATCCAGACTCAGAAAAACTATTAATGGGTCACACAAATAGTTGTCCAGCGCGGGACTCGAACCCGCGACACAAAGCGGCGAGGCGACTGTCTTAGCTGCTGCTACACGTGCAGTCAATAAGGTAGTGTGTTATTATTAAGGAATGTCTTCTGTAAGGTAGAGGTACTACCCAGTCGAGCTGCTCTTTGAGCGAATGAACGCTATGTCCTACAAAATGTACATTCTGGGAACATTGTACATTTCTTCACTTTTTTAAATTAATGACCTCATCTTGTACATTAAATTCATTTCTTTATATTATAAGTATGTGGAATTGTTATCTACTCAAGCTTAAGCAAAAGCCCTAGCCCTTAATTAAGCGTCTCCATGCTTTATTGGGCAACTCACGCTATCTATTCCTGTTGTAGCCATTAGTCAACAGTCGTTACCGCGAATAGAGGCCTAATGGATTATATCAAGAACTCACTCCATGAGCAATTTCTTTAATTGAAAATAAATGAAAACCAGTTTATCAAATCATTACAGACATCTTACTTATTTTGTTGGGCAGTGTTACCCTGTTGGCAGACGTGTTTTAGCAGATCAATAGGCCTCTGACATGGTTTAACGACTGTTGTCTAATAATTACTACTGGGACTGACCGTATAACGTGCTCTCTGAAGCACAGATACGCCCAGAAAATAATCAGTTTGGTGGTCACCCCTCTATGGAGTGATCGTGCTTGACTCCACCGATCACTTACGCACTGGTGAGAGCTACTGGCAATAAGCACCCCAGCCAAATGTAATGTATGTAATTTAACATATTTTAAGGCGACAAAAGTGATAAAACTTGCATACAGATTCCTGAAGTCCAGTGATGCAGTAAATAACTCCAAGACAAATTTATCAGATTTTTTAAAAAAGACAATCATCATCATTATGACGGTCATAAAAAGTCAACTACTGAATAAAAGCCTCCCTCAAAATGATGTCCAGCAGTCACCATATGCATAAGCCATAATCGCCACGCTTGGCAAACGGGTTGGCGATCGCAGTAAGATGTCTTAGTATACAGAAGGACGCTGCTGCCCGTCCTCTGGTAGATATTCCCTCGGGTCGACTTCTGAGCCCCCCACGGTATGAGATGGGGTGATAATATATATATACTTTTTGTTTTTTTTCAATAGACAACGCCCGCACTTGGGAATCAAATCCCTGAGTCGCAGGGTACTTTACAAACATATAATAGATGGACACAAATTACATCCAGACTCAAAACAACTATTTATGGGTCACACAAATAATTGTCCGGTGCGGGACTCAAACCGCGACACGAAGCGGCGAGGCGACTATCTTGGCCGCTGCGCCACACGTGCATATTTTCCGCCATCACCACACAGCAAAGATAAAAGAAAATGCCTTGGACAATTAATTTATTATTAATATACCTAGTTAACAGCTAGTTAACAACTTTCTAAAACCGTGCCATTGTGGAATATTTTCAGAATGCTAGCAGCATTGCCACGCTGTATGGTAATATTTAGCGTTGACCAAAATCAACTACTTTTGAATAAGTTTTATTTTTTAGCTAGTGTTCAAAGAGTGAATATAAAACTCAAAAAATCACAGGAAAAGCCTACTTACCTTTTTTGTTACACATCGAAGTGTATTATTATAAAATAATATGATTACCGACACAACACAAAGGAGCCTCTCTTTATACCAGTCTGTAACTAACGATCCCCAAACGAGCTCAACCCTAAAAACAAGAGCTCATAAAATCTTCGCACGACCTAGACTAAAAAAGTTTAAGTAAAAAGAGACAAAATATTACGAGGGGTGTCGAGCACCCTCGAGGATCGGGATGATAACATTGCGATTCAAATAAACGCGACGATATTTTGCGGCCTGTCATAAAGTACACGCGTTTGGTCGCCGAGTCAGCGAATAGGACGATGTTTTAGATTATACGATACGACTAGCATACGATTGTTTTGCGTTTAAGATGTTATGGAGCTTTAAGTGTTGTTCCGACAAATTGGAACTACTAAGGAAATTTTACTAAGGAAATGTAACAATAGTTTTCAATTATTTATTTAACATTATTAGGAAGACCAACAGCTTACAATAACTTAATAGATTAGGTATACACAGCAGTTAGCCATTTATAGGTCTCCACGAATAAGATAATCCGATGATAATTGTCGTGGCGGCTACGTCTAGTGACAAAATAACTACTTTAAAAACTGCAAAAGTTTATTACTTACCCACGATTTTACATATAAATAAATCAGAATCAGAATTTTTATTTGTAAAAAAATCTGATATCACAAAAACACGACTATTTGACACATTATTAAAAGAAACCACTTGAATACACTTGGTAATTAAACATTATGCATCGAATATTATCTCAATTTAGGTTTTTTTTTTAATAACAACGCCCGTACCTAAGCCACAGGGAATCTAATCCCGGTGTCGCGGGGTACTTTACAAACATATAATAGACGGACACAAATTTCATCCAGACTCAGAACAACTATTTATGGGTCACAGAAATAGTTGTCCGGCGCAAGACAGTCGTTTTGACCAATGCCGTCATGTCGTCGCTCATCGTAGATACTTACCTTTACCCGATTGTTACTAGAGAGTATAATCGCGTATAATTATATTCATTAACCATCACATTTAAACGATTTCATAAAGTCATCAATACTATAAAGGAAATATGAACATTCTATGAACTGAAACGCTTGGTCGTCGCTTAATTATTTAAAAGCATAAAATAATAATTTGCGGGTCAAATGCCTCCGTAAGATATCAAAATCAAAATAGCCTTTCGTTATAATTTCGATTATAATTTCGTTACAACTTACTATACATAGATTTATAGTATAATACTGAAATATAATGCATACCTATTCTAATACTCTTCTCTTTCACTTTTAATACTAAATTTTTAATCTAATAGTTCTAATCTTCGACATCGGTAACAGTATTATCAGTTTTGGCATAGGCCTCTCTTAGAATTTTCCACATATCCCTATCCGCGGCTTTTCTTTGCCATGTTGTTCCAGCTACCTCTCTGATATCGTCCTCCCATCTTATTTTTTGCCGCCCTTTCCTTCTTTGTCCGTCTCGAGGGTACCCTTCAGTGACTTCTTTTGCCCATTTTTCCTTTTTGTTTCGTATCATATGACCTACCCAGTTCCAGTTAAGGTTTTTTACAGTGTAAACTACATCCATTAGATCCGTAAGATATACCTCTATTAAAAGCGGGGCCAAGATTTACACAAAGCAGACAATTGAGTTTTTAGTTGTGTTCTTTACAAGCAACTTTTATGCATAGAAAATACTTAAACTTTACAGAATACATTCCGGGTTAGTACATTTTTGTTAGTTAATGTCGTGGTCCTAACATTGAAAAAGTTCGAAAAAGCTACTCGGCGCGAAGGTAAGTAGATGGTGAGTTATGTTTGTCGCAAACCTTATGGTAACCGCTCAACAACAGGTGAGCCGTAAATTTATGTTACAATTGTTGAGCATAAAAAAAAACATAAAAACAACGAGACGATATTCTAATATCGTCCTATCTAAACAATCTCCTCCCCGAGATTTACAGTCTCCTCGACAAAGTAACTTGATTCTTTTATTGACGTTAAACGGAGCGAGAGTGACAGATAGCGCGATCACGAGTGTGTGATGATGGACGTGTTTCCACCCACTTCTATGCCTCAATATTTAAAGGTGGGAAAGGTGGATATAACTGGTGTCCTCTGGAAGAACAATATCTTGTTGAATTTTTCTGGGACTCTTTACAACTGTTTAATTTAAGCTGATCAAAAAAGAAGGTTGTTTTTACATCTTTTTTACTGTTAATTGTGTGTGTGTGTGTCTGTGTGTGTATTGTATTTTATACTTTTAAATTTTCTTTTTATTGTGTCTATTCTTAAGTATCTATAGTTTATATAAAGCAAAAACTGATTTGCACTTCTGTGATTCACCATGGTAGGTAGCTGAAAATCAGCGTTGCAGTTGGGCTCTGGCTGTAACAGTGTGCTGAGCTGAGCCTACCAATTGAACACATTATATTTTAACTGTTCCGTGTTATTTGTTTCTTTTAAATGTATTTTTTTCTTAATATAGTTTAGTTATGTGCTAGTATGTAAGTAAATTAAGATTTGTACAAACGTTATTTCAATATGTGTTATAAACTTTTGCCTTTATAATAATAGTAAGATATAAAAAAATTGAATAGCTTTGTGACCCGAGTAGTATAGTTTATCATATTCTAAAGTCAACGAGGACGAATTCACGGGCAGAAACTAGTTAATAATATATTAGCAACAGAGCGTTTTAGGTACGAGTTTTCATTTGCCCGTTTGTTCGTCGAGTTGTCGCTTATGCAAATGGGTGGCGACAAGCGATTTAGCCGGTTTATGGCGCGTCACTGCTCGAACTGGCACATCTGTGATACGTAAATACTACACCCGGAGGGCATTGACACTTTGCAGCTATATTCTACTAGCTGGGCCCCGTGGTTTCACCCGCATTAAACGTTATAAAACCTATGTGTTATTTGGATATATAAGCTATATTACTACAAAATGTCATCAAAATCCGTTCCGTAGTTTTTGTGTGAAAAAGTGACAAACATCCATACATCTATACTGCCTTCTGTAGTCTACCATTAAAAATAAAAGAATGTTTATATCCCCCTCCAAAAATAGACATTTCACATCCTGTGTTTACTGCGGAAGTTCTCGACCTAACGTGCACCCCTTTTACGGAATTATCTATACTCAAACCTAACTATAGAAAAGCTGACTTTAATATGTTAAACAAATACTATGTTGGAATTGACTGGCTATCGGTTTTAAACAAAGATTCAATGGATAATGCCATTCATGTTTTTTATACTTTAGTTCAAGAGGGGATTGACAAGTACGTTCCATTGATTCGTTACACAGGTAAACGAAAATATCCAATATCGTATAGTAAGGCATTGATTAAAATCATAAAAGAAAGATCTAGGGCACATTCACGTTGGAAAAAATACAAGAACCTTCGTGATTATGACGAGTTCGCATTATTACGAGCTATACAACATCTTGAACAAGATAAATGTTTTGACAAATATGTTAAGGTAACCGAAGACAGTTTGAAATCCAGACCAAAGAATTTCTGGTCGTATGTAAAAACATTGCGAGGAGGTTCTAATTACCCAAAACAATTAACTTACAATAATGTAAGCTCTTCCGATGGCCAGGAAATTTGTGAATTATTCAATGTTTTCTTCCACAGTGTGTTCAGTGTACAATCTAATAATAACGACAACATTTATTTAAATGATGCTGATGCATTTTCTGCTGATACAATCAACAGCTTACAGATCACTCTGGCAACTGTGGAGAGATCATTGAACATCCTCAATGTTGATAAGGGACCAGGATGCGATGCTATTCCTCCAGTCTTCTGGAAAAAATGCTCAAAATCTCTAGCTATGCCAATACATATTTTGTTTAATCGGTCTCTAAAAGATGGCATCTTTCCAGAGGTATGGAAGAAGGCACACATTGTTCCTGTATTTAAGAAAGGCTCACGTACTAAAATTGAAAACTACCGGGGTATCTCTATTTTAAACACTTTAGGTAAAGTATTGGAAAAACTAGTATGTAAGGCCATATATCCGCTTATAGTAGCTGGAGTAGCCAATACGCAACATGGATTTCTTCGGAATCGGTCCACCATTTCAAACTTGGCATGTTTTTCAAACTATCTCCTAAATAATATTGACAATGGAGGGCAGGTTGACGTGATCTACACTGATTTTGAGAAAATTTTTGATCGGGTAGACCACGTCATCCTGCTCAATAAATTGTTTAGATTGGGCATACGTGGTGACTTATTGAGATGGATAGAATCATATCTCCACAAACGATCTCAAGCGGTAGTGATTGGTGGCTATAGGTCGAATTTTATTAACATTCCAAGTGGTGTACCGCAAGGTTCGCATCTAGGACCCTTATTTTACAATACTTACTTGTTCGATATTAAAGATTCTTTTATAAACTCAAAACACTTAATGTACGCAGATGATAAAAAAATATTTTGCAAAGTCACTAATATTCATGATTGCGAAGCTATTCAAGCAGACCTTTATAGGCTTAGTAATTACTACAAAATAAATAAAATATCAGTCAATATTAATAAGTGCCAAAAAATTTGCTACTCTCGAAAAAAACATCCAATACAGTTTACATATAACTTTGATGGGACCATTATAAGTGAAATCAATACAGTTCGTGACCTAGGTGTTGTATTTGATTGCAAATTATCGTTTTCAGAACACATAGACTTCATCACCACAAAAGCATTTAAAAATCTGGGATTCGTGCTAAGAACTTGCAAAAAATTTAAAAATATTGAGTCTCTAAAAACTATTTACTACGCTTATGTGCGTAGTTCACTCGAATATGCAAGCCCTATCTGGTCACCGATTTACATCATTTATACAAGTCAAATTGAACGCATTCAAAAAAAATTTGTCTATCATCTAAATTATCGCCTTCGAAAACTCCCAATATCTTATCTACAAAGTTGTAGCTCGCATGCCATGTTAACTCTCGAAGAACGGCGCAAAGTATTAGACATGTGCCTGCTATATGACATCCTCAATGGACGCCTTGACTGCCCCGAGTTGCTGTCTCAAGTGACATTTAACACACCTCTCCGACGAACTCGTCACACTCCAATGTTGCACGTACCCCATCACGCTACGAATTATGCTCAAAATAGTGTGCTAACACGAATTGCTCGAACACATAATGCAACCTTCAACGAAATTGATACCTTTTCTTGTTCAAAAAATAATTTTAAATCCCTAATTGTAAGCACTGTAAAAAACAAACGACTAAGATCTAATAATCCTATTTGAATTTGTATGTATTCAGTCTTACTTTAGAATGTATATTAATAAATTTAAATTAACTATGTATAACTAACAACATTATATTTTGCTTTAAAATCATTGGACATCGATGTATATCACTTCATTTCTCGCAATTAATACCTACTTAATCGAGACTACCTACTGCATACATTGTACTGCTACATTAGTGTGCAGTAGTCTTGATGTAGATCTCACCACATCAATGTCTGATAAATGATTGGTCTCAGCATTATATTTTATGTCCGTTTTTAGCCAACTACACTTTTAATGTTAAACTAAGGAAAATATGTCATTGGCCTTCTCTTTATATTGTATCCTGTAAACTGTGTTATTATCTGTATCGCTGTTGGTTTTCTTAATAAACAAATACTCACAAACTTTCGCATTTATAATATTAGTAGGATCAGCAGTAATCTGTCGATTACTGCTGGAATTGCTTAACATGCCCTCCAAATTACAGAGACGCTCAAAAATGAAATCGCGCTAGTGATCATCCATCTAGATTCCGACCGCACACCTTGGTACTTAACTCGAATACTAGTCTACCCCCTACATGCTTAAATAAATAAAATACAGTTTATAACCTCATCTCATTAAAATATTGGGTAAATAAATATTTCACTTGTGTAAATCACACTAATATTATAATGGCAAAAGTTTGTGACCGATTTTGATGAAACTTTGTAGTAATATAGCGTATATATCCGAATAACACATAGGCTATAATTTATAAATCAAAATACAAAATCGATATGTAGTGTTAAGTCCCGCTAATTGCGATCAATTAGCGGAATTAACACTACATATTGATTTTGTATTTTGATTGTTATGGATTTCCGCAAAGTAACGCCTGATTCCATTACTTAAAATTTATAAAGTTTAATGCGGGTAAAACTGCGGGACACAGCTTGTATTAACCAAACGTTTTTCTACCTATCTTGTGGTAGGCAGCCGCTGTAGCCTGTGGATGTTACGTTACGTTTCAATGTGGATGTTACGTTGCGTTTCAAATTCTACTCGTTAACTTTCTTTAATATCTGTTGACACTTGGGACATCAGGGAATAAATAATTCTGATAGTGATCCAATCCGATTCCAACAAGATACGTTTAAATTTTAAAGCTCATATAAACACATCTTAGTAAATAGATGTTTGTTACTCTTTCAGACAAAAACTACGGAACCAATTATGATGAAATTTGGAAGTAATATAGATAAGATAACTCATTATTGTACACCAAAACATTACAGGATACAAGAATACAATAAAATACATTTAAAAATATTTACAATTGGCGGCTTTATCACTAAATGTAATCTCTTTCAGGCCATAGCTTATATATTCGAATAACACATAAGCTATACACAGTTTAACGCGGTTGAAACCGCAGCGCACAGTTAGTTATTCATAGTATCAAGCATCAAAACTCATCGCTCTGCGTAAGCACGACATCTGTGTATAAAACATTCTTCCGTAGTACGAAACGGCATTAGTTCGTCTTTAAGTTGCTGCAAGTTGCATTGTCATTTTGTTACCAATTGTACTTTTTGAAATGAATAGTTAATATCCTGGGACATTATACACACGGCCATCTGATCCCAAACTAAGCAGAGCTTGTACTATGGGAACCAGACAACTGATATACTACATGTCGCAGATTCTGACGGATTTAACTCCGAAACATCGTCGGTGTCCGCCATCATGCACGTGGTGAAAAGAATCAGTGCGCACACCCGGCGCCGTCGAGCTCTGTATGCCAACTGTGTCGTGTCGCTAACACACTAATGTCACTTAGACAACTGACAGACGTCAAACATGACATGCGACAGTTCATAGACAACCTCGACTCGAACTACTGACTCAGTGAGTAGTGTTTTCCAAACGCTAATAGATGGCGTTACTAGTACGTAAACAGTCCTTTAATTTAATTTCTCCGACACGGCCATTCTGACAACCAACGCGCTCTCGCGTTGTTACTCGCTGACATAATCAACATGAATTACAGCTCTTCAGTTTGGCAAGGACACAAAGCGTTACAAGCAGCTTTCAATGTTACACAAAGCAAAGCCTAAAGGCCTTCAGCATTTACCACAAAGCGTTAAAGCTTTCATCATTAGTTAGAGGGCGTACCTCACACAATGCAAAGCGTTGAAACTTTCAGCATAAAATGCAACGCACAGCAAAGCGTTGAATCTTTCAGCATAAACTGCATCACACAGCAAAGCGTTGCAGCTTTCAGCATAAACTGCAATACACAGCAAAGCGTTGAAGCTTTCAGCAGAAACTGCAATACACAGCAAAGCGTTGAAGTTTTCAGCAGAAACTGCATCACACAGCAAAGCGTTACAGCTTTCAGCATAAACGGCAACACACAGCAAAGCGTGGAAGCTTTCAGCATAAACTGCAACCCACAGCAAAGCGTTACAGCTTTCAGCAAAATTTCAATTACTTGGCAAAGCGTTACAGCTTTCAGCATTGCACAGAGGCAGCACTTAAAAAATGCTGCAAAACGTTGCAGCTTTCAGCATCAACCTTGGGTCACGACTAATGAGCCTAACCTTACTGCAAAGCGTGATGGCTTTCAGCAGGACATCAGGACAAAGCGATAAGGCTTTCAATCCACCCTTCAATAAAGCGTAGTAGCTTTCAGTTTAAATAAAACATTTTATCAATCAGCAATGAACATAAGTCTTTTATCAACACAGGTTTACGTTCAACAAAACAATGTAATTATCGTTCAACTCAAACAATGATCATGATTCAATACAGTAATTCCATCCTTCAAATTACTAATTACACCAAATTAGGATACCAAATTAATCAATACAATTTGTTCCATAATTAAATAAAACTATTCAATTATGGGTTCTACAGGATCACATTCTGCCAATTCAGGTAAACTAGCTGGATATTTACGCAGTCGTTCATGGCACACATATTGGTCCCGTCCCTCAGATACTACTCCACCATATAACGCTCATTGGAACACACTTTAGCTACCCTGTAAGGGGCTTTTCTCTATACTCTTACTTACAGTACAATTCAAAACGAGTTTTACTTTGCCTAAGACAGACTTCCAGGATTCATTTGTATAATTTTCGGCCACTGTAAAACAATTTGTCAAGGTGGAAATCATTCGCTCCACCCGACCATTAGCTCGGCTAACACCACTAGCAATCTCATGGAACTCAATGGCTCAACCTCGGCATAAATCCTGAAAGTCTTGACCAGTAAAAGATGTTACCTTGATCAGAGATAATTCGTTTCGGGGTTCTAAATATGTGAACAAAGCTACGTAGTGCCTCGCAAGCAGATCGTTATGTTAAATCTTTGACACACATTAATTGACAAAATTTCGTAAAAGCATCTACGATGGCTATCACATACTCCTTGGAGGTCTTGCTACAAGTTCGAAAATTATAGGTCGCAATGCAGCGTCACGAACTCAAAGCACGAAGCTTGCGATAGTCAATTGTCACAAGCACGAAGCGCGGAGCTTTCAATACTCAATCGTCACAAGCATAAAGCGCGGAGCTATCAATGCTCAACCACCACAAGCACAAAGCGCGGAGCTGCTTTCAATGCTCAACCACCACAAGCACAAAGCGCGGAGCTGCTTTCAATGCTCAACTGCTACAAGCACAAAGCGCGGAGCTTTCAATGCTCAACTGCTACAAGCACAAAGCGCGGAGCTTTCAATGCTCAACCGTCTCAAGCACAAAGCGCGGAGCTTTCAATGCTCAACAGTTTCAAGCACAAAGCGTGGAGCTTTCAATGCTCAACAGTTTCACACAAAGCGCGGAGCTTTCAATGCTTAAGTTTCAGGAACTCTAAGTAGGATATTTCCCTTGTCACACAATTTATTTCAAATCAACCAGCTTTATTACTCATAATGTTACACATAAATGTGTCTTACAATGAACTCCAATAATCATTTTAAACGTTAGAATTTAACTCAACCATCGGCATTAACTACACTGTTATTTCTGACTACAACTGTCAAATTCAAGTTTTTCGTAACATACGTAGGTACTTAACGCGTCCACCAGCTATTGGCTCTTCCTTGTATCTATCGTTGTCATAGACCTCTATTATCTTACAAGAATTTGAAAACTTTTCACTTCATTTGTTTATTATCAGAATAGAATAGAATACTCCCCATTGTACACACTCAAACAGGACAATTACATAGAAGACAAAGTAAATAACACAATTTGTTAGAGTTCTATCCGACAAAAACAACGTCTCCTATTTTAAATGGACGAATTTTAACTTTGCTATTGCCATAACGCACCTTATCAGCATGAGCTAGCTCACCCATCCTGCATTTTGCCTTACATCTAAGTTCGTAGAGGTCAACCTTACCATATTTTTGGACAAGGGCATTAATTTTGGAGGAGAACTTTTATTACAACCCATCAACAATTGAAGCGGACTTCTAATTGTACTTCTATCTATGGTACAATTTAGCGCGATTTGGATTACACCTGAAGCTGCCTTCCAGAACCTACGCTCGTGGTTCTCGGTAGTGAAGCAATTAATTAGAATAGTTAGGGAAGCTACGCTACATCCTCCCATCACAAATAACGCAGTGTTTCAAGTCTAAAGTCTTTCACGTGGTCGCTCACTATTGGTCTCACGAGAAGGCTCAAGGTCACCCAAAGAGCAACGGAGAGGGCCACGCTCGGAGCATCCCCGCGCGACCGAACAAAAACGTCGCAATCCGCAAGCGAAAGAAAGCAGCCGACATAAAAATTGTGTCACAAATCAGTAAGTTAGTATTTTGAGTTCAATATACCTAGTTTGTAAGTACAACATTTGTATGCCATGTACAATAATGGCAAACGTGTGAAACTTTAATAATGTAAACAATAACACCTGTATTCACCACATTTATACAAATAAAGATATTATGATTATGATTATAACCAAAGAATTGCCAAACCGAAAAGGCAACGGGTGGGGCACACAGCTCCCAACACCGACGGCCGCTGGATCAGACAGGCTCCCGACCGGGGACCACGCACCGGAAGACGCAGCGCGGGCAGGCCCCCCACAAGGAGGGCCGACCACTGCGGAGAATCCCGGGGGAGGCCTCCGTCCAGTGGACGTCTTTCGGCTAACATAATGATGATGAATTATTACTAGAACAGACACGAATCTCTCCACTTGTCAGTAATTGAGAAACGTCTTTACAGTCGATCAAATCAGTATCGATAGCTTGTATAAGTGTCAAGATTCTGTAATAAACAAATTTCAGCATGGACCTCGCGAGTGATGTTTATGACTTTGTTACTAATAGTCAAGCTCAATCCCGGTTAGGTAAAAACATCTCTACCTATCATAGCATCACGAGGCAAAATATGTGAAACTACAATTACAAAAGTCACTACTCACACACAAGCACTTCGTTGACCTTGACAGGCAGACTAATACGGGAAAAATAAAATGTAGTATTCGACCCAATACCTGTCAGGCGCGTGGATATAAAATCTCGAGTACCTGTATGGTTATCAACAAATCATTTACGAATTAGGGCACAATCTGTCTGTTACCAACCACTGTCCACAAAAGCGTGTATGTGACCTAACTTGTCCCTACATCCATAGACTTCGAAATAAGCCGTTCAAACTATTTAACCTTCAAAACGCGCATATTGTCACCATAAAAATTAAATATAACAAACGTTGGGCGTATTTTCAACATCTAAAAGTATAAACCACACAAAACAACACGTGTTATGAATTTCACAGATATCAAAAATTTTCAGTGCAGCATTAGGTCATCAAGTGCCTTTTAAACAATATAATAAAAGTACTTACATGTTTCTTCTCATAAAATAAAGATTCACCACTCACACTCGACACGAGGCACTTTTACTTTAGAGGTTACTTTAAATTTACTCTAATACAAACTGGTGAATTCTCACCAATGCAGAATCGCCCATGCCGTCGCCTTACTTGCAAAAAGACAGCACGATCAGCTTCGCCTCGAAAAGAACAAAGCAATTATTTTAACTCAAAGACTCGACCGACAGAAAGGTAGCCTAACTATCAGAGCCCGTACTCACTGTTAAATAAAAACTTCTTCCACGTTCACTGATGCACCAAAAACTATTCTTCAACGATAAACACGAACTGGCCGAGAGACTCCGCTTATCGCGAGTAACCACATCGAAACACGAAATCAGTAGGCGTGTTTTAAACAAGTCTGAACATACCTGAGTATCCGAGATACCTGCGATAACAACTTCGATTTTGTTACCTTCGCTCCAAGCAGGCTTCAACCAGTTAATCAAGGCAAGCTTGTAAGTCGACTACTCCACGTATGTAAGTTCTCGCGCGGTCACTGCACCATACGGCACCATATCTTGAAAAAGGTCATCAATCTCTCGGTCGCCGCAAACTGTCTTGATACACGCTCCTTTGCTTCGTCTAACGTTTTGCACAACGGGTACGACTTCGAAGTCCATTTGCGAGCTCGACATCGAAGATGTGTCAATGTAACGTATCGAGTTTCGTAATCGGTTCACGAGTTTGCGATACAGCCGTAAATTCACAATCAGCGGGGTTGTATTTTCATCGTAATTTTTCAAATTTCAAACACTATTTTCGCTACGTGGTGGAACCGAATCACGAAAATATTCTTGATTTTGAGTAGCAGGCATTGCGGTAGACACGTAGGATGATTTTGGAATCGATCCCACCGCTGCTGTCGCAGATTCTGACGGATTTAACTCCGAAACATCGTCGGTGTCCGCCATCATGCACGTGGTGAAAAGAATCAGTGCGCACACCCGGCGCCGTCGAGCTCTGTATGCCAACTGTGTCGTGTCGCTAACACACTAATGTCACTTAGACAACTGACAGACGTCAAACATGACATGCGACAGTTCATAGACAACCTCGACTCGAACTACTGACTCAGTGAGTAGTGTTTTCCAAACGCTAATAGATGGCGTTACTAGTACGTAAACAGTCCTTTAATTTAATTTCTCCGACATACATATACTATTTTTCTTTTGTAAATACATACTTTATAGATTACTAGCGGTGCCCCGCGGTTTTACCCGCGTTAATTTTATATATTATAAATTATCACAGCTCCTCCCCCGTAGGTGATAGCGTGATAATATGTAGCCTATATGTTGACCCGACCTCTTAGTAATATTCATGCAAAATTTAAAGTAAATCCATGCAGTACTTTTTGAGTTTATCCCGGACATACATACAGACAAACAGACACACAGACAAAAAATCTAAAAACTATATTTTTGGATTCGATATGGATTGCAGATCACGCACAAGTATCGTTTAAAAAAAATATTCAATGTACAGTTTTGACTTTCCTATGATTTTATTATATGTATAGATTTAAACCCAGACTCAGGACAAACAGACATTGTTGACAGGCCTGTTGGCGTGGTTGGCAAATGCTTGCTTTTCACGCCGGAGGTCGTGGGTTCGATTCCCACCCAGGACAGTTATTTGTGTGCATGAACATGTCTGTTTGGCCTGAGTCTGGGTGTAATTATCTATATAAGTATGTATTTACAAAAGAAAAGTAGTATATGTATTATATCAGTCATCTGGTTTCTTTAGTACAAGCTCTGCTTAGTTTGGGATCAGATGGCCGTGTGTTAATAGTGTCCCAGACTATTATTATTATTATATTATGTTCATGCACACAAGTATCTGTCCCGGGTGGGAATTGAACCCACGACCAGCGGCGTGAAAGGCAGTGTATCTACCAACCACGCCAACAGGCCCGTCAATGATATTTACCATATATATTTATATATATTTGTCAACATGTTGGTTTATTGGTTACTGGTCCTGCCAGAGGTCGTGTGTTCGATCCCCATCCACGACAAGTCTTTCTGTCGACGGTTATTTGTTCTTTGCCTGGGTGTAATTTATTCTTATTATTAACTAGCTGTGCCCCGCGGTTTTACCCGCGTTAAACTTTATAAATTATCTCCCCAGCTCCTCCTCTGTAGGTGATAGCGTGATAATATGTAGGCTTATATGTTGACAAATACCAATTTTCATGGGTTTAACTTCAAAAATGTCGCATTTCTCATACACACTTACATCCCCTATATTACGCCCTAAGGGGTGAAATTCTCAAAAATCCTGAAAATACATATTTTTAACTGAAAGGCCAAATACCAATTTTCACGCGTTTAACTTGAAGTCACATTTTTTCACACAAACTGACATTCCCCTATTTTTTGCCCTTGGGAGTGGAAATTCCAAAAATCCTGAAATATATATTTTTTATTTTTAACCGTAAGGCCACATAGAAATTTTCATACTAACTTTGCACCCCTATTTTACCCCCTCAGGGGTTGAATTTCGAAAAATCCTTTCTTATTCCTTGTCTACATTATAAAGAAAACATCTGTGCAAAATTTCAGCTTTCTAGATCCAAGGGTTTGGGCTGGGCGTTGATGAGTCAGTCAGTCAGTCAGGATTCTCTTTTTATTTATATAGATTGCACACAGAAAATAAATACATTAGTTAGAAGTTACAAAAAGAAAAGTCATGTACATAGGCGAGCTTAATTAATTATTGAATTTTCTTCCAGCAAACCATCAGGAAAGTGAGATTTTCAAAATTATGGGTATAGGCGGTGTACAACAAACTATTATAATTATGTACCTTGTCGGGTAAATATATTTATAAAATACACACTAATAATTAGATACGATACCTTATAAAAATACATATCTATTCAATAAACTACATAAACCTACATACCTTATATATATACGTAAGTTACAGAGATAAGAAGTTACCTATATATTGTATGTATTTAAAAATATATAAATATATTTATCTGTGGTCTGGTTTCCATAGTACAGGCTCTGCTTAGTTTGAGATTACATGGCTGTGTATTGGTTGTCCCAAGATATTTATCATTACATATTATCACACTAATATTATAAAGGCGAAAGTTTGTGAGTGTGTATGTTTGTTACTTCTTCACGTCTAAACGGCTGGAGCGATTGTAATAAAACTTGGTATGTAGTTAGCTAACACCCTGGATTAACAACACATAGGCTATGACTAATTTATAAAGTTCAACGCGGGTAAACCTATATATATATATATATATATATATATATATATATATATATATATATATATATATATATATATATGTGTAGATATAACTATTAACAAAATTACTGATATTATTGTTATCTACCAAAATCTTTATTCGCATTATATTTTTACGACGACATTTTATTTAAACATCATCAACGTAAAAATCTTTTTGAACCAGTCTCATTTAAATTCCCATGATTGATGATGAATTTTAAACGCAATTTTCGTTTGTTATAATGACTTTAAAAACGATTTTCATAACACCTTTATCTTCAAGCTCAAAGTCACGGAATTATCTTTAAATTTAAAATACGAAACTTAAAACGCATAATGCGCGTATAATTGTAAAATATTAATACAATTTAAATGTTATCTGCTAGGTGAAGTGAATCGCTCACAATCACTCGGCTATTTAGAATTAAACTGTAGAATTATGTTAATTCAACCTAAAAAGATTGGTGGAGAAAATATCTACGTCTTGCTCCAAAACAAGTGTTTATTTTTAACATTTTTTATGTTAATTATGTTTGAATGGGTACATTTTTCTCTGTTTTCATGGGTACTGGGTACGCTACATTTTCCCGCTACAGAATTTGAATTTCAAATTAAGAACAAATCCTGTTCCACGGTTATTCTGATTTATATTCGGTTGAGGGCCAATGACGGAGAAATATGAGTGCCATCTTTCATTTTACTTTAAAGAGAATTTATTTGAAACACTTCTGTTCCTGATTGTACGTTTGGGATTCTTTTAATTTACGTTATTGGTAATTAAATGTTTGCATAACTTTATTGTTGTTTACTTTGATTCTCCATATATTTTAAACAAGTGGATAAGTTATATTTATTAATAGTCATTTATAATGTGTATATTGCCGTCGTATTTCAGGTTCGAATCCCATACAGGTCAACTATTTGGGTCACCCATAAAATGTTGTTCTGAGTCTGAATGTGCTTTATATGCGTGAGTTGAATGTTTGTAAATGAAACGGGGATTAAAATTTTAAATGAGTTGGTAACTATTATACCATTAACCGTAGCCTAGTTGGTAATGCTCCTGCCTACGAAGCTGGTGGTCCTGGGTTCGAATCTCGGTAAGTGCAAATATTTGTGTGATGAGCACGAATATTTGTTTCTGAGTCATGGATGTTTACTATGTATATAAGTATTTATCTATCTATATAAGTATGTATATCGTCGCCTGGTACCCATAGTACAAGCTTTGCTTAGTTTGAGGCTAGGATGATCTGTGTGACATTGTCCCTAGATATTATTATTATACCCACGTCGGAACTCAGTCAAAATGCTTGACATCAAACTTCTTTGTCAGGGTGTGGTAGTTATCTAGGTGGTCATTATACACATTTATAACCAACAACTTTTGTTTCATTGTATTGAAACTTTCTAGAAAACTATCCTAGGGTAGGCAGGGTTAATTGCCAGCGAGTCAACAGACGAAAGCTCATTAAGCCGCGACGACGGAAGCTGTTCTCTGACGCCTCTCAAAGTACGTGCGTTATATGTATCTACATACAACTTTATCTTATACAAAGTCTTTTGTTCATTGAAAAATACTGTATTACGGGCTTGTTGGTTTTTTGGTTAGTGTTAGTAAATCTTTGTGACATGAGCACAAATATTTATTCTGTGTATGGGTGTAATTTTTTAAATTCGACTGCGCCACAGCAGTTGCTAAGACAGTCGCCCCGCCGCCTTGGGATCCGGGTTCAATTCCCGCGCGCCGGAAAATTATTTGTGTGACCCATAAATAGTTGTTCTGAGTCTGGATGTAATTTGTGTCCGTCTATTAGGTATATGTGTCCTGGGTGGGAATCGAACCCACTACCTCCGGCGTGAAAAGCAAGCATTTGCCAACCACGCCAACAGGCTCGTCTAAGTACATAATTATATAAAAAACTTGTGTGTACTTATGTACACGCGTTAGAAGTTATACTTCTTAATATACAACTTGAAAATAGTTATCAATTTTCATACCACCTAGAACTAACGTCATGCTGTTATTTTTACGAATGAAGAGTGAATTTTCATACCACCTAGAACTAACTTCATGCTGTTAAATTTTTTGGTGTCGGTGTGCGCGCGCATCGTAAAAATTCACTCTCATCATTTTTCTCCATCGCGCCAAAAGAAGTATAACTTCAAAAATATGTATGAATTTAGAAACGTGTAAGGGTGTTTTTCAGTTATCTTGGTTGCCATAGTACAGGCTCTGCCTAGTTTGCGATCAGATGGCAGTGTGTTTCGGTGAAGCTCAATCTCATAAATAAAATGGATGGATGGATAGCTTAGTGGTTAGACAGTCGGACTGTGGAGTCCGAGATCTTGAGTTCAAACCCAAGGGAAGGAAATAATAAATGATATCGTATTATTTTATAAAATATGGCCACCTGATGGACACTTATAACAACAGTGAGGTCTTAAATGCGTTGCCAGCCCTACTCTTGAAATTAGACATACAAGACCAAAAATGCCTCCGCAATTTCATTTTCTCTTTTTTTTATCTTCTTCCTTCAGCTAAGACGTTGAAGGAAAATAATATCTTGTTATCCAAATTGTCCTAATTGGCTTCTGACATGGTTTAACTACTGTTGCCTAATAGCTACAATCGATAGCTTAAAGTGCCCTCTGTACTACGGAGACGCTCAGAAATTAAACCACTTTGGCGGTCACTCATATATGGACTGACCGCGAGCCTGAAAAAAAAAAAAAGGAAAGTGTTTATTCTGAGAAAAAATATTTAACAATCCATTTGTACCTCTGCCAAACTGCAAAGCAGTTTGTTGGCAGACGTAGCTCCTTATTTAACAATTTTTTTTAAGACTATTAAATAATATTATTTTCTATCTATATAATTAAATATTCAAATATTCCCTACGGCGAGGTTTTGACAGAAGATATCATATAAATGCATATGTATTTTGTTTTTAAAAGAGGTTTTTGTGATACCATTGTTTATGTCGACGGTAGGCTATTGAAAATGGTTGGAACTAAAAAAGATCTAGACCTTCGACCATAATAATTATCACATGTGGGCACTTCAAATCTCCTCATATTATTATTAACCTAGCCTAGTTGCTTAAACTCGCGAATTACTTACAAACCGGTAAGGGCTCTGGCTATGATTAATTACATGCATCACGAGAGGATTTCAATGAAAATAACGTTTTGAAAGCTTCTTAATCAAAGAATTTTCACAATAACTTTGGTCTTTTTTGGCGTCATTGGTAAATGCTTGCCTTTCCGCCGCAGGTCCTGGGTTCGATTCCCACCCAGTACAGATATTTGTGTGCATGAACATGTCTTCTAGTCCTGAGTCTGGGTGTAATTATGTATAAAAGTATGTATTTACAAAAGAAAAGTAGTATATGTAGTTTATTAATTATCTGGTTTACATACTAGGTACTAGCTCTGCTTAGTTTGGGATCAGATGGCCGTTTGTGAATGATTTCCGTGGATATTATATCTCACATGTTTATTACCAACATTATTTACAATAAATTATATAAGGGTATTTTAATACGAATACAACTCATAAAATATATGGGCTACATGGAGAGAAATTTCCGCGCAATCCTGGCTTCCCCAGCAAAACCGCCTTCTGCATGTAACTTTCCAGCCAGATATCAAGCCTAAACTTGCAAGGTTGATTTTCAGGGATTTAGGAATCACTCCATTTGTGGATATAACAATAGGTATTATTACTAATTTGGTCACGATAGTATTTTAATCAAAATAACGTGTACCCAGCTTTCTAATAATATTGTATTTTTAATAATTAGTATTGTACTAGCACTACCCCCGTCCGTGCGTGACTTCCAGGGTTGCCAACTGCGCTAGGTGTAACCCACCTAGCTAGTGCTGAGGTGGTGACCCTTTCGGCAGAACATGCAAGAATCGTAATTGTGTGCATTTTCTTCAAATCTATGTATGCTATGTCTCGTAGAACTGTGTGTTGTATATTTGTACTCCTCATTTTCTTGTGTGTTGTGCTGAATGAAATGTTTTTCATTTTCATTTCATAATAGAAACATTTTCAAACTAAAATTTAACTAATATTTTATACGGATAGTATGCAAATATTTACAATCCGCCTTTTGTAATATGTTATAAAAAGTATCATATCTATATTTATATCAAACATCGACTACAAAACATCCACTTCAAATATACCAAGTTACCCAGTTTGTGTATGTTTTCCTAGCAAGTAAACTGCCTGAGGCGCTAATCGAGCTTCTGCATCTGTTGTATTCACACAAATAACTTAGACACTGCATGCCTTGCACTTACAATAACACACCGAAGTTAAATAGGGTTACACGTAGTAGAAACCTATAATATATCTATAGGTACATATAATAAAATCGTAGGAAAGTCAAAACTGTATTAGTAATTGAATATTTTGTTTTAAAATGATACTTAGGTCGCGATATACAATCAATATCGAAGCTAAAAATATAGTTTATAGAATTTTGTCTGTTTGTCTGTATGTAGGTATGTCCGGCCTCGGCGAGGTCTACTTTTGTGATGCAGTCATGCTCCAAAAGGAGGCCGCCGAGCGGGAGCCAGAGAGAGCCGATCCTGCTCGCAGACGGAGGAGGCGTCGGGGCGGCGGCAGCAACCGGTAGCCCAACTCCCCCTCGGGGCTGTGACGGCAGTCAGAGAAGTGTCCTCTACTGCCGCCACGTGCAAGCAGCTCCGGGAAGACCAGAAGGGCAAACCAGAGTCCGCCCAGGGTACGTGTCCCGAACATCTCGGACATGGCACAAAAGGGGGGCACCGGAGCAGCATATCCGTGTTCCCGGGGCTCCCCCATTAGGCGCCAAGAGAAGTCCACGGCAGGTAGGTTTAGTCGGTGCGAGTCCGATATACCCACCCGTTGACATTTTTTGGGGTGGCATGCGTAGGCATTCCCATGCCTTAACAAAAAAGAAAAACTTACTTCAAATTTTGCAAGAATATTACTAAGAGGTCGGTTCAACATATAGGCTACAAAATATTATTACGCTATCACCTACGGGGGAGGAGTTGTCATAATTTATAAAATTTAACGCGGGTAAAACCGCGGGGCATAGCTAGTATTCATTAAGACAATATTAGAGTATTGTTTTTGTGAATATATATAGAGTGTGGTTTTACTATTGATAAATGAATAAAGAGTTAATCTATCTATCTATTCTTGGGTTGGGTATGGAGTATGAAAGTTGGAGAGTTGGAAAGCGCGCAAAGCAGTCGAGCCTGTACCTACGCGACCTTTTTCCAGTCATGACGTTAAGACGTCCCATTGGATCATGAGAATGAAGGAATAATAATAATAATTTATTATAAAAAAGCCAAGTACAAATTTTCCATCTCATCTACACATAAATGCACAAATATATACAATGATGCTGAAAGAAAAAAGAGATAGAGTGAACGTCAGTGTCTATGATAGTATTAACTGTGTTACAGACACTGGCGCCTTCCTCTTACAATTTATGTTAAAAAATAGTCTTAGTATTGATGAGTTGCTAATTTATACCTAATTTTAGTAATATTTCGTTTATAAAACTTATAATTAACACAGACAGAATAGATATGTCCCGTGCAGTTGACTAGTCACTTTTTAAGTTTGGTCGACATAGCCGAAAATCCGCCAAGAGGAGGAAGAAAAATCTAATTCTAACTTACTATATTATATATTTTTCGAGTAGCATACCGGATACTATATTCCTCACAAGGTGGGCTCTTCTGAGGGTCACTGGAATCCAGAATGTGAGTAACACAAGATCGACGATTGTGGACATCTTTGGGAAAGGTTTTTGTTCAACAGTGGACGTCTGCCAGCTAAGCTAATAATTGTTATATGTAAATCTATTAATCACACATTTCTTTTCTATTACAGATCAATAATTACCTGTCGCGGATCTTTTGAGAGAGCCTTCTCTAGAAATAAGTATTTAGTACACTTTTACTTTTTTTATAAATTAGTAATAACTAAGACAAAAAATATAAAATGAACAAGGTAGGTACAAAGTCCCGTTCTTAAACCCCCGACTACAAATAATAATAATAATATCTAGGGACAGTGTCACACATATCATTCAAGCCCCAACCTAAGCAAAGCTTCTACTATGTGTACCAGGCGACGATATACATACTTATATAGATAGATAAATACTTATATACATAGAAAACATCCAGACACAAATATTCGTGCTCATCACACAAATATTTGCACTTACCGGGATTTGAACCCAGGACCACCATCTTCGTAGGCAGGAGCACTACCAACTAGGCTATGGTGACCGTAGCAAAGTTATTTTATATTTGAATATATTATGAAGGAGTTTGTGAATTCTTAGATGGTGACCGCCTACTAATGAAGTTAAAAAGCCTTTAAATTAGGGTAAACCTACTCCTTCAGTTACTACTTGACGCCGGACAATTTTTTGCTGCTAAATGTAAACTGAAGAATGCGTGACGTGAGCGTTACAAAAAGTGTGATTGGGCGAGACGACCGAAAGTTGAGAGGGAGGCATATAAGTTAGTGCAGAAATAATGTGTTACGTTTCGTATATTACTGTAGGGACAGGAAAGAGAGGTGGGAACACACATCTTCTTTCTCTCTTATTCTCATAGCCAGTTATGTCTGGTATATCTAAGTTTTAATTATGCTGTGTGGTGACGGCATAGAATATCATCACCCCATCTTATCCTTTGGGGGGCGTAGAAATCATCCGAGGGAATACCTACCAGAGAACGGGCAGCAGCGTTAGCAGCGTCTGCTAAGCGTTGGGATTATAGCATATCCCCCCATTCTTTAGGAAGGCTTTTGTCCAGCCGTGGACGTACTTTGGCTGACAAGTTTTATTTCAGTTCTGTGGTCAAAGCACTCGTTTTTTAAAAAACCACACCCGCACTCTTCAAATGATCTCCCGCGTCTCGGGGTACTTTACTAATGATGTCCTCCCGGCTAATTTCCAACCACGGCGGCCAGTCTCAACGGAGATTAGCCAATTGCGCAGGACATATTATAGTGCACAGGTGTGTGCGTAAACACATGGGTACTTTCTATTCCGTCACTCTCATGATCCGATGGGACGACTAGCGACACGACAGGAAAGAGCTCAGGTACAGGACCGACGGCTTTACGTGCTCTCCAAGGCACGGGTATAATACCGCCAGCTCCCAGACTTCGGGCTGATACTGAGAAATTTCTTTTTACGGAAAAATCCCAAAATCACTTTTGGCGCGACCCGGGATTTAAACCCAGGACCTCATTGTCTGCGGTTGAACACGCTACCGCTAGAGTTTACTAATATATAAATACACAACGTATATGTAGACTCTGAACAACTATTTATTTAATTTTAATTGACTGATTGATATAATATTTTCTATAAACTTGTTTCAAAAGCGCACAACTGAGACTTCGCTTTTAATGGAAGCCTCCAATACGAGCGAGAAATATTACACCTTATTCGTTCTGCTTTAATTAAACTTTCGATGGCTTGGTAAGGATCACGGGAGGTATGTTACTGGGAATATTCCTGTACTAAACTTTTTTTCTGTCAGACTTAGTTTAGTTGACTTAACCCATTATAAGGCAGTAAATATGTTTCTATTCGAGTGGTTTTAAACTGTATTACAAACCAATATGGTCTCTAATGTGGTGGTTACTATATTTGTACTGCCTTATAACGGATTAAATCTTAAGTTTAGATTGACATTGATACTAGACGAACAATAGATTGTACGCCGCAGTCTTGCGTGAAGAAGGTTATAATGTATATAAATGAAAAGCCATGTGTATGAGCTAAGCGAGACAGTATCACGAAGACGTATAAAGATTCATTTGTAAATGAAAAAAGCAATATTATTATTTTGAATAAAATATTTAATATGCTATGACTCAAAATAAAAAAACCGGCCAAGTGCGAGTCGGACTCGCACATGAAGGGTTCCGTAGCAGCAACTATTTCAGTTGATTAAATGAAAGCAAATTTCGGTTTATAACGTATTAAAAAAAACTACTTGCTAGATCTCATTCAAACCAATTTTCGTTGTTAGTTTATATATGTGTACATTACCATAGGGTGATGTACACATATATTTTTTTAAGTTTTATCATTCTCTTATTTTAGAAGTTACAGGGGGGGACACTCATTTTACCACTTTGGAAGTGTTTCTCGCGCAAACTATTCAGTTTAGACAAAAATGATATTAGAAACCTCAATATGATTTTTGAAGACCTATCCATAGACACACCACATATATGGGTACGATGAAAAAATTGTTTTGAGTTTCAGTTCTATGTATGGCGACCCCCTAAAATTATTGTTCTTTTTCTATTTTTGTGTAAAAATCTTAATGCGGTTCACAGAATACACCTACTTACTAAGTTTTATTTAATAAGTTTTATTTAATTTAGCCAATTCATATTGTTATCTCCCATTTGTTATTTTTGTTATCATAATTAATATAATATATAAACACCTACCTTGCTCTCATGTAAATTATTTTTCATATTTGATCGTCGCGCACTGCTTTCTTTAAAAATAAAGCCTAACACCTAAGAACAACTTCTTAATATTACTAGATACGCTTATTTCCTACACAACAAATACTTATCACACACACAGACACCCACTAACACATCTACAATACTCTCTGCCTACTTTTTATTTAGATTTTTTTTTATTCTTTATAATTATGTTCTTTTTCTATTAGTTTTAAGTATTAATCTGTTTAAATACCGTCTCACGTCATGTACCGTTAAGCTTAAAATATAGTTTAATTTCACTAGGTATAAACTGGGGAGTGGGCACTGGTGACCTGTAATACAGGTTTTCTTCTAAACCTACAATAGGCACCAGCTCTCACAAAGCTAGTTAATTATTATAAGTGACATAAAATGTATTACCACTTTTGTACTTGATCTTTGTGAGAGAAATAAATGTATTTATTATTATTAAATTTCAGCAGTACAGCTCTTATAGTTTCGGAAAAAAGTGGCTGTGTCATACGGACGGACAGACAGACAGACATGACGAATCTATAAGGGTTCCATTTTTTGCCAATTGGCTACGGAACCCTAAAAAGGAAAAAAAATATTAGTCATTTACTATATTCTAAAAATAATAACGTGATCTGAATCTGAATCTTGTAAAACACTTTTAAGGACAATACATTTACAGCTTCTAGGGTTCCTATAGTATTAAGTTATTGTATTTTACTTATGATCTTGCCTATAATTAGATCCACTGAATGTTGAAGTTTTTCTTTAATTTACTAACTATATATATATATATATATATATAGGGACAATGTCACACAGATTATCCTAGCCCCAAACTAAGCAAAGCTTGTACTATGGGTACCAGGCGACGATATGCATACTTATATAGATAGATAAATACTTAAATACATAGAAAACATCCATGACTCAGAAACAAATATACTAAATGAAAATGATAAACGAATATAGTCAAAGATATTTATTTAACGATGCACATTTCGGTAAATTTTTCTCAAATCAATAATCAATCAGGTGGCCGATTTAATTATTTTATATATAATATGTATGAAAGTCTTTATTATATATAAATAAATAAATCTATTTTAGAATTTGTATGATGTATATTCAATAAATTATTAAAAATAAATAAATCACCTGCGCGGATTAACGAAACGTTTCATTAATTTATGATTTCTAAAACAGATTGTTTAAAGAAGGTAGTATAAATGTGCATGCGATATTACGAGTTTTTATTTTAGGTTGCATTTCGATTTTTTAATGTGCATTAACCGATTTAACTTTTTCATATACGTATAATATTCAATGGTTCTTAGAAAAGTAACAACAAGTAAAATTTGTTAATTTAAATAAGGCTTTAATAAATCTATTTCAGGACTTGTGTGGTGTATAAAACATTCAATAAAATATTAAAACTAAATAAAATACATGTGAGTATGAAAGAAATGCTTAACCAATTCATGACTTCAAAAAATATTATGTTAAACAAATTGTACTAGCCAGTTTTCATTCGAGATTGTATTTCGATATTAGAATGCGTGTTTAGAACGCATGTCTGGCATTCCCTAATTCCTACATATTATTCTGTAGTATTTGTAGAAACACACAATATTACTTCTAGGTAATGAGTGCCCCTTTATTCGGGATGTATTGAATATCTGTATATTCAATGCATCCCGAATAGGTGAAAACTGGTCCCCGACTCGTTTTCAAAGACTGTCCATCCATTATTTCTTTTTTAAGCCGTTATATTTAATGATTATGATATTGTTCGGCCAGCTACATACCACCGCGCAGCATCGCTGGAAGGCAGTCGCCGTGGAAATTGGAGCAACTTTCAATAACTGAACTGATCAATTATAACTGGCAAATTGGTGATATACGTATTTCATATCTTTTTATTATATTTACAGCGCCACGACTCGATATTTTTCTTGGATCATATTGTTGAAAATGTTCTACGATTTGTTACGTTTTAACTTTAAAGATTGGTATTATGTAATTAGTTGATTAATTGGTTGTATCATTGTGTCAGTTGTATAATTTATTGGCGGTCCTGCCAGTATAAAAAAAAATGTCTTGTTGATCTTCTAGCACGTTGTAACAGTGTAACAATTGTCGGTTTCAGGTGTCGGTTAAGACGCTGGTTAGTCGAGCGGATATCAACACAATTGACGCGCTAAAAAAAATATAACATTGATGTCAACTATCCTGCCGAAATTAGTTTAAGAGATTGTAAATCCACTTGTATCGATTGTTGCAGATTTTCTTAAGGAATATTTTTATTTTATTTTATTTGAGACAACAAACAATTGCGTAATTTGCTTGATACTAATACAGTATTTCTTAGAAAGACTTAGTTAATCACACAACCAGCATTGTTATCTACAACAGATATTTTCAAATATTATCATCTTACATTTTTATTAAGACAACACCCGCACTAGAAATATGAATTCATTTGTCGCGGGGTACTACACAAACAATAGGTTGGTAACAAATTGCTTTTTATACAATAAATGAATATATGACATTTGTGTGTAGGTAAATTAATTTATGTACTAGACATTGCTTATTTTATTATCTTTTAGAATTAAATTGTATTAATTATTGTTTTAATATTTGCGTGCCTGTAATAAATAGAATATGGCTTGTACACAAAATTGTCGCCAATACATCTGGTTATGTAACCTATATTCTAAGCGAATAAATGATTTGTGATTTCTGAATAATAATACTTCATAAACAAATAATCCACATCCAGAATCGGGACAACTATTAATGGGTCTCACAAATAGTTGACCTGCGCGTGAATCGAACCCGGGAGACAAAGTGGCGAAGCGACTGTCTTAACCTCTGCGTTACATGCTAATAATAATATGTGACTTATTTATATTTTAATTTTACTTCGATACTCGCAACACCAAGGAGTCGCGGGTGCGTTGCCGGCCTTTAAGAGTCAGCAAACAAGTGTTTCTGACCCTTCCACCCACCCCAATGAGCTCTGGCGACCTTACACACGCAGAAACACAACATTAAGTGATTAAAGTTATTATTAAGGAATGTCTTCTGTAAGGCGGAGGTACCTCTCTTAAATATAAAATAAAATCCACCAATGAATATGAAATATTTCTATTGTGCCTTTTCGCTAAGAGCAAATTTAAATCTTCCCGTTTTCTTCTCAAGATTTTTCTTGCACTATTATAAAATTGGCGTAGACAGCAGAGGTTTATTATTGCTTCACGGAAAATTGTAAGCAAACAAAAAGGGGAGTGGAAAAATTCTGTGAAACAAGGGTTAAATGGTAGATAGATGCAAATTGTCCCCCGAGGTCGTTCAGACCCATTTAAAATAATACAGCTTTTTTAAAGGCCGACAATGTTTAAGTAACTTTTTTTACGTAATTTACACTCACATGAGTTTAGGTTTTAGGCACTGTTTTTTTTGTCAAGTATACGTAGGAATTGCTGGAAACTGCTGGATGCGAATAGCGCAAGACCGGCAATTGTGGAGATCTTTGGAGGAGGCCTTTGACCAGCTGTAAACGTCTTTCGGCTGATATGATGATGATGATGATGATGATGATAATACGTAGGAATTTAGTACGCTCATAGCTAGTGTTGTTGATCGCTCTCGATCATTTGTATGGATAACTAGCTGTGCCCCTCGGTTTTACCCGCCTGAAACTTATATCCTATGTGTTAAGCCAGGGTATCAGAGTCAGCTAACTCCATACCAAATTTTATTAAAATCGCTACAGCCGTTTAGACGTGAAAAAGTAACAAACATACACACTCACAAACTTTCGCCTTTATAATATTAGTGTGAAGTGTGATGAGCCACGTTTGCTTGTGATCTTTCCTGAATAAATCAATTAAATAAATAATAAAATAAAAAAGGTTTTTATTCACGTAGACTTTAAAAAAGCGCTTGTAAATAGTCAGAACATGTTTGTAGTAATATAGTTGTATACATTAGATATTATTTCTAGTAACATAGATATTTAGGTACATCTTGTATGAAAACATTTATAAAAATTATTTTATTACCGAAATGATATTTAGCTAGCTCGTATCAAGTTATTGTCAAGAGATTGTGTTTAATTATCTAGTTTAAGTCTAATATTTTTACTACATATTGTCAATGGTTCTGTCTATATTAAAGGTATTATTATTATGACGGACCTTGTGTTAATAACGACGGTCGCGCTTTAATGCTACCACCGGATCCAATGCGCCCCAACTGAGAAGACCCAGCGAAACAAACTCAGTGGGTTCATCTACTACCGGTTTCAACACGACCCAGTTGAGACGGTCCGGCGAAACATACTCAAGCGGGCATGAACACGGGATTTGGTCCAATTAGAGTAATTATTTAGTAGGCAAACACAATATATGCTCGATCGGTTGTCTGAATGCTTATTATTTTAAAATATATTTAGGTATACAAAAGAAAAACTTCGAAACAATAACATTATTCATTTTGAGACAGAGTCAATAATTTTAAATTAAGTATATACTTAACAATTTAAAAATGTAACAAAGTTCTATTAGTGTAAATCACTTTAGGCTATGTGTAAACTAGGTACGCCAGAAACCATTTATTCTCTACTCAAAATGAGAGGGGATAGACAACAGTGCACCATGCTGACCTAGTGTGTTGTAAGAACTTAAGCAGAGTTTGTACTATGGAAACCAGATAACTGATATACTACATATACTAGGTACTTTTCATTTGTAAATATAGCTAAATACACCCAGAATTATGATTAACAGACATGTTCCAGCACGCAGAAATCCGTCTATATATATATATATATATATATATGGTCTAACAAGAATAGTATTAAATGATGTCCTCCTGCCCGAAATCGGCTCACCGCGTCTGCCCGCGCAGATTCAGCTATTATAGTACATAATTATGTGCACAAACACAGGAGCAGTTTCTGTTCCATCAATCTCATGCCCCAATTGGACTAGCGACACGACCGGTAAGAGGTCAGGTACCAGACCACCGACTTTACGTGCTCTACCAGGTACGGGGGTGAGATACCGCCAACTCCAAAAAAATTCATAATTGCTTCTTAGGCCGACTCGGTATTTGAACCCAAGACCTTTCTGCAGTTGAACTCGCTACCGCTAGACCAACGCGGCTTACAGTTGAGTCTAAAAAACTCTGATACTCAACACTAAAACTCACTACTATGAGATGACTGGTAGAGGAACGCTTAGATGTAATGGATGCCTAGTAAAATAGTGTAATATTTGTCTAGTCTTGAATTGATTGATTTGTCCTGCTTCACTGAGAATCGAAGTATTCAGCATAATACTTCGATTGTCAGTGTGATAGACTAAGCGTTGATTAACATTACAGTACTAATTTTATAAATCTGAATGTTTTGTGTGTATGTTACTCAAAGACGTCACTAATAACAGTTAAAATTTAATTACAAATTTAGTGCAAATGCTATGCATTGCTGATGTAATTCCTCGCAACAGACGCGATAAAAGCCGGCTATGTCAGGAGCCAGCCAAGACAGCACTTATGCGCAAAAGTGTCTACTGCATGGCTCCAGTCATTTATAATAAAATGCCTAAGAGTTGGAAGGAGCTTCCATTATCATTGTTTAAAAAAAGACTTCGAAGCTTTTTAGTTGAGAAATCATATTATGACTTAAGTGGGTATTTGAATTAGAAAGATTTTTAAGTTAGCTTAAATATTTTCTTTGTATTCACTTGTATATACTGCATTGTGCATTATTTTAAAATTGTATGTAGCGGTAGTTTGTTAAAATATTGTCTTTTGCATGCCTACATGGCAAAATATGGCTGAACTTGTTACCTGTTTTTATGTCATCTATTAGATACTGTTACCCATATTTGCAAAATAAAAATATCTTTATCTTTATCTATGTACGCCGTTATTGTGATGCATATCAGAACGTGTATTTAATATATGTAATTTAAATGTGTAGGTACTTATAACGTCATACATAATTCATAATGTCAATACCGAAATAAGAAATCTTAAGCTCTTTCAATTTTATTTTGATCCTGTTAGTTAAAATTAGTTATTACTTAGTCGGTTAGTTAAAGTTAGTTTTATTTAGTTTTTTATATGAAATAGATTACAAGTTATATTTAAGTTTATTGTTAACGTATGTATTGAACAGAGCATGCTGTGGCTTCCTGTAATTGGGGGAGCACACTGGAAAGGACCTGTATTTTTATGTTTTGAGAAGACATTGTATGTGTGTATCTTCTGTTGGAGGTTCATAAAAATAAATAAATAAATAACGTGTCATGTGATAGTACTTTATTATATAAATAAATACTCAATCATGCAAAAACAACGACTTACGACTTGCCTGTTGGTCTAGTGGTTAATGACCATGACTGGTAAGACAGATGTCGTGGGTTCGATCCTCACTCAGGAAAAAAATTGTGTGATGAGCATGATTATTTGTTCTGTGTCTGGGTGTAACTGTTCAATAGTATGTACATAGAGATACACATATATTAGAAACTAGCTGTGCCCCGCGGTGTTACCCGCGTTAAATTTTATAAATTTTCTTTGCTATAAACCTTACGGAGCCCGAGACCTTTCCAACGAATGCAAAACCGTGGAAATCGGTTCGTGCGTTCTGGAGTTATAGCGTCAGGAAGGAAAATGCGACTTATTTTTATATAGTAAGAGATATATAAGTGTGTTTATCAGTTGTCTGGTTACTAGATATATACAGGATCTGCCTAGATTGGCAGCGTGTTAGTTGTACTAAAATATTTATTTGTTAAGATTAAGAATAAATGTTAATTATACATTGAATTTATACACAAATAGCAGTGCTCACGGACTTCGTTCCGCGTTATAAATATTTTTGTCCCTGCCCGTTTGTCCCGCAACTTGGACTACATTATTCGAGTTTAAGTAAAGATGCGTTATTAATTTTGGATCTTTTCATAGCCTATGACACTCCACAATAACGTAGCTTTCTATTGGTGAAATAATTTTGAAAATCGGTTCAGTAGATCCAAAGATACAATGTCACAAACTCACAAACGTTACCTCTTTATAATATTTTGTTTTTCTTTTTTTATATATAATAATTTATGTACACACAGAAACAAAAATAACAATAAATTACAAAAAAAAAAGGAAAACATAGCACATAGCTTATTTCAATAGAAATATCTTCCAGCAGACCCGCGAGAGGAGAAACTAATCGGAAAAAGACCATACCGTGTGTAGACAACTATACACTACTAAGTGTATTTATACACTACATACTAATAATACATAAATAGGGGAGGGAATATATATATATATATAAAGACTATATAATATACTACATTTACATATTAGTATAGATCTATAGCACCTCTTAGGCAGTGTTATTTTCCCGAAAAATTTCGTCACTCCATATTTTCAAACAATATATTTCTCTAACAAAACAGTAAATGCCGGTAATGTTCCTAATATATTTATGTTTTAGGCCAGTCACGCAAGGCTAGGACATTTAGACAGTTTGAGGTAACCAAGGGACCTTTGTGAATATTTAGGCCTTAAGCCAGTTGGGACTGTGCATATAAGATGTGTTTCTATGTTGGAGTTAGTTATTCTGTGACAGAATTCCTTCAAAGGTCTTATTTAAAAGCCTCGTCTAATCCTTAGACGGCATTTGACTGGTTTTCATTTGAAAATGATTGATTATTAGCTTTGGTGACATAGTAATACAATCAGTTGTAAAAACAAAATGAGAATATAATAATAACATTTAATTCGTACCTTAATATAGACAGAACCATTCAGACAATATGTAGTAAAAAAAAAAAACTTGTGTGTACTTATGTACACGCGTTAGAAGTTATACTTCTTAATATACAACTTGAACATAGTTATCAATTTTCATACCACCTAGAACTAACGTCATGCTGTTAAATTTTTGGGTGTCGGTGTGCGCGCGCATCGTAAAAATTCACTCTCATCATTTTTCTCCATCGCGCCAAAAGAAGTATAACTTCAATATAGGTACCTAAAATTTTAAATTTTGATAATTAAACCTACACATGATCCTTGACAATAACTTAATTTAAGTTAGCTAAATATCGTTACTATTATAAAATAAATCTTACTATATTGTAAATTATTTACTACAATCCGTGTACCTAAATATCTTTATGTACCTAGAAATAATTATATAAAATAAAAATAAAATAAAAAAGGTTTTTATTCACGTAGACTTTAAAAAAGCGCTTGTAAATAGTCAGAACATGTTTGTAGTAATATAGTTCTATACATTAGATATTATTTCTAGTAACATAGATATTTAGGTACATCTTGTATGAAAACATTTATAAAATTTATTTTATTACAAAAATGATATTTAGCTAGCTCGTATCAAGTTATTGTCAAGAGATTATGTTTAATTATCTAGTTTAAGTCTAATATTTTTACTACATATTGTCAATGGTTCTGTCTATATTAAAGGTGTTATTATTATGACGGACCTTGTGTTAATAACGACAGTCGCGCTTTAATGCTACCACCGGATCCAATGCGCCCCAACTGAGAAGACCCAGCGAAACAAACTCAGTGGGTTCATCTACTACCGGTTTCAACACGACCCAGTTGAGACGGTCCGGCGAAACATACTCAAGCGGGCATGAACACGGGATTTGGTCCAATTAGAGTAATTATTTAGTAGGCAAACACAATATATGCTCGATCGGTTGTCTGAATGCTTATTATTTTAGATTATACTTAGGTATACAAAAGAAAAACTTCGAAACAATAACATTATTCATTTTGAGACAGAGTCAAAAATTTTAAATTAAGTATATGATAGCAATCATTTACAGATAGTTCACGTAACACAGCAGATCAGTCATGTCTATATAGCTACAAGATCTCCAGCGAGCAATGTGCAGGTAGGAAGTGAGAGCCAGACGTCTTTGTCATCGATGTACTCTTTAGTGGTGTAATAACCCCTAGCCATAAGTATACGTTTAATATGTGTTTTAAAACTTGTGTCAGGCAGATCAGTAATTTGAGTAGGAAGCTTGTTATAAAACCTAATACAATTAAGTCGGGTTTTCCCAAAAATGATTTATTAGTTTTGCTTACTCTAAAGCCTGGCATGGCTAGTTTGTTTTTATTCCTAGTATTTATATTATGCAGTTCACTTTTCTTTTTATAATTATGAATATTTTTTCTAACAAACATTATATTCTGATATATATATTCCGATGGCACAGTAAGTATATTTATTTCTTTAAACAAATTTCGCAAAGAATCGCGACTGCCTAAACCATAAATGGCTCTGACTGCTCTTTTCTGCAATACCAAAATAGCACCTATGTCAGCCGCCGAACCCCACAGCAGAATGCCATACGACATAATGCTATGAAAGTACGCGAAATACACTAATCTAGCAGTTTGTTCATCTGACAATTGCCTTATTTTCCAGACAGCATAGGAAGCCGAACTTAATTTACCTGCTAACTTTTCAATCTGAGGACCCCATTGCAATTTTGAATCAAGTGTCAATCCTAAAAATACGGTCGATGGGACTAGATCTAATATTTTCGCATTAAGTGCAACTGTTGGTACAATTTGAGTCACATTCGGCAATGAGAACCTGATGCATTTAGTTTTCCCTGCATTTAACAAGAGATTATTTGCCGAAAACCATTCTGATATAAAGCTGAGTGTTTTATTATGCTCGATAAGATCTTTATCCTTTCTATTTACTTTAAATATGAGCGAAGTATCATCAGCGAACAAAACTATGTCTGATACTTTCTCTACCAGATAAGGGAGATCATTTATATAAACTAGAAATAAAAATGGGCCCAATATAGATCCTTGGGGCACCCCCATTTTCACAGGATGACGTGCCGAAGTGGCACCGCCTATCGAAACCATCTGTTGTCGCCCCGATAAATAGGACATCACAAGATCAAGAGATGTGCCAGATATTCCATAGTACTTCAGTTTAACAACGAGCGTACGATGATCAACGCAATCGAAAGCCTTAGAGAGATCACAGAAAACTCCCAGCGCATCCTGTGATCCCTCCCAAGCCTCCAATATTGACCTAATTAATGTGCAACCTGCATCCTGAGTAGAGCGGCCCCTTGTAAACCCGAACTGCTTGTTATGCAATATCTCATTCACGTTAAAGTGCGACAACATTTGGCTGAGCATCAGCTTTTCAAATATTTTACTTAAAGCTGGTAGTATTGAGATAGGCCTATAACTCGTGGCATTTTTTGAACAACCTGCCTTGAAAATGGGTATTATCTTACTTATTTTCATTAAATCGGGAAAGACACCATCACTTATACAGCCATTGAAGATGGCTGCAAGAATTGTAGCAATGTTTAGTATGATTGATTCAATTGCTTTAACAGACAGTCCCCACAAATCTTCTGTGCCTTTCCTTTTAATACTCTTAAAAGCTTTTATAATATCATCACTTGTTACAGATTTAAAACTAAAGTTAGGTACAGTTTGTTTTACGCTTTGATTTAAAAAGAGTTCAGCCACATCTGGTGATGATGCGAGACACTTAGTAATATCCACGGGTATATTTGCAAAAAAAGCAGCTAAAAAATTGGCAATGGTAAGCTTGTCTGAAACCAGTTCATCACCAATATTCAATACTAATGTTTGATCTCTTGATCTACTTTTACCAGTTTCAGTATTAATTATTTGCCAAGCTGATTTTATTTTATTATCAGATTTTTTAATTTTATCTCTTATATATAAAGATTTAGCTTGAATGCAAACCTTTTTAAATTTTTTTGAATAATTTCTAACATAATTAATGAAATTGACATCAGGGTTATAGGACCTTCTGTCATACAACTCATATAAAAAATCTCTACTCAGTCTAATGCCTTGAGTTGCCCAAGAACTAAATTTTATCTTATTACTGTCAACCGTTATGTTTTTTATTTTACAAGCTTTATTAAATTCTTTGCAAATACAGTGGAATAATGTAGTGTACATATCGTTAGGCTTACTTTTGTTTGGCAATAGATGGCACAAACTATTCTCCAGGTTGTTACTGAACTTTCCCAAATTAGATTTTGTTAAAGGTCTAAAACTAATTTTTTTTTTATATAATATATTGCTACAAACATGTTTTGACTATTTACAAGCGCTTTTTTAAAGTCTACGTTAGTAAAAACCATTTTTATTTAATGTTATCGTGAAATTTCAAGAGACAAAGTAAAAAAAAATTATTCAAATATTTTTTTAGTCTTCTTATCCATTTATTCGTGTATCTATTTATTTTTGTTTCGTTTCAGTCAGATACTAGATTTTTTATTGATTTATGATTTTGAATATATCTATATAATTTGACATGATTGAAAATTTATGATTATTTAACTAAGAACACACTTCTTCTGTGCTTAACAAAACTTATTTTATTTTTGTAAAATATAATGTTAATATAATATTTGGCTTGCAATAATTATATGACGGTCACCGTAGCCTAGTTGGTAGTGCTCCTCCCTACGAAGCTGGTGGTCCTGGGTTCGAATCCCGGTAAGTGCAAATATTTGTGTGATGAGCACGAATATTTGTTTCTGAGTCATGGATGTTTTCTATGTACTTATCTATCTATATGAGTATGTATATCGTCGCCTGGTACCCATAGTACAAGCTTTGCTTAGTTTGGGGCTAGGATGATCTGTGTGACATTGTCCCTAGATATTATTATTATATAAGGGATATAGACAATGTTTTATGGAACTGCTACGTGTGAAATAAAACGTGTGTGAAGATTGTGCCTTTAATGGGAGACATCATTTACACCGTAGCATAATAGTCAGAAAAATCATGTAATCTATATAATTATAAGAAGTAAATCATTATTTTTAGTTTATAATGGCACTTTTTACCTGAAACACAGGATTACCTTGATAATAATAATATCCTGGGACATTATTTACACACGGCCATCTGATCCCAAACTAAGCAGAGCTTGTAGGTACTATGGAAACCAGATAACTACATATACTACTTTTCTTTTGTAAATACATACTTATATAGATAATTACACCCAGACTCAGGACAACCAGATATTTGTGTGCTTCGTGCATCTGTTCTGGTTGGGAATCGAACCCACGACTGAATTCCCGGTCTCCGATTAGCATGAAATTTTGCACACGCTCTGAGTTCTGATGGCAATACATGACTAGCTAAGAAACGTCATAACAAATCCAATATGGCGGGCGTCCAAGATGGCGGACAGGCTATTTGAAATGTACCCCCGTGATGTGGGTATCAAATGAAAGGTTTGTAATTTTTTGTGCGTGCTATAAGCGTGTTTTTTTTTAGTTTTA
This sequence comes from Pseudoips prasinana, assembly GCA_951640165.1. Lineage (NCBI taxonomy): Eukaryota > Metazoa > Arthropoda > Insecta > Lepidoptera > Nolidae > Pseudoips > Pseudoips prasinana. The sequence goes on from OX621252.1 coordinate 32,330,287, forward strand.
TAAACTATTATTAATTATTTAATTTATTATTATTATTATGGGTAACAACTTTCACGCAAAAATACCGAACGGATTTTGATGAAATGATATTATATATCCGAATAACACATAGGCTATATTATAATTTATAAAGTTTAACGCGGGTACAGCTAGTATATTTAAGTATTATAGACAAATTACACCTAGACATTAACAAATAATTGTGTTCATCACACAGATTTTTCCTGGGAATCGAACCCACGCCTTCTGGCTTAGCAGTCAGTGCTACTATCTACTAGAACAACAGACCAGTCAAACGCATTATAACGAATTTTTTAACATTAACTTAAATAGTAAAACAAGTCCACTACAGTCTATTTTTCCTTACTTGTCTTATTTGGTAAACAAACACTACTCGGTACGAAAATCACTAGTTTCGTCATCAATCACGCACTTTTAGTTAGGTATGAATATCTTGATTGTTGGAAGAAACACATACTATATAAATAACACCAAAAACTGCTTCAAATTAACCATCTAAACACATTAATTCTCTTAAAATCAAAATAATATCAGAATCCATTTCCACAGATTAAAAATTATATTGGCAATTTGACATTTCAAAATGCTAGTTTGTCTTTGGAACTTAGAGAAGGGAAAAGTGAATGAATGATTCTGACCATTGTGAACTGTATAATTTTTGTAAAAAAACTGAATAATAAAGCAGAATGTTTATATACATATATATCAAGTTATATGTGTGTATGGTAATGTAAGGCATTATTTTTAAAAACTAAAGTTTTTGTTGTAACTGGTCGTAGACTAAAAGTATTATTTGACAACTGAAATTTTTTGAGTTGACGGGAAACGTCTTGTCATTCGTCTCGTCGCCTCGCTTTATGTTGTACGTTACGGTTGCTCTCTGTGTGTGTTTGAAGTGTAACGATTTGGCTTTCTACGGGATTCTGCTGATTCTTTCTGTGATTTGGACGGTTTTATTCTTTAGACTGACGACCTTTGGCTATTCTTCAAGGACATCGATAAAATACAAATTTATTTGTCAGGAAATCCTACATTACGAAAATCATTCGGTTACAGCTGTATGAATTCGTTCAGTCCTTCATTCGATAATTTCCCAACTCTATCAATTGTCTTTGGTTACCAGTACGCCATATTTGTTTACCAAATAAGACAAGTAAGGAAAAATAGACTGTACGTTTGCTATAATATAATAATAATTTTATTTTCATTCAAATAACAAAGAACCATTTTGTTAGTAAAACATAAATCTTAAAAATTATGTTAGTACAATATAATTTAACATTCACAACTCTTAACAGTAATGGCTTCTTGCGTGAGTCAGTGTATCAAGCTGCACATGCAGACCGATCTTGTGACTGACTTAAGGGCAATCTAGCCTGTTTCCTATGATGGCCAAGACGGAGTTTCGGCTGGCCCGCACTCTGCTTAGCATGGACGCGCACCGCTTACGCAGAGTAGCGTAGAAGCAATCGATGCGCGGGGGCGCGCATCGATTGCAAACATGCCCGATGCACAACTATTCTATTCTAAGTGCTTGAGTGAAATTGAATGCTATTGCTTATTTATTTTATTATGATTCACTGGATGAGAACGGTTCTGTGCGTGCACTAGCCTACATAACAACCAATCACAATGTAAGTAAAATACATGACATTTAAAAAAAATCGTAAACTGAAAGCAAAAGAATACGTAAAAAGCAAGCCCGGAGTTTCTTTGTGGCTTTCTTCTCCGGGTCGTCCACCTAGGTAGCTAGAGAAAGCCGCAGGCTAGCTAGGGTAGGTTCCTCAGCGGCGAGGATCGCTTTGGCCCATTAACGCGTAATCGGTGATCCCGTGCATGTGATCACACCCTCATTTAGAATTTCGTCTTTTTGCTTTAGTCTTCCATTCTTTAATTCTAATATAGTAGAACTAAATTACAAAATAATAGATTAGTAAATTGTTATTTATTTAAGGATTTCAGAAAATATATGCGATAAAACAAACCGCACGGACTGACTAATTAATTTGTTTTTGTAAATTTTTACTATCCACTATGTTTATGTACTGCATTGTGACCTTGACAAGTACAAGTGTATGTTAATACCCAAGTACTGAATAAATCTCATTTCATTCCAAAGATAACTAAAACTTTGTACAATAATAGCCAAAAGATGATTAGGATGTACTGGAAACTTTCATAGTCTTGTGCTTAGTGAAGCTTACTCTACGGTGTATGCGTCGGTCTTTGTGCCTCACAAGTGTGCTCCTCCTGAGTGTTTGCCTGTCGTGCCGAGTGTCGGCGGTAACAGGTTCTTTCCCGACCGGAAACGTTTGAGACAAACGTCGGCAAACGTTGATAGCACACTTCTGACGTCGAGCTTTTCATGTTTGTGCGGATATTGTGTATTGTAGTGGAATTTTGTGCTGAGTTTTCCGTTTCGTGGTAGGATTTTTCAGCTTTGATATATAGACAGATCTATAAAATATCTCATGGTTTAGTAAATAAAAAAAATGTAGTTGATGACTATTGTTAAGTGTATTACGGATCCTATATAATAAGCTTTTGGCTTGAACTCCATCAGAGAGAAAATTAAATTGTATTAGAATTGTTCCTTAAAACTTTTGTTCTGAACTAATAATCTTAAGAGAAAAGATTACATTGGTTGTAAGTTTGTTTGTATAAGATCTACTCAATAACTATTTTTCAATATATTTTCTACTTAAAGAAAGGCCCATTCATCGGCGTAACATAGGCTATAAGGAATTTTATTTAATAAATAAAGATCTTTGCGAATATTACAATAACATAACCCGAATCAAATCTCCCCCAATAATAGTAACAATTTGGGGTTTATCGCAAAAAATACATAAAATAATGTACTACATGTTTATATCTGTCATATTATCAGCCGTAAGATGCCTGCAGCTGGACAAAGGCCACCCAAAAAGATATTGACCAGCAGCTTCCAATGACTCTCACGAGATCATCGGTCCATCTTGTAGAGGGCCTGTCCACGCTGCGTCTTCTGGTGCGTAGTCGCCACTCGATAAACTTTCTGCCCCAGCGGCCGTGGTTTCTACGAGCTATGTGCCCTGCTCACTGCGACTTGAGCTTGGCAATTTTTCGGGCTATGTCGATTACTTAGTTTTGCCTGCGGATCTCAACATTTCTGATTCGATCTTGCAAGGAACCTCCGAGTACAGCCCTTTGCATTGTTTTTTGAGTGACTTATCATTACCCACAAAGAATCTTGCGGTTATATGTTTAACTTTAATTGTTAAAACACATGAGAGGATGATGATCTAACCTTAAGGACCTATAGATATTTTCTATTTGTTCAGATAAAGTAAATATTAAAAATACTAATTTTCCCTTTCTTTTTTTCAAAGACAGTTTCCTTTGTGGTGAAATTAATCTATGCGATGCAAAAGTACTTCACTTTACAAAAATATAATTGACGTAGACAAAGCACATCCAGACTATTTATGGGTCACACAAATAGTTGTCATATACGGGAATCGAACATGGAACACTGAGTGGCGAGGCGGCTGCCTTAACCGCTGCTTCACATGATTTCTATTTATTCCGGGTAAAATCGCCAGTTTACAATAAAATTCTAATACATACTCTGTTTATTGAGATGTAGATTTACCAAGCATAAACTTTGGCATGAGACAGCCCCACATTGAAGTAGGACAATAAATAACACTTCCTTCACAAATCCTTTACTTCCCTTTACCATCACAAAAAAATCTGCCAAAAAACCAATAAGATCTCAATATGAATTATACCCTGCATTCACTTAAGTACTAGGGATGTCCAAAACGATATATCACCGGTGCTTCGCGTTGGTACCGTTATAAATTTTTCGGTCAAGAAATTGGTCGGCTCCCGTGATATATTCCGGTTTAGTTACAGTAAATACTTTCTCAACGTACATGAGGCTACTATGAAAAATTTATGGTTGGTAATATTCGGGTTGATGAAACCCGCCGTCCCCGACGGATACGGTTTTTATACGGCATTCTGTATGGGATGTAGTATATTTTGAAGTGTTGTTGTGGTTGGATTAAATAGGCCATGTATATTTGTTGGTTTAGTGGCATGACATAAATTTGCTAGGCTACATATATTTACTACATAATACAACATTACATACTGCAACTGTAGGTTTAATCTTTAGTAACGCTATCCTTGAGTGCTAACCGGTAGTAGGTAGAGAAGCCAGCACATCAAGCTACCCCAATCTGTCAAATTTCCTCATTTGAAAGTGAACCTTATGCTCAATTGATAAAGTTGAAAATCAATAAAAGAAATTTGACGATTGGGGTGGAGCAGAAGGGTTTTAGCAAGGGAATCCTAAATTTGGTCTGCCATTGTGTATCGTTCCCGGACGTACCCTGGATTGGTAGATGGTGCAGGTTCGAGACATGCCGAACGATTCAATTTATAATTTCCCATTTTTGAGATTATTCTGATGCTCCTTGACGATCTGATGCTCCTTGACCATGCCGATGCTTCTTAGACTATGCCAACTATCTTGATCTCGACCAAAGACCAACTCTATAAACTTGAACGTCTTCGAAATGCATAGGGATTATATCTACGCAAATATGGACTTCAGAATTCCACACCTAAATAAATTCATCTCCACACTCATATTTTAATTCTTTTATACAATATTTTGTTTAATCCTCTTACCCTCTTAATGAATGGCCTGAATTCCTTCATGACACACATTTGAGATGCATGAGATCATCGGTTAATTTCACACTCGAAATAACTAGTCATGCTTCAAGCATTGGGCAATACATGACTGCACGTGTGGCGCAGCGGCTAAGACAGTCGCCTCGCCGCTTCGTGTCGCGGGTTCGAGTCCGGGACAACTATTTTTGTGACCCATAAATAGTCTGGATGTTATTTGTGTCCGTCTATTATATGTTTGTAAAGTACCCCGCAACACAGGGATTGCTATACTGCGGACGTTCTCATTAAAAAAAAATACTAGCTCTGGATCTTTGAAATGATTTCTTTACTGTACTACTAAAGCGAGCTCAATCACTTCTTGTTCACTCAAACTACCCTCCATCGATCCGTTTACCACCATCAATCATTATTCTGACCAAGCCGACACCCCAAAAATATCACTTTTAGCGAAAAACAACATCCTTCTACATTCTGCTGTTCCCTAATAAATATTGTGTTCACAGAATTGACTCACGTATACTTATCTGTTCGTCTGTTACGGTCACTATATTTAAATTAAAATTATCAAAAGTAACTGTAAATAATTGTTTGAATTAACAATAATTATACTCGTAACTGGCACCAATATGTCCTTTTTTTTTGGCGGGTTGGAAAATCCTGCATGGGGTCTGTCAGACTCCTACTGACTAAAAACCACCCCGGTGTTCCATCTCACACCTGCGCCACATGACCTGCCGCCACCGCCACCACCTGCGAACATACGATACTTCCGCAACCCCCGGCTGGTGCTGGCCCATAACTGCGGGCCTCCTCGCATTAGGTGTGGGGGGGGGGAGTGAGGTTGAACTCCCCCCGCAACGTCTAAGAGGGGCGCGCGTGGAACACGTCGCGCCGCCGCCTCAGGTCCAGATGTGTAGTGGGCGACGGACGCCCCCGAGTCCGTCGCCTCTGGACCTATTTAGGGGGGGCGGAAGAGGGCGCTGTCTGCCCTCCGCCGACGCCCGGTGCGTCTGCTGCGGGCCGGGTGAGAGGATGTAATCTCCCTCTCCCTTTCCGCAGCTTCCTTCCGCGAGAGCACCAATATGTCCTGTCTCAACTTAATAATTTATTCAATTAAAAAGCTTAGTAAGACTCTAATTACACTAACAATTTATAAATTACTAAACTAACTAATTAAATAATAATACCTATCTTTCTTGCCTTCTTATTATTTTTGTTATACTGTCAAATAAATAAAAATAAATAGAAGAATAATTTTTCAGTATCAGTCCAAAGTTTGGTTGGTAGTTTAAGTTGGCTGAATTATACCCAAGTGCCTCAAAGAGCACGTAAAATCGGTCGGTCTTGTACCTAACCTCTTTTCGGTCGTGTCACTAGTCGTCCCTTCGGATCACGAGAATGATGGAATATAAAGTGCCCCTGTGTTTGCGTATACACCTGTGCACTATACTCTGTCCTGGCTAGTCTCCATTAAGACTGGCCGCCGTGCTCAATATTCGGCTTGAAGGATATCAAAACATTTTTTTTTTAATTACTAAAGACAAATCATAATACTACGTGCCATTATTAATAAAATAAACATAATTTCTTTGACAATAACTTAATACAAGCTAGCTAAATATCACTGGTATTTTCATACAATCCGTGTTATTAGAAATAGTTATGTAAACCTACTTAATTATAATACTGCAAACATGTTCTAACTATTTACAAGCGCTTTTTTAAAGTCTACGTGAATAAAAACCTTTTTTATTTTTTAATACGTGCATATGGTTTGACTTTAACCGTAACTTGTGGATTTTTATCGCAAAAGTACTGTTACATATATATATCGATATAACGTCAATAGTATTTGTCACTGTTCCTATATATGGACCCTGCGATTTTTCTTGTGCCACTATTCGCTACGTATCTGTAGATATGTAGTGTGCAGCAGAGTAAATTTGGGGTCTGTATCTCCTTAACCGACTTTTATAAAAAGAGAAGATCATCAATTCTACTGTTCGTTTTTTAGGGTTCCGTAGCCAAATGGCAAAAAACGGAACCCTTATAGATTCGTCATGTCTGTCTGTCTGTCCGTCCGTATGTCACAGCCACTTTTTTCCGAAACTATTAGAGCTGTACTATTGAAACTTGGTAAGTAGATGTATTCTGTGAACCGCATTAAGATTTGCACACAAAAATAGAAAAAAAAACAATAATTTTGGGGGACCCCATACATAGAACTTAAACTCAATTTTTTTTTTTAATCGTTCCCATACATGTGGATTGTCTATGGATAGGTCTTCAAAAATGATATTTAGATAGACACTTCCAAAGTGGTAAAATGAGTGTCCCCCCCCCTGTAACTTCTAAAATAAAAGAATGATAAAACTAAAAAAATATATGATGTACATTACCATGTAAACTAACTACGAAAATTGGTTTGAACGAGATCTAGCAAATAGTTTTTTTTTAATACGTCATGAATCGTAAACTGTAATTTGCTTTCATTTAATCAACTGAAATACTTGCTGCTACGGAACCCTTCATGGGCGAGTCCGACTCGCACTTGGCCGGTTTTTGTATATTTTTAAAGCGGTTTATTGGATATTTTTATTTGATTCGAAATGCCATACACATCGTAACAAATATATTTGTGTAAATCGAGTTTATATACGACTGGCATGTTTGTCTAGTGGTTAGTGACCCTGACTGCTAAGCTAGACTTCGTGGGTTCGATCCCCACCCAGTACAAATTATTTGTTTAGTGGCGGGATTTAGCTTATAGGACATTTTTAGGGTTCCGTAGCCAAATGGCAACAAACGGAACCCTTATAGATTCGTTATGTCTGTCTGTCTGTCTATCTGTCCGTCCGTATGTCACAGCCACTTTTTTCCGAAACTATAAGAGCTGTACTACTGAAACTTGGTAAGTAGATGTATTCTGTGAACCGCATTAAGATTTTTATACAAAAATAGAAAAAGAACAATTATTTTGGGGGGTCGCCATAGAACTGAAACTCAATTTTTTTTCTCTATTATTAGAACGAGTATCCAAAGCGGCATTGTAAGGATCTTACTAAATTTGGCTAGAAAGAGCGAGGAACACAGAGATAGCGAAGGTGAGTGTTGATGCATCACAGAGGCCCCCTTCAACCTACATCTGAGTCGCAAGTCTCAGTCTGTCGAGTGTTTCCTCCTCTATCACGCGAGGGACCCGATTTCCGCACGGTGAATCCATGGAATGCTAAGAATTAAGTCGTCTTATAAAATCCAAAGCGGCATTGGTAGGATCTTACCAAATTTGGCTAGAAAGAGGGAGGGCTGAGAGACAGAGAAGGTGAGTGTTGATGCATCACAGTGGTTCCCCTTAAACCTACATCTGAATCGCAAGTCTCAGACTTTGTCGAGTGTTCCCTCCTCTACCACGCGATGGACCCGATTTCCGCACGGTGAATCCATGGAATGCTGAGAATTAAGTCGTCTTATAAAATCCAAAGCGGCATTGTTAGGATCTTATCAAATTTGGCTAGAAAGAGGTAGGACTGAGAGACAGAGAAGGTGAGCGTTGATGCATAACAGTGGTTCCCCTTCAACCTACATCTGAGTCGCAAGTCTCAGACTGTCGATTGTTCCCTCCTCTACCACGCGATGGATCCGATTTCCGCAGGGTGAATCCCTGGAATGCTAAGAATTAAGTCGTCTTATAAAAGGCATGCTTTATATGCATTTCAAAATACTTTATAAGTTTTTAGTTTTTTATGTAATTTTGTAAGAATATATGTAAGACTGTTTGTTTCTAAATAAATAAATTTATATTAAATATATATAATATCGGGCAGGGTAAGATAAAAGATATTCCTTTTATCTTACGCTCCGATTTTAACTTATAATCATAATTATAATCATTTAGTTTGGTAACGTATTATAGTTTGGTAAAGTAGTATAATTCTTTGTAATTCTCATGTAAGTGAACTGTAATTGTTCTTTTGAGATTAAATGTTCTTTAAACCTAAGTAATTTTACATGTTAAATATTTAAAACCGGCCAAGTGCGAGTCGGACTCGCACATGAAAGGTTCCGTAGCAGCAAGTATTTCAGTTGATTAAATGAAAGCAAATTGCGGTTTATAACGTATTAAAAAAAACTACTTTCTAGATCTCGTTCAAACCAATTTTCGTTGTTAGTTTCTATGGTAATGTATATCATATATTTTTTTTAGTTTTATAATTCTCTTATTTTAGAAGTTACAGGGGGGGGGGGACACTCATTTTACCACTTTGGAAGTGTCTCTCGCGCAAACTATTCAGTTTAGACAAGAATGATATCAGGAACCACAATATGACTTTTAAAGACCTATCCATAGACACCCCACAAGTATGGGTACGATAAAAAAAATAAATGTTGAGTTTCAGTTCTATTTATGGCAACCCCCCAAAATATATGTTTTTTTTTGTGTAAAAGTCTTAATGCGGTTCACAGAATGCACCTACTTACCAAGCTTCAGCAGTACAGCTCTTATAGTATCGGAAAAAAGTGGCTGTGACATACGGACGCATCCGTATGTCACAGCCACTTCAGCCATGTCTGTCTGTCTGTCTGTCCGTCCGGACGGACAGACAGACAGACAGACATGGCGAATCTACAAGGGTTCCGTTTTTTGCCATTTGGCTACGGAACCCTAAGAAAAAAATATACATATAGGTATTACATAAAAGACAATTTATACGTCATTTTACAAATAATTTATTGAACATATCATTCGGAACCCTATGTAGGAATCATCAACAGTACCTACTACCTTATGGTTGGATTTATTCTGCGTTATGAAATGTTCTTTATGACATACAAACTTGTTAAACTTGATTAAGTCTAGCACAGATCAGTCTTAGAAACATACTAAAAACTTTCCCAATTGTCAAGTGCGATGTCGGGGGCTAGATCGTCTCTCCAGTTAAATTGTGTCAGTCATTATAAATCAGTTCTAACTACATTACGATACGGATCACTTTCAAATTGCTTTATTAATATTTAAGGGGCCGGTTGGTCTTGGATTCAATACCCACCCATGATAGATATTTGTGTGCATGAACATGCCTGTTTGTCCGGAATATGGGTGTAATTATCTATATATGTTTGTATTTACAAAAGAAAAGTTGTATATGTAGTATATCAGTTATCTAGTTTCCATAATACAACCTTTGCTTAATTTGAAATCAGAAGACGTATGTGAATAATGTCATCATCATCATCATAACAGCTGTAAGAAATCCACTGCTGGACAAAAGCCTCCCCCAAAAATCATCTTAGGGGGATATGCCATAACTACCAAGCTTGGCAGACGGGTTGGTGATTGCAGTATGATGGTCATAGTACACAGAGAGACGCTGCTGCCCGTCCTCTGGTAATAATGGCGAATAAAGTCCCCAAAGTATGGCACATTTATCTCATTGTCCCTCCTGTCCATTTTCTTGTTCCCTTCAGGACTTGTTTCGATTTTGGGAAGATAGAATCTAATTCTTACCATTGACACGATAAGCAGAAGATGTCCCAGGATATTATTATTAATATGTTAATATTCCCAGTATTTAAATACCTTATAAATCATGCCAAAATAGAGATATTAAAATGTTGGAGTCGACGCGTGCTCGCGACAGATCCATTGCAATTTACATATTCCACATCGGAAAAATTGAACTTCTTAATGCGAATATCTGTTTAGTGAGTTGGCCCAACTTTGGTGTAAAGATTTTATTGATTTATTTTATAAACGTACTCTAGGTTTACTTCAAAATAAATCAGTAAATAAAAACAAGAAATTAACAGCCACTTTACGTAGCTGTTATAATAAGTTTAAGTCACGTTAAGTGAAATGAAATGCTTACTTTTTAGTATAGCCTATACATATATTAGTAAGATAATAGGGTCTTTAGTCTTGGCACCATGACCGAAATTTGAACAGACCATTTCATTTTTGAGGTTAAGTAATGTCAATTTCAATTACTTTTATGTTTAGACTTAATGTCACATTCTAGAAGACTCCTTCTGACGAGTGACTGTTATAGATATTTTCATAATTTTCATTTTATTTATTTTATTTACTAACACGTTATGCCACTGGTCCTGGCAGTGGCATGACGTGTTTTTTGATGTGTTAGTAAATAAAATAAAAAAGCCTTTTATTTCCTACTGATACCTATTACATAGTTTTTTACATTTACATAGTTTTTCAATTCAATTCAATTCAATATTCTCTATCTTATTTGTATGTATACACATGTTTATGCAAATAAATTACTTACATACTTACTTAATTTATTTATTGCGAACATAGGTACATTAATAAAATAATAATAAATTTTCAAGATACTTATTTACTTAATTTAACTAAACATAACTAGTTTTTTTATATATATAGTGATATCTGCAGGAACCCCATATTGGGTGAAGGCCTCCTCCAAGGATGCCCATTTGTCTCTGTCCTGTGCGGTCTGCTGCCAGTTTGGGCCGGCTGTCCCTGCAATTTCGTCATCCCAGCGTGTCAACGGTCATTCTCTGCTCCTTTTACCAGGAGGGCCTTTCCAAAATGTCACTTTCAGGGTCCATCTCTGATCTTGAAGCCTCGCGACATGCCCCGCCCATTTCCACTTGAGTTTTTGTGCATAATTCAGTGCGTTTGTTGCTTTGGTTATTGATCTTATTTTTGTGTGTCTTATTTTATAAAATTACTTAATTTTTAGCATGATGCGCTCTAGTCCTCGTCGGTAGTTTGTTATTTTATTTTTCAGTTTTGAGGTGAACTTCCACGTCCGGCATCCGTACGTCAAGCATGGTAAGAGACTGGAGTTCATAACTTTTGTTTTGATGGTTATAGGGAGGTTACTTATAAATATTTCCTTTAAACTCCAATATCTATTCCATGTTTGTTGTACTCTTCATTCAACTTCAAGTTCGTTATTTTTTATGTGAAAGCTGATTTTGTTAGTAAATAGGACACTTTATATCGCAGAAAAAATAAAGGTTAAAAATAGTTTATCTTATTCTCAAGTAAGCATGTTAGATTAATGAAATCTACTCCAGCAGTGGACTTAATTAAGCAGTATTCACGAGTCAAATAATTTGGGGATATATCGGGTTTGCAATCGCCGCATGATAGTCACGCTACCCCTTCTCTGGTAGGTATTCTATGGGGCTGACTTCTCCGTCCTCCACGGGACGAGATAGCGTACAACGATAATATTCGTTGCTGTGAGACTCACAGCCTTTCTAAAGCCAACGCGGTTGTAGTAACGGGAAAATTTTGTCAGAAAAGTATAGACAAGATTCTATATCATTCACATGTCACATCAATGTGTCCATATTAAGTTAAGGTACTTTAAATTTGGGAGTTTATTTATAACAGAGAACATTTAATTAATTTAGCCGACCATAATCAGACTACAGACTAACAGAAACACAACTAATTAAAAAGGACAACAGAATGTTCACAAAGTAACCTACAACTATTTAAACTTGAGTGGTTTGGAATGTGTTCGCTGCTAAGGTGTAGTTCCTAAATTAGGTTTTACTATGTAAGCTTTAAAATAAAATTATATTTTATGGCCCTGAATTTAAAGGTTTAAACATATTATTCTTCTATCACAAATGTATTTATAATTGTATCAGTCAAATTAAGTACTATAAACTATTAAATTCGCCACTGATTAAAATATACATAGAATAATTTGTTTCAATTTTATAGTATAAAATCTTATGGAATTCTTCTTTGAGGCTAAAGAGCTTCTTTTTTTAAAATATTCTAATATTAACAAAACTTCCTAAAAATATAAGAAAACTTATACATAAATAATTATCTAACAACTATTACGACCAAATTGTATTGCAGTAGAATCAGTAGATTTTATCTGATGTAACAGAAAACATCTTGAACTGAAGAGGACAAAACGTGTAACACGGCGTATATAACATAATATCTGACGACTTAAAATTTTAGTTTTTAACACAAAAAGAAAGTGTAATTGTCTGTTAATGAGTCTGAGTCTGGGTGTAATTATCTATATAAGTATGTATTTACATAAAGTAGTTAGCAGGTTAGCTAGGGTAGGCTCCTCAGCGGCGAGGTTCGCTTTAGCCCCTTAACGCGTCATCGGTGATCCCGTGCAACTGATCACACCCTCTCTTAGAATTCTGTCCTTTTGCTTCAACGGCCCCCTGAGCTGTGGCTCAAAAGGGTGGCCTCGGGTATTAGTCGTTTAATTTAAGCTACTGGTTAAGAGCCTTCTGCGCTAGCCAAATGCTCAATGGCTTCAATTCTTTAATTTTGATATTGTGCAACTAAATTTCAAAATAATAGATTAGTAACTTGTTATTTATTTTAGGATTTAAGAAAATATATCTGATAAAACGACCGCACGGACGGACTAATAATTTTTTTGTAATTCTTATACTGTATTCGACTATGTTTATGTACTGCATTGTGAACTTGACAAGTACAAGTTTATGTTAATACCCAAGTGCTGAATAAATTTCATTATTTCGTCATCATTACTTCATTATTTCATAGTATTAAATATACTAAAAAGTAGTATATTCAGCTATCTGGATTCCATAGTTCAAGCTCTAACTTTGTTTGGGATCAGACAGCCGTGTGTGAATAATGTCCCAGGATATTAGTATTGTTATTTAAAGTTAAAGAATAAATTATTAATGGAATCAGAAAATCTGAATCATCAAATATCAGCGGTGAGTCACATATCAAGTCAAGTAATAAGTTCTCTTATAAATTATTTGAAATGTTTAAAAATATATATATGAAAGAAATGTGAGTTTTTAAAGTATTGTATTTAGTAGGTTATATACAAATTTCTTTACGCCTGGCCTAAGTTTGATCACAATCTTACTCAATGGTAAGTAACGGTTTCATCAAAATATGTGTAAATATCTCACAGGGACACGTCTGTAAACAAACATTCTTACAAGTCAAATAAATTATTTTCTTAGCCATATATTTTCTGAAAAATTTAATCAGTAAACTGGCAATAACTCAGGCATGATATATATGATCATTGAACAAAGTTTATCTCGTAATATACATATTAGCTTGGTGTTAGTTATAAGCGGTTGCGATAAGGGCTAAATTACTAAGAACTTATTTTTTTTTCCATAATTCGTATGGGCGGTGGTTTCCATATCTGAGTTGTGCAAGATGTCCAGTGTAACATGGCTAGATACTCTCACCCGTCCGTAAGCGATCGACGAGGTTAAGCAACTAGGCTCGCGGTCAATCCATAGATGGGTGACCACCAAAGTGGTGTAATTTCTGACCGTCTCTGTGCTTCGGAGGGCACGTTAATCTGACGGTCCCGGTTGTAGTCATTAGACAGCAGTCGTTAAGCCATGTCAGAGGCCTACTGGGCGGCTTGAACAACTCTGACATTAGGGTAACCACTGCCCATACGATATGAAAGTAAGTAGGCCTAAGAGATGGCTTATATCATCTAATAATCACAGCAGGGATCAAAATCTTAACGTGCTCTTGAAATCACGGAATAGATCAGAAGTTAAACTATCTTGGTTCTCACCCATCTACAGACTGATAGCAGATCTAGTTGCTTAGCCTCACCGATAGTTTTTGAGCCTATGATCGTAACTGACTATGCTAATGCTAAACGGACCTATAACCGTAACCTATAACACTCACAACACACATCTTGCATGAAAGTAATGTCCCCAACATAAAACCATAAAGTCAATATTATAATAATATCATCATCTACCCCTACATCAGGGCATCTACCCCGGTATCGTAAATGATGCAAATTTGATCTCCATCGGATGATTAAATTAATAATGTCCCAGTTTTCATTAAATATATTCAGCCAAAGCGATCAGCGTTGCCCAATTTAGGGAAGATAAAATATAATTCTTACCTTCGACACGATAAGAAGAAGTAAATATACTCTTTACTTTGCAAAAAAATGTATACCTAATTACTAAAATATCACTAAGCTCTGCGTATGTCTTGTAAACAAACTTAAATCATCTCCCTTTCACTGACAAATTGGTGAATATATCACAAAGTCATTATTTGCATATAGATTTTAGCCGCGATGGGCCCTTAACATATTTTCTTAAGGTTTGGAGGGTTTCCTTCGGATCCCATACATCATGGACCCTTAGATGTCATTGCTGGCGGTCGCCTATGTGTCCATGTCCACCCTTATGATAAATATATTTATGGATATTGGAGGATGGTCCATGTATATTTAAAATAGTTGAGTAAGATTATTATAGAGGTATTATGGTGCTACCAATCGCTTGCCACCTGCGAGTTCATCCTACCATCGGGTTCTCTTAATAGATAAAATGGTTTAAAATATGTTTGTCAGTTTTAGTCATTACACAAAAACTTTATTCTGAATTTAAAATTTCTATTATTTTGTAATTAAATCCAGATTAAGGTAATATCAAAATACACAAATATAGAGATTCAACATTACGAAACATGACGTTAGATTGAAAGCTGCATTATTATTAAGATTCAAAAATCAATCATATTATTTAAATCAAATACTTTTGCAGAATAAATAGCTTGCATTACTGCGTTTTTGTAAAATGTTTTGTCTAAGTTATCTTGTTAAGCTAATCGTTTTAAATTTATATTGTTTCCTTATTTTACATAATGTTTAGTCTTTTGAACTTTACGATTCTGAACTGTAAGTCACAGTATTTTATTAAGTAAGGATGCACCAGGTAAGAACTAATCGATTAAAATTAATATATAATTAAAATTGTAAAAATTTGACACTATGTCAATAAGTATATTGGACGCTAACAATTTAGATCGTTGAATCTGTATGTAATAGCAACTTGTTTTCAAATTTCGTGTTTAGATATTGAGTGGAGTACCTTTAGTAGTTTAGTCTAGTGATAATAAAATAAACTAAAATCAAAACTATCTTTCGGTTTATAACTTAGGCCACCAACCAATCGCGGGCTCTGAGTGCCATCGATATTAGCATACAAATTGCCCCTACACCACTTTACTAGACTTAAGCGACTCCACGATTATAATTGTACAATATTATGTATATTAATTTGAACAATGTGACTTTGTTCTCTCTTATTAAGTAGAAGCGAATTCTTTTATAAACAGTGGGTTGATTTTTTACGAGACTATTTTTGTATTAGAGAAATACATTTCTGTTTATGAGAAATTTTAAAGAGAAAGAATCTAGAGAGGTAGGGCAGAGCGTTATTTCGCTCAAAGAGCAGCCCGACTGGGGAAGTACACCTTACAGAAGACATTCCTTAATAATAACATTAATAATTTTAATGTTGTGTATCTGTGTGTGAGTAAGGTCGCCAGAGCTCATTGGGCAGGGGGGGGGAGGGCCAGCAACACTTGTTTGCAGACTCTTAAAGACCGGCAACGCACTCACGACTCTTCTGGTGTTGTGAGTGTCCATGGGTGGCGGTGATCACTTACCATCAGTTGACCCACTTGCTCGTTTGACGCCCTTTGATATAAAAAAGTCCCACAAGGATGATGGTTCAATCATCATTTATAGATCTATGATATAATCAGCATCCATTTGTAAGGTCCGGCATTTGATGAACCGGTGGTTGGTAGATACTTCCATTTCTCGCTCTCGCTTCTCGATCGATCATGTGTCTGGGTGTAATTATCTATATAAGTATGTATTTTCAAAAGAAAAGTTGTATTTGTATTATATCAGTTATCTGGTTGCTATAGTAGCTCTGCTTAGTTTGGGATCAGATGGCCATTTGTGAATAATGTCCCTGGATATTATTTATTTACGCAAATGTCTAGTCAGGCCGATACGAGACCGACAGCTTCGTCTGCTTAGTTGCCAAACAAATTGTGTGTTTGATGAAGCTAGAGGTAGCAAAGCGCACTATATATGCAGAATAACTGTTTATGGATAACATAGAATACTCCAGGGGGAATTTAACCTAAGGAACGGGCGATGATGGTTGTCAGCAAAAGGTTTAGTTACAAAATTAGATTATGGATTTATTCCGTAAAGAACATTTCTTAGTGTCAGCCCGAAGTCTGGGAGATGGCGATATTACACCCCTGTGCCTGGGACAGTACGTAAAACCATCAGTCCTGTACCTAACTTCTTCCCGGATGTGTCGCTAGTCGTCCTATTGGATCATGAGAGTGATGGAATAGAAAGTACTCCTGTATTTGAGCACTACAATATATCCCTCGCAGATGGCTAGTCTTCGTTGAGACTGGCCACCGTAGATATTATTATTATATACTTGCATATAATTTAAAACTGAGGTAAATCTTTTTTTGATAAAATTAAAATTTAATATACTAGTACAAATCTGGAAAATGTAAAATGTATTAAACGTAGCTCTGACATATGATGATCTGACGCTTGAGACCAAAATAGCGTATCAAATTCCAACTTCACTCACTTAATAAGACTTATTAATAGACCTGTCATAATGTTATCTTGTAATATATCTTAGAATTAAAGCTATTCTCAGAGCGCCGATCAGTTATGTATTCATCCATCACAAGTAGAAAACTATCTAGTTATTCCTGAGGGAGGTAGCTACTCTATCAAACAGATCATAATTTTATGGATAATAGTTCTTTTTAATGGATATAAGTTATATAGTTTAAAGAACAAATTTCGCTTTTAGTAAGTTACTACACTTAGAAACTCTACGGCGTAGAAGTTATAGACTACGGCGTAGATTAAACATTCTACGACGTAGATTGTTATTTTAATATATCGGTATGGTTTATTTTTATTATGTTTTAAGCAAAGATATTTCCTATTTAATTGATGTGTCTAAATTTTTCTGTATAAAAATATTCTGTATAAAGATATTATTATGTATTTGAATTGGTACCACACATTCAGACTCAGGTAATATGTTCGAATATTTCATGCTTTGGAGGGTACAGATTTTGTCGTCAGTAAATAGTCGTTAAGACATGTCAGAGGCCTACTAGTCGGCATGATAACTCAGACACCAGGCCCAATCACAACCCAACCACTGCCCATAAGATAAATAAAATGGCTTTAAATGTATATGAGACCACTGGAAAAGCATTCCCTATAAAACTAAAACAAAATTATCAAATGTGGTTACGAAAGAGCCGTGAAATAAAGGAAAAATATTCAAATTAATATCTGAAGTCGGTTTAAATAAAAAATCACTTATACAAGGATTTTTAAAATCAACCCAACTTCATGTTTTATAAAAACTATTAGGAACCGCAATAATTGCAAAACTTCAAGCTTAAAAAGCCATCGGAACTAAGAACATTAGCGACCTCATTATCACTAAAAGGAATACTCTTCACAAACTTACAATGAAAGAGAAATAAAATCGGTTGCATTAAATACCCTTGTTTTCTTCAACAAAGGGAAAATTAAATTTCTACTTTTTTTGTGGCGCGTGAAAAATAACTCTGTGGAGAACATTAGGAGTAGAACACACGATATTCTAAGATTAAAAATATATAATAACGGCGCGTCTGGGGTATACGGAGACATGCCTGGAACACTATTTTCATAATTTATCATTTATTATTAGGTGAGGTTATGCAGGCAGTTAATTTAAAAATATAGGCGGACTTCACAATGGCAATAAATTATTCAGCAAAATCAATCAATTATGTTTAATGCGTCACCAAATCACTAATTAAGTTAGATTTTATTTTCAATTACGGCGATCCGTCGATAATATGCGACCACAATAACGTCTCCATGCAACAGTGACGTCAAGATGGCCGCCCGTTCGACGTTCCACCAGAGTGACACCAATCTATCACTCTTATCTATGCAGTTCTGTTGGTAGCGCCACGGCTGCGCCGTCATATAACTTGAGTATGTTTCGCCGGACCGTCTCAACTGGGCCGTGTTGAAACCGGTAGTAGATGAACCTGCTGAGTTTGTTTCGCTGGGTCTTCTCAGTTGGGGCGCATTGGATCCGGTGGTAGCATCAAAGCACGACCGTCGTTTTAAACACAAGGTCCGTTATAATAATAATACTGAATTCATTACTTAATATAGTCAGAAACATTCAGACAATATGTAGTAAAATATAAATTTCAATCATTAACATAATCTCCTTGACAATAACTTAATACAATCTAGCTAATTATCACTACTATTATAAAATAAATTGTATAAATGTTTTAACATTCCGTGTACCTAAATATCTGTAATATGCAACTAGAAATAATAACTGTAATATTACAAACATGTTCTGACTATTTACAAGCGCTTTTTTAAAGTCTACGTGAATAAAACCTTTTTTATTTTATTTTATCAATAATGTGTGATGTATATGTTGATATTGATTACTCTCTTTAAAAAGTTTCAGAGGAATCGCTGCTACCGAGACTATCTCGCTCTTCACATACACGTATGAAAAAAGACAATAATATAATCGCCAAAATCGCGATTCTCTTGAGACCTCGTAGAACAAATTGATTCTCTTGCCAAATTTGAGATGAAGAAAGGCCAATTCAGAAGGGGTACTTCTTCTAATTAGGCGAGCATGTATGAACAATATAATAACATTAAACAGGTAAAAGTCGTGTGCAAGTTTCGTAACAAATAGACATCCATTGTCTCTGCCTACCCCTCTAGGAAACAGGCGTGAGTCTATTTATATATGTAATAAATAAATAATGAATAAAATAGCCTTTATTGCTGCTTCCTTATCACTATTACATAATGCTTACAAAGTTTGCCTACTTACTAAAATAGAATTATTGCAATATATTTAATACTATTAAGCATTATCGGCAACTGGATATTTATCTGGAACAGCTTGTCCATTGACAAAGGCCTCCTCTAAATATTTCCAAGTATTCCTGTCTCTTGCTTATATATAAATAAATAAATATGTATGTAGTCTTAAAATTCAGGAAGGAAAATGAGGAATACGTGTATATGGTAATATGGCAGGTAAAAATTACACATAAAGATATATCATTCCATCGGGGAATAGAAAGTGCCCCTCTGTTTGCGCACACATTAGTGCACTATAATTAGTCCTGCGTAAATGGCTTGTCTCCATTGAGATCAGCCGCTGTAGCCGTTACATAATACCATAAACTATAGTCGTATGTTTATGGTATTATGTAACGGCTACAGCGGCTGATCTCAATGGAGACAATCCATTTACGCATGACATGGCAAACATTGGCGATTGGCGTTATTTACAAACCTGCAAAGAGGGAGTACCACGTTGGTTTTAAAATTCCACATATATTTTTCGACTACCATTTTAGAATATCATTGCTATTATAAAATAAATTTTATAAATGTTTTCATACAATCCGTGTACCTAAATATCTATGTAACTAGAAATAATAATGTATACATAACTATATTACTACAAACAAGTTCTTTTTTAAAGTCTACGTGAATAAAAGCCTTTTTTATTTATTTATTTATTTAGTCACCCACGTATGGTCTACCTCGTAGTAAGGTTAACTTTCGTCTGCGTTAAGAATCGTTCTCGATCAAATTAAAAGTTGATTCAGTGGTGCCTTATGTGTTCTAAGCCTAATTTAAGCGGGGACTGAAAGCGGTTGCGTCGCTCGATGGCAATTCTTTTGTTTCATATCAAAGCTTCCCCTAGTTTATTGAATTTAATATTGGCTAGTTCTGTTTAATACACGGAAATTAAAGAACGCTATATAAAAGTAAAGTTTTTTTAAGCAGTTTCCGATATTTGTTACAGTTCGAATACATAGAATCTTTTCATATAACATGTATAACTTAAAAAATATAAAGAAATGTGGTACAATAAAAACATATTTCAATTGGCATTTTTATGTAAAATTTAATGTTGTATTGGAAAATAAGATGCATCTAATACAAAACTTACATTTATTATATTTTAGCATAGTTACAATTTCAAAAATACTTTTGACAAATTTTGTTTCCTTCCTTATCATCATGATATCAGCCGAAAGACTCTTACTTATATGAACCTATTCTAAGATTTATCTGAAGTAATTTGTTTTTGCATTTAAGTAATTCTAAGTAAATTAAATTAAATTTTATCTAAATATATTCCAAATTTCTAACACTGATAGAACAATTAACGAGTTACCTTTCTATGTAGAGTATTTATTTGGCATCAATTGGCTTTGTTTCTATAAACAAGGGGAACTCGCAAATTGATCTGCCGGTGTGTATGTCAGCAACTAACCCATTAGTACGACACTACTATAGTGTAATTATTTAATCCCCACCCGACAATTCATATTAAGATTTTCCAGTTTAAGATTATATTTTTAAGATTATATTTTTTGCTATACAATGCACACAACAATATTACAATATTTCACACTGGGGCTATACCGGCTAAGTCGCCGAACATCGATTTCTTAAAGGGCGTTCAAATAAATAAAGGTTAAAATTTACCTAATCAATCGTTAAATCAACATTGACAATCGATTCCGGACCATTTATGACGTCACATGTGCTCATGGAAGCCGATTTAACGATTGATTAAATCATTTTTAACCTTTATTTATTTGAACGCCATTTAAGAAATCGATGTTCGGCGACTTAGACGGTAGCCGGTATTAAAATACATTTTATCATATTTGTGTTTGAAATATACTAACCTTATAAATTAGTCTCGTATTGTGACACTAATTAATTATCTTGTATTTAAATTTGAACGTATTGGATAATATTGGAGAAGAGTAATTAACATACACAGCGTTTAATTACTGCTCGTGCAATTTCCTGGCCTTGGACTCATATAAAGCTTTGACTACGTCGAGCGTTTGAAGATGTTTGCGCGCTGGTGCATAACAATGCTCTAATTTGACAACAACTGTACTTACTTACTTGCAGGATAAGTGCCGTTGAATATTATTCTTTGAAAGTAAACTATTATGGATTAACTTGTCATCCTGTGGAGAGCGTAGAAATCGTTCCGAGGGAATACCTATCAGAGAACGGGCAACAGTGTTTTTCTGTGAACTATGGCCATAGAACTGCGATCGCCAACCCGTCTGCCAAGCGTGGCGATTATGGCGTATCTATTTTGTGTTTTGATGTAATTTATCTATAACTAACTGTGCCCCGCGGTTTTAGTCGCGTTAAACTTTATAAATTATAGCCTATGTGTTAATCCAGGGTGTCAGCGAAATCCATACCAAATTTTATTAAAAACCCTCCAGCCGTTTAGACGTGAAGAAGTAACAAACATACACACTCACAAACTTTTGCCTTTATAATATTGGATTTAGAAATAACAAATATATTAAGGTGTAAATACATTATGCTTATTTATATACTCGCATATGTATAATCCTGCCACAAATGCCCTTGGTATAATTGTATTAATTCATTGATAATACACGTATATCTCGATGTGAAAAACTGAAGCTCACAGAAACTCGTAACATAAAACAAAGTTAAGTTACGGTTACTTAGGACGTATGTTTCTGAGGGGTGCGAATGTTCACTTAACACACGGATCCAGATATCATATGGCACTGACAGAGGGACGGCAGGTTTGGGTAGCTTTTGTGTGAATATTTATTTTAAAAAAGGTTTTTGGTGTTGTTTAAAAATAAATAGAACTGGCTTTTCCTTTTCCGCATTCAATTGTTTTTTTGCCAGAAGGGTGTACAGGATGTAAGTTGAACACTTCCTGTTGAAATCACTTTTTAATCAAATTACTAAAAGGAGGAAATTCAGAATTCGACCTTTTTTTATTTTTATTTTACGATTTCGTCGTTGCTCTTCAGAACAAAATTATTGTTACTCACATCGGAGAGAGGGTAACAACGCGTGCGTGATACCATGTGTGTTGCAAGCGCTATATAATAGCGCCATATAGTGACCATCCATGTCAGTTGAACGACTGACTGCTAGTGGTAGATATTCCCTCAGAACGTATTCTACGCTCCCCACGGGATGAGATTGATCAGCGTTTTCTGATTACTCTTACCATGATACTGCAATTGCCAACCCATCTGCCAAGCATGGGGAGAATTTCATTTATTTATTTGTAAGAACAGTTACAAGTCACAATAAATAATACATAATTGAAATAATTCTATAAAAATAATTATTATTCATTTACAAAATAATAAATACTTATTTCACAATATGGTATACACAAATTATATATCTATAAACATCATTATGAGTAATACGTATGTTGTATATCCTTATTTATTGATTAGGTACATTAATAGATAACTAAGGCGTAGGTATTTTCATAAACTCTAAGTTCACTTCTCTAAGGATGCTAGATAGTGAATTCTATAAATTTGTCATAAAATTGCCTATGAATCATCTTTTATTTCATCTTCTTGGTGTAGTGGTTAGTGACCTGGACTTGACTTTAAGCTAGACGGGGTCCGATTCCCACCCAAGGCTAATATTTGAGTGATGAGGACGATTATTTGAGCTGTGTCTGGGGATAATTTATCTATAACTAGCTGTGCCCCGCGGTTTTACCCACGTTAAATTTTATTAATTCACAGCTCCTCCCCCATAGGTGATAGCGTGATAATACGTAGCCTATATGTTGACCCGACCTCTTAGTAATATTCATGCATTTGAAGTAAATCCATGCAGTACTTTGAGTTTAGCCCGGTCATACACCGGACAAACAGACAAACAGCCACACAGACAAAAATTCTAAAAACTATATTTTTGGCTTCAATATCGAATGCAGATCACGCCCCAAGTATCCTTTAAAAAAAATATTCAATGTACAGTTTTGACTTTTCTACGATTTTATTTTATGTATATAGATATGGTATATATTTGGAAGCACCAGTTGTCTGGTTGCCATAGTACAGACTCAGACTAGTTTCGGATCAGATGAGTGTGTTGGTGGCCCCAACATATTTATTATTTTGGACCTACTTTTGAATATCATAGTGTAAACTGTATCTAAGACACCTAAGGTACTCGTGACACACAGTTTTTTCAATAGCTGCTTTTTATTAAGAGTCAGGTAATTCCACAATCTTACAGGTGTGTCAACTTCTTTGGCCGTATGTTCCCCATATGTTATCGGGATGGTCTCGCTCGACTGAGCAGCGGTGACGACGTCATAATCCCGCGTATCACGCCATACTTCACGAGTGCTTGACGTGACGCGATTTTATTAACGACTGTCTTGTTCTCATGTCACGGCGTTCGACAGTAAGGTTGTGTGTCAATGGGGTATTTAATTTTGAATTCTATTGCATACTTATTAGGAGTCCTTTTGAAATAAGTGTTTCTATTTCATTAATTAACTGGCTCTTTTCCCGCGACATTGTGCATGGATTACAAACTTTCCTAGCTTCTTACTTAAAACTGTCCACACACATTTTCAATCCCTCTTTCTCGCTATTAGGGATGGTAAATCGTTCAAGTCAATTAAATATTTAATTTCATGATTCTGATATAGAAAATAACAATTTTTATGAAAAATGACGGTCGATATGTTTTTAATCACAACAGAACTCTTGGTTTCAATATCATACTAAGTTTCATTTCTAACTTTAAATTTGACTGACATTCCATACCAGCTTTTAACCTTTGTTTCATTCTCATAGGGTGGAACTTCCAGATATACACTTATTCAGAACCAAAAGCCTAAATGTTTGAGTTCTTCAATTTTACTTTGAGAATGATGGAATTGTATACACCTGGTCAACTATTCTGTCATATATTTAGGAGAATTCCCAATAAATCTTCTGTTGTGTCGATTTAGGGTTGGCGCGACAACCTGAGGAAAATAAAGTTATACATACGAATCTGTCAAGCCATTATGCGGTCAGTGCGCACAATGTTAGCGCGAATTATAAGTGGTTTAAGAACTTTAAAAGTTGTATTTATGCCCTGTTCTTTTGATATGAATTACTAGCAGTGCCCCGCCGTTTTACCCGCGTTGAAATTTATAAATTATGACAACACCTCCCCCGTAGGTGATAATATTTAGCCTATATGTTGACCCGACCTCTTAGTAATATTCATGTAAAGTTTGAAGTAAATCCATGCAGTTCTTTTTGAGTTTACCCCGGACGTACATACAGACAAAAATTCTAAAATCAATATTTTTGGCTTCGATATCGACAGTAGATCAGGCCCCAAGTATCCTTTAAAAAAATATTCAATGTACAGTTTTGACTTCGATTTTATTATATGTATAGATAGATAATAGAGTGGTATGTAATGACATTTAAATTAGTTTAGTGGAGCAAACCAGCAATGTTGACGTAAGCTAACGGGCCTGTCGACGTGATTGGTAGATACTGGCCTTTCACGCCGCAGGTAGTGGGTTCGATTCCCGCACGATGCATGAACACAGTACTTACAGATATTTGTCTGTTTGTCCTGAGTCTGGGTGTAATTATCTATTAAGTATGTATTTACAAAAGCATAGTTGTATATGCAGTATATCAGTTATCTGGTTCCCGTACTGCCAGCTCTGCTTAGTTTAGGATCAGATGGCCATCTATCAACTAAGCAGAGCTTGTACTATGGAAACCAGATAACTGATATACTACTTTTCTTTTGTAAATACATACTTATATAGATAATTACTCCCAGACTCATAAAAAACAGACATGTTCATGCACATAAATAACGGTCCTAATTGGGAATCTACCAACCACGCCAACCAGTAAGTCAATGTATTTTGTGATTATTTACGTTTGTGTCCCGTCTTTATTCAATTATATTTGTGAAGAGTTTTTTAGAATGTTTATTACCATCTGGATTTCGATACTACACGCGCACCTTTGAAGTGAAAACTTCGTTAGTTGCAGAAATATGTATATGCGTAATTTAGGGGGAACAAAAAGCGTGAAACTCGCGTCATCGCACGTCACGCTTACCTTGAGCTACATATACATATAACTGACACGCACACACACACATCACGAATGCTGATATACTTCCTCATCTCACAAAATAATGTCACAAATATCATTATTGAACGACAAACTACACTTACCATAACACCTCTATGTCTAGAGTTAGGAGAGGCTGGTCATCTGTCATACAGGTTTCCCATCTAGTACGGATAAAAGTCTCTCACACAGATCTCACCTTTTTTAAATGTTATGCATAAATTAGTTAATAAGACACTTTCTTTGTAATTTTCTGTGTGAGAAAAGAAAAGAAATTTTTTATATATAATGCGCAATTGATAGCAATTTATTTTATGTTAATTTTTTGCATGCCAGCAGGTTAAGTATGGCTGGACTTTTATTTATATTCAATAACATGCACCATGTAGTCATACTTGCGAAATAAAATATATTTATCTTTAAAAAAATCTATTATTAACAAATGTAAAAATAGTTCTCATGCTTTTTTATTTCTCTCATTCTAACAAACCAATCTGTAAATACGGACATCGCCAGATTCCTTTCCACAGTTCAATACGAGAGTAATGTCAACATTTGTTACAGTGATTCGGATTGCCGTCTTTATGGACAATGAAATATCTTATTACAGGATAAAGCCGAAGCGATGTGACCACGCTCATTACACACGACCACTGCGGCTGCTGATAGCGTCCGACTCGTTTACGCGGAGGAATTTTATCGTCCAGTCGTTATTTCGTTTCTTTTCAGTTATTACTATTACGTAAACTGCTGTGTGGTGACGGCGACAAATATCAGAATCAGAATATCATCACCCCATCTCATCCCGTGGGGGGCGTAGAAGTCGACCCGAGGGAATATCTACTTGAGGAAGGGCAGCAGCTTCCTTCTGATAACTATGACTATCTTACTGCGATCGCCAACCCGCCGGCCAAGCGTGGCGATTATGGCATATCCCCTCAAGACGATTCTTGAGGGAGGCTTGTCCAGCAGTGGACTTATTTAGCTGTAATGATGATGATGATGATTACGTAAATGGTGTCCTGGCGTGCAGCCGCTGTCCTCGCATTCTTAAAACGAAGATTGGCTATAGCAGTTATATGAGGGCCCATGGATGAGCTGTCCAACTACGCTCGTGATGTCGTCTTAAAAATAATGAAAATTAAAATTTATGCAGTCGCTGTGGTCGAAAACGGCCAGGAAAGACACAATGCTGGCAAACTATTTTGTTAAATTGATAGAAAAAGAATTATTCAAAATAATAATTGTGCAGCGTGGGCAGGCCTCCTACAAGGTGGACCGACGATCATGCAAGAGTCGCGGGAAGCTGTTGGATGCGGGCAGCGCAGGACCGGCTATTGTGGAGATCCTTGGGGGAGACCTTAGTCCAGCAGTGGACGTCTTTCGGCTGATATGACGATGATGATGATAAATAATAGCTAATATACAATTCTTGGTAGAATTTGAACTAAATATTGTACGCCTAGATGATTGGACATATATGAACATAAATATAATTGCAATTATAACAAATTCTGGCACAAAAAAAAATTATAATTTGAACATAAAAAATTATATCATCTCATCTTATCATCTACTCACAGCCAGTTGCCCTCACTGATCCATAAGGGATCAGCGGGGTTAAGCACCTAGATATGCGGTCTATCCATTGATGGGCGACCGAAAAAGTAGTTTAAAATTTGAGCATCAGCAGATACCTTAAGCTGTCTGTCTAGGTGGTACTCGTTAGATACCATTCATTTATCACGTCAGACGCCTACTGAATCGCTCCCTCTAAAACTCTTATAGTCGGGTATCTATATCAATAAAGAAAAAAGTTACAACACTATAACATTTCTATAATCAAGTACAATAAATATAACCTATTGACATCTAAACATGGCACGACCAACTCTTATCGGGTTACAGAACAAAGTGTTGCCGCATAAATAATTATCGTATGAAAAATAGTTTTGTAGTTTTTATTTACATAAATATTGTCCAACCTTACAAAAGGTTATATTTATTATATACCATTATTGTGTTACAAACATTATACATTTATCTTACTACGAGAACAACATTTGCACAAACTAATTTTATGCTTTTGATAACAACGCAGACAGACTTTTATATACAATTTTACAACTAGAAGCAACATTTTCTCATCAGTCGAGTGAGCAAACATAGGGAGTGAAGTGAACAGAGACATACAACTACACCCTTTTGTCTATTCCTATTTGTTTTTTATTGATTTACAACATCTTTGCTCTCGGTTGCTGGATATTTTCTGTGGGAGTGATATTGTAAAAGGGACGGAAATGTGTTATAACAAACCGGTATTGCATGCATGCTCGCGCTATTTGAATTGGCCAATGAGCGCACGCGGTGGCGAAGATACAGAACCCACTTTGCGTAAGGTGTTGATGCTGGCGCAAAGTTTTGTATTCGATGATATATTCGGCCAATCATATTATGAATAAAACACACATTTCCTTCCAATTTTATTATACAGAATGATAACACGTCAGATATTACACATCATATGGGACTATTATTAGGCATTTTTGTCGGTAATTACAACTACGACATGTACTAGATTATTAAAGTAACATCAATAGTTTTAGCAGAGACCGCCAAATATCGTGAGATGGAGTGGAGTGGGTATCGTAAAAACCAGGCAACAGCGTGTACTGGCTACTACTAAACTGAGGTCGCTAACACGCATGGTTACTAAGGCAAACCCCTCTAAATTGTGACGTTATAGAAACCTTTGGGGGAGGTCTAGTCTAGCAGTAGACGATGTCAGGCTGATGATTTTACACGCAAATTTTGATACCTCAGGTTATATTACTGGTACTTTCACCACGTCCGGAAAGTAATTAATCACGTAACGTTAAATCGTCATTCCAATAATTGTCGACCCTGAAATAACCTATTTTCACCATCAGTTTTCAGTTTTATAGCATTTTCTTTAATGAACAGCGTAAGCTGAGTGCCATAAAACTAAAATTGGATAGTGCAAGGTATTATCAATGACATATGATTTTTCACTTTAATCTTTTCTGCCCAGAATGCAATTCTATCCCACGCACTAACAATGATATCCAGAATGACTCAAGAAATTCTATTCTCATGCATCGAAATTGTATTTCTATCCGTTGCAGGGCGCTTCAAAGATACTATTGATACCAGTATTCCTATTCCATTTATTAGGATATTCAAAAATATATTATGCATTTACTTATATAATAAATTAGTTTTCTTAGTTTAATAATGAAAATACTTTATTATTTTATTTGTAATTTACACATCGGTGTACCGTCGGCCCAGGGTTTTGGCGCTCCACCGTTTAATTATGAAAAACTAGCAGTGCTTATGTGTTACTCGGATATATACGCTATCTTACTACAAAGTTTCATCCAGATCCGTTCGGTAGTTTTAGCGTGAAACAGTAACAAACATACACACTCACAAACTTTCGCCTTTATAATATTAGTGTGGTACACACTAGCAGATCAAATTTAGGTATTCCCATGTAGCATGTAGATTACATCCATTACCTTTGTTCTAGAAATATTACTTAATATTATTATAAAATTATTTTTAATAAAGTCTCTGAATTGTATGCTCTGTGTAGCAAATAAATCGGATACAAGCCTCGACCTTGTTGCTATTCGTTGCATTTGTGACGTCATTTCTCTGCAACGCTACTGCAGTTAGTTTCCAAAGCTGTTTGTTTATTTCTCCAGGAGTTTTAGAGTATACTATTAAAGTTAATGTCAGGTTGTGTCGGTTGTACCGATATTCTTTATAATTACACTTATGTCATAGATATCTTTCAATGGCTGATGTGATGACTGCACTGGGGCGCGGCGGCTAAGACAGTCGCCTCGCTGCTTCATTTCGCGGGTTCGAGTCCCACGCCGGGCAACTATTTGTGTGACCCATAAATAGTTGTTCTGAGTCTGGATGTAATTTGTGTCCGTCTATTATATGTTTGCAAAGTACCCCGCGACTCGCGACACAGTGATTAGATTCCCTAGTGCGGGCGATGTCTTTATTACAATAAAAAATGTGTATTACAAAATTAAAATGCGGATGGGGTTGGAACCTATGAGCCACTAGTTATTAAGGCTAATTTATGTATCCACTCTGCCATTCCACTGTGGTATTTTTATTTGAATAGAGAAGTATCAAAATACTTAAAAAATTAAGCCACATGCAGGTATGTGTAAGTTCAAATACTACTTACTTACTTATCGTATGGATAGTGGTTACCCTAGTGTCAGAGTTGTTCAAGCCGCCCAGTAGGCCTCTGACGTGACTTAACGACTGTTGCCTAATGACTAAAACCGGAACCGACAGCTTAAAGTGCCCTCCGAAGCTCAGAGCCGCTCAGAAATTGAACCACTTTGGTGGTCACCCATCTATGGACCGACCGCGAGATTAGTTGCTTAACCTCGCCGATCGCTTACAGACCGGTGGAAGCATTTTGCTATGAGAGCCTCAAAGGCAGAGTGCAATGGCAGACTGGATACATGCATGGGGCTTAATTTTGTTAAGTCTTTTGATACTTATAAATTCAAATATCATATTCATCAATATCAAATACTACGGTGCATACATGCATGGGAATTAATAATTGTTAGCTCATGGGTCTCAATCCCAGCTGCATTTAAATTCGTAACTAAGACGATCAACAATTCAATTATTAACGTTCTCTACTTAAAGCAAACTTCTAATCTGTATTTTTACTAACCTTCTTTTTTCCTTATTTGTTTAATTCTTGCACACCTACTATTTAAATTAATATAATAAGAGTTCTTGTGGATCCAAAGCATGTCTGGAAGAAATCGCTTAATGTGATAAGATCGCCCTTTGTTCAAGATTGTGTTCTTGTTATCCAATGTATTTATCTAGTTTGAGTGTGTACAATAGCGAATATTCTATTCTCTGTCTCCACCGGTCATATCTTCAATTGTACTTATATGGAGTTCCTACGAATGTAACTAACCTGCGATGTTTTCATTAATATAGCTATAATTTACACTTAGGCAGTATTTTTAGAATTTGTCAGCTAAATCCAACACCTACCCTGATACTTCGTTTATGTTCTTTATTTTAAAATTTTACCTTACTCTTTACCTACTTTAATCAGCATAATTGCTGCCCTGGTGTAAATAATGATAGTAATATGATAAATTATGGCCAATAATCGTATTCATTTGAATTCTAGTAAAATATTATTCGGTGTTTTTATATTTCAGAGTTTTTACCTAATAGGCTGGAAATCACGGAATACACTGTCATTGCTCAGCGCTAGACATGACGGATCCTTTTTTTTTTGGTAAGCCAGTAGTAATGCCTACGCATGCCACCCGCAAAAAGTATCTGCGGGTGGGTATGTCGGACTCGCACCGACTAAACCTACCTGCCGTGGACTTCTCTAGGCGCCTGATGGGAGGAGCCCCGGGACCGCGGATATGCTGCTCCGGATCCTTATTTAAGCATAATTTATTGTGTGTTGATTTCTACAATACGCTTGCTGTACGAATTTTTCATTCACAAAGGAAATACTGTGTGTGACTAGCAATATTGTTACAGATTTGTAACTTCTATAAAGCAGTAAAAACAATATATAAACTACTAACTTCTCTTACACAGTACACTTAAGTACACCATACAGTACCACCATTCCTGATTCGCTATAATATAGTCCAATTAAATATCGTTTGGAAAAGATCACTGTTAACAAAAGACAATAACTAAATCCTGTAAACTATGCTCTGTAAATTGTGTGCAATAAAGGCATTCTATATCTTATCTACTTACCATATAAGATGCTTTGTTACCTATTTCATCAAAGTACGCAACAACGCCGTACCTCTGAGCACCTCACAAAATTACCTCCCACCCGAGAATTCTAAAGACAAAGGTATCAATCTCCTCATCATTTTGTTCATTTCCCAACGTACGATCAACTTAATTACCAAAGGGCGGACTAGCGTATCCATTTTTAACCCTCTCACATTTCAACGAGACCATCTAAATTTGCATACAGAGAGGTGGGAATGTCACAAAAATGGTGCGGTAATCGCCGCCCGGTGTGTGGAGTTACATGGAGGAGAAATGTTTGGATACGGCGTATTGTTGGTTTTTTCGCACTATTCTGGATAGCTAGATGCTCTCACCGGTCCGTAAGCGATCGGCGAGGTTAAGCAACTAGGCTCGCGGTCATTCCAAAGTGGTTTAATTTCTGAGCGTCTCCGTGATTCGGAGGGCACGTTAAGCTGTCGGTCCCGGTTGTAGTCATTAGACAACAGTCGTTAAGCCTTGTCAGAGGCCTACTGGGCGGCTTGAGCAACTCTGACACTAGGGTAACCACTGCCCATACGATAAGTAAGTAAGTAATAGAAGATACGATACATGATAATGTAAAGGCAAGCTAAAGTCATCACTTTAACTTGCCTTTACGTAAACGTAAAATAAAGTATGAAGCCATGTCCAAAGATCATACTTTCTACATCCACGCAGGTGTAATCTCAGCGTGGCTCGACACGGATATAAGTCAATTTAGCAGAGTGTATTACACCTGGTGGGCCTTTTTTTACATGTCGAATGTCGCGATCTCTGGCTGTGTAATGAACTCGTGTTAGCCTTAATAGGGTTAAGGTTGGCTGTTTTTTGCTGTAAAGTTATTTAGGTGTTTGGGAAACATGTTTGCGAGTAGAAAAATGTATGATAGGTTAGATTACTTTTTTGAGAAATATTATGAAGGTGGGAATAAGGATGTGGTTATCGACGTAAAATACAATACACGCTTGGCTATTCTCCATTAAGATTGGCTAGAGTGTCTAAAAGATACTAAAACGACTCTTGGCGCACAATGTTATCACAGTGTAGTTTTTTGAAGTAAAATTTCTATACGCACGCTTGACTTGGGGAGTAGGCTGGGTATGCGTGACGAAAAATTTGATCGGGCGAGGCTAACGGAAGTTGAGAGAGTGATAAAATTTAGTGAAGATAGAAAGAGAGGGATAGAGTTTTGTTTCGTATATTCATTTAGGGGCTAGAGAGAGGTTAGAGTGGTCTTCAGCACACTCCTTTTTTTGGGATCCGTAGTGAAACAAGGAACTTGTATCAATCAATAAATCTCTCTTTTAAATCAATATTCAAAATATAGTGGTAAACTGATGCCTAGTCCCCACCCCTTGGAAGTTTTGTGAATTTAATTTATTGTGTTCTTATATATAGTTCTACCAAGTCCATCTGTCTGTCTCCGGCAAAAACTGACGTATATTTAGGTCTTAGATTTAACTTGGAATTGCTTATATATTCAGTACATCTGAAAAGATTTAAATAAAATCTACTAATCAAACTTTCGGTATTTAAATAAATATCATCGTACCATTTAATTTTAAATCTGCAATTAAATGGTACGATGACATTTATTTTTCTCTTGTCCTACAACGTATGTCTTGCTCAGTCGGATAGTCTCCGCCGTAGCTGAGTATCCGACCAACTTTATGATTATTTAAAAACATAATTGAGTACCCGCGCCCGCACCGCATGAGAGAGGTCTATTTGCTGTCGCGCCCCAGTATTCATTTTCGCGCTCTGACACGCATCGTTTTGCATGCACCACTGTTGTGTGTATTCTAAAATATTCTGTACACGTGTTGTGTGTCATCAGCCGGCTGGATATTATTAGTGTATAGAATAATAATAATATAAGACAGTCGCACCTCATCACGCCTCATCAACCCAGAAAGGAAGACAGGAACTCAGTAAAGATCAGTTCTATTCTGTTCTATCAGTGATAGTAATTTGGATAAAATTGTTTCAGCTATAATTTATTTAGCCATATTCGAATGCAAATAAAATATTACTAATAAGTCTTACAATTAGTTCATTTGTAAGTAAGAAAGAGTCTTTCGGGTGATATGACGATGATAAGTAAGGAAACAAAATTTGTCAAAAGTCTTTTTGAAATTCTTAATTACCTCTTAATCACCAATCGACCGAAGAACTACTATCACAATAAACATAACGGATAGTAACATAAACATAATTAAATCCACAATACACTACAAATTATTCAATACAAATTCGTACAGACATACACAACTTACAAACATAACCTGGTTAAATTTCCTTCATTTTCGATTTTGTTTCTTATTGTATAATGCATGCTTAGATATAATTTTCATAATAATTTAAGATATTATAAGAATAATAACTTGTTCATCTTAGTTTAACCACAATTGGAAGGACCTAGCCCTCGCAACACAGGGAATCCTAGTGCGAGGACTAGACCACGCTTAATTATGTATTGATATTTTATTAGAAATAAACTTATAAAAAAAAATTGTGACTAGTGTAAATATGGGTACTGTCCCTAACCTTGAAAATTTATTAGGTTTTTATTTTTTTTAAAGACAACGCCCGCATTAAGGAAACTACTCCCTTTGTCGCGGGGTACTTTACAAACATAATAATAGACGGACACAAATTACATCCAGACTCAGAATAACCATTTATGGGTCACACAAATAGTTGTCCGGCGCGGGACTCGAACCCGAGACATGAAGCGGCGAGGCGACTGTCTTAGCCACCTCGCCACACGTGCAGATTTTGTTCCCTATACTTTCTTAATGAGAATGAACGCGGGTACTCACGGTTCGCAAATCTCTTGAGTTTTTCAGCATACATCCTCATAAAAGGCAGGATATAAAGAATACACAAACCGAACTCAAGTCAATCTGTTGACTAACCATGTTACGAGTATGACCGAATCATCCCTTTGATCCCACAACCCATATTATTCATTGACGCGTTGTAGCGGTCCCTCAAACATGATAAAGGTCAATGGCAGGTTCTTTTTAGCCGTTGAGGGAGATTTTTGACTTCATTACTTTTTGACACGTCTATATCGGACGTGTGTCGGACGTACAAGTATTTTAACATAATATGTTCTATAAATAAATTCTACTGATACATACTTTTATTTTACAGCTTGTATGTTTGAATGTGTGTTACATGATCACGTATTAGTATATGGATAATAACGGTCACCATAGCCTAGTTGGTAGTGCTCCTGCCTACGAAGCTAGTGGTCCTGGGTTCGAATCCCAGTAAGTGCAAATATTTGTGTGATGAGCACGAATATTTGTTTCTGAGTCATGGATGTTTTCTATGTATATAAGTATTTATCTATCTATATAAGTTTGCATATCGTCGCCAGGTACCCATAGTACAAGCTTTGCTTAGTTTGGGGCTAGGATGATCTGTGTGAGATTGTCCCTAGATATTATAGATATAATTATTATAGATATTTGGCACACAAATACTTTATTACGTTGACTTAGCCGCCGGTTGGCGTCGTAGGTAAAACATAGGTACTTGTCACCCTGGACAGATATTTGTGTGAATGAACATTTCTGTTTGTCCTGAGTCTAAATATAATGTATATATGCATAAGTATCTATTCCCAAAGAAGAAAAGTAGTATATGTATATCAGTTATCTGGTTTCCATAGTACAAGCTCTGTTTAGGTGGGGATCAGAAGGCTGTGTGTAAATGAATACAAATACAAAAAATGCAAAAATATTTATTTGCATAAATGTGGTGTACATACAAATAGATGACAAAATTTCCATGGTATCACACATTTACCATCTTTATATCATGGCATACAAATATCAAACTTAATATTAAAAATAATAGAATGAAAATAATAGAATGATGTCCCAGGATATTATTTATTCATATAATTTGTTGGTCTTAAGTCTAACTTGTCTCTAAATGAGCAAACTAGGTTTAATAAGACCTCAAGTACAAGACCGACGGCTTTACGTGCTCTCCGAGGCACGGGCGTGCACCACCAACTCCCGACTTCGGACTATTACTGAGAAAAATTCACACACATATGCAGTAAGTCTTGATGTTACTAAACATTGACTGTTGATTGTACATATTATATATGATACTATCACCTTATAAACACTGATGAACACTTCTCATCGACCAAACATATTGATTACATTTGTGATAAACTCAGAGTCTTGCTAGGGAAATTCTATCATTTAAGTTTTAAAGTTCCTGTTAGTACGTTAAGATGTTTATACATGTCACTAGTCGATTCCATCCTCACTTATGCGCTTGATTGCTATGTACTAACATTTAAAACAAATATGCAAAAACTAGAAACAATTCAAATTAGATTCATTGAACTGTTAGTAAACAAAAATAAAAACAAAAATGCAAAAATGATTACATCCAACTTTTCAAAATCATAAGTTAATAAACATAAGTTAATTCTGGTAATAAACAACCATAGCAATCGAGAACATAACTTAATACATGTAAGCAATAAGTACAATACACGCTCGATGTCAACCGGCAGACTGACAGTACCTAGAATAACAAACAATTATGAAGACCGAACATTAAATAAACGCTTGCCATACCTGTTAAATAATCTGCCGGATGACATTCGGCATGAAACTGTTAATAATAAATTTAAATTTAAGTTAAAAAAACACTGATTATATTTAATTTAATGTAATGGAAATATTTATAGTAGTAGTTAGTTATTTTTTTGTTATAGAATAAATAGTCATAGACAGAGACTCGATCCTACAGTCAAACCGATTACACGGTTTTCTGGGACATATGTACAAACTTTAGAAAATATATGTGTATAAATAAATAAATAAAACACTTACCAAGAACAGTTTCTTACTACGTCATATTAAACATTGTTTTGGTAATATAAATATCCAAGTAGCACCGGCGAGCCACGATCCCATTTACTCCAACAACGCCAAAAAACTGCGGTCCCTATAAAATTTCCTCCTATCATCACACAAGTTCATACCATAGCACTATCGCACAAAAATCCAGTTAATATTGACCTGTGAAGTTACAACAATATCCCCCTTGATGGTTCTATTTGTTGACATCGGTAGAGGGATGGGTAGCTCTTAGAATACTGGTCAATAGTAGCCCTTAGGGAAATACTGTATGCATGTTCTTGTTTCAGACCTCGGTCTTATATTAGTGAATGTAATTTATATTCGTATGTTTGTTTAATAGAAATAGTGAGTAGTTCATGTTTTTCCTATGATACAGTTATGGAATCTGGTGGCAGGGGAATATGGTATTCAGATTTGCAGACGATGGTATAAGTCTTTAGCTATGTATGGTTTAGATATTGTATAGTATTTAGTAATAACATTATTATGCTGCTCCTAAATGTCTATGCTAAAAACTGTAATTTTCATCGAGTAAGTAAACTATATGTCGTGTTAGACACGACATATAGTTTACTTACTCAATGAAAAATACAGTTTTTAGTTTAGATATTTTAAGTTCATTGAAGTTTCCGCTAGAGGCGGCGCTAGTTAAACTATATAATCTTGTGGTAGCCATGCTGGAATTTGCCATGTTTTCAAATTTTTTGTAATATTAATAATAAGATATATTGAACCTATTACACAATTTGCTGGGCTGTGTGGTTAATTATAACAAATAACACCACCATATCTCATCCCGTGCGGGACGCAGACGTCCGAGGGAAATCTCCCGGAACGAGTAGCAGAGTACTCTGACCATCATACTGCGATCGCGAACTCGTCTGCCAAGCGTGGCGATTATGGCATATCCCTACAAATTATAGACAAACACTATTTAGCAAATCTTTTGGGGAAGCCTTTGTCCAGCAGTGGACGTTATTACATCATGTAGCGTGCGCCAAGAAAATAATGATACGAGTACGTAAAATAATGTACCTACTATAAGTTCATAGTACTCATTTATTACCCATAGATATGAATTTATGTCTAACTTTTATCGTTAAATCACAATAATGGTTTTGTGTATTCATTTATTAAGGTTCTCCAACATTTCTTACTCCCAGAATATAACAAACTTCCCTTCAAGTATAAAAAAGATACGTGTAACAATCTCATATAGGAAAGATAAGACGATAAAAAACTGGATAAAATTCAAAGATTGTAATAAGAATTATATGCTGGGACGTTCACACACGGCCATCTGATCCCGAACTAAACGGAGCTTGTACTATGGAAGCCAGATAACTGATATACTACATACATATACTACTTTTCTTATGTAAATGCATAATTATAGAAATAATAGCACCCAGACTCAGGATAAACAGACATCATGCACACAGATAGCTGTCCAGGGTGGGAATCGAACCCACGACCTGCGGCGTGAAAAGCAAGCTAACCACGCCAACGGTTCCGTCAAATATAACTTTAGAGTTAGGAAATGTTGTTGTATATTTCACCAAATAAGGTATAAATATAATATACCTCTAAGATTTTTACGACATTGAAGTAATTTATATGTCATTATATCTTACCATAGAGGCGCTCATAGCTAGATGCTCTCACCGGTCCGTAAGCGAACGGCGAGGTTAAGCAACTAGGCTCGCGGTCAGTCCATAGATGGGTGACCGCCAAAGTGGATTAATTTCTGAGCGTCTCCGTGCTTTGGAGGGCACGTTAAGCTGTCGGTCTTGGTTGTAGTCATCAGACAACAGTCGTTAAGCCATGTCAGAGGCCTACTGGGCGGCTTGAGCAACTCTTACCACTACCCATACGATAAGCAAGCAAGCAACCAATATGCCGTGTGATTCCCGGCTCTGTAAGAATAACAGGATCATCCCATGTCTTCCCGCCGCCGTAAAAGGCGACTAATAGCCAGCGCAGACCGAGAGAAGCGCAGCGGAGGAGCCTTTATAAAATCCTCTCCGCTGCGCTCCTCTCTGTCTGCACTGACCCTAAGGGATCCATAACGTAGTCGGGCAGCAGTGGCAAGGTATCTGTGTGCTTAAACGAACGAGTGAACGTGTCTGGGTGTAATCTATACATATAATAAAACCGTAGGAAAGTCAAAACTGTACATTGAATATTTTTTAAAAGGATACTTGGGGCGTGATCTACAATCGACATCGAAGCCAAAAATATAGTTTTCAGAATTTTTGTCTGCATGTATGTCCGGGCTAAACTCAAAAAGTACTGAATGGATTTACTTAAAATTTTGCATGAATATTACTAAGAGGTTGGGTCAACATATAGGCTACATATCATCTCGCTATCACCTACGGGGGAGGAGCTGTGATAATTTATAAAGTTTAACGTGGGTTAAACCGCGGGGCACAGCTAGTTATCTATATATTTACAAAATAAAAGAGGTATAAGGAGTATATCAGTTATTATATTTCCATAGTACCTACAAGCTCTGCTTAATTTGTAATCAGATGGCCGTCTGTGAATAATTTCCCTGGATATTATTATAAAAACCTGTACAAAGTTCCAAATTTGTAATAATTTTAATACTTATCCTATTAAAATCAAGTAGTTTATGTTATGTGAGATACTAATTTTAACACGAAACTAGTCAGACGAGCCATTGATACTCAAAGTTTTTTTTTTTTATTTGTTCGGGAATATAAACGATTACACACTTTTCTTAATAACTAAGTTATAGTTTATAGGATTTGTTAATGAGTAACCCACATCTTAAGTAAAATAGTCTTAACATGGAACTACTTAACTAAATTTACTCAATAGAACTACTGAGCTAATTGAGCCAGTGAGCTAAAATAGTCATACGTATCTCAATTAGCTAGCTAATATACTAGCTTTTTTCATGCATATCTAAAGTGTCCTCGGAGCCGAATTTCGGCCACGGCGGCCAGTCTCAACAAAGAATAGTGCGCGAGACATATTATAGTGTTCAAGTGTGTGCGCAAACACAGGAGCACTTTCTATTCCATCATGCTTATGGGACGGCTAGCGACACGACCGAAAAGAAGTCAGGCACCGGACCAACGGCTTTACGTGCTGACGGAGGCACGGGGGTATAATGCCGCCAACTCCCAGACTTCGGGCTGATGCTGAGAAATTTTTCTTTTTACAGAAAAGTTCCAAAATCACTTTTTGCCCGACCCGGGATTTGAACCCAGGACCTCGTTATGCCTCGCATGTCTATACCTATTAGTGTACAAGTCCTAACGTAACGCTCATTTTTCATCAGTAGGTATATCGCGCCAAAACTAAAATTTAACTACTAAATATTCTCTATCCTTTTCATAAACACTATGATAGAAAGAAATGCATTATTATTAAAAAAAATAGTTTTGCATGGAGGCGGGGGCAATAGCTTAGTTGCTAAGAAGCTACTTTTGTCGGTTATCTACCGTAAACCAAAGTAAACCAATAACGAAGTTAATTAAATTGATTTACTTAAATACCTGTATAATTAATTTACAGGCTATTTTAATGTTGCTCCACGAATCAATTTTAGTGAGCAACGTTTATTCGGCTAGCACCTAACGCCATCTAACCAAAACCGCTGGAATTTATAAGCACCCAGAATTTATTCTTTTGCTTACGCACCACGCCACGTAACGAAGTTTAGTACAGCGCCGCGGAGGTTATTGGAACTAAATGTTTTTGTTAAACTGACAAAAGAGGTTTGTAGTATAGCTGTATGGCAATCTATGACTTCTCAAGTAAATGTTAAAACATTTTTACTAGGTATGCGATAGTTTGTAAATCTATGGATATTCAAGAACATCTCTGATTATTTATACAACATGCAACGTAATTAACGCACACCCTCAAACACCCCAATTAGAATATTATGTTGTAATCATAATACTTACATACACTGAATTTTTAATTTAACATGTATATGCGTTGTTATTAACCGACTTCAAAAGGAGGAGGTTCTCAAGTTCACCGGTAACTAAATATTAATATTAATAATACTAAATTAGTTTCTTGGAATAAAGTATTGAATGATGGAATTTGTATGAATACTAATAAAACTGCGATTTTAAAAGGCTTATTACTTTGAATTACGGTCCATTTCAATTTGTTTTGACTGTACAATAATAAAAACTATGATTTAATAAATATTCAAAATTGACTGTACAGGGTTAATATGACAATAATAGTTTTAATTATGTTTGGAATAAAACTGATATAAGTCAATTCAGTAAACGATTCTGAACAAACTATTTTCAGGATGCGCGTTAATTAAGTTACATGTTGTATATTAAGCCATCTTTACTTCATTATAAATAACAAATACGCTATGAAATAGCTCTTAACTCGGAGAAGGAAATAAAATTATAGCAACGTACTTAGTGCGGAATTTAAAATGTTGTCATCTAATTATGTAAAAGATCTTTGACATGACATGACATAGACTCAGGCCTGTTTCCCAGAGAGGTAGGCAGAGACAACGGACGTCCATTTGTCACGATCCTTGCACACCTCTTTCGCCTCATTTTCTGATCTTTGATTAGACCTTTATTTAAATAAATATCACTAACTGAGACACTAACTTACTGTGTGGTGACGGCTGCGAGTATTATCACACCATCTTCTCCCGTGAGAAGTTGACTCGAGGGAATATCTACCAGAGGACGGGCAGCAGCTTCTTTCTGAGTACTATATCTTACTGCGATCGCTAACTCGATGGCCAAGGGTGGCCATTATGGCATATCCTCAAGATGAACCTTGGGGGAGGCTTGTCCAGCAATGGACTTCTTTTAGCTGTAATTGTGATGATGGTGATGAATATAGGCTCATTTTCAATTAAATATTACGTACAAAATATGAAAAGATTACTAGATATTTTTGACGGGCCTGTGGCGGGGTTTGTAAATGCTTGCTTTGCACGCCGCAGGTCGTTGGTTCGATTCCCACCCAGAACAGATATTTGTGTCCTGTGTCTGGGTATAGTATGTATTTAAAAAAGATAAATAGTCCTACTCTGCCAAGAAAGTACCGGGAAAAGATCAATAATATACAAAATGTTTGTTATTCATCCAATTTTTTTTTATCACCTTCAAAGTATGCTCCTTAAGAAACGATACACTTACGCCAACGAATAATCCATTCATCAAAACATTTTTTAAACGCTGCTTTCGGAATTGAGTTCAGTTCTCGCCACGAATTCTCCTTTATGTCTTCTACCGATTGAAAACGGGTACCACGAAGTGGTAATTTGAGTTTAGGAAAAAGAAAGAAGTCAGCTGGAGCCATATCTGGTGAATATGGTGGTTGCTGGATGGTATTTGTTGAGTGTTTGGTCAAAAATTCGTTCACAATGATGGCCTTGTGCGAAGGCGCATTATCGTGGTGCAAAATCCAAGAATTTTCTTTCCATAAATCTGGCCGTTTTCGTCGAATTTGCTCTCTTAAACGCCGCATAACGCTCAAATAATATTCTTTATTTACCGTTCGACCTTCCGGTAAGAATTCAGAGTGCACACCACCGCGATAGTCAAAGAAAACAGTCAACATGACTTTGACTTTTGATCGACTTTGGCGTGGTTTTTTCGGTTTCGGTTCAGTTGGAAGGCGCCACTCCGAAGCTAGTTGACTAGTATGCATATCGAACTCGTAAACCCACGTCTCGTCACCAGTAACAATGCGTTTCATTAATGTTGGGTCGGAATTGACTCGTTCTACTATGTCCTCAGCGACTTTCATGCGATTGAGTTTTTGGAGAAAATTCAGATCTTTTGAGACTACCCGAGCGGCAACATGTTTCATACCCAAATGATTAGTTAAAATGGTACGAATCGACTCGTAAGATACAGAAAGTTCGGCGGCTGTCTCTCTCAGAGTTGAATGAGGATTTTCGGTCACTATTTCCTTCACTTTTGCGATGTTAACTTCAGTTGCAGACGTTGATGGCCTACCAGAGCGAGGCAAATCTTTCATCACATCTCGATCGCTTTTGAATGCTTTGAACCACTCATAAGCACGAGTTTTTGATAAAGTCGATTCACCGTAAGCCTTCTGTAACATTTTCAGTTACTCCGAATACGAAATTCCATTAGCGATGCAAAATTTAAGACAAACTCTTTGTTCAATATTTTTGTCCATTATGAAATTCGCAATACACACTATATATGATATTACTAAAACCAGCACTGTATTTAATATAAATAACAGATGCAACTCAAACTCCGCGCCTAAATGGAAAACAGTTGTGCCAATCTAACAACAACAAAAAAAAACAAAAATTTGAATTTGGAACCATAAACAAATCATCCATTCCCGATACTTTTTTGACAGAATGTATATAAGTATGTTTTTACAAAAGATAAATAGTAATGTATTATATCAGTAATCTGGTTTCCATAGTACAAGCTCCGCTAAGTTGGGATCAGATGGCCGTGTGTGAATAATTTCCTACGATACGATATTATTATTATTATTTACTTAAATCTTGGCAAGCAAGCATACGCTCCAGTGGACCATTATAACTGTAAGTCGACGCAGCCTATGACACTTGTAACACACATGGCATGACTTACTTGTTGCCGACCCTCCCCTCCACCATTTTATGAGCTCTGTCAACCTTATTACACGCCCAGATCTACAATATTAACATACTAATGCTATTACATGGGGTGGAATTAAGTTATGTAAAGTGGAAGTGCTTTCCCAGTCGAGATTCTCTTAGAGCGAATAAACATTATACCTACACACTTATTGTATTGAATATAGGTACAGACGCCAGCACATCCAGCTACCCCAATCTGTCAAATTTCTTTTATAGATTTTCAACTTTATCACAAAAGCATAAGGTTCACATTCAATTGGGGAAATTTGACAGATTGGGGTAGTTTGATGTGTCTGTACATCATCATCATCATAATGTCAGCCAAATGATGTCCACTGCTGGACAAAGGCCTATCAAAAAGACTAACACAAAGGAGTAGTGTTCATCATTTGGAGGGATATGCCATAATAGACATGCTTAGCTAACCCGGTAGCTAGATGGTCACAGATCTCAGCGAGACGCTCCTGCCCACATGTACATGCCTGTTTGTCCTGAGTCTTGGTGTAATTATCTATATAAGTATGTATTTACAAAAGAAAAGTGGGATATGCAGCATATCAGTTACCTGGTTTCCATTGTACATTTTTTTTTTAACTTGACGCTATAGTTAGCCTAGGAGGCTTTCACTACTTCACCGGACTATAGATGCGAGCAGAGGGCTCAAGCCGTCTAGCAATTAAGTAACCCGCGCCGGAGGGCACCCCCTGTGGGGTTCGAACCTCGACTTTGGGCGATAACTGGCGGAGAGAGGGCAAGATCATCATTTTAGGGAGTTTTGTGCAACTTTCGCTCTACATTAATGACATGACGCGGCCCCCTCCGCGTTGAGGGGGCTTTTTATCGATACGAAATGCAAACTATGGGTCATAGAGGGCGTTGGTGGTCGCGACGCGTTCGCGGTCGTACTCTCGTCCGACGAGTACGAATAATTCCATAGTACAGGCTC
This sequence comes from Pseudoips prasinana, assembly GCA_951640165.1. Taxonomy (NCBI): domain Eukaryota; kingdom Metazoa; phylum Arthropoda; class Insecta; order Lepidoptera; family Nolidae; genus Pseudoips; species Pseudoips prasinana. The sequence goes on from OX621252.1 coordinate 32,374,203, forward strand.
GGCTTAGTTTGGGATCAGATGGCCGTGTGTAACTGATGTCCCAGGATATTATTATTAATCTCAAAATTATCTTATTATTATATTGTTTTTAACGGTTCGGTTGTAATTTAAATCTAAAAAGTAAAGAATGTTTCTGGAATCACATTATTTTTAGGGTTCCGTAGCCAAATGGCAAAAAACGGAACCCTTATAGATTCGTCATGTCTGTCTGTCTGTCTGTCCGTCCGTATGTCACAGCCACTTTTTTCCGAAACTATAAGAGCTGTACCTATTGTTGAAACTTGGTAAGTAGATGTATTCTGTGAACCGCATTAAGATTTTCACACAAAAATAGAACAAGAACAATAATTTTGGGGGGTCCCCATACATAGAACTGAAACTCAAAAACCCTGTAACTTCTAAAATAAGAGAATGATAAAACTAAAAAACCTACCCCAATCTGTCAAATTTATTTTATAGATTTTTAACTTTATCACAAAAGCATAAGGTCCACTTTCAATTGGGGAAATTTGACTGGAGATTTGCTGTCGACTGTACATTACCATGCAAACTAACAACGAAAATTGGTTTGAACGAGATCTAGTAAGTAGTTTTTTTGTAATGCGGCATAAATCGTAAAGCGCAATTTATCTTTCATTTAATCAACTGAAATACTTGCTGCTACGGAACCCTTCATGGGCAAGTCCGACTCGCACTTGGCCGGTTTTTTTACATTCCGCTCCAGTGTACAGCCATTATTAATTAACGAGCGGTCGTAACAGTTACACCATAACGAAGACTTTTCTTTCAACTTTTACGATTATTAATTCTGCGCTAAAACGATGGTAAAAGATGTTTATCGAAACCAAAGTTAAATTAAGATGAATTTAATTACTGCATAAAACTTTGCACTCATTAAATCAACGTTTTACTTGGTTCGCATTGTCTCAGTAACTTGGCCATTCTTATTTTTTCTCTGAAGTTCCGCAAGTCCTGATGATACTGCATCTAGCATTGAACTATTGTGCTCACTGCTCCTACTTAACTTACCCTGCAACATATGTTTTGTATGGATTCTAAACTTGTTGTATTGATGATTTCAGAACGCATGATAGGGGCGTCAGGATTGTAGCTGTCATCTGTCAGTGATCTGACAGTCAATCGAAAAACGTGGTGTTGTGTAATCTATACATATAATAAAATCGTATGAAAGTCTAAAATATACATAGAATATTTTTTAAAAAGGACACTTGGGGCGTGATCTACAATCGATATCGAAGCCAAAAATATAGTTTTTAGAATTTTGGTCTGTTTGTCTGTATGTATGTCCGGACTAAACTCAAAAAGAACGGCATGGATTTACTTCAAATTTTGCATGAATATTACTAAGAGGTCGGGTCAACATATATTATATGTAGTAGGTATTGTAATTAGATTATGTATGTCTCAGAGATTGAAAATTACATATATAAGTGCGGCTCGCAATTCGCTCGTTGTGCGTAAATTTGTGTACCTGATTTTATATGACGCGTGACGGTGATAATTAGTGTTTAAAATTGCGTTTAATATCGTGCAGACTCAAGAAAAAAAGACATGTGCATGTGCACAACAGATATTTGGGTTCTGGCTTGGACGTGAACCCACGACCTGCGGCATGAATGCAATCTACCAGCCACGCCAACCGGACTATAGTTAGAGTTAGACCCGTACGTCAGTTATAATCGTAATACAATAGTATTACTGGTCCCGTATGGTTATTGAGATAATTTTTTTTTTTTTTTTATTATCTCGGGACAATATCACACAAATCATCCTAGCCCCAAACTAAGCAAAGCTTGTACTATGGGTACCAGGCGACGATATACATACTTATATATATAGATAAATACTTATATACATAGAAAACATCCATGACTCAGAAACAAATATTCGTGCTCATCACACAAATATTTGCACTTACCGGGATTCGAACCCAGGACCACCAGCTTCGTAGGCAGGAGCACTACCAACTAGGCTACGGTGACCGTCCGATTTAGTTCTTGTAGTTATCTGCTACCGGTTTCGCTGGGGCCAGGACCCATTATAACAAGGAAGTAGATTTTAAATAGCGATCCAGTAACAAAGCAAAGCCTTCTTAAAGGTTATACGAGCACTGTACACAAGAGGCACGGGCCAATTCTATTTCCCTTTGTACAGACTCCAGCAAATCAAGCTACCCCAATCTATCGAATTTTCCCAATTGAAAGTGAACCTTATGCTTTTGTGATAAAGTTGAAAATTTATAACAGAAATTTGACAGATTGGAGTAGCTGGATGTGCTGGCGTCTGTACTACATCGACTAGTACACGTCTTCCTTCATTCTTGGAATAAAAATGAACAAAACGCGAGGCTGAAAATAAAACCTCACCGAGAGCAAGACTTCCATCCAGTTCAGCGTTCCATTCTAATATTTTCTGTTTCTTTTTTTATCCCTGTGTCGCGGGGTACTTTACAAACATATAATAGACGGACACAAATTACATCCAGGGGCTCTACCGGCTAAGTCGCCGAACATCAATTTCTTAAATGACGTTCAAATAAATATAGGTTAAAAATGATTTAAACAATTGTTAAATTGGCTTCAACGTTGACAATCGATTCAGGACCATTTATGACGTCACATGTGCTCATGGAAGCAGATTTAACGATTGATTAAGTCATTTTTAACCTTTATTTATTTGAACGCCATTTCATCATTACAGCTAAATTAGTCCACTGCTGGACAAGCCTCCCTCAAGAATCGTCTTGGGGGGATATGCCATAATCGCCACGCTTGGCAGGCGGGTTGGCGATCGCAGTAAGATGGTAATAGTAATCAGAAGGAAGCTGCTGCCCATCCTCTGGTAGATATTCCCTCGGGTCGACTTCTACGCCCTCCACGGGATGAGATGGGGTGATGATATTCTGATTCAGATATTTGTCGCCGTCACCACACAGCAGAACGCCATTTAAGAAAACGTAATTCGGCGACTTAGCCGGTAGTGCCCCAGACTCAGAACAACTATTTAATTTTTTTATATATTATAACTATTAATTTTTTTGGAACTATAGGTGTCACCGGTTCGTTAAAGATTAGTTAAGCAGTTGGCGGGCTGGTTGTCGTAGAAGAGGAGATGCTTCAGGTCGTGGGTTCGATTCCTACGCAGGACAGATATTTTTGTGCATGAACATGTCTGTTTGTCCTGAGTCTGGATGTAATTGCCTATATAAGTATGTATTTACAAAAGAAAGTAGTATTATGTAGTATATCAGTTATCTGGTTCCCATAGTACAAGCTCTGCTTTTTTTGGGATCAGATGGCCGTGTGTGAACAATGTCCTAGGAAATTATTAGTTAGACCATAGATGGGTGAGTGCAAAAGTGGTCTAATTTCTCAGCGTCTCCGCACTGGAAGGTCTCGTTAAGTTGTCTGATGCTGACTGGAGACATCAGAAGACAGACGTTAACCCATGTCACTTGGCCCACCACACCCAGGCCGCGTGGTTTCTGGCCCAGGAAGAATAACAAGACCACCCCATACCATCCTGTGGATGTCGTAAAAGGTGACTAAGGGTTACACCAGGTAACCTGGCAACGGCAACTTTGACGGTCTCCGTAGCCTAGTTGGTAGTGCTCCTGCCTACGAAGCTGGTGGTCCTGGGTTTGAATCCCGGTAAGTGCAAATATTTGTGTGATGAGCACGAATATTTGTTTCTGAGTCATGGATGTTTTCTATGTATTTAAGTATTTATCTATCTATATAAGTATGCATATTGTCGCCTAGTACCCATAGTACAAGCTTTGCTTAGTTTGGGGCTAGGATGATTTGTGTGACATTGTCCCTATATATATATTATTAAAAAAACAGCGCCTCCTGTGTACTAGCTACCACCTTACTGCGGTCGCCAACTCGCACACCAAGCGTGGTGACTATGGCAAACCTGTCCAAATTGTGACCTTATAGAACCCTTTGGGGAAGACCTGGCCCACTGGACTATTATAACGATTTAGTATAAGCGTGAAAGGCTGTTGTAGTAGCTTGGGAGAACACTTAATTTTGATCATCATCATCATCATCCACTGCTGGACAAAGGCCTCCCCCAAGGATCTCCACAATAGCCGGTCCTGCGCTGCCCGCATCCAGCGGCTTCCCGCGACCCGCACAAGATCGTCGGTCCACCGTGTAGGAGGCCTGCCCACGCTGCGTCTTCCGGTTCGTGGTCGCCACTCGAGAACCTTTCTGCCCCATCGGCCGTCAGTTCTACGAGCTATGTGCTCTGCCCACTGCCACTTCAGTTTGGCAATTAATTTTGATACTAAATAGAAATTAATATGGCGACAGGATAGATATTTTAACTAACATTATTTTTACTAGTACATTATTAACTAATTGGAGTCTATAAATTTAGCTATACCATACTTGAAATAACATGTTATCTCTCAAATTTGCAACGCCTGCAAAAGGCCGCTAAGTTCTAAGCACCACTATTGAGTAATAAGACCTGTTTGTACACTTAGTAAGCAAATAAATGATTTTGATTTGATTTGATACTTTTCATCCTAAATCGGAAATAATGTAGCACCGAATATGAAATCCGCACAAAAAGAAGTAAGCTAAGCTTGGAAATAAGGCCAAAGTTTAATATTTTTTATTTATTTATTTATTCTCCACACTTACAACTATTTTTACAGGTACAACCTAATACAATAGTGTAGCAAAAAACTTAGACAACCTGATTTCTATTACTAATTATATAAAATGTTATCCTTGTAAATTCACTCAGTGTACAGGCAAAAATGTCTATATCCTCTGCGTCTGGCAAAAATGTTTATATCATAATCGTTACCATAATTTTACTAGCAGCACGCTTTTTGTAAGGGTTCCGTTTAACATCGAAGATGGATACGCAATCCTAATATAAAAGTCACACATATCAACACTAGATCTTATCTCAGGACGTGTCTTCAACAATCTAAAACACATACAATCAAAAAGGTATATTCGTCTAATGTACAACAAAACTAGCAGATTAGTTATTTACATAAATAAAAGCAGAGTTATAGCTCGTCGAAATTTATCATTCTCTTTTTAGCACATTCTAGTGGTTGGTGCTATATAGATACTTTGTCCAGCAGTGGACGTCTTTCGGCTGATTAATGATAAAGATACTTGACTGATATATCAAAAAATAAGTGTACCAACAAAGGTGTCCCTGAGAACTCATGGGAATGGGGGGCGGGGGGTGATATTCCAACTACCCGTTCTCTGGTAAATATTCCGTCACGATGACTTCTACGCTCCCCCCGAGATAAGATGGAGTGTCTAGATAAACTACATCCAGATAGAGAAAAAAAAATCATCACACAAAGATTTGTCTCGGGTGGGGATTGAACCCACGACTTCTGGCACCAACAGTCATGTTCACTAACCACTAGAACTATGGAAATTGCAGACAGAATTGGGAACACCCAAATACTTGAAAATATTTTATTCCGAATTTTGATGTTCCGATTTTCAAAAGTCCTAATTTCATAATACCTAAGAATTGTAATGTCTATTATTAAATATCACGAAATTTATCTTACCGAAAGTCATAAATGCGATAAGAGCCAAATGCTCGAAGGGTTCTCGGTCCGAAAAACGACATTCTGAATTTCAATACTTTGAATAAACTAAAAGGCAACATGTTGTGCTACAAAATTTTGTGACGGAAACGAATCGCTGCAAAACCGACTTCACGTAGTCTTGTCTGCCATACCCTAGAGTGTAATTTAAGCCAGCGTAGGCGCGGAGGGGTGGGTCGGCCCGCGAGCTGCCTGCTTGCATGCTGCATGCCTGCTTGTATGTTGCATGCCTGCTTGCATGTTGTGTGCCTGCTTACATGTTGCATGCCTGCCTGCTTGCATGTAGCCGCCGAGTGCCAGGTCCCCTGTATTGTTGGTGAATCATTTGGGTTAGAACTGTGACTAGACTAAACAAAATATTTTTATTCGTATTGTTGAAGTTTCGAATTATCATTAAGTCGGACTTTTTGTTATTCGATCTATTGAAGCACGGTATTATCAGAATAGTTATTATAAACGTTAGGAATATAGAAATTAAGGAATAATAAAACTAGGTGTAATGATAAGTCCGAGTTGTAATATTCGGAATTATGAAAGTCGGTACTTTAAAATTCGTATTTGTTACTGTCGGAATAAAGATTTTCGTATTAATGTAGTGTACCCGACAGATTACATATCATAATGTGTGCTAATTCAAACTTGTATAGAAACCACAACATTCCCAGTAATTTTGTTAGACACTGTGTTTTCTGCTAAATATTCTGGCTGCGTACCTCACGAGCGTCTTTTTCAGCGTTTCAAGCAACGTCGTGAATTTTCAGCTGAAGTGCCACATTTGCATCACAAAAAGACCTGTTTATCCTATACCTTCGCCTTGTTTGTGCAGTTTTTTATGAAAAGGTTACGTTAATGTGCGGAATACAATCTAGTGTAATTTTGTTTGGGTAAAAGGTCTTCGGTCTTGGGAACCAATGGCCTTATAATGGAGATAAAGTTATAGTCTGATACGAAATTTATAATGGGTATAAAATGACTGTCTGATACAAAATTAATTTTGCTGTGTGGCTGACGGCAAACGGCTACCAGAATATCTACCAGAGAATAGATAGGTGCGTCTTCACGTAGTAGGACTATCAACACGTGTTTCAGCCCTATACGAACCATTCTCAAGGGACGTTAACTAGTTGAATTCTTGAATGCCTAAATTGCACTCCAGCATGATTAAACTGAAAATTAGCGGAATCAACACTACATATTAATTTTGTATTTGATTGTTATAGATTTATCCGAAGTAACGCCTGATTCTATTACCGTTTTTCTTAAGACATCGCTTGCACTAGGTAAATGGATCCCTGTGTCGCGGGGTACTTTACAAGTATGACTGCATGTGTGCTGCAGCATCTAAGACAGTCACCTCGCCACTCCGTGTCGCGGGTTCGAGTCCCGCGCTAGACAACTATTTGTGTGATACTTAAATAGTTGTTCTGAGTCTGGATTTCATTTGTGTCCGTCTATTATATGTTTAGAAAGTACCCCGTGACACAGTGATTAGATTCTCTAGTGCATAAAAATAAAATAAAATAAATAAAAAACTTTTTATTCACGTAGACTTTAAAAAAGCGGTTGTAAATAGTCAGAACATGTTTGTAGTAATACAGTTATTATTTCTAGTTACTTATTACAGATATTTAGGTACACGGAATGTTAAAACATTTATACAATTTATTTTATAATGGGAGTGATATTTAGCTAGCTTGTATTATTTTTAGGTAAAATTATTGAAATTTATATTTTATTACATATTGTCTGAATGGTTCTGTCTATATTAAGGTATGAATTCAATATTATTATTATAACGGACCTTGTGTTTAAAACAACGGTCGCGCTGTAATGCTACCACCGGATCCAATGCGCCCCAACTGAGAAGACCCAGCGAAACAAACTCAGCAGGTTCATCTACTACCGGTTTCAACACGGCCCAGTTGAGATAGAGATAGAGATATGCAAAGTTAATCCAGGCTCAGAACAACTACATATTTATGGATCATACAAATAGTTGTCCTGGGCGCTTAAGCGCTGAGCCACACGTGCAGACGTAGAAAAACCAAAAATATCTCTGATTCGGAATTGAAGCCTGATACTTGATTGAGAACACAACCACTAGACCGACGAGGCGGGTACACTACATTAATACGAAAAACTTTATTCCGACAGTCACAAATACGAATTTCAAAATACCGATTTTAATAAATCCGAATAGTTCAGAATTCCGAATATTACAACTCCGATTTATCATTACTCCTATTTTTATAATTCCTATATTTCAATATTCCTTACGATTATAATTACTCTTCTCAAAACACCGAGCTTCAATAGATCGAATAACAAAAAGTCCGACTTAATGATAATTCGAAATATCAACAATACGAATAAAAATATTTTGTTTCCCTGGTCACAATTTTAACCTAACCCAACCCAAATGATTAATCAACAATAGAGGGGATCTGAAACTCGGCGGCTGAATGCAGCATGCAAGCAGGCAGGCAACATGCAAGCAGGCATGCAACTAGCAATCAGGCATGCAACAAGCAAGCAGGCATGCAGCATGCAAGCACGCATGCAGCAGGCATGCAGCATGCAAGCAGGCATGCAACATGCAAGCAGGCATGCAACATGCAAGCAGGCATGCAGCATACAAGCAGGCATGCAACATGCAAGCAGGCATGCAGCATGCAAGCAGGCATGCAACAAGCATGCAGGCATGCAACAAGCAAGCAGGCAAGCAACATGCAGCAGGCATTGTTTCTGTCACGGCTCCGGCGCTGCGGGGTTTGGGCGGGCCCACGCGAGCTTATCGTCGCAGATGGTTTTAACGCTCACCACCGCAGCTACGGCTTGCTGGCCGGCTCTGCCGGCCAGCCTCAGCCGCGGCGGCGGGCCTTCAATCCACCTGCTCCTCAGCTCGCGGGCCGCCCCACCCCTCCGCGCCTACGCGGGCTTAAATTACACTCTAGGGTAGGGCAGACAAGACTACGTGAAGTCGGTTGTGCAGCGATTCGTTTCTGTCACCAAATTTTGTAGCATAACATGTTGACTTTTAGTTTATTCAAAGTATTGAAAATTGGAATGTCGTTTTTCGGACTGAGAACACTTCGAGCATTTGACTCTTCGAACGTTTGAAAATCGGAAATCTAACAAATCGTATTTATGACTTTCGGTAAAATTAATTTCGTGATTTTTAATAATAGACATTACAATTCTTAGGTATTATGAAATTCGGACTTTTGAAAATCGGAACATTGAAATTCGGAATAAAATATTTCGGAGTATTTGGGTGTTCCCCGACGAGGCAGTTCTAAAAATGTGAAAACCTCAGGGTGTCACATTTGTCTCTTAACTGAAACACTACGCAATGTTCAACTTGAAGTGGTTTGACTCGTGTAGACCGGTATTTATATCACAAGCTCTTTTGACAGTTCCTAGTATCTATATTTATGAACTAGCTAAATTAGTAAAAAGTAATCGTTCGCTCTTTGAATTCAAAGACAATATTAACAAACGTCAAGTGTCTCATATGCGTATGAAAATGCCAGTGCCACGTCTTGAGATGTTCCGACGCAGTTGCATTTATATGGCACCTCTCATTTACAATGCAGTGCCTAGGAGAATAACTGATTTACCCTGTAATAAGTTTTGTAATTGTCTACACAAATGGTTGATAGACGAATGTTTTTATTCAGTAGACGAATTTCTCAAAACATATTCTAAAAACTCCTATCACTTTAGAAATGCGCTGTAATAATAATTGTTGTAATTAATAAGTTTAATGTAATTAGTTAAATATTAGACAGGTTAATCTACTGTACAATTCATTCAAATTTCTTATTGCGTAGTTTATATTATGTATTTTTTTACCTCGTTATTTCTTGTCTTGTGTGTAAATGTTGGTATAAACCCAACTAAATATGAATTATTGTTAAATTAATTTAAAATGTACATGACATATTATATCAATTTAAATACTTTTGTGACTCAACCATAGCTTTGCATGCTTTTTTAATAATGGCAAATGTGTATTTGGACTGATTGTAAAGATTTTTTACCAACTATATGTACAACATTTAATGCAAATAAATAAATAAACTAAATCCTCCAAAAAACGGGATGCCATCAAAAATGACAAAACGAATTAAAATGTTAATTGCCCTGAATTTCAAAAGTCCGTCCTTTTAACAATTCCTTACGGAAAATTAAAGCTTTTCAGGTGAAAATTGCACGACACCTCCCGCTGGATAGTGACTTAAATTTAATCACAAGTAAGTAATATAAAAGGGCCTTTTTGCGCGTATCCTATTTGACACAAGAATAGGCTTAGTCCTAATGACGTGTACGTTGGAATAAAAGTATAATGTACTTAATGCCCCTACGCTTTTGACCCGCAAAAAATCGCTCTGGAAAACCGATCAACTCTAGGATGATTAATATCTTGTATATTACTTCATTGGTCTGGCCGTTGTAACCGCGGATAATATAAAATGGAAAATGAAATGAATAGCATTTATTCTGTTACAAAAAATATCTAATACTAGGTACCAAACTGCAAAACAGTTTACCGGCAGATGTAACTCCCTATTTTATTTATCAATTTAACATTTATATTATTCACCTATTTTAATATTGACGAGGTGTGACAATATATAATACAAGACTATAAGATAAAAACCGGCCAAGTGCGAGTCGCATGAAAGGTCCGTAGCAGCATGTATTTCAGTTGATTAAATGAAAACAAATTGCGGTTTACGATTTATGACGTATTAAAAAAAAACTACTTGCTAGATCCCGTTCAAACCAATTTTCGTTGTTAGTTTGCATGGTAATGTACATCGAATATTTTTTTTAGTTTTATCATTCTCTTATTTTAGAAGTTACAGGGCGGGGCACACTCATTTTAACACTTCAGAAGTGTGTTAGAAACCTCAATATCATTTTTGAGGACCTATCTATAGTCACCCCACATGTACGATGAAAAAAATTTTTTGAGTTTCAGTTCTATGTATGGGGACCCCCCAAAATTATTGTTCTTTTTCTGATTTTGTATAAAAATCTTAATACGGTTCACCGAATACACTTACCAAGTTTCAACAGTACAGCTCTTATAGTTTCGGAAAAAAGTAGCCGTGACATACGGACGGACAGACAGACATGACGAATCTATAAGGGTTCCGTTTTTGCCATTTGGCTACGGAACCCTAAAAACAGAACAAAATAATATATAAGGGATCTCCCATACAACAAATGTGATAGTTAAGCGTGGTGTTGATAGACGGTTGAAATATTCACAGAATATTAAGCTATTATTCACTTTAAAAATAAATAGTTTAATTTAAAATAAAGTAAGGGGGCCCTTAAATATTTGACACGGACAGACAGACAGGCAGTAGAGTCTTAGTAATAGTGTCCCATTTCACCCTTTGCCGTGACTTTTTTTTTGGTACGGAACCTTTCGTGCGAGTGACCGATTCGCACATTGCTGGTTTTTTTTTAGGTATCTAATCAATTATATTCCGTTTAAGGTTGTCTGGAAGAAATCGCAGCAGCGATAAGACCGCCCATTGTACTTTAATAACTTTTTGTTCAATTATTATGCTACGTATTGGTGTACAATAAAGAGTATTTTACTTTACTTTACTTTAATCTAATTTTAGTTGCTTCGGGTTACATTATTTTATTTTTCGTTGGTGATATTTTTTATTTTATTCTGCGTTTTTTTAATCAATGTAATTATTTGTTATATTATTCACTTTAAAATATTTAATTTTACATTTACACTAAAGACTGCAATTCTTTTATTGTAGCTCTTATGTATAATATGTTATGGTGCTAAGTATATATATGTGTCTAAGATATATTCAAAACAGGAATTCACAATTAACAGAGCTAGCTACAAAGGCAAAGCCCGTTCTTTGATAGACCGCAGGAAGCATTTAGTACTGAGTTTTAACTATTCACATTGTAACAATTGATTTCAATTTTCTCAGACTATTAAATGTTAGTAAATAATTAAGCAAAGACCCTGGTCAAGAAATTAAAGTTAGGTTTAATGAGTTAATGTAAATAAATGAAAACCATTAGTGTGCAGAATTTTTGAAAAAGCCCACGCTGCGTTTTAAGTTCGTGGTCACCATTCGAGGCCTTTTTTTATTAAATTAAAAAAGTTTTTTATTCACGTAGACTTTAAAAAAGCGCTTGTAAATAGTCAGAACATGTTTGTAGTAATACAGTTGTATATATTATTATTTCTAGTAACATAGATATTTAGGTACACATTGTATGAAAACATTTATAAAATTTATTTTATGATAGCAATGATATTTAGCTAGCTCGTATCAAGTTATTGTCAAGAGATTATGTTTAATTATCTAGTTTAAGTCTAATATTTTTACTACATATTGTCAATGGTTCGGTCTATATTAAGGTATTTTTATTATGACAGACCTTGTGTTAATAACGACGGTCGCGCTTTAATGCTACCACCGGATCCAATGGCCCCAACTGAGAAGACCTAGCGAAGAAGCCCCAGAAGCTATCAGTTCTACGGGCCATGAGCTCCACCCAGTGCTACTTCAGCATAGTCACCTTACTAGCCCACAAGGTGTCTTCATTCCTTCACAGGAACCCATGTCGAAGATTTAATGAAACTTCATTAAACCCGTGTGCGGGGTAGAATTATATTTTGATAGTGCAAGATCATTTCTATCTCGCAGGGAAAATCCGAGCGTAGGTCCTTTGGGTGACCCAGAACCTTATCATGAGGCCAATAGATGGCGACCACGTCTCTCTTACTAAAGTCAACACTGACAACATACACTGGTCGAAAAATGTCGACTTGGCACATTGATATTGACGGTCACCGTAGCCTAGTTGGTAGTGCTCCTGCCTACAAAGCTGGTGGTCCTGGGTTCGAATCCCGGTAAGTGCAAATGTTTGTGTGATGAGCACGAATATTTGTTTCTGAGTCATGGATGTTTTCTATGTATTTAAGTATTTATCTATCTATATAAGTATGTATATCGTCGCCTGATACCCATAGTACAAGCTTTGCTTAGTTTGAGGCTAGGATGATCTGTGTGACATTGTCCCTATATATTATTATTATATATAGTACACAAACAAAAATCTAAAATATTACTGGCCCGTTGGTTTACTGGTCACTGACCCTGACTGCTAAGCCAGAGGTCGTGGGTTCAATCCCCACCCATGACAAATCTTTGTCTGATGACCTTGATTATTTTAAATTCAATCCATTACAATTTTAATCTCACATCTTCATGCCATTTTTTTATGTACATGATTGAATGTTACTAACTGATTAATTTATTTGTTCTTATTTTTGTTTGTATAATTTCACTTTTAATTTCAAATAAGTAAGATAATTTGTTATAATTTATGTTAAAATATTATTAAGCCGTTTTTTTTTGTGCATGTGGTGTTAACCTGTAATTAATTGTAGCACTTGTAAATGTTACCATAGCCTTTAAGTTAGAAATGTTTATGTGTAAACAATTGTTGGTGGACCTTAATAGATAAATAAAAAAATATTTTTTTCTGCGTCTGAGTAATTTATCGATCTAATAAGTAAGTATGATGAAGTCTATGTTTCGAAATGTGTACGTTTATCAGTTGTATGGTTGCAATAGCACAGGCTCCGCCTAGTTAGGGATCATAATTCAAAATGTATGCTTTATCATATGTGTTTAATACATTTTTGCTTTATTTATTTGATTATTCATACCGCTGATATATAAAATAAAACAGAACAATAATGTGCACTATATAAACTAATATTATAAAAGTAAAGAGTTGAGTTTGGTTGTTTGTTTGTATGGTAGCGTGTTTGTTGTCTTAAGATATTTATTTTATTTTATCTTGAAAATTCATCGCTTCCATTAGATCTATTAATTCATTTGATTTATTATCTTCGCAACGCCAAAGAGCAATTACGGTAAAAGATGTTCAGAAATATTACTTTAAATTTTTCTGGATCTTCATCCGACCTGGATATCACCTGGCAACCACCTCATCATTTATCTTCAGTAAATAATCTTCACACTAACATTCATTCATTGTACAGAAGAATCAGAAATGAAATTATTCATAAATATTGATACAAGTAAAAAAGAAAAAAAATATTTTCTTCAAATCTAAAATTATAAAGTATCTATGGATTTTAATTGTAGAATTAATTTCGTATTCATATTTCGTATTTTGGATATTTGAAGTGGAAAATGATATTTACTTTATTTAATCAAACCAACTTACAGATAAAATATTGAAACCTAATAATTACTGGTTTAAATGAGATACACCAGTCTTCAATATTGGCATTATAAATCATTAGTTTATTATCGACTTTAATCAAAACCTGTACGAGACCATTTTGAGAGTAAATTAAAAGTTAAAAGAAAAGAATAATTAAGATCGGTTCTGTTTGATAAATCGCGAAACGTACATACGATATTAAAGAAAAAGTACTGTAGAGTTCATATGCCTGTGGGTGTGGTTGGCAAATGCTTGCTTTTCACGCGCGCCGGAGGTCGTGGATTAGATTCCCACCCAGGCCAGATATTTGTGTGCATGAACATGTCTGTTTGTCCTGAGTCTGGGTGTAATTATCTATATAAGTATGTATTTACAAAAGAAAAGTAGTATATGTAGTTTATCAGTTATCTGGCTTCCATAGTACAAGCTCTGCTTAGTTTGGGATCAGATAGCCGTGTGTGAATAATGTCCCAGGATATTATTATTATCATATAAAATGCGATGCTGTGCTGTGTGGCACTAGCTAAATGCGCGGGACGTATAAGTGTGTGCGCAAACACCTCCTGTCTTTACACTTGTTATTCCATTACTCTCTTGATCCGATGGGACCACTAACGACATTACCAGAAAGAGGTAAGGTACAGGACCGACGGCTTCACTTGCACTCCGAGGCAAAAATCCCAAAATTACTTTTTTTGGACCGACCTGAGATTTGAACCCTTTACCTCATTACCTGCGGTTGAACACGCTACCGCTAGACTAAGGAACATACCTAGGCTTTTGATATGTGGTTCTATCTCATACTGTCGCTTTGCACAGTTGCGTTATCTTTTGTTCCACTTCCAGAAAAAGCTCTTAATAATTGTAACTTTCTTCTTTGTTATATAATAGAAGTTACGTTTCAACTGTCGTCCACTTATCGCTTTACGAATCAGAGACTAAGTTTCACTTCTAAGGGCGGCTTGCACGAAATTTCGTTTAAATAAATCTTAAACAAATTAAACTAAATACGTTTAAATCGATAAATGTGTTTAACATGATTACGTTTGATGACCTCTTGCATCACGTTAAATGCGTTTATCGTGTCGTTAAGCAGTTTCCCTACATGTCGTTATAAGTAAGTAACAAATGACACTATTTTTTAAACAAACGTTTTTCTGCGCGAAAGTGTGCGTAAATTGAATCCTCCATGTCATGGAAACATAACCTTTCAAAATAAACATCAATTTTTGCTAAACGCATTTAGCTGCGCTAAATAGCTATTCATGGGTATTTAACTTTGACAGCTCTCTAAACGCGTTTAGCGACTTATTTAGCATGGTGCAAGGCGTTGCAATGACTTGAACGTGAATTTTAATTTAAATTGGATTTAAATAGTATTTAGTGCTATGGTGCAAGCCGCCCTAAAAGAGTAAAAGTTAAAATCGATACAATAGTTAATTAACTAAGATTTTAAATTTAATTCAATTATCTAGTAGTAGTAGTCGCTTAAATTAAGCTACTGGTTGAGAGCCTCTTGCGCTAGCCAACTGCTCGTTGTTTTCAATTCTTTAATTTTAATATACAATTGCTACATGTTACAATAATAGCTTAGTAACTTGCTATTTAATATAATTTAATTAAAAATATAGTTAACGAAACAGACCGCACGGACGGACTTTATCAAAATATTTTGTTGCTTTAATTACTGTTTTCAAACTGTGTTTATGTAATGCATTGTGAGCTTGACAAGTACAAGTGTATGTAAATACCCAAGTGCTGAATAAATATCATTATTTCATTTCATAGCACCGTTCTTAAACTGCTCGTAGCTTCAATCTTGTGAATTTATTGTTTTTATAACAAGTCTAAATTATTACCGATCTAAATGGCTTCTGTATATCTCGTCTACGCATCGAAGACCATAAAAAGATAATTTCGAATCGTATCAGAAATTCTTCATAAAAATAAATAGCTATCTACAATAAGCAGAAACAAACCCAATTTTATATTAAGTACTTAATATCGTTGATATGTTAATTTATACATAAATGGAAAACTGATGAAAATGTAAAATAGTACATAGTACGGTATTCATGTACATTTTATGTCATGTCTCAGCTTATCGCTGTATGACTCTAAATGCCTCGGGGAAAATAATTTCATAAGTTTTAGTTCTAAAGCGCGTATTTTTTATCGTTATAATTTAAGACTCAACTCGTTCTAGGGAATTAAATCCCTGTGTCAGTATTTTACAAACATATAATTGATTGACACCGATTACATCCGACGGCCGCTGGGGCAGAAAGGTTCTCGAGTGGCGACCACGAACCGGAAGACGCAGCGTGGACAGGCCCCCTACAAGATGGACCGATGATCTTGTGAGAGTCGCTGGATGCAGATAGTGCAAGACCTGCAATTGTGGAGATATTTGGGAGAGGCCTTTGTTCAGCAGTGGACGTCTTTCGGCGGAAGATGAATTAAATCCAGACTCAGAACTATTTATGGGTCACACAAATAGTTGTCCAGGGGCCCTACCGGCTAAGTCGCCGAACATCGATTTCTTAAATAGCGTTCAAATAAATTAATGTTAAAAATCACTTAATCAATCGTTAAATCGGCTTCCATGGGCACATGTGACGTCATAAATGGTCCGGAATCGATTGCCAACGTTGAAGCCGATTTGGCGATTGATTAAGTCATTTTTAACCTTTAATTATTTGAACGCCATTTAAGAAATCGATGTTCGGCGACTTAGCCGGTAGAGCCCCTGTGCGGGAATCAAGGGACACGAGGAATGGAGAAGATGGGGTGAAGGGTTAGCAATATATGAGTGACGCCATGTGTATCGCAACTGGTACATTTAACAGCACGGTTTTCCATCAATCACTATTCATGTTCGTCGACGTGGTTGTCTAACAAAAATCCTATTCAGCGTTATGAAATATTCAACGAAAAATCTTCGAAAAGCCAATCAGATTTTTATTTTAAGTTGTTTGATTGCCATATCTGACAGCTTTTTTCAACGTTGAACGATGATTGACTCTTCACTGGATCGGCTGACTGACATTTTCGGATGTCAAATCCATCAAAGATTAAATGTAGAGGGATTCAGAGGATCATTTTTTTTATCTTACTTTTTTTTAAAGACTCAGAAAAACAATTTATGGGTCACATAAATTGTTGTCCGGCGCGGGATTCGAACCCACGACATGAATCGGCGAGGTGACTGTCTTAGCCGCTGCGCCACACGTGCATCATTTAAATTACTGACGAACTTTAAAAATTATAAAGAGAATTTTTGCGTTTAAATATTACGCCCAAATATATTATACTAGCTGTGCACGGTAGATAAAAATAATTAATATTAATACAAATCCACCCACGCAAAAACTAGTACAGACGCCATCACATCAAGCTACCCCAATCTATCAAATTTCCCCAATTGAAAATGAACCTTATGCTTTGGTGATAAAGTTGAAAATCTAGAAAATAAATTTGACAGATTGGGGTAGCGTATGTACCAACATACTTAAAGAGGTTTTGATAACGGCTTTTAAAAGTCTGACAACATTCAAATTACACCAACATCGCCTGTATAGGGTAAAATGACAGACAAAATAGAATGAAACTCGAATCTAATGCGCTACAGGATAAAGTAGAACAAATTCATTAATTGTGGGCAAAATATAATCTTCATATCGAGGACTGTCTCTGCATACGTTTAGTTCATTAAAAATTTATATTTGGGGTTGCATTTGTCAAAGCAAAATATTTTATGTTTTAGATATCAAGGGGGAACCCCACAAGCTTGCTTATAATTTTAAACATACACCCCAGCTTAAAATTATAAGCAAGCTCGTGGGGTTGCAACTCTTGTCCCACGCGAAAAAGAAGGAAGAATAGTTGATACGTATTTTTTGTGGGACCTGTTCGTCAGATATAACGTAAAACCATTTGAACCCATTTTTCCAAGATGGCGGCCACAGGATAAGGGACAACCCACAAACTTGGATTTAACTTTGATATCCTCATCCAAGATTTACCCCCTTTGATATCTAAAAAATAAAATTACGTAATGTTTTTTTTTATATCACAGGGCGAAAAGTATCTCCTGATGGTAGGTGATCACCGCCGCTCATGTATAAGTTTTAGTATTGCCAAACTGTACTACGATTAATATAAAACAAACCCATATATCTACCAATGTATGCTACACGTTGTGGGCTCGATCCTCTACAACATTTTTAATCAGAACATGACATATACCGAGTACAGAAAAGGGGCAAAGATTTAGTTCCTTGTCATCATTATTCCGACTCCAAATGTTACCAATTCGTCAGACCCTTAAAGGACAGCCGCATCTGTAAACCCTTACAGAATTTCCAGATATAAATTACGCCGTACGTTTTATCCGTCCGTTGGTCAGTGATTTTGATATGAAGAAAAAAATATTATATCATAAACCATTTTACTGTCTCGTATGTGTAGCGGTGCGTGATCCACCGTAGATAATCAAGTCCTGGATTCAATTGCTGGATGTATGGCACCCCAAAGTATGGCACATTTATCTGATTGTCGCTTTTGTCCAGTGTCTTGATCCCTGCAGGACTTGTATGACGCTTCAGCCAAAGCGATCAGCGTTGCCCAATTTTGGGGAGATAAAATCACCAGATAATAAGAAGAAGAATTGCTGGATTGGTCCAAAACGTGATATTTGGATTATAGTGCATAAAAGAAGCCTAGTAGAAGGCTGAAGTCTGAAAGTGGTCGTGTTTTACGACCATGCCTCGGAGAGCAAGTACATGTATCGGTTTTGAACCTGATCTCTTCCCGGATGTATAGAATAAGGGTTACATCGGCTTATAAAAGAGAGAATAGATAGTGCAGTTATATTTGTGCCCACATTTGTACACCAAAAACACCCATCGTATCAATATTGGCTACTCTCAATCGTAGATGAAAATTCTACTGTTGCAAATTCATCATCATCGTCATATCAGCCGAAAGACGTCTACTGCTTGACAAAGGCCTCCCCCAAAGATCTCCACAATTACCGGTCTTGCGGTATTCGCATCCAGCAGTTTCCAACGACCCGCACAAGATCATTGGTCCATCTTGTAAGGGGGCTGCCCACGCTGCGTCTTCTGGTTCGTGGTCGCCACTCGAGTAGCTTTCTGCCCCAGCAGCCGTCGGTTCTACGAGCTATGTGTCCCACCCACTGCCACTTCAGTTTTGCAATTCTTCGGACTATTTCGGTGACCTTGGTTCGCCTGCGGATTTCGACATCTGGATCAAATTGCTCCAGTATAATTTTCAACTACGGATGATTCTATCGATTTCGGTCTATTTTTTCATCATGTGGCCAAATGTCGTCCACTAGGCTGCTGGATAAGATCCTCACCGAAGCATGCTCACGCAAAAAACCCTTAATATAATCGCACTAAGAAGACGGGTTCAAGTTCATAACAATGTCTATTATATTTGGGCAGGTCTGTGGGTCGTGTTGTGGTTATTGATCTTGATTAATTATCCGGAGAAAATTTCTGGTCTTTTGAATTATTTTTTTCTGAAAATTATCTGTATTTTGATAAATATAAATATGTTAATCAGTTGTCTGGTTGTCATTGCACAAGCTCTGCCTAGTTTGGGAATCATATGGTAATATTTTAATAAGCCCAAGATATTTATTTAAAAATCACATATTATTCGCATCTCTTTATCTATCCATCTTCATTAAGGTAGTCTCAGAAATCAAAATCTTGTCATTTTTAGGGTTCCGTAGCCAAATGGCAAAAAACGGAACCCTTATAGATTCGTCATGTCTGTCTGTCAGTCTGTCTGTCCGTCCATATGTCACAGCCACTTTTTTCCGAAACTATAAGAGCTGTGCTGCTGAAACTTGGTATGTAGGTGTATTCTGTGAACCGCATTAAGATTTTTAAACAAAAATAGAAAAAGAACAATAATTTTGGGGGATCGCCATACATAGAACTGAAACTCATTTTTTTTTTTTGATCGTACCCATATTTATGTGTCTATGGATAGGTCTTCAAAAATCATATTGAGTTTCCTAATATCATTTTTGTCTAAACGACATAGTTTGCGCGAGAGACACTTCCAAAGTGGTAAAATGAGTGCCCCCCCCCCCCCCTGTAACTTCTAGAATAAGAGAATGATAAAACTAAAAAAAAATTATGATGTACATTACCATAGAAACTAACAACGAAAATTAGTTTGAACGAGATCTAGCAAGTAGTTTTTTTTTTAATACATTATAAACCGCAATTTGCTTTTATTTAATCAACTGAAATAATTGCTGCTACGGAACCCTTCATGTGCGAGTCCGACTCGCACTTGGCCGGTTTTTTTAATTATGCTACACACGGCAGCTTGAGTTACAGTGTAATTTTCCATCCTGCTTTAACAAGATATAAATAGCCCTTAATTTAATAAACAATAATCTACAAAATCTATACAAGCCGAGTAATAGGCAGCAGTTGCTTCGATCAATATAGCAATATTTAATACCATCGACTCTGTCTTCCAGAAATGATCCTTCAAAAGAAATTGTACTCATCAATTAACAATTTATCCGCAAGGTTTTGGCGTATTTGGAGGCATTCGTCAGGCTCAATAGGATAACGACGTAAGCCGATTAGATTGGTCCGCAGGTTTGCCGATTTAGGACCACGCGTAGGACGAATTCTCTTTATACTTAACCAACTCAATGGGTGGAACATAGATTGTTGGGATTTGTGTATGGAAATATTTAAGAGCTGAAAGAATCATATCACAGAACTATATTAACTTGCTATTATTGCTGCTCATCTGATCCCGTGGCGGGCGTAGAAATCGATCCGAGGGAATATCTATCAGAGGAAGGGCAGCAGCTTCTTTTTGAGTACTATGACCATTATACTGCGATCACCAACCCCTCTGCTAAGCGTGGCGATTATGGCATATCCCCAAGATGATTCTTGGGGAGGCTTTATCCAGCGAGAACTTCTTACAGCTGTTATAATGATATCTGCTTGACTCTCTTTATTCGCTCGAGGGACTCACGTCTCGGTGCAGTGGGTACTCGAAGAAACATGTTTTTTTTACATAGTAGTCTATATAAAAAAAAACATGTTTCTTCGAGTACCCGCTATACCGAGACGTAAGTCGTTACTAGTGTAAATCAAACTAACAAATCAGTCACCTGATGGTAAGTGATTGCCACCGCCCATGGACACTATCAACACCGAGGGACACCGCAAGTACGGTGGCAGCCTGTAAGATTTTTTATGTAAATTTTTAAATGTTAATACATTTATTACATAATTTATAATATTATTAAATAACCACTATCCGCCAAAATGCACAGCAGTTTGTTGGCAGAATCGCCTTTTTGAAGGTTGCCGACGCCGCAGTTAATTGATTCCTCAGAGTGGTCATGTGGTAGAAGACGACTTGTTCGGATGATATGGATGGAATTACAACTTCTGGTGGGAAGATTTGTGGCGGCACGTATAAATTCGACGACATATAGAAACGCCACGTCTGTCCGCAGAGCAATAGGACAATCGGACCCCCATCGCACTGTCTTACGGAAACACTTGTCAAACGGAAAGTTATCATTTTTCATGCAGTGCAAATTGTGTATTACTATTAATTAAGTGAGGTCAGTTCTGAGAATATCTTAATAATTAATAGAACCCGTGTGATTTTTGAAATAATTAGTTAACCTTGGATCTATCGACAGTTGTTTTATGTCATTAGGAAAGTTATAGACGCGTGTACCTTGCCCCACAAAAATGTACAGATTTTGTGGAGAGGAGTATTCCATCTATGATGGGATAAGTACGACTAAACAATTTAATGTTTATTATTAATGAGATCTTACCCTGACAAGACTGATTTAATGATGAAAAAAGGATTATTCTGCAAACAGTTCGGGACTGAGTGTGCGTAGAGCTTTTTAATTCCCTAATCACGAAAATTTGTTCTGTATAAATTAAAAAAAATAGGAACCCACTTGACGGGCCTGTTGGCGTGGTTGGCAAATGCTTGCTTTTCACGCCGGAGGTCGTGGGTCCGATTCCCACCCAGGACAGATATTTGTGTGCATGATGTCTGTTTGTCCTGAGTCTGGGTGTAATTATCTATATAAGTATGAATTTACAAAAGAAAAGTACTATAATAATATGTAGTATGTCAGCTATCTGGTTTCCATAGTACAAGCTCTGCTTAGTTTGGGATTAGATGGCCATGTGTAAATAATGTCCCAGGATATTATTATTATTCCCTTACGTAAGATACTTTATGTCATCATCATCATCATGTCCACTAAATGGCGTCCACTGCTGGACAAATGCCTCCCCAAAAGAGGGATATGCCATAATCGCCAGGCAGACGGGTTGGTAATCACAGAATAATAATATAATAATAAAATGTTTGTTTCTCCTCACAAAAAGATTTTACATTAATAAGTACATTACATTCATGTTACGTTTTTATATTATTCTGAATTTGTGAGGAGCTAGTGTCTGATGTAGGTTTAGAATGATAGTCGTATTATGAGCACAGAGAGACGTTACTACCCGTTCTCTAGCCATATTTTAATATAATGACATTATAATGTTAATTTAGTGTTATTATTTGCCAGAACTCATTGGGGGAGGGCAAAGCGTGAAGGATAGTGTAAGGAGATGGAGATGAAGAAAGGTGTGCAAGCATCATAGGTCCCGTTAACCTTTAACCGTGAGTAAGGTCGCCAGAGCTCATCGGGGTGGGGGGAAGGATCAGCAACACTTGTTTGCTGACTCTTAAAGGCCGGCATCACACCCGTGACTCCTCTTGTGTGGCGAGCGTCCATGGGCGGCGGTGATCACTTACTATCAGATGACCCACTTGCTCGTTTGTCGCCCTCTGATATAAAAAATAAACTATTAAATGAGACACGTATGCTTTGTTTGCTAAGTTTTGTATTTTTGGTTATCAATTTTTATTTTGTCACAGCATAATTAAACACAGCGTGTTGGCCACGGTAACATCAATTAACGTGTACGTATTGTGTTAAAAACTAGCCGAACCCAATTAACCTATCAACGTCAAATATTACAGTAAATGCATATTAAGAGCATATTGATTTATTTTATGAATTAAATTTTCAACCCGCTACTTCGTTGGAATACATTATATCGACCCATAAAATACCCCTATCATAGTTGTTATGAAGTTTTATCGTATATAGTCAAAATTGTAAATCACTATATTGTGGTAACTAGCTGTTGCTCGTTACATTCTCAGCAACAATAGAGGTTATCTGGCACTCGACATCCGCTGCCGCTGCACGCCTTCGCACGATAATGGTCACAGTTATTACATAGCATAATTGTACATTTTTGCAAAAACATTTAAAACAAAATAATTGACCGAATGCGATCTTGATTGTTTGCAAAGCTGATCGTTCGAAATTAGAAAATTGTGTGAATTTGACCATTCGCGATGTGGACCAAGTGTTATTTTGACAAGTCGAAATACAGACTAATCGCTTTTTGTTCAATCACGATTTTGTGTTCGCTGTATTTCAGTCACTTGTTCTATTGCAAATTTGAACATACACCACAGAACTATTCCAGATTTATCCAGTTAAACCGAAACATTTTCACGAAGTCAAGTTTCGTGTAAATATTTCGATTAAAGGTTTTAAAATAGGTATTGCGTAACAGACGTACAAATAGTAAACAGATTTAATTTGAATATTGGTACGAAAGTACTCGAGTCTCATTACATAAATAAACCTTTTTGTTTCCTACACGACAGCTTTTCGTTTTCTCCCTAAATGGGTTCAGCGTTTACAACCTGAAAAATACCATTCGGTACAAGTTTAGTATGTTAAATGATAATAAACTTACTTAAAATACTGTTAGAATACGCCCAGTGTCTATTTTCAGCAGAGAATGTATCCTTCAGACAAGTTTACGACTCACAAAATATATCTTTAGATCAAGGAACGTGAGAACAAAACCAAGACACGGTGAATTGAAATCAGCTCCATCTAGTAAATTTCCAAGAAATCTTTATGTAAGCGTCTTAGCAAGACCACAGTCTAAAATTTTACAATGTAGGACATCTGAGATGACTGAAAAATTATTTGCCATTCTTGCCATTTTTAATCGATCACTAGGACGATTCGCACACTGCCCCGTACTACATTATGGGGTGCGTGACGATAGAAGCATGCGGGTGTGGGAGTGCAGATATGCATCATCATACAGATTTTCCGCACGAACGCGCGGAGCTGCAGAATAGTTATTCGGTGGCCTTAGAGCCCTCGCAGTAGCTTGCGGTGGTGATAGTACCAAATAATGGTTAATCATTTAGAACTAAAATTTAAAATATAATTGACGGCACGTGTACCGCAGCGGATAAGACAGTCGCCTCGCCGCTTTGTGTTGCAGGTTCGAGTCCCGCGCCAGAAAACTATTTGTGTGACCCATAAATATTTGTTCTGAGTCTGGATGTAATTTGTGTCCGTCTATTATATGTTTGTAAAGTACCCCGCGACACACGAATTAGATTCCCTGGTGAGGGCGTTGTCTTAATCTAAAGTAAAGTAATCGACATCGACATTCATTTCGAAATACCTACGTATGTACGTTTAGTAGCCCTGTCAAAATCTCGCACGATACCTTGCGTCCTGCCACTGACCCACGCGCGGGGGGACTGTGTTTCTCCGCATGTAGGCGCGTGATCTGCAACACTGCGCGTGAATGCGTTTTCTATGTGTGTCACGCGTATTTTCTTTACAAACACAGATACTTGCAAACAACGTAAGAACACGCATTGCGTACTACGCTCCGTGATGCAGAGCAGTGTGCGAATCGCCTATAAGTCTAGAGTGATCCGATGAGTAATTTAATATTTTTTTAGCTATGGGCTCTGTGGGAAGGGCAATATAATGGTTGATTGTTTTATGTATTATTCTTTAACTTACTAACATAGTTCTTAAGTACAAATTGTTACTAACAAATATGGGCCATGTAGACTGCCATAATTTTTTTTTATAATTATTTTGAAAATAATATGTCTTTACAAAATGTGACAGTACAAGGACTTATCCACTTTTTTACTATGATTATATCTTCAATGATCTTTTATATCTTAAATGATTGTTACTTTACTGAAAATACAGAATAATGGCTTCAATACTACCCCATCTGCCTGGATTTAGTAGCGTGCCGTAGGGTACACGTAACAACATGTAGGGTACACGTAACAACGTGTAGGGTACAAGTAACAACATGTAGGGAACACGTGACTTCTAGTATTTTTTTAGCAGCGTTAAAGTAAGGTAGGACACACCTGGACACGCGTTTTCGCTTCAAGAATTCAACTGAGGATGTATCTCTTAAAGAATATGGTGCAGGTGTTAATATAACAGCACTTCTGTTGCAATTGACGGTCACCATAGCCTAGTTGGTAGTGCTCCTGCCTACGAAGCTGGTGGTCCTGGGTTTCAATCCCGGTAAGTGCAAATATTTGTGTGATGAGCACGAATATTTGTTTCTGAGTCATGGATGTTTTCTATGTATTTAAGTATTTAACTATCTATATAAGTATGTATATCGTCGCCTGGTACCCATAGTACAAGCTTTGCTTAGTTTGGGGCTAGGATGATCTGTGTGACATTGTCCCCAGAATTGTGCAAGAATATACTCGTAGAAATCGCCATTGATTAAATATTGTGTCTAGATTATGTACATTTACATACATAGACTCACATCTGTTTTCGAGAGGGGTAGGCAGAGACAACGGATTTCTATTTGCCACGATCTTTGCACACCTGTTTTGCCTCGTTTACTGTCATTATATTATCTCATCCATGCTCGCGGGTTGAGGATACTTCTGTCCAGGCCTTTCTTGAAACCGTCTCTGATTTGGTCAGATAATGTTCTACGAGGTTTACCCCTACCGGTTGTAGATACCATTCACAGAGGCCAGGTATAGTTCTTTTATCAATATGCTTTCATTTCTTTCTTAATGCCCAAACATCTACATAATACAAATAATAATATACCTACATATAAGTATTAATTAAAGCGATAATATTGGGGCTTTTCCTTCCCCCTCATAATCCGGCTCTTCGGCTTTCCGGCACGGCCAAGAGAGATCAGGCACCGGGTAGAAAACTTCAAGTAATTTTCGAGGCACTGCCTTATAAATAAATATCATAAAATATAATCAGGATCATAAACCCTTGTACAACCGGCCACACAAATATTATATCACTGCCTACCTCAGGCTGCGACCGGTGTTTTACATGGCATAAAAATCCCAAAACCGCTTTTTGCCTCACCCGGAATATGAACCTGGGACCTACGCTAGGCAAATGAAGTAATCATGTAGTATGAAAAAACAAAACTCCAACTACATCGAGGTCTAAGTAGAATGACAAGATGTTTAACATTTGGTGCACTGTAAGGAATATTTCGAAGATCTGATGTTCTGTGAAATTAATTACTTACTTATCGATTGGGCAGTGGTTACCCTAGTGTCAGAGTTGTTCAAGCCGCCCCTGACATGGCTTAACGACTGTTGCCTAATGGCCACAACTGTGACCGATAGCTTATGGTGCCCTCAGCAGCACGGAGATCCTCAGAAATTAAACCACTTTGGCATTTGTAATCTATCACGTTTGTCACCTATCTATGGACTGACCGCGAGCTTAGCTGCTTCACCTCGCCAATCACTTACGGATCGGTGCGAGCATTTGGTTGATGACAATGCTCGGTTGGTGCGAGCAATTGATGACATGTCAACATTTTATTGAAACAGCAAAAACAAGACGGCAGCTGCGAAGTTTTAATAAAAATAAATTTGAACTTATCTGTCACTCGGCCGCGATCACACTCAAATATTAAAGTTTAAGAAAATATGCGCAACTTTTTTAATTTCAAACTAACTTTGGATTAGTTCAGCGATGTCGTTCGTTGTGTACGAAAATGTCTGCATATAGATAGGTACGGAAGCAATTTCATTGTCGCCAGAACCATCAATATGAAATATCGTTTGGTATAAAGAAAGGAATACAATACATTTCTGAATTTCAATATGTTCATTACAATTAACCTAATTATAAAATCAAATATAACTTTTTTTTTCTTTTTTTTTTGTTATACTTTCAGTTGCTTCAACTCAGTGTTGGTTCTTTTTTTTTCTTTTTTTAGAGTTCCGTACCCAAAGGGTAAAACGGGACCCTATTACTAAGACTTTGCTCTCTGTCTGTCCGTCTGTCACCAGGATGTATCTCATGAACCATGATAGTTTGACAGTTGAAATTTTTACAGATGATGCATTTCTCTTGCCGCTATAGCAACAAATACTAAAATACAAAATAAAAGAAAGAAGAAGATCATCGACAATGGAAACTAGACAGATGCGCGGGACATATTACAGTGGACAATATATATAATTATATATATATGGCCTTTGCGTCTTTTACAGACGATTTACGGACGGCGCATTGTCCGATGATAGACATTTCTTTTGGTGGCTAATCAAGCCCAAAAATATATCAAAGCCCTGATAAACGAAATGCATTAATATCGATTGCCAATGTTTTATAATTTCAGGGAAAAACTTTATCCTGCCACTAATACCTTAACTTAACTTTAACGCGAAGTTGGGCAAACGATTCGGTAATGAGCTGACAGTGGGGCAATTTGGAACTGGAGACCGGAACCCCCGGGGCCAAATGTTGGCCGACTTCATGGAGAAGGAGGGACTCTTTATGATGAATTCCTTCTTCAGGAAGCCGGATCACCGCAAATGGACCTGGGTGAGCCCCGATGGTAAAACTAAAAATGAGATAGACTTTATCTTGTCGACGAGACGACAGATATTCAATGATGTCTCCGTGATCAATGCGGTTAAAACCGGGAGCGATCACAGACTGGTCAGAGGCTCATTGAACCTAAACGTCAAACTCCAGAGGTCCCGACTGATAAAGTCTTCGCTCCGACCTTTACCTATCCTATCAGTAAGGTTATGGAACGCCTTGCCAATTAATATAAGACGTGCCCAAACTGTTGCTACGTTTAATAAAGGTGTTAAAGAACACTACCTGCGTTTGTAAAGATCCTTCCTCTTTTATATATTATGTATGTATTTTGTTATTTTATATATTATACACTGTATTGTATTTTATAGAATGTATATATTATGTAATGTTTATGTATGTATTTATGTTTATCATATATGTAGTCATAGGTACCATGTATTTGGTATACCCCTTTACACTTTTATAAACATTTTTTTTCTTTTTTTTAAATGTTATTTATCCACTACTTCATTTGTTACACACCCACTTTTTAAAATAATTACAGCTCCTATCCATCCAAAGGTTGTCTGGAAGAAATCGCTTAATGCGATAAGACCGCCCATTGTACTAAATTTATTATTATTTTTTGTCCTACCTATTTTTCCTGCTTGTGTGTACAATAAAGAGTATTCTATTCTATTCTATCCACGTCCAAAAACCCCGAACCATTTCAGCTCGAACTGCAAAACCGTTTCGAATGCCTAGCAGACTGCGAGGAAGTGGACTCATACTATGACAGGCTCGTAGAAGCTGTCCATACGGCTGGGTCTAAGGTATTCAAGGCCCGTCGTACAAACAGAACTAAAACGATCTCTGACTTTACCCTGCAACTTATGGAAGATAGACGGAAAATGGTTCTGACATCCTCAGATGATGCTATCAGATATCGGCAGCTCAACAGACAGATCTCAAAGTCTTTGACTCGCGACACGCGGCAAGTTAATACAATTAGTATTAAAGAGGCCATCGAGCGAAACAAAGGCTCTAAAGTGTTCGCAAGAGCTCTGTCTGTTGGACAGAGCCAACTGACGAAGCTGAAGACTGAGGATGGTAGAATCGTCACGTCTAAGCATGAGTTGCTGGGAGAGATCGAGAAGTTCTACGGTCAGTTATATACGACAACACACCCACCTGTCAAAATTCATGCCTCAGATCCCAGAGCATGACTAACCCGACATTACACCGAAGACATCCCGGACGTCAGCCTGTACCAGATTAGAATGGCTCTCAACTCAAGAACAACAAGGCGCCTGGTGATTATAGAGTTACAGCAGAGCTTCTGAAGGCGGGTGGTACACCAATCCTACGGGCCCTTCAGAAGTTATTTAACTCCGTCATACTAGATGGTCAAACTCCACAAGTATGACACAGAAGTGTGGTGGTGCTCTTCTTCAAAAAGGGCGACAAAACCCTATTGAAGAATTATAGACCCATCACACTGCTGAGCCATGTTTACAAGATGTTTTCGAGGGTCGTTACGAATCGTCTCGCGCGCAGGTTTGACGACTTCCAGCCTCCCGAACAAGCCGGTTTCCGAAAAGGCTTTAGCATCATAGACCACATACATACGCTGCGGCAAGTTATACAGAAGGCCGAAGAGTATAACAAGCCACTGTGCTTAGCGTTTGTGGACTATGAGAAAGCCTTCGATTCTATCGAAACATGGGCCGTGCTGAGGTCTCTCATGAGGTGCCAAATTGACTACCGGTATATCGAGGTGATAAAGTGTTTGTATGAAAACGCCACTATGTCAGTGCGACTCCAGGACCAGATCTCGAAACCTATCCACTTGCAGCGAGGCGTGAGACAGGGAGATGTTATGTCTCCGAAACTGTTCACCGCTGCATTGGAAGACGTCTTCAAGCTTCTGGACTGGAAATGCTTTGGCATCAATGTCAATGGCGAGTACATCACTCACCTTCGATGGGTCAACAAGTTTACCGTTGGCTATGCTGACGATATCACCATAATTATAAACGGAAAACATGAAAACACCTTATGCAATCTCATGCGCCAAGCCCTAAAAATAGTAGAGCAATGGTGCACGGAATACCAACTATCGGTAAACCCCACAAAAACACAATTAATACTCTTCACAAAAAAAAGGAAGCTGGCAACACTTCAGTTACCAAAATTTTTCGGCACAACCCTGACCCTTTCAACTGAAACCAAATATCTGGGCATATATTTGGACAAACAACTGAATTGGGCAAAACACACTGAATACTTGACCACCAAAGCCAGCATATCAATGTGGCAGTGTAAGCAACTGCTGGGAAAAAACTGGGGCATTAGCCCTAGGGTCACCTACTGGCTATACACCTCTGTTATCAGACCACTCGTCACATACGGCTCGCTGGTCTGGTGGCCCAGGACCAACTTGAGCTCAAATCAAAAAGAACTAGAAAAGCTGCAGCGACTGGCATGTGTAGCAATCACTGGCAGCATGAGAACAACACCCACCGCCGCCCTACAAGCAATGCTGGGACTGCCACCCCTACATCTTACTGTGCAGGAGGATGCAACCATAGCAATCTTTAGACTCAGCATGAACGACACCCTAAACAATGACCCTAGAATAAAGCATACTCGTATTCACGAAGACGCGATCAAACGGCAACCCATGATGGCATCACCTAGTGATAAAATCTTAAAAACACACCATTTCCAGAAGCACTACAATATACAACTCACTGAAGAAGAATGTGACCATCCGAACCCAACGGAGATAAGAATCTACACTGATGGGTCAAAAACCGACTCCGGAACAGGAGTGGGAGTTTTCTCAAATGACCTGAACATCAAAATATCAAGGCCCCTAAGTACGTTCAACACTGTATACCAGGCTGAGTGTGTTGGCATCATCCTTGCAGCACATGCTATTAAGGCTAGAAAAATCACAAACACCTGCATACGCATACTATCTGATAGCGCATCAGTACTCCAATCCTTGGAAAGATACCACTTTGCCTCGGGATTAATACTGGAATGCCATAACGCACTGGAACATGTTGCGGGACACTACAACAACACAATAACTCTACAATGGATCAAAGGACACAGCGGGTCACTGGGCAATGA
Source organism: Pseudoips prasinana (assembly GCA_951640165.1). NCBI lineage: Eukaryota > Metazoa > Arthropoda > Insecta > Lepidoptera > Nolidae > Pseudoips > Pseudoips prasinana. Next base: position 32,405,015 of record OX621252.1, read on the forward strand.
TGCAGCTGACGAGCTAGCCAGGAGAGGCTCAAACACAGCGGCCATTGGACCGGAACCAACTGTGCCCATACCCTTCACTCAAATACGTAGATGGCTACAAAACACACACACACACAGTCCGAGATCTGGTGGTCCTCAGCATCGGGCTGTAGACAATCCAAAGAAGCAATGCCATGCCTGGATGGTAAGCTGAAGCGGCGTCTACTACGGCTCAACAGGAAAAACCTACGAGTTGTGGTGGGGACCATCACCGGACACTGCTCACTCAACAAACACTTTCACACTATTGGCATAACTGACAGCCCTCTGTGTAGAGCGTGCATGGACGCTGACGAAACGGTCGCGCATGTGCTCCTCGAGTGCACAGGCATCGTGAAAATCCGGAGAGAAACCTTGGGCTCACCAAGAACTCTTCCGGAGGCCCTGAGAAGTTTGGGAGATCTAATATGCTTCTGGAAGGAGGTGGGCTGGATGGAGTAAAGGCCACCGTGGCTTACGTACAATGGTCCACATCGGGACTAAGTGCGGAAACCAGACCCACTGGCATATTGGTGGGTCAAGATGATGATGATGATGATGATGGGTCAACAAGTGGGTCTGAAAATGAACATGGATAAGACGAGAATCATGTCAAACGTCCATGTTGCACCCACTCAATTGAAAGTTGGTGACTCTGCACTCGAAGTTGTAGAGAACTATATTTACCTAGGACAGACCATCCAACTAGGTAGGTCCAACTTCGAGAAGGAGGTCAATCGTAGAATCCAACTCGGCTGGGCAGCGTTCGGGAAGCTACGTAACATCTTCTCGTCCAAAATACCGCAGTGTCTCACGTCGAAAGTCTTCGACCAGTGTGTGTTGCCAGTGATGACATACGGAACAGAGACGTGGTCGCTCACTATGGGCCTTATTAGAAGGCTCAAGGTTACCCAAAGAGCAATGGAGAGGGCTATGCTCGGAGTTTCCCTGCGGGATCGAATCAGAAATGTCGAAATCCGCAGGCGAACCAAAGTCACCGACATAGCCCGAAGAATTGCAAAACTGAAGTGGCAGTGGGCGGGGCACATAGCTCGTAGAACCGATGGCCGTTGGGGCAGAAAGGTTCTTGAGTGGCGACCACGAACCGGAAGACGCAGCGTGGGCAGGCCCCCTACAAGATGGACCGATGATCTTGTGCGGGTCGCTGGAAACAGCTGCATGCGAATAGCGCAAGACCGGCAATTGTGGAGATCTTTGGGGGAGGCCTTTGTCCAGCAGTGGACGTCTTTCGGCTGATATGATGATGATGATGATGATGAATACCTTAATTAAATACTGACTGAATAATAATTAAATATTTGACTGCCTCGTTCGTTTAGCGGTAGCGTGTTCAACCGCAGATAATGAGGTCCTGGGTTCAAATCCCGGGTCGGGCCAAAAAGTGATTTTGGGACTTTTCCGTTAAAAGATATTTTTCAGTATCAGCCTGAAGTCTGGAAATTACACCCCCGTGCCTCGGAGACGTAAAGCCATCAGTCCTGTACCTGAACTCTTTCCGGTCGTGTCGCTAGGCGTCCCAACGGATCATGAGAGTGATGGTATAGAAAGTGCCCCTGTGTTTGCGCACACACTTGTGGACTATAATATGTCCTGCGCAATTGGCTAGTCTCCATTAAGACTGGCCGCCGTGGCCGAAATTCAATCGGAAGGACATCATTATCATCAATTAAATAAATAACTTGGGATAACCAAACTAGGCACAGTTACTATTATGGCAACCAGATAACTGATAAACATATTTATTTTAAAGACATACATATTACAGATAAATTACACACAGACACAGAATAAATAGTTGTTAACAGTCACACACACACACACACGCAGGAACATGAACATACACGGGTTCACATTCTTAATAAAATGAAAGTAGTACTTATATGAGAATGAAACACTGTATTCAAACCCAAGGAGACGGCACTGTTTCTCTTTATTACAGGCTATCCTGTAGCCCAGTGTTTTTCAACTTTTTTCATGACGCGCCCCTATAGTATGAAGCAATATTTCGCGACCCCCCTACCATTTTTTACCACATGATCACAGTGTGTTATTGGCATCGAACTTTTCTCTTGATAGAGTTTTTCTTGATATTTTATTCAATCGAGGATAAGCGATATGACAACTCATGGTCGTGATCACGTCATAGAAGAAATAAAAGAATTTTCCCTTCCCTATAGACGCTTCGCGACCCCATTAAATAGACTCCGCGACCCCCCGGGGGGTCGCGACCCACAGGTTGAAAAACATTGCAGTGTAGCCTATCTAAGAGGACAGTACCCTAACCATTTAAGTGTTTGTTACCTTAATTCATATTATTTGTATTGTACTACAGCAAATATTCTAAGAAATAAAGTTTATTATTATTATTAAATAATCTTGCTCATCACTCAAATAACTTTCCTAGGTGAGGATCGAACCTAAGACTTCTGGCTTAGCAGTCACGTTGCCTTTAAAGCATGTTATATATTTAGGGTACGCTCCCACTTGCCTCGTCGCTTGGTTACACAGTGAAAGCCGGTTATGAAACTGTAAACGCGATATTAATAATCAAAATTATGTAATTATTTTCCCGTCAGAATTCAAATAATTTCAAATTTAAATAATTTCTTTTCCATTCACTAAATTAGTACTACAACTAGTGTTTGAAGTGACCTTTTAGGCAAAAATTGCCTGTGTTAGGGCACTTCGCTCTTCCAAAACTTAAAATTAAGAGATGAACCTACTAAAAATTTAATTGAAATCTTAATAGTTAGTTAGATACCAAAAAACCTTACACACGTAAAGCCGATTGATCCATCCTCAAATAAGCCATTTATGATAACTAAAACCATTTCTACGGTCATAAAAGAGATTTATAAACTTATAATAATATGAATGAGTAATTTTTTTGCCAACATAACTATATCAACAGGGTTTTTGGGTTCATTATCAATTTTTCCAACTATGGTTGACATAGATATGTTGTGTAATTTTTGAAGTACAAATTGTTTACGCACGCTTGACTTGGGGAGTAAGCAAGTGAATAAGTGACGGGAGCGTTACGAAAAATGTGATTGGGAGAGGCGAACGGAAGTTCAGAGATTAGTGAAGATAGAACGAGAGAGTTTCATATATTACTGCTATGTGCTCGCACCTCTCTCTCCTGCTGTAGAGCACACATTTTCTTTCTCTTTTTCTCTCACAGCCAGTTACGTTTCGTAAAATCTAACTTTACTTCAGTCGTGTGGTATGAAGCACACTCTTTTTTATTTTCTAATATTGAAATTCGACGAATACTATTATAAAATATTAAATGACAAACAAAAAGAACAAAGAGAAATGAATATAAAAGTGCTTGTTTTTAAAAAGTTTACAAAATATGTCAAGATTTATAATTAACTCATCAACTAAATAAAAACATAATATCTGGCAAATTTTAAATAACTCCTCAAATAAGTTTGGAAGAAGATCAGAGAGAAGATAGAAATACAGATTAATTTATTGTTTTACTAATCTATCTCGTCGCATTTATTTATTACTAGACAGATAGGTACTGAAATCTTTTTATACAATTTTCATTCACGACACTTTCTTTTAGTTCCCTCGCCTATCGTGGAATCGCAATTAGAACAGAACCACAATCAAAGTGATAAGATCTCATTCCCAACGGAATCAACACGGTGTCTTTTAATTTCATTAAACGTCGGTCACGCCTCGGGCTTGTCTGAGCTCAGCACTCTTTATAAATACAGACACCAAAAACGAAAAAAACTCTCACTAAAATAATTTAATAATATACCGAAGATTACATAATATAAAAATGCACTTATAACTTTTCAAATAAAGCTCGCTTTCCCTTGATAAATAAAACGGATTTGTTGATGATATTTCATTAAATAATAATGAAAAGTACACACATAGCATCTCATATCGCGATCAAAACTTTCTTTTGTGATGAGAAAACAACATGAGTTATTAAAATCCATGTGCCAAACAACATATTCAGTGAGAAGTATTTGTAACGCATAAAATTATCCAAGTTATTACACGCGAAATTATTGTGAAGTGAAAATTTTGCAGCTATACATTTGGAGCTAACACATCATTATAATTACAATCATTAACTAGTATTCGGTTAACCAATCTGGCAACATTGAAATAACATTATTTGTGGAACTTTAATAAACTGTAATTTGGAAATTTGGTTCGTTATAATAATATAATGGTGTCTGAAACACTGACATATTTTAGAAACTTCGTTATTGTGTCCAATTTCTTCTGTATTAGTCGACCGTTCCTTGTCGACGGCCGTTATACTAAGATTTTTTGTAACATCGTCTACTTTTTATCTATTTTTACCGTAATTGGTACTATAGTACTGGAGGTATTGTCATCAGACTTGAACATATTATTAAATATATTCCAAATTTTAATGGGATGTGAATTACTACATCTATCTTTGGAAGCAAGATTTATAAAAGTCACGTATACAGCTATGGAGATACTTGATGAGAAATGTAATGATGAAAAGAATATAACTTCAAAAGTACAAAGTTTGTTTACTGCAATGGCTGTTTTGAGTGTTTTTACCTTCATAATTGATTTTGTTGGTCTGAAAGCTATAAAATGTAGTAGCAGTGGTGCAATGTTTTTATGTGTGGCTTTTGCGGCACATGATTTAGAAATGGCACATGTTTCTGTGATGATTGAATCTATTAACATGAGGTTGAGTCTTCTGAAGGAAACGTCGCCGGCCGCTGGATCAAGGGTTTATAGACATGTGTTGATGGCAACTTCACAAATAAGTGAACAATACACATCAAGGGTATGTAATGTATTAAAATCATATGAAGTGGCGTAAGTAACAATTATTTCTTTCCAGCCTTTTTGTTAGTTGCCAGTTTTGTTAATTCATGTTTTAATTGTCAATTGGTTTCTAACAGATATATAAACCTATACAGAAAAGCTTCTAAAAGACTTTATATTTTTTAAAGTTTTATCAATTATTTTTCTCACAGCAATCACAAAACAAAAATACGATTATTAATTATTTTATTTTAGGTCTTTGATAGTAGGTCACTAGGATAGCTTCACATGATTATTGTGTTAAATTTTTAAAGGCGAAAAATATCAAATGTTGGTCTTTTAAACATTTTTTTTATTTTTACGACGTTACGAGAACGATTTAAATGTCCTATTTTCGGATTATTTTTAACCTAAAATATGTTTGCAGATCTTACAACTCCTTGGAATTACATTAATCACAACGACGTTATATGAATTTATGCTCATCATCGCAGATGCAGAAATAGTGAGTTCTTAAATATTTTTGATACTACTATATTGACGGCCCGGATAGCGTGGTTGGCAGATACTTGCCTTTCACGCCGCAGGACGTGGGTTCGATTCCCACCCAAGACAAATATTTGTCTGCATCAACATGTCTGTTTGTCCTGAGCCTGGGTGCATTTATCTATATAATTATGAATTTACAAAAGAAAAGTAGTATCAGTTATCTGGTTTCCATAGTACTAGAGCTCTGCTTAGTTTGGGCTAGATAGCACTGTGTGACATGTGTAACAAGTATACGGGCCACCTGGTGGTTGGTGGCTATCGTAGCCTATTATACTTGCCTCAAATGTGCTGACATTTACATCTAATACCACAACACTTCGATATATGTACTAACATAATTATATCATAGTAGTGGTATTAGATGTAAATGTCAGTAAATTTTCATTATTCAGGTACTAACCTGAATAATGAAAATCAAAATTGTTTATCAGTTATCATGTTAATTCACACTGTTTTACAAACGACACACACACAATTTATTTTGTCATAACTATTAAAATATTCTTTTGTCATAACTATTATGACATTATTGACATTTTTATCTATTTTATTACTTATTATATATACATTTGAGAATTGAAATATATCATTTATAAATAATTATTTGAAATTGAGTGTAGTTTGTAACCGTGCTACCATAGCAACGCGTGACGGGTAGCTAGAACTAAAGCCTCCATAGTAGGTAGTATTCGATCGCCAATTCCAATGTCGAATACTTTTGACATGTGTGGTGGGATCTTGATACAAAATAACCCTTAGGGCGTATGCACATCACGTTTTTTAAGCGCGCCGTTGACGCGCGTTAATCGCGATACACACGTGCGTTAGCATCGCGTTTGTATCGATTCAAACCTATTTTAGATATCTGTGATTCAAACAAACACCAAACCACGTGATTCAAACAAATACGGCGGCGCGTTTATAAAACATGATCTGCATAGGCTCTTAGATGCTTAAGAGTAGGTGTTCATATCTAAGGCTTTAAGTCTACAGATAATGTATGTATATAACTATTAAGTAAAGATGTTATCTTATTTTTAATAGCTGTGCCCCGCGGTTTTACCCGCGTAAAATTTTATAAATTATCACAGCTTCTCCTAGCGTGATAATATGTAGTCTATATGTTGACCCGACCTCTTAGTAATATTCATGCAAAATTTGAAGTAAATCCATGCAGTACTTTTTGATTTTATGCCGGACATATATACAGACAAACAGACAAAAATTATAAAATCTAAACTTCTGGCTTCAATATCGATTGTAGATCACGCCCCAAGTATCCTTTTAAAAAAATATTCAATGTATAACGGCCAACGATTGTATAATATGTATAGTATACATTGGTCTCAAGTGTCAATGATTCACTTTTATAATATGTATAGTATAGGTACATTGGTCTCAAGTGTCAATGATTCACTTTTATAATATGTATAGTATACATTGGTCTCAAGTGTCAATGATTCACTTTTATAATATGTATCGTACACATTGGTCTCAAGTGTCAATGATTCACTTTTAAATATTGTTTCAGCTATTTATCTTGTCAATGTATTTAGTGTGGCGTGAAACAAGATCAATGTACTCCCTGTGGATGTTGTGCAGTAGTATAGCAAGGACCAACACTATTTGTAACGAGATAACATGGCACCTGATTGGAAGACTAGCCCTCGACCACAGCATTAGCAAAGGTAGGAAGGTAAACACGACGGAACTGATGTAGTTTGAAGCCGTTCAGTTTGGGTAAATTGGAGATAATAGAGTAACGAAATGACTTTAAACGGAGTAAACTGGAACATACAACAATAAGTTACGTTGCTGAAGTAAAATTTGAAGCACTTGTATGATTTTTTGAAGTTATACTTCTTTTGGCGCGATGGAGAAAAATGATGAGAGTGAATTTTTACGATGCGCGCGCACACCGACACCAAAAAATTTAACAGCATGAAGTTAGTTCTAGGTGGTATGAGAGTGAATTATTACGATACGCGCGCAACGTGCGCGCGCATCGTTAAAATAACAGCATGACGTTAGTTCTAGGTGGTATGAAAATTGATAACTATGTTCAAGTTGTATATTAAGAAGTATAACTTCTAATGCGTGTACATAATTACACACAAGTTTTTTTTTTTCAATAATTGATATATGTATTAAATTAAATTAATTGAAAAGCTAAAGAAAGGAAATACATTCTTGTCATTAAATAAATTTTTGTCACAAAGAAAACAAATTTGGCAACCAAGCATGGGGCCACTTTATTTATCTCGCAACTTCTTAACTATAAAAAAAATCTTAGTTAATTCAAGATTATACATAGTTAAGTATGATATATTGTATGCATGGTTTTTGAAATAAACAGATTTTTATTATTATTCTAAAGTTGATGCCTAATAACATAGATAAAACAACAAGTTTTACGATACATCTCCTTACTAATTGGACATGTTGTTAAGTCATATTTAAGGATTGACATCTTCAACAATCCGATAAGCAGTTTCAAATGCCTCATTCTGTGAATTAAATTCTCTGTCGAATTGAAACCCACTTCTGAATTCTGTTCCCAAATAATCTAAAATAGAGGTGCCGTCTATTTATAAAAATGACTAAATAATACTTAAATTGCATTAAGACTAATCGAGCTATAAGCATTAGAAAATCATCTATACAACTATAGATGAACATGTGAAAAAGTAAAATTGAAGGGTCTGTTTATTATAAGTAATATATTTTAGTCGGTTAAATCTTTTTAATAATCTAATCTTATTAAAATACCGCACCTCATCTTAGCATTATCTTACATAACGTTGAATGAGCTAATTGGAATTCCATTATGTTTATATAATCAAATAATATAAATAAAATATATTCATATTTATTCGCCAGCAACATGGTTACAAGGTGTTACATAAAATTGTACAGGTTCAGCATTAGACGGCATGCACATTAACGTGACAATAAGTTGAGTGACATTATTAATATATTTATTATGATGATGTCCTCCCGACCGAATTTCGGCCACGGCGGCCGAAATTCCGGTGGGGAGGACATCATCATCATCCGGCTGGTGTCTAAATGGAGACTAGCCAATTGCGCAGGACATATTAAAGTGCACAAGTGTGTGCGCAAACACAGGGGCACTTTCTATTCCATCACTCTCATGATCCGATGGGACGCCTAGCGACACGACCGGAAAGAGTTCAGGTACAGGACCTACGGCTTTACGTGCTCTCCGAGGCACGGGGGTGTAATACCGCCAACTTCCAGACTTCGGGCTGATACTGAGAAATTTCTTTTTACGGAAAAATCCCAAAATCACTTTTTGGCCCGACCCGGGATTTGAACCCAGGACTTCATTATCTGCGGTTGAACACGCTACTGCTAGACCAACGAGGCAGTAACGTATTTATGCTTATTATTTTATTAATCTTTATATTCATTTCAATTTTCGGGCATTAAATGTACCTTCACTATATTTACACCCCATCTTTCTGTTCATGTGCATTTCTGGTGCATTTTGGTGGTCTTTCTGGTTCTGGTCTACTCTAAGCTTAATGTCTTAGTTGTACAATAAAGAATTATCTATCTACCCTCTAAACGACTGAGAGTAGATAAATAATTCTTTATTGTCATGTTTTTAATAAACATAATATATTATATTACTTTTTTATTCAACAACAAGAGTAGGGTACTAAGAATAAATAAAATTGGAGTGTCTGTTTGTAATATTAAAATAACCGGTTTTTACTACATTAATATGAATATATATAAGGTACATACACCAAAATAACATTTTTTACATTTTTTGTCTGTCTGTCTGTCTGTTTGTTCCGGTTAATCTCTGAAATGGCTGGACCGATTTTGATGGGACTTTTATTGGTAGGTAGCTGATGTAATAAGGAGTAACTTAGGCTACTTTTATTTTAGAAATTGTCTTTTATTTTACAAAAAAAACGAAATAAACTAATTATCACGCGGACGAAGTCGCGGGCACAGCTAGTTACAAATACAATATAGAGAAGCAATTATCATGGTTGACCGTGTTTGACAGACATTCTTTTTAACTGGGTCGTGGGTTCGATTCCCACCCGGGACAGATATTTGTGTGCATGAAAATGTCTGTTTGTCCTGAGTCTGGGTATAAATTCACCTACAATTAGAACGAGATAATCATACTTCACACCGCACCGCACGAGCCCTGCGCCTACTACTGCTTCATTCACAACTGCGTGTGCGCAACTTGAGTTGACAGCTAGCTCTCACTGTGAGTATTCACTCGCTTTGTTTACAATGTCCATTCAACGCACCCCACCTAAGTCGTCGAATCCATCTAGTTTGAATATTGCGCCCGTTTCAAGTTACGGGTCTGACTCCCAATTATATGTATCTGCCTCTCAAAGCACTATGTCTCTCGAAGACTCTGGGAACATTACGCGTAGGCTGAAACGCAAACTTGAGAGAAAATCACTTGATAACAACCCCATCTTAGATCATATTGAAGACATGTTCGCCTCCTATGAAGCACAACAAAATTCAAAATTTGAGAAACTTTTGGAATCAATAGCTTGTATTAAAGAACAAAATACCGAAATACAGAGAAGCATAGATTTTATATCGTTAAAGTATGACGAGGTGCTGGAAAGAATGTCCTACCTGGAAACAATTAATAAGGGCTACGAATCCAAAATTAATTCACTTGAGACAAAAATAGAACTACTTGAACGGAACTCACGTGCATCCACTGTCGAACTCAGAAACATCCCCAAGCTACCATCTGAAAATAAGTTAATTTTGCGTTCAATGGTTAAAAAAGTCGGCGAAATAATAGAACAACCATTATCAGACTCTGATATACAGGATGTTTACCGACTTAAAACCAAAAAAGAGACTAGCAACCATGTAATCGTCAACTTTACAACCACCATATGCAAAGACAGCTTCATTAAACAGTCCAGAAATTATAACAAGACCAACAAAGACAATAAACTGAACACCGGGCATCTTCAGTTTCCTGGACCGACTAAATCAGTTTTTGTTGACGAGTCGCTTACCATGCTGGGAAGGAGACTAGCTTACCTGGCTAGACAACTCGTAAAGGACAACAAATATTACGGAACGTGGACCTCATATGGCAAAGTATTCCTTAAAAAAACTCAAGACTCACCTGCCATCCGCATAGACTGCGAAGAGGACCTGAAAAATCTACATTCCAAATGACTATCACGTGCGGAATTAGTATGTTTACTGCGTTTGTTATTTACTTTCAACTTAGATATTTTTGTTTATTTTATCATAATTATGATATGCATGACTATTACTACATTTTTACACATACAATTAAACACCATTTACATTCACCACACACGACATAACTCAACAAATAACTACTCATTTATTATACATAAATACATGATTTACCATTTCCAACACAGTACCTTATATTACACCACATTATTGTCATCAGACTACACAATAAACATATCATATTATACACATACAACTACTCTTACTCATTCCCTTACAAAAAACATACACCTATTTACTGTATATCTCACAAACTATTGGCAATACTATTCAGGAAATACAATAATATACTGTGCAGTACACATAACATATTATTCATACACAACTACTATTTCAAAAAACATACACCTATTTACGATATTATTATATATCACATTCTATTTACAATACTATACAGTAAATACCATCATTATGTATATGTCATATTATTATTACCTCACAAATCTCACATTTTATAAACAGGCGTCTATAATTAACATAAAAAATGGGCTACCTGCTCATTCTCACTTAAAGAAAATTATATTTAAAAAAATAAAAATATATTCATTTACCTTTTCACATCGACCGGAACATATAAAATCCTTACACACCCCTTTGAACTACTACCCAGGCATACTAGACTACCAGTTTTACAGGCTTATACACAGGACCTTAATTGAACACTTCATTTACAATTCGATACATTAAATAATCTACTTAATGACATTGATCAGATTTCGGTCGCTAACTCGTCCACATGCATTATAGAAGACTGTCCACAATTTTTTAACTCGCACGGAAGATCGGTCTCCGTTATGTGTCAAAATATAAGAAGCATACGTAAGAACTTTGACGACTTTACTGTGCTTCTCGAAAGAAGCCAAAGTACGTGGGATATCATAATTTTAACGGAATGCTGGCTTTTAAAATCACCACCCATACCAACGCTAGAAGGTTATACTGCTACCTCTACATGCAACCATAACTCCCAAAATGAGGGAGTGGTAGTATACCATCGAGCCCAGCATCGGGTTTCTGTGGCAGCAGCTACACTTCAAGATGCTAACTGTGTGTCTCTAATATGGAATAGAGATACGGTGGTGATTGCCATCTACCGTCCCCCGGCTAATCGAAACATTTCTGCATTTCTCGAGTCCTTAAACCAACTTCTTATATCTTATTCAACTTATAAAAATATTATACTTACTGGTGACCTTAATATCGACATCTCGAATAACACGAATGATTCACGGTCAACTGAGTACCTCATCATGCTGGCCTTTCACGGGATGCTTCCAGCACATACAATACCAACACGGCAAAATCGCTCATGCCTTGACCACTTATTCCTTAAATCTAAAAACCAAGCCTTCTGTTACGTTGCGCATACCTCGGTCACTGATCACGATACCATCCTGTTCTTTTTATCAACCAAAAATAATACTAACATCTCTTCTAAAAAAAAAACCATTGAAATTTTTGACTATGACAAAATTGAATCCGACCTGACTAAATTAGATTTTTCCCCATTATATAATTCTTGTGATGTTAACGAAGCTACAAGTTATTTTATTAATTCCATAAATCTAACACTAACTGCTAATAAAATTCTGAAACAAGTGCCAAACCGAAAACGTCTACGTAAACCCTGGATGACACCGGGTCTCCTAAAATGTGCGAGGAACCGAGACAGTCTACATCATAAATTAAAATGCAATCCAAATAATAATATTTTAGTAACTACATACAAGAGATACAGGAACTACTGTACTATGATATTTAAAAAAGCCAAAAAGAATTATGAGACAAATCAATTAAATTCAGCAAAAAATGACAGCAAAAAACTGTGGAAAGCCATCAAAAACATAACATACACAAACAAAATTAAAACACAGGCTAATGAACTAATCTCACCTTCTGAACCCACCAAATCAATCGATTTAGTTAATTCTTATTTCGCTGACGTGGGACGCTCCTTAGCTGAAAAAATAGTACCTACCACTAACACTACAAAATATCACTCACACTCTAACACTTTTGTCATGCTGCAAACGGATGAGACAGAAATAGAACACCTGATAATGGGCCTCAAAAGCGACTGTGCTGTAGGATCAGATAACATCTCTGGTACATTCCTCAAAAGATATAAACATTTATTAATCCATCCAATTACACACATTTGCAACATGGCTTTAAGCAAAGGAGTTTTCCCGGACGTCTATAAATTAGCCATCGTACACCCCATTTACAAGAGCGGGGGCAGAGATCGTGTGAACAACTACAGACCAATTGCTATACTGCCTACACTTTCGAAGCTACTAGAAAGGCTCATTAATAAGAGACTTGTAAAATATCTCGAACAAAATAGCTTACTCTCAACCTCCCAATATGGTTTCCGCGCAGGCATCTCAACGGAAAATGCAGTGCTTGATCTGACTACCAAAATTATATCAAATTTGGACAAAAAAAATAAAGTTGTAGGCATATTTTTAGATCTCGCAAAAGCGTTCGACACGGTTTCTGTCCCACTGTTGTTGGGCAAACTTGAGAGGCTGGGTATAAGGAATGAACAACTTTCCTTACTCTCTAGCTATTTAAAGGATAGACGACAGTGCGTAAAGATTGGTGAGTGGCTGAGTAGTGAGCTTCCCGTGTCTTATGGAGTGCCTCAGGGCAGTATTCTCGGTCCTACACTGTTCCTTATTTATATCGACGACTTATGTCGATTAAATATTAACAACTGCTCTATCTTCACATATGCCGATGATACTGCCTTGATATTTCATGACACCACTTGGGAATCCGTCGTTGCATGTGCTCAGACCGGATTGAACCTGATCACGGACTGGCTCACACAAAACCTACTCACCTTGAACGCCGACAAAACATTTTATATGCATTTTTCACTCACTTCGGCAGGCAAACCCCCCTCATCCATTTCCCCTCTAATTGCCCACTCCTGTAATGTTTGGGTCACCTCATCTTGTAACTGCCCAACTCTCCACAGTACAAATTGCATAAAATACCTTGGCATACAGATTGACGACCGACTCTGCTTCCAACAACACATAGATGTACTTACATCACGCCTAAGAAAGTTGATATTCGTTTTCAAAAATCTACGACATGCTGCTGATGGGGACACTCTCAGACTTGTATACCTGTCACTGGCTCAGTCTCTTGTCCAGTACTGTATTGTAGCATGGGGTGGCACCGCTAAAACCAACCTCATAAAATTAGAACGTGCTCAAAGGGCACTTCTGAAGGTTGGGTGGAAATTGCCCTATCAGTTTCCCACAACAGAACTCCATAAGATCTGTGACGTTCTCTCCGTCCGTAAGCTATTTATTCTGAGAGTAATTCTAACCACTCATGCACAAACTCCATATGATCCCAAGAAACCTAACAATGCCCGCCGGAAACATATTGTTTGTCAAGTAAACTCAACAAACACTAGACTTGCCCAGCGTTTTTTCTTTTTCCTTGGTGGTTACATTTATAATAAGGTAAATAAAACACTCAGTATTCATTCACTAAGTAAATTTAATTGCAAAAAGACGGTTACAAATTGGCTCATGTCCCTCGACTACACTGAAACAGAAAAAATCATAATTACAAATTAAAATATCATACAGCAACAGGCACACACGCACACCCCCTCACATACACCCTCTCTCTCTCTCTCACACACACACACACACACACACACACACACACACACACACACACACACACACACACTCTCACACACACACATACACCCTAACACACACACAATACATGCACATATACCCTCACGCATGCATGCTCCTTTTCTCTTTAATAATTATGTATCCGATCATTCATTATCTCAAAATAACCCATTCACGACACGTTAGCTACTCATTTTTCACTACAATATAAGGAGAGAGCCTGGAGATTCGTCACACAGGTCTTGGAACCTCTTACGGACTCCAGCTCTCACAAGGTTTAGAAACTTATCAATAGCTAAATTTACTTTGTAAAGACTACTGTAACCTTTTGAGAGAAATAAATGAATTTATTATTAAAAAAAAAAAAAAAAAAAAAAAAAAAAAAAAAAAAAAAAAAAATTATCTATATAAGTATGTATTTACAAAAGAAAAATAGTATATGTAGTATATCAGTTATCTGGTTTCCATAGTACAAGCTCTGCTTAGTTTAGGATCAGATGGCCGTGTGTTAATAATGTCCCAGGATATTATTATTAATATTAATAACTATATGTACTTACTTTTCAGAAAGAGCCCCATACCAGTACAAGATAGTTCACCGCTGGTATTCAACCATGCAAGTTAAGAGACCGTTCTACATCAGCAACTCAATAATGTCCATTAGCCTCATTGCACCCGTACTTCTGCTGGATCTTAGTATTAATTACATGCTGATCATAGTCCAGGTAAAGATTGTGTATTAATTATTATTACTAAGCGCCTCCTCTCACAATGAGAAGCCCTAGTGTGGCACACTTCACATGCTCATCATAACAGCTGTAAAAGTCCACTGCTGGACAAAAGTATCCCCAAGAATCAACTTGGGGGGATATGCCATAATGGCCACGCTTGGCAGACGGGTAGGAGATCGCAGTAAGATGGTTATAGTACACAGAAGGAAGCTGCTGCCCATCCTATGGTAGATATACCCTCGGCTCGACTTCTAAGCCTCCACGAAATGAGATGAGATGATGATATTCTGATATTCGCCGTCAATACATAGCAAACATGCTATCTAGAACATTTTAGAGCCGTCGCAGACATGTAGGTTTTCTCCCAATGTTTTCCTTACTGTTTTAAGTACGACGAAAACTTATTTTTTATTTATTAAAGTCAGCCAATAATTGCTACTTTTTTCTTATCACTGATATAAACAAAATTATTTTGATTAAAGGCGTCACAGCATGAATGTTGTCAGTAAAACGGTAACATATAGTAATTTCTAATTGGCGAGCAATTCTTAAAGTGTCCAACGGCCTAAGCACTAGATTATCTCGTATTAGATTCTGGTGAAGATGGTGTAGTTACTAAATAAATGTATATCTACAAACAACATTTTAAATATTTTGTTTTGTTGCAGATGTATCTCGCTTACAAATAAACATTATACACTTTAATTAGAATTCGATGACATGAGTATGGAGTATAAATTAAAATGAAAGAATGTAAATATTAAGACAATACGTCAAAGCGGACTTAAAGAAACAGGAAGAACTGAACACATTAATTTACCAATACGATATAGCAATGGTGAACATAAAAATATTAAACAAAGACTCGGAAATAAAACTTACAAAAAGATACAAGTACAACACGAAGCTCAAGAAGGGCACACAATACAATACTATATATACCAAGAACCAATTATCGTAAAAGGACAATTGCTTATCAAGGAACATATTATTTTGACGCATTGCCTAACCATATCAAAAATGGCAAAACAGCATATAATTACAAAAAAATAATGAAACAATACCATCCAAAGGCACTACCGATCAATAAATACAAAAAGATGTTAAACAAATAAACGTGTAAATGCCTCCTAAAATTTGTTCACTTACATTAGTGGCATCCGACAAAGTGCGGGAGCGCAGCCGCGCCGCGCCGGGTATTATTCACATCCATCAACACTAAGTCATTTTTAGGGTTCCGTACCCAAAGGCTAAAACGGGACCCTATTACTAAGACTTCGCTGTCTATCTATCTGTCTGTCCGTCTGTCACCAGGCTATATCTCATGAACTGTGATAGTTAGACAGTTGAAATTTTCACAGATGATGTATTTCTGTTGCCGCAACAAATACTAAAAGACAAAGGGGGCTCTCATACAACAAACGTGATTTTTTTGCTCATTTTTATAGATCGCACTTGGCCGGTTTTTGGAAATTCTTAATGTTATTTTTATCAAATTAATTAATCTATACTAAGCGTAACGTGGACCTTATTTTAATATGATATATTTATCGTTTAACTGTGTCTTGTCTTGGTTGTAGGGTGTACTAGCGTACAGCACTTCGAACCTTCAGGATCTTTTGTACTAAAGATCGTTAAACAATGTATCTGTTCAACTGTGTAACTTTGAGAAATAAACAAACTCCAACCGTTAATTTTTGTTGTTTCCTGTGGATCCCGGCCCAGATAAAAAAATAAAAAAGGTTTTTATTCACGTAGACTTTAAAAAAGCGCTTGTAAATAGTCAGAACATGTTTGTAGTATTATAGTTATATACATTATTATTTCTAGTAACATAGATATTTAGGTACACATTGTATTGATAGTATTAAAACATTAATAAAATTAAAAATAACAGCAATGATATTTGGCTAGCTCGTATCAAGTTATTGTCAAGAGATTATGTTTCAGTTTAATTATCTAGTTTAAGTCTAATATTTGTAATACATATTGGCAATGGTTCTGTCTATATTAAGGTGATATTATTATGACGGACCTTATGTTAATAACGACGGTCGCGCTTTAATGCTACCACCGGATCCAATGCGCCCCCCAACTGAGAAGACCCAGCGAAACAAACTCAGCGAGTGTCTCTACTACCGGTTTCAACACGGCCCAGTTGAGACGCTCCGGCGAAACATACTCAATGGGGCATATACACGAGATTTGGTCCACTTACTGTAATTATTTAGCAGGCAAACACAATATATGCTCGTACGGTTGTCTGATTAATTATTTATTTTAGGTTTAATAACAGGACCACCCCATATCTTTCCTTCAGTGTTTTGTCCAATGCGTCTAAGGGATACAGCAGGTGCTCGGGCAGCAGCGGCACCTGTATACTTGCTACCAACTAACTGCGGTCGCCAACTCGCATGCCCAGCGCGATGCTCCTGATGCAACCTCCTCCAAATGGCGATTTTGTGGAAACCTTTGGAGGAAGCCTGTGTCCAGTAGTGGAAGATTTTAAAAAGGTATGTTTTTGTTTTTATAAAAATAAATATATTAGAATAGAATAGAATAGAATTTTATTGAGAATAAAAACATGTTACATAAAATATAAACCCACCAAACTGCATAGCAGTTTGTCGGCGGGATTAGCGCTCGTTAACACAATGACAATAATTATATCTATAAATACAATTACTAAAATAAAAAAGTAAAAACTAACACTAACTAAAACTAATAAAAACTAATACAACAATTTTAAGCGGAATTTAAGTAGTCACTGAGTAATATATTTTTAAGTTTATATCTAACTGCTTGTTTTTTTACTTTATTAACATTCGATCTTAACCAGGCATATTTATTAAATAATTTTGGGGTCAGATATTTGGTAGTTCTCTGACCATAACAATTTCTTACCGAGGGTATTACAAATTTCTGTTGTCTTTTAATACCCAAGAGTTTGAATAAATTTCATTACTTGGTTTTATCTAAACTTTTAGAATTCAACTAAATTACCAAGCTGAAGTGTTAGTGGGCAGGGCAAATATCTCATATAAACGAAGGCCCGTGGGGCAGAAAGGGTCTCGAGTGACGACCAAGAACCGGAAGGCGCACCTTTGGCAGGCTCGCTGCAAGGCAGACCAATGACCTATTTAGGCGCCAGCTCCGCGACGACCTGCTGCTGCGGGTCCGCCGAGCTGTCGACACTGAGGACGTGTTTCTAGAGAACAAAGCCGATGGATAGCACCTACATCTTCAAAAATCGTGTTAGCAAGGGAATCCTTAAATTGATGTGCCTGTGTTCGCAGTTTAACGTAGAGCGGCTACCCCGGATTGGTAGAGGGTTCTTGTTCGAGATCCTCTGGATTTATATAAATTAATAGTGTTCCATTTTTAAGTATTAAGTTTTTTATTCTAAATTGGCGTTACAGTTTTCCCACGCACAATTATGCCAATATCAATATATGTTAACCTTAACCGGACGTAACGTATGTTCAAAATTCATTTATTGTAGCTCTTATAACAACGCAATAGAGTTTAAAATGAAATGGTAAATATCTTACCATTGTGTCCGATTAAACGTAAAATGTAGAAAAAGTAAATGTGGACCGAACTAATCAGCATAACTGAGCGTAGTTTTTAATATTATAAATAGCTGTCATGCTAGCGTTTGAATACAAACAATCCACCACTGAATACGAAATATCCATTTGAAAACGTGCTGAAATACCTCGACCAAATTGCTAGTTACAGGACTGACATATAATTACCCAGGGTTAATAAGTTTTTGTAGTGTAATCTTGCCCTAGGGCACTTCCCAATTAGTTCCAAGAAACGAATGTCCTTTGCGTGTTTTAGTTAATAATATCCATAGTTAGAGGGCACTACTAAATATTTATTGGTTGACGTTATAATAATGTCTTCATGGTCAAACTTCGGCAACGGTGGACAGTCTCTATGGAGATTAGCCAACTGCGTGGGATATATTATACTGCTCAAGTGTGTGCGCAAACACAGGAGCTCTTGTTATTCCATCACTCTCATAATCTAATACAATGAGCGACTTGATCGGAAACCGGTCAGGTACAGGAACAACGGCTTTACATGTTCTCCGAGGCACCGGCATATAAAACCAGCAACTTCCAGACTCCGAGCTGTTCCTTAAGGATTCTTTTATGTGTGAATCCCAAAATAACTTTTTTAGCTCAACCCGGCACTTGAACTCAGTACCACATTATGAGCAGTTGAATAATATGCTGCTGAATCAACGTAGTAAGCAACGTCTGTTATTACCAAATTGCGGATACATCGGCCAATGTCAATGGGACTTTCCATATAACTCGTTGGTCTAGCAGTAGCGTGTTCACCCGCAGATAACGAGGTCCTGGGTTCAAATCCCGGGTCGGCCACAAAGGTGATTTTGAGACTTCTGTAAAAAGAAAAATATCTCAGCATCATCCCAAAGTCTGGGAGCTGGCGGTATTAACCCCCGTGCCTCGGAGAGCACGTAAAGCCTACGGTCCTGGACTTGACCGCTTTCCGGTCGTGTCGCCTAGGCGTCCCATCGGATCATGAGAGTAATAGAATAGAAAGTGCTCCTGTGTTTGCGCACACACTTGAACACTATAATATGTTCCGCGCAGATGGCTAATCTCTGTTGAGACTGGCCGCCGTGGCCGTAATTCGGTTAGGAGGACAACACAACAACCAATGTCTTCATTCTGAAGGGACTTTTTTCTGTGACCGTGATCACTATAAATTGGTTTATGGTGGTCTGATCCTTACCTAGGCAAGGTAAGGATCAGACAAAAGGTCGTGGGTTCAATCCTCGCACAAGACAAACCCACAACCAAAGATTTTTCCTTATCCAAAATCCTAATTACCTCAGTAGAAAGACACCCTTAAAATTTAACGCTGTAACTGAAATTCAGACAAAGCCACTTCAAGTCATTTCATATCTTTCTTTACAAGAAAAATGGTAAATATTTACAGATGGGCATAATAAAATAAGGTACATACATGTTTCGTCAGTTAGGCATGCAAATATGAAAATTTGTTCTCCTGAGGATTAAAGTTACAAATTAATTTACATAAATGTTAAACTTATATAATGTTAAATTTCCGTAATCATATTAATAGCAATAATACAAAATCAAATGTCAAAATGTATAAACATAATTCATCCAATAATAATGTCAATTCTTGATTCATTTAATTTACATATTGTCATTGAACTTACAATCTAAATACTCTTCGACGCTATAAAACCTATATTGTAACAAGAACTTGAACAATCTACATTTAAATACGTTTGGAGACGTTGACTTTGTTATCCAATACATTTGTAATTTTACCATACCATTTAATGGCCATCTATTATTGACATATTACAAACCAAATAACGTTTCTAAACAGTCATTTCCAAACATAATTTTTGAAAAGATCGCAAATCACCATGATGCGGAACGTAAAACAAACTTTGGTATAATTCGTAAACGAATTAACTTTAATCAACCAAAAGTTCGGTCGTCAATCAAAACTAAATCAAAGTATTGACTTGTTAAAATCAATCACTTTATTGCTTCACTCATAAATATCGAAGCTAGAGCATTTACAAGTAATCTTTATTATTCCATCATTATACTGTATTCATACTGTGACGGCGACAAATATCAGAATCAGAATATCATCACCCCATCTCATCCCGTGGGGGGCGTAGAAGTTGACCCGAGGGAATATCTACCAGAGGACGGGCAGCAGCGTCTCTCTAAGTACTATGACCATCTTACTGCGATCGTCAACCCGCCTGCCAAGCGTGGCGATTATGGCATATCCCCCCAAGACGATTCTTGAGAGAGGCTTGTCCAGCAGTGGACTTATTTAGCTGTAATGATAATGATGATGATGATACAAGCAGTGTGGTTTCCGGCCTAGTAAGAATAGCAGGGCCACCCCAAACCATCCCGTAGGTGGGACTAAGGGATACCAAGTTGTCGGGCAGCAGCGCCACCTGTGTACTACCTACCAGCTAACTGCGATCTTCAACTACAGCAAACCCCTCCAAATGGTAACGCTGTAGAAACCTTTGGAGGAGGCCTATGTCCAGCAGTGGACGATATCAGGCTTATGATGTAAACAATAATGCTCTGGGCCGTGTGGCTAATGGCAAAGAATATCTCCTACCCTATCTCATCCCGTGGGGGGGCGTAAAATTAGACCTGAGGGAATACCTACTAGAAAACAGGCAGCTGCATCTCTGTAAACTATGACCGTCATACCGTCTGCCAAGCGTGGCTATATCCTTGATCCCGAGGCTCTTGTCCACCTGTGGACATTATTCGGCTGTTATAATTATGACTCCACAGCTCCGGAACGAATTTCCCTCACAGGTGAATAAGCCCGCATAATTGCCAAGTCTCCGGCAGGGTGATTACTGACGTGAACGTTAATATGTGCAGTCGCACATCTGATGGAGAACTGAGGAGAGAACTTCATGTATAAAAATGCAAACAAAGGGTCGTGGAGGGCGTTGGAAGTTGTGGTGCATTCATTCATTTCCTGCACAAAGGCGGCGATTGAACTTTCCAGTGTTACGCCTCGTGACTCAGAAAATACCTAAGTCCGTCGGTCTGGCTACGTCTGATTTCCCTCCGGTCAACAGGCCATGCTCTGATTGATTGATAAGTGAGAAAATTGTTGTTATTTGTTAGAGTAAACATAAAAATAATTGCGTTTTTTGAATTGAATGAGACTTTTGAAGTAAAACTTCTTTATGTACGCTTGACTTGGGGAGTAAGCTGGTGGATGCGTGAGCGTTACGAAAAGTGTCATCGAGCGAGGCAAACGGAAGTTGAGAGGGAGATATAGCTTAGAAAAAGTAGGAAGTTACGTTTCGTATATTACTGTAGGGGCAAGAGAGAGAGGCGCGAGAACACATTTTCTTTATTTGTTTCATTGCCAGTTACGTTTGAAGTTTTACTTCAGTGATATATTATATTTTTTATAAAATCATACTGTTTATATTTTGTTTCTAATAACGGTTCTAAATAAACAACAACTTAAAATATTGCAAGGCTAACTGCAATATTGCAGTTAATACCTGGACTATATACTATACCAAAGTGGAGCTACTTTCCCAGTTGAGCTGATGGTAGCAAGACTAATTGCAATATTGCAATTAGCTTACAAAATATAATACATGTTATATTTTGTAAGGTTAAATAAATATAGTAATAAATTATATAGCTTAGCCTGGTTAATTGTTAACCATTACGCCGTACATGAAGTCTGGGTAAATATTTAACATATTATTTTAATCATGTTATAAAAGCATTATTAACTTTAATAATGATTACTTAGAAGTGTTTGCTCATTCATTCATTAATTTAGCTCGCCTATATACATGTCTTTTATCTTTGTGGCATTGAACTTAAATATTTGTTTTTGTGTGCAATAAAGAATAGATTTAGTTATTAAACTTATTTAGTTTTATAGAAGACTAAATTGTTTGCCTTTATAACTTATGTGGATTTGTACAAACTACATACGTTTATATTAAATACTAGTTGTGCCCCGCAGTTTTACCCGCGTTAAACTTTATAACCTATGTGTTAATCCAGGGCGTCAACTAACTCCATACCAAATTTTATTAAAATCGTTCCAGCCATTTAGACGTGAAGAAGTAAGAAACTTACACACTCACAAACTTTCGCCTTTATAATATTAGTGTGATTATGTATTATGGAGACAACAAAAAATGCGTACTATGCTAAAATATTACATGTATCTACAAAAATGATCAGCATTATCATCATCATCATTTTGACGGTCACCGTAGCCTAGTTGGTAGTGCTCCTGCCTACGAAGCACGTGGTCCTGGGTTCGAATCCCGGTGAGTGCAAATATTTGTGTGATGAGCACGAATATTTGTTTCTGAGTCATGGATGTTTTCTATGTATATAAGTATGTATATCGTCGCCTGGTACCCATAGTACAAGCTTTGCTTAGTTTGGGGCTAGGATGATCTGTGTGACATAGTCCCAGATATTATTATTATTATCTCACATGTTTATTACCAATATTATTTACATGATATCATACAAGGGTATTTTAACACAAATACAACTTATACAATATTTGGGCTACATGGAGAGAAATTTCCTCCTAAAATCCTGGCATTCGCCAGCAGAACCGCCTTCTGCATGTAACTCTCCAGCCAGATATCAAGCCCTAAACTTGCAAGGTTGATTTTCAGGGATTTAGGAATAACTCCATTTGTGGATATAACAATAGG
Organism: Pseudoips prasinana; assembly: GCA_951640165.1. Taxonomy (NCBI): domain Eukaryota; kingdom Metazoa; phylum Arthropoda; class Insecta; order Lepidoptera; family Nolidae; genus Pseudoips; species Pseudoips prasinana. Next base: position 32,428,369 of record OX621252.1, read on the forward strand.
TATGATCGCAGGTCTTTCGGTTCTCCAAATTTGCGCATATTCAAAACTCAGATCATGGTATTTTGATTTTTTTTCTTTTTCTGCGTTTGATATGTTTTCATCATACGGTATTGTTATATCCACAAAGGATGTCTTTTTCGTTTGTTTGTCAATGACGACAATATCGGGTCAGTTATTATTATTATTATCATCATCATCATTACAACTGAAAGAAGTCCATTGCTGGACAACCTATGATCCGTGATATTTTATGTCGTAACCGCCACGCTTGTCAGAGTTAGCGATCGCAATAAGATAGTCTTACTAGTTAGAAGGAAACTGCTTCCCGTCTACTAGTCTTTTTCCCTTCCTTCTACGCCCCCACGGGATGTGATGGGATGATCATATTCTGATGTTCGCCGCGCTCACCAAACACACATGATGGATATAATAAAGAAACTATATTCAATTGTGAATGTTAAATTGGTGGACCATATTGCTAGTTAAATATCAGCTGAAAACTGGGTTGGCAAAAAATAGAAAAGTTAACTTGACTTATCTATGAGAGCTTTCTCATGAACTACCGTCAATTAAAATAAATAACAAAAATTATACAATTGCTAAGACCCACCTGTTTTGCCAATGAAATGTCCTCATGCTTGATATCCCAAAGATATAAGCTATACATAACTAATTGGTCCATTACCTAGATATATGCTTGTTTTAAACCTGAGCTCTTAATAACTTGCCTGCTCAGACTTTTCACTCACTCCAAGCAATATATACTTTTAAATAGTGCTTGACATTAACTGGCTGATTCATTTCGCGAATTTACGTCTACTCAAAACAAACTACACACGTTTTAAAACTTAAATAAAGCAAATTATCATCCTCAACGTCTTCTTTAAAAATATATACCTGCATATAATAATAATAATAATCTTTATTTTAGACATAAACATCCATAATATGACATGAATTTAACATAGTTTATAAATGTATTCTATATAATTACAATATGACCTGAGTTTAATTTTTTTAATAATTGTAGTAAAAATAAATAAATTAATAATATAAAAATAACGTGAAATGTCAATGTAATCAAATTTATATAAAAATCAAATAAACAATAAATACAATCAAATAAAAACATAATAAATCAAATAAAAATATATATTATTCGCCACAATAAATAAATCAACTCACGTGCGCACTAAATCGTTACACCAAAATACAAAAATAATAGAAACTAAATAATCTTAAAAATTCTTTTTTATAAGAGTCACATTCGAGAGTTTTAAGATCATCGGAAGATCATAATTTAAAAATGCCAGCGCATTCCACAACTTTCCTTGATAAATCCTTCGCTGGTCAGAGTGTTCGTTTGTGGAATGCACTGCCAATAACAGTGCGCCAATCACAAAGTTTACACAAGTTCCAGCAAAGTGTAAAGGATTACCTATCAATATAGGATACATTGATGGAACAAGTAGGTAATATTGTAATATGTAAGTTTCTATCTATTATAGGTATGTACGAGTATGTATATAGTTAGGCTCTTGTACTGATACCAATGGGTACAGTTAACAAAGTATATGTACACCGACAACTGCCCTCTTAAATAATCCCTATTATTGTCCATTCTTTCGTTGTCTGGAAGGGATCACATGTTAGTGATAAGACCGCCAACTGTATATTTTTTATATGCTCGTGTACTGTATGATTTGAATATTGGTGTACAATAAAAAGTTAATCTACATACATACATACATAGACTCACGCCTGTTTCCCAGAGGGGTAGGCAGAGACAACGGATTTCCATTTGCCACGTTCTTTGCATACTTCTTTTGCCTCGATTACTGTCATTATATTCTTCATACATGCTCGCCGGTTTAGGGTACTTCTGACCTGCCCTTTCTTGAGAACATCTCCAATTTGGTCAGAGAATGTTCGACGTGGTCTTCCCCTTCCGGTTGTCCCATTCACACAGGCCAGGTATACTTCTTTTGTCAATCTTCTTTCATACATCCTTTCTAAATGGCCAAACCATCTCAGCATGCCTTTTTCAATCTTTGTGACTACATCCTCTTTCACACCACAACCCTCTCTTACATCAGTATTTCGAATTCTGTCTCTCAAAGTCACTCCACACATACTTCTCAGAGCTCTCATTTCCACTGCATTTATTTTACTTTCATTCTTTTTCTGCCATACCCAACTTTCACTTCCATACATTAAAGTTGGCACTAACACTCCATCGTGCACGGCTAATCGAGCCTTCTTTGATACTTGCCGGCTACTCATAAAGGCGTGTAGTGCCCCATTCACTCTGTTCCCCGCATTTACTCTTCTAACAATATCTTTTTCATATTTCCCATCTCTCGTAAACAAAGTTCCCAAATATACAAACTTATTCACCTGTTCGGCTCTCTCTCCTCCAATCACAATATCACACGCTGTCGTGTATTCATCCCTCTCAAATACCATTACTTTCGTCTTACCTACATTCATTTTCATCCCTTTCCTTTCAAAAGATTCATGCATACTTGTTACCATCACCTGCAACTCGTCCGTCGATGATGCAAGTAAAACTTGATCATCAGCGTAAAGCAGACATTTGATGAGTAACTCATTCATCCTTACACCGCATTCACTTTCTTTCAAATCTTTTAAACAGCTATCCATGAATAGGTTAAACAACCACGGTGACGCTACACATCCCTGTCTAACACCCTTTTGGATGATAAACCACTCGGTGTATGACCCGTTAATCCTCACGCAAGCTATGGAATCCATATAAAGAGATTTCAGTGCTTGAACAAGGTTGTCGTTCAACCCATACATGGACAGTACCGACCGTAGTTCACTCCTCAACACTCTATCGTAGGTCTTTTCTAAGTTTACGAAGGCACAGTAAACCTTTTGGTTTTTGCCCAAAAACTTCTCTACTATGCTTCGCAGAGAAAAGACCTGATCCGTGCATCCCATGCCTTTCCGAAAACCCGCCTGTGCATCCCATATTTTCGCATCGGTTTCTTTCACAACTCTTTCAACCAATACTTTTGCATACAACTTACCAACGACGCTGCCCCTATAGTTTTTACAGTCTTGCCGAGAGCCTTTCCCTTTGTAAAGAGGTACGATGACAGCCTTGCACCAATCACTTGGCACTTGGCCGGTGGTATAGCATAAATTGAAAAGGCTGCACAGCTGACTCGCTATGACGCCATGTCCAGCCTTCAGCATCTCGGAAGTTATCCTGTCATACCCTGGTGACTTACCTGATTTCATACCCTTAATAGCTTTCACAATCTCATCCATACCAATGTCATCTTTACATTTGTTCTTTTGCCTCCTTCCCCTTTATGCCTCTTACTGATATAACGGATTTCAAGAAAAACTTAATGTTCGTCTGAAAATCCTTAGACAACCTTCTATCAAAATTATCCTTTTGTTCATTTTTCTTTTCGTTCACCACATCCTTTACAATTCCTTTCATTTTCCTATAATCATTCCAGGCCCTTTCTACATCCTCATTCGTCGCCTTATGCAGTCGTTCGTTTGCTCTGGTGGCTAGCCAGTCTAACCACGCTTTCTTCTTTTCACATACAACTTTTTGTACACTTTTATCCCACCAAATATTCTTCATCTTTCTTCCTCTTCTTCTCTTTGTTACACCACATACTTCACCAGCTACACTCACCACACCTTCTTTGACTACCTTCCATAGCTCTTCTACTTCTCTTATGTCTTCAGATCCCTCAAACTTCTCAACCAACTTACTTTTGTACTCATCTGCCACTTCTTCCTCTTGCAGTTGCTCTACTTTTATTCTCTCTAGTACACTTTTAGTCTCAGGGATTCGGTGGCGCCATCCTTTGAATAGACCACTTATTCGGCTCATTACCAGAAAGTGGTCTGTATGGATTGCGGTCCCACGATAGACTCTTGTGTCTAGAACATTCTTTCTCAGTCTTTCATCTACAATCACGAAGTCAATCATACTCTTTCTCACATTTTTCCTCTCTCGTGTAAACGTATGGATTCTTTTATGTTCAAACATAGTATTTGTAACACAAAGACCCCATTCCAAACATATCTCAAGCAGACTGTACCCATTCTCATTCTCACTCTCGTCACCGAATTGACTTAGTACTCTTTCAAAACCATCACGTTTTACCCCAACCCATCCATTAAAATCACCTAACATTATTACTCTTTCATTATACTGACTTAACCGCAACACATCTCTCAGGGTCTCCCAGAATGCCTTTCTTTCCTCAAAAGTTAAAGTTAATCTATCTATCTAAAACGTCCTACATTATGCCTTGTACCTTGTACGTTGTTGCCACTCTTCCCCTTCTTCTTAAGGGATGGACCTTCCACAGCTGCGATACTACAACACACCGACAAACATAAATATACACAGACACAATCAGTCTTCAAAATAAACCCATTTTTGGAGGGTGTAAAACAATTTATCACCGATTACAACCCCATCGTAATCCTCTCAGCACAGGTCTCCACATCTGATCCACCCTTCAACTTAGCTCAGTCTTTTAATTTGTTCATGCATCGCCCAACTCGACATGACAAATGGACGAACCTGTGACGTCACACAGCCATAATATATTATCACGAATGAAGAATAATGCTGAAGGGTAAGCCTTTAATGTCGTCAGCTGAGGCTGAAAGCAATGGGGTCTTGTAAAAACGTTATAAAAAGCGGCTTTTTTGTTCTCAGTGAGGTTAATGCGAGTCTTTCGGAGTTATATAGTAAATAGGATAACATGGTTCGAATCTAATATCATTTGTCTGTATGTGTGGCGCAATGGAATAGAAACAACTAAATATTTTCCAATTGACTGCTTTGTTACTCTAGTAGTAGCGTATTTAGTTGAATGGATTGTCTAGTGGTACTGGTCTAGTGTTCAGCCCGAGATAATGAGGTCCTAGGTTCAAATCCCGAGTCGGGCCATAAACCGATTTTGGGTTCTTTCTGTAAAGAAAATTTCTCGGTATCAGGTTGAAGTCTGGCATTTGGCAGTATTATTCCCCTATAGCTGACCTCTTTCCGCTCGTGCCGCTAGTTTGCGGTAGAGCTGCGGTTGCACACGCTACCTTTACTAATATATTCACATAGATCGGAATTTATAAAATTGATACATGAGGATTCATTAAACAATTATATACAATTAAATTCATAAATCAGAAAAAATATTTAACTAATGAAATAAATATACTTTCTATTCTATTATTTTTATTTTCGATTCAACACTATTCGAATAACACCATGCCATATCAGTTATGCAACTCCATACTCCCCCGGCACCGCAATGACTCACCGCAATCACGTAAAACAAACACGTTAAAATATTGTCTATAACGTCCTCAGAGCAACAGTCGTTAATTTTATCATAAATAGTCCCTAGATGACAATTTGTTGGGCAAATAATTTGATTATATTTATTATATTATACGATAAAGTGGTATTAGTTTATAACTGTTGATTAGAATTATTAGTTTTGGTATACGATTGGCCTTCATTTATCACCAGTTTAAAAAAAGAGGAGATTGTCAATGCTTTTGCTTTTTGACAGCACGTTTGGTGCAGCGGTTAAGACTGTCGCCGTATTATATATATTGAATTACTGTTTTGGTGAAAATTTGATACCGGCCATACGATTCGATCACCATCATCAGCCTGATATCGTCCACGGCTGGACATAGACTTCCCCCAAAGGTTTAAACCCGTGAGGACTCGCGCTATGAGCGTTTCCCTCACGCTGAATTTAAAACTCGTGCCATTTATGTAAAGATGTGCAATAAATGCCTCTCTTGCCTAATAGCTGAGTTTTATAGGCCCTTCAACCCACGCAGTTTTTTCGTCTTAGGGTGTACCAATCGCTCAGGAGAGGTGGTCCGTTCAGCTGGGTAACGTTATCCGGCATTTCACTCATCGCGCGAGTGACTTTAAATAAATAATTGAATAAGTAATTTTAAATAAAGGACCAACAAAAAAATTATATGTACGTTATGTATACATTTTTTGTTAGTCCTTTATTTAAAAATAGTATCATATAATAAAAAAATAAATATTGTTAAATAAGTGTCAAGAATGAGTATATTCCAGTGTATATATTAATAATTTAGATGGATAGAAAAGAACAACAAAATATGTTAGCGTGGCTAAAAGAAGATGATTCCGAAGACATCGAAGAACAGCTTTTTAAGGCTGATTTGATTCATTTAGTTCCTATATTTCTTACTAAAATATTACTGCAAAATAATATATTATAAATAAATATTTGAACATGAGTGTTTTATTATATATTAGTAATAATATAGATAAATATACTTTATGGAATATACTCTTTGTCAATTTATAAACCTGAGCGAAATGATCTATACGCGAGTGCTTGTGTGAGTTTTAGAGGCGCGAGTTCTCCCGGGTTAATAATGTTGACTGGATCTGCCGTCATCACCGCGCTTGGCATGCGACTGGCGCTGCTGCCTGACTACCTGGTGTATCCCTTAGTTCTACGACACCAACAGGATGTCGTATGGGGTGGCCCTGTTATTCTTCCTGAGCCGGAAACCTCACGGCCGGTACGATTCAATAGTTATGGGCTTAGATTAACGCCTTACATCACACTAATATTATAAAGGCGAAAGTATGTGAGTGTGTGATTTAGTGTTCAGACATAGCTGTTTAGGCCCTAACGGGTGTTCTCAATAAAAACAGTGGACTGTATAAAATAGGTATATTGATAATAGTAGGTCAAGTTTACAACAATAAGACGTGCCCGTTCCCTGGCTCGCGTGGAAGGCAAGTAAGTCCAGCGGAGACCAAAGCTGGCGCAACGTGAGGGCTAGTGCGGGGGCGGGTGCGGGGGCGGGCGCGGGGACGCAGATCACGGCCCCACCATTCCGCACTGCTACAGGTAGCTTAGGCGACGACATAGCCTTAAATGATTGACACTAATTGAAATTTGTAAATTTTTTTAATTGTTAATTATTCATAAAAGTTCACAAGCAAACGTGTCTCATCACACATCATACTAATATTATAAAGACAAAAGTTTGTGAGTGTGTGACTGTGAGTATGTTTGTTACTTCTTCACGTCTAAACGGCTGGAGCGATTTCAATAAAATTTGGTATGGAGTTACTTGACACCCTAGATTAACACATAGGCTATATTTTATAAAGTTTAACTCAGGTAAAACCGCGGGGCATAGCTAGTTGAACATAATGCTTTAAAAACTTAAGAGTCGGTGTCATGATTTTAAAACAGGTTTTATCAATATTCTTTTCTAACGCTCTTGAGGGGATTTATATTCTTTCCTGATTCGAATTATGTCACAGAAAGGAGATTATTTTTCTCCTGCTTCCTTTTACCTTGTATTGTGTCACATATTTTTTAAGTGTTTTTGGTTAAGCTTTTGTCGGAAGAATCAAGAATCCAAAGCTATTTATTATTGTGAGGTTATTTTTAGTCAAATTCATGGTACTCATAATTTACAAGGAGCATTAAAAAAATTATGTACTGGCCATTCTCATTGGCAATATTTAAGACGAAAGTTATATTTGAAAATGGAACTCTCTGATTTAAAAATATAGCTTGTTCTATGTATTTGTCAATTGTTTTCACATTTTGGTGTCATTTTAAATATTGAATATTTCAAGCATATTATGTTTGCTTGCGTCAATGATATTATATATAAAAAGAGGCATATTTGTTACTAGCGCGCGCAAAGTTAAGACTCAAAAACGTCTCAATTGGGACGTTTAGCGCTGAGCAGGGAGACGAGCTCAACATTAGAAGCGCAATTGTTTAGTAAGTAAGTAAGTAAACATTTATTTGCATAAACATGTGTACACATACAAAAACTATTATTGCATGCAAGATGTAGTAGACATATATTATGTTCGGGCATGTTTTCTATACAATAGCGTGCGAATGTTTTATAATAATAAATCTAAAAGTTTTCAATTTAAGAACTATTATTAAAAACAGTCCATACTAAAATGCAATTCTGAAAAAATCATTTTAATAATACATACATCATAAAATTAAAATAATATGTTAAAAATAAAATAACAAATATAATTAATGTCAAAAAATTATAAAAAGTTTAAATGTCGGTTAGAACTTTTCAACTAGAAAATCTGATATATTGTAGTAGGCTTTTTCGACTAAATGTGATTTAACTTTTCGTTTAAATAAAGTAATTGTGAGGTCTTTCCAATCTTCTGGTATTTTATTAAATATGACTGGAGCCATGCAAAGAACACTTTGACGCATAAGTGCAGACCTAGCTGCGTTCACACATAACTTATACATACTTAACTTAATACATTTAAATGATATCTATCTCTTTTATTTACATGCCTAGGTATCCTATCTTTTGTACTATTCATCTAGCAACTTATCGACATATTGCACTAAGGTATGTATATACCAGCGCGACCATATTTTAAATATCGGTTACTATGAACGTAACGTGTCTTGTCTATTCTATACATATAATAAAATCGTAGGAAAGTCAAAACCGTACATTGAATATTTTTTTTAAAGAATACTTGGGGCGTGATCTTCAAACGACATCGAAGCCAAAAATATAGCTTTTAGAATTTTTGTCTGTGTGTCTGTTTGTCTGTATGTATGTCCGGGCTAAAGTGAAAAAGTACTGCATGGGTTTACTTCAAATTTTGCATGAATATTACGAAGAGGTCAGGTCAACATATAGGCTACATATTATCACGCTATCACCTACGGGGGAGGCGCTGTGATAATTCATAAAATTTAATGCGGGTAAAACCGCGGGGCACAGCTAGTATACAATATCATTGGCTTGCATGCCAGTACAACACAAGCCAAATTTAATTGAAAATGCTATAAGTAAATCTCTTTATGAGTATCTATCCTTGACCCCAGTAAAATGGAGCGATAGGAAGTTACTCGTTAGCTCAGCCCTGGGGCGACAGCCTCTGAAAATTAACCCTTGATTGCTTTAGAAGAAAAACTACCGAAAGAATAGCGACGGTGCGGCTTTATATTACGGTAAAAAGTTGAATAATTGTTTTGTTTCAATGTTTTTAATGATAAGTGACAGTTGTTACATTATTATAGTACAGACACCAGCACATCCAGCTACCTCAATCTGTCAAACTTCTTTTTTTTTTCTCAACTTTATCACAAAAGCATAAGGTTCACTTTCAATTGGGAAAATTTGACAGATTGGAGTAGCTTGATGTGCTGGAACATGGAATAATAATAGCCTATGTACTTTCATTAAAAGACTTTCGTTATAGAATAACGATAGATTTTTTCTTCATCATTATCATCATATCCGCAGAGGCGCTCATAGCCTGATGCTTCCACCGTCCGTTAAGCAACTAAGCTCGCGGTCAGTCAATAAATGAGTAACCGCCAAACTGGATTAGTTCCTGAGCATCTCCGTATTTCGGAGGTCACGTTAAATTGTCGATGCCGGCTGTAGCCATTAGGCAACAGTCGTTAAGCCAATACAGAGGCCTAATGGGCGGCTTGAACATCTCTGACACTAGGGTAACTACTGCCCACACGATAAGTAATTAAACAAGTAAGTACTGCATAGTATAGCATACTGCATAGGAGAATGATGTCTTAAAAAATAAGTCTTATAAGCCTTATTCGAATAACGAACGATATTTTTTTTTCATCATCATCATGTCAATCAAATGATATCCACTGCTGGACAAAGATCTTTCAAAAGATTTCGACACTGGAGTGGCCTCTATCATTTGAAGCGATATACCATCAATCGTCACACTTGGCAGAAGCGTTTGTGATCGCAGTATGATGGTCATAGTACAGACGCCTGTACATCCAGCTACTCCAACCTGTCAAATTTCTTTAATAGATTTTCAACTTTATCACATAAGCATAAGGTTCACTTTCAATTGGGGAATTTTGACAGATTGGGATAGGTTGATGTGCTGGCGAGAGACGTTGCTGCCCGTTCTTCGGGAGATATTCCCTCGGGATGATTTCTATGGTCCCCACGGAATGAGACGGGGTGGTGATATTCTTTGCCGTCAAATAGCTCATGTAAAAGAATATCACTTTGAGTTTATTTATTGAAATACTAGCTGTGCCCCGCGGTTTAACCCGCGTTATATTTTATAAATTACCACAGCTCCTCCCCTGTAGGTGGTAGCGTGATAATATGTAGCTTATATGTTGACCCGACCTCTTAGTAATATTCATGCAAAATTTGAAGTTAATCCATGCAGTACTTTTTGAGTTTAGCCCGGACATACATACAGACAAACAGACATACAGACAAAAATTCTAAAAACTATATTTTTGGCTTCGATATCGATTGCAGATCACACACCAAGTATTATTTTTAATAAGTAAATATTCAATGTACAGTTTTGACTTTCCTACGATTTTATTATATGTAGATATAGATTAATTAAATATTGATTAATATTATTTCATAACAGGCTAAATATTACGAAAAATTCAATCAAATCAGAGAAAAACTCAAACTCAATATACAAAGGCCTGCAGGGTGTGAAAAGATCATGGGGTATGTAAAATATAAATATAGGCTGCAATTATATGTTATTAGGCAAAAATAAACGTTGTAATATTTGCCCATTTTTATTTGCGTCAATGTTTTTGTTTGCGAAACACGATAGAATAATTGTTGTGTGTATCCGCACGCAGTCAACACGCCTTTAGCGACCTCTGGCGATCTGTTATTATTGTTAAGTTTGTCTCTTAAAATAAAATGAAATAAAATAAAAAAAGGTTTTTATTCACGTAGACTTTAAAAAAGCGCTTTGTATTTACAAAGCGCTTTTACCATTTAGTCAGAACATGTTTGTAGTAATATAAAATTAATTAATCAATTTATAATTATTTATAGGTACGTATAGATATTAAGGTACACGGAATATATGAAAAATAAATACAAAAAGATTTATTTTATCATAGTAATGATATTTAGCTAGCTTATATTAAGTTATTGTCAAGGAGATCATGTATAGGTTTAATTATCGAAGTTTTAAATTATAGCTATATATTTACTACACATTGTCTGAATGGTTCTGTCTATGGTACGAATTAAATATTTTTAATATGGCGGACCTTGTGTTTATAACGACGGTCGCGCTTTTATGCTACCTCTCTCTGTACCTCTTTATGTTAATGTGTGATCTCCATCTTATCGTCTGTCAACCTTACCCGTATTTTATATAAATATATAATGAATTAATTATTTTCATAATTTTTTCACGATCACTTTGGCTTAATTATCTGTCCCTGATAATAATTGACACTGTTTTTGTTCCAGGCTATAAGTGTTCATTATGTACTCAAGGATTTAATAGATGTGCTTACCTCAGGAGTACGTTGACCACCGAAGTGGTTTAATTACTAATTTCTTGGTGCTGATTAATATCGAAACGTCACTGGTTCTTCATCATCATATCAGCCATAATATGGCCACAGCTGGACAAAAGCCTCCGCCAAGGATCTCTACAATGCAATGGTGGATCTTGTGCCGCAACCAGCTGCTTCCCGCGACCCTTGCAAGATCGTCGGTCCACCTTGTAGGGGGCCTGCCCACGCCGCGTCTTCCAGTTCGAGGTCTCCACTCGAGTACCTTTCTGCCTCAGTAGCCGTCGGTTCTACGAGCTATGCGCTCCGCCCACTGCCACGTCAGTTTGGAAATTCTCATTGAAGGTTGGCGACCGCAGTTTGCTGGTAGCTAGTAAACAGGTGGCGCTGCTGGAGTATATCCTTTTGACGCCTTTTACGACACCCACGGGATGGAATGGAATGGCTCTGTTACTCTTTCTAGGCCGGAAACCACACTGCTAATAAATATGTATTATAATATATGTACATAATAGGCAATTTTTTTTTGTGTGAAAATTTATTCGTCATGAATCCATCTTCAGGGGGTAATTATGAGTTACGTCAGACTTGAACATACCAAGGTGCCTAGGCTATATGCCTAGTCCCCAGTAAAGGGTTGGTGACTGGATATGAAAAAGACACGCTGCAGCTGCTAATGCAGTCAATAATTGCTCTCTCTCCTCGTCCACCTTTCATAACCCATCTGCTGAGTGAGCTTTTTCGAACATGGCCACATGGCTGTTTTTCTCCTGAGACAACGGACGTCCATCGTTCAAATGATAAGAATTCAATATTGAAAACATTTCCTGGTAAAATTGTTTTTACTTTCTCTTTAAGGAAATTTTCATGGCAAAATTTGAAGGATTTTCCATTCATCACATGTTTTTTATTTTGTAAAATATTTTCTTGATATACGTGTACGTGTGAAATATCTCGTGAAGTGCTGCCAAAAAGCAAAATACAATACCTAGCTTTATTTGTTCTCAATATAAAAGTAATAAAGATATTAAAAATTGTTTTTGTCACGACAATATTGTAAATTTTTTACCCTTTGTAAAGTGAGTTTGTGGTCAAAACTCATGAGTATCCTTTTTAACTACGTTTAAAAAAGGAGGAAATTTTCATTTCGATATAGAATAATACGCTTGGCTATATTTTTCATGATATAATACTAGCCGTGCCCCGCGATTTTACCCTCGTTAAAATTTATAAATTACAGCCTATGTATTATTCGGATATATAAGCTATATTACTACAAAGTTTCATCAAAATCCGTTGGGTAGTTTTTGCGTGAAAGGGTAACAAACATCCATACTCACAAACTTTCGCATTAATAATATTAGTGGGATACATTATTCGTATGTAAAACAGCAAAAAAGTATGCAAGAGGTGTGCTGGGACCATGACAAATGGAAATCCGTTGTCTCTACCTACGCATCTGGCAAACAGACGTAATTTGGTACATGTACATATGTGTAACGCAGATTGTAAAACTAATTTCAAAAGTGCTTTATTGTTCAAATTGAATGGTAACTTTTTAGTTTATTTTTGTTGTATGCTTCATTAAGCCACTACAAGCATACTAGTGAGAGAGCATTTTAGTATCTCAGTTATGTAGGAAATAACTAAAGCAAAACCACTACACTAGGTCAGTCAAAATTAACAACAGTACCTATCGTTGTTCATTGTTATTACATAAAAGAAGTAAGCTCTCTCATTCGCTATTTGTATTACACATTGAATAAAGTTACTGATAAAAAGGTGTCACAAAATAAAATAATGAACACAAAAAACAATATTAAAATTGAACAAAAAGGTGGTTGAAACAAAAACATGCCGGCCCGGTCCATGCTATTCTTACGAAAAGCCATTAAAGCTATTTTTGCATTTTATAAATGAGGGCTTAATGGTGACCTTTTGTTTCCATATCTTTTCACTTACCTGCAATTAAAATGAAGGAAATTACTTTTTTATGCAATTATCTTTCACATTTGGAGTACGAGTGCATTGACGTTTATCATGAGCTGCGGTTATATTATACAAACTACTCGTATACATAAGCCTTTTGTTATAATAATAATAATAATAAAGCCTCTTTATTCCATAACTCAAATATATAATATATCATAAAATTTTACATTTCAATAATCTAAGTAATGTTAGTTGTTTGTATTTATGTGGTTATGGATCTCGTTAAGAGTAAAGGCCTCCTCCAGTTTCTTCCATAGCTTTCTGTCTTTACTTCTGTACATCCAGTCTTTTCCTGCGATCTGTATAAGGTCATCAGTCCACCGTTTGCTTTGTCTTCTCACATTCCTTTTTCCTAGTATTGGTCCTTTCCATTTTGTCGTTAATAATGTCCATCTGTAGTCTGTGCATCTTGAAATGTGCCCTGCCTATTGCCACAGCCTTTTGTTATATTACTGCGTTAAACCAGGATTGAAAAAGCTGAGATGGTTTGGCCATTTAGAAAGGATGAATGAAAGAAGATTGACAAAAGAAGTATACCTGGCCTGTGTGAATGGTACAACCGGAAGGGGAAGAACTCGTAGAACATTCTCTGATCAAATCGGAGACGTACTTAAGAAAGGTCAGGTCAGAAGTACCGTAAACCGGCGAGCATGTATGAAGAATGTAATGTCAGTAATCGAAGCGAAAGAGGTATGCAAGGATCGTGACAACTGGAAGTCCGTTGTCTGTGCCTACCCCTCTGGGAAACAGGCGTGAGTCTATGTATGTATGTATACCAGGGATAACCAGTGCAATTATTAAAAAAAAAAACACTTTGTTATTTTTACTTTTTTAGACAGCGCCCGCACTAGTTACAATAGACGGACACTAATTACATCCCCTTGGTGTCGGTGCATGTGCCTCATTATCGCAGAGACTGCAGGAGAAAGTGCCGCGCTAGGATCGAAAAGAGTTTTATAGACATAGGCCTTTAAAAAAATAACATGTTTTGTATGATTACAAAATCTCATTAATATGCCATATTTATGTCCATAGATCAGACGTAAAAAAATATTTTTTTTTTAATTTGTAACTACATAGAAAAATTGAAAAATCTCTGGAACTGAGCAATGCGGGCGTTGATAGCTCTAGATAATATCATGGGGCATTCTTCACACACGGCCATCTTATTCCAAAATAAGCAGAGCTTGTACTATGTAAATCAGATAACTGATATATTACATATACTACTTTTCTTTTGTAAAAATATTTGGTCCTAAGTCTGGGTGTAATTATGTATATAAGACTCAGGACCAACAGACATATTCATGCACACATTATCTGTCCGGGGGCTCTACCGGCTGAGTCGCCGAACATCGATTTCTTAAATGGCGTTCAAATAAATAAAGGTTAAAAATGACTTAATCAATCGTTAAATCGGCTTCCATGAGCACATGTGACGTCATAAATGGTCCGGAATCGATCAGGGTGGATACAAACCCATGAACTGCGGCGAGAAAGGCAAGAATGCCAACGAGCCCGTCAATTACAAATCATTATTATTATAATTCCACATCATGTATTTTACATATTCACAATTATAAAAAAGATATTTAAAAACAATAATATATTAATAAATATGCAAAAATAGAGTTCATGCTCCGACAGGGTTTGACGCCATAGGCCATCTGTATCCGGCCCTTGACCCAGTGATCCAGTGAGAGTCTCTTAAGATGTTGGTCGTGGGTCTTTGCTATAAGACCAAGCGGACTATTTAGTATTGTTGAGCACATCTCTGTAAAATTCTCGTCTCTGTCAAGTCAGAATATCCATCAAAAATTCCATTATTGTTCAGAAATGATAAAAAAAAAAATTGTAATAGATTTTTAGAGCGCATTTTTAGAACCACGATCAAATTCTCTTTATAAAAAATTTGGGTTTGAACTCAGGACTCATATATTTTCAAAGTATTCAAAAAATAATTTAAACATAACATACATGGGGGTGATTCGGATACTCCTCATCATAAAGTATATAAATTTTGCGTTTGAACGTCAAGTCCTCGGCCACCTTGTATATCGGCCACACTATTGTTCTATGCGGGAATCGAACCCGAAACACGTCGTAGAACTGTACTCTTAACCACTGCGTTCCACGTGCAGTCACGTTTATTTATGGTCATTAAAACATTCCAAAATATAAATATTAAGCGATTAAATGAACAGGTATAATGTTTGCTTGCTTATCGTATGGGTAGTGTGGTAATCCTAGTGTCAGAGTTGCTCAAGCCGCCCAGTAGGCCTCAGACATGGCTTAACGACTGTTGTCTAATGAATACAACCGGGACCGACAGCTTAACATGCCCAGCACGGAGACGCTCAGAAATTAAACCACTTTGGCGGTCACCCATCTATGGGCTGACCTCGAGCCTAGTTGCTTAACCTCGCCGGTTGCTTACGGACCGGTGAGAGTATCTAGCTATGAGCGCCTCAACAGGTATAATAAAATAACCTCATACATTTGCAATTGTTTTTATTAAAACATTCACAATCATCGTTTACATTATATCACTATAAATAATGTCAGTCAGGTTTGCCTAATAATACAACTTTGTTCATTAGGTACTTTTAACAACAAACAGGATTTAAAATTTATTAATTTCGTGTATTTTTCGTGCATTTACAAATAATTTCATGTTACATGCAATAAAAAATTACAGCATCTATTTAATAATATTTTTAATTGCTTGTAACATGACGCTTACGTAATTTAATAATTAAAATGGTTATATCACCGCAAAATTGTAAATACCGTTAGATTATAATTTATCTCGCGAGATTGTAAATTGTCCAGAGATTTTGTACTGAAATTTAACTTATTATTTTTCGGTAGATTTATAATCTATAAAAGTGAAACTGTTAAATTACAATATTCTTTGTGTAAATAAATTATTTCTGGCACTCGCTGGCCGCTACCACGGCACGCTTACTTCGCCCGCTCGTCGCAGTTCCAACTTAATCTAACCTACTTTTCTAGTAGCGATATACGCCCAAGTAAACTGTATGTTACGGTGTACAATCATTGGACAGTTTACAATCTCGCGAGATATTGCAAGATATATTATAATCAAACGGTTTTACAATTTTACGGTGACATATTAATATATTTATAATAATTAATATCATTATTTTAACAATTATTAAACCTAAGACAACAGTTACTTAGTAACTCATGGCTTTTTAAGACCGCTTCAGTAGAAGCAGATGTCAATGCTTCGTTTATGCAAAATCTGCGCTTAGAACGCGATATTATTATAAATCATTATTAATAGTAGTAACATTAATTTAATAATACTTATTTTTTCTAAAATTTTATAAACAATTTTATAGATATACAATTGAGATGACACCTCAAATGATACAAACATATAAGGCATAACGTTAAGAAAGCTCGCCCACTCATTGTTATGCATGTGTCAAATGTTATGCACGATATTAAGTTATTGTACATATGCCTTCTAATTATTAAATTGGTTATGTAACTGAACAACATGTAAATTACACAAACAATCTCCCCATAAAAGAATAACGAGTTCATGTATTCTGTATGGGCCGACAACTTCTTTTTTGTTTTTCGCAAACTAGTTTTGTTTTTCGCGGGTAGATAACGATCTTGTTACCTCCACTATTTATGGTACACCTTGTATATGTACAGTCTACAGCAAAAGTAGATGATCAAAGTTGGATATTCAATACTAATTATCATAAATGCGACCAAATTGTGTGGTGGTAGCTGAAGGTGTTCAGTGCGTGAGTGTTAAGTGTAAAAAATATTAACTAGCGAAACTATAATAATAATATAGTAATATCCGGGGACATTATTTACACACGGCCATCTGATCCCAAACTAAGTAGAGCTTGTACTATGGAATACAGATAAATGATATACTACATATACAATTTTATATTATGTAAATACATACTTATATAGATAATTACACCCAGACTCAGGACGAACAGACATGTTCGTTTATGCACACAATTATCTGCCCTGGGTGGGAATCGAACCCACGACCTCCGGCGTGAATAGCAAGCATTTTCCAAACACGCCAACAGGCCCGCCAACAATCTGCCACCCAATAGCATCATACACTCAAAACTCAGGTCCGATTTTGATCATCTACTTTTGCTGTTAACTGTACATACCTACTGCTTATTTGTTTCCGATTACTTTATACCGTTACTTATAAATTATACATATTATAATGATTATACTTAACAACAATATTTTTGGACTCTTATACTATACATAGTTTTTATCTTGACCTCATTTTATTATTAAATTCCCTTAATGCTTATTTTATACAAGTGTTATTAAATTTACTAACTTTATTTGTCAATTTACGACAGTTCATTACAATATGACACATGACCAAATACCTTTTATAAACATTACGTAACTGACAAATGACGAATTGGAAATGTGAATAATGCTCTTTCTGTCTCGTCTATGAAATTAAGTATATATCTTACAGCTATAGGTTGGTGTAAATAAACTTAAGATTAGCCGGCTAAACTTAAGTGTAGGCCCTTGGCTAAAAAGGTAGAAGGAAATGAAAAAGTAAACAATGTATAATGTTTACTATTTGGACACGAAAACTTTTATTAAAAAGTAATCACCCGCATTGCACATGCTTTTATGTACGTATTTAGGTATTCAAAATTAAAATTATGACAATTACAAAATATTAATTACTTAAAATAATATCTAAGTCTCCCCACCGCCCCCTTAAACCCTCCACCGGCCCGGCGCGCGCGTCCTACGAATACATTTTTAGGTTAATGTGCACATTAGCCGGCTAAAGATGGAATATCACGACACAAACTAACATGATATCGAATTTTAGCTGCTTCTTGATGAAAAACCTAAGGTTAACCGACTAATCTTTAGTTAATGTTCACACCCACCTTTAACCGTAACATAGACAAATATAAATTTAGCTGTACCAGCGAACTTTGTACCGACACCGTTTTTCGGTCAATACTGTCTTAAGTCTAATATTTTGACAACTATTTTAATGCATTGTAATACACAATATTTTTCGTTTTACCTTCCGGAAGAAATCAAGTAGTAATGAAGAAACAACGACCAAGAAATCGGAATCGCAAACTCACATTTCGGATATTTTAAATATTTACTAATATTATTATTTTTTCATACAAACGTTTTACTGACAATAAACTAACAACGTACACATTTAAAAAAGGTTTATCGAATCTGGTGCAGTCGTTTGGAAGTTATAAGAGTACAAACATTTCGGTGAGTCATTTTTATTTATACAGGGTGGCCGAGGAGTAGACGTTAAACGCAAAATTTAGATACTTTATGGTGAGGAGTATCCGAATCACCCCCATGTATGTTATAAGATTTTGCATAGCTTACGAGATATAATTTTTTGAATATTTTTTTTCGTAAATTGCACCTAACATCAGTTTTCGTTATTTTTCTCGTTCTTTTGAACATTTCTGGTTCAGTTCTTTTGTGATAACTAATTAGCATAGTTTAACCTAACACCCTAAAAAGTATGGTTTATCTTATCATTGTCGAACTTACTTATAATTTATTCGAAAGTTCAAAATTAGGGTTTGAGCTCTGGATCGATCAAAATTCTATGTCGAAAACTACGCAAAATCGTAGAATGGGGGTGATTCGGATACTTCTCATCATAAAGTATCTAAATTTTGTTTGAACGTCAACTCGGCCAACCTGTATTATATCTACATCCTCAGGTAGGGTGTTAGCAAGGGATTCTTGAATTTGATGTACCTTAACCGAAGAACGCCTACCGCGGATTGGTACTATTTATTATAAAATGTACATTCGTTACAAAAAAAATGGTATCAAAGTAATGATATAATATTTATTAAAAAAGTATTCTTATTGTATTGAAATCTGATTATATTTCACTTATTGCGAATTCAAAGAGCGATGCTGTATAATTTCGCTTAAAGAATTACTTATATTTTTATTGAAATGTCTAGACAGAATCAATTAAGGAATAAATATTTCCCAATAGTAAGAGGCTAAATAAAATTTACTAAATGCTATATTAGAATTGTTTCGATTATTTACGAACGGTGCAATGTCATGTCTCAACGCGTTGCGTTAAGGGGATACATCGAATTTTTTTTTTATTTAATTATAAAAAGTGACATATGAATAAACATATTTTGGATATATGCTGTATTATCGCCAAATGGAAAATTCAATAAATTAAAAATTCCACTATAAAAAAAACTGTAAAATCTAATAATTATTATTATTCTCTAGGTACACTAAAGAATAATAATAATTATTAGATTTTAAAGTTTTTTTTATAGTGGAATTTTTAATTTATTGAATTTCCCATTACATTAATTTTCCAAAACACAGACAATTTAAAAGTAAGAAAGTGTAACAAAATCAAAGACAGATGAAATAAGCAGTACTTTTGTACTACACTGCTTAGTTCTAATGAAAACTGTTCCAAAGGGCTAACGAGAGGAGAACTAGTGTGAAAGAATAGTTGTGTGTAGGTTATTTTAAAGATGAAACAAATACTGTGTAATCAGAAGAATATTAATAAACTTACATACAATTACCTCAATAAATAATGTATGAATACATAAAAAGTCTTAAATATACTTACAATATATATAAATAAATATATATTAAAATAGGGAGAGAAAATGCAATTTCACTCGTTTTTTTCTAATTTTATTTCTTTTTCACATTAATATGCTTTCAACTTAGTTAAAATATAAATATGAGCATTAAATATTCTCTTTTAGTATCCTTAAAAACATTTATATTTACAAAAATTATTATTTAATTAGTAACGCGATTTTTAAATACACCTATTATTTATGTCAATGTGCACGCACTGTAGCCATATTCGTAAGGAATAGAGTAATTACATCAGCCCACTCTGGCCGCAAGTGAGAGAGAGAGCGCAAGAACTGTTTTGAGTAAGGCCCTTAAATTAATAAAATGTAATTAAAGTAAAAGTAAATTAATTAAACTAAATTAATAAATATTAAGTAAAGGACTAAATGTTTAATGCATGGGTACACGTAATGGGTTAAAATTCACTAAATAGAGTATTACATAATTTAATACTTCAATAATTTATTCATTGAACAATTTTCTAAAATCCAAAAAAAATATATATATTTATAACAACAGTAAAAAAACGTTCACGTATTATAAAGTGAAGTATATACAGTCATGTAAATTAATATTTGATATAATCTTCATAAATAAATTATATTAAGTGTTCAAGCTATTATTTTCTTGAACAACAGTAATAAGCCTATGGCAGCCTGATAGTAAACGATCGCCATAGCCTATGGACACTTGCAACACCAGAAATACCACTCGTTATTGCTGACCCTTGTATTTCCATGATACTGCGACCACCAATCGTGGCAATTATGACATACCTCTCTAAATGATGGACAGCATTGTGGAAATTTATTAGGGAGGATTTTATCCAGCAGTGAACGTCAGTCAGCTGACATGAAAATAATTACCAGGCAAGGCTAGACTTGGTGCCATAAAAGGAGAGGAAGACGAAAGAGGGATTCAGGGGTTAAGAGAGGAACGAAACTAATATGGGAAAATTGTACCCATCTTTATTTACCCCTAAAGTAGGTATAAGAACTTTATTTACCCCTGAAGGATTGTCTACGAATAAGCTTAAAAGAGTTATTAAAGCCAAATTGTGTAACAGGGCATTTACCAAATTTATGATTATTTAAGTGACGAAAGTGCTTCGGATTGAGTTGTTCTAAGTCAACACACAAACAATATTTTATTAATCTTAAGTTTTCTAGCAGTGTTTCTCAGTAGCTGCCACGTCATGCACTGCACGGTAAGGTAAAAAAAATGAGGATTGAACATAAATGTATTTATTTTACGTAATAAATGGTTTTTGAATTTGGATTTGAAGTAGAGTCACTCCGTAATTTGCAGGGATGTGAGCGTAAAATCATGTACATAATTTTCTCCCTCACTATCAAAATTAATTTCAGATAAACTAATATAATATGGCATGGAATCGAAGGCATTACCATTTTCTGGTTCAGTGCAAAGCAAACAATTACTTAAATTGACAGTTTATAATACTTGCTCCTAAGATGAACGTCTTCATCAGTAAGTCTTGTTTTCTTAATTACATTTTCCTTCAATTTCCTTAAGATAGCTGAAGAAAAACTGTAAAGAACATAATTTATAGCTTTAATTTATCTCAAGACTCGTTTATTTGGGAATGAATAAAATCGAAATTAATTTTTTGGAAGTAATCCTAGAGATTACTTTCAATTAAATCAAGCCAGGTGGACGAAGTTGAACAAAAATAAATTTCTCCTTTTAGAAATTTCGGTGAATTTGGTTTGACGTAGATTATGAAGTGAAGACCTTGTCTGCGGGTAAATAGACGTAATAGTGAGGCAGATAAACTTATCAGCTCTTCTAGTCAGTTTTGAAGATCAGAAATCTTTCTTTTTGACACGCTTTTACTAGCTTCACTTGTATGTAAGAAAATCTTGGAATCTTAATTTTACCTACTTCCCGGTCTCCGATTAGGATGAAATTTTGCACACGCTCTGGGTTCTGATGACAATACATGACTAGCTAAGAAACATCATTACAAATCGAATATGGCGGCCTCCCCAAGATGGCGGACTGGCTGTTTGAAATCCACCCCATGATATTGGTATCAAATGAAAGGGTTTGCTGACAGGAATACGAAAAAAATAGTCACGTGACTTAAATCCAATATGGCGGACGTTCAAGATGACGGACAGGTTATCTGAAATTTTGTAATTTTTAGAGCGTGCTAAAAGCGTGTTTTTTAGTTTTTTTTTCTTTTTATAGTTAGGTTAGATTTCCTTTTATTTTCCTACTTCTACCCCGATTCTAAAAAGTGGTTTTGAAAGAAAACTAATCAATGAATAAAGCTCGCTTTTACACTTTTTAAATTGCACGTGTGGCACAGCGCGGCAGCGGTTCGATTCCCGTGCAGTACAACTATTTGTGTGACCGATAAATAGTTGTACTGAGTCTGGATGTAGTTTGTGTCCGTCTATTATATGTTTGTAAAGTACTCCACGACACAGCGATTAAATTCCCCAGTGTGGGCGTTGTCTTTTATAAAAAAAATGAATAAAGCTTGCCTTTACATCTTTGTTTATTTTTAACTGTACGTGTTTTGCAGCGGGTTTGACACGTCGGCTCGCAACTTCTTGTCCGGGGTTCGATTCTCGTGCACGCAACTATTTGTGTGACTTATAAATAGTTGTACTGAGTCTGGATGTCGTTTATGTCAGTCAATTATATCTTTGTAAAGTACCCCGCGACACAGGGATTACTTTTCCTAGTACGCCGAAAGGCGGTCGAAACTACGCTTATTTCTTCTGCATATTTTCTGTTTGTAATTACGAATAAGAATAAGTGAACTGGCAATATGAAATTAGTACAATTACAATAAGACGAACACAAAAGATACCAACTCCATTTGGCTAATACAAGCCTGTATCAATGATAGGTACTAATCCATTAATTCTCTCTAGCTACATCACCACAAAAAGATAAATTAAACAATAGCATGTAGGGCGTGAATTAGAACGAGTGTAATTGTACTAGATTGATTGATGCAACAGTAATTCGTTCTAATTTTCGTGCCATTGCATATATTGCTAAATAATAATATCGTGGGGCATTATTTACACACGGCATTCTCATCCGAAACTAAGCAGAGCTTGTACTATGGAAACCAGATAACTGATATACTACATATACTACTTTTGTAAATACTTACTTGTATGGATAATAACAGCCATACTTGCGACCGACAGACAGACCTTGGTCACTAGTCGACCCATCTGATCATGAGAGTGATGGAATAGAAAGTAGGTACTGGACTGCACGCGTGGCGCAGACTTAGACAGTCGCCTCGCCGCTTCGTGTCGTGGGTTCGAATCCGGCGCCGGACAACTATTTGTGTGAGCCATAAATAGTTGTTCTGAGTCTGGATGTAATTTGTGTCCGTCTATTATATGTTTGTAAAGTACCCCGCGACACCGGGATTAAATTCCCTAATGCGGACGTTGTCTTTATAAAAAAAAACCCCCAGACCGTGGCCCGAAATGGTCCAGGATGTCATTATTGTTATTGTCATCCTTGTTAATGCCACCCAGTATGACTCTGTCACAACGACTGTTGTCTGGTGACTACAACTCCCACTCATATCTTAACGTTCTCTTCGTAGTATGTAGAAGAAATTGTGCTACTTGAGCGCGCAAACATCTATAGACTGAAAGCTTGCCAAATTGCATAACTTTAGCGATCACTTACATACCATTTAGAGTAATTGACTGTGAGTGCCAAATATTGTTCATTATTGGTCCAGTGACTGCTAAGTCAGAGGTCTTGAGTTCGATCCCCGCCGAGGATAAAACTTTGTGTGATGCAGCACGATTAATATTGTTCTGTGTGTGGGTGTAATTTATCTATAATGTATGTATTTAGAAATATATAAGTATGTTCACTAGTTGTCTAGCGGCCAATACAGCCTCTGCTTAGTTAGGGATTAGATGGCAGTATATCAGTGTATTAGTTTGGGGAATAAATAATTATAATAAATATCTTGGGTATTTATTATAATTATTTATTCCTCAAGTTGCTGTTGACGTGGTTGTCAAATGCTTGCTTTTCATTCCGGAGGTCGTGGGTTCGATTCCCACTAAGGACAAATATTTGTGTGCGTAAACATGTCTGTTTGTCCTAAGTCTGGGTTTAATTATTTATATAAGTATGTATTTACAAAAGAAAAGTACTATATGTAGTATATCAGTTATCTGGTTTCCATAGTACAAGCTCTGCTTAGTTTGGGATTAGATGGCCGTGTGTGAATAATGTCCTTGGGTAGTATATGTGTTAAACTCCCACAGATCCTTGTGCCTAAAACTGTAAAAGAAAACCTGCCTTAACTACTCTCCGTCAAAACTGGCCGCCATTGCCGAAGTTGGACCAGGAAGAAATTATAATTAAAATAAAATTTTCAAATAAATTACATTTTTGGCAGAAACGCTTTCATTGATCTTGAAGCAAGATACAGATTAAATTTGAACCTTTTAACATAAAAATTGATTCCACTTTTGTTTACTTTGCTAAGTAACTGACCCGAAATTCCTCTGTTACAGAGTTCAGAAATAAAGATGTTTTAAGTCGTTTTTTGTTACTTCGTGTTAAAAATCTTTCCTCGATTTCCTTTAGAGAGATCCTTAAATAGCCTCCAATTATCTTACGAATAGATATATACCATCTATTTACGTATTTAGTTTGCTCTTTTGGACGCTATAGATTTAAAACGACAACTTTGAGATAAGAAATAACGAAACGTTATAGCAATGGAGAGTACTATTGCTAACACGCATATTTGATCTAACAGAATTAATATCTTGGACAACTAACACACTGCCAATCTAATCCCAAACTGGGGCAGTGCCAGTAATATGGCAACCATATAACTAATAATAATAATAATAATAATTTTTAACTTCGTCCACAATTACATCAGGTTTCATTACGTAGATTGGCGTGCTTGGCTACGGCCCGTACGTCAAGTAAACTTACCCCTCCAAAAAGGGAGAAAAAATAAGTCACTAATATAAATAATAATAATATTTAGGAACAATGTCACACAGATCATCCTAGCCCCAGACTAAGCAAAGCTTGTACTATGGGTACCAGGTGACGATATACATACTTATATAGATAGATAAATACTTATATACATAGAAAACATCCATGACTCAGAAACAAATATTCGTGCTCATTACACAAATATTTGCACTTACCGGGATTCGAACCCAGGACCACCAGCTTAGTAGGTAGGAGCACTACCAACTAGGCTACGGTGACCGTCGACTAATAACTGATTAACATATCTATATATATGTATTGACGGGCTGGTTGGTCAATGCTTGCCTTGCAGGTAGTGAATTCGACTTCCATCCAGGACAGATATTTGTGTGCATGAACAATTAACATGTCTGTTGGTCTTATGTCTGGGTATAACTATCTATATAAGTATGTATTTACAATATAAAAGTGGTATATGTAGCATATACAATAACAGCAATAACTTAATACAAGCTAGCTAAATGTCACTACCATTATAAAATAAATTGTATAAATGTTTTAACATTCCGGGTACCTAAATATCTGTAATAAGTAACTAGAAATAATAACTGTATTACTACAAATATGTTCTGACTATTTACAAGCGCTTTTTTAAAGTCTACGTGAATAAAAACCTTTTTTATTTTATTTTATTTATATCAGTTATTTGGTTTCCATAGTACAAGCTGTGCTTACTTTGGGATCAGATGGTCATGTGTGAATAATTTTTCAGCAAAGCATTAAACACTTTCACACACATAACAGGGGAGCTTTTTTTGTAATGGTGTTTTATTAGGCTTACAATCTTTGACATGCCATGTTTTCAGGGAGAAAATATATTTAACTATATGAATTAATGAATAATAAAGACAACTATAGCTGCGTTTTCACAAATACACCAATTTCATATTACTGGTGTCCTGAAATACAGGCCTTACTATATTAGGCACCAATCTCCCACAATATAATTAGAACATTGAAATTGTTAAGTATTGTTCTTGATGCCATGTAAAATGTACCTTACATTGTGGTGAGAAATAAAACATTATTATTATTATTATATAAATGTACAATCATAATTAAGTCACAATTTTTAGTATTTTGAACAAGGATTTACATGAGTCATAAAAGAGGAGTAGTTACTTGTAATTGATGTACCGGATCTTTTTGCAAAGGAATGCCCTGGTTATGTCCGTAGAGTTGACACTTACAAAGAAGAAAATATAAAATGTTTACTTAAAATAGAAACTGCGTTACAAATACAAAGTTTTACTTCAATGGTTGTAACTTAGCATTTTTTTCACAAAAGTATACCAGAATGGAGGGTGTAGTTCATCTTAAAGTTTATAAAAAAAGCCCTCTGTAATCAAATCTGTATTGGTCTATATATTATAAGAACGAAAATATTAGATATGAATTACATAATCATTCTGTTAAACATATTTAGTATTACTTACTACTTACTTAACGTATGGGCAGTGGTTACCCTAGTGTCAGAGTTCTGCTAGCGGTCAGCTTTTTGATTTGGTATTATTTTTTTATTAATTTATTATTAAATAACTTTGTATTAAATTATTGTGATGTTATATAAATGTATTACTATAGTAATTTTCTGTAAAATAATGACATTGTAACATTAATAATTGCATGCTCTAACCGGCTGGACATAGCGACCTCAACATCACTAACACCCTTGAATGTGCAATGTACCTATGTTCGCAATAAAGAATTATAGATTGATTGATCAATAAGTAAATAGGTCATTGTATGATTATTTCCTGCTCTGCAACTGAACTTTCGCTTTTGAGTCGGGTTGTCGACATTCGACCCGAAATACATTATATATGTGAATATTTTTATAGCAGTAGTACAATGCAAAGATTTATTTGTGAGTTTACTTTACTCTATAACTTTCAGTGCATCGACTGACTCATCTTATTACACTTTTGTTAGACTTATGTTTATTCTCGGAGTTTCAACTATATATCGTCAAAATTCATTCCTGATAAGAGCGAGCAAAAATTTTAATAAGTTATGTGAAAAGCATAACCTAAATCCGTACACACTTACGAATAGTGCAGCAAAGCGGTGTCTAAGCCTTGATTTCTTTGTAAGTAATATGTAGTACATGGTAAAGCGATATATCATTAGCATTAAGAAACCTAAATATGGAATTTACACCTTTAACTGTATAATCAATTACTATTAGTGAAAACCTGTAATTGGCTTCCTGTTTTGTATTGCAATGTGTAAAATAGCTGGTAGTTTTCCTATAAATAAATAAATACACTAGTAACACGATTCGAAGATGTAAGCCACACGCGAGTATTGACTTACTCTAGAAGTTTAAAGTTTAGTTCCAGCTCACCGCTGGCACTTGCGTGAAGCTATTCGATCTTCATATATGTATAGACAGGATTCTCGAACTTTCTGTTCACTGGCCCTGAGATACTTAAAACTGTTAGCTTTAAAAATACCATTTCAAAAGAATGTTCTTGGTGAATCCGTATCCGTAGAATAAAGTTACTCCTGCATAATTGTTACTTTTCATACCTCAAAAAAACATACGTTTCCAATTTTTTCACTTGAATAAATATGTCAAAAAACAATAGTACTGTTAGAACTATCCGTAGAATAAAGTTAATTTTGCATAATCGTTACTTTATAGAAGAGCGATTTGAAATGTGTCTAGTAAGTATTTATTTCGCTTAAAAACGTAGTACATATAGGATGTTTACATAAGGTTTAAGTTCACACATTACAATTTCATACATTCTAGAACAAATTCTAACAATAAAATTGATCTATTCATAATTTTTTTTTTTTTTATTTATAGAACATATCAAATTTCTAGCAAAGAAATTTGATATGTTCTATAAATTATGTATTTATAGAACATATCATTATGTATTATGTATTTGTAATTTAATTTATATAAATTATGTATATTATGTATTTATTTATTTCGTTTAACACACAGTTTAGTATTTCTTTAAACAATCATTATACTACACCAAAATGTTATAGCTGATTTTGTAACGATTATGCAAAAGTAACTTTATTCTACGGATAGTTCTAACAGTACTCTTGTTTTTGACATATTTATTCAAGTGAAAAACTTGGAAACGCATATTTTTCTGAGCCATGAACGTAAGTGAAGCGTTACGCACGGGCCGGTGACACTGCATCGGGAGTACTCGTCTCCTTTCGGCATCCAGATCGCTCGGATTCTCGGCTCGTTATCAGCACCTTTTACAGTCCAAGAAGATGTTAAAAGTGTTCACTTTGGACACACATGGATATAAGTGCACACCAATTTTTTTCATAATTTTGTCAAACTTAATGGTCCGCATTAGAGAAATACATATTTAAATAATTAACTTAACTTATAAGAAACAGAAAAATATCAGCTAAATTAACTATAATAACTAACTACTGTAACTAAGTTAAGTTAACTTGTAATGATTTCCGCATTATCATCCAATTTAAAAAATAAAATAAATTAAAAATAGTCAGTAGCAGTAATGTCGATACATGCTATTCAAACTTCACCTTAATGCTGGATCCTCAACTCTTTCGTACCTCCAGCTACTCTCATCTGTCAAATTTCTTTTATAGATTTTCAACTTTATCATATAAGCATAAGGTTCACTTTCAATTGTGGAAATTTGACAGATTTGGGTAGCTTGATCTGCTGGCGTCTGTACATGGCTTACAGATAGTAGGTATATACATTACTTAATTGTAGTCGTTACATATATTGCAACATATAGCTCAATGCTTGTTTCTATGGGGAACTAAATGTAGAACGAAAAAATTTTGTATGAAGCACAAATTATTGCATTTATCCTTTTAATTTACTCGCACGACCGCTCACTCACTCCATGGTGCCTTATTACTTAAATACTTAAACTAAGTAAGTTAATATATCACTTATTTACACACAAAAAAGTTTTATTGACATTTTTAGCCTGGCCACGAGAAATATAGTTCCGTATAATGCCGAAATTCGACCGAAGTTTCCATGCGTGGACACTTATCTAGATAACTTGGAACCATACGAGTTAACAACACTTTAGAGTTTGGTGGAACCTTCAGGGCCGAGCGCTGGCGGCGGGCGCGGGCGGCGCGCCTAGATGCAGGACTCGCGCACGGCGCGCGCGCCCGCGATGTCTGCGCCGCGCGCCGTCACGCCGCGGTTCACGACGCATATGCTCACCGACGACTGCGGAAGGAAAAACAACATAAACAAATCGAGAACAAATATTTCTTCTCCCTATAATTTCCAAAAATTGTAACTAAAATTCAAATTTCTTAAGATTGACTAAAGAAGTATACCTGGGGCTCTACTGGCTAAGGCGCCGAACATCGATTACTTAAATGGCGTTCAAATAAATAAATGTTAAAAATGACTTCATCAATCGTTAAATCGGCTTCAACGTTGGCAATCGATTCCGAACCATTTATGACGTCACATGTGCTCATAGAAGCCGATTTAACGATTGATTAAATCATTTTTAACCTTAATTTATTTGAACGCCATTTAGGAAATCGATGTTCGGCAGCTTAGCCGGTAGAGCCCCTGGCCTGTTTGAATGGGACAACTGGAAGAGGAAGACCTCGTCGAACATTATCTGATCAAATCGGAGACGTTCTAAAGAAAGGGCAGGTCAGAAGTACCCTAAGCCGGCGAGCATGTATGAAGAATATAATGACAGTAATCGAGGCAAAAGAGGTGTGCAAAGATCGTGACAAATGGAAATCCGTTGTCTCTGCCTACACCTCTGGGAAACATGCGTGAGTCTATACGTGAAATTGAATATTCAGAATAAACACAGTGCCAAATCATGTATAACTCTAATGGTAGGAAATTGTAAGAACTTAAAGAATAAAAAAATATTTAATAAATAAAAAACCCAACTGCGTAAATAATGATCCAAACTACGTACATAGACAAAGAACTGAAAAGAAAAAAACAAGCACATAGATGGCTGGTGGTCTAAAATTATATAATGTACTATTGAATGAATACTATTGGAGAAAATAAAATATATTCTTATAATGGAACATAACAACTGAACAGTCGGGATCCATTAGTCGACAGCCAATCTAATTTGTCAATGGATCCCGACTGTTCAGTTGTTATGTTCCATTATTAGAATATATTTTATTTTCTTCAATAGTATTCATTCAATAGTACATTATATAATTTTAGACCACCAGCCATCTATGTGCTTGTTTTTTTCTTTTCAGTTCTTTGTCTATGTACGTAGTTTGGATCATTATTTACGCAGTTGGGTTTTTTATTTATTAAATAATTTTTTATTTTGTACTTTTTAGTTATGAGTTCCTAGCTAGTTTCAAAAATAAGTTAACCACATTATATATTATAATTTTTGTTCTTAATATTTATGTTTTTTTTTTAATATTTTTATTATTCATTATCTAGATTTAGTTATTAAATATTATTCATTCATTTATCTATTTCACTTAAAATAGAGTACAGTGGTGGTCTTACTATTAGGTTAGTCTCATAAATTTTACTCATAAACAACATGCGAAATGTGTGATTGTTATTTGTCAAAGGTAAACGGCAGGTCTGTATGGGATTTTTGTACCGCTAGTAAAATTTCGTGTTTCGGGATATTTTATGTTTTAATTGGTAGTTAATGTGATAGAAAAGGCATTTTTAATTTCTTAGATTATTAGAAGCTGGGATATAAAAGTTATAGCCAGTTTTATTTTAAGGTTACGTTTGGTAATCTGTGGGTCAACGCCATGACCGAGGATACATTGCAGTTCGAAAATCACTCTTACTGCCTAGGTAATAAAGATACTGTAAATATCAAAGTGTGTCGACTGATGTGGTAATGAAATGCTAGTGTTAACTTGTGTACTAATGAAGATTGTTACATATTATATTTACATAAACATTATGGTTATGGTTATAAAGTAAAATATGTTGTCGCTCTTTTAGTAGTCTTTACATGGATTTATTCCGAACCTGCCCCGGAAACCCTAAGCGGGTCGCAAGTTAAGTTAGGAATATGCAAAAATCTATTATTTGTTGAAATAATGAAAAATTCTTTATTTCCATTAATTACAAAGTTCATACCCCAGTGTACATTTGTGTGAGGTTGCGAGGGGTTTTATACGAGGTTTTGAGTGGAGGTAAATAAAACAATAGGTTCTTTGTTTTTTGTAACTACATTTATTTTATTAGTATTATTATTAATTCATCCTTAGTATTACTTCATCTAAGAACATCTTCATATAAGTACCAAACAATAATTATCACGTAGCACAAAGCAACATTGGGTTTATTGAGAACTTCACTCACTCTCATCGGATAAAGCATGTCTTCTTAGTCGGGGCAAGCGAATGTAGCAATTAACACATCGCAAACTCGTCATTTTAATTAAATGATAAAGAGTCCATTTTGTGAATCCACTGTCAACAGATATAATTATATTATAGTACGGAGGATAACTCAACGTAAAAATTGCAAGATAATTTGCTAAATTGATGACATGTATCAAAACAACAACAATAAATACCTGACAGATTGTCTTTGCCTGTCATAAATAATTGCCATGAACAAAAAAATATTGACGAAGAAAATCGTTCCTATTCTAAATCATTAATTATTACGATTTAATGCAACTATTGTGCTTTCAAAGGTATAATAAATAAGTATATAATTATATCATTTATATGCAATGTTGTTCCCATTTAAAAATAATTAATTATAATTTCGATATTTATATTATTTTACACATGGCAATTTCTGAAAACGTAACTGCGTTTAGTTTACCATTTAATTACGTTTATTCATTGAAAATAATTGAAATATTATTTTTGATTTTATTAATTAATCCCTAGTTCTAAAAATATTATACATACATGAAAATTAATGCCTTAGTTGTCTTAATAAGTGGTACAAATTATGTAGCTGAACACCAAAATAAGTATGCGGTACGATTTTTGCCATTCACATTTTACACAAATAATATAATTAATTAAATAAATCACAGTTAGTTTTTTTTTAAAGACAACCCTTGCACTATGGAATCTAATCCCTGTGTTTCAGGGTACTTAACAACATATAATAGACGGACACAAATTACATCCAGACTCAGAACAACTATTTATGGGTCACCCAAGTAGTTTACCGGCGCGGGACACGAAGCGGCAACGCGACTGCCTTAGCCGTTGCGTCTCACGTGCAGTCAAAAATTTGATTTGATTGACTAGAATGATTTTTCTAGGAGCCACAGTCAGAGTTGGTTTTTGAACTTTGCCTCTGAAAAATGTCTAATATTTTGCGGCAAAGCATTAAACACTTTCACACATATGAACTTTTTTGAAATATTGTATTAGTTATCATGTTGCGAGGAAAAACATCTTTAGCTCTAGTAAATACTGTGGCTGGGTTTTCACAAATACACCAATTTGAAAAATGTACAAACACACTAGTCATAATGTTTAGTCCTTTTAACAATGATTTACATGAGACAAACGGAGGAGTACCTGTAGTTGCTTTAACGCATTTTTTTGCCATAGAAAAGCTCTCAATTTATCCGTTGAATTGCCCCATAGATATGCCATCAATATCGATTGGTAATAAGGCTGTTTTGCGAAGTCGTGACAAAACGTATACAAACCTATTGATTCTGATGCATATTTGATCAATGTGCAATTTCCAGTCACAATAACGATCAACTGTTATTAGTCCGATTAAGGAATGACTCAAAGGAGGGTATAGAGTGCGTGAGCGGGAACCTAAGGGATATTTTCAGAAACTTGTTTAGAGTACTTAGAGGGAAAACATACTAAAAGTCCTGACGTCTAGGAGGTGAGGCGGAGAGACCTCAATTTTAGGTTATTTGCTAATATCTTTAAAAAGGTGCGTCTTAGCAAAAAATATTCTGAGATAAAATTAAAGCTTACAAAATTCACTATTACTTTGATCGCATATACTTTTTCATATTTCCATTCGTTTATGAGCTACATGCTCCAGAAATATAGAAAATTTAAGTTATTCAGCGGAACTCTTACAGATGCCTTGAGAAGTTTAGGAGACCTGATATGCTTCTGGAGGGAGGTGTGCTGGATGGAGTGAAGGCCGTCATGGCTCACATACAATGGTCCTCATCGGGACTAAGTGCGGAAACCAAACCCACTAACATATTAGTTGGAACAAATGATGATGAGTTATTCAGCGTGATGACCATTACCTGATGCCCGAATTATCTCAAAATTTATTTTAACATAAGCTGGGAGTACCTCCACGAGGTAAGGGCGGTAATAGTAAGATATCGCGTTTTTTTGTAACAGCAGATAACTGAGCTTAGGCGGGAAAAACATCATGAAGATTGCTTTTCGCTCAATGCTCACTGTAGGAAACGCAACCTTACTGGCTAAAACTGAAAAATGACGATGAATGAATGAATGACAAAAAAGGAGATGCAATAGCATGGATATGAACACATCCTCTTCTTACACTCATTTACCGGCTACGATACAACATCATATTTCAAAACATTTTTTGATTGCACTTTTGTTTGCACAGAGCCTGTAGTTTGAAAACGGATGGGATATGGAAAAGTATCAAAGTTATAGAAAATTTTATAAGCTTTCATTTCATCTTAGAACATTTTTTGCTACAACTCGCCATTTTTGAAATATTAGCGTAAAACCTAAAATTGAGGTCTTTGACCACCTCCCCTTCCTCAAAGTAAAAGCAAACAAAGTGCATGTATAATGAGTTATATCTGGTATGACATTAATATAGAAAAGAAAAAGAGTCCATGCTTATTTACGAGATAGTCCGATTGGCAATATTTAATTAGAGTTCCACATTCCAGAGTGGCATTTTTTTTTACTGTTTTCTTTTTAATCTATATTTTTTAATCTGGGATATGATAATGAATAAATAAACATCCGGGCCAAATATCACGTTAATACAAGCAGCTCTTTAAGCTGAGAGATAAGTCAGTCATTGTTATTGTTATATGACTGCAAATTTCGCAATCTCGTGATTTCATTCAGATATTTGATATCATGAGGATTGTTTAGCGGCTTGCGGTGGTACAGAGTACTAAAATTAAACCATCTAAAGACTTAACCTGGCTTTATGAAAAATTCGATTCAATTCAAAATTAAAATGCTCGAACTGAGATCGACTACGGCTCGATTCAAAGTTGTCCCTTGCAACTTGTGTACAGTTACTCCCCAACATAATATTAAAGGTAACATTTTCCTTTAAATTTTACCTTGTCCACAAAGCGCATGAAATTCGGTAGTTGATAGTTCGATTCTCACACCAACCAAAGGGACGTTGTTCTTTATATTTTAGTTATTGCATTTAAAACTTTTCGATTTCGGTAGGTATACCTATATATAGTTTTTCAATTGAAGTTAAGTACTAAATCGTTTGAAGTTGGAGATGGGCGACCGTGTTAGACGTTAGATACTTTAGGTAGTCCAATATACCTAATAGATACTTTAGTATATCTCCATCAACACTCACACGCACAGTCATACGAAGTTTTCGTCTTTTCATCGTAATTTTCTACTGTTTTAAAACCTATATGTGAGAATAATTGTTACGCAACTTTAAATCGATATAGCTCCTAAACGGCCGGTCAAATCGAAAAATGTTGAAAGAAAACTAAAAATGTATTTTAAATACCTATTCAACGATACCCCACATGACATAGTTTGTTGACTTTAATTTTTTAAATTTTCTCAATATGGCGCCCAGTAGTCGTCATATTGAATTTTCACTAACGTCATGTCTTTAGTGACACTTTCCGGACTGAAAGGAATCGATAGACGTGCGAATCATTAAAATCGGTCCAGGCGTTTGGTCTGTATAGTGCTTCAAAGGAACATACATACATACATAGCCTGATAAACACATTACCCTTTGCGTCCCGCAGTCGGGTAAAAAAGACATTACAGATAGTTTCACTAAGATGTTAGAATTAGACTGTAATAAAATAATATTGTGTGCCTTCCCCTATGTGTCCAATGTGCCTGATAGTACCAATAATTATATCCACAAGCTAAATATGCACCTACAGTTTTTGGTTAGCCATTATAGTAATAAATTTATATTTTTGGACTCAAATAGTTTTATAGATTCTTGTAGGGTAACCATGAGTACAGTTACTGTCTCAAGAAAATTTTTGAACATACTTGCAACTTTAGTAGCTGCACATATTAACTCAGTCATAAGTAGTATGACGAAGTCACTTTTTAAACCATCTTTTAGTAATGTTATTAAAATCAATTTAGTTAGTAGTTTAAACATGTAAGCATGACAATAGAGAAGTGTGATAACTTTCTAATTCTATCACATCAAAATATAAACCGCTTCTCTAGCAAAATTCTAGACATAGAACTTTTTAATGAAAAATATGAAATAGATATCCTTTGTTCAATTGTTTTAT
Source organism: Pseudoips prasinana (assembly GCA_951640165.1). Taxonomy (NCBI): domain Eukaryota; kingdom Metazoa; phylum Arthropoda; class Insecta; order Lepidoptera; family Nolidae; genus Pseudoips; species Pseudoips prasinana. The sequence continues at coordinate 32,463,896 of OX621252.1, forward strand.
ATAAATGTGTTACGTGAACTATCTGTAAATGATTGCTATCATATACTTAATTTCAAATTATTGACTCTGTCTCAAAATGAATAATGTTATTGTTTCGAAGTTTTTCTTTTGTATACCTAAATATAATCTAAAATAATAAGCATTCAGACAATCGATCGAGCATATATTGTGTTTGCCTACTAAATAATTACTCTAATTGGACCAAATCCCGTGTTCATGCCCGCTTGAGTATGTTTCGCCGGACCGTCTCAACTGGGTCGTGTTGAAACCGGTAGTAGATGAACCCACTGAGTTTGTTTCGCTGGGTCTTCTCAGTTGGGGCGCATTGGATCCGGTGGTAGCATTAAAGCGCGACCGTCGTTATTAACACAAGGTCCGTCATAATAATAATACCTTTAATATAGACATTAGACTTAAACTAGATAATTAAACATAATCTCTTGACAATAACTTGATACGAGCTAGCTAAATATCATTGCTGTAATAAAATAAATTTTATAAATGTTTTCATACAATATGTACCTAAATATCTATGTTACTAGAAATAATATCTAATGTATACAACTATATTACTACAAACATGTTCTGACTATTTACAAGCGCTTTTTTAAAGTCTACGTGAATAAAAACCTTTTTTAGTTTATTTTATTTCATGTATGTAAAATTTCCATCTATATACACGATTGCAAAGCTGAAGTGGCAGTGGGCGGGACACAGATCGTAGGACTGCCACGAACCGTAAGACGCAGTGTGTGCATATGCAGGCCCAATCTGCGTCTTTGTGAGAGTCGCTGGAAACCGCTGGATATTGATAGCGCAAGACCGGCAATTATCGTTGGGTAAGTCTTTGTCCAACAGTGGAGGTCTTTCGGCTGTTATGAATGAATTAATCATTGCAAATTCTAAAGAGCACTACATAATATAATAACAATTGAAATTGAACTTAAATTTGTCGATACTATTTTGTTTTAAGCAATTTTCAGAGATTTTAGATATATTTTCCTGTCGAGCAAAATTAGTTGCAATGAATTGTGTTATGGGATCAATGATTTTCTTCAATATGCAGTCAATTTTAGCGTATATTATTCTTAACAAGATGAACCTCGTATTAGTTAAAACTTGCGGATTGCACAAAAAATATCGGTACGGCAATCAAATCCGCAAAATCCTGGGTTCAAAATCATATAGCCCACACGTAGGTATAAATAAGATGGCGTGGTTGGCAGACACTTGCTTTTCACACCGCAGGTCGTGGGTTCGATTCCCGCCAAGGACAGATGAACTGTTTGTCCTGAGTGTGGGTTTATCTATATAAGTATTCATTTACAATAGATAACTAGTATATGTAGTATGTCAATTATCTGGTTTCTACAGTACAAGCTCTGCTTAGTATGGGATCAGATGGCCGTCTGTGAAAATGTACAACGATATTATTATTATATCATTACATATTGTGCTCTTAGCTATACGTAGCTCACTACTGGAACTTCAAACTGATATACAACTGAAACAAAAGAGATATAACGAGAATATTACCAAACTCTTGTGGCCAAAACTTGAGCTATAAACACAAAAGTTAAGTTATAAATAAGTAGGTAGCTATTTATTTTATTTAATAACTACTATAATGTTCATAAATTTTTTCTTCCTGGTAACAAGTAATTTTCTACGTCAGTTTGTACCCATAGATCATATATGATCATCACAATGATCTTGATTGCCCTCGTGGCGCAGTGGTAACGATAGGCAGCTCGGTATTTTCTCGACGCCCTGGTGTCTCAGATTTGAACCCATGTTCGTAACGGGCCGATGTAATTGCGAGAACAGAACACTATTTTGGAGGTCTATATATGTGGAATGCTAGATGAAATGGAACGTTAGTGAGTGAGAGAGAAATGTAAGTAATGAGTGAAAGAGAGGAATGAATGTCGAAGAAAGGTGACAGTTGGTTGAAGAGTGTGGCTACTAAGACGGAACGAAAGGACGACAAGAATAGACTGTAATTATTTCTCTTTGTCTTTGTGGATAACCCGAAATATAATTTTGTGTGGAACTTTACCTAGTATTTTATTCCTACAATTTGGGGGCTCGTCCGGGATACCACAACAAGAGGAAATAAGAAGGGATTACGAAGATTGAGGACGATTGTCTTGCTGATACAACGAGGCGACGCGACGACCGGTGCGGTTTCTAACCTTACCATTTTGTCAACGACGGTTTCCATACGACGATTTGAACGACGCGACGATACCCACTGACCGTGAAATGGTAAAGGGCAAGGTACGCAGCCGACGGGCTGATTGTGAGGACGCAGAGGGAAGCGGTGCAGGCGCATCTTTAGTACAGAAGGGAGCCCAGAGCACGTTTGCTTATTCAGACGAGCTGGTGCCGAAGTTCAGTGGACAAAATAGCATCGATTCCACGCAACGATGGATTCAGGACATCGAAGATAACGCGGAGATATTCGAGTGGTCGCCACTGCAGCTACTAATAGTGGGACGGAGGTCTCTGGTCGGGACAGCAGCGCTTTGGTTGCGCTCAGAAAAACCCTTCAAATCATGGGATGAACTGAAAGCCGGATTACTGACAGAATTTCCCGATTCATTTGACGTAAAGGCTATACACGAGATGATGGCTGCTAGAAAAAAAAAGCCAGATGAGAGCTGTATCGACTACTGTCTAGCTATGAAGGAAATGGGTAAGCGAGGGAAAATGCCCGATTACGTCGCTATTAAATATATAATAGACGGCATAGTGGACGTAGAAACCAATAAAATTATGTTGTACGGGGCCACGACCTACGCTGACCTAAAAGCAAAACTTAAAATCTATGAGACGGTGCGTGAGAAGATGGCTGCAGCTGTGGAGCGACAAAAAGCACATCAAAACACGACCACCCGAAGTTATAACGGTGATCGCAGCACGAAGTCGACGAAGTGCTATAACTGTGGGGAAAATCAGCATATATCTGCGCAGTGTCCACACAGAGAGAGAGGTGCGAAGTGTTTTCGTTGCAATGATTTTGGTCATAAATCATCAGAGTGCACAAAACCTGAGAATCGTCAACATTCCAATTTCACGACGAGCGGGAACCGTGGTGAAGTTCGTTCAAATTCAAGATGGCGGAACGACAATGTAACGCAGTCTCATTCCGAAACCAAACGTACGATGTTCACGAGAACTGCCGAAGCCGAACGAAGCAGTAAAACCAACATAACGGAAATTTATCGGGTTGCCGAACCGAGACGAACGAACACGAAAACACCCGAACAATGTGTCATGGCGGACGGAACCATAGATTGGAGATTGAGTGAACAAACGTGTCAACGAGGTCAATGGAACGGAATGGATTACGTAATGTCAAATACGAAAAACGTAAACAATACATCGAAGCCGGTAAAACACATAGAATTTTTGGAAAATAAAGCGTTTTCCTCAGCGGGGCTTATCGATACGGGGAGCGAAGTAAATCTGATGACCAACGAAGTGCATATGAAGATCGGTTCACCGAAATACGACGACGAACAATGTGTATCATTGAGTGGACTTGGACAGTTAGAGGTTATTCCTTTGGGAAAAGTGACTTTACTATTAAAATAGACGGTGATCTTTTTAAGAATGTAGTGTTTTACGTAGTTAATAAGAGTTGTTTGCCGTACAATGTTATTATAGGACAGGAGTTTCTCAAACGTATTGTGATGGTGATGAAAGATGGATGCGTGTCATTGCTGGCGAAAGAGGATGAATGGATGAAGCAGGTTGATGTTAGTGTGTGTGATGTTTCAGGTTATGTGGGAGAATCTCGATACAGGGCACAGATTACCGAGTTAGCTGAAAATTACCAACCTAAGAAGATTAAAGAGGCTCCTATTGAGCTTAAAATTGTGCTCAAAGATGACATCCCTGTAGCTCAACGTCCAAGACGACTATCACTACGAGAACAACAGGTAGTGGAGGAACAAGTGAACGAGTGGCTGACTAACAACATCATTCGCGTAAGTTATTCTGAATATGCTAGTCCATTAGTGCTTGTCAAGAAGAAGGATGGAAACATAAGGGTATGTGTTGACTATAGGCTTATAAACAAAAAGATGGTGAAAGATGAGTATCCTTTACCAATAATCGAGGATCTTATAGACAGATTGCAGAGCGCTAAGATATTTAGTGTGCTTGATTTGAAAAATGGATTTTTTCATATGAAGGTTGCAGAGGAATCTATAAAGTACACATCTTTCGTTACACATCATGGACAATTTGAATTTCTACGAGCACCCTTTGGCCTGATGAATTGTCCTAAGAATTTCATGAGATTTGTGTCCATTATCTTCAGAGAGATGATAGCAAAAGGTACTATTCTGATATTCATAGACGATATTTTAATTCCAGCCCAAAGTGAGAAGCAGGCTTACGATGGACTGAAGGAGGTACTTGCAGTAGCTTCTGAATATGGACTTCAGTTTAATTGGAAGAAGGCTCGACTGATGTGTCATGAGGTAGAATATTTGGGACATGTGATTAAGGATGGTGCAGTTCGTCCATCAGCCGACAAGATAGATGCGGTGGTAAGGTACCCTGAACCTAAATCGCTCAAACAACTACATAGTTTCATCGGGTTGACTTCATACTTCCGTAAGTACATAGAAAACTATGCAGTGATAGCTAAGCCCTTGACGGATTTGTTAAGAAAGGATAATAACTTCATTTTTGGACATGAACAAAGACAGGCTTTCATTACATTGAAGGATAAGTTGGTAAGTGCTGCCATTTTGAAAATTTATCACCGAAGAATACCTACAGAATTACACACCGATGCTTCGAGTGTGGCATATGCGGCCATACTGATGCAGAAACATGAAGATGGTCTTTACCCTGTTTATTACATGAGTAAGCGGACCACTGAGGCTGAAAGTAAGTACACAAGCTATGAGTTAGAAGCGCTAGCCATCATCCAAGGAGTCAAGAAGTTCAGACACTATTTGTATGGCATTAAATTTAAAATTGTTACTGACTGCCAGGCGTTTCAGTCGACATCAAGAAAGAAAGACTTGACTACAAGAGTGGCAAGGTGGGTATTACTTTTAGATGAGTATGACTATGTGATTGAACACAGACCAGGAAGTAGAATGAAGCATGTCGATGCACTAAGCCGAAATCCCTGTACAGTGGCAGTGGTAAGCACTTTACACGAACAGATAAAGCAAGCTCAGTCCAACGATGATGGATTGCGAGCAATCATGGAAGTTTTGAAAGAGGGACCATATGATGACTACATCTTGGACAATGATTTGTTATACAAAGGTCTACAAAGATGTTTGGTTATACCAAAGTGTATGGAAAATGAGATCTTAAAAATGGTACATAGCAAAGGTCATTTTTCCAAGAAGAAAATGTCAGAATTGATATGTAAAGATTATTTCATACAAAACTTAGATAAAAAGATTGAACAGTTCATTTTGAGTTGTGTTCCTTGTTTGTTAGCAACAAGAAAAGCTGGGAAACAAGAGGGATGGTTGAATTCCATTGAAAAAGCAAGTATTCCAATGCATACTTTACATTGCGACCACATAGGTCCAATGTGTCAAACTAAGAAGATGTACAACTATATACTGACTGTGGTTGATGCATTTACTAAATTTGTGTGGCTGTTTCCAACAAAAAGTACGACGAGTAAGGAGACAATTGATAAATTGTTGATATTGCAACAAACGTTTGGAAATCCTACACGCTACATAACAGATAGAGGTACAGCATTCACAAGTGGAGACTTCAAGGCGTACTGTGATGAAGAGCATATACAACATATTACAATAACTACTGGTTTGCCTCGTGGAAACGGACAGGTGGAGAGAGTACATAGAGTTCTAATATCTGTACTGACCAAACTTTGTATTTCAGAACCTGCAGCTTGGTACAAGCATGTGAGCAAAGTCCAGAGAGCGCTCAACAGTACTCATCAGCGCAGTGTTGGTACTACACCTTTTGAGTTGTTAGTGGGAACTAAAATGAAGAATAAAGAGGACTTGGAACTTTATGAGCTAATTTCACAAGAAACACAGAGTTGTTTCATACAAGAAAGGGCTGACCTGAGAAAATCAGCAAAGGAATGCATACTGAAAATTCAGGAGGAAAATCAAAAAGGATATAACAAAGGAAGGAAAGAAAGTACAAAGTACATAGCAGGTGACCTAGTTGCCATCAAGCGTACACAGTATGGAGGTTGTTTGAAGTTAAAACCTAAGTATCTTGGTCCATATAAAGTGAAAAAGGTCAAGCCGAAAGATCGGTATGATGTAGAGAAAGTGGACTATAATTCAGAAGGTCCGGGCCGAACGTCTAGTTCTGCTGACTACATGAAGAAATGGCCAGGTATTGATGATTGACTTTGTTAATTATTATTATTATTTTGCTTATGATGTATGAGAGATGAAGAAAGTATGTTTTTAGTTGTGTATTTATTGTTTAAGTTTAGAAATCAATTTATATTGTTTATTTTATATAAGAAAAAGATGTCTTCATTATATTATTATGTCATATTTTGTTCTACTGTATTTATTATGTAAGATGTTAAGTATGTAATATGTATCTTTGAGTCAGACTGAGGGCAGTCTGGTTGCAGGATGGTCGAGTGTGGAATGCTAGATGAAATGGAACGTTAGTGAGTGAGAGAGAAATGTAAGTAATGAGTGAAAGAGAGGAATGAATGTCGAAGAAAGGTGACAGTTGGTTGAAGAGTGTGGCTACTAAGACGGAACGAAAGGACGACAAGAATAGACTGTAATTATTTCTCTTTGTCTTTGTGGATAACCCGAAATATAATTTTGTGTGGAACTTTACCCAGTATTTTATTCCTACATATATACATATTATTATGATATCTTGTTTGATCAGCTTTATTTCACTACATTCTATGATATTTTGTATACTATATTCTCGTGTAGTGTTTGAAATTTATGGTGTTCATGGACTAGTGTGCATGAGCCACTATGTCGATTATTCCTATAAAAGGAAGATGCCAATTTATAATTCAGAAGTTTTAACATTCTCGAGTCACTTTGTACCATATTGTGTTCCGTCATCATTTAAATAATCAACAAGGTGTGTTGTCAGTAAATCTGATTTACTCATAAGCCCGTTTATGTTTTGATGAAATTTTTTTAGGTCTTTAGATGCGAAAATTACCGTTTAAGTTTATCATAGTACTATTTTTTACATTATTATCCTCATTGTTACGGTTATTGCTATTGGATTCAGTTTGTATATATTTATTATTTACCATTTCATTAAAAGTTAAATTATTACCTTCCATTTGACATTCAGTTTGTGTACACTTATCATACTTATCTATACTACTGTTGTAAATGAAAAATGTTGTTTTATAACTTAGATGAAATCTTTTAGTATACTTCTACATATATTCCGCGCTATCCATTTTTATGGGAGTACAAATTATAATAATTCATATCTATAAAAGTAACGTTATTAAGCTGTTTAGCGGTAAATTTGAGTTTATAATTCAGTTTGTTCTCATTCAAATATTTATTCTATGGAATCTCACATAACAAGACATTTGTGTTTCTAGTAAAGTAAAAGCAGTTTTGCATTTTCAATTTGCATTCAATTGGATTATTATCATTTGTTCCTCCTAATACAACAACATGCTCATCTTTACTTAAATCTAAAATTTCTTTGCTTTCTGTGTTCAGAACATCCTTAATCTTCGCGCCAGACTTCCAGTAGCATTATTATTTCTTGTCATACAAATAAATATTATGTAGGTTTATAGTAAGTGGAGCTATGGTGGCAGTATAAGAAGTGTATTCTCTCACTCTACTGCCGCATGCAAGTAGCTTCGGGAAGACAGCGATATGTTTGTGGCACAGTCACTGTGTCGGACTGGCAGGAGTCGGCAATAGGGGAGGGCAATCCCGAGCCCTCCCAGGTTACGTGTCCCGACCATCTGGGACATGGCGCCAAAGGGGAGCACCGAAACAGCATACCCGCGTTACCGTGGCTCCTCCCATGAGATGCCAAGATAAGTCCACGGCAGGTAGGTTTAGTCGGTGCGAGTCCAATATACCCACCAGACAGTTTTTGCGGGTGGCATGCGTACGCATTCCCCTGCCTTAACAAAAAAAAAGATTTATAGTAAGTATAAGTGATTTGTTGAATAACGTAAAAAGAAAAGTCGTTGACAAGTGTCTCATATCTGTGCTCATCGATTCGCGCTATTGATCAAACGCCCAGTCAAATTCTGTAATTGAAGCGGACCAGATTCTACGAGTCTGTTCCACAGACGGCTCTTTTTGTCATCGTGTTCTAGGAATCTATAGACAGACACTACTCCCTTGTCTGCTTTGACAGATGTCCTATTTATATTCTTAGAGACAAATATAAACACGATTACCCTCTTCGCACAATTTTAGGCTATTTTAGGTTATGCCGCAGACGGGTAAAAGTTAGTTTATAATAATAATATCCTGTGACATTATTTACACACGGCCATCTGTTCCCTAACTAAGCACACCTTTTACTATGGAAACCAGATAACCAGCGCATCAAGCTACCCTAATCTGTCCAATTTACCCAATTAAAAGTGAACCTTATGCTTATGTGATAAAGTTGAATGGATGTGCTGGCGTCTGTACTACAAATACTACTTTACTTTTGTAAATACATACATATATAGATAATTACACCCAGACTCAGGACAAACAGACATGTTCATGCACACAAATATCTGTCCTGGGTGGGAATCCAATCCGCGACCTCCGGCGTGAAAAACAAACATTTTGCCACCACGCCAACAGGCCACGCCAACAGAAAGTTTATGATTCTAACATCAAAAGTATTTTCAATATATTATTATAAAAAAGAGTGTGCTTTACTGAAATAAAACTAAAATATACTAAACGTAACTGGCTATGAGAGAAAGAAATGTGTGCTGATACCTCTCTTGCTTGCGCCCCTACCTACAATAATATAGACATACATATACCGGGTGTCCCAAAACTCAACGTCAAGCCGAAACGGGGTGACAGGATTGATCATAACCATCACGAGAAAAATCTGAAAAAAAATCTATCCCATGCAGTTTGAAAATTATGGGCATTTTAAGAAAAACCTAGAAATTTGATCAAACTGTACCATTTTTCGGTTATTGTGGTTATTATTTTTTATTTTTGTTCATTTGAACTTTAGAAACGTAATCCTAAATAACATTTCTAGAATCCCAATAAAAAATAATGACACAATTGCCTTAAGTTCCCGAGAATTGAGACTATTTGTTAAACTACGAATTTAAAATTTTCAAGATTCGTCGACTTTGACAGGCCCTCCTATAAAAAAAATGTACTAGAGTGCCTTGGCAAGTAGCATTAAAAGTTGGCGCATTTAATCAGAATTCTAAAATGGTACAATACTTGTTAGTTCCATACAATAGAAAAGAGTAAAAAAATTAAAACCTCAAGTAACCCGATTTTTGCTATCAGATTTTACTCAGTTAAAATGTTTTTAATTCGCACAAGCTCTAGGTAGGTTCTTAATTTTAAGGCAAAATGATGAGAGAGATGGATAATGGGTATGTTTGCCATGAGTGGACGTACCACTAGCAGATCTTCGCGACATGTGGTTTCAACAAGATGGCTGCCCAGCGCATTTCGCAGTGCAAGTAAGAGATTTCCTTGACCAGGAATATCCGGGAAGGTGGATTGGACGTTCGTGCACTATCTCGTGGCCCGCCCGTTCACCAGATTTAAATCCCCTGGATTTTTTCTATTGGGGAGTTCTCAAAGAAAAAGTTTACTCAAAGCCCATTGAGAACGTAGCCGACCTGCGTGAACGCATTTCTCAAGCAGCTGAGGCGATCAACTCTCGAAGATATGCCCGACTAATAAGTAGATCTTTTTTAAGAAGATGTAGGGCTTGTATTGAGGCTGATGGTAAACAATTTGAACATTTATTTTAATAAAAAACGTTATTTCTCTATCATCTGACTTTTATTCCAACAAACCTAATTATTTTACTAATTTTACTAACTTTTTTTCACTTTGGTAAAAGTGGCGTCACTATCTGTCTCGCTCACTCATGGCGAACATACCCATTATCCATCTCTCTCATAATTTTGTCTTAAAATTAAGAACCTACCTAGAGCTTGTGTGAATTAAAAACATTTTAACTGAGTAAAATGAGATAGCAAAAATCGGGTTACTTGAGGTTTTAATTGTTTTACTCTTTTCTATTGTATGGAACTAACAAGTATTGTACCATTTTAGAATTCTGATTAAATGCGCCAACTTTTAATGCCACTTGCCAAGGCACTCTAGTACATTTTTTTTATAGGAGGGCCTGTCAAAGTCGACGAATCTTGAAAATTTTAAATTCGTAGTTTAACAAATAGTCTCAATTCTCGGAAACTTGAGGCAATTGTGTCATTATTTTTTATTGGGATTCTAGAAATGTTATTTAGAATTACGTTTCCAAAGTTCAAATGAACAAAAATAAAAAAGAATAACCACAATAACCGAAAAATGGTACAGTTTGATCAAATTTCTAGGTTTTTCTTAAAATGCCCATAATTTTTAAACTGCATGGGATAGATTTTTTTTCAGATTTTTCTCGTGATGGTTATGATCAATCCTGTCACCCCGTTTCGGCTTGACGTTGAGTTTTGGGACACCCTGTATATATATATATATATTTTTTTTTTTCATGTTTGTGTTTTGTCCGAACTCATAGAACAAAACTTGTTGCTTATGGTGTGAGCTATCTAATCCTGCGAGATTGTTGGTGTTTTACAAGTAACCCTATAGAAGACCATTTTGGAAGCATTCCCGATTGATTAAGAATTGTCAAACAATCTTACAGTGGTATTTTCGCCGGACCGTCTCAACTGGGTCGTGTTGAAACCGGTAGTAGATGAACCCACTGAGTTTGTTTCGCTGGGTCTTCTCAGTTGGGGCGCATTGGATCCGGTGGTAGCATTAAAGCGCGACCGTCGTTATTAACACAAGGTCCGTCATAATAATAATACCTTTAATATAGACAGAACCATTGACAATATGTAGTAAAAAATATTAGACTTAAACTAGATAATTAAACCTAATCTCTTGACAATAACTTGATACGAGCTAGCTAAATATCATTTCTGTAATAAAATAAATTTTATAAATGTTTTCATACAATATGTACCTAAATATCTATGTTACTAGAAATAATATCTAATGTATACAACTATATTACCACAAACATGTTCTGACTATTTACAAGCGCTTTTTTAAAGTCTACGTGAATAAAAACCTTTTTTATTTATTTATTTTATTTATTTATTGATATACAGACGCCAGAACATCAAGCCACCTCAATCTGTCAAATTTCCCCAATTGAAAGTGAACCTTATGCTTATGTGATTAAGTAGAGAAACTAAAAAAAACTTGTGTGTACTTATGTACACGCGTTAGAAGTTATACTTCATAATATACAACTTGAACATAGTTATCAATTTTCATACCACCTAGAACTAACATCATATGCTGTTCACTCTCATACATTTTCATACCACCTAGAACTAACATCATGGTGTTCACTCTCATACATTTTCATACCACCTAGAACTAACTTCATGCTGTTATTTTTACGATGCGCGCGCATCGTAAAAATTCACTCTCATACCACCTAGAACTAACTTCATGCTGTTATTTTTACGATGCGCGTGTTAGGTAATAGTTAATAAATGTGTAGATAAGTATAGATATAGTCAGATATACCAAGCTCTAAAATATAAATTGTTATAAATAAGATTACTTTATATCGTTAACCAACAACAAAGCATCATACTTTATGTATTATGGAGGTTATAAATATAATGAAAAGTCAGGTAATCTATTATAAGGTATATTTATTTATCATATAGGGAAACAATCATTTAAATACAAGAAATACAAGCTGAACATATTATTTAATAAAACAAACCATGTTGAGACATAAACATAATACAAAGTTTACTTAGCTTTGAATCACTCTGTCTGTTCAGTACGGCAGTTCCAATAGAATCGACATAAATAGTATAACTGTTAATTTAAATTTGTTCAAATGGAATCGTCCCTCCAACCACCGAGAGCTCCGCTCCGGTCAACGTTTCGAACAAGAATGATGCTCAAACCGATCGGGACACACCTTTTATAATAGACGACAAACAGATGTGAAACATGTTTTGCGACAAACAAGTATGACGTACACCCGCCCGTCACCAGGCTAAATGTTAGGCTACCGCTGTTTTATTAATACCGTATTTAATTATAAATCTACTATTATTGTATCTACTAACTTGTAATATATATAGTTATATACTTATTATATCGATTCTAAGCTAACACGCGCGCATCGTAAAAATTCACTCTCATACCACCTAGAACTAACTTCATGCTGTTATTTTTACGATGCGCGCGCATCGTAAAAATTCACTCTCATACCACCTAGAACTAACTTCATGCTGTTATTTTTACGATGCGCGCGCATCGTAAAAATTCACTGTCATACCACCTAGAACTAACTTCATGCTGTTATTTTTACGATGCGCGCGCATCGTAAAAATTCACTGTCATACCACCTAGAACTAACTTCATGCTGTTATTTTTACGATGCGCGCGCATCGTAAAAATTCACTCTCATACCACCTAGAACTAACTTCATGCTGTTATTTTTACGATGCGCGCGCATCGTAAAAATTCACTCTCATACCAACTAGAACTATTATAATAAAGATTATAAAGAGGAAAGATTTGATTGTTTTTTTTGTTTGGTGGATTGAACTACAATAAAATAAATAAAATTTGAAATATATATCCTCACTCTACACAAAAGAGCAAGTCATTGGTATCAAACGCCCTACAGGGTCAATCCTATGAGTTTACTGAAGGTCTGATTGTTAGTGACCTATAACTACTTACTTATATTCTATAATATATATACCTATACATATACCAATACACACACACATACACTGACACACACACACACACACACACCCACATTTTTACCATGCATGCTTTAATTACTTCTGTTTTACCTTAATTCTAGTTTTAGTTGTTAGTGTTAAGCCTTTTTTTTATGTTAAACTATTTTTTTTCCTATAATTGTATGTGCTCTTTAAATTGTAAGAGGAGGGGGCGTTGGTGTCTGTCACACAGTGTATACTAGCACGGACACCGCCGTTTACTCTATCTTCACATTAGTTTCCTACAAAAATTGTACTTTTAACTATAAGATAGATATTATGTACAAAATCCTTATTTATTGAATAAAGATTATTATTATTATTGAAGAGGTTCATAAAATACTTGACCGATTTGTAAAATTCTTTCACTGTTGGGAAGCTACACTATCTCCGGTGAACATAGACTATATTAAATACTAAAACTCCAATAATGTAACCCAAGGTGTGAATAATAAACAAAAAGCTTTCTTTCATCGCGTGCCCTGCGAAAACTATTGATTATAGAACAAAATAATGTACTACGTCTTTGCAGAACATATAATTATCTACAAAAAATATCTCGACAGCATTGGTATTATAGTTATGTCACAATAAGTGAATTTTAATTTAAAAAAATATATATAAATGAGAAAGTATGTATGGGAGTGTATGTGAAAAAAATTATAACTTTTGAAATGTCTATTTAATACCTGTGCGAAACCGGGGCGAGCTGCTAGTGTATATATACTTCCCTACCTAGTACCCTCGTGGTGGCATACATATCGCAGTATTTACTAAATAGATGAAAGGTGGAAATCAAACCGTGCGTACTGTGGTTTTATTCCCTTTGAACTCGATGCACGTTGAAGCGTGAGCCCGATGTGATTCTGATAGAAAGGCTGAGGTAACGTGGTTAGTTACTTGCATTCACCGTATAGCTACTGCTGAAGTACCTTGATTGGTATGGAAATAAAATTAAACGGTGTATATATTTATGATATTCTATGTACTTGCTGTGCCCCGCGGTTTTACCTGCGTCAATTTTTATAAATTATCACAGCTCCTCTCCCAGGTGATAGCGTGATAATATGCAGCCTATATGTTGACCCGACCTCTAATTTTCATGCAAAATTTGAAGTAAATCCATGCATTGTTGTCAAAATTTGAAATCAATCCATTTTTAGTTTAGCCCGGACATACATACAGACAAAAATTCTAAAAGCTATATTTTTGGCTTCGATATCGATTGTAGATCACGCTCCAAGTATCCTTTCTAAAAATATTCAATGTACAGTTTTGACTTTCCTACGATTTTATTATAATGTATATACACCGTATAATTTAATTTCCTCACGCCTGTTTCCCAGAGGGGTAGGCAGAGACACCGGATTTACATTTGGCACGATCTTTGCACACCGCTCTTGCTTCGTTTACTGTCTATATATTTTATATATCCTTACTAATATTATAAATGCGAAAGTAACATTCTCTGTCTGTCTGTCTGTCGGGCTTTCAACCCCAATAAACTGATTTTAGTGAAAATTGGCACACAGATAGTCCAGGGCCTGAGAAAGAACATAGGCCACTTTTAAATGCGAAAAAAGGGTTGAAAGAGGGGGATGAAAAGTTGTATGGAAGTATTGTCACTTATTTTTCGGCTGTTGATTTGGTATAAATAAATATGGCATTCAAAGTTTGTGTCATTTTTACCCTCAAGGGTGTAAAATTATAATAGAGGATAGGGGATGAAAGTTTGTATGGAAATATGTAAGAAGTGTATGTTTGTATGAAAAAAGGAATTTGACAGATTAGGGTAGATGGATGGATGTGCTGGCGTCTGTACATTGATTTCAAATAAGGCATTTGGATTTTCGGTGATTATTTCTCCGTGGCGTTTCCGATTTTTATGTACTGATGATAATGATGATTTCTATGTATAATACTCACGAGTATTGTCGCTATCATTGTGTATCATTTTTATGTACTGATGATAATGATGATTTCTATGTATAATACTCACGAGTATTGTCGCTATCATTGTGTATCATTTTTATGTACTGATGATAATGATGATTTCTATGTATAATACTCACGAGTATTGTCGCTATCATTGTGTATCATTTTTATGTACTGATGATAATGATGATTTCTATGTATAATACTCACGAGTATTGTCGCTATCATTGTGTCATTTTGAAGAAGATCGGTTCAGCCGTTCAGGAGGTATACGATCAGGGGCTCTACCGGGTAAGTCACCGAACATCGTTTTCGTAGATGGCGTTCAAATAAATAAAGGTTAAAAATGACTTAATCAATCGTTAAATCGGCTTCTACGTTGACAATCGATTCCGGGCCGTTTATCACATCACATGTGGTCATGGAAGCCGATTTAACGATTGATTAAGTCATTTTTAACTTTTATTTATTTGAATACCATTCACGAAAACGATGTTCGGCGATTTAGCCGGTAGAGCCCCAGGAAGGAACTACATGAGTCGCCAATTATTAAAGTATAATTTTTAATCGGCTGTGTGGTAACTGCATAGGATATCATCACCCCATCTTATCCCGTGGGGTTCGTAGAAATTGTCCCGAGGGAATACCTACCAGAGAACGGGCAGTTGTTGACAATCAAATTGCAATCTCCAACCCGTCTGCCAATATTGCCGCCCCATTCTTTGGGAAAGTTTTTGTCCAGCAGTGGACGTAATTTGGTTGGCAAGTTTTAATTAAGAATGTTATTACTTACCGCACTAGCGGGGATAATAGGTCTCTCGCTGAATATCCTATGGGGTTCCAGCTCCACTCTCGGAGTCGATAGCTTACTGTATTCACCTAGTGGTTTCTTATCTGCAATAAGTATTTCGATTATAATTTTCTGTTTAGGTGAATTTAATCAATACTAATAATAAAAGGTACACACGGCTTCATATCTAGCTATACATTTCCAGTATAAGCTGATCTCGCGTTGTATAGGATTTCCATACAATGAGAGTTCAGTTTATATTACAATACAATACAATTATTTATTGCAATCATGTGTTCAATATTGGTGTTACATAAGCATATGGGTATCAACATGAACTCTGTTAGGGCACAGCAATTAGTTTTACGTACATTAATTCAAGTAAGTACATTATTTCAATGAAGTTAAATAAGATATTAAAAACAATATAATAAAATTGTAGAAAAGTCGAAACTGTACATTGAATATTTTTTTAAAGGAGACTTGGGTCGTGATCTACAAACGATATCGAAGCCAAAAATATAGTTTTTAGAATTTCTGTCTGTTTGTCTGTATGTATGTCGGGTTAAACTCAAAAAGTACTGCATGGATTAACTTCAAATTTTGCATGAATATTACTAATAGTTCGGGTCAACATATAAGCTACATATTATCACGCTATCACCTACGGGGGAGGGGCTGTCATAATTTATAAAGTTTAACGCGGGTACCTACAACCGCGGGGCACAGCTAGTTATACAATAAAATAAAATACACAAAAAATTCAAAGTCAATAATAATGTCAACATGAATGTCAAATTAATTATAATTGATGATTAGATGCATGATTATTTATTAAATTATTCTTTATTCTTTATTGTACACAGAAACATACATTTAAATTAAATCTTACAATGAAAAGCCATGTACATAGGCGAGCTTAATTCATTTATGAATTTTCTTCTTTGAATTATAATTATTATTCAACAAATTCTTAAACCTCTTATTGGAAATGTATAGCTTGACATGAAGTCGTGTGTACGTATCTTCGAGCATTTAATAATATAATAATAATATCTTGGGACAATGTCACACAGATCATCCTAGCCCCAAACTAAGCAAAGCTTTTTCTATGGGTACCAGGCGACGATATACATACTTATATAGATAGATAAATACTTATATACATGGAAAACATCCATGACTCAGAAACAAATATTCGTGCTCATCACACAAATATTTGCACTTACCGGGATTCGAACCCAGGACCACCAGCTTCGTAGGCAGGAGCACTACCAACTAGGCTACGGTGACCGTTTTATTTAGCTGTCAAGTACGTATATATCATCTATATCTCTATACAATGTCGCCCATGCGCATGTGACCGCCCGTAATATTCTGAATATTCATGAAAAAATATCGAAAATAAACTTCAAAAGGGGGGGTCTATCTGTAACAGTTTTTTTTTAGAGATAGGTATTAGTAATGTTCTGTGAATTTTTAGCTGTTATGTAGTAGATTACAAATAATGATTAAAAAAGTGGTCCTATGGGGATAATTTATGGACTTACACTAGTTTTTTTAAAATAAATACACAATTTTTTACCGAAAAAATTACTTCGATTCCGTTTTTTTTTTTCGTAGTCGATAATTTTTAGTAAAATGTTAATTAACCTGTTAAAATAACTCATAAGCTTTTGGAAATAATAAACAAAATACAAATCGACCCATAAACTTTGGAGATGTGTCAAAAAATAGAAAGCAAGTCTACAAACTCTACTTAAAAAATTCAAAATTGAATAACATGATAAATGTTACAGATAGACCCCCCCTTTTGAAGTTTATTTTCGATATTTTTTCATGAATATTCAGAATATTACGGGCGGTCACATGCGCATGGGCGACATTGTATATCATAATGTAAACTATTATACATTGTTTATATATACTCTGTATTTGTATAAAACTTTACAGCTGAAATATTCCTACAGGGCCACCGTCCATAGACAACGTGCTAATAATACTGGCAACATTGTCACTCTAAATATAGGCAGGCTAATGGTTAGTGGTCAGTTCTCGACAATAGATACATTACACACTATTGGGAGCGCACTATTATAACAGAGCTTCTCGCCAAAAGTGGAAATTTCATCCTTATCACCTGGTTGAATGGTCATCTAACACCGTGCGTTCCACAAGAAACTTTATACCGCACTGATCTGAACTTTCTATTCAGACCTAAATTGGACATAACAAATCCAGTAATGTAACAATTGAGCAGTTAATAAACATCTCTTCTCAGTTAAACGGTGTTAAGTCAGAACATTCCACTTTTATTCGGTTATGTTTTAGAGGTAAAATGTGTAATATAACAGCACAAATGATATTAACTTTCAAAGGCTTCAGTTGACAGAAGGATCTTGCCCGGGTATCTTTCTGTGGAAACAATTAACTGCGGAAGTATTTCCGATCCAAGAAGCGTGTCTATTCCTATCTTCTATCGGCAACGCAATTGCGGCTCCTCTGGTGTTGTGAGTGTCCATGGGCGGCGATGATCACTGACCGCCAGGTGACCAACTAGCTCATTTGCCTTGCTATCATACAAAAATAATGACGAGTGGTATTGCTGGTAATAGTAGGCTCGCGGTAAGTGCATCAGAGACGCTAAGAAATTAAATCTACATTGGTGGCCCCCATCGCCAGCTAAGTGGATTTAATTTCCATGCTCTGGAAGGTATGTTAAGTCGTCAATCCCGCTGTAGTCATAAAATAACAGCGCCGTGAACAATATATAAGAGAGGTAGGGAATAGCGTTCATTCGCTCAAAGAGCAGCCCGACTGGGGAAGTACCTCCACCTTACAGAAGACATTTTTTAATAATAACATTAATAACATAATGTTGTGTTTCTGCGTGAGAGTAAGGTCGCCAGAGCTCATTGGGATGTGAGGCAGGGTCAGCAAAACTTAGTTGCTGGCTCTTAAAGGCCGGCAACGCACCCGCGACTCCTTGGTGTTGCGAGTGTCCATGGGCGGCGGTGATCACTTACCATCAGGTGACCCACTCGCTAGTTTGTCGCCCTCTGATATAAAAATAAAACTCTGACACTAGGATAACTACCATCCATACGATACTTAGTCAACAAGCTATGTGTAACAAACTCCTCATGATTTACACCGCTTAGACCCACAAGCCATCTTATGCTTACCATAATGACAAGGTATAATATCAGGGTCTGTGTCTTCTCCGCTGGCGTCCATCTTCAGTTCATACTGACTGCAGTAGTCCAGTTTGGGTGACGCACAGTAGGTGTTCAAGTTGTCTTGTTTTGATAGAGACTCTACACTCTGTTCCATGTAGAGAGCGTTACTGTGGGAGAAAAAATATATTTAAGGAGGCGGCATACAGTAAACGTGTTTTATTTTCTCGTTTTTGCTCAGCACTGAAAATGACAACAGATTTGAATTATTAACAGAATATTAAGCTATATATTCGCTTTAAAAATAATAACATTTTTTTTTACAATTTTATAATTCCCTTCGAACGAGTCCAACTTGCACTTAGCCGATTTATTACTATTTATTATTACTTTTACAATTTACCACTATTTGTATTTACTTATTACTAACTTATTGTCTCATTGAGAAAATAATCTCAGGTACCCAATGTACAGACACCAGCACATCTAGGTACCCCAATCTGTCTAATTTCTTCAATAGATTTTAAACTTTATCTCAAAAGCATAAGGTTCACTTTCAATTGGGGAAATTTGACAGATTGGGGTAGCTTCATGTGCTGGCATCTGTACGTAAATAAATAATATTACATATTCAAAACACATCTTGTTTATTTAGTTAAGAGTATTTGTGTCTCGTTCCCCTATAATAAACATTTTAATCATATAATTTTAACTCGGCTACAAAATCTCGAATTTCCAAGTTGCAAACTAAAAACAAATTATTTTCGTAGCATCAGATCAGCATACAAATAAGTGTATTAAAAAAACAAGCCAAATGCTAGTCGGGCTTTGTTGTGTTTGGGTTCCGTAGATGGTGACAAGATGTAAAACAAAACAAAACTTTGACTGGCCTGTTGCAGCCAGCGGTCGGTTTTATTTCGACCCGAGACAAATCTTTGTGTGATTCGAATGAACACCATTATTTCTTGTGGCTAGATGTAATTTTTTCATAACTAGATGCCCCGCGGTTTCACCCGCCTTAAACTTTATAAATAAAGTCTATACTAAATTTTATTAAAATCACTCCAGCCGTTTAGCCGTGAAGAAGTAACAAAAATACACAATCACAAACTTTCAGCTTTATAATATTAGTGTGATATGTGTGTAGTTAGGAATATATAAGTATGTTTATCAGTAGTCTGCCTACTTTGGGATCGGATGACAGTTTGTTAGTATAACCAGATATAAAGAGGTTGTTGTGATTACATGTTCTGAACTACATTAAATATCATAATTTGAATTTCTTTTGTTTAATTAGCCCTTTTCCGCTGTCCTTTCTGTTTATCATTTCTTATGGCAGTCGGCATCCAGAGAAACTGGGACGCTTGTTTGCTTATCGTATCGGTTACCCTAGTGTCAGAGTTGTTCAAGCCGCCCATTAGGCCTCTGACATGGCTTAACGACTCTTGCCTAATGGCTATAACCGGGACCGACAGCTTAATGTGCCCTCTGAAGCACGGTGATGCTCAGAAATAGAACCATTTTGGCGGTCACCCATCTATGCAGTGACCGTGAGCCTAGTTTCTTAACCTTGCCAATCACTTACGGATAGTACAAGCTTTGCTTAGATTGGGATAAATGGCGCTTTGCGATATTACTTGGATACTTATTATTGTTACTATCACAGATAGATCGAAATATAAATTAATAACATCATGCCAAATATTGACTGGTATAGGAAATTTTTTTGATAGTTTGGGCTACATATTTTACTTTCATGGTGATTTTTGATTTACTTGAATATTAAATTCAATTCATGATACTCGCTGGTAATATAACTTACTTGTGGTGAAAGAATGTTTACCATCTCTTAAGTTGTTTTTTTCAATTATTCACTTTATAATATTAGTTTACATAAAGTTGTAATAGTCCCGTAGTATTAATGACTGCGGTACGAACAAATAGCACATTAGCTTCGTTTCTATCCTTTATATACGGAACTCCAAATACAATCTTCAAAAATACCTAAGTTCCAAAGGTGATTTTGTTTCAAAATAACAAGAAAAAAAAAACAAACAGTCTTTATCTAATTTGGACCTTGTGACAAAGCCTTTTTTGCCAAAAGCTCTTTTGTGTGTTTGTTGCTCTAATACTTTTATAATAATAATGTACAGTCGCCAACTTTAATATGTGAATACGGAGTTTGAGATAAAGTATTATTATACAAGTTAATAATTGTTTTTTCCTTTGTCTCTTTATTTGGACGATTGTATGTATAATTATTTATACAAGGTATAAATTAAATAATGGAAGTAATATAAATTATAGTCCACCTGTTTGTAAAACAGGGAAAATATTTATTTTGTCTCCCCATACGAAATGCATTTATGTGGATACTAGCTGCGTCCTGCGGTTTTACCCGCGTTAAAATTTATAAATTATAGCCTATGTGTTATTTATTTATTAATTCTTGGAAGACCAACAGCTATACAATATTCAGATATAATATAACTATATTACTACAAAGTTTAATTAAAATCCGTTCGGTAGTTTTTGCGTGAAGAAGTAACAAACGTACACAGTCACACACTCACAAACGTTTGCCTTTATATCTAGGGGATATCTAGGAACAGTGTCACAAAGATCATCCTAGCCCCAAACTAAGCAAAGCTTGTACTATGGGTACCAGGCGACGATATACATACTTATATAAATAGATAAATACTTAAATACATAGAAAACATCCATGACTCAGAAACAAATATTCGTGCTCATCACACAAATATTTGCACTTACCGGGATTCGAACCCAGGACCACCAGCTTCGTAGGCAGGGGCACTACCAACTAGGCTACGGTGACATTAGTATAGCATATACTATATTATAATATAGTATAGTAATATTAGTATGATTGTATATCTTTGAATATTTATTAAATCATTGTTTTTATTATTAACTATGATTTAATTTATTATTTTTAGCCTTCTAAACATGCTATATTAAAAAGCGTCTTAAATGCGTTAAGAAATATCTAATGGATTGTATAAATTCGAGTCTCAGAACCACGGTG
The DNA here is from genome assembly GCA_951640165.1 of Pseudoips prasinana. Lineage (NCBI taxonomy): Eukaryota > Metazoa > Arthropoda > Insecta > Lepidoptera > Nolidae > Pseudoips > Pseudoips prasinana. The sequence goes on from OX621252.1 coordinate 32,485,837, forward strand.
CGGTGACGGAGCGGTCAACGCTTATGGGGCCGGATACCCCGGGGTTGTGGGTTCGATTCCCACCCGCACTTAAATTTATGCAATTCATTTTAAAGAGGCCTAAAAATGGTACACGTTGTTCAGTTTCAAAGGCAAATTTAGCTCCTTAAGCTAGGTTAACTATGTATGTTATATACAAATTTATACATATTACATACAAATATATACACTTTATATACAAATATATTAAAGGTGTAGCAAAAATAGTGGGTGAAACTTAATGCATAATTATACAGTGGAACGCCATACAGAGTCGCGAGGAAACACCAAATGAAAAAAATAAAAAAAATAAAGTATAAGTTCCTATACAAACATGTTGTACCTATAGCTGACGAATTTTGTATGAGAAACCAAGAGAAATATGTATTTAATAGTCGTAAAACATTGATTTCTGCCATATATTGGCATTTTATTTTTGTATGACTAAAGTACGCTGAGCTACGAAAAGTTTTTTTGGCAAAAATGTCACAATAACACGTTTTGTCTTCAACCGGGATGCGAACCCGGGATTCAATTATCTGCAATCAAGCAAGCTAACCAATGATTCAGTATAATATTGTCTACTTATACCTATATTTACCGAATCAAAGTGCGAGACTGTACAATGTACGCCGGAACCATAAAACCAATTTTCTTCGCTGTGGGATAATCATGGTATTAAAAGTTATTAAATCTGGAGATATTTTCGCGTGTTCCGTACATTTTGTTTTTATGCATCATTTAACATTTTGTGTTACTTATTAAACGTATATTTATATTAAAACCTCCTTGACTTCGTCATATGTGTAGTGGTTTAGCTCACTAATGTAGGAATTCGACGAGACAGTGAAAACAATTTTATCGACAAGTTTATCAATTACCGTCCTCAGAATTTCCGTAGCAGAAGCGTCAATGAACTTACATTGAATTGATAATAGTAAACGGAAATAAATAAATATCTTAGTAAGACTGCACGACGAACATCTGATCTCAAACTAAGTATAGCATGCACTAAGCCATCTATGTACAGGTTTTGCTATAACGCGGACGAAACACCTCTACACCTGCTCTGCCACTGTGAACCACTGATGCATAAACGTAACACCGTCCTGGGCCAACACTTCTTGCACCAGGACGATATTATCGATACTCCTGCCACATAGATTATGCCATTTATCTATGTTGCAGGGTTAGACAGGGAAGGTTAGTTGGAGCAACGAGCACAATAGTGCATCACTGGGCGCAGTGTTACCAGGTCCTCCGGGGACTGGAAATAGCCGCCTCCAGAAGAATAAAGTCAAAGTCAAAAATTATTTTTTCCTTAATAATTTTACATTTATGTGGAATCGTCATATTTTTTTTTTACCCTACCGTACAGTGCATGACGTGGCAGCTACTGAGAAACACTGCCAGAAAACTTAGTAGGAATCCTTTTTTTAAATAAAATATACTTAAGATTAATTACAATCATGTGTGTTGACTCAGAACAACTCAATCCCAAGCACTTTTATCACTTAAATAATCAGAAATTTTGTAATATGCTACACAATTTGGCTTTAATAATTCTTTTAAACTTATTCGTAGACAATTCTCTAATATCATTGGGAAGTTTGTTATAGAATCTTATAATATAATAATAATAAGAATAAGAAGTCATCCGAACAACTGATAAACATACCTATATATTGGTAAATAAATAGGTAATGATAATAATGATGTATGAATTTTTTTTAACCCAGATACAGAAAAAAAAACATGCTTATCACGCAGAGATTTGTCAAACCTATGACCTCTTCCTTTTCAGTCAGGGTATACTCTGCTGTACTGGCTGATTATATTATATATGTATATTACAATGTTGGCTACGTCTACAATGAAGCTGTTTACGAAGCCCAAGTAATTTTAAAAAGGACTGGTCGTGGACGAGGCCTTTGAAACAAACGAGGCAGTAAATTGCAATTTATTTGAGGTATATATTTTTTGTTCTTAACTTACCTCAAAAATCGGGAAAGTTATAATAATTTTGAAACTTGTTTGTATATATGTTATTATCTGGCCATCTTAGCTACAAATAGGTTCGATCAATATCAATGCCTTTTTTAAGTAGTTTTCTTGTTTCCCAAACACAGAGGTTTGCAACCTTTTGGATTGCATCTCATCACAAGAAAAACAAAAGCGAAGAAAACTAGAAACAAGGAATTTTGGAAGCTTCTTACTTTATAACTGATAATGTTCTATTCTATCTCTAAGTGTGTGTGTGTGCGCGCTTGTGTGTCCAGGTAACAATAATAACAATATGGAACCCTTCGTGTGTTCCGATCATGTGTGAGTAGCAAAAACATCGGATATTATTTTCTGGTAGCTAGTTAAATCGCAAGTGTTATAACACATATTATTCAGATTCAATATTTTCACTTTGAACAAATGACACGAGAGGTATAAATGGAGCTATAAATTGTGGTATAGGTGCGTTAAATAATTAACTTAAACTAATTAGCTAACGAATTTTAATACGCAAATGTAAATAAAATTAAACACGTGAATGGTACACCACGTTGTTTATGATATAACACATTTTCCGAAAGCTCCGTTGTACGCAGGTGTAAAAACAAGTGATAACATTGTAAAATATCTATCTCATTCTCTCGCAGGCTAAATCCTATTTATGTATCTATACGTTAGTCTCTTTTTACTGTCAGTTTTTCGTTTCATCGAATTTCAAAACAACTGTGCTAAAGAAGTTTCACTTCAAAAGGATTCCTACTGAGTTTTCTGGCAGTGTTTCTCAGTAGCAGCCAAGCTAATGCACTGAATGGTATGATAAAAATTTACGATTCCACAAATATAGCATTTTAATTAAAATGGAATTGAATTTGAAAAGAAATAAACAAAAAGAAAATATAATCCTTAACTTAACTTAATTACAATTAGTTTACATAGGAGTTAATTTGGAAGCATTCAACATTATCGGCACAAGCTAGGAAAGGCGTCTACCTCAGCAAATGCTACAGTAAAAAATTACGGTAACGCCGATCTTTTTGAACTCCCCGCTACTAAAAAATGAAACTGCCTAAAATAAAAAAATGGTAGTACTATTTTACGAAATTTTTTTTTACGTATATTTGATTTATTTCATATACTATACATGATAAATTCTATAGAAATACATTATAAAGGTTATAATAATCCAAATCAAGATCACTTGTGTACTACAATAATTCGTAAATTAATACCCTATCGAGTATATGATTGAGTATAAAAATATCCAAAGAATATTTCGCAACAAATAAACTAAGCCCTTAGACGACCTTCCCAATATTCGGTCGCTAACTAGTAATTTTTGTTCGACATGTAAATAAAAAACTATTTTTCGTCTAGACTCGAAATTATAATAAATTATTCATAATGATGTAAATTATACATCCAGACATATAGATTTGTATATAATAAATAGTCTTTTTAAGATTCTCAAACGATAAACGAAGCCTTTGAACCAATATAATATTTATGTATGGCAACACTTGAATCACTTTTGTGGTTTCGGAGATCATGGACTTATCTACATTTTTTTTTGCATTCTTCAAATTTAATTGAAATATCTTTTGCATCTTGTGTAATGTGTTCGTCTGCAAAAAGTGGTGCCATTTTTAATACCATAGTTAATCTCACCGTAAGCGATCGCTTTCGGCTTACGGACTCTCGAGCACTAGCAAGCGGTCATGAAGGACTTATCTAGTACTAGCAAGCAGTCAGTCTATGGATGGGTTACCGAGAAAATGGATTGATTTTGAGGGTCTTTGTGCTTCGGAAGGCACCTAACTGTCTGTTCATAGAAAACAGTCGTTAAGTGCATTGGATAGGCTAAATGTGTCCCAAAAAACATTTATCTTTTTCTACCAAAAGCGGCAATATTATCTATACATATAATAAAATCGTAGGAAAGTCAAAACTGTACATAGAATATTTTTTTAAAAGGATACTTGGAGCGTGATCTACAATCGATATCGAAGCCAAAAATATAGTTTTTAGATTTTTTGTCTGTGTGTCTGTTTGTCTGTATGTATGTCCGGGTTAAACTCAAAAAGTACTGCATGGATTTACTTGAAATTTTGCATGAATATTACTAAGAGGTTGGGTCAACATATAGGCTACATGTTATCACGCTATCACCTACGGGGGAGGAGCAGTGATAATTTATAAAGTTTAACGCGGGTAAAACCGCGGGGCACAGCTAGTTCAAAATATAAACCATAGAAATTAGCACGAATTGATGATTGATTGACTTGATTGATTGAACGCCTTTTAGACCAGGAAATTGGTACTCAACACACACAAAGAAATAGGGCTAGGCAAATCTCACTAGCCCTGTTCCTGTCAGTCTGTGTTCATGAGCGAGCAGAGTGAGAGAAAAGCCCGAGCAATTTTACTGGCCATATTTTTGTCGCTCTGCTTTATTTCAAAGAATGCTAGAGAAAGTCGTAGTTGCTGGTCCATTTAAACTCACGAAATGGTACTCAAAAGCAAGCAGAATGAGAGAAATAAAGCCCTAGCAATATAACTGGCCATATTTTTGTCGCTCTGCTTTATTTCAAAGAATGCTAGAGAAAGTCTTAGTTGCTGGTCCATATAAACTCACGAAATGGTACTCAAGAGCAAGCAAAGTAAGAGAAATAAAGACAGAGCAATTTTACGGGCCATATTTCTGTCATTCAGCTTTATCTCAAAAGACACCAGAGAGAGGCGTAGTAGTTGGTGCATAGAAACTTACGAAATACTACTCAAAGACAAGCAAAGAGAGAGAAGTAGGATATGGGCAATTTCACTGGCCATATTTCTGACACTGTTTGCTCTCAAAGGACATTAGAGAACAGAACAAGCAGAGTGTTCAGTTGTAGATTGTGAGATGTTTCTCACACTGTGCATGGTATTAAAAGAGTCATATAAAAGATGATTTATGCCCCTATTAGAAATCAAATTTAATAATTTGTTCCCTATTAGAAATCGAATTGAATTACTTGTTTATAATGTTAAACTACATAGTAAAAAAGTAAAACATATTTTTAACTTATAATAGAATAAATTTCTTACGTGGACGGTGGATGTTTGTCAATATCGTGTCTCCTGGCAGCATGGCGCCGGTACAGAGCGGTGATCACGCCACAGACTCCCGTGCAGAGCAGCGCCGCTATAGACAGCAGGGAGACCAGCATCGGAGACAGTGGGATGGAAGTGCTGACGCCTGGTGGGAAAAATATTTAAAAAGTTGACAATTGGACAATATTTATGACGATATTTAACCTTTACAACCTCTTTATCATGTAAGCAAGAGAGGTTTTTCTTTATCATGTAAGATTTGAACCCAGGACCTCATTAACTGCGGGTGAACACGCTACCGCTAGATCAACGAGGCAGTGAAGAAATAAACACAACTCGACCCTTAAGTACTTTTTATTGATGTCCAAAGTATTCACCACGTAGCTTAATACACTTTTCCATTCGCTCAAACCAATTATTATAACATTTATTGCACTCTAAAGTGGGGGTGTGAGAGTTTTTTTACACCATCTGACGCAGACCGTCTTGTGATCGTCGAAAAGCAGGTGTGGTATTCAACGGCGAACTAGCTTTCTCACACAAAGCGCTTCCTGCAATATCTCTAATCTTTAAGAGCTCATTGGGGTGGGGGGGAAGGGTCAGCAAAACTTGTTTTCTGACTCTTAAAGGCCGGCAACGCACCTGCGACCCCTCTGGTATTGCGAGTGTCCATGGGCGGGCATCACTTACCATCAGGTGACCCACTTGCTTGTTAGTCATCCTCTGATATAAAAAAAATTCTTCTGAATGGTTGTCCCTGAGTTGCCTAATAGAGCCTCTATCTCTCGATACGTCACATGATGATCTTCGAGAATCAGTTGTGTCAGGCCTCTTCTAAAGTTGTAGAAAATTATTGCACGAACATTTTCCTTAGAAATATTCATTTTCGTATTCATTTTCGTACGTAACCTGACAGATTCCAATCGACGCCGTGACTAAACAATAGCATAAATAAATAAATAAAAAAGGTTTTTATTCACGTAGACTTTAAAAAGCGCTTGTAAATAGTCAGAACATGTTTGTAGTAATATAGTTGTATACATTAGATATTATTTCTAGTAACATAGATATTTAGGTACATCTTGTATGAAAACATTTATAAAATTTATTTTATTACAGAAATGATATTTAGCTAGCTCGTATCAAGTTATTGTCAAGAGATTATGTTTAATTATCTAGTTTAAGTCTAATATTTTTACTACATATTGTCAATGGTTCTGTCTATATTAAAGGTATTATTATTATGACGGACCTTGTGTTAATAACGACGGTCGCGCTTTAATGCTACCACCGGATCCAATGCGCCCCAACTGAGAAGACCCAGCGAAACAAACTCAGTGGGTTCATCTACTACCGGTTTCAACACGACCCAGTTGAGACGGTCCGGCGAAACATACTCAAGCGGGCATGAACACGGGATTTGGTCCAATTAGAGTAATTATTTAGTAGGCAAACACAATATATGCTCGATCGGTTGTCTGAATGCTTATTATTTTAGATTATGTTTAGGTATACAAAAGAAAAACTTCGAAACAATAACATTATTCATTTTGAGACAGAGTCAATAATTTTAAATTAAGTATATGATAGCAATCATTTACAGATAGTTCACGTAACACAGCAGATCAGTCATGTCTATATGGCTACAAGATCTCCAGCGAGCAATGTGCAGGTAGGAAGTGAGAGCCAGACGTCTTTGTCATCGATGTAATCTTTAGTGGTGTAATAACCCCTAGCCATAAGTACACGTTTAATATGTGTTTTAAAACTTGTGTCAGGCAGATCAGTAATTTGAGTAGGAAGCTTGTTATAAAACCTAATACAATTTCCTAAAAATGATTTATTAGTTTTGCTTACTCTAAAGCCTGGCATGGCTAGTTTGTTTTTATTCCTAGTATTTATATTATGCAGTTCACTTTTCTTTTTATAATTATGAATATTTTTTCTAACAAACATTATATTCTGATATATATATTCCGATGGCACAGTAAGTATATTTATTTCTTTAAACAAATTTCGCAAAAGCATTAATCCTAATACTTTCAACTGTTTTGAGATTCAACATTTAAACACATTCGAATATTCCAAATTCAAAATTGCCGAGAAATATGGAAATGACAGAACTTAAAAGGCATGCCTAGTATATGATTTTGGTATTACTGTGATATATGTGAGCGGTAGATATCCATGAAACTAAACAAATAAAAGTAAACCAGTTTGTGAAACCAGAATTTATTTTATTTTGCTACTCATATGTATGCTGTTGGAAATTTTTATAAAGGGAGTTTTTTTTATGATAGCGAGGCAAATGAGCAAATGGATCACAGTGATATTGAGTCTATGTACAAATGTAAAGAAAAAATCCAATTTAGCAGTTGTGAGGCCCTTAAACGCATCATCATTTAAACGTAACCGCTGGAAGAGTAATAGCAGCACTGCTAGCTGTTCACACAAACTAGTCTGAATAATGTGCCGGCAATAGCACCACCAATGAATATTGTAGCTGCGAATTTATTGCTCCTTATTAAGCTTAGAAATTCTGTATTAACCAGAAGTTGGTCCTTTATTCATGTGGAGTATGTGTAGCCACTGTTAGCCAAGCCATTTACTTAATATAATAATAAAATCTGTTCATTTCAAAAATCACGCATTCAATATATCGTACTTAACTATGTATAATCTTGACTTATATAAGATTTTTTATAGTTAAGGAGATGCGAGATAAAGAACAATTTAAGAAAGGGATCATTAAATTATTAGTTTTTGATTTATTATATGACATTTTATTTGTGTTTAGATGTTTTATTTTGATCATGTTTTAGTTATATTTTTTTTTGTTAACTGTATTATTACATGTTGTGTTAACCAGTAAGAGATTGTTACATTTAAGCACGCATATTGTCAACAAACACGAATAATAGTATTAATGTAAACAATTGTTGGTTAATCAAATAAATAAATAAAGAAAAATTCCAATTTAGCAGTTGTCAGGCCGTTAAACGCATCATCATTTAAACGTAACTCTGGCAGAGTAATTGCAGTACTGCTAGCTGTTCACACAAACTAGTCTGAATAATGTGCCGGCAATAGCACCACCAATGAATATTGTAGCTGCGAATTTATTGCTCCTTATTAAGCTTAGAAATTCTGTATTATCCAGAAGTTGGTCCTTTGTTCATTTGGAGTATTTCCTGCCACTGTTAGACAAGATAGTTACTTAATATAATAATGATAATAAAAATCTGTTTATTTAAAAATCATGCATACAATATATCGTACTTAACTATGAATAATCTTGACTTAACTAAGATTTTTTATAATTAAGGAGTTGCGAGATAAAGAACAATTTAAGAAAGGAATCATTAAATTATTAGTTGTTGATTTATTATATGACATTTTATTTGTGTTTAGATGTTTTATTTTGATCATGTTTTAGTTATATTTTTTTTTGTTAACTGTATTATTACATGTTGTGTTAACCAGTAAGAGATTGTTACATTTAAGCACGCATATTGTCAACAAACACGAATAATAGTATTAATGTAAACAATTGTTGGTTAATCAAATAAATAAATAAAGAAAAATTCCAATTTAGCAGTTGTCAGGCCGTTAAACGCATCATCATTTAAACGTAACTCTGGCAGAGTAATTGCAGCACTGCTAGCTGTTCACACAAACTAGTCTGAATAATGTGCCGGCAATAGCACCACCAATGAATATTGTAGCTGCGAATTTATTGCTCCTTATTAAGCTTAGAAATTCTGTATTATCCAGAAGTTGGTCCTTTGTTCATTTGGAGTATTTCCTGCCACTGTTAGACAAGATAGTTACTTAATATAATAATGATAATAAAAATCTGTTTATTTAAAAAATCATGCATACTACTTAACTATGTATAATCTTGACTTAAATAAGATTTTTTTATGGATAAGGAGTTGCGAGATAAAGAACAATTTATGAAAGGGATCATTAAATTATTCGTTTTTGAAGTGCCGCTTAAGTAAATTTGTTATATGAGATTCTTTTTGTCTAAAATCTTAACAACTAGTAGTTTTGGTAACTTACTTACTTATCGTGTGGGTAGTGGTTAGTGTGGTTACCCAACTGTCAGAGTTGTTCAAACAGCCCAGTAGGTATCTGACATGGCTTAACTACTGTTGCCTAATAGCTATAACCGGGACCAATAGCTTAGCCTCCGAAATTAAACCACTTTGGCGGTCACCCATCTATGGACTGACCACGAGCCTAGATGCTTAACCTCGCCAATCACTTACAGACCGGTAACAGCATCTGGCTGTGAGCACCTATAAGCTAGTTGACTGCCTGGTTAGTAAAGTGGTGGAATGTTTTACCGTAGTTACCGTTATTGGGACTTTATTGACCAAACTAACACCCAGTAACTTACCCACTTGAAATTGACAATAATATCCTCGGACATTATTCACACACAACCGATATTATCCTAAACTAAGCAGAGCTTGTATTATGGAAAACAGATATTTTTAGATAGATTATAGGTACTACTTTTCTTTTGTAAATACATATCCAGACTCAGGACAAACATACATTTTAAGGACACTAGTTCGTCTCAACATATTTGGAGTGTGTGGGATAAATAGGGAAAAATAGGCCTTCCAAGAATTAGTCATTACACGAATTAGGAATTATACGAATGAGTCTATTCATATACATAATTTGTAGTCATAAAAAAATCTAATAAAATCCTAATTCGTGTAATGAACAATTCTTGGAAGGTCTATTTTCTTAATAGATATAAATTATATATGCTTTAACGATTACGCCACATAACTGGTAATTTTCAAAACCCGGTTATCACTTGCACGATATTATCAAAACTTAGAGTCGTAGCGGTAGGGAATATAGAAATAAGCAATATGCAAATGCTACTGACTATTTTTTACTCAATCTGCTCGCAATATGGAAAAACAAAACGGCGCTGACCTTATCTAGAAATAATAATAATAATATCCCGGGACATTATTACCACACGGCCATTTGATCCCAAAGTACTGGTAAGTAGAGCTTGTAGTTACTCTGGCTGGGAATCGAACCCACGACCTGCGATGGGAAAAATCTACCAACGACCCGAAAATATATGTATTAAATAATAACTATATTATTTATTTCATATATTTACATGCTGGATTTACTAGTAAAATAAAATAAAGGATTATACCATATTCACTATCTCGAGAAATACCATCAATAATATAAATTTGATTCTCATTACCACGGTGCTCTAGCGGAGCGGTTAACGCACATGGGGCCGGATAACCCGTGGTCGTGGGTCCCACCTGCACTTAAATTTATAGAATCCACATTAAAGATGTCTGAAATTACCATCAACGAAGACAAAGAGAACTTAAGAGAAAATCACATCAAACACTTTGTAGTAAAATTACGCAAATGGCTGCTAGAACATTGTTTTTATTCTATTTCAGAATACAACACATGGGACTTAAAAATATAGCTTATAAATTCAATAATATTATTCAATAAATTTTTGACATTCCAATAGATTAATTTTATAATTCAGTACTTAGCTTTATGTTAGCAATGTAATAATGTATTTTTATGTCATTTATACCTTCTAGTAACTGTAATCCTAAGGTTGACGACTGTAATAACTATTTAAATTCAAATATTGTTATATAATATTTAATATTTTAATTGAAATCCATTAATTTTATAATTGAATATTTAATCGTTAGTTTATTTATCCTATAATTTGAACTTACATATTTGTTGTCTACTTGAAAATTTACATGCCATAAATATGGCGAAGCATGTGAAACCTAACAATGATTACAACACCTATAATTTGTTAACCACGTTTCATGTAAATAAATGATATTTATCTTTATCGTTAAAGGAAAATTATAACTAAAAAATCATTGATTTACAGATAATTAAAAATATTCTGTACTAATGTGTTATATTTTCGTGGTAGTCAAAAATTAAATGCATAGGGCATTAACAAATAAAAAGTTAAAGAAAAGTGCAGGTGGCCCATCACTAATATGAATATTTAATTACGATATAACAGATTACTTAAGTATTCTGTTATAATGTAATTAGATTAACTTGCAATTAAATTACTTTGTAATTAATTACAGCTAGTACTCAATATAATAAGTTACTTTAGTAAACTATTATAAAGTATTTTAATTCGTAATTACAATGTTACTGTAATTTTTAATTATTAATCTAATTACTTTTGCACATCACTGATTCATAGTTTAAGTTGGAAAATCAATAATATGTCTTCTTACTAAGAAAAAGTCCTTCAGCAAATACTCGGATTAGAATCATAATGAAAAAACCGGCCAAGTGAGAGTCGGACTCGCGCACGAAGGGGTCCGTACCATTCATCTATAAAACCGATCAAAAATTCACGTTTGCTGTATGGGAGCCCCCTTAAATATTTATTTTATTTTGTTGTTATAGCGGCAACAGAAATACATCATCGGTAAAAATGTTAACTGTCTAACTATCACGGTTCATGAGATATAGCCTGATGACAAACAGACAGACAGACAGCGTAGTCTTAGTAATAGGGTCCCGTTTTACCCTTTGGTTACGGAACCCTAAAAAGAGGTTACTTTTAGATATCTTAGATTTTAGAGACTAATTAGTTACATATAATATAATTTAAGGTTGTGTCCATCTAACATTGTTGTGGCTAAATGTAATCGTACTGTAAAAATGGCATGCAATTATTAAAAAGGCTGTAGAGATTCTTTAAAAATAAATAAATAAGACTAAAGTAGAATAGGTTGTTTCTCGAATAAGGCATTTCCAAAAGTAGACATAACAGGAATAAGTCTATTAACGACAACAGACCATTTTGCAAATAAGTCTTACAAAACCAAAATAGAGTATGAAATATGCATATAGCATGCAACTTTGGATGTGTCGTTTGCATTTGTCGTCAACCAACGTGTCAAAATTCTTTTAAGAAAATGGATAACTACCGTTAGCCATAAATTCTGCTTGAACATGACAAAGAGCTGGCAGTAAACACTGCTGCCACAGGAAAGAACCACTCGCTCTACTAGCGTCGCGTCCTCGCGTCATGAGACAATATTTTTAGTTCAAGCACTATATTTTTAACCATCGACACAAAAAGAGGGGTGTTATAAGGACGTCGTTGTCTGTATGTGTGTGTCTGTGGCATCGTATCTCTCAAACGGATAGACCAATTTCGATGCTATATGATTTAGAAAGAAGAAAATTTATTGATATGCGTAGATTGCTTTCATTTATTTACATCTGTTTGTTTCTTCACGCACTCCTGCTTCCAGTTACTATCTTTAATCAAAATACAAAATCAATATGTAGTGTTAATTCCGCTAATTGTCAGTTTAATCATACCGGGATGCAATTTGCACCGCCCTGTGCTCGAAGGAGGCTCGAGCACTCGAGGAGTTAGCAGCCCTTGAGAAAGGTCCGTGGAGGACCGAAATTTGCTTTTTTGTATTGTCCTTCTTGCATGTGCACATTTTTACGGGCGGGAGGGCGGTGCAAATTGCATCCCGGCATGATTAAACTGACAATTAGCGGAATTAACACTACATATTGATTTTGTATTTTGATTATTATGGATTGCCGCAAAGAAACGCCTGATTCCATTACTTAACTATCTTTATTACTTCTGTGTAATTTTTATTTTATTTATTTTAGTGTAAGTTACATTAAGTTGACATAATGTTACACCTATCTACCCGGTTTCCCCTTTCCTTCCTCTATCCAGTCGTCACTTGGTTGTCTGGAAGGAATTTTTGTATGCTCGCCTTTTGTACCTCATGTATGTCCGTTAGTTTTGATTTTAAGTTATAGGTTTAAAGACATTTATTCCCATTACGACATACGTCACTTACATGAGAACTTAAATAACAAATAATATTGACATATCCGTTGTCGTCGAGTAATAGATATATAATATATATATATATATACATACTATAACAATAACTATCAAAATTATCAAATACAACACAAATTTATATGAACTAAATAACAAACCAACACGTACAATTTATATAAAGGAAGTAAGATAGTATTATGCTAGATATTTGGAAATTGGTATTTTTGTCTTTATATGATTTGCTAGCCTCTTTTTAAATACGTGAAGCAATTTAATATTTTTAATGTCCGAGGGTATCCTATTACAAAACCGCGCGCCTAGTGTAAAATAAAGATTGTTTTACTTTACTAGTGCATGATAGTACCTACCCTGCGTAATTGGCCTGTCTCCTGGGACATTGACCGCCGTAACCGAAATTCGGACAAAGGCACTACCTACCTACTACTATATTATTTTGAATCAGTACCTACAATAGTAAAAGTGTACGGAGCATTCAATTACGGTACAGTTGTTTACCACTATATAGTAGGAGTATTTACTGACATGTGAACTGGATACCTTAATTGGGTATTGTAACCTGTACTAGCGAATTTGTTTTATGATTTGCTTGCCAACTTATTCGCGTTAAAATTTTAAACTATTTTAAGTCACATAGTTTGAAAGCCTTGAATTAATTTTGCTTTGCATTTTGTGTCCTGTTTTGGGTTGTTGTAAAAATAGAGGAATCGTAATCGCCTGGTGCCGTCCGGCTTTCTGTCTAGCATATATGTGTGGATTGTTCATGGAGATTTTTTATTTTTATGTGAAACTATTTAAGTTACTTGTCGTAAAATGTAGAATTTATTTTCTCTTTCATTTTCATACCAAATCATGCAAGATGATTTCAATGTTGTGGTGGCGTTCGTCCTTATGTAAATTCTAAGTTTGTATTCTGCTTTTCTTTATCGTGACTACGCAGTGATTTCATAGGTTCAGATTTGTTCAAGCCGTTCAAGCTTCAGACATGGCTTATCAACTGTAGTCAAAGTTAGCCACTTTGGTGGTCAACCGTCTATCAATCAATCAATCAATCAATATTATTTATTTCTCTCCACAATATTATAACATGGTACATAGTGTTATGGTTACAGACATTGAAAATTTTACAACATTAGACAAAAATATTGTGGAAGACTGATGCCCAAACTAGGCTCTAGTAGGCCTGTATTTCAGGTCACCAGGTCCCCCAACTCTTGGAGTATTGATTGAATTATTGATATTAACAGTATACAATATGAGAAACAATAATAATAATACAAATAAAACAATAAGAAACAAATATGTGCCTTATGTCTATAGATAGACATAAGGCACATCTTAGCTTTAACTTATAATTATTGCTTAACTGATATATTATTACTACTCCACAAATAATGTAGTCCATGTCCAGTGTCCGTAAAAAGTAAAACGTTTTAATGGGGATTCATTTTGTAATCCATTTTTTACTTAAACTGTATTACAACTGCCACTAATTAGATAGTTTGTTTAACGGGACTAGTCCCTCCCTCTTACCCACCACTGCAACTCCTGTAAGCCAGGATCAACAGTGGCACACAATGAAATGACACTGAGCGGTGAACCTCAGGCATGTCCCGGGGAATCGCTTTAACTGTCTTGGATCCCGCAACGAATTTAATCAGAAACAGAAAAAAGGAGGAGTTAGAAAATGAATAGTTCCACTTCCCTCCAGAGCAAAGCGGGAGACAGAATGATGTAAAGAGGCTATAGCCTCATAAAATGAGAGATTTGCAACTAGAGAAGCCAGCTGCAAAAGCACCGAGGATCAATTTAAGGGTCCTAAGTGAGCTGTTATATTTGATTCCAATAGTAGGTATGGCAAAAACGCTTAAACGCACGGAAGTTGTTCCTTGTTGCTACAAGATCCGTATAATAAACTACTCCAGATATTGGTTGCAAGCTGTTTAACATAATATCACGCTGATTTTGCCAGAGATCACACTCCCACAGGATGTGGTGAGCAGTTTGTTCATATTCGTTACTGGATGTTGAGCACAGACAGATTGGTGAAGATACTAATTTGAAACTATACAATTTACTTTTAAAATTGCCGTGTCCGGTAAGAAATTGTGCAACACAATGGTCTATGATTAGCCAAGTTTTATTTAACCGTTCGCGTACGTCCGGAAAGAACTGGTGCAGATGGCGACCCTTGGTTGACGTATTCCATCTACATTGCCATTCATTTAGTAGTTCGTTGTTTAAGTCAGCTATTGGCATAAATAGCCTGGTTATTTTCGCACGGTCGCGTAATGATAAGAAATCATTTTCTAAATTATCGCGCGTAGAATAATACATTGCTGCTCGTCTTTGTACTTCAAGATCAACCGGTAGTACACCCGCTAGGACAGGTAGGGCCTCTGTGCTCATTGTTCTATAGGCTTTACACAGAAATATCAACGCCAACCTCTGGCTTTGTAGTAATTTACGGCGAGCAGCTCCGATGGTAGCCCTATCAGCCCACACAGGCGAGCCGTAGCATATACACCCAAGATAGGTTGCCCCGTAAATGATTTTAAGAGTATTAAAAGAGAGGCCCCAGGTTGCCGTCGATATCCTTGTAAGTGCAAAAAAGTTAGATATTAGATAGTTTGTTTATGTTGGATTGTATTTTTTATGTCAGTTTTTATGTTTATGATTAAAATATTATTCATGGCAGTAATCCATTTTATTTCAAAACAAACGGGGTAATATTTTAAAATACAATAAGGTCTACATATAGTTTTAAGTGGAAAGTAGTGAGAGTGTAGAGTAACATATAGGTACCTTACATTCCTTCTTAGACCTGCTCGACCTACTTACTTAATTATATTCAAAATTAGAAGTCGATAAAAGCATAATTAAAATTCTTACAAATTCTATTTCAATAAACCTGATAACCAAAATTTGCAAGGGTTTTCATGAACATTTCCTACCTAACTTATAACTTAGGAGAACGTTGAAAGACTGTGTCTCTTAAGTTCCAAGTTACACAAAACTTATCACGAGACCTTCCAGTTTACATCAAAGTTCAATATTCTCATTCATTGTCGGAGAATTTATATAAGATTTTTCATAAACGTTATTAATTCTATTCTATGTTAAAGCCCTTTTTTATTTGTTATAAGTATTTTTACGAATCAAGTTTTACGGGATTCATCGTTTTTAAACAATTTTGTGTGTATCGTGTCTTGGTTAATTTTTAACTATTATTATCAGTATACCATGATATCTTGAAGAGTACAATCAGTAATTTTTCTCCATTTTAGGTAATTTTGCTTCAGTGCATAACATTTTGGTCTTTCGAGCCGGATTCAAACCTAATTATTACTTGCTGGTCAATTACCTGGAATTGAGAAAAATCAAGAAGATGTACAAAGTGAGAAGTTTAATTTTGTTAAGTTAAGAAGAACCCATTAACTTGTATACTTAGCAGCGATACTCATAGCGATGGAATATAAGGAAACATTTTTGGTTCTGCCTTTGGCGTTGGCCTTGGCTATGTAAATCACCAACGTAGATAGATAGAACAACATAATCATAAAATTAAAGATATAAAACTAGAACTTAAGAAGATCTATGTTGTTAGTAAAGCCACACTTACCTGTATACTTATCAGGTGGTCTTATAGCGACTGTGTATAAAGTAACTTCTTCACTTCTGCCTTTGGCGTTAGCTGCGTACAGCACCAACGTATAACTGGATCTGCTGTCTAAGTTCTGGACTTCAAATATTGGGGTGTAATTGGCCGAAACATTGGCTCGAACCTGAATGAATAACAAGTGGTTATTGAAAATACCAATATGTCAGTTAAATCTCTTAAAAATTGCCATCAAATACATTTTAAGATGTTTGAAACATGGTTCAACTTAGCATGCTTAAAACACTAAAAGTAAATTTAAAAATTATAATAATAATAATAATCTTTATTCACAGAATATAGGTTAAAAGTACAAGTTGTTACAGTGTTGGTATAGTGCACTATATTCTACCTTAAAATAAGGCATGCGAACAGTATTTTTATTTTTTACATTATCTTGAATAGTATTCAAGAATCACATTATAACCACGCATTGCATTGCATTAAAATAACAATTCATTAAATTAAACAGTAAACAGTAAAATGTCAAAAGTAACAAAAATTATCAAAATTATGTCCAAAGTAGCAAAATAATGTCAAATAAGTATAATGAATAAAAAAAAATATAAGGTCAATGCATAGTGAAAGAGTCAAAAAATATTGTCAATTTTCATACTGCTATAATAAATCAAAGAATTAAAATAATTAAAAATTATAATTTACCATTTAAATAGTCCACTACATTATAATAGCATTTATTGATCAACAAGGTCTTAAGCTCTTTCTTAAAAGTTGATAAGTCGTCCATGCATTTTAGATTTTTGGGCAGTTTATTAAATATTTTTGGAGCCATATGATATATGCTTTTATGCATCAGAGCTGTATTCGTTTTGAGCATACACAATCGGTGCACGTCTCTTTGAAGCCTATTGTTAGTGTCTGAAGCATTCTTAAAAAGATTTTGGTTTAATTTAACAAATTTAGATACTTCAAAAATGTAAAGGCATGGTAATGTTAAAATTTTATATTTGATGAATAATGGTTGACAACTCTCCATATATTTAAGTCCAAACATAGCTCTGATGCATCTTTTTTGTGCTTTAAAGATTTTCTCCTTGTCAGTGGAGTTTCCCCAAAAGATCACACCATACCGCAAGACTGATGCCACCATTCCATGGTACGCCGTCAGCAAAGTGCTGGTATCGGATATTTTTGAAAGTTCATGAAGAGCATACACTGATTTATGAACTCTCATTGCTAGTTGTTCAATGTGAAGCTTCCATGTTAATCTACTATCAAGTGTTAAACCCAGAAATTTGGTCGATTCGACAACGCTAAGTGACTGGTTTTTGTATTTAATGTTTATGTCTGGGGTCTTATTACGTTGACTGAAATTTACCAACTTAGTTTTGCTTATGTTGGCTTTTAAATTGTTAGCGTCAAGCCACTCAACAATAGAAATTAGGGTATTATTTATATTCTGTTCATAGGCGCTTATATCGTTACAATTTATGGTTACCGTAGTGTCGTCTGCAAACTGTGTTATAGGGTAGCGTGTAACATTTGGCATTTATCTACAAATAATAATCATTAAGTGCCATCCGTGGTAATGGTCCAAAGTCCAAACGAATCATTAACGTATTTGTCGAGCAACTTTAGATAAGATCACTCTCACAATTAAATGTATTCAATTAATTCTTAAATATATAAATAGAATACCGGCCAAGTGCGAGGCGGACTCATACTGAAAGGGGTAGATTACAAACACAATATTTTACAGCAATTGTTAAGCTCGAGCAAACACCGGTGCTGGGACCTAATCCAAGCGCGAGAGAGTATGCGGCGCCCGGCTGGCTTCTCCCCGATTGGGCTCCGCCCCTAGGACCGCTGGCGTTTGGAGGGAGCAACGAGTGGAGTTCTTTTCCTCCGAGCGCCAGCGGTCCCGGGAATGGTAACCTGCTGTAGCTCAGGTAACACGCTTGTGCGTACTGGGGAGGGGTGGAGGCATTCAGGCCCCTCCCCTCCCCGGGTGAGTCTCGCGGACGCTCAGTGTCTAGCGGGGGTACTGGGGAGATCGTTCACGAGTACCCAGAGCCCCCGCTACAGGAACTGTGAGGCTGGCTACCGTGGTGTTTTTAGTGGGTCGAGCCCCACACCACGTGCATGCTTTAGAGCATTTCCACCACGTAAAATAATCATCGAAAAATCACGTTTCTTGTGAGGTCCCTTTTATTTAATAAAATTTTAATTTACAGCGGCGGTACACATTTGATTTTCTTTGCTTTTTCAAATTTAGCTTTTATTTGATTATATATTACAGTTCATGAGATAATAGCCCACTGAGAGATAAGCGAACAAGCAGACGAACAGCGGTGTACTAAGCCTCCAATGTACGTAGTCTTACATCATCAATAATACTGGCTCCTACTAACTGAAAATGCAAATATTAAAGGTAAAGTTCCCAGACCAAGAATTTTTAAAACAGCACGTCAAGAAGTTGAATTTTCATAAAATGTTTGTTAGGATAAAAATATAAAATTACTCTTACCATCATTGAAGGCAGTTCTAACACCTCCATATAAAACACTTGAGGCAGTCCACCATCAAACCCCTCCAAGCATTGCACTATGAGAGTGTCCGCACTCTGGTTTGCCACGGAGCAGTTCTGCAGCGCTGTAGGGTTCCCTGCTGGAACGTGACAACTTAAGAATGTTTCTAAACATGATCGTTACATTTTCGTAACGATCATATTCATTCATAACTTTAGTCGATAGCTTGAGTAAAGCTCCCAAAGCTTTGCTAATTCTGCAAATAATTTCTAAGTGATAAGAATGGCGAGATAAGTCTCCTTAGAATGTGTTAGAAAGATAATGATAAATTTAGTATAGAGAAATTTGCTCAATAGGTACACTATTGAGTAAATTTCTCTCACATTACCTCCATATAAAAAGCATTCGCTTCGCAAGTTAAATTTTAACCGTCAAAAATTAAATTGAAATATTACAACCTTGAAGTAGGTGTATTGTCTTTCATAATAGAGTTTAAGACAAAACAAAACATAAAAAAGAAAACTACATATAATTTCCTGCTATACATGAAATCTAAAGATGTGAAGTTGATGCCAATAATTACGAATATATTATTTTCCCATTCTTATCGGCAACAAATGCATATGTATTTTAAAGTCAATTAAAAGTTGAAGTTGTTACCTGCAGCTACCAATCTATACACACACGGCGTCTGTTGTCTCCCGACAGTGTTGGTGGCGTAACACAAGATAGTCCCGAAGTCCATATCCGTAGCCGGGGTGTACCGCAAGGTTGAGGTGTTGCCACGGGACGTGTACAACCTGTGGTTAACAAATAAAATTAACAAATTTTGGTTATGTCATGACTTTTATAAATGGGAATGGATTCCGAGTATTACGTCTGGCAATATTTTTCCTCGCTTTTATAATCAATGAACGGACAATAACAACGGCGACGGGGTTCCGTTTTGTAGTGATTTGCGTTTGTACGGAACTGATAAAATTGGTTTTACCGCGAATACAAATATCCATTCTATAGCAATCGATTGGGTGTCTATTACCGTTTACGATTGCGTATCGCCGGTATTTAGTCATAGGCGTTTGAGTTTCTTGAGTTTTTATTGAACGCGCACATAAGACGCTTGAAAATAAACCTTTGTAATTTATACCTAAGGGTTAATGCTCATTGCTACATGCTTTCACCGTTCCGTAAGTGATCGGCGTTGTTAAACAACTATGCTCGCGGTCAGTCTATAGATGGGTGAGTTAATTTCTCTCTAAGTGGTCTCTAAGTTTCTCTCTAATCTCTAAAATGGTTTAATTTCTGAGCATCTCCGTGGTTCGGAGGGAACCTTAAGCTTTCGGTCCCGGTTGTAGCCATTAGACAATCGTTAAGCCATTTCAGATACCTACTGGGTGACTTGAGCAACTCGTCCCTCGAGTAACCACTGCCCATACGATAAGTAAGTAATTACCTAAGGGTAAATAAGCATATATCTTATATATCATATTCTAGAATGGTTCTTGGCTATAATGGAATCTTGGCTATAATATCTTTGAGTATACAACAAGGAAAACGTCTCGCTGGTCCAGTAAATGTTAATAAATTTTAGGTTATAATATCAGCAAAACACAATATCATTGTTGTTTTAGGGGAAAGACCTCTCAGCAGTTCATTTCACGACAATCAAGAAACCTAAGAGGGTATCCACAAATAGCTCAGCAAAAGGTGTGTCGTTGACGAATACGTCAACTTTATTCATGCTATAAAATGCTTCAAATGCGCGTGAATTGTAATACTGCATACATATTAGTGACTTGCCATGGATGGTTTAAAAGGCGATTTAGGGATCCATCAGGTAGTCGAACAGCAGCGTCACCTGTGTACCGACTACCATATGACTGCATTCGCCAAGCGCGCCAAGTCAAGCCAAGCGCGGTGACTGCGGCAAACACCTCGAATTGTGCCGTCCACTTTTATCTCTCCTGTGGGTCCACAAATAGTTGTCCACCGCGCTCCTACCCTTAACTATTACGCAACTTCATTCAAAAGTGCTGATAGTTATCGTAGTCTAAATCCTGTCACAAAAGCGTGCAGTGCCCGAGGTCAAATCTATATTGTCACTGAGAGCTGCAATATCCGAGTTCATCAAATATGTAAATAACTGCCTAACGCAAAACCTTACTTTAGATTCAGTATAATATGTAAAATCAAATCAAAAATCATTTATTCCCTAAAAAATTTACATTTATGTAGAATTGGCAATTTTTTTACCCTACCGTGCAGTGCAGTTTCTCAGTAGCTGCCACATCGGCAGCTACTGAGAAAATACTGCACTGCCAGAAAACTCAGTAGGAATCCTTTATAAAATAAAATATACTTAAGATTAATTACAATTATGTGTGTTGACTTAGAACAAGTTAATCCCAAGCACTACTGTCACTTAAATAATTATAATCAGAGTTTTTGTAATATGCACAATTTGGCTTAAATAATTATTTTAAACTTATTCGTAGACAATTCTCTAATATCATTGGGAAGTTTGTTATAGAATCTTATACATTGCCCCATAAAGAGTTACTTACTACTACTTATTTATGATCGGCGATGTGATTCGTTTCTCTCACAGTGCGTAAGTGATTGGTGAGGTTAAGCACTTAGGCCCCGCGGTCAGTCTATAGAAGGATCACCGCCAAAGTGGTATAATTTCTGAGCATTTCCGTGCTTCGGAGGGCACGTTAAGCTATCGGTGCCGGGTGTAAATTTCAGATTTTAAGCCATATCAGACGCCTCCTGGGCAGCTTGAATAACTTTAACACTAATTTAACCCCTAGGCAGTGACTGGGCACAATAAAGATAAACAAGAACAACTATTTTTTAACAATGAGTAGTATCTTTTACGGTCATAATATAAATATAAATAACATTTATCACATTTATATCGAACTTTGTATAAGGCGCAATACAGCGCAAATAACGCTCAGAAATTAAAGCACTTTGGCGGTCACCCATCTTGTTGAAGCAACTGGGCCATATTATGCTTTTTGAGGACTTGGTAGTATAAATACTGGTAAGCTATTCCTAAAGCAATAACATCCTATGCTTTAACTCTATTGAGTAACCGTATCCAAAACCTTAATGATTTTAGAAATAATTTGGCTAAATTCTCCAAGTGTTTTGAGGAACAGTTAACAAACACTGAACAGTGTGAACCAGCTAACAAGAAAAAATATATTTTCATTTGAGCTGAGTTTAAAAAAGTGCACGTTATTAGTTCGTCGATTAAAATTCAGTAAATGAATTTTACTACTGAATTTTAGCCGATGTAAAATTAATATGGACCTTTTTTTTTCCTTTCATTTAATGCCAATAATCTTGTGCTTAATGATAAGAAAACTAAAGTCATAAAATTCTACACCGAATGTGAAACAGGCGACAACCAATGTACAACTTAATGGAGCTAGGTTGGACCCTGTTGAATCAACTGCTTGGGATTGAGTTGTTCTGAGTCAACACACATGATTGTAATAAATCTTAAGTAAGTATATTTTATTTTAAAAAAGGATTCCTACTGAGTTTTCTGGCCGTGTATCTCAGTAGCTGCCACGTCATGCACTGCGCGGTAGGGTCAAAAAATATGACGATTCCATATAAATGTAAAATTTTTGACTTTGACCTCAGAATTTGTATTTCCGTTATAATTTCTATTTTCAAATCTGAAATTTCGAGGTTTTAATCCACAAAATGAATTAGTTTGCGATATGCTGTCATTTACACCCAGTATTTGTGACCACATTTTAAAACCTATGGATTGTGCTTTGTGGATGGAAACAAAGGAGTTATGCAAAATCGGTCAGTGACAGGCTAAAACTATTCTGATTTATTTGTATAATTTTAAATGTAATAAATAAGGTTTCGTAAATTTTCTTTAAAATTAATATTTTATTTGTAATCATTTAATTTAATCGTGATTGTTGTACCATAACTGGAGGAATACGCTTTCTTTTGCCATCCCATCTGTCATCCCATAGCCGCCGTCCATATCGGTAAAGTGTTTATCTTTGACTGCAAGTGTGGCCCAGCGGCTAAAGCAGTCGCCTCGCCGCTTCGTGTCACAGGTTCGAGTCCCGCGCCGGACAACAATTTGTGTGACCCATAAATAGTTATTCTGAGTCTGAATGTAATTCGTCTCCGTCTATTATATGTTTGTAAGTACCCCGCGACACAGGGATTATATTCCCTAGTGCGGGAGTTGTCTTTTAAAAAGAAAAAAGAACTTAGGTATATTTATATTATAATTAGCGATGGTTTTGTATGATTAAGATGTGTGCACAATTGGCTACGAGTGCCTCTATTAAACGTTCGTTTAATAGAGGCGTTGCACTCACCGATCTGTAAGGGATCGGCGAGGGAAAGCTCTAACACATGTGGCAAATCCCTAGATGGATGCCTGTTAAAGTGGGTTATATTCTGAGCGTCTCCGTGCTTGTTTTGATTAGACTACAGTCGATATCCCATGGCAGGAGCCTACTGGGCGACTTGAATAGCTCTGACACCAGGGCACACACACACTTATCACTGCACATTAAATAAAGAAGAAAGAAGAACATACGTTTTATAGAACTTATCAAATTTTAAACAAAGAGTCCAAATTTAAACGGAATATATGCAGCGAGTAAATTCTCTTATGGCAATTTTTCGGCCTATGTAGGTTACATTCGTTCGCCTGCAAATTTTGACATTTCCGATGCGATATCACAGGGAAATTCTGGTATAGTAGGACTCCTGACTAACAGGCGTTGGAAAGGTTTAATAATTCCCAATGTTCATTGATATTGTTTATGTACCTCCGAGATTTTAGCTTTATGTAAACAATGTTAATCCGTTAATTAAGCAAAACTTCACTGGAATTCATTTTAATGATTAATTTATTTACGAGGAAATGTTTCCGAGAAGCCAGTTGAATGAGGTTTAACTTTAGTAAATGTATACTGGAATTTATACAGTGTTTTAGGAAATTATTGTCAATCATCATTCTATGAAATCTATACTACTGACTTTAATTCTCTAATCCTCTCTAGAAAAGATAACGCCCGCATTAGGGAATATAGTCCATAGTAGTAGTAGTAGAACAACTATTTGTGGGTCACAAAAATGGTTGTCCGGCGCGGGACTCGAGCCCGCGACACGAAGCGGCGAGGCGACTGTCTTAGCCGCTGCGCCACATGTGCAGTCAGACTTAAAACGAATTAATATATGTATTAAGGTTAGAAATATATAAGTATGAGTTTTCTGGCAGTGTTTCTCAGTAGCTGCCACGTCATGCACTGCACGGTAGGGTAAACAAAATATGACGATTCCTCACAAATGTCATATTTTAACGGAATAAATGACTTTTTGTTTTTCGAAGTTATACTTCTTTTGGCGCGATGGAGAAAAATGATGAGAGTGAATTTTTACGATGCGCGCGCACACCGACACCTAAATTTAACAGCATGAAGTTAGTTCTAGGTGGTATGAAAATTGATAACTATGTTCAAGTTGTATATTCTAGTATTTTTATTTAAATAAAATCTTTTTGATTAATTTTAATATGTATCGTTAATCACTACGGCATTTTAGTTATTTTTTTCCATACGCCAAAGAAGTATAACTTCTAACGCGTGTACATAAGTACACACAGAATTTTTTTATTTTATTTTATGTCAGACCAGTCTGTCTGACATACAGTCTGTAGTGTCTGGTTACCGAGTACAGGTTCTGCTTAATTTGGGATCAGATGGCATTGTGTTAATGTCATCTGATCAGAACCAGACAACTAGTTGTCATCAAAGTTGTCCCAAGATATTTGTTTGTTTATTTTTATAATAGAAGTGTAAATTCTTATAATTACAAAGTTCAAAGGCTTATACTAATTAATTACAAGGCTTTACTTCAACTTATAATTCTTCTTAATTTAAGGGATCTTAGAACCAATTAAAGTTAGAAGTCGCGTTAAAATGCCATCTAATTCTCTGACTCCACTTTGACTTTGTGTTTATTGCTAAACTTTAGCTAACAAAATGATTTCTAAGTAAAATTATCATTAAAAGTTTATTAATTTCTACTGTTCACCCAATTATAGTTTGGTTGTGTTCACTATTGATTATCTTAATAAAAATTATTGAGCACTTAGGTACTAACATACACTTGTACTTGTAAAGCACACAATGCACTTCATAAATATCTTTCTTTAGTCTTTTTGGAACTCACAATTTTGATAAATTTTAACTAAATAACAAATTACGTAACTTACTTAAGCTGTTTTGAAATTTGTACTATTACATTACAAATTAAAAATTTAAGACTCCGAGCAATTGGCGAACGCAGAAGGTTCTCAACCAGCTTTTCTTAAGCAACAAATACCTAAGGTCACCCGTATGGGGTTTGGACTATTAACTCAGGGGGCCGTTGAAGTAAAATACGGAATTCTTAAAGAGGGTATGATCACTGGCATGGACTACAGGCATATTATAATAGATCAGGGGTTAAGGGGCCAACGCGATCCTCGCCGGCGAGGATTTCTTTTTGAAGTGAAACTTCTTTCCACACGCTTGACGTTGGGAGTAAGTTGGTGAATGCGTGATGAGAACGTTATGTAATAATGATCGGGCGAGGCGATCGGAAATTGAGAGGGAGATATAAATTACTGCATATAGAAAACGAGAGAGAGTTTCGTTAATAACTGAAGGGGCAAGAGAGGAAGGTACGAAGACACATTTGCTTTCTCTCTTTCTCTCATAGCTAGATATGTCAAAAGTTTTACTTCAGTAGGGTGGTTTAAACTCGGTTTTCTTTTTCATACTATTCATAATTATGAATCATTTAACTTAATATAATAATAATAATAAGTTTAATAATAATAATAATAATAAGTTTATTTTACATTTAGAAATACATACAAATTCTCTTATTCTTAATAAAAATACAACAATGAAAATTTTATTTAAAATAGAGATTTCGTTGACGACTGTACTAGTATAAACTGTGTCACAGTCGGCAGCGTCTTACCTCTAAAATTGACTTTACTCAATAACCAAGTCCCAAAAAACTAAGATTATAAACTAAAAATAAACAAACTATTAGCTAAGATTTGTGCTAAGAACATAAAACAAATACTATTATAAGGTATACATTATCTCAAATACACTGTGTGTGTGTGTATACGTGTGTTTTGTGTGAGTGTGTGTTTGTGTGTGTGTGTGTGTGTGTTTTAAGCATTTACAATTTTTTCGGTATCGATATAATTTAAGCGTAAGAGCCAGTCTCGTAAAACAATCTTGCATTTATAGGTCGAAAGTGTGTAGATGTTATTTACATCATTTGCGGCGTTGTACAATTTGTTACTAATTATATAGTATTGGTGTCGAGCGAGTGTAGTTCTATGAGGGACCATTGTGCAGATTCTCGTTTTGTTTCGTTTTATTATTTGTTTAAAACCAATAGTTTTATGTTTATGGAGAACAGCGACAAGAATAAAAAGCTGTCTTACGGTCAGTATTGAACATTCCCTGTACAAGAGCTCAGTGCTGTATCTTCGCGGTCTTCCAAGAATCACTTTTAATATTGCTCTCTGTGCACGTTCTATTGGAAGTAGAGTAGTCTTATTGATTCCACCCCAAGCAATAATACAATATTTCAGCAAACTCTGAGCAAGGGCGTGGTAAACGCATAAAAGCGTTGGAAGATCAGCTGAATTTCTAAGTTTTCTAAATACAGGGATAAGTTTCCTTATACGGGATGTAAGTTGGCATATGTGAGCTGACCAGTTTAGAGAACTGTCTATTATGAGCCCAAGATATTTTATATTTTGCGTACGAGTTAGTATGGGGCAATTGCATTTATTTATAATAACACAGGTATGTGCACTAACTTTAAACTCTATTGACGGTTGTAAATCAGTACGATGAGCGAAAGTAATGTAGCAAGTTTTATCAACATTTAAAGTTAGCAGATTCACATTTAGCCACATCATAACATCTCTGAGCGCATTCTCAGTATAATATTGCGCCTCTTCCCAAGTCTTACCATGTACAATGAGCGCTGTGTCATCAGCATAAGTGATTATATTGCAATTTGGCATTGATTTCATACACAAACTATTAATATAGAGGAGAAACAGAGTCGGGCCTATAACGCTACCTTGTGGAACGCCAAAAGAGAGTGATGCTTGAGCACTTGTATAGTTACCAACTTTAACAAACTGGGTCCGATTTGAAAGGTAGGATCGGAAAATATCAAGTGCAATACCACGTATACCAATTTTTTCCATTTTGGAAAGAAGCAGGGGAATGGATACAGTGTCAAAGGCTTTAGACAAATCTAGAAACACACCTATAACTTTCTCCTTGTTGTCAAGATTTTTAGCAATCGTCTCAGTCAATAATAGAGTAGCATCTTCTGTTGACTTGCCTTTTATAAATCCAAATTGGTTTTGTGCAATCAGGTTGTTTTGGTTAAGAAAATTGACAAGTCTGGAATTTAAGAGCTTTTCAAGGATTTTAGATATGACTGAGAGTACCGATATTGGTCTATAGTTTCCAATACTCTCTCTGTCCCCAGACTTATGGATGGGATGAACTAACGCCCTTTTCAGGACATTTGGAAAAACACCTGTAGTCAGACAGAGTTGATATATATGTGTCAGGGGAGAAATTAAGGTGCTTTTCGTCTTTTTTATTATTTGTGTCGATATATTATCGATACCAGCTGCAGAGTCATTTTTCAGGTTATCAATAATGGTTATAATCTCACAACGGTCCGTGTCAAATAGTGCCATGGAATCTTTTGGTGATTGAAATGTATTACACCCGCCATTTACATTTGGTTGATTAATACCCTGTTTGCATAAGATTGCATTTGCATACGTTTTTCCAATATCTGCAAAGTAATGATTGACCAAGTCCAGGGACTTGCATGGATCTACATTAAGATTAAGCAGCTCCAGAGGAGGAAGTGAAGATGACTTTAAATTTGTAATTTTGTTGATCGTGTTCCACGTTCCCTTTGGATTATTTTTGTTTTTAACAAATTCTGCTTTCTCGAAGGCTATCTTTAGCTTCTTTAGTAGATTGTTACAGAAGTTTCGGTATCTAGTGTAAGTGACCCTAAGTATAGCGTTATTTACATCAATTTTAGATCTTGTGTGTAATTTATCCCTATGTCTTATACATCGTACCAAACCAGGGGTTATCCATGGTTTGATAGCACGCTTTCGGTGAGGAATAGTGATTTGTTTAGAATTTATTGCGAGGGCTTTGCAAATAATTTCACTAAGAGTTGAAGCTGCAACATTAGCATCATTCGTAGAATAGATTGAAGTAAAATCAGTTTTTGTGAGTTTCGATATTAATGATGGATAATTAATCTTCGTGAGTGTAGAATTATAGGTATATCTTTTAATGTTACAATCTAGGCAAAAAACAAGTGGAGAATGATCTGTTATAGGTGAATCCAATACATATGTAACGGCATGCCTATCGGATCTTAACATGACATGATCAATGCAGTTTGTATTACGAGTAGGCAACTCGTGGGCAGCTAGCAAACCGTGGCAAGCCATCAGATCAAGATAATTGCTACAGTTCGGATCATTACCATTTGGGGAAATATTTATATTAATATCGCCAATTAAAATCACTGATTTAACCGACTTCAGTGAGTCAAGGCACAGGTCAAGACTGTCACAGAATGTATTTATATTGCGATATGATGGTGATCTGTACACGGCTACGACAGCATACTCGTTATCATGTTGAAGAATAAGACAATTGGCATCTAACACTGAAGGTTTCAATATGAAATGTCTGATTTCAGTTTTAACGTATATAAGGACACCATCATTTTGATTGAGATAATCTGAGGAATACGATGTGTATCCAGAGAGTTTAGGTGCAACCGGGGATTTGCTCAGCCAGCATTCCGTGAGAATAAGAATATCACACTGTATGCAGGTTCGCTCTATAAGGATAATAAGTGCATCAAAATTGCATGCTACACTACGAATGTTAGTGTGCATTATAGTTAGACTTGTACGATGTAGATTTATGTGATTAATCAAATTTTCAGGAGAGCAGATCATTGATTCTGAAACTTGAGATGAATCTATGTCGGACAATATTTTATCCAGAAACAGCATTTTTAACGTAACAGTTCTAAAACGCATATCTTTATGTGATGCAAATAATAATGTTTAAATTGCAAAAAAACTAGTAAATGTATAAATATCAGCTTTTTACACTCGTATGATAAAATTAAAGGATAGATTAGAGTTTTAACTGTTGTGCTTTTTGTGAGTATTTGTCGTGTAATGTTGAAAATTATGTGGTTAGAGTATTGAGACATATGGTATGTGTGTGAGCGTACGTAGTAATGAATTTTAAATTTAAAAATAAGATATATAATAAGATATGTTTTAACATAGCTACTTATAGCTTAACAACTTAGAAGTATATCCAAAACTTATTAAAATAAACTCATAAAAGTATTAAGGCATAATGTTTATCTGCATGACAATAGTACATGTTACAATAAAAAAAAAACTTGTGTGTACTTATGGACACGCGTTAGCAGTTATACTTCTTAATATACATCTTGAACATAGTTATCAATTTTCATACCACCTAGAACTAACGTCATGCTGTTATTTTTACGATGCGCGCGCACGATGCGCGCGCATCGTAAAAATTCACTCTCATACATTTTCATACCACCTAGAACTAACTTCATGCTGTTAAATTTTTTGGTGTCGGTGTGCGCGCGCATCGTTAAAATTCACTCATCATTTTTCTCCATCGCGCCAAATGAAGTATAACTTCAAAAAATGACAATTGACTATAAATTATATTTTTGTCATAATTTATTGAAGCATTCTTTTAGTGTTTGAATAGTCTTTTCGCATTAAAGTATGTATGAACTTGTCATAAAATCTCTTTGGCTATACTATTTGTATCTGGCTGGTTTTGGTATCATTGAAAGTTTAAATTTTAAAGAACATTATTCCAAATTCAAATTAGTAAAATGTGTGATTTTCATTTGTTTTTCGTACTATCAAGATGAGTGAATCGAATGAAGAAATTCGATACATTTTAAACTTTTACTACAAAAAGCAAAAAATGCATCGCAAGCCACGAAAAAAATTTGCGATATTTATGAACCTCAGTGCAGTATTTGTGAGAGTAGCACAAATTTGGTTTAATAAAATTTGTGATTCTTTATTACGACTCACTTTATAAAAGAAAAATATATACCACTTCAGCATCATTTGTTCATCAATTCGAAATCTACTTTCAATATTGAACTAAAAAATATGTGATCCAACAGGATTATGTTTCCTTTTGTACCATAATTCGTTTTATATCGTATTCCAATTCAAATCGACAAATAATGAATATTAAAAAATCCTTTTAACAAAGCTGTATCTAAATAGTCAAGTTATTTTATTTTCCATTAGCCTTATTTTTTTGGTTTCATAAGTTACTTTACATACAATAAAGTAAGCCGTCATCTATTGTCCAATATAATATTTATAAAACTTGTACAATTAACTGTCACATCGGCATCCTGATATCGTCCACTGCTGGACATTGGCCTCCCCCAAAGGTTTCTAAAAGGTTGCCATTTGGAGGGGTTTGCCGCAATCACCGCAGTTAGAGTACACAGGTGGCACTGTTGCCCAACTACCTGGTGTATCCCTTAGTCGCCTTTTACGGTATCGATGGGAGGGTATAAAATAAAATAAAAAAGGTATTATTCACGTAGACTTTAAAAAAGCGCTTGTAAATAGTCAGAACATGTTTGTAGTAATATAGCTGTATACATTAGATATTATTTCTAGTAACATAGATATTTAGGTACATCTTGTATGAAAACATTTATAAAATTTATTTTATTACAGAAATGATATTTAGCTAGCTCGTATCAAGTTATTGTCAAGAGATTATGTTTAATTATCTAGTTTAAGTCTAATATTTTTACTATATATTGTCAATGGTTCTGTCTATATTAAAGGTATTATTATTATGACGGACCTTGTGTTAATAACTACGGTCGCGCTTTAATGCTACCACCGGATCCAATGCGCCCCAACTGAGAAGACCCAGCGAAACAAACTCAGTGGGTTCATCTACTACCGGTTTAAACACGACCCAGTTGAGACGGTCCGGCGAAACATACTCAAGCGGGCATGAACACGGGATTTGGTCCAATTAGAGTAATTATTTAGTAGGCAAACACAATATATGCTCGATCGGTTGTCTGAATGCTTATTATTTTAGATTATATTTAGGTATACAAAAGAAAAACTTCGAAACAATAACATTATTCATTTTGAGACAGAGTCAATAATTTTAAATTAAGTATATGATAGCAATCATTTACAGATAGTTCACGTAACACAGCAGATCAGTCATGTCTATATGGCTACAAGATCTCCAGCGAGCAATGTGCAGGTAGGAAGTGAGAGCCAGACGTCTTTGTCATCGATGTACTCTTTAGTGGTGTAATAACCCCTAGCCATAAGTATACGTTTAATATGTGTTTTAAAACTTGTGTCAGGCAGATCAGTAATTTGAGTAGGAAGCTTGTTATAAAACCTAATACAATTTCCAAAAAATGATTTATTAGTTTTGCTTACTCTAAAGCCTGGCATGGCTAGTTCGTTTTTATTCCTAGTATTTATATTATGCAGTTTACTTTTCTTTTTATAATTATGAATATTTTTCTAACAAACATTATATTCTGATATATATATTCCGATGGCACAGTAAGTATATTTATTTCTTTAAACAAATTTCGCAAAGGATCGCGACTGCCTAAACCATAAATGGCTCTGACTGCTCTTTTCTGCAATACAAAAATAGTACCTATGACAGCCGCCGAACCCCACAGCAGAATGCCATACGACATAATGCTATGAAAGTACGCGAAATACACTACTCTAGCAGTTTGTTCATCTGACAATTGCCTTATTTTCCAGACAGCATAGGAAGCCGAACTTAATTTACCTGCTAACTTTTCAATCTGAGGACCCCATTGCAATTTTGAAACAAGTGTCAATCCTAAAAATACGGTCGATGGGACTAAATCTAATATTTTCGCATTTAGTGCAACTGTTGGTACAATTTGAGTCACATTCGGCAATGAGAACCTGATGCATTTAGTTTTCCCTGCATTTAACAAGAGATTATTTGCCGAAAACCATTCTGATATAAAGCTGAGTGTTTATATCAGAATGGTTTCATCAGTATAGGGTGGCACTGATATTTTTATGAGGCCGGAAACTAAAACTTTACTGTATTATCATATTATTGAGGACACGGGTCGCGATCGCGGTAATATTTTAAGGGAAATCGTTACCTTTTGGTTACCGCGACGCGACGTTTCGGCTTGGATTGCCCTAGCCGTGGTTACGGGTTGATGTGGCTCGGCAGCATTGTCTCCGAGAAGCGTGGGTTTCAGTAACAATCTTCGCTAGGTGTTCATATAAATTTTTAGGGTTCAGTACCCAAAGGGTAAAACGGGACCTATTACTAAGACTTCGCGGTCTGTCTGTCAGTTAGACAGTTAAAATTTTCACAGATGATGTATTCCTGTAGCCGCTATAACAACAAATACTAAAAACAAAATAAAATAAATATTTAAGACGGCTCCCATACAACAAACGTGAATTTTTGCTCGTTTTTATAGATAATGGTACGGAGCCCTTCGTGCGCAATTCTGACTCGCATTTGGCCGGTTTTTGTTATGTACGGATCTGTGATCGAGACCCATGTCCACAATAAACGATAATGTGTACAAATGGCGAAAGTCAAAAAACAATTAATTAATAATAATGCTGAGGGCATGACCTAGGTTTTAGGGTGGTGAAAAGATATCTTGGCATGTGTATTAAGATTAAACTCAACTTATGTAGTTCTAATAATTCCTTAAACTCCCTATAAAAAGATATTAAAATATAGATTCAATACTTTACGACATGTATTTTTTTATTTACTTCATAATATGAAGTAAATAAATACTATACTATCGGAACTAATATTATAATTAGAATATAGTACGTAATATAACAAAAATCTTAATAAATTTATGATCATTATGTCCTTCGTAGTAGGCAGAATGTTAAGAGGTAAACGAGCTCAGAAGTTAACCCCTCAACCGACCAGATTCCATATTCTTTTTTCTTTATCATATGGATAGTGGTTACCCTGGAGTTGTTCAAGCCGCCCAATAGGCCTCTGACATGGCTCAATGAGCGTTGCCTAGCAACTACAACTGAGACCGACAGCTTAACGACTTCTTCGGAGCACGTAGACTCTTAGAAGTTACACCACTTTGACGGTCACCCATCATTAGACTGACGAGATACCTAGGTGGTTTCACCACTCCGATGACTTACGGACCGGTGAGTGCCACCGCTTATGAGTATCTCAGGCCCACCAGAACGCAACATATATTGGTTTTTACACAAAGGTGGTCCGGTTCGGGAATCGAACCCGCAACATGCCAGGCGTCAAGGCGCAACTCAATGCGTTATACCACTCGGACACAGGTCATCAAGTCGACAGTTCCATAAAGCAATGAACCTGTTAATTGGCTGCACTAATTATACATATTCTCATCTCATTAATTTTGAAACAGAAACGTCAATATGGTGCGACCAGGCTTCCTTAATCAACGCGTAATATTACATAAGTAAGTATAGTAAGTATATGAAAGTGATTTTGGGATTTTTCTGTAAAACGAAATAATCTTAATATCAGCCCGAAGTCTGGGAGTTGGCGGTATTATACCCCCGTGCCTCGGAGAGCACGTAAAGCCGTCGGTCCTGTACCTGACCTCTTTCCGGTCGTGTCGCCAGTCGTCCCATCGGATCATGAGAGTGATGGAATAGAAAGTGCTCCTGTGTTTGCGCACACACTTGAGCACTATAATATGTCCTGCGCAGATGGCTAGTCTCCTTTAAGACTGGCCGCCGTGGCCGGATCTCGGCTAGGAGGACATTATTATATTGGCATGGAAAATAGTATATAATTTAGGTAGGTTATTTTTAAGTCGCTAAGAGCAGAATTTTTTTGCTCTATTAGCGACTTGACTAGGACCTGTATAGAAAACACTCCTCATATTTTTTAAACCTGTAAAATTAGATCATCAGACCCCAAATTAAGCATAGCTTGTACTATGGAAATTAGATAATTTATATAATACATATACTACTTTTCTTTTGTAAATACATACTTATATAGATAAATTACTACCAGACTCAAACAGACATCGGGACTAGTCCCTCCCTCTTGCCCACCACTGCAACTCCTGTAAGCCAGGATCAACAGTGGCACACAATGAAATGATACTGAGCGGTGAGGCTCAGGCATGTCCCGGGGAATCGCTTTAACTGTCTTGGATCCCGCAACGAATTTAATCAGAAATAGAAAAAAGGAGGAGTTAGAAAATGAATAGTTCCAAACAGACATGTTCATGCACACAAATATCTGTCCTAGTCCTGTCATGTATTTATAATTTTTTTTGAGATAATTGATCCGATCGTTAATAGTTAGTCCGGAACATCCATGGATTTTACATTAACTTTTTCTGAATCTGTAAGTTGTACGCAATCGATAAAATCAGGAAAATCATAGATTTTATTGCGTTTTTACGCTGACTCTCCACTTGATGGTAAAAACTGACTAAACTGACTATAGATTTAATGTATGGCCTGGTTGACTGGTGTACTTTATTATTATTTTTGACGCAGCAATCAGACCTATTGATTAATTATACTAAAAATTAAAAGATTGCCCAATTTTTATTTTCACCAGTGCAACTATCGGTCTAAATAGTAATTATATCGCAGTCACATTTGCTTCCAAAAAATTCTCTATCATAACTTATTATATTCTCCTTCTTCCTGCTTGCTTCTTGGAGTGGTTTCGATACGACAAAGCTACTGTCCGCGACTGACGTCAACGCACTGCTTTGCTAGAGGAAAACGCGGCACTATACCATGCGGCATCGGTACATGCTTAGCTTTCCCTCACTCTTGCTTCCCTTAAATGCAGCACTGTATAATACTGCTTATTACTTAGGTTCAGCGTTGCAGGGGTAAGTTTTTTGTTATTCTGGCTACATTCACATGCAGTAATGGTGAATACTGCGTTTAGTTTTAACGTCGCAAGATTAGGTCTTTGTTACTCTCGCTACACTCATATGCAGTAACTGTGAGAACTGCTTTTGTCTTTAGTTAGTATTCGTTGCAAAAAAGAGAAATGCTAAACGCATATACAGTAAACGTAGCAAGTACTGCATAATCTTCTAGTACATGCTTAATGCTGCAGATCTTATTAGCAAAAATAACATTTAGGTGCAAGTACTGCGTTTCATGTTATATAAAAACCGGCCAAGGGCGAGTCGGACTCACCCATGAAGGGTTCCGCAGCAGCAAGTATTTCAGTTGATTAAATGAAAGGTAAATTGTGGTTTACGCATTATGACGCTTTAAAAAAAACTACTTAATAGATCTCGTTCAAATCAATCTTCGTTGTTAGTTTATATGGTAATGTACATCATCATTTTTTTTCAGTTTTATCATTCTCTTATTTTAGTAGTTACAGGGGGGAGAGGGATCTCCTTTTTCCACTTTGGAAGTGTCTCTCGCGCAAACTATTCAGTTTAGAAAAAAAATATATTAGGAACCTCAATATCATTTTTGAAGACCTATCCATAGATATCCCACATGTATGGGTACGATGAGAAAAACATTTTTGATTTTCAGTTCTATGTATGGGGAATCCCCAAAATTATAATTCTTTTTCCATTTTGGTGTGAAAATCTTAATGCGTTTTACAGAATACATCTACTTACCAAGTTTCAACAGTACAGCTCTTATAGTTTCGGAAAAAGTGGCTGTGACATACGGACGGACAGACAGACAGACAGATAGACATTACGAATCTATAAGGGTTCCGTTTTTTGCCATTTGGCTACGGAACCCTAAAAAAACATGTTTCTAATAAGAAAAAACTAGTATATAATTTTTTTCCGTATAGATTACTTGCTTGGGATGCCATTTTTGCAAAAAAGTGAAATCGCATAATGTCGATTACTGCAAGTACAATTAGCAGGGCAGTCTGGGAAGGCGTAAGTCTATGTATAACACAATACAAAAAGCTTAGTGGCTGAATAAACATTTTACTCATATGGAAAAATACTCACGTTGATGGTATTTCAGTCTGTTCCCCGGAGCTATTGAAGAACCAGCTGAAGTAAGTAGGGGGAGGGCTGGAGTCGACCACGCAGTGCAGTTCCACCGTCTCCATCTTGAGAGCGCCGTACACCTCGCCCTCGTTAGCAGTCTTGCACATTGGCACGTCTGTGATTAATACAATAGTTAAATAGTGAGCATGTTGAATAAATGCGTGACTAGTATGCATGCAATAGCACTGTCTGGGATCATTGACCAAATAAATGTAAGAAGTTAACACAAAAGTAAAGTCCAAAAGTTAATCGACTGCACATGTGGCAGGCAAGAGAGTCGCCTCGCCGCTTCGTGTCGCGGGTTCGAATCCCGCGCCGGACAACTATTTGTGTGACCCATAACTAGTTGTTCTGAGTCTGGATGTAATTTGTGTCCGTCTATTATATGTTTGTAAAGTACCCCGCGACACAGGGATTAGATTCACTAGTGCGGGCCGGGCGTTGTCTTTAAAAAAAATGAGAAAAGGGGGTAAGAACAGAAAATCCAGAATAAACTATTATTTATAAGGCAAAAGGAGACCGGTTCACCTGATAGTATGTGATCCGGTGATCACATACTATCAGGTGAACCGACCTTGGATGAGGACGGTGGTAACACCAAAAGGCCGCAAGTGCGTTGCCGGCCTTTAAGAAAGGAATAGGCACCTGCTTGGAGGTTTTCATGTGATACCGGATCGAAAATACCTCTAAAGTTAATTGATACCACAGATGAGTAGTGCGCGGTAAAAACTTGTAAAGCGCATGTGGTAGATGACTATTCATCCCAGTAATGACGATGGGTGTAGAATGAAATTTCCACTACTAGCGAGAGGATCTGTGTCGAAATATGGCGACGCCTAAAAGTTTTATTAATTTCTCAGAAACATTTCCATTTATCTCCGGAAAAATAAAATTTAATTAAAAATATATAATGAAATTATCATTATCAATGAATCCATTTCATTTCAGTTATTTTACACGAATTACATAACATTAATACAACAATAATACATTAGAGTATAGAAAATCTAAATAACCCTTTGATAGGCAAAATGCCTACATGTGGCACGTAACTATTTTGATGTGAAACATCTATAGCCGCACGTAAAACAGATTTCTGGCGTGGCGACGCATGCCGTGGCGCATGCGCAATCGACTTTTTATTTTATCATTATGACATATTTAGTTCCCATCACAATATGTTCTTTTCTGCATATTACTTTTACAAAACAATGTCGATGTTTCACATCTGCCAGGCGTCCCGTGACGGCTCACATTTTTTTTTCTGGAAGAAGGTACTCGTAATTTTATCGAAACTCAAGGTACATTAATAAAATAAGTTAGACAAAAAAATCTCCAAGCGGGAACAAGCACCTTTAAATCAAAACTGTCAGTCTTGATTGAGGCCAGTCACTTATAAGCTGTCCAATTATGTCGGGATGAAAACGGAAAACCTGAGGTACTCGCAACCTAATTTAAAGTGACATCTTCGTTATTTATACAGTACTCTGTCTGTTTGACATTCAACCGTAATTAGATACATTTGGAAGGCTTCTAGAGGAACAGAAGTAATGAGTGAAAATCCCTTTTATATACTAATAAAGAGTGAGATCACACTTCTGCAGGAACTGCTCAAGATTTTGGTCGACAGGATTTTCTCTTGGGTAATATACAGATGCGTTTATTTAAACCGAAATCTCTTTTATCGTTTACTAGCTGTGCCCCGCGGTTTTACCCCCTTTATACATTATCACAGATCCTCTCCCGTAGGTGATAGTGTGATAATATGTAGCCTATATGTTTACCCGACCTCTTAGTAATATTCATGCAAAATTTTAAGCAAATCCATGCAGTACTTTTTGAGTTTAGCCCGGACATACATACAGACAAACAGACAAAAATTCTAAAAACTATATTTTTGGCTTCGATATCGATTATAGATCACGCCCCAAATATCCTTTTTAATAAATATTCAATGTACAGTTTTGACTTTCCTACGATTTTGTTATATGTATAGATTTAAACCGAAGTATCTATAAAAGTTGCTGGTTGGCTGATGGCATAGAATATCGTTGTCCTATCTCATCCCGTGGGGGGCGTAGAAGTAGTCCCGTGGGAATATCTTTCAGGGAACGGACAGCAGCGTCTCTTTGTGCACTATGACCGTCATACTGTGATCGTCAACCCGTCTGACATGCGTAATGATAGACACATCTCCATGGTGGAAATCTATGTCACTCGCGCATTTGTATAAGAGAGGCCGGTTGCACCCCCCCCCCCCCCCCCCTACCGATGACAACGAACTTACTCACACGCAAAAACACAACATTAAGTTATTATTAAGGAATGTCTTCTGTAAGGTGGAAGTACTTCCCCAGTCGGGCTGATCTTTGAGCGAATGACCGCTATGTCCTACCTCTTTTAAGCTCAAAATTGGTGATTTGGGTTAGTATTTTATACGTACAGTTGACTTGTAGAGATACTGGGTTGCTGGTAGCAGAACCCTCGTTGTTGTAAGCGAGACAGCTGTAGTCGCCCGCGGCAGCTCTTGTCACAGTTTGGAGCACCAAACTTTGGTCGCTCAGGATTACTCCTGCACTTGCGTTATGTTGTATTTCTTTGACCTAGGGAAGTTATTAAAATATTTAGGGTTTTTTTTATTCTTATAATGTTTTTCATAAGAATAAATACAATAAGTATAGTACAAGTAATTTTTAAGATATCATAAAAATAAATAACTAGTTAGAGCTAGAGTTGTTATTTAAACAGTAGACGTAACTTAAGTGGGGACTTTTATATGGGGTTCAAAAAATAATCTTTTGTATAAATATGATTATATATGATATGACCATAAACTGGTTTTTAAATACCTAGTTCAGTTTCATGAGTTATCTACCCATGTTAACGCATAGCGCCAGCTATTGCCGTTGGTGTAAATTTAATCCACTAGATGGCACTGTTTTAAACTATTGATTGAAACAATTTTTTGTGTTATCTGTGCAATACCTTTCTATTTAAATCTTTGAATGGTTATCTAATTACAAAAATATAGACAAAAGAATCCTTCCGGCGCATTATTGTCGGTTCTGCTATGTAATTCTAATTTTTATACATATCGTCTCAAAATCTACAAACAAGAGGAATTATTTCAAGCCACTACTTTGGTCCCTGAACTCCTGATGCCATAATTCGTAACAACCCATGTAACTGAATTACTAAATAAATATTCATTTATTTAGTTATTCAGTTACAATGAATGATTTTGTCGAAACTGATCGCAAGTATTCAGTTGCTGATCAGTTTCGACAAAATCAGTCATTGTTTCGGCGCAGTATATATATTTATTTAAATATATATATTTGTTGTAGTACCATATATTTATATTATGGTACTACAACAAATTTCCCCAAAATATTTGACTGCAGTTCCAATCAAGGAATAAAATTGTGGGATTAGGTTCTCAACGAAATATATTCCTTCACTTCACTATATTATAAGAAACCAATCAGTTAAGACACGAGGGATATGTATAACGCACCGATATCTTAATTTTATGGAACCCGGGTGCTACTGTATTAAAAAAAAATCTATGGATTAGAACCCGAAATTTAGTATCTAAAAGTGGCTACCCTAATGAACTGGTGTTTTATTTCTTTGGTAACCATTAACTTATCAAGATAACAGTAAAGTTGCACAATATACTTACTCCCTTATACCATGTGAGTTTCTTCGTCTTCGGGTTAGCCTTCACGCTGCACTCGAAATACACGTCATCACTCTCTTTGATGTAACTGGGGTTCAGATTTGACCCTAGTTTTAGAGTTACTATTGGTACATCTGCAGACAAAAATAATGTTCATATGTATTTCATATTTTAAAATCGTAATACTGGACCATTTCTGTAAACTTTCTTTTAATACTTTTTTTATAGACCCACGAAATTTTTAATAAATTATTTGCCAGGACAATGTTGCATTCTACCATTGGACTGTATTCTGCTTCTTTTTAATTAAACATTTAATAAATTAATTTCCACAATAGCCAGTTATACGCTTCTCATATCCAGGACCTTGCTAGATCGTCGGGCTACCTCGTGGGGGGCTTACTGAAGTTCCCCGGAGTTCGTGGACGTCACTCAAGAATATTTCTTCTTCAGAAGCCATCGGTACTATAAGCTGTGAGATCCTTGAAGGAGGCCTTTGTTCAGCAATGGACTGTCAACTGACATGATGATGTCGAATCAACTAATGAAATAAAACTGGAATAAATTATATCCCTGAATCCAGTTATGTCAGATTCCATTTTTACATTTTTAAATTATATAATTGAATATTGTTTTTATTTCCGATAAATCTTGGGTACGTGCCATATCATCCAAATACATATAAGCTGTACTAGTTTTATTTAAGGCAAAAAGAAACATTAGTCCAAGTTATATTTATAGTTAATTTATCTAGGTTTATTTACTTTTTTTAAATACTTGAGGGCGCTCTTATGGGGTTCCGACTAAGGCTCAAAGGAAATATAAGAAACTTTCTGAAACATTGGTACAGGATAGAACGTAGTCACATCACATTAGGCTCCGTAAAGCAACAAGTTTGCATACACTTTGACCAGAGGACGAAAGAGAAGATATCAAGTTACTCAGATGTCTAAATAGTGTTAAGTCCCGCTATCTCCACAATAGTGACACAAAGAACTATTCACACCAAGGTCAACTGGAATACAAGAAGCCGAGATCACATAGATTTCAAGAAAACCAATTGACCAATTTAACTCGGTCCTCTCGTAACTGTAAAACTTCAAATATAGAACTTCCGATGATGACGTAATTCAGTGCTTAATCCAATATTTTGAATGAATTACTCATGAAATCGTGGTCTCTTTTCGACCAACCCAAATTATTATAATCTTACCGGTGCATGCGGTTATAGACAAGAATTTTTAAGTCCACACTATTACATGCCCCATGTAATTGTGCTGCTCTCGTCAAATCAGCAATATTATTTGTGACAAGCTAATCGGTCCACGGCTTCCTACTCATTAATCATTTATAATTAAATAGATAGCTATCAGATTTGTATTGGCATTAACAACTCAATTTCATTTTGTGTACTTTATTGTAATTAACCTGTCATAAACTTGCAGTGAAAGTTATCACTTTGAAATTAATAGCACCTGGTTTGTATATTCAATGTTCAATGATTTTAGAATCAGCACAGTTTTTTTATTCAATGGGGTGTCAAAGACCACAGTCTCACCTTCTTGTAAGAAAAGATTCCAAGGTGGACCGCGAGTCTTCATTTCGGACGGCACGTTAAAATATCAACAAAGAAGTGGAACAAGCTCTTCACAGGCCTACTCATCCACTGGTGTTATATAGCTATGTGGCGCATATTATGAAAGAAGAAGCAGTGTATGTGAAGCAAGCACTTTGTACGGCAAGTTAAAATGCCAGCAAAGAGGTGGAAGAAACTCTCCAGATGCCTGTTAATCCGCTAGAACTATATATCTTGGCGGCGGATATTTTGAAAGAAGAAGACAAGCAAGAAGTGGAAGAAACTCTCCAGATGTCGGCTCATCCACTGGAACTGTGTATAGCTCCAGTTCTTGGCGGCGCTTATTATGAAAGAAGAATCAAAGCACATCGTACGGCAAGTTAAAATATCAACAAAGAAGTGGAAGAGACTCCCGAAATACCTGGTCATCCGCTCGAACTATATATCTTGGCGGCGCATATTATAAAAGAAGAAAAGCAAGAAGCAAGCACTTCGTATGGCAATTTAAATAGCCAACAAAGAAGTGGAAGAGACTCTCCAGATGCCTGCTCATCCACTGGAATATTGTTGAAGGAGGGATAAGTTCGTGAGCACATTTTCCATGAAGCATTTAGTGGAAAAATAAAAGCTGCAAAATCTGCGTCATCGATGTCAAGTCATGTAACATGTTTAGCGATACACTCGTACGTTGATGACTCAGATATGAAACGCCTGAATTTAAAAAGGCAAAGTTGCTGATTTGTTTTTTTTTTATATCAGAGGGCGAAAAACGAGCAAGTGGGTCACCTGATGGTAAGTGATCACCACCGCCCATGGACACTCACAACACCAGAGGAGTCGCGAGTACGTTACCGGCCTTTAAGAGTCAGCAAACAAGTGTTGCTGGCCCTTCCCCCCACCCCAATGAGCTCTGGCGACCTTGGGAGTAAGGTCAGAAACACAACATTAAAATGATTCATGTTCTTATATAGGAATGTCTTCTGTAAGGTGGAGGTACTTCCCCAGTCGGGCTGCTCTTTGAGCGAAATAACGTTATGCCCTACCTCTCTTAAAACTTTCCTTGTTACTGCAGTTGATGCAAAGTACCCATATCCTGATGACTTTTAATTATCATGTATAGTGATTGATAACTTATTCCACAACCGAGCTGCTCGAACTACAAAATATGATTTGTCTATAAAATGAAAGATTTTCCTGGAATTAAGGATTAAGGTTTTCTGATGATCTTAAGAGGTGCGAAGTTGTGCCACAAAGAAATATATGTCACACTACAAAGTATTTTACAAAGTTATATATTACGAAATTGACATCTACAGTTTTTAAGCTAGGTGCAGCAAATATTTCAAATATTTTTTATTCTGTGTAAAGTGAATAAAAAATCGGCCAAGTGCGAGTCGGACTCGCCCATGAAGGGTTGCGCAGCAGCAAGTATTTCAGTTGATTAAACGAAAGGTAAATTGCGGTTTACGATTTATGACGCATTAAAAAAAACTACTTACTAGATTTCGTTCAAACCAATTTTCGTTGTTAGTATACATGGTAATAATAATAATAATAATAATAATATGACCTTTGGTTTAGATAAGTGTAAAACTATAAAATTAAAATCAGGTAAAATAATTACAAATAAACATATCCAGGAAGAATATTTTAGTGTAATGGAACAACACGAAACTTACAAATATTTAGGCTTACAAGAGGGGTGAACCATTAATCATAGTCAAATTAAAAGGGAATTATGTAAAGAATTTACCGGCAGAATACATAAAATTTGTAAACGACCACTCTACTCCAAAAATCTATTTAAGGCTCTCAACACCTTTGCCATCCCGATATTAACGTATTCTTTTGGAGTAGTTAAGTGGTCAGCTACAGATATAAATAATTTAGAAATTAAAATACGTACATTATTAACTAAATATAACTATTTACACCCTAAGTCAGCTGTTGAACGAATGTCGATAAAAAGACATAAGGGAGGTAGAGGATTAATTGATATCAGGGCACTTTGGGAAGATCAGATATATAACCTCAGGAGCTTTTTCTACAGTAAAACTGATACTAGCAAAATACATTTCGCCACTATAGAAGCAGACAAAAATTGCACACCTTTAAACCTTTACAATAAAACCCGAGAATTAGCTAGGAAAAAAGATCTTGAGACAATTAAGTTGACAAAATGGCGCAGTAAAGAACTACATGGTAGACATTTACATGATTTTGAAAAGGATCACGTAGATTTACATGCTTCTAATCGTTGGTTGAAATTTGGATCCCTATTTCCTGAAACAGAAGGCTTTATGATTTCCATTTAAGATCAGGTAATCAATACAAGAAATTATAAAAAATTCATTCTTAAGGATCCTAATTTACAGAGCGATAAGTGTCGAAAATGCCATCTTTTATCCGAAACCATCCAACATATCACCAGTGCCTGCCCTAGTCTTACTCAAACTGATTACACTCATCGACATAATCAGGTTGTACACATAATACATCAAAAACTTGCCAGTAAATTTAAATTAATTCAAGAAAACTTCATCCCCTACTATCAA
Source organism: Pseudoips prasinana (assembly GCA_951640165.1). Taxonomy (NCBI): domain Eukaryota; kingdom Metazoa; phylum Arthropoda; class Insecta; order Lepidoptera; family Nolidae; genus Pseudoips; species Pseudoips prasinana. The sequence continues at coordinate 32,530,083 of OX621252.1, forward strand.
TACAGCCCAAAACCAGTCCTGGAGAGTAGCAGTCACAAGATATACTTTGATAGAGCCATTTTAACTGATAAAACAATACATAACAATAGACCGGACATTACTCTAATTGATAAAGTTAATCTAGTTACATACCTAATTGATATTGCAATACCTGATACACATAATATACAGAAAACGATCACAGAAAAAAAACGAAAATATACAGAATTAAAAGAAGAGGTTGTTAGAATATGGAAAATGAAAAAGTATATATTTTACCACTTATGCTCTCCACTACTGATATTATTCCGAAGTATTTACACCACACCCTACGTATTTTAGACTTACCGCCAACCACCTACGTAAACATGCAGAAAGCTGTGATTTTGAATACTTGTAGAATCGTTAGAAAATTTTTGCAGGACGACTCACCATATTATGAATCCCAAATGGAACTTGATACTGACTTGGCGTAAGCCCGTGAGTATCATTATTTACTGAAAAATAATTTCGAGAAAAACAAAATCTAAATAAAAATAATAATAATAAATTTATTTTCACCACATCAGATTCATTTAAGTATACATAGTGTGCTTAGAAATACAGTGTGTATAACATACTGGTACAATAAAATATGGAGGTACATTACGATGCTAGGTCATATACGTTTGTGTGGTGACTAGCATCTTCGCTAAGTTAATTTTAAATTAACTTGTTATAAAGATGCTAGGCCCAAACTCCCTGAAGAGCATACTGACATCGGTAGCTAATAGTAATTTTTACATTTATTTAATATTAGAAAAATATATTTATTTTCTTAATTATGATGATTATTAGTGATTAAAAATAGAAGTTAAAATAATGATTAATAATTAACAAAGCATGCAATAAATTGTGAGTGTGTGTGTGGGTGTGTGTGTGTGTGATGTGATTTGTGAATGTGTGATGGTCCGATTGATATTAGTTAAATTTAATTGAGTGAGCTTAACATGTTCTCCGTTTCGGCATAGTTTTTAGTTAATAACCATGTTGTAACTGACTTTTTACATAGATGTTTGGACATTGGAAATATGTTTATTTTTTATTTATTAAATTATAGGTGAGGTCCTAGGTAGCATTGAAATCTTTGGGTAAAGGAGAGGTTACATTTGTAAGGGTCGCATGGTTTATCTCTTCGCCTCTTGTTTGATGGTTGATAAGGAGTGCTACTGTGTTGAGTTAAGATGGTACTCAGGATAAATAGTTGCCTAACTGAGAGGACCTCACATGACTTGTATAGGGCGACAGTTGGGTAGAGGATTGGGCGAAATGTAGCTACTTTTAGGACAGCTCTTTGTGCTCTTTCGAGTTTAATAATAATGGATTTAGGCGCACCACCCCAAACAGAAACACAATAGGATAAGAGAGATTGACAAAGTGCTAGGTAGATCCTCATAACTAATCGGGCCTCGGCAACATGTCGAAGTGTTTTAAAGACAAAGATCAATTTTCTCGTTCGAGAGGCAAGTTGGTCAACGTGGGCAGAAAAATTTAGACTATCGTCGAGAGTAACGCCTAAGTATTTAATAGTGTGGGTGCGTTCGAATGTTGGCCAAACGCAAGATTGGGGGTCTTTTAACTGACATGCGTGAGCGAGTATGCAGTGCGAGGTGTGAGGCTGGTTTGGTTGTCGCAAGTAAGTAAGTGTTCTGATAACCAGTTCATGACAGTATCAAGCCCTTTTTGTGCCGCACTGTAAGTATTTAACCAAGTGTCTCCCGTGAACGTAAGAACTGTGACATCCGCAAACACAATGATTTTTCCGTTTGGTAGATTGAGGTTGCAAAGTTGGTTTATGTATGCAAGAAAAAGAGTGGGTCCTAACACGCTTCCCTGTGGAACGCCGAAAGTAATTGGAAGTTCACTGCTCGTATAATTCTGTACCTTGACACATTGGGTCCTATTGCTAAGATAATCATTAAAAAAATTTAGTGGAAGATCACGAATTCCAAGTTCTTCTAGCTTATTCATAAGGATATACATCATATATATTTTTAGTTTTATCATTCTCCTATTTTAGAAGTTACAGGGGTTTTCCACTTTGGAAGTATATCTCGCGCAAACTATTCAGTTTAGAAAAAAATTATATTAGGAACAATGTACGGGTATGGGTACGGGTCAACATGTATGGGTACGATGAAAAAAAAATTGTTGAGTTTCAGTTCTATGTATGGGGAACCCCCAAAATTATTATTATTTTTCTATTTTTGTGTAAAAATCTTAATGCGGTTCACAGAATACATCTACTTATCAAGTTTCAACAGTACAGCTCTTATAGTTTCGGAAAAAAATGGCTGTGACATACGGACGGACAGACAGACAGACATGATGAATCAGTAAGGGATAGATATATATCCGTTTTTTGCCATTTGGCTACGGAACCCTAAAAAGGACAACTCGAAACATTCTTTTACTCGTTGTAATAAAACCTAAAATCTAACTGCGACCAAATCACTTACATTTAAAGCGGATTCGCTAAAAATTGTCATGCTTTTATTTTTACTTAAAGTTTTCGCTGTTTACGTAAAAAAGCAGATTATGAATCTCACTCAAACTGATTTCTCGCTGCACTCGTATTCTTAGAATAAGATTCGGTGATGCAAATTGTCACTATCCGCTCGGTTCAACAATTCACTATTCCTATCAATCGAAAACAGCTAGGACTGCATTCGATTAGATAAAGAGCTACTGTTATATAGCTGCCCTTTGAAGAACTTATATATGTATATATACATATGTACAAAACCAATTACAGTCTCGTTCAGTAACTTGAAACTAATGGACAAAGTGTTTGCCAAAGAGAGATTCTAGAGTCTAGCTCTCAAAACTTGCTTGCATGTAGAGTTGAGGTACCTGATATTAAAGTGCATTCTAGAGTTACTGCAAATATACTGTCTTATCGAAGAATAACCCCCGTCCGTGTCGGTTGATAAACTTAAATATGCGATGTGCGTATGTGAGGCTTGGAATTAAATTAGTCGTCAATGTCTATTAAAAACACTTGCTTTTAATGTGTTTTTAATTCATGTCACAACTAAGTATAAGAAAAACATAGGTCTGGTGACCGCGTACGCATTCACTCGTGTGGAAAAATGGACAGGGCATAATGAAATGACCTTGGGTGACTTCCTGTATTCCTTTCTAGACTGATGAGATGATCTGATGAGAATAAGATTAATGAGCTGAGATTGTCTCGTACACTATACACTATTAAGATCCAGCCCGTTGTTGATACACAACATGTGAACGAAATGTTTTAAAATACACACAACAGTAGTGCATGCAGTATTTGTGTACCTGAGCGATCCGCCCGGGCGGGGAGCAAATGGCACGGGCGGAGAGCAAATAGCACGGGCGGAGAGCAAATGGCACGGGCGGAGAGCAAATGGCACGGGTGGAGAGAAAATGGCACGGGCGGAGAGCAACTGGCACGGGTGGAGAGAAAATGGCACGGGCGGAGAGCAAATGGCATGGGCGGAGCGAGATTGAATGAGGATCCGTGAGCGGCGGGGGCCAGCTCGAACATCAACCGACCTTCTAATCTTACCGTGACTCAATACGACCCGTACAGGTAGTTATAAACGTATCCCACATTATGAGATGTAGAAAACAGCGTCTTTATTGTCGAAGCAGTAAGGACGGTTTTTATAGTAGATAAATATTAGGTATCTCATATTTTACGAAAGTTATGAATATTATTAAAAGTAGTATATTTATCAAAAATCTTATGGTTGATAGTCCTGAGCTTTTTAAAAATTGGTTTAAATGCTCCAGTCAAAACTATAGACAAAGGCCTCCCCCAAAGATCTCCCCAATTGCCGGCCATTGTACCTATGTATATAAAGAAAACCCCTTATCAATGAATAAAATCAAATGTGTTGCGCCATTTTCAAACATTTCAATGAAAAAAACTAATAGTAGCTCATATGTACCAGATATTAGAGTACAATTTATATCGCATTGCTTGTTGGAATAATTCCCTTGCTCTTTTGTTCAAGTGTCTTCCTTTAGTATACACACAAAAGGCAATCTAGAATCGTTTCGTTTTAAAACACACTTTGTTCAGAGTAAATAACTTGTTTTTCTTTTTATACCCACGATATACTAGTATAGTAAACTGTTGTCCTCACGCTGCAATTTCTAAACGTACCAAGGAACGGAATCTTCATATAACTTGTGCTCGAAGCTTTTATAATATATAATGTACAAGTATTTTATGAAAAAATAAAGTAGATAAGTACTATAAAAAGTAACGTGTATGTTTCAGACCACACGACTGAAGTAAAATTTTGATATACGAAGCGTAACTAAGGCTATGAGGGAAAGAGAGGAATAAATATAAAGAAAACTACTACCAGCTATTCAAAATTTGTAACATATTACCCGTAAAACTAAAACATAAATACCTTCTTGCAAGAAACAATCATGGCAAACAGGAGCATAATTCAGTGCTTAGGAAAGTAAGTAACAAATATAATACAAGGTCAATGACCTCAGGGACATTCATTGTTCCGAGAGTTACAAATGTTTATGGAGATAGAACTTTAAAAAAACGTATCCCGTACGTACTCAATAGTTTACCTAAAGACATCAGAGAAGAAATTAATAAATTTAAATTTAAAATAAAGTTGCAAAAATATCCATTAGGAACCATACAATGAACGAAATTTAATTTAATACTTGAGAAGTACTCCATAGACCGAAATACATTAACACCGTATAAAAATGTAATAATTTTAGCATAGTATTATTTTATCTTGATTCCACAGTCAAATAGAATATACTGTTTTGTGGGACACAGTTCTAGTTCTTAAGATGACCTTGTACCTTATAAATAAAAAAATACTATGGAAACCAGATAACTCATATACTACTTTTCTTTAGTAAATACATACTTATATAGATAATTACACCCAGACTCAGGACAAACAGACATGTTCATGCACACAAATATTTGTCTTGGGTGGAGATCGAACCCACGACCTGCGGAGTGAAAGGCATGTATCTACCAACCACGCCAACCGGCCTGTCGGAAGATTGCATCTATACATATAATAAAATCGTACGAAAGTCGAAACTGTAAATTGGATATTTTTTAAAAAGGATACTTGGGGCGTGATCGACAATCAATATCGAAGCCAAAAATATAGATTTTGGAATTTTTGTCTGTATGTCTGTTTGTCTGTATGTATGTCCGGGCTAAACTCAAAAAGTACTGCATGGATTTACTTCAAATTTTGCACGAATATTACTAAGAGGACGGGTCAACATATAGGTATATTATCACGCTATCATCTTTGAGGGAGGAACCGATAATTTATAAAGTTTAACGTGGGTAAAACCGCGGGGCACAGCTAGTATAAAATAAAATAAATAAAATAGTTTATTTCGGTTTCTTATACTACTACTATTTATCTAATATTTATATAACATTTCAAGTATATTAAACTACTTGTGCTAGGAGGCTGCTCTTCACAAATCGTTCAAATATGGGAGTGTACAATAGATAGCAAAAGTGTGTTTATTTATTTACTTTTCTGTTTAAAATAGAGAAAGAAATATGTTACATTTTTTGGCTGTGACAGTATGGTATCTGGTGGACTTACTATAGAAACTCGTAAAATAAAATAAACGAAACCGGCCAAGTGCGAGTCGGACTCGCCCATGAAGGGTTCCGTTGCAGCAAGTATTTCAGTAGATTAAATGAAAGGTAAATTGCTGTTTACGATTTATGACGTATTAAAAAAAACTACTCACTAGATCTCGTTCAAACCAGTTTTCGTTGTTAGTTTGCATGGAAATGTACATCATATATTTTTTTTAGTTTTATCATTCTCTTATTTTAGAAGTTACAAGGGGGGGGGGGGGGGGCACTCATTTCACCACTTTGGAAGTGTCTCTCGCGCAAACTATTCAGTTTAGAAAAAAATGATAGTAGAAACCTTATTTCACACAAATATAGAAAAAAATCCATAATTTTGGGGGTTCCCCATACATAGAACTAAAACTCAAAAAAAAAAAAAATATCGTCCCCATACAATTAGGTACGATATCTATGGATAGGTTTTCAAAAATGATTTTTGAAAAACCTGTACATATTCGATGTATGGGGAACCCCCAAAATTATTGTTCTTTTTCTATATTTGTGTGAAAATGTCAATGCGGTTCACAGAATACATCTACTTACCAAGTTTCAACACTACAGCTCTTATAGTTTCGGAATAAAGTGGCTGTGACATACGGACGGACAGACAGACAGACATGACGAATCTATAAGGGTTCCGTTTTTTGCCATTTGGCTACGGAACCCTAAAAAGGTTTTATTCACGAAGACTTTAAAAAAGCGCTTGTAAATAGTCAGAACATGTTTGTAGTAATACAGTTATTATTTCTAGTTACTTATTACAGATATTTAGGTACACGGTTGTTGGTAAATGTTAAAACATTTATAAAATTTATTTTATAATAGTAGTGATATTTAGCCAGCTTTTATTATTCTCAAGGAGATTATGTTTAGGTTTAATTATTGAAATCTATATTATACTACATATTGTATGAATGGTTCTGTCTATATTAAGGTACGAATTCAGTATTATTATTATGACGGACCTTCTGTTTATAACGACGGTCCCGCTTTAATGCTACTATACTAGACTATATATATGTATACTTTCTTTCCCAAGAAATTCTATTGTACTCGAGTACGTAATCGTTGTTCGTGAGTCTACCCACTCACTTAACTAATCCTAATATATGGGTATTAGAACAATCGTGGCAGTATTCTATTCTGTCTGAGGCATTAAAAGTACCCTAGTATTTGTACTCAATCAAATACAGCAGTTACTTTTGTCCTTTTTAACTTTATATAATAATAATAATATATAGGGACAATGTCACACAGATCATCCTAGCCCCAAACTAAGCAAAGCTTGTACTATGGGTACCAGGCGACGATATACATATTTGTATAGATAGATAAATACTTAAATATATTGAAAACATCCATGACTCAGAAACAAATATTCGTGCTCATCAAACAAATATTTGCACTTACCGGGATTCGAACCGAGGACCACCAGCTTCGTAGGCAGAAGCACTACCAACTAGGCTAGGCTATGACTTTGCGGGTTAACTATCCAATATTTTATACAACTGAGTAATTGGTAACTGAGATAGAAGCAACTCTATTGTAACTGTACTTCGTCAGCTCGACAAAGTTACTTATCGCATGGGCAGTGGTTACCCTAGTGTTAGAGTTGTTTTAGCCGCTCAGAAAGCCTCTGACATGGCTTAACGACTGTAGTCTTGTGACTACAACCGGGACCGACAGCTTAACGTGCCCTCCGAAGCACAGAGACGCTCAGAAATTAAACCACTTTGGTAGTCACCTATATATGGACTAACCCCAGGCTAAGTACTTAATCTTGCCGGTCGCTTACGGAGGTGGTTACCCCACTAAAAAATAAATTAGGTATTTAATTAGTGAAATGGGCCGGTTGGCGTGGTTGGTAATTGCTTGCCTTTCGTCGTCCGTTATATATCTTTATATTATATTAAGTAAACTTTTAGTATTGTACAGACGCCAGCATATCAAGCTACCCCAATCTGTCAAATTTCCCCAATTGAAAGAGAACCTTATGCTTTTGTGATAAAGTAGAAAATCTATAAAAGAAATTCGACAGATTGGGGTTGCTGGATGTGCTGGCGTCTGTACTAGCACTGTCCGTGCGTGACTACCAGGGTTGCCAACTCAAAACCAGCGCTAGGTGTAACCCACCTAGCTAGCGCTGAGGTGGTGACCCTTTCGGCAGAACATGCAAGAATCGTAATTGTGTGTGCATTTTCTTCAAATCTATGTATGTAATGTCTTGTAGAACTGTGTGTTGTATATTTGTACTCCTCATTTTCTTGTGTGTTGTGCTGAATTAAATGTTATTCATTTCATTTCACTACCCATACGATAAGTAAGTTAGTACATATTTTTAGTTCATATCTTACTACATCTTGTCTAAATGCTTCTATCTATTTTGTAAGAATTCAATATTATATATGATCAACCGAACTTCGGAGTGCTTAGTGTGAGTTTTTTAAACTACTCGGTCGCGTTAAAGTAAACTTCAATTTGTATGGAGTTTAATCAGCGCCATCTAGCGAAACGTTTGTAAACCATATTTTGTGAGTGCGAGATCGTTTGTTAACGTAACGATCGTGACCATCGACTAACTTTATCGATGTGAGCATTGAAACGAGCTCGAATGACGTTTTTGCGAGTGCGAGTTACAATATTAGCTAATTTTGACAGTTCGTTCGTGAACTTCTTCACTTTCGAGCGAGTTAACTTTGTCACGAAGCTTTTGGTAGTGAAAACGATATGAATACGAACATCTTTTTTACGGAATTAAATTATTTGTGTGTTTTCATTGAAGAAAAAATATGATGGAAGAGATTTAAACCTTTTTCCACTTCTCTGTGGATTTTGTATCACCGCGGTTTAAACCTTAGTGGTATTTAGGCTTATGTTATGGATGCGATTAATATAGAGATTATAAATAAATTATAATGTAGGTATATTCCTTTTAATGATAAAAAAATTAAAAAAGAAATTGTACACATTTCATTGCTTACTCTTCCACAAAACTTACTAACAAGTCAAATTGATGCTGACTTGTTTTTTATTTTCCCTTTTATTCTAAATCTTGATTTTTAAACAATAATTCACGGATATACATAGGTATAGGTACATATACAGTTTGTTTACACTACAAAATCGAAGAAGTGACGCCGAGCATAACACGACTATTTTTGATAGTACAACACCTCTATACAAATAACGTTAAAAATCATTGTATTTAATTTGGTCGGTTTATCGCATAGAAACTACGTGCTACCAACATAATGAATAAAAAAACGCTGTACTTGGTGAGGAAACGTTGTTTGAATCGAGTAACTAGTTTGTTACTCACACTCAGACTTACTCACTTTACATCGTGTCCAACGGATACTCGATTTACGCTGTGGTTAAGTTATTCGATTTGTTCGATGTAACTCGCACTAAGCACTCGGAAGTGAAGTTCGATCAATATTATATGAGTTGATTTATTCGAAGATATATATATAGAACCAGGTAGTACTTTGATCCTACAAGGCAACATCGCATTCATTTTTATAGAACATAAAGTAAAAATTGTTTCTATTCTACCCCCCATTTGCACTATTCTCTAGTAGTAACCGCTGCCGCGCTGTGACCTCATTTCTTTTAGAGTATATTCAGTTGTATCGGCAAAACTTGTTGGGTTAGGGTGGGAGGGTCATTATATCTTCGAATAAATCAACTCATATAATATTGATCGAACTTCACTTCCGAAGTTCGGTTGATCATATATTATATTTCGTTGTTTTATTCGAAGATATATATATAGAACCAGGTAGATGTTTAGAGGTATCTCAAAAGTTTTGCTATTAAAAAGAAGATTTATAAATTAAACTAATTTAATTTCAAATTTCATAAACTTTACAAAGTTTCACTGTGTTAAGTTAATCAAATGTTTTTTATGTTTCTGTGTTTGTTTCACATTAAGTGATACAATTACAAATCAAATATATAACATACATATGTATCATAAAAAATATTATGGATTGTTTGGAAAGAAAACCGATCTTTCAAAGTTATTGCCACTGTCCATAGTTCGGTGGTAAAACTTGGCGAATGTTTGGGAATTAGCTGTCCAGCCCAGCCGGCTGTACTTCTAATGATGTCGACAGACACTCCGGCTGCATGTGCGGCGGACGTGGCCGCGTGCCGCATGCTGTGCGCGCTGAACGTGGTCACGTCTACTCCACACTCTCCCATTGCCTGTTTAATCCAACGTGAGATGGACTGTGCCGTGGCAGTTTTATGTGGCAGGACATATGCTAGGCTTTTATTTAAAAAAACGGTAAAATCGAGATAGGTTGGATTTTCCTGCAGGAGAAGTTTTTATAACATAATTTATATTAATTCTTATTTCGTTTTCATGTTATTTAACTTAATCAGCGATATTGTTTGCACTCTGTGGACTGTACACAAAACAAGCGAATAACCAGTTTCTTAGAAATCATTTCCATACTAAGATCTAGATTTGGGTATTTGAAACCGTATTGAGAACCATCTGTGGGTCCCATGTAACTTGATATTTTGGGTCACAAGGTCTTCATTTAAAAACACCTTTTAAAAGCCATGTGATACGGTCGTCTGAACCTATATTACTGCCCAACCATAAAGATAATGCAGATCGATGGTTTTTCATCGATCCGTACGAATCGCCTTTATTATACTATTCGGTTAGGAATAAAATTACGGAAGGCACTGGATATTATTGTTCCTACAAAATTACCACCACAATTTGAAAGTGACGATGTATTGTCGCAGCGTATTAGATCATAATGAAGAACATATATGTGCTTCATTATGATACCTCATTACGATACCTTACGATACCTTCATTATGATATGAGGCCTTAGACCTCATATATGAGGTCTAAGGCCTGTTCTGGCACACCTCGGCGGGAGTAAGTCTCCCAGGGTAACATGTAGGTGACGCTCCCGCTGCTGGTTCCTGTTATCAGACCGAAGTGCGCCGTTAAGGATAATGATTTCTGCATTTATTTAGTTACGGGAACCATGGCTGAGAACCCTGTAGATCTTTTGCACACATTTTAATATTATTAGAAAGGGTGGAAAAGCGTCAAAATCATCGATCGATCTTGTTTACATGAAACATAATTGGTACATTTGGCATTGGTGTGTGAGGCAAAAAGGTCTATTTGAGGTTTTCCAAACTTCTGACTGATTAAATAAAAACCACGATCACACAGTTCAAATTCCGTATCCTTATTGATCTTCCATGATTCTTCATCTGCTTCCTTGTTTTCTTTTGTGTTTATGTACGATGCAAACCAAAGATGACGCTCCTCGCACCATTGCCAAATTAATTTAGTTCATTCAGTTAAATTAGGAATTGTATTCCACATCCATTCTATTAATATAACTGACTGCTGTGGTATTATCGATCCGTAAATATAATATTATAGTAATATAGCACAGTTATTTTTGTTTTTGGCAAAAGATTTTAATCCCACGAATACTGCAAGCAACTCTAATTAATTATTTTATAATTATTAATATGGAATTCTTTTCCGTTATCCTATCAGCTCCCATTTGCGCGCTGGTTGTTACAAAAGATTCCCAATCCTGATCCACTAGCGTCACTAAATATTTCGTGCTGGAAATCTTTCATTCCAATAAGGTTCTTGTACTCGAAATATTTATTTCCCACTATAATATAACGGGTAATACAGAATTCGATATTTTAAACTTACAATCATAATTACAACACTTGGCCAGGGCAAGAAACTTTTCTCTTTCCATGTTTTTTGTATACAGCCACCTATACTTAACAGCTGTACGTGCCGCAGTTAAGGTACCTATAAACTGGGCGAATTTGCGAATTGTACACATGGGTAAACTTTAATATTTTTTAACTAACTGTGCTATACTATTTCATTTTCCTGCAGGCAATGATATAGTCATATCAACTGAGTTAAATAAGAATCCTAAAAAAAATACACTTTTGCTTAGCTTCCAAGCAACTTTTTTGGTCATTAATGATGAAACACAATCGTTATCAGTTCCGATACATAAAATATCGTCCGAATATATAACAGAAATATACCCGTGGCGCCTTAAATGCCTAACAACCTCCTTCATAATTTTAGTAAATATTCGTGGCGCTACCGATAATCCATAAGGCATACCATAGAACTAAAAGGACAAAATTTGTGAATTTTCATTCTCCAAATTAAATCTTAAATATAGGAAATATTCGCTTAAAAATCGCTGTGGGCTACAGGAATTAACAAATATGATTCTTTGAAATCAATGTTTGCAGTCTTCCATTATGAAATGGGTTTTGTGGACAAATGTATTAAAAGATTTTAAATATAATATTAATCATTTATCTCCGTAAGGTTTTGTCGCCAAGAATATTTTCGAAATATACTGATCAAGTGTGGGGCCACATTGTGATATAGCTCCTAAATCTAGTAATTTATTAATGGACAACTGAAGACTTTGTCTTTCTAAGTGACAAAGTGTATTACTGTGAAGGCGGCGCTCTTTGTGTGACCGCAGTCACGAGTGGAACAGTGATGCCATCTCTGATCCACTGGAGAACTACGTCATTAGTAGTAATCGATAGCCAATAATCGTAAAATAATTGAAGGCGTCCCGCATGTACCTGCACTAGCGCCGTGGTGCGGTACGGCTCTTGCTGTTGGAGTAATTAAATCGTAAAGTAATTAAGGCGTCGTGACGGGTGCGCTGGCAGCACTGGGAGTGCTGGTGGCGCCGGTAGCGATCGGCTTAGCCCCGTCGCCCGGTGGCCTGCTCCCCCCCCCCCCCTGGTTGACGGGATACGGAGGGGTCCCGACCAGTTTTCCAGTTGGGGAACTCGTGATGGATGTGGATGATGAAGTAGGTGTCGGTTCCGTGTTCACCTCAATATTTTTAATTGAGAGGCCCTACTTCACGACTGACTTTGCGGTTTTAATTTTTTTTTTTTTTTTTTTTTTTTCACGTAAGCCACTACCGAACAGAGTCCATCCCTTTCCTCGTTCTCTATAATGTTAAGAATCCATATAAACTCGGTGTAAGGGTCTTTTCAAGAAATCTAAATAATGTAAATCTGATAAGATTCGTGTGGCGTCGGGCAAAATTCTGATAGCTTGTAATTTGTCTTCACCAGTGAGTAACACAGTAACTGCACTGTTCATGGCAGTGATACCCAGTCCTAATTGCAGCTGCCAATTCTCAAACTATTTATCCCGATTTCTTAGAGCGTCTGTGACAGCAGCCACAATTTCGGGATTTAGAGCGATGCCTTTAGTAATGTACAATTACTTGCTATTAAATACTCGTTTAACAACTTTTCCTTGCTTTCCTTATGTAAGCCTTTTCTAATAATCGGTGACAACCTCTGCGCCATTAAAATTATCATGGATAGGCTAACCAAATATAGGAGAATCGTCCATTTTATCACCGAGTGCGTGTAAATACTCAGGAGCGATCTCCGGGATCTGTGTGAAGGAATATCCACAGATGTATGTGGCGTCATGGTCGTCCCTTCGTTTTACTGCTTATTGTGTATTTCGTTGTGTGAAATATACAAGTTAATTTAATAGGGCAGTTTTGTGGTAGAACGAAGGTAATGGTTTTTGTCTCGATTTTGACTCTCGGCCAACATTCGAGTACACGTTCCTCGAGTTTGACTCTCGGCCAACATTCGAGTACACGTTCCTCGAGTTTGACTCTCGGCCAACATACGAGGACTTTCCTTTGTCTGGCGCTCGGCCTAACTCAGGAATATTCTTAATATCGTGAAGACATTCGAAGACACACTGATATTATGCTCACATAGATTGAACTTACCCGAGTTTTCAACGTTCGAAGTATCCGACGAATCGGAATAAAATATCTCTCTACGTTTAATCCATTCCCGTTTTGATTTTTCTTCTAATCTCCTTAGCTTTTCTTTATATTCACATATTTTTTATTCATTTCTTCTTTTTGACATGTTAATTTTAAACTTGTAACGTAGCATTACGAATAACTAAAGATATACCGACGAGCGCGTGCGCGTGTTGCCTCGCATGAACAAAGAATGAGGTCACAGCGCGGCAGCGGTTACTACTAGAGAATAGTGCAAATGGGGGGTAGAATAGAAACAATTTTTACTTTATGTTCTATAAAAATGAATGCGATGTTGCCTTGTAGGATCAAAGTACTACCTGGTTCTATATATATATCTTCGAATAAAACAACGAAATATAATTATTATTATGACAGAACTTGTGTGAATAGGCTATTGAATAATCAGAACATCTTTTACTTCTCTATATCATTTATCACCTACTTATTAACGAAATACTGTTTAATATTCATACCATAAAGTTCTTTGAACGAAGTTTGAATAACATTAATTCGCGTACAATATTCAACCTTATCACGTTGATCTTAGCGTTTTGCATGGCGCGCAGTATCAACGAGTTGGGTGGAGAGTGGATTTTAGCGCGCCGAGTCGCAATTTAAGGATTCTACTATGTTTGTCAGACATGACAGAGACAATAGACAGACTTTGCCACCCACTAACATAAAGGTTTTATTATATACACATCAAATTATTGTATTATTGTGAGCACTTTCTCAATGTCGACGCCCTCGAATACGAGGTTATAGCAATGTGGGATGTGGACTCAACAATAATTGTCCCAATTGATGTCTCGGTAAACAGTCTCAAGAATCAAGAGTCAAAGATTAAAGGAACGGATACAGAAGGCGGAAATTATGGGACCAGCATACATCGTGAAGAGGTACCTAACTCTGTCGCCCTGACCACCGGCAGCATGTAATTGATTGTCACACACGAAAAATCGTTATAGTTTTCACGCACGGCACTCAGCAAGTTAACAAGATAAACTGCCTTGTTACACTTACACACATAAATTAATTACAATTATACGGAAAATCATTCGGTAATATGGGAAATGTATTAAGCATTTGTGTCTATAATTGTACTAACTTAAGTACAATTGCAGACTCAAATGAATTAACTAAATAAATTGAACTCAAGCAGAGCTAATTTCAATAAAAACTCAAAGCTTGCAAATTATCAATTGAATCACGAGCCGATAAAAGATCGTAGTGCTATAGACGCATGGTGGCTATAATGAGTTGGACGAAGAATGATGAAGTCTTGTGGCAATTTGGATGCAAACGCAAGCTTTTGCTCAACATCAAGCAGAAGAAATATCATATCATGAATAAAATTGCGGGTAGACATGTTGGAGGCAGAACAAAGTCCTGGCAACGTAATATTAGAGAGTGAACAGGAATCGTGAGCGCTTCGGAACTATTCCGCCTTGGGAATGATGAACAGCGATATAGAACGCTGACGGCCAACCTTCAATGATTAGAGAGGCACTTTAAGAAGAAGTCGAAACCCTGGTAAGCTAGCTACTAACGACACACACTAGCAGACCAATATACGACTTTGATTAAAAACTCACTGTCATACCACCTAGAACTAACTTCATGCTGTTAAATTTTTTGGTGTCGGTGTGCGCGCGCATCGTAAAAATTCAATCTCAGAATTTTTCTCCATCGCGCCAAAAGAAGTATAACTTCAAAAAGGTTTTTATTCACGTAGACTTTAAAAAAGCGCTTGTAAATAGTCAGAACATGTTTGTAGTAATATAGTTTTATACATGTATTATTTCTAGTAACATAGATATTTAGGTAAACATTGTATTGATTGTATGAAAACATTTATAAAATTTATTTTATTATAGCAATGATATTTAGCTAGCTCGTATCAAGTTATTGTCAAGAGATTATGTTTAATTATCTAGTTTAAGTCTTATATTTTTACTACATATTGTCAATGGTTCTGTCTATATTAACGTATTATTATTATGACGGACCTTGTGTTAATAACGACGGTCGCGCTTTAATGCTACCACCTGGTGATTTATCGGCTTTCTAGAAACTGCTTTATCTTATTACATATTCTATAGTAAGTAATACTTACAGTGAACGTTGAGTAACCACCTATCTTCAAGCATGGAGTTTGGTACCCTGGGGTTCTCAGCTCGGCACACCAAATACTTCTCGTGGTCTTCCGCCATCGGCACCAGGTTCAGGTTGCTGACCGTAGCGTTGTTTTCTGAGAACTAAACATAAAAATACCATTATAAATCTACATTTAAGTCATATTAACCGACACTTAAGAGTGTCATCGTCAACATCACATCAACCGAAAAACAGCAGCGCAGATCGAAATATACAGGCTAAATACTAAGCGAGCTTGAAACTTAAACCGACTTATAAAACTATATTTGCCCTGCGATCAATACCATTAACATCATATTAGCCAAAAGACCATTGCTGCACAAAGGCTTCCCCAAACACAGATATGGCGCCTTCCAGCGACTCTCACAAGATCTTCAATCCACCTTATAGAGGGCGCCTACGCTGAGTCTTCCGGTTCAAAATGGCCACTCGAAAACCTTACAGCGTAAAGTTTAAGGTTTTATAGTTACAATAAAAATAGTTTTCTAAAGAATGGGTGAAATATTTTCAACCATCGAATTAAAAAAATTATATAGTCTAAAACTAAAAAACTCATTTATTATGTATCATAATACTACGGTAGCGTGTTCAACCACGGATAATAAACATCTGGGTTTAGGTCTAAAAACAGTACTTTGGGATTTTTTGATAAGCAACATTTCCAGTATCAGCTTGGAGTCCGGTGTAATACGTACCTAGGAGAGCATGCAAAGTCATCTGTCCTATACCTGACGTGTATACCCTCGTGCATCAGTGTATACGCACACACTTCTCTATATATATAATAAAGAAGAAACTGACTGACGATCAACGCAAAGCTGGAACGGCTGGACCTAGAACTATGAAATTATTCTTTAAACGACGTAGCTGTGCACTAAGAAAGTCGTTTTCAAAATTCCGCCCTCAAGGGGGTAAAAAAGGGGTTACAAATTTTGTATTAAACCAGGTGTTTTCTTGGTCTGATCAACTTCAAATTTGGCATTTATATGCATATGACATGTTTGAATACTAGCAGTTACCCTGTTAGGACTGAAAGTTTTTTAAAAACTTGATCAAATTTAAAAAGTTATGCGAAGTGTTTTTTGTTTTGGACCTAAGGGGGGAGTGCTTGCCATAGAAAACAAGAAAAGGTCAAAGTCAAAAGTTTATTTGCGACTAAGTGTTGTACAGACCTTATCTAATAATAATATTAGGTACAAATTTGGCTCTTCGTGGCCTTTTGCAAGCATTGCAAGTTTAATTATTAAATTAGGAATAAATGTCCTTTATCTCAATTACGTTATTCGATTATATAATTCTAATTTTTTAGTGATATAAATATTAGTAATTAAAAGTTTGTCTTGATATAATGCAACGATAATCACTATAATTAACAATTGTCTAAATATACGTCTAGAGCATAATTGAGCATAAATTATAGGTACTAAATCTAAAACGAAATCTAAAATATGATATTAAATTAAATAGAATGTCTATTAAATTGTATTTTCTCATAGCACCAAGTAAAATGTCATGATAATTTTGAGGTAAATATAGAATTTAAATTGGTTCATACATTTTTATAGAATATTATATTGGAATTAGGTATGTCGTTTTTCTAAATATTCTTTGATTGAGTAGAAGCAGTTTTTGAATAAGAATGTTTTTAATTTTTTACCGAATGCTACACAATGGGTTTCATTTTTTATGTCAGGTGGTAATTTATAAAATATTTTTATCGCCATATAGCATTTTTATTCTAGATGGTGGAAGATATAGTCTTTTTGTGACGTGTGTTTCTCGTATGGGTTTCTTCGACTTTTGTAAATTTGTTCATGTTTTTACGTACAAAGAGGCATATGTCTTGGATGTATATTGATGGTATAGATGGTAGAGTCAATATATTGTATTTGATAATATAATCAAAGGTAAAATTAAAGGTTCATTCTCTTCGATGACTAATTTTGGCTACCACGCGGACGAAGTTGCGGGCAAAAACTAGTACACTATAAAATGTCTCTTAAATCAACATTTAATAAAAAACAAACAATACCGTACAGACCTCATCAATTTTGTTAAAAATAAATTGATTTGATTTCTAATACAGGTAAATAGGTTTCCAAATAAAAGTTCCAATTAAAATATCAACAGATCGATCAACAAACCGACAGTCATTTATTATTGCATGGACAAATTTTATACACGTACTCGGCTTGACTAATGAATCCAAATGTTTAGCTGTTTCGTGATTGATTGTCTATGTTTTGTTTGGTTTTGTTCTTTTTTTAATTCCTTCTGTAAAAGGAGCAATACACATAATATAAAGGGGACTGTCGAGCAGCCCTAAAATGGACTGTATTTGTGGAGCATCGGTCCAATCCATGGCCTATCTAACAGCGTGCCCAGCCTGCCCTGCTACATGTTCATGGCAGGATCTTAGGGATGCCACAAGGAGGGCAATTAGTGTGGACACAAAATTTAATAAGTTTGCCTTCGAAACGCTAAGAAGAAGATATAAATACTACTCATAAGCATAATCTGACGACATATACTACCCGTCTCCACAAAAAAAGTAACTCTTTGGGGCAACGAATAAGATTCTATAACAAACTTCCCAATAATATTAGAGAATGGTCTACAAATAATTTTAAACGAATTATTAAAGCCAAATTTTGTAGCAGTAGCAGTACATATTACAAAATTTGAGAATTGTGCTGGGGATTGAGTTCTAACTCAACATCGTCACATAAAAAATGTGTAGTTGATGTTAAGAATTTTAAAAAATGGTTACCCACTGAGTTTTCTGACAGTGTTTCTCAGTAGCTGCCTAGCTGCAATGTATGCACTGCACGGTAGGGTAAAAATATGACGTTGCTACTTAAATGTAATATTTTATGGAATAAAATGAATTTAGAATTTGATATTAATATTATAGTTCGCTTTTGCTTATTTTACCTGTACCAGTTTATCATCGGTATGTTACTGGCTAAGATTTTACAGTCTCTCAGTACCGCAACTGTGTCACATCAAAATATTTATGGTGCTCAATGTGTGGTTACTTATCATAGCTAGATACTCTCACCGGTTCGTAAGCGATCGGCGAGGTTAAGTAGCTAGGTTCGCGGTCAGTTAATAAATGGGTGACCGCCAAAGTGGTTGAATTTCTGAGCGTCTCCGTGCTTCGGAGGGCACGTTAAGCTGTCGGTTCCGGTTGTAGTCATTAGGCATCAGTCGTTAAGCCATGTAGGAGGCCTACTGGGCGGCTTGAACAACTCTGACACTAGGGTTACCTCTGCCCATACTATAAGTAAGTAAATAATGTGTGTATATGAGTAACGGTGTTTTTAGCGTTCTTACTAACAAATCCCGTAAGATATGTAAGGTGTGGCGTAAGTAGTGAACGTAAGTTAGGGAGCTTAATTTGCCTATGAAGCTGAACAATCTGTAGCACATCAATATACAATGGGTTCGAATCCCGGTAAGTGCAAATATTTGTGTGATGAGCACGAATATTTGCTTCTGAGTCATGGATGATTTCTATGTATATAAGTATTTATCTATCTATATAAGTATGTATATCGTCGCCTGGTACCCATAGTAAAATCTTTGCTTAGTTTGGGGCTAGGATGATCTGTGTGACATTGTCCCTATATATTATTATTATTATACAAAATACACAGAAATAAATATTAATGCGCCATACATGAATAACGATCAGCTGATGCAATTTGTACGGGACGCAAAATTATTTTTCGTTATTCACAAACTGGTTTTGTGGAATTAGTTCAGTTTCATGACATAAATAGTGGGCATACCTAATGTCCTCCTAGCCGCAATCCGGCGACGGCGGCCAGTCTCAATAGAGATTAGCCATCTGCGCGGGACATATTATAGTGCACAAGCGTGTGCGCAAACACAGGAGCACTTTCTATTCCTTCACTCTCATGATCCGATGGGACGCCTAGCGACACGACCGGAAAGAGGTCAGGTACAGGACCGACAGCTTTACGTGCTCTCCGAGGCACGGGGGTGTAATACCACCAACTCCCAGACTTCGGGCTGATGCTGAGAAATTTTTCTTTTTACAGAAAACTCCCAAAAATCACTTTTTGGCCCGACCCGGGATTTGAACCCAAGACCTCATTCTCTGCGGGTGAACACGCTACCGCTAGACCAACGAGGCAGTCAACTACTACTTATGTAACATTATTTATAAGTTGACTATGACTACATTCTGACACATACAAACAGAGAAAATGAAAAAATCACCAAATCTAACAACTACCACGTAACAAACAATGGACTCTTTTTCCATACAAACAATACCAATTTTTCGCAAACAATAATTGTTCTCTACCCTTATTATAGTAATTAATTATAGTTCGTTGACGTCACAGCGGTCGGTGTAACAATGGAGTTTTATTATATTTTGCTCATTTAGTTCCCTTTGTTTCACTGGGACTAAAATGTCAACTTAAGGGCACACAAGTTTTCGCCATTCTACCGCAGTTTGTTTTTTATTGGTTTCCGCGGAGTTCTTACTAGAGTGTTTTACGTTTCAAAAGGTAGTTTAGTATTTACATACCTTTTTTCCTATCCCCCTTTTAATGGTTTTCCATTTGTGCGCACTATTTTCTAGATCTTTCTCTTGTCTTTATATGTATACGAACTGTAACTATGTAGATAAGTATGCTTTTACAAAAGAAAAGTAGTATATGTACTATATCAGTTATCTGATTTTCATAGTACAGACGCCAGCACATCCAGCTGCCCCGATCTGTCAAATCTCTTTTATATATTTTCAGCTTTATCACATAAGTATAAGGTTCACTTTCAATTGGGGAAATTTGACAGATTAGGATAGCTTGATGTGCTGGCGTCTGTACAAGCTCTGCTTGATTTGAGATCATGTCCCAGGACATGTATTCATTTATTTATGTATAAATATTAAATAATAATAAAAATAATATCTTTTTTTTCTCTTTTTTTTTCACACAGTACATCCTAGCCCCAAACTAAGCAAAGCTTGTACTATGGGTACCAGGCGACGATATACATACTTATATAGATAGAATATACTTAAATACATAGAAAACATCCATGACTCAGAAACAAATATTCGTGCTCATCACACAAATATTTGCACTTACCGGGATTCGAACCCAGGACCACCAGCTTCGTAGGCAGGAGCACTACCAACTAGGCTACGGTGACCGTCCATACGGTGACATTATTCACAAACGGCCATCTATTCCAAACTAAGCAGAGCCTATACTATGATAACCAGACAACTTACTAACTAAACCTTGATATATTACAAAATAAACACTTATTAACTATATATAAATAACACACAGACATAGAATAAATAATACAAATAAAGGTGAGGGAATCGAACCGGCGACCTCAGGGTAACTAACCACTAGACCAACAGCCTAGTCAAAACGTAATTGAAGTCATGTATGTATATTGCAAGTGATTACCGTAAAGATTGGCCATTGTGGAACCATGTTACCCCAGGTCTACGTAAATTAAAAAATCCACCTAATAACATATTCTTTATTAAAAAAAAAGACAACACCCGCACTAGGAAATCTAATCCCTGTGTCGCGGGGAGCTTTACAAACATGTAATAGATGGACATAAATTACATCCAGACTCAGAACAACTATTCATGGGTCACACAAATAGTTGTCCGGCGCGGGACTAGTACCCGCGACACGAAGTGGCGAGGTGACTATCTTAGCCGCTGCGCCACACGTGTAGTCAAAATATATTCAAAATATCAATCTATCAAAAATGAAGATGTTGTAGTTCTATTGGTCAAGGTCACCTTGCAATGACGCCGCTTTAATAGAAAGCCCCCAGGATATGACGCAGCAAAAAATTGAACAATTGTTATCTATATTCTGTGACAATAGTACACGTCGTGTCAAGCGCATGACACTTTGATTACCAGACATTTGTTACGAGGCTATGGGCAATTATTTAATACTGACTACTATTTATATTATGAAGAATATTTAAAAGTAAGTCTCTAATTGCCCTACATAAGTCAAATTCCATAATTTTTTATTTCACTTATTTATGTATGGAAATTTTGTAATCTAACATTACTTTAATATTTTCTTATTATTATTTAATTTATTAATTGATTTTACCATATTATATTAGTGAAGGCCTACAAACCTAACCAAACCATAACAATATACAGTCATCTACCGAGATGTTTACAAGAAAAAAAATGTTTACAAGAATTGCCATTCCCAAAAGCAATTGATTTACATGTTAAGTATAAAAAAATATTGCAAAGTAAAAGATTACTTAGAAGATAAGCTGAAATAATATTACGAAGAGTTTTAATTTAATTTCCATTAATAAATATATAAATAACATATAAAATGGAATACACTAAATTAATAAAATAAGATTCATTTTATATTAATTATTGTTTGTTTTTTGTGTTTAGTATATTTTGTGACAATTTTTCTTTATGAATGTTGTACATCTGTAAAGATTTAATACCTAGTCTTAAACTCAATAACTTGTCATCTTCAAATGTTTAGTGTTAAGTTGATGATGTATCTATTATAATAAATAAATAAATCTTTATTTATAGGTTTTATATGAGTACCTAAGTAAGATACTACGAGTACAAGTGCCAAGTAAAGATATCAAAACAAAGTATTAAGTCTTAAGTCGATAGCATACAGTACACACATATGAGTAATGTATCTAATATTGACTTAAGCATGTATTAAAATTGGCACATCATACATTTATGGCAGAATATGTAGAGCATAATTATGTAATACACTCGTAATATTGATTACCAGCTTCTAGCAAATAAATTATTCTGATTCTGATTCAACATTTGTACGCCATGTAGGTGTGGCAAAGATATATACATATTTATATATTTTAAGTCTTACTATCTTGTATGTAAACTGAATGTATATACTACATATAGTAATATGTATTATGTACTACTTATACATTACTCACGTTTGGGCAAATACATATCTAACCTTACCTAATCTTATCTTAATAAAGGAGATTGCTCGTCGCCCATACATTTGCCGCCCCAGAACCAACAGCTATGAAAAATTGCTTTGAGTGTTCTTTGTTACATATATTTATATACTTTATAGTTATTTATAGTTTTTTAACATAGACCTGGGAGAAAATATTTATTTTCAAAAAACGCAAATATTTTAAGGTTATGTTTACCTAATAAGAAACAATCGTTCATTGCTTAGAATAAAATAATAAAAGCGATGTTAGTAAGTACTTCTATTGTTTGTGACTAGTTAAGCTAGGACATAAGAAAATATTGAAGTAAATACTACGTACTCACGTAGGTATCTTGGTTAAGTATTTTAAGCCTTAATTAATAAGCATTGGTACTAATTGGTAAGATACATTTTGTATTATAATATATTCTAAGAGCATTATTTAGAAACGAAACGTCGACTACGAAATGGATTTATTTATGAATACCCGAAGAATTAATTACGTATATTATGATTTATTATTTCGAATTTTGCTACATTTATGGATGTTTACAAAAAGTAACTTTGGTATGTCTTCACATCAAAGTAACTTTTTGTAAAACAACCTGATAACATGAGCTTGTTCTACGTGAGTCCTCTTGATTGATCTACCTAGGTGGACTATAGGAACTTACCCAAATCCATCATGCTAATTCAGGTTGCTTGCGTAGTTTAACTGAAAGTATCTTTTTGGTGCAGGTGCGACTCATGTATTACCTTTTTATTCTTTCATAGTAATTATATTTTCTAGATCACACAGTATCTGTAATCGGCTACTGTAAGCTTAATATAAAGGTTGAATTAAAATGAAAACAGTTTTGATATTTTGTTCCACATTGGTAATTAAAATATTATCTGAAAATTGTGCAGGAGGGGATATGTCGTTTTGGTATCTTGCATAGCTGATGTACCAAATAATTGTCATAATATGGGCACAACAACCTATGGTCCCTATCTGTAACACTCACTGGATTTAAAATGGTGGAGCATCTGTTAGGTCATTACATTACAATATAATGTTAATGTATGATTACGGGGTGTCCGTTTGAAACACTTATCTAGAATTAGTATATTAATATACGAATATAATTATTATGTTCGTCAGATCTTTGTAGGTTCTGGGGCGGGATTCGACAATCACCTTTTCCAACCCTACGTAGAATAGAATAGAATACTCTTTATTGTACACACTCAAACAAAATAATTATATAGAAGACAAAATAAATAACAAAATAATGTACAATGGGCGGTCTTATCGCATTAAGCGATTTCTTCCAGACAACCTTTGGATGGATAGGAGCTCAAAATATTTAAAGTAGTAGGTGTGCAACAAATGAAGTAGAAAAGTATAAAAACTTAATGATAACTTATTGATTACGCAAAAAGTTTAAAAGAATATACAAAGCTTTGGGTACTTAAGAAAAAAAAATAGGTCACAAATAATTTCAATAAGAAGTCTCATTGATATGAGTTTAGTAAGACAATTTTTCTGTAATTTCTTAGTATTTTGTATTGTGTCTGCGCTTTATTTCTCTAAATTATTCTTTAAAATGTTTTTTGACTAAAAGCTAATATGCACTTTAGATTGTTACGAGTATTTTGTTCTTCTATAATTGCTTGCAAATTTTCATGAAGCTTGATGATAGATGACTTTCATTAGTTTTGAAGTAAAACTTCTTAACGCACGCTTAACTCGGGGAGTAAGCTGATGTATGCGTGACGAGAGCGTTACGAAAATGGTGAGTTGAGATATAAATTAGTAAAGGCAGAAAAAGAGAGTTACGTTTTGTATTCCCATACATTTTCTTTCTCTTTTTCTCTCATATCCATTTAAGTTTGAGGTTTTACTCCAGTTCTGTGATCTAAAGCACACTCGTTTTTTATTTATTACGAATCCT
Organism: Pseudoips prasinana; assembly: GCA_951640165.1. Classification (NCBI taxonomy): domain Eukaryota; kingdom Metazoa; phylum Arthropoda; class Insecta; order Lepidoptera; family Nolidae; genus Pseudoips; species Pseudoips prasinana. Next base: position 32,554,694 of record OX621252.1, read on the forward strand.
TACGGTATAAATGAGACTGTTATAGAACTCGATTTTTATAAGAATATTCAATTATAATATGTCCTCCTGGAGACTAGCGCATATGGCGGGAGTCATATTATAGTGCACAAGCGAGTGCGCAATCACACGGGTATTTTCTCCCACCAATCATCAACATCCCATCAATTTCATCCCATCACTTTTATGTCCCGATGGGACGACTAGCGACATGCCATTTAGGAAAACACTTACTGTGTTAGTACCTATAAATTGAGAATATTCAGATTTTGATGAATAATCAGAAAATGTACAGCACATTTTCTGATTATTCATGACGCCGTCTCTGACACCCTTCATAAAGCTACCACAGCTTTTAAATCAAATCACAATCTCGGGTACAAATTTCATTCCGACTGCATTGCATTCCGCGAAACATCAATGTCACATGGAAACGAATTACTACTGCCAAAAAGATACGTCAAACTAAAATTCTAAATTTCCTCACTGGTAACTTTGCCCTGAATACGATACGCTATTAAGTTTAGTGCAGCGTTACTGTCAACCGTCGGAGAGCCGCCCATAGCCGACCTCACCGCTCTGTACTTTTTTGTGAGGATAAACGAAAGCTTGGTCAGTATATAAACAGGTGACCACTAAAGTGCATTAATTTTGGACCGTCTTCGTACGTTGCAAGTCCAGCTGTCGGTCCCGGTCCCGGCCCCGGATAATACAGTCAATAGGCCATGCCAGAGGCTTAATAGGCGGCTTGAACAACTTTGACATAATCATCTTGTAAATGTCAGTGTAATTTGTCCACAATCACGCTAATATTATAAAGCTGAAAGTTTGTGGGTGTGTATGTTTGTTACTTCTGCACGTCTAAACGGCTGGAGCGATGTACATAAAATTTGGTATGGAGTTAGCTGACACCCTGGATTAACACATAGGCTATCATTTATAAAGTAACGCGGGTAAAACCGCGGGGCATACCTAGTATTACCATAAGCATTGACGGTCACCGTAGCCTAGTTGGTAGTGCTCCTGCCTACGAAGCTGGTGGTCCTGGGTTCGAATCCCGGTAAGTGCAAATATTTGTGTGATGACCACGAATATTTGTTTCTATGTCATGGATGATTTCTATGTATATAAGTATTTATCTATCTATATTAGTATGTATATCGTCGCCTGGTACCCATAGTACAAGCTTTGCTTAGTTTGGGGCTAGGATGATCTGTGTGACATTGTCCCTAGATATTATTATTATTATAAGTATTATGCCGTGCGCTGTCTACCCGTTACTACGGATATACAGAAATTTTTAATATTTTGTTAGATTTTATTTTCATACAAGAATAAGAATTAATTTGATTTCCCGCTGGAATGTTTATAACTCTACGAGCATCGCAAAGACACGCACACGCGCGCGAGATTTACATGTGTGCGCGTCGTCCATTCGTTTATGAATGAAACATAGACCTACAAATGTCACGACAGTACAACTAAAACTTGTAAATTATTTTATATTTCAGGTATTGATTTATATCCGACCTCGTAGAACAAAAGTTGTTGCTTATGGTGTTAACAATTTAGTCTTGCGAGGTTACTGGTGTTTTACAAATAACCCTGTAAATATTATATATATTTGACATAACAAAAACCATTCTTAATATCTACGGCATAAAGATGCTGTTAGGGTAAAACTGTATCTACCGTTGTGGCGTTGCCTGTAATGTATGTTACAACATGCCTACTGATCTCGTTGGCCTAGTTCAACCGCAGATAGTGAGGTCCTAAGCTCAAATCCCGGGTTGGGCCAAAAGCTATATTACTATAAAGTTTGTATGCTATAAAGTAATTATAGTATCTGTCAAACAATCTATATCGTTAATTATTTTATATTTTAAAGTAATGTTAAGTGTACAGCTTTAACACAAAATTGCATTTTAGGACATTCAAGTTTTATAATATTACTTGATGTGATTTTCTTTTGATTGTTAAATTGTTATTTTATTATTCACCTCTACCTACATAACTACATTATTTACCAATTGTTAATGGTACGTTGTTTAGCAAATTACTTTATATTATGCGCAGTGTGAACTTTTCAATTATGTAATATTTATAGTTTAATTATGTATCTTGTTTCTCCTCGAAGTGATTGTAAATCTTTGAGAAATAAAGAAATTCCAACCGTTAATGTCTGATTTGTGAACCATAATAAAAAAAAAGTCTCATCAAATTCCGTTCGGTAGTTTTTGATAAATAAATAATAAATAAAAAAGGTTTTTATTCACGTAGACTTTAAAAAAGCGCTTGTAAATAGTCAGAACATGTTTGTAGTAATATAGTTGTATACATTAGATATTATTTCTAGTAACATAGATATTTAGGTACATCTTGTATGAAAACATTTATAAAATTTATTTTATTACAGAAATGATATTTAGCTAGCTCGTATCAAGTTATTGTCAAGAGATTATGTTTAATTATCTAGTTTAAGTCTAATATTTTTACTACATATTGTCAATGGTTCTGTCTATATTAAAGGTATTATTATTATGACGGACCTTGTGTTAATAACGACGGTCGCGCTTTAATGCTACCACCGGATCCAATGCGCCCCAACTGAGAAGACCCAGCGAAACAAACTCAGTGGGTTCATCTACTACCGGTTTCAACACGACCCAGTTGAGACGGTCCGGCGAAACATACTCAAGCGGGCATGAACACGGGATTTGGTCCAATTAGAGTAATTATTTAGTAGGCAAACACAATATATGCTCGATCGGTTGTCTGAATGCTTATTATTTTAGATTATATTTAGGTACACAAAAAAAAAACTTCGAAACAATAACATTATTCATTTTGAGACAGAGTCAATAATTTTAAATTAAGTATATGATAGCAATCATTTACAGATAGTTCACGTAACACAGCAGATCAGTCATGTCTGATTGAAAGAATAACAAATATTCATCTATCCTCAAGAACTTTCGCATTTATAATAAAAGTAGTATAGTAGGATTTAGAAGTACCGACCTAAATGAATATAAATTTGTATTTGAACCAATGCCAGTGGATATTACTCCGGTCTGTCAGTTACCGCATTTCGCTAATAAGGTAATTTGGACACAGTTCTAAAACCAGCCAACCGGAGCACTTTAATTTAACTGCCAATATACAAGGTATAACAATAATAGTGGACTTAAGTTAACGAGATTAATTTGTCTATTTAATAATATCCTGGGACATTATTTACACACGGCCATCTGATCCCAAACTAAGCAGAGCTTGTACTATGGAAGCCAGTTAACTTATTTACTACCTAAACTACTTTTCTTTTGGAAATACACACTTATATAGATAATTACACCCAGACTCGGGACAGACATGTCATGTTCATGGAAACAAATATCTGTCCTGGGTGGGAATCGAATCCACGACCTCCGTTGTGAAAAGTATGCATTTGCCAACCATTTCAACAGTACCGTCATGTATACATAACGTTTATATTTCTCGATAAATAAATCGATAGAAATAAACGTAGTACAAGAATAATATTAAAATGGACTCCCAATGGAGATTAGTCATCTGCGCGGGACATATTATAGTACACAAGTGTGTGCGCAAACACGGGAGTACTTTCTATTCCATCACCCTCATGATGGGAAGACTAAAGAAACGACCGGAAAGAGGTCAGGTACAGGGCCGACGGTTTAACGTGCTCTCCGAGGCACCTACTAGGCTATAACAATATAAACTCCCAGACTTTCGGGCTCATACTGAAAATGTTTCTTTTAACAAAAAATTCCCAAAATCACTTCTGGTCCGTCCCGGTATTTGAACCCCGGGACCTCGTTCTCTGCGGGCGAACACGCTACCGGTAGACCAACGAGACAGTAACACCCAGTTAAACAGACTTAGGACAAACAGATGTGTCCATGCACACAAATATCTCTCCTGGATGGGAATCGAACCCATAACCTGCGGCCTGAAAAGCAAGTGTCTACCAACCACGCCAAGAGGACCATCAATGTTATATTATTCCAACAAATTGTTGAAACGATTAGCTTAAATTCTGCCAATATTGCTTACCCTATATACAGTGGAGTCCCGCAATCATTAACCACATCTATACGGTTTCTCTCAAGGCCTGATTACAGGATGATCCTGTAAACCCGTGTTGATTGAACGCAAGCAAATATACGCGGTATTAATAATCCGCGCAATAATCTGATATTTGCTTTAAAACCAGTGCGAACCTATCAGTTAGAATGGTGTTTTTGATTAAATTTTGGTGTTAAGGGAGTTGTTGACGGGCTTCGTTTGTAATGTGGATGTGTCGCTAAAATTGTGACAGGTGATGTTTGCAAAGCTTTTATGAAACGTGGTTTAATACACGTAGCTAACTCGTTAGTAGCTAGTAAAAATACGTAAATATAATGTAGTGTCATTTGATTTTATTCCACTACTAATTCTGGCTTACAGGAGGTGCAGTAGTGGGTGGAAACAGTTGTAAAATTCGGCACGTAGCAGCGCCATAATACCGAACTGTTCTTTAAAATACTGATAATTCACTATCAAACTGTAATAGTTCAAAATTTTCAAATCTTATAGCACTATTGGCAATGCGAAGCAAATTCCAAATATGGGCAATCTTAAATCTTATCGTCCGGCGGGTCTCGAACCAGCGACCTCTACCAATCTGCGGTAGGCGCTGTGCGTTAAGTTATGAACGATACATACTGGCAGACCAGATTTAGGATTATCCTTTCGGATGTTATATAAGTGTTTCCTTCGGCTTTTTTTTTTAGAAACATGGCCGACTGATATGTTCACAGTTGCATGGGCAATATCATATCAAATTGATAACATCTTCCAAACTATAGATGAATTTTTATAGAATTGTTTGCAATGCAATGCGCAAATCTCAAAAATAATAGTACAAAATAAGTAATTTAAATTTACAACATGTGTTTTTTGATAACATTACAAAATTACATGAGCTTCCTTTACATCAATTTATTTGTGTTGATAAGGGACCTTATTGACCTCCGATCTTTGAACTTTGAACTATCGTCGAGCTAAAGGGTCAACGTGCTCCAAGAACCCCAAATTAATCTCACGAATTGATCTATGAATAGCAGCCACTAGGTCCGAACTTAACAATGTTTGCCATACATGTTTGCTTCATGTCTTTGTTTAAGCCTCAAGTGTCTGTATTATTGAGATTTTAGATTAGGCTTCATTGATTGAAGAAAGATAATTAGACTGAATTTGGGTTTCTACGGTCAATGTCTCCGGAGACTTGCCAATTACGCAGGGCATACTAATAACATTCTTCTGAGCGAGTTTTGGCCAAGGTGGCCATTCTCATTAAAGACTAGCTATCTGTGCCGGACATATTATAGAGAACAACTGTGTACACTTCCTATTCCATCACTCTCATCGTCAGATGAGACGACTATCGTCACTACCGGAAACACCTCAGGTACAGGAGCAACGACTTTATGTGCCCTCCAAGGCTCGAGGTTTGATACCATAATTTCATGTTTTTTTTTTATTGCTTTTGGTAGCAGACGAGCTAGCGGTCCACCTGATCGTAAGTGGTAACCGCTGCTCATAGACATTCGCAGTGCCCGGGGGCACAGCAAACCGCTGCCTACCGTGATATTAATACTCTTTTTAAACCTCGTTTGAAGAAGGACATGTCGTAGCGCTGGGGAAATACCGCAGCAGGTAATTCATTCCAGAGCCTGCACGTACGTGGGATGTATGAACGCTGAAAGCGAACCGTGCTTGATGAGATCGCTTCCAGGTGGCACGGATGAACCTTACTGCGAGTGCGCGGGGTGCGATGATAAAAAGGGGACGATGGCACCAGCTCAAAGAGTTCCTCAGAGCATTCCCCGTGAAAGAGACGGAAGAACGCTTCGGGTTGATATTGAGAAATTCTTCTCTCTCCCTCAAAAATCCCACAATCACTTTTTGGCCCGACCGGGGATTTGAACCCAGGACCTCGTTATATGCGATTGAACACGCTAACCCTGGACCAACGAGGCAGTCACTATCCTACTATAGTGCAAGACGAAGTTCAAAAACAGAGACACGGCACTGCTCTTTAACTTCATCATCATCGTATCAGTCGAAAGACGTCCCCTGCTGGACATGGTCAAAGATCCGAAGGTTTCTATCATTATAACCTATGCCATTTGGAGGGGTTTGCCTAAGTCACCGCGCTTGACCGCAATCAGGTGTACACAGGTGGCGCTGCTACCCTACATTCTGCTGTGTACCTTGGTCAACTTTTAAGACACCCACAGGATGATAGGGGGTGGTATGTAGTATATCAGTTATTTGGTTTCCATAGTATCAGCTCTGCTAGTTTGGGATCAGATGGCCGTGTGTAAATAATGTCCCAGGATATTATTATTTTGATTCCGTGTCTTTCTTATTTCATACATTTACAAATATATAGTTACAAAAAAAATATAAATATAAAAAATAAAGATCCAATCGGCAACGGGAACAGGGTCCATGCTACCGATGGTCAAGGCTCCAGAGAGAGGAACCTCCTCACAATACGCGCCGTCTCCAAAAGTACTGCCTTCTGAACCTGACCCTTGATCCAACTGCCAAACGCGGGTGACGGTTTTATTTTTTTATTATTATTAACCATCACCACAGGTGGGATTGGCGCAATGTGATAGAAGTGGACGAGCTGTAGTGGACCGCCTTCGTACGTTGCAAGTCCAGCTGTCGGTCCCAGTCCCGGCCCCGGATTATACAGTCAATAGGCCATGCCATAGGCTTAATAGGCGGCTTGAACAACTTTGACATCATCATCTTGTAAATGTCAGTGCAATTTGTCCACAATCACACCAATATTATAAAGCTGAAGTTTGTGGATGTGTATGTTTGTTACTTCTTCGCGTCTAAACGGCTCGAGTGATTTTGATAAAATTTGGTATGGAGTTAGCTGATACCCTGGATTAACACATAGGTTATAAAGTAGTATATATATAAAGTTTAACGCGAGTAAAACCGCGGGGCACAGCTTAAATAAAATACACATATTAGCCCATTCTCTTCTACAGGTTTTTATCAAACCACTAATTCGTTAAAAATGCTTATGGCTCACTTGATCGTAATTGGCTTCCATAGTGTACAACGAATGCGACATACATGACACATAATATGAACTACTTTATTTACTAAAGCCACTCGACACGGATTGTTGCGTCGAAACTAAGCTATAAATACGCGAACGCCAAATACGCGTTTTCCGATACAAATGAATACTAAATTGGAATCATCGTGCTTTGTTTCCAATTCTAGATTTATTTTATGATCTAGGTAACATTTATATATCTGGTATCAGATACTATATAGCGCAGACTTTTTTTTTGAGATTTTAAAAAGTTGACGCCCGCACTATGTAATCCAATACCTGTGTCGCGGGGTACTTTACAAACATATATGTAATAGACGGACACAAATTACATCCATTTTTCACACCTCAAGTACGGAACCTACTTGATACTTTCTTTTGGAATGATCTGTCATTTAGCGTGAAAAGTGTATACAAAACGAGTTTGCGCTTGACCACGATCTCACCTGATGGTAAGTGAAGATGTGGTCGAAGGTGGACCATGCGTACCCATAAGCCTGTTCACTCTAACCTTGAATAAACCCATGTTATATAAGTCTCAGCTCAGCCGTGCGTATGATGCAGGATGAAGTAAAGCGCTTCGTACGGCATAATGGGATGTCAACAACATAGTGGTGGTGAGCCTCCCGACGCCTTGTAGTCCGATGAAAAAAGGGGGAAGGAGGGATAAGTTCATGGAGGTCTTCAGCGCATTCTACTCTACAGTATAAGTAGCTCATGGGAAGCGTGAAGCGACGATGGAGCGAGTTTCACGCTTTTTCTTCACCCAAACATATAGGTCATGGGAAACGTGATTTTTATTCAACCAAAAAGTGGTTAACGCGCCTAAAGAAGTTTTCACTTCTAAAATACATAAGTAGATTACCTTTTTTTATGTCATAGGGTGATTTAAGAGTTAGCAAACAAGTGTTGCTGACCTTCCACCCCCACCCCAATGACCTCTGGCGATCTTACTCACACGCAGAAACACAACATTAAAGTTATTAATGTTATTATTAAAGAATGTATTCTGTAAGGCGGAAGTACTTCCCCAGTCGGGCTGCTCTTTGAGCGAATGAACGCTGTGCCCTATCTCTCTTGAATAACCACCTCTTTCTTTGAATAACGTATGTAGTTTCATTTGGAGACAAATATAAAGCCTATTACGTAAAAGCGTAGCCAAGTCAACGACGAGCTAGGTGGCCTTTTATTTTCTTCAAACTTGATTGATTTTGCGTTTTGACCTAACATCCGGAACGTTTCACAGCAAACATTCGCCATTTGCTATTGGCAGCCTGTGTATTTGCAGACACCCACAGTAGATGTCACGGGATTTACTCAACTGAATTAAACCCAGTTTGTCTAGGCTATTCACTCCATGTCAACAACTGCTTCGTTAGTATTAGCCGTAGCGGTGATATAAAAATTAAAACCCCCATTCAATAGATATGCCTGGTTAAGATCGAATGTTAATAAAGTAAAAAAAAACAAACTGTTAGATATAAACTTAAAAATATATTACGCGGTGACTACTTAAATTCCGCTTAAAATTGTTGTATTAGTTTTTATTAGTTTTAGTTAGTATTGTGTTTCTACTTTTTATTTTAGTATTTGTATTTATTGATATAATTATTGTCATTGTGTTAACGAGCGCTAATTCCGCCGACATACTGTTATGCAGTTTGATGGGTTCATATTTAATGTAACATGTTTTTATTCTCAATAAAATTCTATTCTATTCTATAATTTATATGTTCTATTCTATTCTATAATGTATATGTTCTATTATTAAATACTAGCTGGTGCCCGCGACTTCGTCCGCGACAATTTTGAATGATTACCAATGTAACTACTTACTTCTAGCTTAATCTAAAAAAAACTCTTTTAAAAGAAATAAGCAATATAAATTTAAGAAAACCTAACCTATAAATAACCTAGTTAAGAAATAAACTAAAGACTACTTTGCTACTGTTATTTAAAAAAAAAACCCGATATCATAAACCCAAAAATATCAAAGAATACATATCAATTGTCCTTAAGTAAAGTCAGTAAGTCAAATAAAGTAATATAGTAATCAACGATGCATTAATCACCAAGGTAACTCCCATTAGCTTAGGTTGCGACCAAAGCATTGATATGTCTAATATCACATTTTGTGAACGAAACCATAGCGCGATCTAAAACGATGATTACACCATCTACTAACAAAAATATAAACTTGTAAAGCGGTGAAATTAAGATGTGGGCATATATTTTGGGTGAGATTTAGGCGATCATCTTTTGATTCATTTTTGGACTACCTTTTACTTCAAGCATTTATTTATTTTAACCGATATGTCAAATGAGTTCTGCGATCTGAAACGATATAAAAGCCATCGAGTTACAAAATTGTGAACTTGTAGATCAGTAAAATTAAGATGATATTTTTTGGGTGCGATCATCTCGACACTAACAATTTATACTACGCTAACTCGAATTTTGGGTCAATGACTTTTTTATCCCAATTTTCTTAAATTGACGTTTTTTAATATGTTATGAAAAATACCAAAAAAAATAAGTTACAAATCTTATAAAACGCTAAATCTTTACTTAGACGACAACAAACATAACATTTTGAGCAATTAGGAACGAATTTCTCTATAATTTAAGTTGGCGTACATTTTTGGTGTTGACCTATTGAATCAGTTATGGATTACCTTTTTTAGCAACAAATTATTCCCTTGATTGCTTTATTTTTAACTGAAATACCAATTTACATGCTTTTAACTCCAAAAAAAAAACAGTTTTTCATACAAACTTACATCCCTATTTTAGTCGTCTGTAGGGGTGGAATTTCCAAAAGTCCTGATGATATAATATTTATAATGTTTAAATGAAAGGCGAAATACTAATTTTCATGCGTTTACCTTAAAAAAATGTCACATTTTTCATACAAACTTCCATCCCCTATTTGTCACCCTAAAGGGCTGGAATTCCCAAAAATCCTGAAATACATATTTTTAAGTGAAAGGTCAAATACCAATTTTCATGAGTTTACCTTAAAAAATGTCACATTTTTCATACAAACATCCCCTATTTGTCACCCTACGTGGTAGAATTCTCGGAAATCCTGAAACATATACTTTTAATTTTTAACTGTAATGCTAAATACCAATTTTCATGCGTTTAACTTAAAAATTGTTGGCACTTTTTCATATAAACTTACATCCCCAATTTTACGCCCTTGGGGGTGGAATATTAAAAAATCCTGAAATATATATTTTAATTTTTAACTGCAAGTCTATATACTAAAGCCTTAACATCAAAATTAAGCACTTTCATAAAATATTTCATCCCTTATTTTAGTCACTTAGGGGTGGTATTTTCAAAAACCCTTCTTCAGCGGATGCCTACGTCATAAAAGGTAACTACTGTCAAAATTCAAGTCCTAACTGCAGCCGTTTAGACTGTGCGTTGATATGTCAGTCAGGCAGTATAAAATTATATCCCCTATTTTCCGGCCTTGGGGGTGTAATTTCCAAAAATCCTGAAATAAATGCTATATATTTTTAACAGAAAGGCCAAATACTCATTTTTATGCGTTTAACTTCAAAAATATCGCATTTTTCATACAAACTTACATCCCCTATTTTATAACCTTCGGGGTGGAATTTTCAAAAATCCTGAAATATATATTTTTTATTTTTAACTAAAAAGCCAAATGCTAATTTTCATGCGTTTAACTTAAAAATTGGGACTTTTTTCGTACAAACTTACATCTCCTATTTTTTGCCCTTGGGGGTGAAATTTCCAAAAATCCTGAAACATATATTTTTTATTTTTAACTGCAAGGCCAAATACCAACTTTCATGCCTCTAACTTCAAAAACGGCAAAGTTTCATACTAACTTCGCACCCCCGTTTTACCCCCTTAGGGGTTGAATTTCGAAAAACCCTTCCTTATTCCTTGTCTACATTATAAAGAAAACATCTGTGCAAAATTTCAGCTTTCTAGGGCCAAGGGTTTGGGCTGGGCGTTGATGAGTCAGTCAGTCAGTCAGGACTTCTCTTTTTATTTATATAGATGACATTCGCGAACAAAAAGGTCTAGAACAAAAGAAAAAGGATAACTGATGAAAAGGGCACACATAATTTTTTATGCAAAACTGATATTAGATGTTTTGTAAAAAAGAAAGAGATGGTGCAATTTCCTGATATAAAAGAAAGAGATAAATAAATTATTTACAAATTCTCACATTAGGTTTAGCATTACATTAACCTTTTGAGAGCTGGAGTCCGTACTAGGTTCGGAGCCTGTGTGAAAACAAGGACAGAAATACTTCGCATGAAATGGCTTTCGTTGCGTCGGTTACGAGGAGTTAGCGAATATACAGACAGACAGCCGCGGAAAGGGACTACAATTACGACATGAATCAAATCAAATCAATTATTTATACAAATTACAGTTATTATAATAAATTGTTCAATTTATCACGTAATCTCGGTGGTGATCGAATCCACGGCCTCTGGCTTAGCAGTGAGGGTCACTAACCATAAGACTAACAGGCCAATCAAATATATAAAATACAGTGTAGTCTATTTATATTCTATACGTAAATTGATTAAATCAATGAGACAATATCGCTGTAATATCTTAATAAAGAAAGATACCTCAGGGATCAAATTGCGCTCGTGAATAAAATTTTGGTCTAATCAAGACATTGTTCGGCACAAGTTAATTAAAGCGATTAATTCTGGATCTTTTTTATAGTACTAGTTGATCCATCCAGGTTTCACATGGGTGTAATATACAAAAAAGACGTGAAACATGTGAACTTACTGTCTTTGATTAAAGAATTTCTCTTTATAAACAATAGCTGTGCCCTGCGGTTTTACCCGCGTTAAACTTTATAAATTATCACAGCTCCTCCCCCTTAGATGATAGCGTGGCAATATGTAGCCTATATGTTGACCCGACCTCTTAGTAATAGTCCTGCGAAAAAGTCATGCAGTACTTTATGAGTTTAGCCCGGACATATATATAGACAAACAAACAAACAGACAAAAATTCTAAAAACTATATTTTTAGCTTCGTTATCGATTGTAGATTACGCCCCAAGTATCCTTTTTAAAAAATATTCAATGTACAGTTTTGACTTTCTTACGATTTTATTATAAGTACAGATGTTTGCAGATTTCGTTGGGGAGTGACGCGCGAAAGGGCTACGTATAGCTGTCCCTGTAGCGGGTTGAGGGGAGAGAGGTAGTGCTTTGTGACCGGTATGACCAATTTACTCTGATCTAAAACCTTTAATAAATTTTAAAATATTCATTAAAATTTTTCACTACAAAATCCAATTATAATCTAAATTAAATATAGAAAATTACTAACATATTTTTTTGGTTAAGGTTTATATTATTTTCAAGAAACTATCTGTGCACCCACGTTCTTGCCTGGAAAATATATTTTAGCCAATAGATATCTTCGTTATGTAAGTTTCTTACAGTATTTATGTAACACCTTCAAGGTTGAAAGTATATTGTACCATAACTAAAAGAGTATAAAGCCATCCCTATATGTAAAAGTCATACTAAATCATGTGCAAACTATTCTAAGGGATAGGGCGAGTGAAAGGAATAGGTGCTAGCACAATAACAATTTTACGCTTCATGGGTTTCCTTTTGACCAGTCTCACACTATAGTAAGTGGAAATGAGCTCTAAAGTGGACTGCGCGGAACCATGTTATTTTTTTTTTATTCACGTAGACTTTAAAAAAAGCGCTTGTAAATAGTCAGAACATGTTCGCAGTAATATATAATAAATGTATAATTATTTCTAGGTACATAAAGATATTTAGATACACGGATTGTAGGAAATAATTTACAATAAGATTTATTTTATAACAGTAATGACATTTAGCTAACTAAAATTAAGTTATTGTCAAGGATCATGTATGCCTGTACACTCTAGCCTCGAATAAACTCATGTTACATGTATCTTCTGGAGGGTGTCCCACGGCATAGCCGTGCGTTTGATGAAGGAAGAAGCAAAGCACTTTGTAAGGCATTTTGGCATATCAACAACAAAATGGTGGAGATCCTCCCAACACTTGATAGTCAATGAAAGAAAATGGAAGAGGGCATTCGCCATAAAAGAGCCAGTTTGCAACCTTACTTTAATGATCCAAATTTTGCAGCATTTTACTTGGCAATTAAGTGCCTCTGTATGTATTTCGTGTGCAATAAAGACCTCTAAATACCCTAGTAGCCATTTTGAAAATTCTAAATGGAACAGGTCGTCGTCAAACGGTGAATAAGTTTCGTACTGCCTGCAAATTCATAGGTCCTAACGACTGTTGCATAAAAACTAGTAAAAAGCAGTCCATTTCCAAGTTTTTTAGTATTTTAGTATGACTAATGATAATGCCGCTCTTTGCTGTACATTTTTAATTAGTTAAAGGGGTCAACTACATCATTGTTTCGAAACAATGAGGTTGTTCTCACACCAACTGTTTTTATTATCTTGTTCACAAATTTAACTTTACCTTCAGAATAAATATGTTTAGGAAGAATTCTTATAAATACATAGCATAAAATTAATTTCCAAACGAGGAAATTAATTGACTTTAAAGCTTTTATTGCGAATCAAAGCTTTTTGTTTTGAGTCGATTTTCAATCGAAATGTTTCCCTTTGTGATTGTCGGTTATTAGGTATTTGATTATGTTTATTGGAGTCTATTTAACCAATTCAAATATTTGTATTGGTATAAATATCTATCTTATTTTATAATTTTAAAACTGACGTGAGGTGCTAACATATTGAAATAATTGTAGCGGGTAACTCACTTAATTTTTTTTATTTATTTATTATATATCTTAATTCGATTTATTTATTTATTTCAAAGAAAACCAACAGCTGCACAAAAAATATAAAATATAGAATGGAAAACATAAAGCCAATTACAGGTTTTCACTGATAGCAACAGTGAAACACACTTACAAAAATCCAGTACAATCGGTTACAATTTGAAATAATAAAAATAATACGAAAAGATTATCATTTACTACTAATGATAGTTACATATGTTACAAAATTATGTGGGATTCGGTCAACAGTTTCGATTTCCTCAGAAGAATGGTCTTCTGAGGAAAAATGTGGGTCCCATTGGCCTGAAGATGGATTCGGGGCAAATGGGACCGACACGACGTTGCGTCCCGTCTCGCAATGCGTGCCTAAGGGGTGGAAATCTTATATGTATCTGCGGACCGTCGTTATTCGCGACATATATTTGAGGAAGGTACAAATAGAATAATTGCAAATTGTGTAGATTATAATAACACCTAAACTATAATCAAAGTAGCACAATAAAGTAATAATTAATTTACTAACTAGCAACTATGCTTGCCATTTGAAATAGGAATTTTCATAAAGTTATATAGGTATATCTTGCAAAACTGATTACCGCTGGGGCAAAAAGGTTTTCGATTGGTAACTACGAACCGAAAGACGCAGCGTGGGCAGACGATCTTGTGTGGGTCGCTGGAAGCCGCTGGATGTGGCTAGCGATAGGTTTTCCAGCGGTGGACAAACAAGAAAAAAATATTCTTACAATATGGTAATTTTTTATGGAATCTTATCACAAAAATGAGAAATCGAAAATTTTAATTTTTGGCGGGCTTTGAACCAGCATGCTCCGCCAGTACGTGGTTGGCGCTCTACATCTGATGATGATGATAAGAGGCTTGACGGGATGACCCTCATTCCTTGGAGGATGGGGCGACCTTTGGTTTGGGACGCTACCTGTGTTGACACCCTTGCACCGTCTCATCTTCCCGGTTCCCAAAATAAGGCTGGCGCGGCGGCTGAATCGGCTGAGGCCCTCAAGAGGCGCAAATATAGTACACTTGATAGCGGTTACATATTTGTGCCTTTTGGGGTAGAATCATTAGGGCCGTGGGGACCAGCGGCCAAAATTATATATAAAGAATTAGCTGCACGCCTTGTTGAGGCGACACGTTCCCAGAATGCTGGCTTATATTTCGCCCAACAAATAGGTATTGCCATACAGCGTGGTAATGCTGCCAGTATTCTGGGAACATTACCGATACAAGAATATTTAGAATACCTTTAACTTAATGCTTTGTTTTATAATATATATTTGACATGTAAAATAACTTAAACAAAAAAAAAAAAATAAGATAGTAGAAGAGATTTGGTGTTAACTCACATTCTTAGCTGTCCGCTTAAGTTGCCGGCCGCCCTTCCACCAAGTGACATGGGCCTCGGGCCGGGACCCCACCGCTCTGCACTCCACGTCGTAACTCCTGTCTGCTGACACTTGCTGTCGCTTGTTCAGGATCTGGACGCTCAGTGGCCTTACTGTAACAATGTCTCGGTTGGTTAGACGCCATTTTAAAAATAATTTAATACACAAACTGTTTCTTCACTAGAATAAAATATTGAATAATAATAATAATAATGTTTTATTCTCTCACCACAATATTACAGAATACATTGTATAAGTAGAAATTATAATATTGTGGGAGACTGGTGCCTAAGCTAGGCTCAAGGCCTGTATTTCAGGACACCAGGTCTCCACGCTTTATGAAGAGATACATTTATTATACATACTTAGGAATAATAGGATCACATGCATATGTACATAATTTGGTTTATAATAGTATTATTCAGAGACACTATTCACACACGGCTATCTGCTCTAAATTAAAGCTTGTACTATATTTATATTTGCCCTACCTATTCTTGTATTTGGAGGTGGGAATCGAAACCACGACCTGCGTCAAGAAAGGCAGGCATTTTTATTTTATTTTATTTTTAATTTACTAGGAGTTAATTTTCACTTTTCAACCATGGTGGCAAGTATCAATGGAGACTTGACATCTACACGGGATATATTATAGTACAATTACTCTTGTGATCCGATGGAACAACTAGCGATACGACCAAAGAGAGGTCAGGTACAGGACCGACAGAAACTTACTAGCTTTCCGGAGCTGGGGGGTGTAATGCCGCTAAATCCGACACTGCGAGTGTTACTGAGAACTTTAAATAATAGAAAGAGCCTAATATCACTTTTTGGCCCATCTCGGGTCTTGAGCCCAGGATCTCAATATCTACGGTTGAACACGCCAAAGCAATAGCATGGGCAGTTATTCAACCCGATTAATACTGAAGTTATAGAGGATAGAGGACTAGTACAACCAGAGTTCATGTCATTTGTAATGTCATGGTTAGGATACCCATTCAATTGACGGTCACCGTAGCCTAGTTGGTAGTGCTCCTGCCTACGAAGCTGGTGGTCCTGGGTTCGAATCCCGGTAAGTGCAAATATTTGTGTGATGAGCATGAATATTTGTTTCTGGGTCATGGATGTTTTCTATGTATTTAAGTATTTATCTATCTATATAAGTATGTATATCGTCGCCTGGTACCCATAGTACAAGCTTTGCTTAGTTTGGGGCTAGGATGATCTGTGTCACATTGTCCCTATATATTGTCCCTACATATATTAATCAGTCAATAAGGTAAGATATATTGTTTTCGTGCTTTGTAAAGTAAATCGATAATTTTGACAGCACGTGTGGCGCAGCAGCTACGACAGTCGCCTAGCCGCTACGTGCCGCGGGTTCGAGTCCCGCACCTGACAACTATTTGTGTGACCCATAAGTAGTTGTTCAGGGTCTGGATGTAATTTGTGTCCGTCTATTATATGTTTGTAAAGTACCCCGTGACACAGGGATTAAATTCCCTAGTTTATTTTTTTTATTGTTTATTCATTTCAAGTTACAATAATGGTTCTTAACATATTGAACGCCAAACGGCTAACGCAGTTTGATGCGACTCGCTCTTATTCATCTGACATCTAACTTAAATGCTAATAATATTTAAGTATATATTTACAATTATTAAGAGGGCGTTGTCTTTTTTGACAAAAAATAAAATAAAATATTTATGTAATATTAGGTATACCTATCCTAAAGTTAATTCTAAAATAATATTATATTTCTTACAAAAAAATACTAACAAGCCAACTAGCTCCAATTTTTGCATACAAACATATGTTTTATTCATATCCTAGGATTTTAACAGCCAACCAGTATTTTTACGCAGTAACGATGTCTCCCCCTACCAACGCATACCGTTTGTGTTTGTGTAAAAACTATTTTATTTGCACATTTGACTCCCAAAAATCAATAAAAAAGCCTACTTCAAACTGTCGGAAATAAACATAAAGAAAACAAAACCGTTTGAATGCTGAAATAAAACTTAAAATAGATATGCCTGTTGGTGAAGTGGTTAGATACCCTCACTGCTAATACAGAGATCCTGGGTTCGATCCCCACCCTGGGTAAATAAAGATTTACCCAGGGTGGGCTCATAACACAAAGGTGTTATGAGCACGATTACCTACTTGTGTAATTTATCTATAATATATATGCTGTGTATGGTGATAACATACATTACACAACGTATTGCTGTGTGCGGACGGCATAGAATATCTATCAGAGAATGAGCAGCAGTGTCTCTTTGTGTACAACCATCATACTGCGATCGCCAACCCGTCTTCCAAGCATGACAATAAAGGCATATCTCTCCAACGATGGATACAACTCTATCGTGGAAATCTTTTGGAGAGGCCTTTGTCCAGCCGTGGACATTATTCGGCTGGAATAATGATGTATATGTATTTCAAATATTTAAGTATTTTAATCCGTTGTCTGTTTACAATAGTAGGTACTGGCTCTGCTTAGTTTGGGATCAGATGGCAGTGTATTAGTGGTCCCAAAATGTTTATTTATATTTATAATACGGATCCTCAGTTTTGTCGATTTTAGTATTTTTAAATTATTATGTACACTGCCATATTTACTTCGTAATTGTCAATTTACATAAATAAACCATGTCAGGTAAAATAAATAATTATTATTAACTCAAGTCGAACTGGATACTAGAAAGATTATATAATATCACAAAGCTTTGCAAATAAAATAAATTAAAAAAAAGTTTTTATACACGTAGACTTTAAAAAATCGCTTGTAAATAGTCTATGCCTCTAGCACGAGTTCCTGCCGTTTACTGACTCGATCACACGTACAGTTTCTCCCATACATTGAGCACCAGCGCCTCTCGCGGAAACTATTAAGAACTAAAACTCTGGTGCACAATGTAGGTATGGGACGAAACTGTACGTGTGATCGAGTAAGTAAACTTCAGGAACTCGTGCTAGAGGCACTGAACATGTTTGTATACTGCCTAGTTGGTTTAGCGATAGCGTTTTCAACCACAGATAATGAGGTCCTGGGTTCAGATCCCGGGTCGGGCCAAAAAGTAATTTTGGGGTTTTTCTGTAATAAGAAATTTCTCAGTATCAGCCCGAAGTCTGGAAGTTGGCGGTATTACACTCCCGTGCCTCGGAGAACACGTAAAGCCGTCGGTCCTGTACCTGAACTCTTTCCGGTCGTGTCGCTAGTCGTCCCATCGGATCATGAGAGTGATGGAATAGAAAGTGCCCCTGTGTTTGCGCACACACTTGGACACTATAATTATGTCCTGCGCAATTGGCTAGTCTCCATTGGGACTGGCCGCCGTGGCCGAAATTCGGTCCGACATTATAATATAATTAAGTATACATAATTATTTCTAGTTACATTTTATACATTTAGGTACACGGATTGTTAATACATTTATAAAATTTATTTTATAATAGTAAAGATATTTATTTTATAATAATAAACATGAATGACAAAGCATACACAAATAATATAAGCTAGCTTATATTATTTGTGTATGCTTTGTCATTCATGTTTATTAAATCAATGATTTAATTAATGACTTACAGATTAATTATTCATTAATTTTTTTATACTGGTTTATGTATAAAAATGTCTTATGGCAGCTTTTTTTATACTTTGATTCCTATCCCTGTTTATTAAGGGCACGTCAATAATTAGTACATTGATTACATCTAATAAGTACTCATTAATCTTAATTATTCGCACGATTTAATAGTGTTTCCCCAATGGAAACCTTCTTAAGCTTCTTATCATCCCCAAGTAATCAGAATCAACTACCGGACACCAATCGGAAGTTCCAATCGAGTGCCTCCACATAATAGATCCCTAAATGGGCAATTACTTTGAATCATAGTTAACAGAGTGAACGAATAAATCAAACACCTACATAGAAAGATATCTACTGCGTGTACCGTAAATAGGTAAACAATTTATTGGAACGAAGTTCCTTATCGCGCGTTGTGAAAGGAAGGGGGCTAGATGGGAAAAATTGTCACGACACTTTTTGCAGCTGTGCGGCGTGCGCATGTTTCTCTGTCTGTCTCTGTCTCTCTTATAGAAAGCGAGACAGATATTTTCATTTCTATTTCGCATTGGACAGGGGGTGTCGCGACGATTATTTTTGTTGAGTGTATACAGTTTTTTTGTACATAATAAATAATAAGAAATAACTTCGTTCCATCCGGGTGTCCCTTGACACCTTTCAAGTTTTTTATTTATATAAATTAATAATAAAATAAATATCCTGGGACATTATTTACCTACGGCCATCTGATCCCAAACGAAACGTAGCTTGTACTATGGAAACCAGGTAACTGATATACTACCTATACTACTTTTCCTTTGTAAATACATACTTATATAGATAACTATAAGAAAAGAATTATCAAAGAATAAGTTTAAAAGAATTATTAAAGCCAAATATATTATTAAATTTCTGATTATTTAAGTGATAAAAATGCTTGGGATTGAGTTGTTCTGAGTCAACACACATGATTGTAATTAATCTTAAGTATATTTTATTTTAAAAAGGGATTCCTACTGAGTTTTCTGGCAGTGTTTCTCAGTAGCTGCCACGTAATTTACTGCACGGTAGGGTAAAAAAATATGACGATTCCACATAAATGTAATTTTTTTACGGAATAAATGATTTTGACTTTGACTTTACCCGCGTTAAACTTTATAAATTATAGCCTATGTGTTAATTCCGGGTGTAGGCAAACTCCATACCATATTTTATTGAAATCGCTCCAGCCGTTTAGACGTGAAGAAGCATTTGCTAACCACGCCAACAAGCCCGTCTATTGACCGACAATTGTGGAGATCTTTGGGGGTGGCCTTTGTCCAGTAGTGGGCGTCTTTCGGCTGATATGATGATGATGTGTAACATCTTCCCTCTCGGTTGTTTATCATTATTTGTGGGGACGATTTTGTAAAAGAGAACGAAATGTATTACAGGAAACCGAGGAGGTCAGACCTGCGGCGTGAAATACAAGCGTTTACCAACCACGCCAATTGATTTATTCTTCACTAGTTGTGCCTCGCGGTTTTACCCGCGTTAAACTTTATAAATTATCACAGCTCCACCCCCGTAGGTGATAGCGTGATAATAAGTAGCCTATATGTTGACCCGACCTCTTAGTAACATTCATGCCAAATTTGAAGTAAATCCATGCAATTCTGTTTGAGTTCAGCCCGGACATACATACAGACAAACAGACAAAAATTCTAAAAATATTCAATGTACAGTTTTGACTTCCCTACGATACTTATTAGGTATATGTATAGATTTTGACTCTTTATTTATAAAAGATATGTAAAACTATTGACATTGTATTCTGCACAAAGAGAGTACGCAATAAAATACAACAACGAGCCATATATCTCGGTAGTAACTCGTTATGGACTGTTGATCAGCTGATATATGCGCTTATATACGAATTGTTACGTTAATATTATGTAATATTGATTTCAATCTACCTACAAATAATAAAAAAGTTAAGTAAATAAAGCTTTTTTCTACTGAAATGAAGAAAGATGGATACAGAAAAAAGAGGTATATTTTTGAAATTCGTAATTTTCGTTTAATTAATCCGTAAGTGCGTCAAGAAGGGTACTTCAAAAATCAATGTTTAAGTAAAACTGAACGTGTGGCGCAGCGGTTAAGAGAGTCGTGTCGCCATTTCGTGTCTCGGGTTTGAATGCCACGATAGGATAGCTATCTGTGCAATACATAAATAGTTGTTTTAAGTCTGGATGTACTTTGTGTCTGTCAATTATAAAAATATTAGAACGAGATATCGAAAGACAGATAGAAACCTGAACCTGAACACATGACTGACATTTTTCACACACGGCCATCTGATCCCAAATTAAGCAGACCTTTTACTATGGAAATCATATAACTGATATACTACATAAACCACTTTCATTTTTATATACATACTCACATAGATAATTACACTCAGACACAGGACTAACAAACATGTTCATGCACACCACACACCACACCACCACATATCTGTCTGGAATGGGAATCGAACTGACGACCTACGGCGTAAAAGGCAAGCATTTACCAACCACGTCAACAGGCCCGTCTTCAATCTATAATATGTATGTATTCAGAAACATATAAATATGTATATCAGTTGTCTGGCTGCCTTAGTACAGACTCCGCTTAGTTTGGGATCAAACGTATTTATTTATTTAAATTGCTAAATCGTGGGGAACACCGCAGGGCGCAGAATTCAAAGATAGTGTAACTATAGCAACACCATATAACCGTGTTACCAAACATAAGATAAGATAAATACATCTTATGGAACACCATTTAAGGAGTATAGTGTAAAGGATATAGTTCATTGTTAACATTTAGTTGATTGGTAATAGCGAGCTCTTCGGACGGGCTTGTTGGCGTGGTTGGCAAATGCTTGCTTTTCACGCCAAAAGTCGTGGGTTCGATTCCCACCAGAACACCACCACCACATTCTATTCTACCTTTTTGATCATTGTGTGATCCGTACACCGAACATTCTATCTCTGCACCACAAAATTCAACTCCTAAGACGGTGAAAAGGGGTGGCAGAGTTTGTTTTGAACTAAGTCTTTTCTTGGTCTGATCAACTTTAAATTTATATTCATTAAAAGATTTAAATAAACATATGTTCCATTATATATTTTTCAGCCCCTAAAATGATAAAACTAACGTTGATATATCGTTCAGTGAAGCAAACAGTCAGTCTTTCATAAATATGATCTTTTTTTATATATATCAGAGCGCGACAAACGAGCAAGTGGGCCACCTGATGGTAAGTGATCACCACCGCCCATGGACACTCACAACACCAGAAGAGTCGCGAGTGCGTTGCCGCCCTTTAAGTATCAGCTGTGTTGCTGGCCTATCCTTGACCTTACTCACACGCAGAAACACAACATTAAAATTATTAATGTTATTATTAAGGAATGTCTTCTGTAAGGTGGAGGTACTTCCCCAGTCGGGCTGCTCTTTGAGTGAAATAAGTGAGTGATATAATCTTTGATTTCTGGTTTCGATTACCACGTGGAAGAAGTCGCGGGCAGAAGCTAGTTTATATAAATTATTTACATAGCAACACCAAGCTGTGCGTTGGACGGTGCGCGAACTGAATGGATCGGCAGTTAATGCTAGAGCACGCTACGAGTTAGACGTGCCTTGTCAAAATAAGGTGTCGCCTATACTCAATTATAGAAGTGTGGTCGTAAACATTTAATTGTTAGCTGCATCATCATCAGACTGATATCGTCCACTGCTAGACTTAGGCCTCCCCAAAGAGTATATAACATGTGTAGTACGACTTTGATACTCGCTCGTGATATGCCAGTTTTTTAATTATTTTATTTGTTTAGGAAGTAGAAAATATGTTGTTTTGCTTTAATGATAATAATTTGTGTTTTTTATTTTATCATTCTTTGTCCGTGATTTACTTGTATTTGTATACTTAAGTTAATGTTCCGTGAAAGTCACTCGGTACCATCAGAATTACCAGCGCTAGAGCAATAAAATGTTCTAGCAAATGCTGAGGTGGTGCCATTTCAAAGTGCCTTTGTTTTTCTTTTTATTTTATCTTTCGTTTTGATTGTTATTTTATATCTTTGTTGCCTGTGCAATGTTTTTGAATAAATACTTTTCTTTCTTTCTTTCTTTATAACTTTGCCATTTGGAGGGGTTTCCGTTGTCACCGCGCTTAGTTAGGTGGTATTTAATCCACAGGCAACGCTGCTGCCCCAGGTAGTCACCTGGTGTAACCCTTAGTTGCCTTTTACGACAACCAGGTTATGTAATGGGGTAGCCCTGTTACTATTTCTGGCAGACAGACACATAGTTTTTATACAGGTTTAATTCATTACTCTAGTAATAAGTAGGTTTAAAGCATTTTTCTACTTACAGTTGATATCCAAGATGAGGAGCCTAGTTTCGGCAGCCGCTAGGTTTGTATTAGAAGCTTGACACACCAGCCTCGCGTTCAGGTGCTGTCGGCCCACGTTGGGGAAGGTTAGCGTGTTGACTGTTACGCCATCTGGACGCTGCTCGTAGGAATCGTCGATGACAGTGTTCTCGAGGTACCAGGTGACGCGTGGACGAGGATCACCTATGGGTTAAGAACAGAAAGATTAAGAATTTAGCGTGCTGCTATCTCGCTTACACATTAAGATCTTTTAAAGCTTATAAAATTAATATTAATAATGTCCTCCCGGTCGAATTTCGACCACGGCGGCCAGTCTCAATGGAGATTAGCAGGAGATTAGCCAATTGCGCAGAACATAATATTATAGCGCACAAGTGTGTTCGCAAACATATGGGTACTTTCGATTCCCTCACTCTCATGATCCGATGGGACGACTAGCGACATGACCGGAAAGAGGTCAGGTACAGGACCGACGGCTTTACGTGCTCTCAATATGTCAAATTTCCCGAATTGAAAGTGATCCTTATGCTTATGTGTTAAAGTTGAAAATCTATAAAAGAAGTTTGACAGATTGGGGTAGCTGGATGTACATGGCCATGAGCCAAGTGTATCCACACACAACCGGATGTAACTAAACAATATTGTGTAATATATTAATTTGAGCAGACGCCGATACTATACACACTCCAGATAAAGTCCAACACAGCATGTTAAGCTAAATATTAATGTGCACCAAGTTTGCTCAGAGGAGTTCGTGAGAAAATCAATAGAGCGCCGTAGTTAACAGTTTGAACTGCGTAAAGTTTGCAATATGATGCGAAAGTACTTCTAATTTAATAGTGCAAAGCGATCCTATCTATGTATATTAGAGACGGTAATTACTTTATTTAGTTGCTCATACTTGAACAAGCTGAGACTAAGACTATCGTCTCGCCGCTTCGTTTCCCGGATTCGTTTCCCGCGCCGGACACCTATTTGTGTGACCCATAAACAGTTGTCCTGAGCGACACAGGGATAAGGCGTCCTACGCACTATGCGGCTAGCCGCAATGCGGCCAGCCGTGCGGCTGACCGTACTCAGATATTTGTACGAGAAAGTAGCTTTTATTTGCATTGTGATGCGGCAGCCGGTCAGCAATATTGATTGCTGACGGCTGACCGCATTCCGGCTAACCACATAGTGCATAGGAGGCCTAAAATCCCTTAGTGCGGGCGTTGTCTATAAAAAAAACGGGATGCTAATTTTTGTCCAATAGGAACACCATCTGAAGTAACTGTTGCACAAATAATATGTTGTGATGCTATTGCTAATAGTGATGTTGTTGCCTCAGCAATACCAACTACCAACAGCAACAAGTCTCGGCAAGTCCCGAAAAGTCTCAAAGTCCTAACTACTATCAAAGTGTTTCCAGCGTGGTGTTATAATTTAATAGTTCAAAGCGATCGTATGGGTAGAAAGATGGGAATTATTTTATTTAGTTATTCGTCCTTGAACAGTTGTACGCTAATTGTAGTGCAATAGGAACACCATCTGAAGTAAGTGTTGCACAATTCATTAATTTAATGGTACAAAGCAATCGTATAGATAGAAAGATGGTAATTAGTTTATTTAGTTATTCATACTTGAACAACTGGACGCAATTTTTGTGCAATAGGACACCATCTGCAGTAACTGTTGCACATTTAATATGGTTTGCTATTTATTTTGCTGCTATTGCTGTTACAAGTCTCGGCAAGTCCCGAAAAGTCTCAACAAGTGCCAACTACCACAGAATAAAGAGTACTTACGTACAGAAGCGGCTCTTCGCGCAACAATTTATAGAAATAGCGACTCCTGCTACTAAGCAACTAAGTGCAATTCAGCTTGCATACGCGCTCAGTGCCTACCGCGATATTCACCTAAACGCTGCCGCTCTCTTCTAACGCATTACACTGTCTCTGTATGACACGGAGTGTACTGGCGTAGGGTTGCCGGCTTGCCGCTGTTACTATGATACCTATTAATCGTCTATCTACTTACTTAACCACATAATCTATCTACTGTTTTTTGCGTATGATTAAAGAGTAATTTTTATTGTTGATATTTTCACAGAAAATACCGAAAATCACTTTTTGCCCGACCCGGGTTTGAACCCAAGATTTCATTTTGTGCGGTTGAACACGCTACCGCCAGACCAACAAAGAGTGAGTTCATATAACTCAGGTTAGAAAAAGTGCATCTAATTTTTGGATATTTTTTCAGTCTGTACCATTTTGTAACGAACTTTTGTATGAAGTGAACCCAAGTAAATTCTATTTATCACCTACACCTTACAATTTTTGGCTTTTATAATGGGGTAAACATCATAATATATTCACATTTTGCAGTACTTAAAAGTTCGTAGACGAGAAAAAGCAAAAATTCTGGTAGTTTACATTTTCACTATACTAATTCATAAATATCTCCTAAACGCGTGGACCGATTGACATGACTCAAACGGATAAAATGGTTTTAGGCCTAGATCTTTCATTTGACACCAAAACAGTTAAGATATCTCAACAAACAAAAAACACATTTTCAAGTTGCTCTCGTAATTATTTTACATGTATGAAACCCGTACCAATTCTTTTAAAAACTATCTTGGTCAACAAAAATGTTAAAACTAGAGTATATACGACTAAAAACACTTTATTTAGATTCTAATTAGAAATAATCAACACCTACAAAGCTACTTTGGTAGGTATTTAAAATAATAATTTGAACTAACCTTTCCGCATCTTTAGGTAATGTAAAAAATGATAAACCCTTGTCTCCTTTTTTCGACAGACATCCGTGAAATGAACAATATCTAGCACCAGATTTGTGATGAGACATTTTTTCTGTTCAATATTTATAGTATTAAGAAGAGTCTTTTAATCCGTGGCTGTGCGTGTGCGCGCGAGCGGTGATAACCGACTGGGCCACGCCACTTCCAAGGCGCGCGAAAGTGTAGGTACTTATCACCGTAGGTATGGCCGAGTGAAGGGGCCCTGCAACTACTCTCAAAGTCTTCCGCTGTCTCAACAAGTGTGCGGCACTGGTTAACTTTGCGACAGAGTTATTCAAGAAGCTCAGCAAAGTTCTGCATGGATAAACGACAAATTGTCTAATAACTTCAGCTGGCAACATCATCATCATCAAATCAGCCGAAAGACAAACAAAGTTGGACAAAGGCTTAAATCACGAATTTAATCACATTTGCAGTAACCCATATATAGGCTAACCATATGCCCAGGTGTTAACCTCGCCAATTGTTTATGGACCAGCGAGGGCTATGGGCTACTGGATAAGTGAGTAGGTATTGTCCATGGTACTAAATTTAAGAGATTCTTTTTTATTATTTTTAAGGAAAGCTTATAGACTAATTTCAAAACATGAAAAAAAAAATTTAACAACAAACTGCTAATAACAAGTGGTATCACAACCCTGATGTTCTTCCAGCCTGTTAGTCTAGTTATCTAGTCACCATTAGTCGCGAGCTTGCACTTCCCAGCTACGGCTTATTGACTCAAGATTGACTCCAAAGATTTGTGGGTGAGCATTGTTGGCGATCCTCAGCCTGCCAATATGTGCTTTCATGTGTCCGTGAATAACATGTTTTTAAAGCCCAGGTTGCTGTGTGGTCGACGGCAAAAAATATCTCCACTCCAGTGTTCCCAAGGGAATATCTCCCAGAAAACGGGCAGCAGCGTCTCTCTGCGTATTATCATTATCTGATATTTATACAATAGTCAAATAGTCATCTATTGGTAAGATTTCTTTCATGTCATGAAAATTATTATAAAATATATTAAATGTCTAAACAATGTCAATAAATCAAAAATATACTAAAACAAAACTTAAGTCAAATAAAATAATTAGTACAAAAAGAAAAATACATAGGGTCTATACGATAATCGTCACAACATTAGTCAGCAAGTCAAAATCATAAATTAAATATTATTATGTCTAATTATTCGATTTGAAATGCATGAATTCATCAAAGGAATAGAACGATTGCTCGATAAGCCACCGTTTTAACCGAGTTTTAAAACTCATGAAGGTCGGGGCACTTGATATGTTCATTGGTAGTTTATTATACACTGTGCAGCCCATAACATGTGTAGTTTTGGTCGTTTTAGTCAATGTCCTCGGTACTGATGTCAGCTTATTGCTATGCCGTGTGCAATAGGTGTGTATCTCACTCCGCTTGGTATACAGCTCTAAGTTTACCCCGACGTACACAGCAACTTGGTATAGCACTATGGAAGGTAAAGCATAATACCTAATTCTTTATAGTGAGGTCTTGCGGATACGTCTTGTAGTTTACCAACTATCACCCGGATGGCACGTTTCTGCATTCGGAATGCTCGCTCCCAGCCTGCAGCGCATACTCTGATCATTATACTGCTATCGCTAACCCGGTTGCCTAGCGTGACAATTATGGCATAACCCTCCAAATTATGGATTCTATTGTGGAAATCTTTTGGGGAGGCCTATGTCCAGCAGTGGACGTCATTCAGCTGACATGTCATGATAGTGATGATTAAAGTCCAAGCGTTACGGGGATTTATTTCTTGGCGTGGTCTTTATTACGGGATAACTTTATGTGCAAAGCTTAGTACGAGGAGAGGCTGTACCTTCTTGCGCATTTTCGATCACCCTCACAATGGGCTGTGTTCCGACAAATAGTAATTAATGTAATGATAATTGATTTACTTATTTAAACTTGGTTTGTCAATCTCGTTTTATTAGTGCAATATTAACATTTGCATGCCTTTAGGTAGAATGCAGAGTTCTATTATTTTAATGTAACATCCTTTTATCAGTACCTGTGTTCAGCAAATTAATGATTTGATTGATTGCAAAAACTGGGGGATAATAAATGTCACGTTAGAACCTACATACATAGAGTCACGCTTGTTTCCCAGAGGGGTAGGCAGGGATATCCGATTTCCATTTGTCACTATCTATGCACACCTCTTTTGCCTACTTGCTACTTGCCTTTCTGTTATTATATTCTACCTATCGACTAACAACGATACTCATAGTTGTTGCGTATTAGCAGTTTTAATAATTTGGCAGTTTTATGTATGCCCTGTTCTTTTATGCGGTCTATGTAAGAGAAAGATGTAAAGACATTAAAATTAGTTTAGTGCTGTAAAAGTTAGAATAGTTACTTATTTTATCAATACTAGTTATTCTCCAACTTAATGAAAAAGAGTTAAAACATGTCCAAATAAACTTCCTTCAACATTTAAAAAGTGCTCAAAATTAGAAATAAAGTAAAGGGAAGATAAAATGTTTTATTTAGAGTAAATTTCAGTAACTTGAAGACTCTTATCTCTGTCAGTCCGCCGAGACATCGTCACTTAAAGAATTTAAAAATTCATGATAAGTTTGCGTATTTTTGCCAAGTTTTCGAATAAAAAATGTTTGTTTTGAGTTGTCGACTCACAACAATTAGACCACTCTAAGTCAGTTATAATTAGGTAGTGATGATTTTATACTGAACTCTGCTTATTTAACACAAGCTATATATATATCTCGATTTTATTATATATATCGACGCGGGCAGAAAATCGACATTATCACGTTCGTCCATATCATGATCAGACATGAAGGTATTCTGGAAGGCAGTGATTTAGTTGTGCCGCGAAGCGAACGACCGTCCCATCGTTACCAACAGCAATCCATGGATTCACCGTGCGGAAACCGGGTCCATCGCGTGATAGAGGAGGGAACACTCAACAGAGTCTGAGACTTATGACTCCGATGTAGGTTTAAGGGGCCCCTTGTGATGCATCAACGTTCACCTTCTCTGTCTCTCAGTGTTCTCTTCTCTTCCTAGTCAAATTTGGTATGATCCTAATAATGCCACTTTAGATACTCGTTCTAATAGAGAACTTACGGAAGTTCTTGACAATCCTAAGTCTTTTAATAGGTTCTAAAGTATTATCTTAATATCAACCTTTTTGCAACCTTTCACTACTATCTAAAAATATCACACTCTCCGATATATATACATAGGTACATAACCCATAATCTGCAAATTGTAGCAATTTTGTATAGTTGGGCTGACTTTTATTTATTGCATCACCTTCATGTCAGTTGGCTGACGTCCATTACTGGACAAGGACTTTCCGCAAGAATGGGGAGATATGCCATGATTGCCAAGCTTGGTAGACGGGTTACCGATCACAGGGTGATGACGCAGCTGCCCGTTTCCTGGTTTCTATTTCCGACGACCAATATGACTTCTATGCCCCATACTCGAGCCACCCATTTAGCTCCCGACATGGTTTAACGACTGTTGTCAGATGACTACAGCCAGATTTATAAAATTTATTTTTTTACGCGTATTCTTGTTGTAAGATGCAGGGCAGGGCAGCGTTTGCCGGGACAGCTGGTTCGGTATAAAGAATAGTAAATAAGTATTTATCCACAATTTACTTACTATTTCCAATCAAGTAACTAATTGCATGAATACACAATTATAATATTGAACATTATGCTCATCAGATTAGTGTATCCAACTGATTAACTAATTCAGCTTTGAGCGAGGGAAATTCTGTTTGTCATTCAAATTACGCACGTGCGTGTACTTATTAATTATGTCCATGATGAGCTGACTAGCTTCTGCCTGTGACGTCCACTACGAAGTGAGAAGTACTATTGGCAGACTTTATCTTACGATTAAAGTTAGCTTAGGAGCGTTGGCTGAGGAAATCTCCATAGTTTTTTTTCATTATTATTTAATACAGTACCAAGTATAGTACTTCATATGTATTACAATCTAGTCTAGAGACTAATAAGTAATTTTATATTAACCTAAACTTCTACATAAACATAATCAATCCTAAGAATCAGTCCACCGACTTTCATTAGTCATATTTGTTAAGGGGAAGACACTTGGGTCATGTTTTCTTTATATCCATTGCAAGTAATAAATGTCCTGGGACATTATTCACACACATCTGATCCCTAACTAAGCAGAGCTTGTACCATGGAAACCAGATAACTGATATTCTGTTTTTCTTTTGGAAATACATACTTATATACATAATTAAACACAGACTAATGACAAACAGACATGTTTCACAAATATGTTATAGGCAAGCATCTACAAACCACGCGAACCAGTCCATCAACTAATAACTCCAAGATCAGTTTCCCGATCTAAACAATTTGTAAAACTCAAACGGAGAAACCTTTCTTATTGATATTATTGAAATAAATAAAAATAATGACTTATAGAGAGCGTCAAATGGAATAACTTCGATTTATCCAAGACGAAACCGATTTCAATCAATCAGCAAAATATCTTTCGCGCAAATATCTTTCGTTCAGAAACTTATACGAAACAAACAAAATAGAGAAAACCTCCAGAGTACGTCGACGCTCGAGTTATATACAAAATTTTCTACTCCTTTACTTTGTCGTGGTTACCTTAGGCTGAGATCTAAAGAGCGTACTAAGACTTTGCTCAGACTTTACTTAGACAGAAGTTAATGCATGTAACGAAATTACAATTGGTGTTTTGACTTTGTCTTTCTTAGCTTATGCTAAGCATAATCTTAACTTCAAAAAGTCTATAAATACCAATTCAAAGTATAAGCTTAGCATACATTTAGCAAAGTTTTACGTAAGTAAAGTTTGAGCAAAATCTAAGTACGCTCTATAGATCTCAGCCTTAGTGTACAGTTAATTAATTTTTTATTTCTCATAAAAAAATACATTCACTTATATAGAAAATATAATATTTACATAACGCACCTTTAAAACAAAAGTGGCATTATACGAAATCATTTTTTTAAACTCTTTTTTCGAAATAACTACATAATTTATTATTCAACTGTAGTTTGTAACTAAAAGTAGGATAGTTCAACTGTTATATAATACTAATTGCAGTACTATATTTCATTACCCGGCCTAGATATTAAAAACATAATGCTGCTTCAAAAACTTGAAACGGTCAATCTGAAAAATACTATTTTTGTATACTGCCCTTTAAGGCGCGATAATATAAAACACCAAGCGTGTCTTAGTCTGCGGGTACGAAACTTGCGATGGCCGCCGGCCGGAGCGACGGCGGGGCGGCGCGACAGCGATGTAATCAAATGTATTAAAACATTACGCGCTGTGTACGAAACGGGCGATGGCGGAGCGGCGCGATCGAGCGATGCACGGGCGGCGGCAGAGCGGTGGCGGCGCGGAGCGACGAGAACAAACTAGTTTGATTTCGCCGCTCGCGCGGGTACTTGCATAGTGTTGCATTTTTATCACAGTAATAATATAGAAATTATGGAAGTTGACAATGAAGAGTTAATATCTTTAATTTTATCAAAACCGGCTATATGGGACAGTAAAAACGTACACCATAAAAACAAAAGAGTTATAATAAAGTGTTGGGAAGAAATAAAACACCATTTCGGGATTGTTGAAGGTAGGTACGTGTAATTTTCATGTTACAAATTGTTATTTACAAAATACTCTTTAAATTTTTCCCTTACATTTATTGCTAGATTTCCCGCGTGGTTGTTTCTGCGATGTCGGCGAGTTTCATTCACATTTGTGGTTATGTTATTTGAGGTTATGTTTGAGTAATAATAATCGTTGGAGCCATCTTGATCAATTATAATATTATGCAATAAGCACGTTGTTTTAATTATTAGGCGAGCATGTTTGCAATCAGTTTCTATGGCTTTATTTAAAATTCTCCACTTGGCACATAGTATACCGAATGCACATTCAACGCATTTTCTCGCTCTTGATAATCTTTTATTAAATATTTCATTCTGAGGGTTCAGTACGCTTTGTGGATATGGCCGCATCAAATATTGTTTTAGAGGATACGCTTCATCGCCTATTATTACCATAGGTAAAATTATTTCTGTTCCTGGCAATGTCCTTGGGAGAGGCATATTCATTTTATTATTTTCTAATGCTTTGTTAAGATTTGAATAATGAAATGTGCCACCATCACTCTGTCTTCCTCGCCCTCCAACTTCTACGACCAAAAATCTTTTGTCAGCATCAACCAACGCCTGAAGATGCATTGAAAAAAACTGCTTGTAGTTATAGTAGGATGAACCTGCATGTGGGGGATTTTTTATTCTACAATGTTTGCCATCAATGGCTCCTACACAATTAGGAAATTGCCATTTATCAAAATATTTGTCAGCAACGTTATTTAAATTATCTGTAGTAGGTACTGGCAGGTGTGTTTGTTGAAAATTTTTCCAAATCGCACTGCAAGTTGCATACACTATTTTTTGAACAGATTTATTTCCAAGACGAAAGGAAAACGCTAAACCTCGAAAAGATACTCCCGTTGATAGAAATCTGTAAATAAAATAATTTATATTAAGTTTATATACTACTAGTTGTTTCTTATTCTACGTACAAATCTTTCCTCTTTATAATAATAACTAGCTGTTACTGTTCGCAGCTTCGCACGCGTCTCAGTAGGAAAATAAAATATATATTATTTTCGAAAAAGTAAAGTAAACAAACTCTTCAGCTTTATAATATTAGTATAGGTAATATGGGGTTCATTAATTGGTAATAAATATGTTTTATTTTTTACAGTAGCGATTTTGAAGAAGCGATGGAAGAATTTAAAGGATCAGTATAGAAAAGAATTAAAAAAGCTTTCTACACCCAGATCAGGAGATCCAGGAGATAATATACAGTCTACGTGGCAGTTTTTCCAACAAATGAATTTTTTGCGATTTGAAATTCTACCTGATAATTCAGACACAAATTTAACAACGGTTGATAGTCAATTACTGAATACTTCAATGTCTTCACCGTCCATAGAAACAAATTCATTGGAGTCCGTAATAAGAGAATCAGATATTAACCTATGTTCGCCTACAGATTCGGTGAATGCCCAGGAACTGCCGTCGGTAGGCGACGATGAAGAACGTACTACAAATATTCCATTGTCAATGAATACCGCTAGTTCTAGTTCTAGATCCCTAAAAAGAAAGACTGCAAATGATATTCGAATGGAAATGTTGGAATTAGAGAAAAAACGGTTATTGTTGTTAGAGAAAGATTTGCAACAAAATTCAAACACAAGTCAATCTGGCGAAAGTAAATCAGAAGATTATTATTACTTGATGAGTTTGTTACCACAAATGGAGTCATTTACTCCGTTACAAAAATTTAATGTTAGGAATAGAATTAATCAAGTAATGATGGAAGAAATACATAATTCAATGTTTGGGGATCCATATAGAAGGAATTCTAGTTCTAGCTGGTCTCATGGGTATAGAACTCAAACACCCGAATAGTGAATTTTTGTACCTACCTTGATTATTAAATTAATAAACAAAAATACAATTAACAATCTATCTACTTTTATTTACCTACTTACCTTAGTGTTAAAAATAGTTTTTGTTCAGGTGAGATTATACGATTTCCGAAAATGTTAGATTCCAGATTACTTCTAATTTTCTGTAAAACATAATCGAATGTCTCTATACTCATTCTTGTGTAATTGTAGAACTTTCTTGAATGACAACGTAGCTCGTAATAAAGTGTAGAAAATTCTCCCAAACTGCGTCGTCGTTGATTTATTGGATGAACGCCATCTCTAGGTAATAAAAATTCTCTCATTAGGAGACTGGACTCCAATAGTTCTCTTCGACGTGAATTCATGTTTATCACAACGCTACGTGAGCGCGACTGCGGGGAAGTTTGTTTCGTACACACGCAAGACACCGCTGTCTCATCGCCCCGCGCCGCACCGCCCCGCCCCATGTTTTCTATGTATATAAGTATTTATCTATCTATATAAGTATGTATATCGTCGCCTGGTACCCATAATACAAGCTTTGCTTAGTTTGGGGGTAGGATGATCTGTGTGACATTGTCCCTTGTCCCTAGAATTTACAATTATTTCTTTATACATATAGATATTTAGGTACACGGATTGTATGAAAACATATTTTACTATTTTTGTAATACTTAAAACATAATCGGCTGTGAGAGAAAGACAGAATGTAAAACGAATTATCTCTCTTTCTATCTTTACTAACTGATATTCTCCTTACTCCTTCTCAACTTCCGTTCGCCTCGCCTTATCACAATTTTCGTAACGCTCTCGCTACGAACTCACCAGTTTACTCCCCAAGTAAAACGAAAGAAATTTTACTTCAAAAACTTTCCAAGCAATACGCACAAGCCGCACTTCCACTCACAGCAAAGCACTATAATAAATAATATTACAACAAATATCTTAGGAGCAAACCCCTATATATCAGATTGCCGATGCACAATATAAAGGGCCACATTAAGCCCGACATTATTTGGCAGATTCAGAAAAATACACTGAACAATATTAGGTTTTCCTCGACGAGTAAAATGATTAGTTGACCCACATAACAGATTGAGGAAAGAATTCACGCTTGATGCCTTCTTGTTGATAATTATTATGTAAACTGGTGTTGAGCAGGAAAAAGCGGATGTCTATAATGATGTTTGTGAAAACAATAATGAAGAAAAACAATTTGATAGGTCAAACACTGGAAGTTATAAGGCGTAATTAACGGGTAGAGTAATTCAAGTCAAGCCAGCACATCACGCTACCCCAATCTGTCAAATTTCCCCAATTGAACCTTACCTACACTTTAGTGATAAAGTTGAAAATCTATAAAAGAAATTTGATAAATTGGGGTAGCTGGATGTGTTGGCGTCTGTACCACTGGGAATTTAGGTACCAAGGACCTTGATTACAAACATGATATAGAGAGGGAGCGCAGGGCATTGGCGTTCAGAACTAATATGTTGGCCCGCAGGTTTGCACGTTGTAGTTCACAAGTCTACGAGCGGGCAGAAAGGTTCTCGAATGGCGACCATGCACCGGAAGACGTAACGTGGGCAGGCCCCCTACAAGGTAGACTGACGATCTTGGAACGGTCGCAGGAAGCCGCTGAATGCGAGAAGCGCAAGGCCGGCCATTGTGGAGATCCTTGGGAGAGGCCTTTGTCCAGCAGTGGACGTCTTTCGGCTGATATGAATGAAAAATGATGAGTTCACAAGTCAAGTCAGTCGTTCTATACGTGCAGCCAGTGGTTCAGTTCTACTTTGTGATTGTTTAATGCTCTGCGGGTCCAACATAACAATGGATTTAGAATGTTGATGGGGCTGCCTTTGGGGGAGTTTTTCTGCAGCAAGAATCGACAGATTTCATGCCATCATATGCAAGAGACTGACTTCAATGATAAGTCGGATACGAGACAGCTCTAACAGCATCCTGAAATTCATTGCAGATAAATTGGATTCCAACATCTCAACATCGTAAGTATCTCAAATAAGACTGCGAATTTGACTGCACGTGTGGTGCAGTGGCTAAGATAGCCGCTGCGCCTCACCACTTCGTGTCGCAGGTTAGTCCCGCGTACCACGTCAACCACTGCCCATATCATAAGTAAGTATGACTATTAAGGCTTATTTTCCATTCTATTATTTTATTAAACTGACGCAACTGGTTTGTTTAGAAGTATTTAGTTCAACAATAACAAACATAACCCTAAAATAATCACTCGGTATGCAAAAATAACGTACGCTATATTTCGAGCCTTCGGCTACGCAGTTCTATACTGGAAATGAATCATTTTTTTCTATTGTTTTATTTTATTTTCCATCAAACGAATACAGCCAACTATCTACTCGTACATAGGACATGCGCACTTTAGTTTCATATTGAGCTTTATAGATGGCGCGTTCGATTTTATTATACAGATTATTTTAATAAACTTTTATTGGAGTTACCTAAAGGAGAGCTCATGTTATCAGTAATATTGAGTTATGTATTAGTGAGGTAAATATTAAAATACGTAGCCGTATTTTAATGTTTACCGTTAAGCGTTCGTTATATACCACTTGTTATTTGAAAAATTTTATAAGATACGAGAGCAATTTAGTAAAAGGGAGCAATCTAGCTAGTTATGTAACACAAAGATAGCATTTAAAAAATAAAAAAAGGATAAAACCGGCCAAGTGCGAGTCAGACTTGCGCACGAAGGGCTCGGCACCATTATCTATAAAAACGAGAAAAAACGTTTCTGGTATGGGAACCCCCTTATATATTTATTTTTTTAGTATTTGTTGTTATAGCGGCAACAGAAATACATCATCTGTGAAAATTTCAACTGTCTAACTGTCACGGTTCATCAGATACAGCCTGGTGACAGACGGACGGACAGACCGACAGACAGACAGCGAAGTCTTAGTAATAGGGTCCCCTTTTCCCCCTTTGGGTACAGAACCCTAAAAAAGTATGACAATTTCTGTACACACACAAACGCGTCAAGTTTTCTAGCAGTCATTCTTGTCATAATTCGTTCAACGCTGCGTTCACCATGCTTCTGACAATACATGAGTAGTCCATCTCAGCCATAACAAGTACATAATTTTATTTATTTTTATTTTAGTTTATTAGGTTCACCAACAACAAGTTTATACAAGCTCATTTTAAACATAATTATATAAGTAACAATTACAGTATAACTTATTACTTATGGGTAAACTCCACATGTACAAAACAATAGCACAGTTAAAGATAACTAATATCTTAGAACTACTTAACTATTATTAACTTAGTCTACATAATTAAAAATTTGTAATAAAACAAATCATATTTACAAATTTCAAATAAAAATATGGTAAAAGAGAAAAAAAAATCTAATAAATAACAGTAATTTTAAACAGAATTAAATGTTAAATAATAAATGTTAAATGTCTATATATACCTACTGAACAAAAATAATAAGCCAATAAAAATAAACAATGCAAGTTATTGCAAAATAAAACTTTATATCAAATCATAATAAAAATTGAAATAATTTCTGAAATCAATCCAAGCAAACTGAAAAATCAATTTAAAAGTTAATGATGCACACGGTAAAGGCCATGCATGAAAACCGACGCAAATATTTTGCTCGTTATTGATATAAAAGAAAATAATTTATATGGTCAGCAACTGACGTAACTGAACACTTATTTTGCAGCCACTAGGAAATCAAATGGTACGTACGGTCAGCAAAAGATAGATCTACATAGGAACTTTACTGTGTTGTCCACTATTCATAAAAAAATATATAATACGTATGGCCAGTAACTATAGCAGCAAAATATTATTTTATCCGCCATCCTCCCAAAAGCAAATGACATGTACGGTCAGCAATAGATACAGCTCAACATCCCCTTGAATATTTTGCACACTATTCATTCACCGTAGCCTAGTTGGTAGTGCTCCTGCCTACGAAGCTGGTGGTCCTGGATTCGAATCCCGGTAAGTGCAAATATTTGTGTGATGAGCACGAATATTTGTTTCTGAGTCATGGATGTTTTCTATGTATTTAAGTATTTTATCTATGTATATAAGTATGTATATCGTCACCTGGTACCCATAGTACAAGCTTCGCTTAATTTGGGGCTAGAATGATCTGTGTGACACTGTCCCTAAATATTATTATAATTAAAAAAAAAAATGTGTAAAGCCAGCAACAAACGCTACTAAACACTATTTTATTCGCCATCCTTACAAAAGCAATGTTTTTTTTATGAATAGCGGGAAAAATAATATATTTGCTGATCACATCGAATGGCCTGTAGGTCGAGTAGTCCCTGAATCGCAAGATCGCAAGTGTGGGCGCAAACACAGGAGCACTTTCTATGAGAAAGAAAGGCACGTGAAGAAGGGTTATGGCACTCTCTAACGTGCCTTTCTTTCTCCTAGCGACGGGATAACCCGGGATTTGGAACCAGGACCTCATTAAATGCGGTTGAACATACTAGCGTAGACCAAAGAGGCAGTAACTGAGTTCGGTTTTATGTAAATAATGATAATAAACTCTATTCTGTTATAAGTCACCGCATAAGGTTTTCTTAATGCTAGAAAACACCTGTCGTAAAGACACTAATTGACTGCCGATCCAACATAAAATTAATTGACTTACATACATAGACTCGCGCCTGTTTCCCAGAGGGGTAGGCAGAGATAACGGATCTCCATTTGTCACGATCTTTGCACACATCTTTTGCCTCGTGTACTGTCATCATATTAATTTACTTACTCGTTGTAATTTACCTTTACCTACGTTAGCTCCTCACGTTAGTTTTAAGTATATTATTATAGACTACTATTTAGAGATTCCATGTCTCAAATATGATAATGTGACCTTCGCAACTCAATAATGGTGACATTTTCGCCCAGTCCATAACTTAAAACTCGCTAGACTTGTCTACGTTTACTTGTTCTACTGATAGGGTAGTTATTTGCGCCTATTTTTTACACGTGCTATTTATTATTTAGTATCTGTGAAGCTATTTTTGCTGCTGATTGTACCTACAACATATAAATGTTTAACCAACCATCAATTGGAATTCTGAATCATCATTTATGATGAATACTGAAATGGAATCCATCTTTAATACGGAGTAAGCCTTTCAAATTCAAGAATCACATTAATCTGATTACGAGGTTTAAGATTTGGATCTTGGGTTCAATGAATTATTCAAGATTCAAGATGCGATTACACCTTTAGCAGAAATTCATCAGGTCGGTAAATTAATTAACGTTTTTAACGCTCGGCTTTATTGCTAAGGAATGTACAAGACATTAATTCATAATTGGTTGTATTTCTATGTGAAGAAAATAAAGAAAAATATTTTTACGAAAAATCCTATTTTGTGTTCAATGTTATAGTATTTGTGTTGCTAACTATGTAGTTAGCAACACAAATCCTACAACGTGAGAAATATTTTTCTATATTTTCTTCACATAGAAATACAACCAATATTTTTTTACGAAAAATCCTATATTGCGCTCAATGTTATAGGATTTGTGTTGCTAACTACTTAATTAGCGACACAAATCCATTCATCAAATAACATTGAGCACAATATAGGATTTTTCGTGAAAAATATTTTTCTATATTTTCTTTGAACATATGGGAAAATGTTTTACCATATGTTCAAATTCTTATAAAATATTTTTCACGAAAAATCCTATATTGTGCTTAATGTTATTTGATGAATGGATTTGTATCGCTAACTATGTAGTTCTAACAACACAAATCCTATAACATTTATTTTTTTTGTGTGGTAACGGCGGCGAATATCAGAATATCTTCACCCCATGTGATGCCGGGGGGGCGTAAAAGTCGACCCGGGCAAATATCTACCAGAAGACGGGCACTTTGAGATCCTGCTGCAATCGCCAACCCGTCTGCCAAGCGTGGCGACTCTGGCATATCCCCAAAATATTTTTTGGGTGAGGCTTTTGTCCAGTAATGGGCTTCTTACAGCTGTTATTATGTTCAAATTACTGACGAATAGAAAGATTTGTTTACTTCTATTTAATTTCATTGTAGGTAAGTATTATTGGAAGACTCTATTTTATTTATATCTTTCTTAATAAATAAGGGAGGCGCTCATAGCCAGTAGCTCTCACCGGTGATTGGCGAGGTTAAGCAACTAGGCTCGCGGTTATTCCATAGATGGGTGACCGCCAAAGTGGTTTAATTTGTGAGCGTCTCCGTGCTTAGGAGGGCACGTTAAGCTGTCGGTCCCGGTTGTAGCCATCAAGCAACAGTCGTTAAGCCATGTCAGAGGCCTACTGGGCGGCTTGAACAACTCTGTCACCAGGGTAACCACTGCCCATACAATAAGAAAGAATAAATAAGAACGCCCGCACCAGGGAAATTAATTCCTGTGTCGTGGGCTAGACACACATATATTTGATGGGCACAAAGTATACACAGAATCAGAACAACTACTTATGGGTCACACAATTCGTTTTTCTGTGCAGTAATATAACCTGGGAATCGAAGTAGCGAAGCGTCTGCCTTAACACCTGCGCCACATGTACACAATTTTTTCACAAAAAAAATTTACTATTCCGTTTTAACTTAGAAACTTAGAGGTGTATTATCATAAAGGAAAAAGAAATACGGTTTGTATTTCTTTACTTTTTATACATACGTACTAACCTACCTATACCATAAATAGTTTGGTAAGTATACTTAACACGATGGCACCTGACGGCAAAGAACATCACCACCATGAGATGGGGATTTTTTTATTATAAGGTTGATGTTTAGGTCCTTTGAGGTCGCTCACAGTCGGTCCACTACGAAGATTCTTTCCCTCAATGGTGTGATCTTACTGCGGGTGTTCCTCAGGGTGGCGTACTCTCTCCTCTTTTATTCTCCGTTTTTATAAACGCCATTACTAAAATCTTTACTTCTAACTATCATCTCTATGCAGACTACTTGCAGCATTATCGGCACTTCAAGGCCAATTCTTACCATTTCAGACTAAAGTTACTCTCGCTCATTCACTTCTACTCCCTCTTCTTGACTATGCTGATGTCTGTTTTCTTGATGCAACAGAATAACTTCTAGATAAGCTCGAACGCCTGCAGAATTTATGCATCCGCTTTATTTTCGGCCTAAGGAAGTACGATCACGTGTCGGAGTTCCGGGCTCAATTGAAGTGGTTGCCTATTTGGCGGCGTCGGGACTGTCATATCCTTTCTCTACTTTATTCCATTCTTCATAACTCTGTTGCTCCCATCTATCTCCGTGAACGCTTTGAGTATCTGCTGCCTAGAGGCAAACCTTGTCGCACAGCTATTTCTCTTCTTCTAAGGACTCCTTCTCATACTTCCAGCCGCTTTGTTTTAATAAAATTAATTAAGCTCGCCTGTGTACATGACTTTTCATTGTAAAGTTTTATTTAAATGTAGGTTTCTGTGTGCAATAAAGAATAAAGAATGTTTAGCCACCTTTTCAAAATATGGGTGGGGGATGAATTGGCCATATGTTAAAAAAGTTATGAACGAGTATGCCACAAATGTCCAAGGCTACGGTGATCGCTAACCACCTGGTGCGCCATATGTTTTTATAATTAAGTCAATTAAAACATAGCACTTTTAACAGATGTACTATCACAGAACAAGAAGTTTTATACCATCTGTCATACACCGACAACAAATGTCGTTTCCTTACATCTTATCAAAATAGGTTGTCGCACTACAAAGTCGCATCTTTAAACTCACGAAGAAAAGCTTGTGATGTAATAATGACGTATAAAGTAATTCATGGGCTCATTGAGAGTCCATGTACACTCGAACATTTAAATTTCTCAATTCCTCGCGTAGGTAGTCGTTTGTGCAATTATAAAACCTTTAGCTTACCACGCTGTAGGACTAATATTGGCACTCATTCACCTATATACCGAATGTCAAAAGGTTGCAATGCAATCCAAAATGACATTGATATTTTCAATTGTTCTTTCGCCTCACTTAAGCAACTGAAGATATTACTGTAGTATTTTTGCTAATCTAACTGTAGGTAATAGTTTTGTTTAAACTTAGAATAAGTTCCCCTTAAGATAAGTTAAGGTTTTGTCTAATTAAGCAAGCTGTGTCTACATCAGAGTAGGGTATAGACTTTATTTTTTATAAATCGATGTTGTCTTATTCAATGTAGTCTTTATCCAGTATGTAGACCAATAAACGGAAAAAAAAAGAAAATAATGACTTGGTAGGGTCAAAAACAAAGGACAAAACTCTAAAGGTCGTCCCCAGTGACACTGTACACACGGCTACATATCAAGCTTTACATTTCCAATATAAGCTGACCTCTTATTGTATGGAAATCCTATACAACACGAGATCGGCTTATACTGGAAATGTATAGCTTGGTATGTAGCTGTGTGTACATGATAAAGAACAGACTCACCTCCAAAACATTCACAGACTAGCTCCAAGGTGTCCCCTTCATTGTAGGGCTCCAGTAGACGCGTTTGGCTCCTTGTTTTGGCATCCATGATGGTTGGTCTATTTGGCGGAGCTGAGGACAATAAAAAATATTTTTTTACTTCTAAATGCCGATAGACGCAGCGTGGGCAGGCCCCCTACAAGATGGACCGAGGATCTTGTGCAGGTCGCTGGAAACCGCTGGATGCGAATAGCGCAAGACCGGTAATTGTGGAGATCTTTATCGGTATAGGTATAAGGTATAGGTACGCAGCGCGCCGCCGTGCTGCATTATCTTCGCGTCGAGTGACTGTAGTTTAACGGAGTCTACCCTCAATACTTGCAATTGTAAAATATTTTAAGATTTTTAGGTATTAAGTATGTAATATGTTTTTTTATCTCTATAATAACATTTAGCATGTAAGTTTTTATTCATATGTTAAGCTGCGCTTGGCAGGCATTTATTTAGTTACATTATTGTAAATTTTTTTTTCTCTTAAGTGAATGTAACACGTGCTTTTGTGAAAATAAATTTAATAATTTACATTGAAAAGTAGGTTAGGTTAAGTATGAACTGCAACTGTCTGCAAGCATACAATTCACGAGCCGAGCGAGCGAGCGAGTTTGACGTGGCAGCGGCCGGCGAGTGCCAGAAACAATATTTACATATTTAACTTTAATTGTTGCAAAGATTATTAAGAAACTAATATTTTGAAATCCATATTTTGGCTTACGATTCCGATTTATTTGTGTACAAAAGAATAACTTGATATTAGCTATCCCAATAACTAAATCAAAACTATTACAAATTAAATATTATTTCTGAATTTGCCGTATACCTAAATATCTATATCTACCTAGAAATAATTGTTTTATACTTAAAAATATTACGTACTACAAACATGTACTGCCTATTTAAAAGTGCTTTATTAAAGTCTACGCGAATGGAACTCTTTTTTTTTATTTGTTAAATTTGAAGACTTTTTGTTTATCAGATAAATACTAACCCTAAAACTATGAATATTAACAATTGAACTATGATACTGAATATATCTGAATGCATTAGCAACTAAACGCATGTCAAAAGACTAAAGATATAAATTTTAAAAGTGCTTTATTAAAGTCTACGCGAATGAAACTCTTTTTTTATTTGTTTAAAATGGAAGTCTTTTTGTTTATCAGATAAATACTTACCCTAAAACTATGAATATTAACAATTGAACTATGATACTGAATATATCTGAATGCATTAGCAACTAAACGCATGTCACAAGGCTAAGGCCATAAATTTTCATGTCCAACTAAATTAATACATTACTGAAACAATTCAAAGCTGTTAGCAATTTTAACGATCGAATGAACCCAAAGCAATATTGGTATTCGCATGACGCTCCGGAACATTGTGACACACAAGCCGAACAGATGTAGCGTTTAACTGGGACTCTATATTCCATAGCACAACATTCGAGTTTCAAGAGCTATACTTGTTTGCTATTTCCCCAAACAAACACATTCATTATTTTCCACTCTTTATTTTAAGAGAAGACTTTTTTTACGCAATCGCACTAATATTATAAAGGTGAAAGTTTGTGAGTGTGTGACTGTGTGACTGTGTGTGTATATTTGTTACTTCTTTACGTCTAAACGGCTGAAGCGATTTCAATAAAATTTGGTATGGAGTTAGCTGACACATTAGATTAACAACCTTTTACCTACTATCGCTCACTTGTTAAAAATAAAATCGATACTTCCTATAGTGACTACCGTATATCATATCGAATCACAATTCATCAAGGAACCAATGTCGTTCTGGAGTTTTATTGGAAGTAAACGTTCGAAAAGGAGCAAAACCCGACTAATGAATAATGGAACTCCATTAATAGATAGTGAGTATGCTCAGGAGTTTGCTAAATACTTCCTCTCAGTGTACGGGAAGGAGACGCCGTTGTTGGATGCGGCTGCTGCAGCCCAAGCAACGCCGGAGCGAGGCACGCGTATTCATGTGGGTCAACTGTCGGCTAATGATGTGCTAGCTGCTCTAATGCGACTTAAGCCCAAGCGGTCAGTCGGCCCAGACAGCGTACCTCCGTATATTGCTAAAGATTGTAGGATGGTTCTAGCGAAACCTCTTTGCCACTTTTTCAATCTTTGTTTAAAGGAATATAAGTATCCGTCAGGCTGGAAGTTGACTAGAGTGACTCCTGTGCCGAAAGGTACGGCAAGTTCGAAAATCAATGAGTACAGACCAGTAGCGGTATTGTCCACATTTGCGAAGGTCTTTGAATCGGCGTTATGCGCGTGTATTACGCCGCAGATGACCGCATACCTTAGTGACGCGC
Source organism: Pseudoips prasinana (assembly GCA_951640165.1). Taxonomy (NCBI): domain Eukaryota; kingdom Metazoa; phylum Arthropoda; class Insecta; order Lepidoptera; family Nolidae; genus Pseudoips; species Pseudoips prasinana. Next base: position 32,599,175 of record OX621252.1, read on the forward strand.
AGCATGGGTTCCGAGCGGGCCGCAGCACTAATACCAATTTAATGTGTTTTATGAACCATGCGGCACTTGCGCTCGACTCGGGGGCTGGTGCTCAGCTGGACGTCGCATATTTTGATTTTAAAAAGGCATTCGATAGTGTGGATAGTGACTTTCTTTTGTCTAAATTCGCAGTGGCTGGTTTTACTCCTGGCCTCTTGCAATTCTTTGCAAGTTACTTAAGTAATCGTAGGCAATACGTGGAGTACGCTGGAATTTGTCATAATGATAAACGACCTGCCGGAAGTCACGCGTAATGCAAGTTATTTGCTCTTTGCCGATGATCTCAAATTATTCCTCCAGGTTAATGACGAGACAGACTGCCTAAAGTTGCAGTCGGACATTGATCATGTGGTGGAATGGAGCCGGAATAATAAACTCCAGTTCAATGTTTCAAAGAGTAACGTCATGTCTTTTACCCGAGCTGTCGTGCCGCTACTCTATAACTACAACATTGAAGGTATAACAATTCCGGGGGTTGAAGCCGTGCGTGACTTAGGGGTACAGTTTTCGAAAGACCTGACGTTCCGTAGACATATTGAACACGTTAGTAAGAAAGAATTTAGGACTCTAGGATTTATAATGCGGGAAACACGGGACTATAAAAATACGGAAGCCGTCAAATCTTTATATAACGCATTGGTTAGGAGTAGGTTGGAAAGCAATGCTATTATCTGGAACCCCCACGAAACTAAATATAGTCTCATGGTGGAAAACATGCAGAATAAATTTGTTGGATACCTTTATTTTAAGCAATACGGAGTTTACCCTTATTTTCCACTTATGTATCCAACCCTCTTTGTAATAGGGATGGTTGGATATTATAAGCTGGAGGTACGGCGTGACTTAGCGTTAGCAAGGTATTTATTCGAAGTCTTTCGAGGAAGGTTAAATAATCCTAGTATACTAGACTCAATGAGGCTGCTCGGTCCATTGGTTCTAGGAGAAATTCAAGGATATATTAGTTGGTTCCACCGTTTTGGTTGATGTACCAAAAGTAGACAGAGGTCCACTAGGTGCAAATAGTATTACAGGGATTGTATTAGATACGAAAAACTTTTTATTTCAAATCGGTTCTTCAGTTGGCATCATAAGAGATTGACTTCCTAGAAACGCTCTTCAATTATCTACAGTTACATTAACCGATTCAGTTCCATCTACTAAGCTGAGTTTGCGTGAAATTGCAGGAAAATTATCTTTATTTGGAGGTCAAGGATTCAAACAGTGTTCTTTCCAAGAGTCCAAAGTACGATGCAAAACGAATAAATGTGCCTGTAAGAAAAATAATGTTCTGTGTAATTCACATTGCCACAAATCTGCTACGTCAAATAATTATGTTCTAGTGGTGATTTTACGGATCAATATAGCATTGTACTACACCTGATTATTATAATTATGTAGGTAATCTTACAAAATAAACCTTTAAAATACCACAGAAAAGTTATTTTTATCATTTCACTGAACCAATTTTGGGATTTCTTCAAATAACTAGATTTATTTAGTGGGATTTGTCAAATCACCAGATTTGTTTAGGGAAATGATAAAATCGTGTTGTTATTTTAACATCCTCCGTGATTTGATCAAATCCCTTAGGGATTTGGCCAAATCCCTGTTTTGATCATATCCCTGCGACACATACACCAGGTTGCGGCAGGCGCCGAGGGAACGGCTTTTTGACGTTTCGGTGGCGCGTACTAACATTGGTATATTCGCACTGGTGGCAAGAGGCATACGAGTAATAAACAGCGCCTCACAAAGAGTGGACATTTTTAATTGTTCATAATTAGTAATATTATAATAATACAAAACCTGTCATGATAATGTTAAGTAGATTAAATCAATAAATAAATAAAAAACAAATAGGTTATAATTTATAAAGATTAACGCGGGTAAAACCACGGGGCACAGCTAATAAATTCAATTTTGTTCATTTAAAGTTCAAAATGCTCTTGATTAAAGTCAGAAGATGTTTGTAATAATATAGTTAACTATAGTTACTAACTATTCTTGGTAGTAAACCATACATTGTCTGTGCAGTTAACAATAATATCGTAATATCTCCTTCCCAGCACAACCCATGAAGTGCATAAAAGTCGTCCCAAGGGATTATATATCAGAGAACGGGCAGCAGCGATTTTCCGAGCACTATGACCATCTTACTGCGATCGCTAACCCGTCTGCCAAGCATGGCGGTTATAGCAAATTCCCTCAAATGATGGACACAATTAAGACCTAATTGTTTATACGTATACATTCAGATTTACGGTTATAATTTATTTATAATATATTTAACTTTAAGTTTATGTTAGTAATGATTAAGTCAGTTACTTGCTCACAGCTTATTCAAAGAAGCAGAACGAACCCGTGGGCAGGCTTCCACAACATGGACTAATAATCTTGTGAGGGTTACTGTGGCAGTTACTTTGGCTGGAAGCCAAGACCGGCAATTGATAAAATCTTTGGGGGAGGCCTTTCTCCAGCAGTGGTTGTCTTACAGTTGATATGATGATAATGAAATTAAACTTGCCAAGCTGAAGTGGCAGTGGGCGGAGCACTTAGAGTAGGGCACTTTCGGGGTAAAATAATGCCTTATTATTGTTATTAAGATATTATTTTAAACTAGTGTATTAGTTACCCCAAGATATTTATTTATTTGTATAAATAATTCTCAAAATCAAGCTTCTGATCCCAAATTAGACACAGCCTGTACTATAACAACCATAAACTAATCAAAATAATTATATATTTCTAAATAAATACATATTATACATACATAACAAACCAACAGAGCTCCTATCCATCCAAAGGTCTGGAAGAAATCGTTTAATGCGATAAGACCGCCCATTGTACATTATTGTGTTATTTATTTTGTCTTCTATGTAATTATCCTGTTTGAGTGTGTACAATAAAGAGTATTCTATTCTATATATTACACCCAGACACCGAGCAAATAATCGTGCTCATCACACAAAGATTTTTCCTGGGGCTCGAACCCACGATCCCTGTCGTAGCAGACAGGGTCACTAATCACTACACTAATAGTCCAGTCATGGATACTGGTACACAGATAATTGATACCAAACACTCCGTCTACATTTCTATGTGACGGTGCAAGCATGCACTGCACACTCAAAGAGAGAAATTTTGTCGATAATTTCAATTGCGCTCCCAATTTTCTTTAAGGTTTCTTTCTTTGAACAAATGGAGGTATTTCCCACCCGTATGCGATTGTTATATCCACTATTATTATAGAGGAGAGACGGCGTCGATAAGGACTAGGTACGTTATTTCGCTGAAAATCCAAACTTGACGATGAAAATTTTAGATAAATCAGTAATTGTGGGAATAATATAATCTTTGGGACTGGCATGCGCTATGCGTAAAAATTAGGTTTACTTTAAATATATAAAGAAAACAAGAATCTTTGTGACCCACAAATTTTTTGTTAATCAGAAAGTGCACATTATAGTAACAATTAAAATTGCGGTTAAATTCTTCGAGATTATTTTGAATACACATTTTTAAAGCTGATTCTGTGTTCTTCTTCTTCTGTGTTTTGAGGTCAATGATATTCTTCAAAATGACATAAAAAAAAAGTCATATTTGGTATTTTATTAGCAAGATGAACTTAATAGTGTTGGTTAAAAACTGTCTTCTTCTTCTTAAAGTCCGATGATTGAAGGTTGGTCCTCAGCGTTCTTCATCTGTTTCTGTCATTCGTAAGGCGGAATAGTTGTTACGATTCCTAGTGTGCCGGGCTTGTGATTCCGATGACTTCTTGAAGTGAAAAAAAACTTCTTTCTATTCAAAAAGCGTGATCTTCGAGTCATCGTCACCGCACGCTTACAGCTATGATAAGCTAGATGATGTATACTGTGCATATACTAGCGAGACATATTAAAGCGCACAAGTGTGTGCGCAAACTCAGGAGCACTTTCGATTTCATCACTTTCATGATCTGTTGGGACGACTAGCGACACGACCGGAAAGAGCTCAGGTACAGCATCGTTAACTTTACCTGCTCTCCGGGGCACCCGGATAAATACCGCCAACTCTCAGTCATAAATTTTTCTAGGTAGAAAAATCGCATTTTATCCCGACCCGGTATTCGAACCCAGGATCTCGTTATCAGAGACTAAACACTCTACCGTTAGACCAACGAAGCACTCGAATGGGGAAATATATCACTAAGGTAGCCCGCACATTGCGGTTTCATCTAATGTGTAGTACGTTTTCATTGCTATTTCAGTACATATTCGCAGTTGTAAATTATCTGGCATGGGACATACATGTCTAATAGCACTTCAGTATACCAGATGTCTAACTAACATGGATAATTTGTGCAATTGGAAGTTTCAATGAATTGTTTACACTAAAGTGTTAGCTAGGTAAACAGCAATTCGACCTAGCATACGCTGGAGGAGTGGCCGGCAAGGGAGGGCGACAGGCGAGTCCTGGTCGCTGAGATCGGACGGGATCTGTCCCCACCAGGGATCGCGCGATGCTGGCGGGTGACTCCACCAAATGGGACGCCGTGGTCTCCTTTTGCGAGGCAGTCTTGCTCCAGAAGGAGGTCGCTGAGCGGGATCGGGAACGAGCCGATCCCGCTCCTAGACGGAGGAGGCGTCGGGACGACGGCGGCGGTAGCCGGTAATCCAACTCCCCTCGGGGCTGCGGCGGTAGTGTGAGAAGTGTCCTCTACTGCCGCCACGTACAAGCGGCTCCAGGAAGACAGCGATCTGTTTGTGGCACAGTCTCTGTGCCGGACTGGCAGGAGTCGGCAATAGGGGAGGGCTATTTGGTCTCTTCCAGGGTACGTGTCCCGACCATCTGGGACATGGCGCAAAAAGGCTCCCTTTTTGCACCATCGCCAGAGCAGAATACCCGCGTTCCCGGGGCTCCTCCCATCCGGCGCCAGAAGAAGTCCACGGCAGGTTAGGTTTAATCGGTGCGAGTCCGACATACGCACCGCAGACACTTTTTGAGATTGATTTGATTCCCCCTGTCTCATCAAAAAATAAAGGTAAACAGCAATAAACTGCTATAGGGTCATCATCTTCATATCAGCCACAAGATGTCCACTGCTGGACAAAGCCTTCCCCAAAGATCTCCACAATTGCCGGTATTGCGCTATCCGCACCCAGCGGTTTCCAGCAACCCTCACGAGATCATCGGTCTACCCTGCGTTTTCCGGTATATATTCGCCACTCAAGAATCGCCCGGGCGTCGGTTCTGGGGCTTGGTCACTGCCACTACATCATGGCAATTCTTCGGGCTATGTCTGTTGCTTTGGTCCGCCCGCGAATTGCGACATTTCTGATTCGATCTCGCAAGGAACTTTTTATTTAGACAGCTGATTCTACAGTCTCTGAGTCTGCCCACTACAGAGATTAATCCCCCCCCCCCCCCTAATACAGAGATTAATCTCGAAAGCGAGGGCGTGGTCTTAGAAAAATCATTGATATTCAAAAATTTAATATTGATAATATGCTAACTTATGATACAGCAACTTACTCCTATAGACGTAAACTTTTATTACAAAACAAATTCCAATGTTATGTACACATTCGTAAAATCAATTAAAATAATGGAACACAAACATAACTTACGCGCTGTAAGTTAATATAACTTCATAAATAATATTAAATCCACATTCCAAAGTAATTTTAGTGTTGATCTATTTCAAACACACATGCCATAGACCAAGTATCAATGGATGTATTAATGTTTAGTTGTATGAATTGCGGTTGTAATTATTATGACTTATAAATCTAAACATAACCCAATCGCGCTGACTCATAGATGCCTTCATCGTCTAAGTGATCGGCGGGATTAAGCAACTCGGCTTGCGGTCAGTCCATAGATGGATGACTAACAAAGTGGTTTAATCTCTGAGCGTCTCCACGCTTCGGGGAGCACGTTAAGCTGTCGGTCCCGGATGTAGCATTACACAACAGTCGTTATATGCCTACTGGATGGCTTGAACATTTTTGACATTAGTGTAACCACTGCCCATACCCAGTGCCCTGTGAAGCAATGAAACCTAAAATAATAAGTCATCTGACATCAGACCACTGTGGTCAGTTAGCAGTATTTGAAAATTATAAAAAGATAAAAACATCTCATGTAACCTGCCAACCAATCACTAGTTATCGGTTACATAGTTTCAAAGACAGTATCCTATCTAAGCTGAATCCCGCTTTCCTAGAAAATAACAATCCAGATAGTAATTATACATCCGTTTTTAGTGTCATTAAAACTGAGTTTCAGAGTACATTCAAAACTAAGGATTTCCAGTACGAAATTTAATGAATGGGCAACTCCTGGTATATATAAAAGTCGAGCGAAATTGTATGAGTTATACGGTATGAAAAAATACACATTTGACTCAGATTTTTTACAATATGTCAAAAATTATTCAAATAAATGTATAATAAATGATTCCGATGCTATATGTTTTAAAGTGGTGTCAAATCGAATATCAATTGCTCGACCACTATAAATCGAATGTCTTTATACTCGAACGTTCATAATATTGAAAGGATTATAAATTGAACATTCGCTTATAGAAAAGTAGGTTAGGTTAGAACTGCGACCATACAAATGCGCCAGAAACAAATCAATCAGTTATTGCTAAGGGATACATTTTGATTTGATTTATAGTGTTTAATAAATTGATATTTGATTATTTACCATTCGATTTGGCATAGGGCAAAGATAAACCACAGTAGAGAGTAACATGTAGGAAAACAATGTCAACAAATAATTGGTTCTTTTTGGAGCATGAATTTAAACGTAGCATAGCGTAGGAGGAAGTTTGTTACTAATATTTGTTACAAGATACTGTTGATTATAAGGTTTTGTGCTATGATAGCTCCTGGGCAATGTTTAAAATTATGGATTATAGAAAAATGTATTAATTGTTATTTATAAGTATCAAAACTTTTTTCATGTATTCTTCTGTGTATTGTACCCCTATTACTTAATTTATACTGATGTCCCTTGCGTCTAAAAATAAATATTCTTTCTTCTGTCTTAACGGTAGGATGACAGTGTAGCTTTATACTGCGTTCTTTAGAACTAACCAACATGTTAAAAGTGTTGGATTTGAATGAAGTAAGCCTTATGCTTATTTTCATTTTGTATTCTGACAAATGGAGGAACTTACTTTTCAAGTAACAATATTGATTATAGGTGCGTACTGGCAAAACTAAGCTCTATTTTTATAAGTGTACAGTTGCTTTTACGATTTTCTTTACACAGTTATAATTTTAGATCCAAGTTGCCAAACTAAATCAAACTTCTAGGAAATTATCGCACGCGTGTCGAGTGTTCTGGAAAATAATTTAACTTTTATCGTGGTTATATAAGAGGTATGTTTTTGTTAAAAGAGGCATTTTTTTGGCTTTTCAAAAAAATATGTATTCAGTGATTGATGGACTTAATTATAAGACAAAGTATCACTCAAATCAATCAATGATTAAATACGTCTCTTAATGTGGGAGCTAGAAAAGTTTTTGAGAAAATTGCTAATCGAGGAAGGAATTGGGGTCAGCAAGGCGCAGAATAATCTTTATAAGTTTCTAGAGATATAGGTTTCGATAAGCGCTAAACCCGATATCATTCTGTTTGCCGTATACTTGTTTATGAATGGTAACTATTATATTTTTTTTCCGGTAATCTCATATATCATCAGCCATATGAGGTCCATAGCTGGACAAAAGGCTCACCAAAAAATTTTCACAATTGAGATGTGTCTATCATTTGGCTTTGCAGACGAGTTGGCGATCGCAGTATTGTGTTCATAGAGACGCTGCTGACCTTTCTCTAGGATATATTCTCGAGAACGACTTCTACGCCCCCCACGGGATGAGATGGGTTGGCGATATTCTTTGCCTTCAGCCACACAGCAGATCTCATAAAGTCAAAGTCAAAAATCATTTATTCCGTAAAAAAATTACATTTATGTGGAATCGTCGTTTTTATACTCTACTGTGCAGTGCATGACGTGACAGCTACTGAGAAATACTGCCAGTAAACTCGGTAGGAATCCTTTTTTAAAATAAAATATACTTAGATTAGTTACAACCATGTGTGTTGACTCAGAACAACTGAATCCCAAGGACTTTTGTCACTTAAATAATCAGAAATTTTGTAATGTGCCCTGCTACACAATTTGGGTTTAATTAATCTTTTAAACTTATTCGTAGACAATTCTTTAATATCATTGTGAAGTTTGTCATAGAATCTTATACATTGCCCCATAAAAGAGTTACTTATTTTGTGGAGACGGGTAGTATGCAATATGAGATTATTCTTATATCTTGTATTTACATTATGTATTGCTCATTTTACAGAAGGAATCGATATTTTTATGCAAATATGTAAACTGTGATGGTACAGTTAGAATGTTAACCTCTTTAAACTTTTCTCTTAGAGATACTCGGGCCAAGATTGATTCCAATATTAATAAGCACTGCAAAAATGTAGCAATTCCTCATTCATTTTAAATTGACAAAGATTATATTTTCTGTTTAATAGCGTAAAGTTGACACGTGATACCATAAAATTCCAAATTTTTAATTCAATCGATAAGAGTTATAACTTATAACTAAATAATTCTTTAAATTGGGAATCGAACGAAATTTTCCCACGTGTAACAACTGATGATAATAAGGCTTCTATAACCCATTGAGTCTGTACCAACAACTTATCAAATTAACCCTTCACGGCCCTTCATAATGAAGTCTCCGATAGTTTATGGTACAAAACTGCGGTGTTTTGTTATAACCAGAGATAATACAGGACTATGGCGCCACATGGGAAAAGGATAACATTGTGGAAACTCCTTGTCAACTTACATGGACATGGGATCACGGATTGTCATTAGTTTGCATTATGATAGGATAAGGTGATTATTATTTAAACTGACGTGGGGAGATAAAATAATGAAAAATACTAATTGGTAACTCACGTATTTAAATTCCGCATTCGCCCTGAAGATGACTTCCTGAAGAAGTCGAAACAGTTGGCCGAATCCAACATAAAATTAATTACGTGAGTAACCCGATACTATTTTTCAATAGTTACAAGATTTAAAATAATATTAAAAAGGTACAATCGGCGGTCTTATCGCTTACAGCTATCTCATGACTATATTGCATGGAATATGGTCATCCTTATCGATTTCGATAACGGCGACCCTTCGAAATCACCTTCTTTGGTGTGCCCTTAGATGGCTAGCTAGACCGAACTTAGTTTTAAATACTCGGTCACAACAATACAGTTGGGCTGCCATGTTGTATGTATACGTGTAGGTGGGCTTAGGCTTCTCTTTGCGTACTTAGCGTTTCTCAGTTAATGATTTGTGGCGCTTTTCTTCGAAACAACTTATGCATTTGTGAATAGTAGAGCGCCAAGACGACCTGTGTTAAGCGAGCCTCTCCCAACCTGTAGGGTCAATAGCGCAAGCGTTCAGATGCCTCTTGAGTACATCCTTATAGCGGAGATGTTGACCACCTTGTTTCCGCTTACCTTCTGCCATCTCAGAGTAAAATACTGCTTTGGGTAAACGGTGATCTTTCATGCGGAGGACGTGAACACACCACCTGAGCATGGAATAAGAAGGGGTAGTGTGTGGTTATTCTAATATATGGTGGGGTTTCTAATATAGCGTTAGAGATTTCGAGTTTAGAGTTTTAATTAATTCATTATTTTTATTCTTGTTTTTTATTTATTAATTTTTAAAATGTATGTTATCTTACTCATATGTTACCTATGGTTATAATAAACATGTTTCATCTTGGTTGCTGGATATTATTTGTGGGAGTGGATTTTTAAAAGGGACTGTTATTTATTACGGAAACCTGGGAAGTGCGCATACGCGCGCGTTGGCGGGGAGATGGTGCCGACCTATTTTGCGTAGGATTGGTACTACGAAGAACCATTGGTAAACAAAGTGTATGCGACCAATCACATTGTGAATAAATTGGCTTCACATACATTTCATAAGAATATACGGCAGCGAAACATGTTATCATTATAACATGTTTCGTTGTAGTTGTTTTTAGGGTTCCGTAGCTAAATGGCAAAAAACGGAATACTTATGGATTTGTCATGTCTGTCTGTCCGTCTGTAAGTCACAGCCACTTTTTTCCGAAACTATAAGAACTATACTGTTGAAACTTGGTAAGTAGATGTATTCTGTGAACCGCATTAAAATATTTTTTTTAATATAAATAAATATTTTTTATTTCTAAACTGAATAGTTTGCGCGAAAGGAACTTCCAAAGTTCGACGGTCACCATAGCCCAGTTGGTAGTGCTCCTGCCTACGAAGCTGGTGGTCCTGGGTTCGAATCCCGGTAAGTGGAAATATTTGTGTGATGAGCACGAATATTTGCTTCTGAGTCATGGATGTTTTCTATGTATTTATCTATCTATATGAGTATGTATATCGTCGCCTGGTACCCATAGTACAAGCTTTGCTTAGTTTGGGGCTAAGATGATCTGTGTGACATTGTCCCCAGATATTATTATTATAAAGTGGTAAAATTTGTCCAAAATGCCAATAAAGTGCTGGAAATGGTTAATAAGTACTTACATATATGTTACTACCTTAAGTATACAATTAAGAATCCATTAATTTTCTTTTACTTCATGAAAATATAATAATAATATCCTGGGACATTATTCACACGCGGCCATCTAATCCCAACCTAAGCAAAGCTTGTACTATAATAACCAGATAACAGATATACTACATTTTTTTTGTAAAAACATACTTATATAGATATTTTACTAAGGACAAACAGACATGTTCATGCATACAAATATCCCGGGTGGGAATCGAACCCACGACCTGTGACGTGGAAAGCAGCGTATCTACCAACCACGCCTGCAGACCTCTACCCATCTACTTTAACAGCCAAAATAGAGGCGCTCACAACGAGTTGCTCTCACAGGTTCCGTAAGTGCTCAGCGAGGTAACCAACTAGGGTTGAGGTCAGTCCATCGATGGGTGACCGCCAAAGTGGTTTAGTTTCTGGGCATCTCCGTGCTTTGAAGGACACGTTATGCTCCCGGTCCCGGTTGTAGTCATTGGAGAACAGTCGTTAAGCCATGTCAGAGGCCTAGTTGGCGGCTTGAACAACTCTGACTCTAGGTAACCACTTACCATACGATAAATAAATAAATAAAGACCTTAATATTTTTTATATCTGAACTATGCATTGTTTTTGTCATAACCCTAATTATTATATACCCTAATTACAGACGGTCACCGTAGCCTAGTTGGTAGTGCTCCTGCCTACGAAGCTGGTGGTCCTGGGTTCGAAACCCGGTAAGTGCAAATATTTGTGTGATGAGCACGAATATTTGTTTCTGTGTCATGGATGTTTTCTATGTATATAAGTATTTATCTATCTATATAAGTATGTATATCGTCTCCTGGTACCCATTGGGACTAGGATGATCTGTGTGACATTGTCCCCAGATATTATTATTATTATTATATTATTACCTGGAGATTAGCTAATTTGGATCGGCTCTTTACTTTTCACATTTAACAAACTTCAAATTGACATTTCAAATTATTTGAAACACGCCGTTACGTTGAGAGGCGTGTCGGCATTCAGAGAGGTTAAATAGTTTTTGTTTATTTAGAACTAGCTGTGCCCGCGACTTCGTTCGCGTGGATGTCGGAACTTAACAATGTATTTTTTAGTGTAAAGCGCTGTGGGAGGATACCGATACAATTTCTTTTTTAATTTAATTTAGTGCTTCTTTATTTTACCTGTGGAACCATCTGGAGCGTAAACAAAAACGTTATTGGGGTCGTTTATGCGTGAAAGAGCTACGTATAGTTGACCATAGGAAAAGCATCCAATACTTAGGTCCATCCCCGCAACGGATAATGTCTAGCTTTATTAATCGTCATGGCATAACAGAGACTGACTGGGAATTGCACTGGTTTGAAAGAGAAAGGAAAGTTTTAAGGAATTATAGGTATCCTTGGAATAAAAACAATATCACCGGCGCCGCAACCTGTTAATATTTCAGCTTCGATAGTGTTTTGCTGCCGATTTGTGACTTTGAGCCGAGTGCCGTTACAAAGTTTGGGGGGACATGAATTTCTGAGGAGAATTATTGGTACACCGATTTTTAAAACTATTTTGTGGGCTGGAAGTCCGGGTGTGCTGAGGGAATCCAAAAATTCTACTGGGTAATGCGTGGCGTCATCTTCTTCCATACCTGTATTTATTGAGCTATATTCTTTACTATTCCCGGACGCATGAGTCAATATTTTGAAATTAATTGCCGCAGCTTGGTCATTGCGGGGAGTCAAAATAGCTCGCTGACATAGCCAAGAACCAGCTTGATTGCCAATGTTTGTGGTATCTCCGTACACAGAAGAAATTAGCTCCAGCTGTGATGTAACGTAAGAGCAGAGATTACCAATCAATATAACTTTTCCATATTCTTGTACGGGGTATGTGCCATCGCCTATTTTTTTACAATAAATTGGCAAACTCCTGTGCATTTTCGCAGCCTCTGACTGATCAGGTTCCCTCCTATACTTATAACTATCTCTTGAATAGCCAATAAGGACCTGTTGTGACAAATTTCACGTACCTTGTCAGGAATTTCTCCATCAGTATTTAGTTGTACATGTCTCATAAAATCTTCAGCATACTTGTCATGGTATTTTTTCCATAACTGGTTAGCACCCGATAACGCACAAAAGGTCCATAAGATGGCAAACAAATGTCACAAGCGCTGTGGACTATCGCTCACGCATCCTTCCGCTAGAGCGTCATCCCAATGCTGACCTCCATCTAATAAATGGCGTGCTCGGCAAGCGGCCTGGTATGTGGGATGTTCAATATCATCCATTTTACGGAGCTCAGCTAAAGACGTAGGTCCTCGCACTACATGGACCAGACTGTGGGATGAACTCACACGTGAGCACGCCACGTGAACCTGCCCGCCTTCCTTAAGTCAATTCCAGCTAACTTGAGAGTTGGACTTTGCGATTTGTTGATGGTTATCGCGACACACACTTTTATAGGGAACTACAGTATTTTAAACTGAAAAGGGAGATCATTCGGCACTAACGGAATACGTGACACGAACACTGTTTCTCCCTGGGCGGATCCAGGCATAATAGTAGCCTCTGTAACACGATGCAAAGCTTTGACTTGAAGCCTAGTGCCGTTGCAAAGTTTAGGTGGCTTCAAATTCCTCAGAACCATTATAGATATACCCACACGCAACATACATAGGGGATGTATGTTGCGTGTGGGTATACCTATAATGGTTCTGAGGAATTTGAAATATTATTTGGAATATTATACGCCCTTAGGGGTGGAAATTCCTAAAATCCTGAAATACATATTTTTATTTTTAACGGAAAGGCCATACCAATTTTCATGCTTTTCACTTAAAAAATTACACACTTTTCATAAAAACTTACATCACCTATTTTACGCCCTTTGGGTGGAATTTCCAAAACTTCTAAAATATTTATTTTTATTTTTAGCTGAACTACTAAATATAAGTTTCAATGCCTTTAACTACAAAAATGACGGATTTTCATACAATCTTTCATTCTCTATTTTACCCCCTTAGGGTTAGTATTTCCAAAAACCCTTCCTTAGTGAATGCATACGTCATAAAAGTACCTACAGACAAAATTTCAAGTCTCTAACCCCAGCCGTTCAGGCTGTGCGTTGATACGTCAGTCAGTCAGTTCCCTCTTTTACATAGGTAGGTATATAGATTTGTGCTGAGAAAATTATGAGAGACAGGGTTAATTTACTACATTCAAATACATTCAATCGGACAGGCTTGATAAAATTCGAATCGTCTGTAGGTACATTCGCGTTACAAACGAAACGACAGCACAAACTTTCGATCGACTGACATTATAATTTAAAATTAAATTATAACAAATCCAACCTTCCACATAATTCAATTTGCCCAAAGAAAACAGATTTTTTTAATAACCAATTTTGGACAACAACATACTTCTAGGCAACCAAGACCTTATTTCGAAACAATTCAGTACATTCAAAACCCTACGTAATCATGCAATCAGCAAACACGGGGAAAATAAATCCATGGGCAAATCTTAACACCGCGAGTCAAAATAAATGCACAACGACATCTATCGAAATAAAAATCAACTATCAACCTAGTTCATGCAGAAAAGAGATGTCATAATATGCACAATGACATCTATCGGACAGTTAGGTAGCTCAACTATAAACATTAGTTCATCTTGAAGTAATGAAATGTGTGTTATTTTTCTTCATGATTACTTTAAAATCTAATATCTTTTGATAGACTGAACCGATTGCAATAAAACAAAAACTAAATGTTACCTCAAGTTACGCTCAATCGTTGTGTATAAAAGTTATCTACATTGCTTTAGTATATTTTACGTGATACCCGAACATATAAACAGACAAACAGACACACAGACAAACAGACAAAAATTCGAAAAAGGCTGGAAATGGGTTCTATTGGTTGTTCTTTAATAACCTGGCAATTTTTTTTGGATTTTCTTTTGATGTACAAAAATTATTTTTCTACAGATTTATTATATGTATAGAATATAGATATGTTACACCAACAATATACATATAAATATAGGACATTTCAAGAGTCACAGTCTGATACGTAGACCAATTACAGGCGTACACAACATTCTCATTAACACAACACAACATGCAAATAGGAACTTAAGTTAATAATAGAGATAAACAAGATTATCAATTAAATATAAGTACTCAGTACAAAAACATAAATAACAAATAATAATAATATCGTGGGATATTATTAACACACCGCTATCTGATCCCAAACTAAGCAGAGTTTTTACTATTGAAACCAGATAACTAATATACTGACAATGACATGTTCATGCACACAAATATCTGTCCTGGATGAGAATCGAACCCACGACCTCCGGCGTGAAAAGCAAGTATTTAACCAATGTCACAATAGTAATTAAATTGTGAAATTAATCAAATTAAGGAATTAATGCAGTTAATGAAATTGATGAAATTAATACACGAAATTTTAGTACACCTAAAGGTGAACAAATTTTGAACTAGGGCACCAGTGATCTGACTTAGATCAGATATGGAACAACATCGAGTCCCTCCCTTACTACAATAACGACGTATTGTATTGGATGAATGCGGGCGCACGTTCACAGCTAAAATAGGTTGGCCAGTGAATTGAACAGCCTCGTTGCCAGTAACGACTGGTGTGGGGTAAATGTAACTATCGTTAGAGCCTATGAGGCTGTTTATATTGATCCTTTACTAGTATAGGGTGCCTCGTCAGTCTAGCGGTAGCGTGTTCAACAGTAGATATTGAGGTTTTAGGTTCAAATTCCGAGTCGAGCTTTATTATAAATTTAGGGGCTTTTAGTTACCATACGACCATGCCAGCCCCATCATAACCTAATACAATAAAAGCTTTACACTATTCGGAATTCAAAACCTTATATACTATTTTATTAAGTAAGATAGCTGCTATTCGAGACCGGCTCTGATAATATTCTTTGAACAAATCCAGTGTTTTTTTTTAAATTAAATTGATAGATGTCTATCAAATTAATTTTGAAGACATTCATCAGCGCGTCTCTAGCAGTTCGGGAGGGTCGGACTAAAAAGTGATTATGGGATGTTTCCGTAAAAAGAAATTTCTCTGTATCAGCCCAAAGTCTGGGAGTTGGCGGTATTACCCTCCCTTGCCTCGGAGAGCACGTAAAGCCGTCGGTCCTGTAACGGTCCGGTTCCGGTCGTGTCGCTAGTCGTCCCGTCCGATCATAAGAGTGGTTCCTGGAATACAAAGTGCCCCTGTGTTTGCGCAGACGCTTGTGCACTATAATATGTCCCGGCTAGTCTCTAGTGAGTCACTCGATTTATTAATTATATTACTGTTGTTAAACAAATCAATAAAAATTGCATTAAATAAATAAATAAATAATAAAATAAAAAGGTTTTTATTCACGTAGACTTTAAAAAAGCGCTTGTTAATAGTCAGAACATGTTTGTAGTAATATAGTTGTATACATTAGATATTATTTCTAGTAACATAGACTTTTAGGTACATCTTGTATGAAAACATTTATAAAATTTATTTTATTACAGAAATGATATTTAGCTAGCTCGTATCAAGTTATTGTCAAGAGATTATGTTTAATTATCTAGTTTAAGTCTAATATTGTTACTACATATTGTCAATGGTTCTATCTATATTAAAGGTATTATTATTATGACGGACCTTGTGTTAATAACGACGGTCGCGCTTTAATGCTACCACCGGATCCAATGCGCCCCAACTGAGAAGACCCAGCGAAACAAACTCAGTGGGTTCATCTACTACCGGTTTCAACACGACCCAGTTGAGACGGTCCGGCGAAACATACTCAAGCGGGCATGAACACGGGATTTGGTCCAATTAGAGTAATTATTTAGTAGGCAAACACAATATATGCTCGATCGGTGGTCTGAATGCTTATTATTTTAGATTATATTTAGGTATACAAAAGAAAAACTTCGAAACAATAACATTATTCATTTTGAGACAGAGTCAATAATTTTAAATTAAGTATATGATAGCAATCATTTACAGATAGTTCACGTAACACAGCAGATTAGTCATGTCTATATGGCTACAAGATCTCCAGCGAGCAATGTGCAGGTAGGAAGTGAGAGCCAGACGTCTTTGTCATCGATGTACTCTTTAGTGGTGTAATAACCCCTAGCCATAAGTATACGTTTAATATGTGTTTTTGTGTTATTATTATTAGTGAGTAAGGTAGCATTCTTAGTTATACACATGCCTCTTAGTTGATATTAAATTAAATTCTCAAACACTAACTCATTAGTAATTCTAGATATAATATTTGATGCACTGTTAATTAATATGAATCACAATAATGATCTCTTTTAAACATCTTGAATTGAAAATATTAATCTCTAATTTACTATTTTGGGAAATTTATCAATTATATTTACAAATATCAAGACGGTATTACCGACTGTAATACTGTATTTCGAAGTTCAAAATAGCGATGAACTGTAGCCCTAAAGTACTGAAACGCGACTCACGTTAGTGCGAAAGTGCGCCACATCGATTCACACATTGTCGAATGTATTCCAGCGCGATGCACGTTAGAGCGAAAGTCCAGTAAATGCGAAGGCATGCCATTATGGAGATATCCATGGTTAATGTTTTTCTAGCGCTCGGCGGCCGCTGCCGCGGCACGCTCGCTCGCCTTCGCGCGCCAAATGGTCACCGTTCTAACCTAACCTAACCCAAACGATTTCGCACTAACGTGCATCGCGGTGGA
Organism: Pseudoips prasinana; assembly: GCA_951640165.1. Classification (NCBI taxonomy): domain Eukaryota; kingdom Metazoa; phylum Arthropoda; class Insecta; order Lepidoptera; family Nolidae; genus Pseudoips; species Pseudoips prasinana. The sequence continues at coordinate 32,616,581 of OX621252.1, forward strand.
AAACATTCGAAATTATGTGTATCGATGTGGCGCACTTTCGCACTAACGTGAGTCGCGTTTCAGTACTTTAGGGCTACAGTTCATCGCTATTTTGAACTTCGAAATACAGTATTACAGTGGGTATTCCTACCCGTATCGTAAATAAATTCAAATTTCAATAGAAACAGCTTAATTATCAGAAAATTAAAAAGTTTTTTTAATACTTTGCTAAAACTGAATAATGAAATTAAATAATGAAGTTTATTCGGTACTTAGGTATTAACATATACTTGTACTTGTCAAGTTCACAAGGCAATACATAAATATAGTCAAAAATAATAATAATCTACAAAAAAAATTAACTAGCCCGTATGGGCGGTCTGTTTTCATCACTTTTTCATCATATCAGGAAAATTTTTGGAAACCTCAATCAATAACAAGTTGGCTAGCTTCTATTTTTAATTTAATTAATATTAAACATTAAAGACAAGAAGCATTTGAACTCAGAAGGCTTTGAACTAGTAACTTAACGTATGTGACAAATACCTGGACACGCTTATGGGGTTCCGGCTACAGTTCAGGGGGCCGCTTCATCTTTTTAGCGTTTCGATGGCAAACTCGTTAAATTTCTGTGGCCCAGAACGTGGCCACACTGAACAGCTTGTGGCATTATAAGGGGACCGCTGAAGTAAAAAGACGGTATTCTTAAAGTCTCTCTTTAAGAATACCGTCTTTTTGTGTTCTTTGCGTGTTCACTGGCCTGGGATCACAGAATTTAAGAATTATTATTTAAGAAGAAGTTAAGGGGTCAACGCGATCTTCGCCTGCGCCTAGCTAACACCGGCTTTCTCGACCTACCTAGGTCGACAACCTGGAGAATAAAGCTCGAAAGAAACTTCCTTTTTTCGTCTTCTTTTGACTATTGTTTAATATAGAAAATAAATGTCTTAGCTACTATTTTTAAGTATAGTACTATTATATTAATAAAAAATGAAGACTCTTGATATACAATTGGTGAACGCAGAAGGCTCTCAACAAGTAACTTAATTGAATGAACAATATTGAATGTCAAGTCGTAAGAACGGCGACGGGTCGATATTCCGCGAGTAATGCTGTGTTGTGCAAGTTTTTTTTTTATTTATTTATTCAATGTATGATTTCATTGCCCATTACATTTAACAGGCCGAACCGCAGAAACTTCTAAGGGTTCATGTGGGTAGCGGCGAATCGTTCACATTTACTTAAGAATGTATTATATAATATTATTAAAATGCATTATTGTTACTGATAAAATTCTAATAGTGTCATTGACTATGGTAGACGAAACTATTCTTGCTAAAATAACATGAAAAAAATATTTTATTATTTTTGGAGGTAAAAGCAAATTTGTTTTCACGTCTTTAAAACAAGTATAAACTAAAGTGCTGGTGGTAACATAACGACAGGATATCCGGCCTTATGTATGCGAAAGGCTCCGCCACCGCACGTTTATAATCGAAAAGTTTTAAATAGACTTTATTATTGAATTTTAGAAGGCAACACTTTAACTACGTGTACAAAAATGTTCATCAAATGGTCAGACACAGTCGTGTCCAATATTTATCGTGTCAAAACTATCTTACCGTTACATACCATTTTAAAGAGATTTGATTTATTGTCTGTTTGTTTTTAATTGATAAACGCAAAAACTACTCAATTGATTTTAAAATCTTACACTTAAGGAGAGCCATATTACCAGTTAGTAACATGGCCTGAGTTTTATTAAAAAAGAATATGCCTACGAATAATGCAATGATATTACTAAGATATCAAAAATATGCTCAAATCAAAAATAATTTGATCTAGTCTCCATTGAGGAAAATGAGGAGTGCATTTGTAAGGCATAGCGGTAGCTTGGATTTACTCTTAAAAGCATTTCAAGTCATGATAAATATTCAAAACACACATACTTTGTGTAAGTAGGTATGACAAATAGGTCATAATTCTCAAGACAAATACATAAAATTTAATATCCTCACGTGTGAAACTCAATTAAATGAGATCTGTTAGCGTGAATTATAATTTCCTCAAGTGGATTTCAGAATATCAAGTACACATTATATTTTAAAACTGGTGATAGAACGGCATTTCTTATTTTTAACATACAATTTGGCCTGTAATAAAGAATGACGGCTAATCGGAATGTTATTGAACGTATTTCAAAATCTACTATATAAAAATAAGTCGGGTTTTCCTTCCTGACTTCGCTATAACTCCAGAACGCACGAACCGATTTCCACGGTTTTGCATTCGTTGGAAAGGTCTCGGGCTCCGTGAGGTTTATAGCAAAGAAAATTTATAAAATTTAACGCGGGGCACATCTAGTTTATTATATTTAAGAGCATTCTACAGGTTGAATATGTGCTAAACATCTTTTGATTTTTATACCAAAATCAGCATTATTAATTAAAAATAAACAATGGAAAATTTTGCAATAGTATTGGACAATTTTATGTTACGTTATATACGTCCATGATCTTTAATAACTTGACTTGATTGAATGATGGATTTCGATTCGTAAAAATATTTAATATCATCATGAACAGTATCTAATATTATAAAGATTTAACAATAACTTTATTTTGTTTAAGTCAAAAGGATTTGGTTACAATTTGCTACAAAACAACATACTTGTTACCAAATAAAAAACTTAAATCATCATAAGTCATGCAAATGTATATGAAAATATAATGCACAGCTTTTCTCTTGTTTATATTGTGTTTACACAATTGTTACCCAAAAACAAAAATGAATGATGCTAGATGCTCTCACCGGTCCGTATGTGAACGGCGAGGTCAAGCAACTAGAATCGCGGTCAGTCCATAGATGGATGACCGCCATAGTGGTTTATTTACTGAGCGTCTTTGTGCATCGGAGGGCACGTTACGCTGTTGTTCCCGGCTCTAGCCATTAGGCAACAGTCGTTAAGCAATGTCAGAGGCCTACTAGGCGGCTTGTACAACTCTTTTTCATTTCGTTCATTAGTAAGTAGGAAGTAATAGTATATAAATTTCCAATTGCCCAAATAATTACACATTATACACCAGAACTAAGAGTCTACGTAAGAGGAAATAAGTTAACCAAAGAAATTTTTTTCCGAGAAATTAATGAATTTGAAAGCCAGCAGATGAAAGTATTTACGTATAAGCAATAACCAGTGTATCTTAAAAAGCTGTGCGAATTGCTTCATGATATTGCTATCTCATTTGGCATATTTCTATCTATCGAAGCATTTTTGTTTATAGTTTTATGACTTTGGCACAGCACATCGTCTATTTCATCTTGGATCCCGAATCTTAATTTATGAAATGCATTTACGATATCATTTTTGTTTAACTAAATCGCTTAACTAATTTATGACTTACGATTGATGGAATTACGATTCAAAACATAAAGTTGTTGGGGTGTAGTATTTTAAGATATTTCACAGAGGAGAGAAAAAGCAATACAACGCTAAATCTTAAAATAGAAGTTCTGTACGTGATGAATCATAAAAAAACATTTGTGACGTATCTGGTATAGATAAGACCTAACTGCATTGTTTTCAGGCCCTCATAATTTTCCAGTTTGTGAATTACCTATTTAAATTTGGTAGGACTGTGTCTAAAACACCAGTTTTGAGATAACTCTTTCGTAATGATGTACGTATTTAATATTTTAATATAAATATCATATTTTAATATAAATATTTCGTTGGTCTAGCGGTAGCGTGTTCAACCGCAGATAATGAGGTCCTGGGTTCAAGTCCCGGGTCGGGCCAAAAAGTGATTTTGGGATTTTTCCGAAAAAGAAATTTCTCAGTATCAGCCCAAAGTCTGGAAGTTGGCGGTATTACACCCCCACGTAAAGCCGTCGGTCCTGTACCTGAACTCTTGCCGGTCGTGTCGCTAGGCGTCCCATCGGATCATGAGAGTGATGGAATAGAAAGTGCCCCTGTGTTTGCGCACACACTTGTGCACTATAATATGTCCTGCGCAATTGGCTAGTCTCCATTAAGACTGGCCGCCGTGGCCGAAATTCGGTCGGGAGGACATCATAAATATCAAGTTTCATTGCAAATTTTAACACTTATATGTACTGGCACATATGTATGTACTGGCGTATACACTGAAACGTCGTCAGCGGGGCAGCAACTCTGACATCACCATGCCAAGTGGCAATAAACACTGGGTCCCCGTTAACTGGCGCTATATTGTATGGCAATGTCTGTTGGTAACTACGGCAAACCCCGCTAAATGTCAACGTTATGCCCAGCAGTGGACGATATCAGGCTGATGAACATGTGTTGTTAATAAGATGAGCTGGCTGTTTAATCCCAATTTGCAGCTTTAGAACTTCACGACCCACCTGCTTTGTCATCTCAGCTTGATGTACTGGCGTCTGTACATCGAGTTCAAGCCCTGCCGTAATACAGTCCCACACGTTGTATTATAATATACCTAAAATTTTACAGCAAACGTGCTTCTATCCATAAAATTATCATATGCATTTTATTCTACATCTTACTTACTTACTTATCGTATAAGCAGTGGTTACCCTAGTGTCAGAGTTGTTCAAGCCGCCCAGTAGGCCTCTCACATGGCTTAACGACTGTTGTCTAATGACTACAACCGGGACCGACAGCTTAACGTGCCCTCCGAAGCACGGAGACGCTCAGTAATTAAAACCACTTTGGCGGTCACCCATCTATGGACTGACCGCGAGCCTAGTTACTTAACCTCGCCGATCGCTTTCGGACCGGTGAGAGCATCTAGCTATGAGCGCCTATTATTCTACATGAAAATAACTTATTGCAGTAGGAAAATGTTACACTTCCTTTGTAAAAGGGTAGCAAAATTCAAAATACAGAGAATTTGATCTTCTGTTAATTTTCTACATCGGTAAGATGCTGTTACTCCCGCCTTGTCTTCGACACACACGTCCTTTGTTCTCAGCGTTCAGCTTTGTCTTGATTTAATTACACCGTTCATTGTTACAAGGATCCAATTAAAAAAATGCTACTAAACATTTTGCAGTAATTTGCTATTCGGTTATTAAAATTCAAAACCATTTAAGCCTTATAAATGGAGCCGCACTTTCTTCACGTGTTTAACGTTAGGCTCCTTTGATAGACTGACAAGTTACAAAAAGTCCTTGTAAACCTCGAGCTACCTAATTACACGAGTAACCTACCTATTCAATCATCATCATTACAGCTGAAAGAAGTCCACTGTTGGAGAAGCCTCCCCCAAGAATTATCGTAGGGGGATATGCCATAATCGCCACGCTTAGCAGACATAGTAAGATGGGCATAGTACACAGAAGGAAGCTGCTGCCCGTCCTCTGGTAGATTTTCCCCCGGGTCGACTTCTCTGCTCTGCTGACATTAACACCATATTTATATTGCAAAAAAGAGCTGTAAGAGCTATCTATAATCTTGGCCCGAGAGTGTCTCTAAGAGAAAAGTTCAAAGAGGTTAACATTCTAACTGTACCATCTCAGTATATATATGAAAACTTACTATATGTGCATAAAAATATCGATTCCTTCTGTAAAAGGAGCGATATACATAATGTAAATACTAGATATAAGAATAATCTCATATTACATACTACCCGTCTCAAAAAAATAATAAACTCTTTTATGGGGCAATGTATAAGATTCTATAACAAACTTCCCAATGATATTAGAGAATTGTCTACGAATAAGTTTAAAAGAATTATTAAAGCCAAATTGTGTAGCAGGGCATATTACAAAATTTCTGATTATTTAAGTGATAAAAGTGCGTGGGATTGAGTTGTTCTGAGTCAACACACATGATTGTAATTATTAATCTTAAGTATATTTTATTTAAAAAAACGATTCCTACTGAGTTTTCTGGCAGTGTTTCTCAGTAGCTGCAAGGTCATGCACTGCACTGTAGGGTAAAAAAATATGACGATTCCACATAAATGTAAAATTTTTACGGAATAAATTATTTTTGACTTTGACTTTGACTTTACGGGATGAGATGGCGTGATGACATTCTGATATTCACCGCCGTCATCACCCAGCAGCCAATGTGTTTCAACAGTATATTTGTTATTAATAAAAAAAATGCAAATTGCGAGGAGCACTGTAATATCTTCTACTACTGTAGGATAAGAGTTGACTCTCACAGAAAGCGATCATAGGCCATAGTCCCACCTCAATCAATCATTTATTTGCTAGAATGTGGTTACAGTAGCAGGTAGTAATACATCTATATATATAAAAATCAATGCCACTTTTCGTTGTAATGTTATCTATATATATATATATATATATATATATATATATATATATATATATATATATATATATAAATCAATGCCACTTTTCGTTGTAATGTTATAACTCAACAACGCCTTTACCGATTTGGCTAATTTTGGTCTTGAATTATTCGTGGAAGTCCAGGGAAGGTTTGTACGTAAAGAAAATTTAAAAAAAGTCTTGAAAAAGTGTAAAATCAACATCTTTCATAAATTTAAATTTTTATTTTGTTTGAATAAATGAACTTAATAATCTTTTTTTGATTACTATGCCTTATACGTAGCGAAGCACGTACCGGGCCGCTAGTACAATATAAAATCCAACACATCTGCCGCTTAAGGCGTGCAAATTTAGTAACAATACAATATTAATATATTATTTGAAATGTCCTGTCTTCTAAGTATTCTCTAGTATTATAATAATTTTTATTCAGAAGGTAGTCAAATAGTTTATCAAGTCACCTCGCTGGTCTAGTGCGGGTTGGCGCTCAGGTATACAGATTTCCTGACGATGTTTTCCCTCAGCTTTTTAATTACGAAATAATATTTCTATTACGCACATCAATTCTAAAAGTCTGTCTGTCTGTCTTTGCGCTCTCGAACGTTCTAATCTCATCTAAAAAACCGGCCTAGTTTAACACGACTTTACAGCGATTAACAGGTACGTACCTGTAATTACAATATGTATTCATTAACAAATAATATAACATATAGTTAATTGCCCCAAAAAGGGCACTTAATTTTGATAAAATAACGTAGAACATGAGGTTTGATTTGAAGCGTTTCCCGACCACTTTTGGATGGATAGATGTTGAATTTAATAATGCTAGTAATTAGTAAAACAGAATATACTACGATCGTCAACCGTCTGCCTATCATGGCGATTGTGGAATATCCTCCCGAACGATGGATACGACTCTATTTATGGAAATCTTTTGGTGACGCCTTTCTACAGCAATGGATATCGCATTCATAGTTTAAAAAAATATGATAATCACAGAGAGGGCTCCTTAATAAGTTTTTAAAAGCTAGTAAGCTCTAGCACTTTTAATTAAATTGGGTAAGTCATTTCACAAACGAGTTACTTCAACTGTAAATGATTTATCTATTAAGATAAGTAGAAGAAAGTTCTGGAATGTACCTGTTAAGAGTACCATCAATTAAATTTATTTCAGTAATCAATAAATAGGCTGTGACTCAATTTATTTATTGACGGTCACCGTAGTTTAGTTGGTAGTGCTCCTGCCTACGAAGCTGGTGTCCTGGGTTCGAATCCCGGTAAGTGCAAATATTTGTGTGATGAGCACGAACATTTTTTTCTGAGTAATGGATGTTTTCTACGTATTTAAGTATTTATCTATCTATATAAGTATGTACATAGTCACCGGTTACCCATAGTACAAGCTTTGCCTAGTTTGGGGCTAGGATGATTTGTGTGACATTGTCCCCAGATATTATTATTATTATATTTTTCTTATAAGAATTATAACTTCTACAAACATAGGTTAATCCACAAAAAAAACAATCAATGATAATAGTGTCAGATATTTATATTGAGTACAATAACTAGTCAGCTCTTATCCATTTCTAGAACAATTTCTTTCAAGTTTTTCAGATGATTTTAAGAGCCACAATTGTGTGTCACAAAGAAATCCAAACGTTTTGAAATAGGTACATAAACTTATTTATACTGCCTAAACAAATAATTTTCTGCACATGAGCACGAAAAATAAATGGCAGTTCTCTGGAAGACGGAGAACAAGTAACGACAGCTGTAATCGCCCGCATAAATGAATAACGGCCTGTGAATCTACGGATTTGAGATTTGGGCCCCAAAGCGGGGCGTAATGATACCGATGGACTGGCCTATATAGCTAATGATTGGAGAAATTGCGGGACTATTTATTTGTAAGCTGTATTTATACCCGCAGCTCATTTGAAGTGTTAAAGAACTTTGTATATTATGTATGTCGGAGAAATTAAGTTAAAGGACTGTTTACGTACTAGTAACGCCATCTATTAGCGTTTGGAAAACACTACTCACTGAGTCAGTAGTTCGAGTCGAGGTTGTCTATGAACTGTCGCATGTGACGTTTGACGTCTGTCAGTTGTCTAAGTGACATTAGTGTGTTAGCGACACGACACAGTTGGCAAACAGAGCTCGACCGCGCCGCGTGGGCGCACTGATGATTTTCACCACGTGCATGATGGCGGACACCGACAATGTTTCGGAGTTAAATCCGTCAGAATCTGCGACATGTATTTTTATGATAATCATAATTGTGCTTCTGGACTAATTTCACTTAATGATACTACCTACTACTTGTAAAGATTGTAATTGTAATGATACTACTACTCGACTGCCTCGTTAGTCTAGCGGTAGCGTGTTCAACCGCAGAAAATGAGGTCCTGGGTTCAAATCCCGGGTCGGGCTAAAAAGTGATTTTGGGATTTTTCCGTAAAATGAAAATTCTCAGTATCAGCCCGAAGTCTGGAAGTTGGCGGTATTACACCCCCGTGCCTCGGAGAGCACGTAAAGCCGTCGGTCCTGTGCCTGACCTCATTCCGGTCATGTCGCTAGTCGCAGTTGCGCAGGGGCACTTTCTAGTGTTGGAATAGAAAGTGCCCCTGCGTTTGCGCACACACTTGTGCACTATAATATGTCCTGCGCAACTGGCTAATCTCCATTGAGAATGGCCGCCGTGGCCGAAATTCGGCCGGGAAGACATCATCATCATCACTTGTAAAGGACACTCGGTATCTATACAAATTGTCAGTCGGGGTTAAAACAAGATAGCGAGAATCTTCCACAAGATGTAGGGTATAAGTGGAGAAGTTATCGCCTTACATTAAAGATACTGTACTGAGAGCCAGTTCTTTTCATTTATTTTCTTTTTTAAAGACAACGCTCGCAATAGTTAATCTAATCCCTGTGTCGCGGGGTACTTTACAAACATATAATAGACGGACACAAATTACATCCAGACTCAGAACAACTATTTATGGGTCACACAAATAGTTGTCCGGCGCGGGCCCGCGACACGAAACGGCGAGGCGACTGTCTTAGCCGCTGCGCCACACGTGCAGTCGAAGTTCAGTTAATCTCCTAGGCACGCGGTCAGAGGATAGATGGATGACCGCCAAAGTGATTTCATTTCTAAGCATCTCCGTGCTTCGGAGGGCACGTTAAGCTATCAACCCGGTTGTGTCGTTACACAACAGTCGTTAAGCCATCTCAGAGGACTACTAGGGTCTCCATTCTATGCGATAGCAAAAGAAAAAACATACAGTTTATTATCGGCAAATGTTATGTACACCATCAGTGTCATGTGTATCAGAATTATACTGGTAATAATGTTGCAATAATTGTTATAATACATATGATGTGGTTGTACTAATAAATAAATAAATAAATAACTTAATGGTATGATTGATGGTGATGATTCCTGTATATGAGTATGGTGATCTGAGCTCATCGGGGAAGGAAGGTCAGCCACGTGTAAAAAATGCTCTCAGTATTGCAAGCGACTGTAGAATACGGTTACCGCTTACCATCAGGCGGGTAAACTCGGCGGTGAATTGGTTCTACACAAGTTTTATATTTGGCCTGACCCGGATATGAATCCAGTACTACTAATTACGTACCATGCTTGATATGTATTATAAAAGCTAACAGTGTGACATATTTTTGTCATCTTGGCGATATTACCTTCAGTGTTTTAATTACAATATTAAAACGTGAAGCAAAAACTTTGTACCCCTTTTTACGAAAATCGTGCCGACGGAAGAGTATGAAATTTGGAACAGTAATTATCTTTTATTTTTTCACGGGACTAGTCCCTCCCTCTTACCCACCACTGCAACTCCTGTAAGCCAGGATCAAAGTGGCACACAATGAAATGAAACTGAGCGGTGAAGCTCAGGCATGTCCCGGGGAATCGCTTTAACTGTCTTGTATCCCGCAACGAGTTAAAAAAGAACATTACTCACACTACCATGCTTTTAACACACTGACTAACTGAGAATGCATTAATATTATTTGTCATTAATGTCTGTAGTCTCTGACAATAGAACCTTATTGGTCAGATTTCGAACAAGTGCGATCTCTAGTTTTTGTAAATAAAGATGATATTACTTCCGCGTTCTGTAAGGCACAATGGCTTATACCAAAATCAATTCCATTGAAACTATTCAAATTTATTGAATAAAATGCAATATGAACTGTTGCGTAAAAACTGGTAGGAAAAACTTCAATCATACGTCCTATGATTTGTGAATTCCGAATGTTCAAAGTTTTGAGAATGATTTCAAAGGTTTATTGGTCTTTCGTTGCTGTATAAATATTTTCCGGTTAGATTTAGGTATTACATAGGTTCAAAAGTGCTTTTTAATAACGAATTCGAAATATCGTCTTGTTAGGTTGTTTCGGTGAGTATCTGAGCCGAATCAACCGAGAGGCGACGACACAGTGTCGCCACTGAAGCGACCTGGACTCTGCCCAGCATACGCTGTAGGAGTGCCCGGCCTGGTAAGCCGAGAGGAGAGAGAGTCCTTGTCGCTGTGATTGGACAGGACCTTACGCCGTTAGCAGTCGGTTATGCGATGCTGGCAGGCGACTCCATAAATAGGTACGCCGTGGTCTCCTTATGCGAGGCAGTCATGCTCCAGAAGGAGGAGTTTCAACAGTTTCCGAGATGTTTGTGATAAAAGTCGAAACATTACAAGGAAATCTTACTTCAATTGCATACATTAGTGTGCAGTAGTCTTGATGTAGATCTCACCACATCAATGTTGCTGTCAGCATTTTATTTTTTTTCCGTTTTTTAGCCAACTACACTTTTAATGTTATACTAAGGAAAACCTGGCATTGGCCTTCCCTTTATATTGTATCCTGTAATTTGTGTTATTATCTGTATCGCTGTTGGTTTTCTTAATAAATAAATTACTAATATTATAAAGGCGAAAGTTTGTGAGTATGTGAGTGTGCATGTTTGTTACTTCTTCAAGACATAACGGCTGGCGCGATTTTACTAAAATTTGGTATGGAGTTAGCTGACATCCTGGATTAACACATAGGCTATAATTTATACAGTTTAATGTGGATTAAACCGCGGGGCACAGCTAGTATCGTAATATAATATCATAAACTGACTGCACGAGTAGCTTAGCGGTTAAGACAGTCGCCTCGCCATTTCGTGTCCCGGGTTCAATTCCCGCATAGTACAACTATTTGTGTGACCCATAAATTGCTGTTCAGAGTCTAGTGGTACTTTGAGTCCGTCAATATGTTTGCTAAGTATCCACAGAGTAGACACAGGGATTCATTTCACAAGTGCGGATGAACTCGACTTTAAATAATGCGAAAGTTTGTGAGTATGGATGTATGGATGATTGTTACCCTTTGACGCAAAAACGATTGAACGGGTTTTAATGAAATTTTGGAGTAATATAGCGTATGTATCCGAATAGGACATAGGCTAAAATCTATTAAGTTGAAGCGGGTAACACATCCATACATATATACTCACAAAATTTGGCTTTTATAATATTTGTAGGATATGTTAGGTATTGTACAAAAACACTCGAAAGAAACCAAAACGAAATTGCTACAAAGGTACCAGGGAACCAAGCAAAACTATCAAACAACACATTCCGTGCCCTGAATATTACCAACACGAGAAAAATAAGAAATTCGTTCACGTAGAAGTCCAAAAAAATGTCCCCAGAAGTTAAATTTAATCACCCAAGTAGTTACAAAGAGGACTCACGTACGAGTAACGTCCTTTTACATAAAGCTTTGAGTAACTCAGAGCAAACAAACTTGAGCGCTTTCTGAATAATTGTATTCGATTTATTTTCAATCTAAGATAAAGATAAGGTTTTTCATAAGTAATAAGTAATGTATAAAACTGTGTCAAAGGTAATAATGAGGTTCCATCTACTTATTTATAAAATTGAGAAACCGTTTGTTCGCAGAACGATGACTGACAAATCAAAACGGTACTTTTTCAACAGCATTTCGGTAGTAGGTAATAGTTTTAAATGAGAATATTTTCACTACTACTTTAGAGCTATGCATTAAAATAGTACTGCTGACAAGTAGACAAGCGCCGTTTTGTCGTTATCGAAACAATCCGAACAACGTCTCTTTATTTGTAAATAATTCAATTAATGTAAGAATGTGTTTCTTATTGTTAAATAAATAATATAAATTAACTTATTTCTCCGAAAATACGACCACGTGATACTTCGAGACTAATAACTTGATTCTACGCATATAACTTCAATATCTCCATAGCAATCACACTAAATATATTCGTTCTTCCCATAAACATCTTCTTTAATGCCTCTCTTATTGTTCTAATTTCATTAACTCTACTTTTTTTAAACAATCTATTCTTTTTTGGAACTCACTTCCACTGGAAATTGAGATGGCAAAAAGTCGTAACTCATATAAAAAGACAATAGCGCGCATCTTTTTAAAAAATGGAAGCTGATTCATTAAAGTTATATATATAGAGATAAGAAGTGTAGATTTATGGAGATCTATACATATAATTTTTTCGTAGGAAAGTCAAAACTGTACATTGAATATTTTTTTAAAAGGATTCTTGGGGATGATCTATAATCAATATCAAAGCCAAAAATATAGTTTTTAGAATTTTTGTCTGTTTGTCTGTATGTATGTCCGGGCTAAACTCAAAAAGTACTGCATGGATTTACTTTAAATTTTGTATGAATATTACTAAGAGGTCGGGTCAACATATACGCTACATATTACCACGCTATCGGGGCCAACGGGGGAGGAGCTGTGATAATTTATAAAATTTAACACCGGTAAAAGTAAGCTAAATATATAAATGCAGTGATTTAGTCTCCATATTATGTTTTCAAACCCCGAAGTTGACTGGTAGAGAATGCTTTTCAAATTAAGACTGCCTTTGAGCAATTTAGCAAGAAGTTTTAAATAAGATAATATTCAGACTAAAAAAAAAACATATGCAATGAATAATACATGGACACAAATAATTGTCCTGGGTGGGAATCAAACCCACGACCACGGCGTGAAAAGCAAGCATTTACCAACTACGCCAACAGGTCCATCAACATAAAAAGTATCATTCACACGTTGCCGGCCCTTCACCTCTCTGATGAGCCATGTTCCCGCGAGGGTTAGTTGATACAAACGTATCTTCGTGAATTTTCGTAAAAAGCCATTTCGCAGGCTTTGATATGAAAATTCAAGAAAGCAACATTTTCATTCCCAAAACATAAACTACGTGACGAAATAAATTAATGCTTTTGATAGAGATTGTCGAGCAGAGCAGATAAAGCCTCTTGACTAAATGAAAACGTCATGGTAAAAGAGCAATTTCGATAGTAATGCGTATTTAGTGTTTTGATTTCCTCATCATTACGACAGCCAAATGTTATCCACTCCTGGACCTTCCCAAAACATTTCCACAACGGAGTAGTGTCCATCATTTGGATCTCAAAAGATTTCCACAATGCAGTTGTTTACATCATTTGGAGGGATATGCCATAATCGCTATGCTTGAGCAGACGAGTTGGCTATCGCAATACGAGACGGTGCTGCCCGTTCTATACACCCTTCTACGACTTCTACGCACCCCACAGGAAAAGATGGGGTGGCGATAATCTTTGCCGTTTGTTGTCCTCTGTGGAGATCAAATCCGTAACAATTGGGCGTCGAAGTAAAGCAAAGTGACTAATTTAACCATCACACGATCATTTAAATATTTTTATTTTATTTTACCCTCTATCCTGGTGAAGAAGTTTTCCAGCAGATACCTTAACTTTTTATGAGCTATACCCAGTGAAACTAAATTTTCCGTGAAAAAAGTACCATAGTGTACAGATGTGGATAAATTCCCTTATGTAGTGATGTAGTGGGTGGTTCGTTTGAAAAAATGAGGGTAATGTGGGATAACAACTTCAGGGTTTTGCTCACGGCATTTGGAGCGATACTTATGTGCGTTTCGTGACCCCACAAGCCTCATTGAATTTGTAAAGCGGGTCACCTGATGGTAAGTGATCACTGCCGGCATGTGGGGTGTCGACCATTAAGAAAGGAATAGGCTCGCTTATTGAAGGTTGTTGAATATATTGGAAATACATTATGTATAAATAAATAAATAATAAATATCCTGGGGCATTATTCACATGACCATCTGATCCCAAACTAAGCCACGCTTGTGTTATGTAATACATCCAGACACAGGACAAACAGACATGTTCATGCACATAAATATCTGTCCTGGGTGGCAATCGAACCCACGACCTGCGATGTGAAAAGCAAGCATTTACCAACCATGCCAACTGGCCCGTTAGTAGTTCGCAGATATTATCCTCCTTGCAGCCTGTAGAATGTGTCATCATCTTTCTTTACGCCATTTCTTTGTTCCATTCAACTTGTGATCACTGCTCAATCATTTCATTGACCGGATCTGGGCCGAGTGCAAACCGGTAATAGAAGCACTGCTAAGATAGTTTTGCTTGGTCTACTCGGTCAGGACGCATTGGAGTCAGTATATAGTAGCTTAGTAGTATAGTAGCTTTTATATTTAAAATTAGATACTACTGTATCTAATTTTGAATGCTAACCTAAATATAGACAAAACTATTTATCATTATATTAATACATAATGCAAAAACTTTGTACCCTTTTTTACGAACATTACGCGGACGGAGGAGTATGAATTTTGTATCAGTTAAAGTTGTTGTTGCCTAGAGGCTTGACGATCAAAATAATGTGGAATAAGGTCGAATTTCCGCCTTGGCAGCCAGTTAAAATGGATAAGTAATGGAATCAAGTTTTACTTGGCGCAAAAACACCTAAGCAACTTGTCAGTTTAATCACGCAAAAATTTGCACAAGCGAGAAGGACAATATAAACAAAATAAATTACATGCACCAGTATTGTACCAACACGTGTTTCGTCCCTCCAAGGACCATTTTCAAGGGATGCTTATTCGTCGTGTGTTACGATATGCAGTCACAATCGAACATCACACTGGCGCATGTAATTTGCTTGTTTATCAATATAAACAATTACACAACTCCTTTATGCATATGCATATTTTATGCGGGTGAGAGCGCGGTGCAAATTGCATCCCGGTTTGATTAAACTTGACAATTAGCGGAATTAACACTACATATTGACTTTGTATTTAGGGCAACAATGGATATATTCTATATAAATGCTTTATTATATCATCATCATCATCATAACAGCTGTAAACTGTCCAGGCCTGGACAAAAACCTCCCCCAAGAATCATTTTGGGGGGATATGCCATAATCTCACGCTTGGCAGACGGGTTGTCGATCGCAGTATGATGGTAATAGTACTTAGAGTGACGATGCTGTCCTCTGGCAGATTCTCCCTCGGGTCAACTTCTACGCCCCCTACGGTATGAGATGGGGTGATGATATTGTATCTGATATTCGCGTGCCGTCACCACACAGCAGGCTTTATTATATATATATATATATATATATATATATGGGGAGGCCTTTGAGGGAGACCTTTGTCCAGCAGTGGAAGTCTTTCGGCTGATATGATGATGATGATGATATATATTATAAATCTATTTAAGGGCAGTTTTACGCATAGCATAGACCCATCGTATCCTAATCAATTGAATTTTCACAAAACGTGGGCCATGAATTTGATGATTGAAACAAACCCATCGCCTCATATATTTTTTAGATTACATTTCACATTCTATCAGTAAATGTTTTCCTTGACAAATCCACAGTCCTCACTATTGGGTGAAGTGATTTTGTTAATCATAAAGGTAAATACTTGCATGGAATGTGTCCAGATCTGAGTCTAAGAGCAGTAACAATCAGTTTTCTACTAATACCAAGAACCAGGGCACGCGATAGTATTTTACGAATGATAGACCATTAGCTAAACACGTCTGGGTTACGTGACATAGAGCGAGTTCACGATAAGGATAGCTTTTCGCACACTATAGACACTTAGCCCACTTTTCAAAGGACAGTAGCCGAGCAAAAGCAGAGTTGGCTCATACTGATCGTAATATCTAATAGTCGTTATATAGAATATCTGTAGAAGCCTCTTTGTTATCTAACTTTCATACTCTAGTAGGACTGCTATTTGAAACGACCGGAAAAAAATATTACACGGTATCGACAGTTCTACATGCAGTGTTAGGAACAAGGATCCAACAGCAGTTATTGTATGTCTCAAATTAGTAAGAGGCTTTAGTACAAAGATCATGCGGAGGTGCTGCGCTTCCATGATGGAGCGTTTGCGCTTCTCCTCCAATGGCATCCTGAATGTGTTTTCAGACCGGTGGGACTCTCCCCTTTTACACAGGTGGGTAAGAGTCCAGAAACCCTTAATATAATTGATACTAACATTTGGCTAAGTTATACTAACATTATATGGATATTTTTCCGAAATAAATTATTTGAATTGAATTGAATTAAATAGGGGATGAAAGTTTTAATGGAAACATATAGTTTATGTAAATCTTCTACTATATAAAAATAAGTCGGGTTTTCCTTCCTGACGCTATAACTCCAGAACGCACGAACCGATTTCCACGGTTTTGCATTCGTTGGAAAGGTCTCGGGCTCCGTGAGGTTTATAGCAAAGAAAATTTATAAAATTTAACGCGAGTAACACCGCGGGGCACAGCTAGTGTTTTATAAATTTGGGACAACAGACCAAATATTAGAGATATTCATTTGTAACATTTACGGGGTCATTACAAAATGTACAGACGAAGTCGCGGGCACAGCTAGTATTATATATAATAAGAATATTTTTGCAAAGATATATTTAATATAAAATATAATAATTACTTGAAAATAAAATTTACATGAGAGTAAAAATTGATGTTCGCCCGTTAATTATTACGGGCCCAATAATTTGGTCATTAATTGGCACAGTCATGTATATTCACTAATTACCATCTGATACCTTCTGGGGTTTATTTGTCGCTATATTTTACGATTGCACTGATGTGGATATTTGTACGGCAAAATTTACGTCACTTCGTAAAAAAGGCAGTCAAAAATGAAAATCATGGAATTTTAAAATTCAAGGCACCAAAAAAGCTGTCGCCTGATGGTAAGCAGTTAGTAATAATAATAATAATATCTAGGGACAATATCACACAGATCATCCTAGCCCCAAACTAAGCAAAGCTTGTACTATGGATACCAGGCGACAATATACATATATAGATAGAAAAATACTTACGTACGTCGTAAAATACTTAAATACGTACTTCAAAACTGAACATTGAATATCTTTTTAAAATGATACTTGGGGCGTGATCTACAATCGATAACGAAGCCAAAAATATAGTTTTTAGAATTTTTCTCTGTTTGTCGGTATGTATGTCCGGGCCAAACTTAAATACTTTTTAAGTGCATGGATTTCCTTCAAATTTTTCATGAATATTACTAAAAGGTCGGGTCAACATAATAATATAGGCTGTATATTATCGTTATCACGTACGGGGGAGGAGCTGTGATAATTTATAAAGTTTAACGCGGGTAAAACCGCGAGGCGCAGCTAGTTATAAATAAATATATCATTAATACGCTTTTGAAAGACCTGTGCTTAAGACCTGTGTATCCATGTGCATTGATTACACCAAAGCTGATTATGTTCTAATTTTAGCAGGTTCGAATGATAAAAGCCCGATGATGGTTCAAACATACCTACATTATACCCTGTGCCAATTAAAGCTCACTAATGTAAAAGTTGGTAACATATACAATAATAACTTTATAAATATAAACACATTAAACGACATGTTGAAACTTGTGTGTCAGAACTGTGTAAATTCAAACTTTATTTCTCTAGACTCGAATTATTACGACAGGAAACCAAAATATGTAAACAAGTTGCATGCCTGTAGACTAATTCATAGACAAATTTTACACACAAACTACTTACTTAATTATCTAAATTATACAAAAAAGGTAACAGATGCAAGCGGACCTAAAAGTTTTAAAAATATATCCTCCCAAACGGAATGTATTAGCTCACCTCTTGGAAAAAGAAATCAATTAAGTACTGAATTTGTAAATTCCGCAACACAAACTGAATTGACTTCACAACAATCATATTTTTTTCGATAGTAATTTAGAAATAATCAACCAGATGCCCGAATATGTACCTATCTCACCAAATTCTCTAATTAAAATGAGTATAATTCACCAGAATGTGTGTGGAATCAACAATAAGAAAAATGAATTAGAACTTTATTTACAAACCTTTCATAAAACGGTAGACTATATATGTTTAAGTGAACATTTCTTGAATGATAAAAACATAGAGTTATTTAATTTAGTAAACTACAATCTTGTGTCTTATAATACTAGAAATAAGAAAACAAGGGGAGGAACTTTAATTTTAGGATGTAAAGACAGAACAACTGAAAAAGTAGACGTAATAAACAAGCTTTATAGAGTGGAAAGCTTTGAAATATGTTGTATAAAGGATATCAGTACTGGACTTTACTTGTGTTGTTGTTACCGCAATCCAAATGATAAGAATTTTGATCAGTTCATGAATAGCTTAGAAAAACTGCTAGAGCATTTGTTTAATAGGAAGTGCATAATTTGTGGTGATTTTAACATTGATCTTCTTACAGATAGCAGAAAAAGAACTGAATTTATGAGCCTGTTGACTTGTTACAACTTTAAACATCTTATTAATACTCACACCTTTATACGTAATAACTCGTATTCATGTTTAGATAATATTCTGACAAACTTGCCTGAGGACTGTGTAGAGCGATGTGAAGTAGATCATAATGGTTTAGCGGATGGACACGGGGCCCTATTAGGTAATTTTTTATTGGAAGATATAGCTAATAAATGTAACAATAATAATCATATTATAATTAGTAAAAGAATTTTTAATATTAAAAATGGTGACTCTTTTAGACAGCGAATTTTAGCCCATAACTGGAGCGGTATGGGAATAAATACATTTTTGAAGACCATTGGCAAACTGTTTCATAAAAGTTTTAAAAAACGGGAACATAAAATCAAATTAAATTGCAATTTCCAACTCATATGGGCTACAAGAGGTGTGAAAACATCGAGCAAGATGAAACGACTCTTATGTACTGGTGGTAACAATCTTGATATTAGTCTTCTTAACTACAGAAAGTTATTCGTCAAAATTTATAGAAAGGTAATTGTGAAGGCTAAAAAACTAACAATACGTGAAAAAATCAATAAGTCAAAAAATTTAAGAAGAGATATCTGGAAAGTAATGAATAAGATTACCAACAGGGTTAAAGTAAAGCAAACGGATATTCGACTTAAAATAAATAACCAAATTATAGAAAGTCCACAGGAAGTGGCCGATATTCTTTTGAAAACATTCGACAGCAAATACATCACACCTAAAATGGATGACCAAGATCCAATTCATTTCCTTCAACAAAGTACGGATAGGGTAAAAAACGATATGAATATTAAACTTACAACTCCATGTGAAATTTCTAAAATCATTAATAGCATGCAAAATAAAAAATCATGTGGGTATGATGAAATTCCTATATCGATAATTAAAGACAATTTATCTATCTTATCAGAACCGCTTTCGACATTCTATAACAAGTGGATTATAGAAGGCATCTTTCCAGAGCAATTTAAAATTTCTAAGATCGTACCAGTTCATAAAAAAGGCACAAAAAATGATCCAAAAAACTACAGGCCTATATCCTTACTACCAATTCTTTCAAAAATTTTTGAAAAACTTTTAAAAGAACGATTGTCTCTTCATCTTAATTTAAACAAAGTCATTCATAAAAGACAATTTGGGTACCAGAAGAATGTAGGGACAGAAGATGCCATTCATAGATTAATTGGCGATGTTATTCATAAAATGAATTCTAAAATGAAGGTTGCCGGCATTTACTTAGACTTAAGCTCGTCACAAACTACTCATTGCAAAAATGGAACACTATGGCGTACGCGATAATGCATTAAAACTCTTCGTTTCTTACTTGAGTAATAGAAAAATGTTTGTAGAAATTAATAATACACAGTCAGACGGGTATAGAAGGAAAATTAAATCACAAATGTTAAATATAACCACAGGTGTACCTCAAGGATCAATTTTAGGGCCAATACTATATATATTATTCACGAATGACCTAATCAACTACATGGGGAATGTCTTACCAGATATGGAACTTACAGTTTTTGCAGATGACACTAATGCTGTAGTCGCAGCTAACAACATCGAAGAACTTAGAGCTCAGGTAAATACAGCTCTAGCGGCTTTTTATCGTTGGTTTACCGCAAATAAACTGACAATAAACGTAAACAAAACAAATGTAATGTTATTTAAAACAACAGCGCGTAACAAAGACAGTATCGATATTGAATTAAATAAAGTTAAAATTGAACCAGTCAGGGAAGTTAAATTTCTAGGCATACATATAGACGAATGTTTAAACTGGAAAAATGAATTAGCTGCACTAGATTCATCTATATCGTCTGCTTGTTATGCGCTGCGTACTCTAAGGGGTGAAGTAAGCACAAAGTATTTAAAAATGGTTTACTACGCACTAATAGAGTCAAAATTAAGGTACAGCATCCAATTTTGGGGCAAAAGCTATAATTACAACTGCCAAAGGGCATTCATCTTGCAAAAAAGGGCTATTCGAACCATTATGCGTATATCCCAACAAGAGAGCTGTCGACCACATTTCGAAGAACTAGGGATCCTCACTGTACCCAGCCTCTACATATTGGTATTGTTAAGCACTTTTAAAAAATATTTATACCAATATGAAACATACGAGGAGAGGTTAGCAAGGGAAAAAACGCGTAGAAAAGATTTTGCCAGCAACTTCAAGCCTCTATTTGATGTTGCTAAACATAGTCCTCATTATCAGGCTGTTAAAATTTTTAATAAGTTACCGATTGAGTTAAAAGGCATGCTGTACACAAGTTCATTTAAACCACAACTTAAGACACTCCTATTGAAAAGATGTCTCTACTCTATAGACGATTTATAAATCATTATGTTATTAATTAAATAATTTATTGATAATAACTATTATTATATAATCCATTAATGTTATATGGATTTTTTGGATTTTTTTATAATTAATAATTAATAGTTTTTATCATAAATGTCTATGCATGTTCATTTACTTATTTTAAATTTATTGTACTGTTTTTTAATTTGTATTGTTTTTATGTTTCATGTTTGTATAATATTCACACACAATTTAAATTGTTCATGAATAAACGGAATTGAAAATTGAATTGAAAGCACTAAAGCTATAAATGATTAACTGGCCTGTTGGTCTAGTGTTCAGTGACCCTCACCGGTAAGCTCAAGGTCGTGGGTTCGATCCCCACCCTGGACAAATTTTTGTGTGATGAATACGATTATTTGTTCTGTGTCTGGGTGTAACTTATCTATAATATTTATGTAATAATAATATAATAATATGTAGGGACAATGTCACACAGATCATCCTAGCCCCAAACTAAGCAAAGCTTGTACTATGGGTACCAGGCGACGATATACATACTTATATAGATAGATAAATACATATATACATAGAAAACATCCATGACTCAGAAACAAATATTCGTGCTCATCACACAAATATTTGCACTTACCGGGATTCGAACCCAGGACCACCAGCTTCGTAGGCAGGAGCACTACTAACTAGGCTATGGTGATAATATGCTTATTATACAAAAAAAGCCCTAAAACAATAAAAATCAAACATTTTATTAGTTTACACGGGAACAATAAGTAAAATTACTTTTTAAAAGTTGCTGAAAAGTTAAAAAACGTATAAAGGTTAACAATTAGCCTTCAAAGTCCGTCCAAACTTTTGCTAATAAGACGTCATTAGACAATTTTTCCAAACTTCCCTTTGTTCTTGACAACACTTTGAGTGCGCACTCAAACTTCAATCGTTATAATACGTTTTATTTGACCAAACTTTTTCAAACATACTTGAAGGAAAACGGACAATCTTCATGAATATTTATACAAAAAACGCCACTCCAAAGTCCCTCGATACCGTTAAGTCTAAAATACGAACCGGGGATAAATTAAAAATTTAAAAAGCTGCCAAGTACGAGTCGGACTCACTCATGAAGGGTTCCGTAGCAGCAAGTAACATAATATAAAAGTTCTTGTAGTAGTAAATTGCGGTTTACGATTTATGACGTACTTATTAAAAAAAACTTACCTGATTTCGTTTAAACCAATTTTCGGTAGAAGTTAGTAACATGGTATATAATATACATCAAATATTTTTTTAGTGTTATCATTCTGTTATTTTAGACGAGACGAGAGTTACAGGGGAGGGGGGGGATAAATTTTACCACTTTGGAAGTGTCTCCCGCGCAAACTATTCAGTTGAGAAAAAAATTATATTAGAAACCTCAATATCATTTTTGAAGACCTATCTATAGATACCTACGTGCATGGGTATGATGAAACAAAATTTTTGAGTTCAGTTCTAAGTACGGGGATTCCCCAAAACTTATTTTTTTTCTATTTTAGTGTCAAAATCTTAATGCGGTTCACATAATACATCTACTTTTCAAGTACCAACCAAGTTTCAACAGTATAGTTCTTAAAGTTTCGGAAAAAAGAGGCTGTGACATACGGACGACCAGACAGACAGTCATAACGACTCCATAAGGGTTCAGTTTTTTTCCTTTTGGCTAAGGAACCCTAAAAAGGAAAAACGCATGAATCATCTTTTCTTAATATTCCATTATTCTTCAGAATCTGAAATAGACCCCCGTAATGTACCGGGACTGATTTCGTTTGGGAATTATTGAGATTGTCACTAAAGGTATTTCACTGGGCATTTATAGAATTGAGAAGAGGACATTCCTTTTGATTGCACACATTTTATGAAGCACAAAAGCCTACGTGATTTTTTATGTAAATAAAATATACAAACTGCGTTAAGAGATGTGACATTTACCATCACAAAAAATTGTTACATCTTACGAAAAGGCAATTTAGTTATTTTAACTAGTTTAGTAACATCTATTCAATAACCATATTATAAAAAAATTCATCATCATCATATCAGCCTAAAGACGTCCACTGCTGGACAAAGACCTCCCCCAAAGATCTCCACAATTGCCGGTCTTGCGCTATTCGCATCCAGCGATTTCCAGCGACCCGCACAAGATCATCAGTCCATCTTGTAGGGGGCCTGCCCACGCTGCGTCTTCCGGTTCTTGGTCGTTATAAATAAATGTATCTATTTACTATTTAATTATTAATAAATGTTTTTATTTACTTTGTTACATAGTATACGATAGATGGTGTTGACTACAAACGTTCATCATCCTTAGACGTACCCGTCGTCATCATCATCATCAAATAACCCAAATGACGCCCACAACTGGTCAAAGGCCTCCCCAAAGATCTCAACAATCGCTGGTCTTGCACTACCCGTATGGCATGAAAATTTATTATAGGTAAGTATCCTAATTAGATATATACATATATAGACTAACGCCTGTTTCCCAGAGGGGTAGGCAGAGACAGGACTTCCATTTGTCGCGATCTTTGCACACCAGCTCTCTTGCGTCTTTACTGTCATTATATTCTTCATACACGCTCGTCGGGTTAGGGTACTTCGACCTGGCCTTTCTTGAGAACGTCTATTTATTAAGGAAGCAACAAATAAATATATTGAGTGTTTGACCACTACCTGTACGATGAATTAAATTAAATGGTAATAGTTTACATTAGTCAGATATTTTAATACTATTTTCTGTGACATTTAAATGACATGCGACTAATGAATGAATTATTATTATTAAATGTATCTTTAAGTTTTTAATTACCGTAAATAATTGTAATTGGAAGACCTTGCAGAACATTCTCTGACTAAATGTCAGTGTAAACTATTACCATTTAATTTAATTCATCGTACAGGTAGTGGTCAAACACTCAATATATTTATTTGTTGCTTCCTTAATAAATATAGTGAATTAATCCTTAATCCAGCAAACACACAGGACAATTAATATAAAGCTCTGTTGCGTTGAAATTAATTTATTTGCAAATACAGGGGCACTTTCTATTTCATAAATCCCGTGATCCCATGGGATGACTAGCGACACGACCAGAATGAGGTCGGTTACAGACTGCTACCGACTGCTTTACGAACTCTCCTAGAAACGGGGGTCTGATAACACTACCATCAACTTCCAGATTCCGAGCTGATGCTTAGAATTTTTTTAACAGAATATTCTCACGGTAACTTTTCAGCCCCACCCGAGATTGGAATCTAGGAACTCATTATCTTGGGCACGCTACTGCTAGACAGAATATTTATCATAGTAAGATTGAATCGTTCCTTTCTTGGTAATCTGAAACTTAAGTAATGAAGAAAAGTAGAAGCAAAACTGGAAATGAAAGGAAATTATTTACTTTCTGAAGTTCAGCAATATCTTTCATAACAACCTTTTATTTCCGTAGAAACTGTTGCCACACTTAAATTATGTGTTCGTGAATACTTGAAAACACGAACGTAGGAAAGTACAGAAGGCAGCACATCAAGCTACGGCAATCTGTCAAATTTCCCCGATTGAAAGTGAACCTTATGCTTACATGATAAAGTTGAAAATCTATAAAAGAAATTGAACAGATACTGGATGTGTTGGCGTCTGTACAAGCGTAACTTGAAATCCCGCCGTTGGCTCGGGCTGCCAAATTATAGACAATTTTCCTCTATTATAACATTTTTTTCATGACAATAATTGGACATGAAGAGGGAACTCCGTTGTCACATGTTGTGTAGTCTTTATTATATAAAAGTTTCAACGAAGTGGCGAGTCCGGCCGACCTAGCATGTCATTATTTTTGGTGATCAATCGGTCTTGTGTTCTTTGTTTTGGTCCAATTTGACGGGCCTGTTAACGTGGTTGGTATATACTTTACATGCCGCAGGTCATAGGTTCGATTTCCACTCAGTACAGGTATTTGTGTGCATGAACATATCTGTTTGTCCTGAGTCTGGGCGTAATTATCTAGGGCACATTAAGCTGTCGGCCCCGGTTGTAGTCAATAGACAACAGTCGTTAAGTCATGTCAGAGGCCTACTGGGCGGCTTGAACAACTCTGACACTAGGGTAACTACTTCACATAAAATAAATAAAGTATGTATTTACAAAAGAAAAGCAGTATATGTAGAATATTATTAATCTGGTTTCCATAGTACAAACAAGCTCTGCTAAGTTTGGGATCAGATGGCCGTTTGTGAATAATGTCCCAGAATATTATTATTATAAGTAAGTACGACGGCGAATTATATAGGCTTTGACTCGTTGTCTAAGAGACAATTTTAGGGCACAAAAGACCCCTGAATAATTCTAAATGGTAGAAATATGTGAGGGATAAATTTTGACATACCTAACATTATAAATTTAACTTGCCACACTGAAAAACATACTTATGTTTCTAAATACATACACATGTATGTGTATGGGTGTATAGATGTTTGTTACTCCTTCACGCAAAAGCCACGAAATGGATTTTGATGAAACTTTGTACTATAATCAAATATCAAATAGGACATATATAATTCATAAAGTTTAATATATATAATAACATTTATAATGGCCCATAAAGTATTTCTCATCAAAATTCCTGTAAGATAATTTTAGACCCCGTCAGTCCAGTAATAGCGAAGTCAACCTCAGATAATGAGGTTTCGGGTTCAAACCCCGGATCGGCCCCAAAATGATATTGGGTTTTCTCTGTCAAGTCAAATTCTTAGTAGCACATCGGAGAACATAAACTCATTGTTTCTGTACCTGACCTCTTTCCAGTCGTAACGGCTAGCCTATTAAAACCTATGTTTGCACACTATGTATGGCCCACGCAGATGGTTAGTCTCCATTGAGGCTAGAGCCCTAGGGCCGAAATTCGCCCAGAAGGACATGAAAATAGATATATGAGATTATATAGGACTAGCTGTGCCCCGCGGTTTTATCCGCGTTAAAATTTATAAATGATCACAATTCCTCCCCCGTAGCTGATAGCGTGACAATATGTAGCCTCTATGTTGACCCAACCACTTAGTAATATTCATGCAAAATTTGAAGTAAATCCATGCACTACTTTTTCAGTTTAGCCCGGACATACATACAGACAAACAGACGAAAATTCTAAAAACTATATTTTTGGCTTCGATATCCATTGTAGATCACGCCCAAAGTATCCTTTTGAAATATTCAATGTACAGTTGACTTTCCTAGGATTTTATTATATGTAATATATATTGGTTTCGGGTAGGTACAACAGTGATATTAGCTATGCATCCCGACCTGTTAAGCTTGTTCATATTGTGGCACAATCAAGCACAGTCCGGAGTATTAAACGCAAACGTTTCAGTTGAAACGCGCCGAAATCAGCGCCTGTTTACACTGATCTGTATCTGCCGAGAGTATCTCATTTCCAATATCATTTGAAGCTTCGGACCATTGGTGTTGATTAAAGTAATATCTTACTTGCATTAAATAGAGAAGTATACCTGGCCTGTGAGAATGGGACAACCGGAAGGGGAAGATCTCGTCGAACATTCTCTGACCAAATCTGAGCCGTTCTCAAGAAAGGGCAGGTCAGATGTACCCGAAACCGGCGAACATGTATGAAGAATATAATGACAGTAATCGAGGCAAAAGAAGTGTGCAAAGATCGTGACAAATGGAAATCCGTTGTCTCTGCCTACCCCTCTGGGAAACAGGCGTGAGTCTATGTATGTATATATTAAATAGAGGCGCTTATAGCCAGATGCCCTCACCTTCATCTCTATAACACAATTTGCATATACACAATTTAACATTCGAAATAGTTGTCCATCGATTAATAAATTTTCGAAGAATCGTTCAGTCGAAGCAGTGTTTGGTGAGAAAAGGTTGTTTCGCAATAAATTCCCTTCTAACAATCGTTCAGTCGACTTTCAGTTCATCGAACATATGGCTCTCGCTACTACGTTACGGACTCATAATATAGATATTTGGATTTGCGGCTAGTATGAAAACATTTAGAAATACCATTTAATTTATAATAGTAATGATTCAGTTACTTATCTAGTTTATTTAAGTTATTATCAAAGAATGAGGTTTTAGGTATATATTTTTTACTGCATCTTGTCTGAACTGTTATATACCCTCTCCGAAAGACGATTTAAGCTAAATTTAATGTAAGTCATCGATAGGAACGCTTTCGGGATGGTCCCATAAATATATACTTATATATAATAGTGATAATGTCCTAACATTCTCGTAGCCTAATTTCGGCCACGGTGGCCACATACATATTTTAGTGTTCAAGTGTGTGCGCAAACACAGGAGCACTTTCTATTCCATCACTTTTATGATGCGATGGGACGACTAGCGATACGACCGGATAGAGGTCAGGTACAGGACCGACAGCTTTACGTACCCTCCGAGGCACAGGGGTATAATACCACCAACTCCCAGACTTCGGGTTTACTGTAAGAGAACTCATTAGTGAGTTAAGCTCACCAATCTACACGCCTTTCTATCTTACATTTCATTTTTAAAGTAAAACTTCTTGAAGTTTGGCTTGGGATGCACCAGCAGACTAGAGCGTTACAGAAAGTGTGACCGAGCAAGGCGAACGAAAGAGAGGGAGATCTAAATAATTTTATTTGGATGTATAAGTTATATTACTGTGTAAAACCGCGAGGGTTTTTAGATAGATAGATAGATAGATAGAGTACCTACACTTTATTGCACCAGAAGAAAACACAATACATAATATCTTAATAAAGAAAATATAGGTACAATCGGCGGTCTTATCGCTTTGTAGCGATCTCTTCCAGACAACCGTTGGGTGGACAAGAAGAATTAAGATGGAAAAGGCGGTAGTTTTACCCGCATCAAACTTTATAAATTATAGCCTATTTGTTAATTCAGGGTGTCAGCTAATTCCATACCAAATTTTATTAGAATCGCTCCAGCAGATTAGCCTAGAAGAAGTAACAAACATACACACCCAAAAACTTTTGCCTTTATAATATTATTAGGATAAAGTTTCGTCAAAACCCGTTTCGTAGTTTTTGCGTGAAAGAGTAACAAACTCTATCCGTCCATTCTAACAAACTTTCGCATTTATAATATTAAGTAAGATTTGCAATATCGAATTTGTTTTTTAACATGTTCATTAAACAACTCACGTTCCGGATAATAGAAGCATTATAACATATTATGAAGTAAATTTTCCGCTCAAAACCACTTCGGATACAATATGGGCGAAAGTTGATTAAATTGAATTATGCAGGAAATAAAAGTTTAACCCTCGTTATACTGAAGACCGAGGGTTGGTGAATATGTTATATTGGAGGCTTTGTTGCTGCTTTGGCGTATTCAGCCTCACATATTGAACTCATGGGTTTAAATTCCGGGTGGGGTCAAAAAGTATCTTTGGGATTTCTATAAATAATCTCTCAGCAGTCTAGTTTGGAATTTTTTATGGGTTCATTGAGAAAAATAATATTGAATATTTTATTAAAATATAAGCAGTGCCCCGCGGTTTTACCCGCGTTAAACTTTATAAATTACAGCCTACTGTACTGTTACCTACTGTACTGAGCCTGTTACTCCAGGGTTTCAGCTAATTCCATACCAAATTTTATTAAAACGCTCCAGCCATTTAGACGGGAAAAATTTCAATTTCAATTTATTTATTGAATAAATTGAAATTGAAAGTTTGTGAGTGTGTGAGTATGTTTAAAGTAACAAACATACTCTCACACTCACAAACTTTCGCCTTTATAGTATTAGTGTGACAATAGTGAATAATTAAGATATAACGTCTCAAACTTACAGAGTTATTGGAAGTTATTGAATTGTACTAAGATTTTGCTGTGTGGTGACGGCATAGAATATCATAACCCCATCTCATCTCCTAGAAATCGTCCGAGGGAATACCTACCAGAGAACGAGCGGCAGCGTTTGTCTGTAAACTATGACCATCAAACTGCGATCGCCAACCCGTCTGCCAAGCGTGGCGATTATGCCATATCCCCCCATTCTTTGGGGAGGCTTTTTTCCAGCATCGGACGTACTTTGGTTGATATGAGGTTTAAGATATTTTTTAAGGTTTAAGATATTTATATCTCAAAAATAATTACATTCACTAACATGAGAAAACAAAATCTAATTAATTTTAAGAAGTTACGGTTATTCAGCGTTAGTTACAGAGTAATAAATTAAACTTAAATTTATTGTTACGCTATCATGCTTAAACAGTGTTACGAAAATACACATTGATATACTGGAAAGACACTAAGACGCGCTTTTTCAAGGCTTTTTTGAAAGTGTAGGTAAATAAATTTCTGATATGATGATAATTGAATTGTGAAAATTTGCATAAAAGTAATAATGGTTGGGTTTATATATGTATGAATACATATACTACAAAATTATTATTAAAAGTTTTATATCATTACTCGCAATGCGAAGCGTAAACCTGAGCGGGCGGGTCTCGAACCAACACACTATACCAATTCAGGGTAGTCGCGGTAAGTAAATTTGCGCATACATGTACGGTAAAGCCATTTTAGAATTTACGTTCATAAAGCGCCTTTATCACCTGCCCCCTATTAATCGCGGGAACCTACCCCTTATTTTTCGAGGTTTAGTTCATTTCTTCGTTTACCCAAGGTAATGTGTTTTAAAAACAAGATCCGAACCTCAAAAATATCAACAAACTTTTCGTATCCAAACATATTGCTAACGATTGCCTCATTAACTCGATTAATAAAAATACTCAGTCAGGGGATTAAAAAAGAAGTAAATAGTGTAAAAGAACTTTCAAACTATAATACCTAGTAGAACTACATACCAAACGGAGCGCTGTTCATTCGTACACACGGCTACATATCAAGTTATATATTTCTAGTATAAGCTGATCTCGCGTTGCATAGGATTTCCATACAATAAGAGGTCAGCTTATATTGGAAATGTATAGCTTGATATGTAGCTGTACACACGGCTACATATCAAGCTATACATATGATTATGCTGTGTGTAGTACACACTACACACGGCATAATCATAAATTGGTAGCAGTGCGGAGAACTCTTACAAAATTGGCAAAGACAACTCATGTTATGGGTTACACAGTTTATAAAAAACTCCCGGTGAGCATAACCAGTTACCGAGTTTTAAAGTTCGATCGAAGAGGTGGCTTATCGAGCATTAATTTTAAAACATCGTCATACGAGTACAACGTACTCGTTTTAAAATTAAAGTAAGTAGTTAGTATTAGAAATATTTTTTGACATTGCATACTATTATAATATTGAAAAACTATGACATATAAACATATTACTAATAAATTACTATTTGTCGACAGTGGCAGTTAGATCACGGAACATTCACGAACTTAAGAGTAGACATGCGCAAAACATCACCTTATGAAGTAATGTGATGTAACATTACTTTTTCGGTCAGGTGATATTACTCGATAACATTACGCATTACTCGAAACATTACGCGACGTATTCGAACGATCTGATAATGTTTGTACTTCGACTGTACTATTACTTTGAAGTGATACGTGTTACTTGTTGCACTGCCGTAATACATTTAGCTTTCAGTTAGAAAAAGTTTATTTAGATCATATTACTTGAAAACCTTGACATGAAATTTTCACACGGTGTATTTAAATGATGAATATTTTTTTAGATATGAGAAGGTCTTATTGTGTTTTAGTTTGACCATACCTATTGATTGTTTTTTGACGATTAATAAATACTGTAACGCTGATTACCGATTATCGAAATTATTATGTGGATAAAGTTGATTTTCCTTCATACTTAAGCCCGATATATTACGTTACACCGAATAAAGACGGATTATGTAAGTTTACATAACTTTTTACAATTTAAATAAACTGCACTTATAATATATAAAATTATTAGGAAGTAACTAAAAGAATTTTAAAGAATATCTAGCCAACAAAATGCGTTTCGCCAACTACATAGTTCTGACTCAAAAAAATTTAAACAATGCAAGTGATCATACATAGGTAAAAACCCGGCTAAATAAAAATAAACCTTCTCATAAAAACTTACGGCTTAAAATCCGTCAGGAACGTTTCATGTCTTCGCCTTATCTCGTGTCTCTATCTAACTTGTGGAACAACGTCCATCTGTCTCACTCTACCGCGCGCCGCGCTAAGTCGATTCGAGTAGGCAGAACAGAATGAGAAATTACGTTCCAGAAACGAACATTACATAAAACATCACTTCATCACTCCTCACACTCGCACTCTTCTATAATAGGAAATGCGCGGGTGATGGTGTGATGTTAGTTTTCGTCGCGTAATGCGTAATATGGCATCACATTGTGAAGTAATATCACCCGAGTAATATTACGCGCATTACCTACACATGTCAACTTAAGAGTCTCGACTAGTTCTCTGTTAGAGTCCACACGTGGCGCAATTCACAGTCCCCGTGACACGCACTGCCTAAAGCTAAAGTCCCGACGAACGCGGCACACTTCTCACTGTATAGGGAACACTCGTCACTATTTACTTTCACTGATCACTTGCACTTGTTCAGTTTTCCACTTCTATTTCTTCCTCTTAATTCGCCTTTGATTTCACTTGAGTTAAAACCGTTTTGCTTTGATATTCCGCCCCTTTAAACATTTCGAAAGTCATTCTTTCGAGACTCTACACCTATATAACAGATTAATCGTGATGCTTCTGTCCTTGCCTTATCCTATCAATTTTTACATTCAGGGAAATCGCAGCATCTTTTTTTAGGGTTCCGTAGCCAAATGGCAAAAAACGGAACCCTTATAGATTCGTCCTGTCTGTCTGTCTGTATGTCCGTCCGTATGTCACAGCCACTTTTTTCCGAAACTACAAGAGCTGTACTACTGAAACTTGGTAAGTAAATGTATTCTGTGAACCGCATTAAGATTTTTACACAAAAAAAAACTTCGTTTAAAAAAACCGACTTCAAAAACTAAAACGTATAAAAAAAATATCTTAATAAAGATTTAATTTAATACATCACTTATAATATAATATTAATGAAATAATATAATTTGTATGTGCTACCTATTGATAGGTTTGAAGTCGGTGCCAAGCCAAATGTAATAGTAGGTACCACACTCGCCGCGCTTTACTTTCAGCGGGATAGCTTCGTATTTCTACACAAACAACCCAAGCGTGCAGACGTCGTTGACGGTCGTCATATATTTTTATGATACAGTTTCATCTGTTTCATATCAATTCATATTGTTCTTTAAGTTTATTTACTTAGGTTAATCTCTAGTGTAGGAGTTTCATCACAAAGTATGAAAGCTGTATGTAATATTAACTTTTATTTTGCTTAGGGCTTGGCACCGACTTCAAACCTATCAAAAGGTAGCACATACAAATTATATTATTTCATTAATATTATATTATAAGTGATGTATTAAATTAAATCTTTATTAAGATATTTTTTTTATACTTTTTAGTTTTTGAAGTCGGTTTTTTTAAACGAAGTTTTTTTTATTAGTTACTTTTTAGTGTCTAGCTATGGTTAGGACTTCGAAAGGTGAAGCGCGCCTCAAAACTATAGATCCCAACAAACGAGAACGGAAAAAAGAAACATCTTCCGAAAAAATGTTGTTCGAAACTCTTTTTCACGTTATTGTGGGACAGTGAATGATCTAAAAGACCGTTTGTAAAGTAAGAAAACTACATAAAATTACGTTCACTCTAAGAAAACTTGCACAGTACGAGTCTAGACTAGCTAAGATTTATGAAAGTCTGAACAGCAAGCGCATAGGTTAGGCCGTATTTATGACCATCTAGCTAACGAGTCTGTGTGCTGAGGGCTTATACACTAGATCTTATTATGAATTGAATGATCTTATGATCGAATAGCCATCTAGTCTGCTGAACAGAGGGTAAGAGTCTATGAAGACTAGGTCTTATTAATGATCGATTAGCCAACGAGTCTACTGAGCAGAGGGCTGATAGCCTAGGTCTTATTTATCATTGATTAGATAATGAGTCGGACTCGCCCGTGAAAGGCGGAATGTTTCTTTCCGTAGCAGCAAGTATTTGAGTTGATAGAATGGAAGGTAAATTGCGGTTTATGACGCATTAAAAAAACTACTTACTAGATCTCTTTCAAACCAATTTTCGGTGGAAGTTTGCATGGTAATGTACTTCATCTATTTGTTTTAGTTTTATGGTTCTCTTAATTTAGAAGTTACAGGGGGGGGGGGGCATTTTACGTCTTTGGAAGTGTCTCTCGCGCAAACTATACAGTTAAGAAAAAATTATATAGTAAACCTCAATATCATTTTCGAAGTCCTATCCATAGCTACCCCACATGTATAGTTTAATTATTTTTTTTAATTCAGTCCTACCTAAGTAAGTATAGGGAACCCCCAAATTTTATTGTTTGTTTTTCTATTTTTGTGTGAAAATTAATGCGGTTCACGGAATACATCTGCTGACCAAGATTCGACAGTGTAGTTCTTATAGTTTCGGGAAAAAGTGGCTGTGACATACGGACGGGAAGACATACAGACATGACAAATCAATAGAGCCTTTGTGAAAGACATTTGGCTACAGAACCCTAAAAATGGCAGCTATTCCGCATCAAACTAAAGAAGAATCACGTAAATCGGTTCATAAATCTCAGCGTAATCGGTGTACGTACATAAAAAATACGCTGGTGCTAAAAGGTGCGCCTTCATGCGCTTCCAAAAAAAAAAGCTTATACGTGCGTATGAAACGCTAGTCGTCTGAAATTGTTGTTTATGTTCATGCCAAGACACACTTGAACAGGATGAGTCTAGCTTGACTAGCTAAGATTTACAAACGTCTGTGCATCATCGACATCGTCCTCTTAAACAAAAAATTTCATACAAAAATGTCCATAAAATGAAAACTACTGGGCCAATCTATATAAAATTTTTATGGGACCAAATGGCAACTATTCCGCATCAAACTAAAAAAGAATCACGTAAATCGGATAATAAATCTCCGAGTAATCGGTGTACATACATAAAAAAAAAAAAATACCGGTGAACTTGAGAACCTCCTCCTTTGGAAGTCGGTTAAAAATAGAAAAAGAACAATTATTTTGCGGGGTCGCCATACATAGAACTGAAACTCAATTTTCTTTTTCATCTTACCCATATATGTGGGTTGTCTATGGATAGGTCTTCAAAAATGATATTGAGGTTCCTAATATAATTTTTTTCTAAACTGAATAGTTTGCGCGAGAGACACTTCCAAAGTGGTAAAATGAGTGTCCCCCCACCCCTCTAACTTCTAAAATAAGAGAATGATAAAACTAAAAAAATATATGATGTACTATACCATAGAAACTAACAACGAAAATTGGTTTGAACGAGATCTAGCAAGTAGTTATTTTTTAATACGTCATAAACCGCAATTTGCTTTCATTTAATCAACTGAAATACTTGCTGCTACGGAACCCTTCATGTGCGAGTCCGACTCGCACTTGGCCGGTTTTTTTATTCAGGAACCATATTATGTAAATTTTTGAAAAAAAAAATTAGGTATGTCCTTTTGAAATTTGTCTGCCAGCTCTCCTTTTGTTCTGGTATTAACTAGAACATTTTAGCGATGTTACAAAATCCACCAAAAATTCTTACTGGTACCAGGGTTCGAAGCCCGTACGTGACAATACATTAGCAGAAGAAGTACACTTTATTGTGTAAGGAATATAAACAATACAATATGCAACGAACAATATTTTATAATTGGCGGCCTTATCACTAAAAGCGATCTCTTCCAGGCAACCCATTTGCGTTGGATGTACCAGAATTAAATATCAACTCATTAGTTGCTACAGATAACAGAAAACACAAAAGAATACATAAAAATGAAATTAATCAAAGTTTCAATAAATTAAATACAGCTGGGACAGCCAACGATAATAAATTCCATATAATTTATGTTCGTTTGATTGTCACAATCATCACGCTACGACTAATCCGCCTAAAACAAAGCCGCTGGCGCAATGACGTTGCTGTTTCAATGAGATTAATAAAACATGTCACATCGCTTGTCGTAATCATATTGTATTCAAAGCTCATTTTACTGGCTCATTCCTTATAGCGCAGAAACTTACTATTCATCGACAAACAGTGTTAGTTCGGAAATGGGTGTCCTATGCCAAATAATCAAATATCAATCGATCGACCATTATAAATCGAATGTCAAAACACACGAACGTTAATAATATCGAATGGTTAATAAATACATTCGGAAATAGTACATCAATTGATAGGACGAAGTTTTCAACTTAAACTTCGGCGCCCTCGTGTTTCGAATCTGATTCCCTCACATGACGATGTATATAAGTTCTGAGTAGTGCCCATATATATTTCGATTGTGTACGTAAGAGACTTTCCAAAGATGGCATCTTTGGACCATTTCACGCGACCTTCGAGCATTTTTGTCTAAATGCTCGAAGCTTATATAAGCTTAAATAATAGCCAAACCGAATGCCAAATAACCGAATATCAATTAATCGATTAGTACAAATCTTAATATATAACTCGTATACCCAAATAAACGAATGATTTTTTTTTATGTGAATAACCTAATTAACTAAGTAAAATACATCATGCGTTTAAATTGTATGTATATACGTACTACTAACGCGAAACCTAGTATGTGAATTAAATTAATATTTTATTACCCTCTCAATATGTATATCTACTAATTATATAAATGTAGAAGGTTGATATGTGAATGTATTATGCACGTAACGCTAACGACGGATTTGGATGAAATTTAGCACTTAGTGTTAATTATGGGACATATTTTTCACTTCGCATGAAAAGTCTTTTATACAAAGAGACACTTTTAATTATAAATGTGAAATTATGTATGATTGAATCCAACAAAACGGCTAAGCGTACTAATAAATCTAACAATAATATATACCTACCACTTAGTATTATATAATATCATTTTATTACAATGAATTTTAAAACATTGCGTGGATGTACATTCTTTGCCTATGTTTTATCTATATATTTTCAAATATAGTTATACTTACTACTGAAGCATAAAATCCTTTACCTGCCAGCGAATCTATTAATAAAACATTGTTTTTAATAAAATAAAGATGTATTATGGTTGTTAGGAAATAACATTCTTTACTTTGCATACAAGTTAGATTTAAGATTCTATTAAATATAGTATAATAAAAAATAAACACAATGTGTCGATCGTTGAACGGAAACCGCTGAATACACCACATACCTGTATAAACCGATAATGTGCTCACGATCTAAATCCCCGCAATTTATGGTAGCATTACAATACAGATCTCGCATTGGCGAGTGGTAATATATTTACTGAGATACGCTGATTATTTAAAATACCGGTATATATACTATACATCTATTACTAGGTTATCTGTGGGTGTATAGTTTAGGTATGGTACAAATAGTACCTTATGATGTAGTAATTTGTACACTTTCAACTGCCCCATCTCTGTTACTCCTTTCTCCTTTCACTACTCATTTTGCCTGGAAGAGATCACACTTTGTGATAAGGCCGCCAATTGTACAATTATAATTTCTATGTTGTGCTTTGTATTATTTCTTTAGGTGTACAATAAAAAGTTTATCTATCTATCACTCTACTCACATCTATCTACACGTACATATAGCTTTACGCTTTCACATTAATCTATAAGATTCTACAGATGTATAACTAGCTTTTGCCAGCGACTTTGCATCGTGGTACTTTTAAAGACTATAAATGCCAAGTTCGAAGTTGATCAGATCAAAAAAACATGTTGTTCCATACAAACTTTTGCAAACCCTTTTCAGCCAAAAGTTCTTGCCTAGTGCACACCTACGTCACTTAAGCAATACCAAAATGTTGTTTGAAAGAGACCTTTATTACATTTTATCGTTTTTATTATTATACTATACAACTTAAATAAAAAAATGGCCTGTGTAATCAATCTAAAGAATTACATTCTCCAACTATGAAAATAAGTTGTATGGGATATTGAACGTTATTACAGACTCGCTGTGCGGTTTTACTCGCGTTCAACTTTGTAATTATAAACTATGAGTTATTTGGATATAATATAAGTTCATCATCATCATCATATCAGCCGAAAGACGTCCACTGCTGGACAAAGGGCTCCCCCAAAGATCTCCACAATTGCCGGTCTTACGCTATTCGCATCCAGCAGTTTCCAGCGACCCGCACAAGATCATCGGTCCGGTCTTGTAGGGGGCCTGCCCACGCTGCGTCTTCCGGTTCGTGGTCGCCACTCGAGAACCTTTCTGCCCCAGCGGCCGTCGGCTTTACGAGCTATGTGCCCTGCCCACTGCCACTTCAGCTTATATATAAGTTATATTATTACAAATCCGTTCGGTAGTTACCACCTAAGTTGACACTATGGAACGTAATAAAGTATTGAGTATTCGTTTTTGCGTGTAAGAGTAACAAACATCCATACATCCAAACTTGCGAGTTTATAATTTTTTATAAGTAGGATTTCCCATTTAAACTATTTCACGGTACACAGAAGTATAATATAATAATCGACATGTTTTATTCGATCTCCTTGAAGCTATAGCTTGTAAAATATTTTACCAAAGTCAAAGTCAAAAATTATTAATTTCGTAAAAATTTTTCATTTATATGGAATCGTAATTTTTTTTACCCTACCGTAACATAACATTAATGAATTTATAAAATGAACCGTCTGTGAGAAGAATTTAAAAAGTTACATTCTCAAACTATTCAAAAAAGGTTGTATGTGGGTCAGGCCTTCATGACACACACGACTCTTTTAGTTGCAAAAGTATGTTTATAAATGGTTCATTGCTATTACTGGAATTCTGTTTTAAATAGATAACAATTTTAGGTTTTGAAAGGACATTAATATTCTAAAAGTTTGGGCTGGTGTTATAAAATAGTTACACGCTAATAACATTGTGAGTATTAAAAAGATTGTTCATGTTTTTTATAAGGTAAGTTAAGAGCGATGGTATTCCTTTCATCAACTATTTATAGAAATAATTTTTCTATTTTATCTCATCAAGATACTAGATCAAACAGATTTCAAGGCATTTATTTTGATGTAAAACTTCATTACACACGCTTGACTAAGTGAAGTGATGAGAGCGTTACGAAAAATGTGATCGGGTGAGGCGAAGGGAAGTAGAGCAGGTGATATAAGTTAGTGAAAACAGAGAGAGTTACGTTTCGTTTATTACTGTAGGGGCAAGAGAGAAAGGTGCGAGAACACTTTTTCTCTCTCTTTCTCGTATAGGCAGTAGCCTATCGTATATCTAAGTATTACTTCAGTCGTGTGGTATAAAGCACACTACCATAATCATAACAACTTAGCGAGCGTTCAGCATTTGATCGTTCGGCGGGTTTCTTTTTTTTATCGTCTTTGTGTTTCGGAGGGCACGTTAAACGGACGATCCCGGTTGTAGTTTATAAAGATTCAAAGATTCAAATTCATTTATTCCATAAAAATTTTACATTATGTGGAATTGTTATATTTTTTTTTACCCTACCGTGCAGTGCATGACGTGGCAGCTACTGAGAAACACTACCAGAAAACTCAGTAGGAATCCTTTTTTTAAAATAAAATATACTTAAGATTAATTATAATCATGTGTGTTGACTCAGAACAACTCAATCCCAAGCACTTTTATCACTTAAATAATCAGAAATTTTGAAATATGCCCTGCTACACAATTTGGCTTTAATAATTCTTTTAAACTTATTCGTAGACAATTCTCTAATATCATTCGGAAGTTTGTTATAGAAAAGTTTGCCCCATAAAAGAGTTACTTATTTTGTGGAGACGGGTAGTATGCAATATGAGATTATTCTTATATCTAGTATTTACATTATGTGTATCGCTCCTTTTACAGAAGGAATCGATATTTTTATGCACATATAGTAAGTTTTCATATATATACTGAGATGGTACAGTTAGAATGTTGACCTCTTTGAACTTTTCTCTTAGAGACACTCTCGGGCCAAGATTATAGATAGCTCTGACAGCTCTTTTTTGCAATACAAATATGGTGTTAATGTCAGCAGAGCTACCCCAGAGAAGAATTCCATAGGACATCACACTATGAAAATAACTGAAATAAACCATTCTAGCTGTGTCAACATCAGTCAGCCGTCTAATAGTTTTCACTGCATATGCTGCAGAACTTAATTTGCTGGACAGTTTTTCTATTTGTGGGCTCCATTGTAGCTTTGAGTCAATAGTGATACCCAAGAACACAGTTGATTCAACAGGGTCCAACCTAGCTTCATTAAGTTGTACATTGGTTGTCGCCTGTTTCATATTCAGTGTAGTGAATTTTATGACTTTAGTTTTCTTATCATTAAGCACAAGATTATTGGCATTAAACCAATGAACAAGTTTAGAGATTGCATCATTAACATCGTCAAAATTGCTGAATTGTCGGTTTATTTTGAAAGTCAGGGAAGTATCATCCGCAAACAACACAATCTCATGCTTATCCCTTACATAGTAAGGTAAGTCATTTATATAAATTAAAAACAAAAATGGGCCAAGAATTGACCCCTGTGGGACGCCCATTACCACTGGAGATCCCGGAGATATTTTACCGTTTATTTCGACCTTCTGAATTCTATTGCCCAAGTAAGAAGTCAGAAGTTCATGAGCCTTGTTCCTAGACTATAAACTATGTTAGAAGCATACTAGGCGGTTCGAACGCTTCCCACACAATTAAGAAGTAACTTAGCACAATGGCAAAACCACATATTTAGTCGCCCGATATACAAATTGTACTTCTATATAAGAATTAAATGTCCCATAAAATACAGGACAATGGGAACTGTTAAAATGGTTTAATTCTAGTTACTGATTACTAAAATTATCACAGTTTTAGAATTAGTAGACATTTACTATATGAAAGCGTCATTTTGGAAACTACGTAACATCTTCTCGTCCAAAATACCGCAGTGTCTCAAGTCGAAAGTCATCGACCAGTGTGTGTTGCCAGTGATGACTTATGGAACAGAGACGTGCTCACTATGGGCCTTATTAGAAGCCTCAAGGTCACCCAAAGAGCAATGGAGAAGGCTATGCTCGGAGTTTCCCTGCGGGATCGAATCAGAAATGTCGAAATCCGAAGGCGAACCAAAGTCACCGACATAGCCCGAAGAATTGCAAAACTGAAGTGGCAGTGGGCGGGGCACATAGCTCGTAGAACCGACGGCCGTTGGGGCAGTAAGATTCTCGAGTGGCAATCACGAACCGGAAGACGCAGCGTGGGCAGACCTACAAGATGGACCGACGATCTTGTGCGGGTCGATGGAAACTACTGGATTCGAATAGCGCAAGATCGGCAGTTGTGGAGATCTTTGGGGGAGGCCTTTGTCCAGCAGTGGACGTTTTTCGGTTGACATGATGATAATGA
This sequence comes from Pseudoips prasinana, assembly GCA_951640165.1. Classification (NCBI taxonomy): domain Eukaryota; kingdom Metazoa; phylum Arthropoda; class Insecta; order Lepidoptera; family Nolidae; genus Pseudoips; species Pseudoips prasinana. The sequence goes on from OX621252.1 coordinate 32,657,384, forward strand.
TCATGACATAGTATGTGTATACCAGCTTGTTTTTATATGCATAAATGAAAAAAACATTCGGGACAGTCTAGGGGACTGCCGATAGAAGTGAGAACTATTTTTTCATTTCTCATACTCGAAAAGTAGTGTTTATTTGATCCGAGTAGCGAGTTGAAGACTCTACTTCCCACCTTTGGGCGGTAAGGACTCATAGTAATTGCTCCCCTTCCTATTTGGGAAGAAATATAAGAAATAGTACTAAATTTCGTTTAGCAGCTGTTGTGTTGTGTTATGAAAAAAGTGCACAACACCGCTAAAGAAGTTTTCACTTCAATAATGCTGTGGTCATGTGAGTATAAACGGCCAGTGAGAATTCACGTTTGTTACATGGGAGCCCCCTTATATATATATGTATATTTTATTTCGTAATTTTAGTATTTGTCTTAATAGCGGCAACAGAAATACATCATCTGTGAAAATTTCAACTGTCTATCTTTCACGGTTCATGAGATACAGCCTGGTGACAGACAGACAGCGAAGTCTTAGTTAACGGAACCCAAAAAAGACTCCATCTTACGAATATTCGCACAGATCACGTGAATTTAACATTTTTAACGCATCCCAAAAAAGTGCACAACGCCGCTTAAAAAGTTTTCACTTCATTAAATATTACATGGCGTCTCTCACCACGGTTTTTAATAAGAACAAACCATCCATCGCCGTGAGAGAATGGGTCATGACCTTAAAAACCTCATTGCAGATTTAAATACTTTAATAAAACCTGTTATATCCATAATACGCCCAACTTTTTATTGTAAGTACCTAAGTATAATATTAAATTTCTTCCCAAACACTCTAATTTGAATATATGGAGATTTCTTCTGAATTTAAAGTGAAATCTCTCATTTAATTAAACTTTTTCATGGGAAATGTTTACAATTCTTGACTTTTTTACGCCGAAGGCTGTTTGTAGTCTTTAGAGTACGTTTTATTTAACAAGGTGTATTTTAGAATTACTTTTAAAGTAATTAATATGTTTTTAAATCTTATTATCTGCTATCAGGCATTCAAGTAAACCATAAAAAATTAGACATATAACAAATTATAGCATTATCATCATAATAATAATAACATCCTGGGACATTATTTACACACGGCCATCTGATCCCAAACTAAGCAGAGCTTGTACTATGGAAACCAGATAACTGATTTACTACATATACTACGTTTCTTTTCTAAATACATATTTATATAAATAATTACACCCAGACTCAGGGCAAACAGACATGATCATGCACACAAATATCTGTTCTGGGTGGGAATCGAGCCCACGACCTGCGGCGTGAAAAACAGCGTGAACGTGAAGGTGACTCCTGTTTGTTCTTCCTAAAGTAGCATTTACTAAAAGTTTAGCTTAGCATAGCTTTCTAGCTGCTCGACGAGGGAAGTACTTTCAACATACAGAATAGAAAAAGAAAGAAGTGGTCAAGGTAATGTAAAGAACATACGCCAGCACATCAAGTAACTCCTTCCCCAATTGAATGTAAACCTTATGCTTGTGTGATAAAGTTGAAAATCTCTAAAAGAAATTTGACAGATTGGGGTAGCTGCATGTGCTGGCGTTTGTACTGCATCTGCGAACGTTGTGCATACGTAGTATATCAGTTTCCATAGTACAAGCTCTGCTTAGTTTGCGATCAGATGGCCGTGTGTGAATAATATCCCAGGATATTATTATTATATTACTAAAACCAAAACGTATGTACCCGACGACCCCCACGTCATCTAATCCATACTAATATTATTAGTGAGAAACTAACTCAGCCTGAGGCTAAAACGATCGTGAGGAAACTTGAAAAGGAGATATACTCAATTCGGGGAAAGGATATCGGATACATCGAACTGCTAGCGCAAAAACGTGCGATAAGAACCATAGTTAAAATACCACAGTACGAATCATGTAGCGAACATTTTAAAAAATTACGCATTATAACGGTCACTAGTCTCTATATACTAGTTCTTTTAAGCCATTTTTCCAAATATATCCATGAGTATGAATCTTCGAATGAAAGAGAGCTTAGAGAGAGCACACGACGAAAAGTCATAAAAAAATGAACTGGTCCCGAAATTTAATATTGCTAAACATTCTGCTCAATACCAAGCTATAGAAAATTTTAACAAGTTACCTACCGATTTAAAATCAATAATTTACAATTATTCGCTATTTAAAACTAAGCTAAAGGCATTCTTGATTGAAAATTGTTTATATGCAGTATCAGAGTTGACAAATTCAAATAATAATTAATGTATCAGATCCAAGTTATTAATTGCTCTGGTTAATTTTATTGCAATAGTTCTGTGTTGTGTATATTAGTGAGTTTTATTTTATTTAATGTTATTTTATTATTCAATATTTTTGACTGTTTATGTAATTGTTTATTGTATTTATGTAATTGAAAATTGCTAGTTATAAGTGTATTGTATTTCGGACACAATGTATTTTGTTAACGAATTAATAAATGAAACTGCGGGCGGAAAGTTACTAGAACATAAATAATAATTTAAAACACATAACAAAATAAAATTCTGACAGAATCAGCTCAATAGCACTATTTTAATTGTATCTTGTATCGTTAATTGTTCTCTAGGTAATAAGGTCGGTTGGCGTGGTTGGTAAAAACTTGCTTTTCACGCCGCAGGTTGTGGATTAGATTCCCACCCAGGACAGACATTTATTTGCATAAACATGTCTGTTTGTTTTGTTCGTCTGGGTCTGGGTGTGAGTGTGTGAGTATGTTTGTTACTTCTTCACGTCTAAACGGCTGGGCTGGAGCGAATTTAATAAAATTTGGTATGGAGTTAACAGACACCGTGAATTAACACATAATACTAATATTATAAAGGCGAAAGTTTATGACTGTGTGAGTGTGTATGTTTGTTACTTTTTATTTGTTTTCGTTTATGACCTTTTGTCTACGGTTGGACAGCATTATTATTATTTTGGCCCAATAGACAGTATTAAAATCTGAAACAAACAAAGTTTAGAACGGACCATTCCAACTCCTCAGTATTTCGTGGGACTCATTTCTTATCCTTCAATGTCTGGGCTCGCTTTGAGTCCGTGAATACCTTGCCTAAAAAAAGTCAATGTAGTTTAAGAGAAAGATAAGAAAATATTATATTAAGATTCTGTAATAATAATAAATGCGAAAGTTTGTGAGTATGGATGTTCGTTACTCTTTCACGCAAAATCTTCTCAGGTAAGGTCTGTCGTCCCTTTTTTGTCTAAAAGTGTCTGCGGGTGGGTATGTCGGACTAAACCTAACCTGCCGTGGACTTCTTCTAGCGCCTGAAAGATCGAGCCACGGGAACGCGAACGTCCCAGATGGTCGGGACACGCACCTGGGGAGTGCTGTGAGTTGCCCTCCTCAATTGACGACTATTGTCAGTACGGCACAGCGACTGCGCCACAAACAGTTCGCTGTCTTACCGGGACTGCTTGCACGTGGTGGCAGTAGAGGACACTTCTCATAAGCACTGTCGTCAAAGGGTCATCTTATTAAATCTGCACGACGATAGTGCCAGTAAAGACGATTAGAGACTCTCAACACATTATACACCAACCAATATATCGCACTCGCTGTACGAGAGTAGAGAACGCGACGACGCGACCACCAGCTTCCTGTATGACCCTTTGTTTTCATTTGTATCGATGAAATGCCCTCTCTGATCCTCAATAAGACCATAGGCTGCTGTCTTCCTTTATATGCCGGTGACGCATTGAAAACGTCCTGTGCTAACTCTAATAAACACGCTCGAAAAAAAAATCACTTCCCAACTAGGTAGGTTACTATTTATTTTTGTTATGGCAGGGGTAATGCTTATGCAACCACCCGCAAAAAGTGTCTGTGGGTGGGTATGCCGGACTCGCATCGACTAAACCTACCTGCCGTGGATTTCTCTTGCCGCCTGATGGAGGGAGCCCCGGGAACGCGGGTATGCTGCTCCGGTGCCCCCCTTTTGCGCCGTGTCCCAAATGGTCGGGACCCGTAACCTGGTAGGGCTCTGAATTGCCCTCACCTATTGCCGACTCCTGCCAGTTCGGCACAACTAGATAGGTTACTAGTTATGATCTATTATTTTGTGCAAATAAACAGGAAATTTCGATATTACCACAATTTGTACCCGCGAAACCAATTATGGAAGCACTAATTACGTATATGAGGTGTAGCAAAATTAACTGTAAATATTTAATTAGCCGAATATATATCCTGGGACATTATTCACAAATGGCCATCTGATCCCAAACTAAGCAAAGCTATGCAAATGCAAACCATATAACTGATATAGTACCTTTATTTTTGCTCGTATTATTTCCGTCGTTACGATGCAGTTGATACCTCATAATAGTTGATACCTAGAGATACGTCATGTTGGCTGGTGGTATACCCGGACAGCGTATACCGCCAACCGACACGAGGTATTGCGTTCAGTTCAACCTTATTGTAATAAAAATAAGAGAGGGGACGAGTAATTTGTCCATCACTACTCCTCGTCTGCGCAAGCTCATAGAGTATAGAATCTATATACAACGACTAACAACCAATATGCTTCACATATTGGTCGGGATGCGGTCACTTGTTCGATAGAGGATCGGAGATCATTTTAACGACACAAATGCAAACAAAGGGTCATGTAGGACGTTGGTGGCCGCGGCGTGTTCTCGGTCATACTCTCGTCCGGTGAGTACAACATATCGGTTGGTGTGTAGTGTCTCAAGTGCTGAATAAATTTCATTTCATTATTTCAAGAGCCTTCAATCGTCTTTACCTGCTCTAGGTAAGCGGTGTTCTCGTCGTGCGGAATATGCAATGACACCTAAGTAAATATATATTAGCATAACCGCGTAGTTGCCGGCCTAGAAAGAAAGGCGACTAAGAAATACTCCAGTTAGTCGCCGGGCCGCAGTGCCACCTGTGTACTAGAGTCCACCTAACTACGGTCGCCAATTCGCGGTGACCACGACAAACCGCTGTGCGGTGCCGAGGGAGTTTGCTCCCTAGGCACCATCAGAATTACCAGCGCTAGAACAATAACATTATTTTATTGTCATTTTGTTGTATGACAGCAATTTATGAATAAATATTTCTTTCTTCTTCTTCTTAAGACTTAACTTTCGATATCAGGCTGATAAAGTATATAACATAATATGTTTTTATTTTATTATCACAGCCCTGTGACCGCACTCTTACGTATTTTACTTAACACAAGGTTCAATTTTATTAGGGTACTGCCAAGCAATACGTATCAGATAACATATATCTTGAGGAACCTTACAACCTTTAGGGAGCGCTAACATTTTGTTCTCAACAAATAGGTTTCCGCTTTTTTAAGGTCTAGGTTCTATTTTTATACCTACTCTGTATCTTTGTTTATTTTAGTATTTTGAACAAAGTGGTATATTGCAAATATTTCAGTGGGGCATAATCATGGCGCATATAATTATTGATTTTAACTATTAAATAATTTTATTAAAATAAGATGATCTAGTTTTTGAACCCATTTTATAATGTAGCGACATGACAGGCTGACTGATGGGTCTAGCGGTAGGGTGTTGAACCCCAGATAATGAAGTCCTGGGATCAATCCCGGGCGAGTCTAAAAAGTGACGATAGAAATTTTCTGTTTTGAGAAGATTTCCCAATGTCAGCTCAAAATCTGGGAGTTGGCGGTATCACATCAGCGTGCCTCTGAGAACATGTAAAGCCGTCGGTCCCGTACTTGACCTTTTTCACGTCGTGTCTCTAGTCGTCCCTTTTTACAATTGAGACTGGCCGTCGCCGTGGCCGAAATCGACCATCGTGTTGCTCCCCCCCCCCCCCCCCCCCGATGAGCTCTGGCGACCTTACTCACACGCAGAAACAACATTAAAATTATTAATGTCGTTATTAAGGAATGTCTTCTGTAAGGTACTTACCCAGTCGGCTGCTCTTTGAGCGAATGAACGCTGTGCCCTACCTCTCTTAAACTCGGCGACTATATCGGATCGTCAAGAATAAAAACCACTGATGGTGCACAAACGCTCTTAATCTCATTGATTTATTTAAAATAGTGTATTAGTTTCCATTAAATTGCAGTTTAAATCACTCCTCGATAATAGCGGAATACGGCAGCATTAGCTCCCGGAATGCTACTAGTTAGTTACCGGAATTTAGTTGCACGTGTTCCTGATTAGTTTTCAATGATTCAGAATTGCCTTTGATATTCTATTTGTGGTATTATTGTAACCTCTTTATTTGTAATAGGGAGTGTTTGTTTACTGAAAGGTCGGCCTCAAAGATGTCTTAGTATGTCGTTGCGGTCGATCTTAACATTGACGGACACCGTAGCCTAGTTGGTAGTGTTCCTACCTACGAAGCTGGTGGTTCTGGGTTCGAATCCCGGTAAGTACAAATGTTTGCGTGATGAGCACGAATATTTGTTTTTGAGTCATGGATGTTTTCTATGTATTTAAGTATTTATCTATATATATATAAGTATGTATATCGTCGCCTGGTACCCATAGTACAAGCTTTGCTTAGTGTGGGGCTAGGATGATCTGTGTGACATTGTCCCAAGATATTATATTATATTTATATAATCCCACCAAAAACATTCTGTAAAAAAAATAGCAAAGTGTCGATGTAGCTGCTTGCTTATCTCTTAAAAGTAATAAAATCTCTAGACAAAGTTGAGCCAAGTCTAAGGTTCCTTACTGCAATTTCTGTATAATTATATATTTAATGTTATGTGACTTGGCCGTTGCCCTGTTCCCGCTAACGTGCAAAAAAGATTCAACCGTTGAACACTTTTTCACGCTTTAGATATTGACAAAAATGCGATCAACGGCTCAACATTTTTTACACGTTAGTGTAACTGTTTAGTCAAAATCTTCCATGATCCTAGTTTTGATAGTTTGTCCTCTATGTGGGCGGGAAACTACCTCTATACCAAATTTCAGCGCTCTAGGTCACTGGCAAGTACCTACCAGTTTTATTTTGATGATCATGTGTCAGTGTCGAAAATACGAAACTTTACTTTCACTTAGCTTCGGAACTAAATGATCTACCGGCTTGAAATTTTGGATTTCAAGTGTGTGTTTATAGCTAGATGACGAATGTTCTGGTCCCACCCAGAGGTTCTCAAATTGCCGTGCCCCCAGATTGATTTATTCATTTGACGGCTGTTTTTAGGGTTCCGTAGCCAAATGGCAAATAACGGAACCCTTATAGATTCGTCATGTCTGTCTGTCTGTTTGTCCGTCCGAATGTCACAGCCAGTTTTTTTCTAAACTAAAAGAGCTGTAACTTGGTAAGTAGATGTAATCTGTGAACCGCATTAAGATTTTCACACAAAAATAGAAAAATAATAATAATTTTGGGGGTTCCCCATACATAGAACAGAAACTCAAAAAATCCGGTTGTTTTTGGCCGGTTTTCCTTAATATATAATGTCGGAGGAGTTAAAATCCTCTGGCATGACTTATTAACTGTTTCCTCGTGATAAAATTCAGGTCCACATTCAGATAATAATAATTTTTAGATAATTATTGTAACTAATAACCAACCATATTGTAAAACCTAGAAATAAAGAAAGAATTAGAGCAATAGGTACTTTTTCTATCGAGGAAACTTCAAGTATTATATTTTACTTTGTGGCGTTACTAGAGAGTATAGTCAAGATGAATTCACTCACAAATCCGGTTCCTAATATTTATATTAAGGAATAAATGGTGGATGGAAAATCCCAGAAAATATTCCATGTATTTTATTCAACTTCTGTAGTAATATCGTCATCGTCTGATAGAAATATTTTCTTCCATATTGAACTTTCAACAAAGTTATCTTTCCGTTTTAATGAAATAAAAACTTGAAAAATATAAAGTTATTAAAGTAAAACACTTCACGGCACAGAAGTAAGAAGGTGAATACGTGACGAGGGCGTTACGAAAAGTGAGACGAGGCGAACGAAAGTGGAGAGGGAGATATAAGTTAGTGAAGATAGAAAGAGAGAGAGTTACGTTTCATATATTACGATATGCGGCAAAGAGATACTTGCGAGCAGACATTTTATTTCTCTCTTTCTCTCATAGCCAGTTATGTTTGAAGTTTTACTTCAGTCGACATTAACCACATCACACACGCCCATCTGATCCCATATTAAGCAGAGCTTGTACTATGGACATCAGTTAACTTAACTATATGTACCTACTACTTTTCTTTCGTAAATCCATACTTATATAGATAACTAGCTGTGCCCCGCGGTTTTACCCGCGTTAAAATTTATAAACTATCACAGCTCCTCTCCCGTTGGTAATAGCGTGATAATATGTAGCCTATATGTTGACCCGACCTCTTAGTAATATTCATGCAAAATTTGAAGTAAATCCATGCAGTACTTTTTGAATTTAGCCCGGACATACATACAGACAAACAGATAAACAGACAAAAATTCTAAAAACTATATTTTTGGCTTTAATATCGACTGTAGATCACGCACCAAGTATCTTTTAAAAAAAATGTTCAATGTACAGTTTTGACTTTCCTACGATTTTATTATATGTATAGATTACACCAAGACTTAGGACATACAGACATGTTCATGCCCACAAATATGTGCCCTGGGTGGGCATCAAACCTACGAAACACGCCAACTGGCCCTTCAAATCACTCATTTTTGGTTTTTTACATTCATCCTTTACTATTGACGACCGACGAGTACAGTCAAAGTGCGGTAAGCTATCAATCTATGGTCTGGCATGTCACAAAACCCAACCCCCCACCCCAACCCAACCAAACTACAAGAAAACGAGTTATATTTCTAAACGGTTGAATAGATTTACAATAAAAATAGTTTGGAACTATTTCGATTGTACGAGCTAACAGATAAACACTTTAGTCGCTCTGGAATTAACCTCATCAATCAAATGGTTTTGTTTGATTGTTTAGTTCTACAATGTCGCAGAAAGACAGTTACACGAGAAGTGCAATCTACCCGCAAACTGAAGAAATGAAAGTAAAACTAAAGGTAAAGGTTAAGTAATATTATCTTGAGGCAACTAACACACTATCTAATCCCAAACTAGGCAGAGCCTGTACTATGGAAACCAGACGTCCAATAAACATACTTACTAAACGTACTTATTTAGTACATATAATAATAATAATAATGTCCTCCTAGCCGAATTTCGGCCACGGCGGCCAGTCTCAACAGAGATTATCCATCTGCGCGGGACATATTATAGTGCTCAAGTGTGCGCAAACACAGAAGCACTTTCTATTCCATCACTCTCATGATCCGATGGGACGCCTAGCGACACGACCGGAAAGAGGTCAGGTACAGGTCCGTGGGCATCAAATCCCAGGAATACAGGAGGGTGGGGACTGACAGTCACCAGCTTGAGGTATAAAGGAAGGGACTAATTTATTTCAAAAGGATTTAGCTATATTTCTAGGGATAGGAGCAGAATTTTGATTACACCTACCATTTCTAAATTTTTTTAATTGTTTCCAAACTAGGGATGATGGGGATGAAGGGGAGAGGGAAGAGCAGAACTTTTTCCAACCATCATATTGCTTCTTCTTGAAAAGCGTCCACAATCTAGCTGTAATCTGGTTGTACTGGATGAGATTCCCATGGAACTCGTAGCCTTATCTTCTCCACTAACTCAGAACATTCAATATTGTCGCTAGGCAGCTGGTGTAGAAACACCAAGTCCGCTATTTTTCTACGTTCATGCAAAGGAAGTATATGGATTTTTTGCACGAAACTGAATATATCTTATAATTTTTTTTGAATAGGTTAATTTAGTTAGTTTAATTAGGTTTAGGTTTAAAGAAAATTTATTCTCAAAAGAACTTTTTTTATTGAGAGAAGTTTATCTGTCTGTCTAGTCTATCAATCATAACAACTAAAAAGAAAGCCCAAAATATCTTACTCTTGTTGTTACTGTCTCGGCTACAAATTACTGCTATCGAGGTCAGACAGCAGTTGCCGTGTAATTAGGATGTCGACTCTACTAGAATTATTAATTTGCATATGTTCTAAAACTAACGTTACCACAACTTATTCAAGGCTGTTTTTAGACTGTTTCAAAGCTGATATTTGTTATCCATCTATATGTAGATTAGGTTCACAGGATACACGGGTCCCCCGAGTAGTTAGTAGTCTGGGTACTAGGCAATTGATGTTGTTCGATATTAGGGTTTAAGACCCTAACCCACGCGTTCTTGATTTTGTTGATATTCACAAGATTCGTACGAGTAAGTATTAAATGTTTGTCTAGTAATTCGGGAAAAATTTCATGAGATTTCTAATAATTTTATACTACTGCACTGCTGCAGGTCCTCACAAACCTTGATGTATTATACAAAAAAAAGGTCTTTTCACGTAGACTTCAAAAAAGCGCTTGTAAATAGTCAGAACATGTTTGTAGTAATATAGTTGTATACATTATTATGTCTAGTAACATAGATATTTAGGTACACATTATATGAAAACATTTATAAAATTTATTTTATTATGGCAACTATATTTAGCTGGCTCGTATCAAGTAATTGTCAAGAGATTATGTATAATTAACTAGTTTAAGTCTAATATTTTTACTACATATTGTCAATGGTTCTGTCATTACGCAATAACTTATTAAAACTGTACAGGACCGAATTCATCCTAAGATACCATGGGTTCCGCTTTCCCGGGGCTCCCCCTTCAGGCGCCAAGAGAAGTACACGGCAGGTGGGTTTAGTTGGTGCGAGTCCGACATACCCACTCGTAGATACTTTTTGCGGGTGACATGCGTAGGCATTCCCCCTGCCTTATAAAAAAAAAACCGGCCACGTGCGAGTCGGACTCGCCCATGAAGGGTTCCGCAGCAGCAAGTATTTCAGTTGATTAAATGAAAGGTAAATTGCGGTTTACGATTTATGACGCATTAAAAAAAAACTACTCACTAGATCTCGTTCAAACCAATGTTTTTGTTGTTAGTTTAAATGGTAATGAACATCATATATATTTTTAGTTTTATCATACTCTTATTTTAGAAGTTACAGGGGGGGGGGGGACACCCATTTTTCCACTTTGGAAGTGTCTCTCGCGCAAACTATTCAGTTAAGCAAAAAATGATATTAGGAACCTCAATATCATTTTTAAAGACCTATCCATGTATGGCTACGATGAAAAAATTTAATTTGAGTTTCAGTTCTATGTATGGGGAACCCCCAAAATTATTATTCTATTTCTATTTTTGTGTAAAAATCTTAATGCGGTTCACAGAATACATCTACTTACCAAGTTTCAACAGTACAGCTCTTATAGTTTCGGAAAAAAGTGGCTGTGACATACGGACGGACAGACAGACAAACAGACATGACGAATCTATAAGGGTTCCGTTTTTTGACATTTGGTTACAGAACCCTAAAAAGGATACCGTGGTCAATTGTAATTTGTAATACAGCTTTCAACATAAATTTTTCTTTGACCAAGATTAATTTCGAATATTGACTATATTATTATATTGAAATTCATTGGAATGATAGAAGCGAAATCTATCGAAGATTGGTTGTACTAACTCAGAATCCTCTGTGGGCTCATCCACAATGCTTTGCTGAAGATCATCACATTATCAAATGCATAGTTTACGATGCTATAAAGGACATAAAGACAAACATTATTTTTTATATATATGTATAAATTCATCATCATCATCATATATCAGCCGAAAGACGTCCACTGCTGGACAAAGGCCTCCCCCAAAGATCTCCACAATTGCCGGTCTTGCGCTATTCGCATCCAGCTGTTTCCTACGACCCGCACAAGATCATCGGTCCATCTCGTAGGGGGCCTGCCCACGCTGCGTCTTCCGGTTCGTGGTCGCCACTCAAGAACCTTAGCAAAGCATCCGATTATGATCTTCCCTTTTATTATTCTGTATTTTCATTGAAAATATTTGTAATCGAAAATAAATGTACAACCATATGAATTAATTGTAAAAATTAAAACAATTATTAAGATTGGCTGCATTTGTGGCGCAGCGGTAAGATAGTCGCCTCGCAACATCTATTTCTGTGACACATAAATTGTTGTTCTGACTTTGGATTTATAATACTTTATTTCCTTCTATTATTATATGATAAATAGGTATTATACTGAAATACACTGTGTAACTATTGTTAGGTTTTCTCTATATTTTGGAGCATGACATTCATTCGTAATTTTTTTGAACTGTATTGATTTTAGTTTCCTTCGGATTTGCATTTCTTAGATAATCGTATGTAATCACGGGTGTTAAATACCTTCTGGTTCTTTTCCCATCATAATTTTTAACTAATGGTACAGAAAATTTACCTTTTCTACTATTTTTTGTATTGTATTTATGTATATTTTGTGTATTTTTTTGTGTGCGGTGCTCTGTACTGGTAGTGATAATAATTTGAAGGTATACGAACCAGATAAGTTAATATCAATTTATTTCCCTTAACAATGGTCATTAGAGGTCTTAAAATAAGAATACATTTCTACATACTGACCAGATACTGATATTCAAATATTACGCAAATTAGAATATAAACAATAGGAACACACACAACAATTCAAAGTACAGACGCCAGCACATCCAGCTACCCCAATCTGTCAAATTTCTTTTATAGATTTTCAACTTAATCACATAAGCATAAGGTTAACTTTCAATTGGGGATATTTGACAGATTGGTGTAGCTTGATGTCCTGGCGTCTTCTAATACAAATTAAAAAATATATGGTAGTGGAGGTGTAGTTGGCAGCAGTAATAACAATAATATCCTGGGACATTATTCACACACAGCCATGTGATCCAAAATTAAGCAGAGCCTGTACATCAATAGTACAGGCTCTGCTTAATTTTGGATCAGATCTGACCAAAACCAGACCTGTCATTACATATTCTAGTTTTCTTTTGCAAATACATACTCATATAAATAATTACACCCAGTCTGAAGGCAAACAGACAGACTATAGTATTGTAATTAATATCTGAGTACCTATCCATTATCGCAATAAATTATATTTGGTTTGATTTGATTAGAATTATAAAAGCTAGTGCTTAGTAAATTAAGACACATTTCCTTTCACGTAAAGTAACAAACTCCGAGATATTCTGGGTTCAACTCCCGAGTGAAGCAAATTGTATGGACTAGAAATAACCCAGTTTCAACAATATCATTTGAATAACCTCATTTAACATCAATTTGTATGTGTTTCTTTGTTACTGCAGATCTTAAAGGAAGTATTCGATGAAAACATAAACTATAAAAACCACGGGAAGTCGACCGTTCTATAGGAAATATTATTTTTTATGTAACTATCTGAATAGGAATAAAAAGAACAATTTGGCGGAGCTATCGTCGCATTATCCTCCTAAACGCAATTTTTCTCTAGCGAAAACGTAATAAATGATTTTCCATTTACTTGTACAGACCTTTCTGGTCATAAATTGTTGTTCGGTTACTTGACAAACAACTTGAACGTTATAAATAAGGAACCTTCTCTTATAGTACGAGATGCGACAACACTATTTATACGTTCATGATTTCTAAAACCAGCGACTGCGACTTGGACGCGCATCAATAAAGTTAAGTAAAAATAATCTGTGAAAATTTTAACGAGAACGGGCAGCAACGTCTCTCTGAGTACTATGACCATCATAATGCGATCTTCGATCCGTCTGCCAAGCGGATTATGGCAAATATTGGCTTCTTCTCCAAGGCAGGGGGGTGTAATACCGACAAATTCTAGACTCCGGACGCATATTGGGAAATAAATAAATATAAATATTTTTTTAATCCCACCCGAGATATGACCCAAGACCTCATTATCTTCGGTAACACGCTAACACTGCATGATCGAAACAGCCGAGTAAAAAGTATTAAAGATATAAGTATCAAATGTAAGGTCAGGAAGAACAACAACAACTTAAAACAAACACACTTTAAAACAAAATGTAAAACAAACTTTATTTCAATGTGTAAGTATGTTATAATTCCTTTTCTTCTTGGTGCAATACTATTGCAGGCGTGCCTCAGGGTGGCGTTTTGTCTCCACTATTATTCGCAATTTTTATAAATTCTATTTCTAAACGCATTAATTCTTCCTACCACCTTTATGCAGACGATCTTCAGATTTATAATCAGGCTCCGCTAAATAAATTGGCTGAGCTGTGACTAATTTGAATACCGATTTAGATAACATCAGTGAGTGGAGTCGTGCTCACGGACTACATGTTAACCCACAGAAGACCCAAGTGATTATTGTTGGTAGCTCGAGGATGTTGGCTAAGGCATCCTTGTCTCAACTTCCACAACTTCGTTTTGGAGGTAATGTTTTACAAATAAGTCGTGAAGTTAAAAACCTAGGCATTTCTTTGACAGCTGTCTTTCCTGGGGCTCTCAGCTACAAAATGTCAGTCGGAAATTTTTTGCATCACTTGGATCCTTGAGAAGACTTCGTAACTTCCTCCCAACTACCACCAAAATTGCGCTTGCTCAATCCCTTCTTCTCCCAATACTAGATTACGCAGATGTCAGCTATCTTGATCTTACAGAGGCCCAGCTTGAAAAACTTGAGCGTCTCCAGAACGTCTGCATAAGATTCATATTTGGTCTACGCAAATATGATCATATCACTGAATTTCGTAACAAGCTCAAGTAGCTACCCATTCGTTTTCGCCGGAATGCCCATATTCTCTCACTTCTATACAATGTTTTGTTTACTCCTTCAACTCCCTCTTACCTCAAAGAACGCTTTTCATTCCTTTATGAATCACATTCGAAACTTCTGAGATCATCGAATAATTTAAAATTAACAATGCCAGCACATTCCACAATCTTTCTGGACAAATCGTTTGCTGTGCAAGGAGCTCGCCTGTGGAATGCATTGCCATTGTCAGTACGCCAAGCTCAATCTCTACGCAACTTTCAGAGTCTAGTAAAAGATCACTACTTGTCGCTACAAAAAGGTACGACATAATTTACGCTCGACTAGTTTATGGAACTTCAGCAACAGCTCCTACTTTAATTTTGCTTTATGATAAGAATTTTATGTATGTATTTATTTATGAAATTTAAGTATATATGCGTGTATATAATGTAGTATGTAGGTTAATATATATGTAATTTATCTTATATGACGTAGAAAACTCTCTGTTTTTGTAATGATACCAGTGCGTATCATTTCTATACTTATGTACACTGACAACTACCCTATCTCTGTTACTCCATACTCCAATCCCTGCCTAGGTTGCCTGGAAGAGATCACATTTAGTGATAAGGCCGCTAATTGTACCATTTTTAAAATGTATGTTATTGTATTCTTTTATCCTGTAATGTTTTGGTGTACAATAAAGAGTTATCTTATCTTATGTGTTCAAAAATCATTGTCTCTCTCTCCTCTCTCTCTCTCAAAATATTATCCATGAACTATCATACTCAAATACTATGCTTAAATCTACTATCAAACAATATGCAATGATAAAAAAACTGTGCCTATTCCTATTTTATAATAATTACCTAATAACAATATTAACAATTATAAATATAGTTACAGGACCAGAAATGTCGTTGGATCTCGTACTATCATTCAAGAAATAAACATTTTACCTTACGCATATATACCTTATAATAATTCAACCTATCAATTCCTTCGAGGTTATTTATGGGAAAAACTGGACCTGACTATTGAAGGACATTCTGGAGAAAGAATTAATAAAATGTACATTTATGCTGTAAAACCTTATAGTAGATTTGAGGTCACCTTAACAAAGATGAAAGCTTGGCAGTTTTTTTTGCGTTCGTTTCGTATTGAGTGTATTGACAGACCAAACAAAACTGAATCCACATTTTATAGGATTTATTGCTTATTGAATCCATCGTCTGTGTTCGCGAATAAATAATACTAGCTGGGTCCCGCGGTTTTACCCGCCTTTAAACTTTATAAATTATAATAGTACATAAATTCAATATTATACCTATTTATATATTCCTATTTTAATTTTACTAAATACTAAAAGCTGTGACATATTATTTACTGTGTTGTGTCAATTAATTATTATAAACTATGTACTATGTTCATATGCCTTGAAAAGGCTAAATAGATTATAAGGACTACCCTATAATAAGACCTACATATATATATTATATATTTCAGATTGAAAAGTTAGCAGGTAAATTAAGTTCGGCTTCCTATGCTGTCTGGAAAATAAGGCAATTGTCAGATGAACAAACTGCTAGATTAGTGTATTTCGCGTACTTTCATAGCATTATGTCGTATGGCATTCTGCTGTGGGGTTCGGCGGCTGACATAGGTGCTATTTTTGTATTGCAGAAAAGAGCAGTCAGAGCAATTTATGGTTTAGGCAGTCGCGATTCTTTGCGAAATTTGTTTAAAGAAATAAATATACTTACTGTGCCATCGGAATATATATATCAGAATATAATGTTTGTTAGAAAAAATATTCATAATTATAAAAAGAAAAGTGAACTGCATAATATAAATACTAGGAATAAAAACAAACTAGCCATGCCAGGCTTTAGAGTAAGCAAAACTAATAAATCATTTTTAGGAAATTGTATTAGGTTTTATAACAAGCTTCCTACTCAAATAACTGATCTGCCTGACACAAGTTTTAAAACACATATTAAACGTATACTTATGGCTAGGGGTTATTACACCACTAAAGAGTACATCGATGACAAAGACGTCTGGCTCTCACTTCCTACCTGCACATTGCTCGCTGGAGATCTTGTAGCCATATAGACATGACTGATCTGCTGTGTTACGTGAACTATCTGTAAATGATTGCTATCATATACTTAATTTAAAATTATTGACTCTGTCTCAAAATGAATAATGTTATTGTTTCGAAGTTTTTCTTTTGTATACCTAAATATAATCTAAAATAATAAGCATTCAGACAACCGATCGAGCATATATTGTGTTTGCCTACTAAATAATTACTCTAATTGGACCAAATCCCGTGTTCATGCCCGCTTGAGTATGTTTCGCCGGACCGTCTCAACTGGGTCGTGTTGAAACCGGTAGTAGATGAACCCACTGAGTTTGTTTCGCTGGGTCTTCTCAGTTGGGGCGCATTGGATCCGGTGGTAGCATTAAAGCGCGACCGTCGTTATTAACACAAGGTCCGTCATAATAATAATACCTTTAATATAGACAGAACCATTGACAATATGTAGTAAAAATATTAGACTTAAACTAGATAATTAAACATAATCTCTTGACAATAACTTGATACGAGCTAGCTAAATATCATTTCTGTAATAAAATAAATTTAATAAATGTTTTCATACAAGATGTACCTAAATATCTATGTTACTAGAAATAATATCTAATGTATACAACTATATTACTACAAACATGTTCTGACTATTTACAAGCGCTTTTTTAAAGTCTACGTGAATAAAAACCTTTTTTATTTTATTTTATTTATTTTTACATACATTGTAAACTCTATTTACTGTGAACTGTGAATAAAATAAAATAAATAGTTTATGTGTTAATCCAGGGTGTCAGCCTACTCAATACCAAATTTCATTAAAATCGCTCCAGCCGTTTTGACGTGAAGAAGTACAAACATAGACACTCACACACTCACAAACTTTCGCCTTTATAATATTAGTGTGATAATACAAAAGCAACACAGACTGCCTTAGTAACCAGTAGTAATATTCTTCAGGGTTCAAATCTTGGGTCGCGACAAAAATGCTTTTGGGATATTTATAGCAACAAAATACCTGTTAGCAGGGGCTCTACCGGCTAAGTTGCCGAACATCGATTTCTTAAATGGCGTAGAATAAATAAAGGTGATAAAATGACTTAATCAATCGTTAAATGGGCTTCAACGTTGACTATCGATTCCGGACCATTTATGACGTCACATGTGCTCATGAAAGTCGATTTAACGATTGATTAAGTAATTTTTAACCTTTATTTATTTGAACGCCATTCACGAAAACGATGTTCGACGACTTAACCGGTAGAGCCCCTGGTCGGAGTATGGAGGTCGAGTGGGTTGCTGCGGGGAAGCAACTCGCTAGCGCTAAGAAAGCTCGTAGCCTTGCAGACCATCCTACATTCCGTTTTTCTATCTATATTCAGTAGGCTTAGTAGGAATCTACAGGAAACCAAACGTATGCACGAATTCGATTTCTCGGTGGGAACGAAGCTTTGTCATTGGTAAAACTTATCACGTGATCACGACAGTAACCAATCATAGCGCTGTATGCCCGTCGAGAGCTCGAACTCATTCGTGCACTCTTACTAAACTTTTTCTTAACTCATATTAAAGCCCAAGGTAGACATTTAGAAACTACATAGGAAGAAAATTCCAAACCTACAGAAATTCCATTAAGCACTAGCAGTAGATTTGAGGTCACCTTACTCAGAAAAGCTTGACAATTATGTTTGAGTTCAATGGGTATTAATAGAACTAACAAAACTTAATCCACATTTCTCAGGATTGATTACTTATTTGAGAAAAAATAACGCAAAAGTAACAAATACTGGGTGGGCGTAGCTGAAGCAAGTTGAAACATGGATAAGTTATACTTATTTTTTGTTTTCTTTATAATTTATAAATTAACTGGGACATTATTCTCACAAGGCCATCTGATCCCAAAGTAAGCAGAGCTTGTACTATGGAGACCAGATAAGTGATATATTCCATATACTACTTTTCTTATGTAAATACATACTTATATAGACAACTACGCCCAGACTCAGGAATATCGGTCCTGGGTGGGGATCTGCCGTATATTGTATACTAGCTGTGCCCCGCAGTTTTACCCGCGTTAAACTTTGTAAATTATAACCTATGTGTTATTCGGATATACAAGCTATATAAAGTTCCATCAAAATCCGTTCAGTAGTTTTTGCGTGAAAGAGTAACAAACATACACATACACAAACTTTCGCCTTTATAATATAAGTGTGATTACTACTTACTAAAGCTACTTTTGGATCCAATCCTAATAATGATGACGGGCCGGATGGCGTGGTTGATAAATTCTTGTTTTCACGTCGCAGGTCGTGGATTCGATTCCAACCCATTTATTATTATTTCTCCGTAAACCACCAAAACCATACCAACAAAGTTGTAGAAGAACGACGCAAAGTACTGGATATGTGCCTACTGTATGATATACTCAATGGACGCCTTGATTACCCCGACTTACTTCCACAGGTGATATTATACACCACGCCGACGCACGCGCCACACGCACAAAATAATGTAATAACACGCATTTCTCGAACGTATAATACCAATTATGGACAAATAAACATGTTTTCGAGTTCTAAAAGAAAGTTCAAATGTCAAATAATAAGCGCCCTGAAGCAACAACATTTAGATGTAAAAACTTAATTCATATATATTTCCTAGCTGTGCCCCGCGGTTTTACCCGCGTTAAGTTAATAAATTATCACTGCTCCTCCCCCATAAGTGATAGCGTGATATTATGTAGCCTATATGTTGACCCGACTTCGTAGTAATATTCACGCAAAATTTGAAGTAAATCCATTCAGTACTTTTTGAGTTTATCCCGGACATACATACAGATAACAAGACACACAGACAAAAATTCAAAACAGAAGATTTTTTGGCTTCGATGTCGTTTGAAGATCACGCCCCAAGTATCCTTTTTAAAATATATTCAATGTACAGTTTCGACCTGCCTACGAATTTCCTATTATTATATGTATAGATATATTTTTTTTTATTTGCTATTGTTTCGAGGACTATTGTTATTACTCATTAGTTATTATTAGTACTCAACTATGTGTTATGTGTTATGTTTTCCATGCAACTTAATATATCTTTATGTCCGTTCCTTAGTCGATCTACACTATTCAAATTGTACCTGTAATTGGCCTTACTATATTGATTGTACTATAAAGTTAAAACTTTTTTGTATCGCTGTTGGTTTTCTATTAAATAAATAAAAATAAATTATTAATAGGGCCCAACAAGATAGATCCCTCTGAACCTTATACCAATGTTTATGTTCAAAGAATTCTTCTATGAAATCGGTACCCAATTATCTTGCTACATTGTACGGTTAACAATAGAACTAGCTTCACTGAGACAAAACTATCAGCGAACTTAATTGGGAACTCACAATAGAGATAAGGTAACAAGAATAAAAAATAAAAGCATTCATTCAGGAAGTTATAAAAAACAATCTAATTTGTACAGAAAACACATGTAATTGTGCAGAAAGTAGTGATCTTTCACAACATTTGGAACTTACGTTGTGATAATCCTTGACTTAGTCCCAGTATAACAATAGAACAGTACGGAAACTACATACAAACGGTCGAAACGGCACACTCACACAAACATGCGCATCAACAAGACCCCTAAGCGGTTGTCGCGGTGCTGTCAGTAGTGAGTGCCGCGTCAACACGAGTGGACGCGCATAAGTTTATCTCCGCAATCTCTTTAAAATTCCACATGAGTATTGCGTAGGATACGGCTATCTGAACTTGATCAAAACGAGAGCTGTCGTATTTTAACCGTCCTGCTGATTTATAAAACAAATACATTTTATTAAAATAAAATAATAGGTACACACGGCTACACATCAAGCTATACATTTCCAGTATAAGCTGATCCAGCATTTTATAGGATTTCCATACCGTAGCCGTGTGTACCTAAAACATTAAAAATTACAACCCTACAGCTTCAATAGAGCGTAGGTAATTATTTCATCAACTAAGCTTAGTTACCTTACTGTCCATATTTATACTGTGACTTAGTCCAGATAATGGCAGCTTATTCCACCGACGAGCACTTTGCACAGATATCGAAAAATATGGTGGAATGTGCTGGATTTTCTATCGAAGTCTATTTGCTGATCTCAGAAGCTTCGAATGTTTTTTTTTGTCTTTGTATTGGTATAGGTGTGCTTACGTATACTAGTGGCACTTCTAACCTTCTGGGTCTTTTGTACTAAGCCCAAACTAGGACGAGCCTGTAGTAACCAGACAACTGATAAACATACTTATATACTTCTAAATAATTACACCCAGTCGCAGAATAAAATAAACGAGCTCATCACACCAAGATTTGCCCTGGGTGAGGATTGAACCCATGACCTCTGGCTTAGCAGTCAGGGTCAGTAAACAATAGACTAACAGTAACTCAGCAGAAAAGGCTCCACGTGCCACCCCCAATCCCGTGGACTCGCAATTTATCTGCGACAGGTGTGGCAAGATATGCCGAGCGACCATTGGACTGAAAAGTCACAAAAGACGATGCGACATTAAACAAATATAGCGACAGCAACGCTGCAACAATCATCTACCAAGATGTTGTGGCCAATATGATGATGAACAGTAACTCAATGTTTGTGTTATACCCTAACCTTGGCAAAAGGGGTTTTCATTTGACCTACAATATTTAACACGAATTTTAAATCTGGGTGAACTCCCATTCTATTATTCCAGTATACACTTATAAATGATGACCTTTCAATCCTGGGACATTATTCACACACGGCCAATCCCAAACTAAGCAGAGCTTGTACCATGGAAACCAGATAACTGATATCTATACATCTTTACAATTTAATAAAATTAGAGTGTCTGTTTGTAATATTGAAATAACCGCTTTTTACAATATGCATGTGAATATATATAGTACATACACTAAAATACTACTAAAACTAGATAATTAATAATAATCTCTTGACAATAACTTGATACGAGCTAGCTAAATATCATTTCTGTAATAAAATAAATTTTATAAATGTTTTCATACAAGATGTACCTAAATATCTATGTTACTAGAAATAATATCTAATGTATACAACTATATTATTAAAAACATGTTCTGACTATTTACAAGCGCTTTTTTAAAGTCTACGTGAATAAAAACCTTTTTAATTTTTAATTTATTTTATTTTTAAATAACCTTTTTTACAATTTTTGTCTGTCTGTCTGTCTGTTTGTTCCGGCTAATCTCTGAAATGGCTGGACCGATTTTGACGGGACTTTTATTGGCAGGTAGCTGATATAACAACGAGTAACTTAAGCTACTTTTATTTTAGAAAAAACATGACGCGGGTGAAACCGCGGTCCGCAGCTAGTACTAAATATACTACTTTTCTTTTGTAAATACATACTTATATAGATAATTAACACCCAGATTTCTGTCTGATAATATCTGTCCTGGGTGAGAATCGAACCCTCTACCTCCGGCATGAAAAGCAAGCATTTGCCAACCACTCCAAGAGGCCCGTCAAAAATTTGAGTGACTCCCATTCTTTTATTCCAGTATATACTATAAATATATATTCCAGTATATACTATAATAATAAATGATGACCTTTCAATATGTTATCCATTTCGAATGTATTTCTTTCTTACCAATTTATTAGATTTCAGTCTACTGTAATGCGGTTGATTATTAGGATTAACTATAGGATTGGTGTCTGACCTCTGTAACTATTTGAATTGGATTAGTGGGGGCGCCCTAGAATTAGTCCAGGTGACGGATTCCTTCAGGACCTCCCTACATAATTACTGACCGAGTTGTGATAGAATGTAATTACAGATATCTGCGGATTGGTTTTTGTTTTCTTTTTTGTGGCAATGCACGCACTAGGGAATCTAAACCCTGTGTCTCGGGGTACTTTACAAACATATAATAGACGGACACAAATTACATCCAGACTCAGAACAACTATTTATGGGTCACGGATATAGTTGTCCGACGCGGGACTCGAACCCGCAACACGAAGCGGCGAGGCGACTGTCTTAGCCGCTGCGCCACACTTGCAGATTCACTGTGTGGCTAAAGGCATAGAATATTGCCACCCCATCTCATCCCGTGGCGGGCGTAGAAGTCAATAAGCAAAAATAATAATACTATATAGTTTTAAGAACAATAAAATGTGCACGCCATAATTGTGTGGCAGAATATGTCAATGTATTAAACTATGTAACATCTATTTTGTACCATGTTCTTGCAAATAAACGATTGATTGATTGATTGATATCATATTGCAACCCGTTTTCCAAAAGTGGTGATTATGGCATATCCCTCCGAATGATGGACACAACTTCGTGGTGGAAATATTTAGGAGATGCCTTTTTCCAGCCGTGTCATGATTATGATGATCGGCTATTGATATTGGCTACACACTTCGTCCAGCAGCGCTATAATTTTACTAGCTCTTATGTCTATTGCTGCCATTACAATTGATACAAAGATATCCGTTTTAAGTCCCAATAACGCAGGGGCTGCGGTGGCAGTATGAGAAGTGTCCTCTACTGCCGCCACGTGCAAGCAGCCCCGGGAGGACAGCGAACTGTTTGTGGCGCCGTCGCTGTGCCGTACTGGCAGGAGTCGGCAAATGGGGAGGGCAACCCACAGCTCTCCTCGGGTGCGTGTCCCGATCATCTGGGACACGGCGCAAAAGGGGGGCACCGGAGCAGCATACCCGCGTTCCCGGGGCTCCCCCTATCAAGCGCCAGAAGAAGTCCACGGCAGGTTAGGTTTAGTCGGTGCGAGTCCGACATACTCACCCGCAGACACTTTTTGCGGGTGGCATGCATTAGCATTCCCCCTGCCTTATCAAAAAAAACTCCCAATAACGCAGGATTATGAGACAAACATAAATTATCCTACTAAAAATAACGTATAAGTTTTAGTTGCCTTACCTGTTGCCGAGCTTTTTGATCGCAAACCCGTTAAAAGTAAAAAACCGGTCAATTGCGAGTCGGACTCGCTTGTCTATAAAAACGAGCAAAAATATTCACGTTTGTTGTATGGGAGCCCCCTTCAATATTTATTTTATTTTGTTTTTTAGTAGTGTTGTTATAGCGGCAACAGAAATCATGCATCACCTGTCAAAATTTCAACTGTCTAACTATCACGGTTCTTGAGATTCAGCCTGCTGACGGACATACAGACAGCCAAGTCTCAGTAATAGGGTCCCGTTTTACCTTTTGGGTATGGAACCCTAAAAAGTGATTTTTTCAATCTTCAAACTTATTTATTTGTCAAACATACGTGTACAAAGATCTTATGTTCTAACATTATACAGTGTGCGCTATGTTTTGCCAATAATGACATACAAATTTTTCATACATACAAATTATTATTTGTTAAAACAAAAGTTTCGAAGTTGGTAAGTATATATACATACATTTTTTTACCCAGTCTGGGTATTCGAAACTTTATTAAGTGCCAGTTACATAGTTCGGCTATTAGATGGGCCTGTTGGCGAGGTTTGCAAATGCTTTTCACGCCGGACGTCGTGGGTTCGATTCCCACCCAGGACAGATATTTGTGTGCATGAGCATGTTTGTTTGGCCTGAGTCTGGGTGTAATCTATACATACAATAAAATCGTAGGAAAGTCAAAACTGTACATTGAATATTTTTTTAAAGGATACTTTTGGGCGTGATCTACAATCGATATCGAAGCCAATTTTTTTTTTGAATTTTTGTCTATTTGTCTGTATGTATGTCCGGGCTAAACTCAAAAAAATTGAGCCGTCACGGGACGCCTGGCAGATGTGAAACATCGACATTATTTTGTAAAAGTAATATGCAGAAGTCAAAGTCGAAGTCGAAGTATAAGTCGCAGTCGAAGTCGAAGTATAAGTCGCAGTCGAAGTCGAAGTATAAGTCGCAGTCGAAGTCAAAGTCGAAGTCATGTCGAAGTCGAAGTCGAAGACGAAGTCGAAGACGAAGTCAAAGTCGAAGTATAAGTCGCAGTCGAAGTCGAAGTATAAGTCGCAGTCGAAGTCAAAGTCGAAGTCAAGTCGAAGTCCAAGAAGAAGTCGAAAAGAACATATTGTTATGCCAGTTGCCCAAAGAGGAACTGAGTCATACTGAATCTTGTACTAATTCTAAATCATTTATATGCCAGTTGCCCAAAGAGAAACTGAGTCATACTAAATCTTGTACTAATTCTAAATCATTTATATGCCAGTTGCCCAAAGAGGAACTGAGTCATACTAAATCTTATACTTATTCTAAATCTTGTAAATGCCGGTTGCCCAAAGAGGAGCTGAGCTACGCTAAATTCTATACTAATTCTAAATCTTATATAAGCCAGTTGCCCAATGAGGACCTGAGCTACCTATAATACATCTTATACGAATTCTAGTTCTAAATCTTATATGAGCCAGTTGCTCAATGAGGACCTGAGTCATAATAAATCTTTATAAAACTTTGTAAATTATCACAGGTCCTGCCCCGTAGGTGATAGCGTGATAATATGTAGCCTATATGTTGATATAGGCTACATATTATCACGCTATCACCTACGGGGGAGGACCTGTGATATTTTACAAAGTATAACGCGGGTAAAACCGCGGGGCACAGCTAGTTATCTATATAAGTAAGTATTTACAAAGGAAAAGTAGTATATGTAGTATATCAGTTATCTGGTTTCCATTGCAAGCTCTGCTTAGTTTGGGATCAGATCATCATCATCGTCCAACCGTGGACGTATTTGAGTTACCTTATGAAAACTTATTTAAGGCAAAAATGGCCAACTTCCGCCATCAACCTATACACCGGAAGAACGTTTCATTACACAAAGGAACAAATAAACCTGTATTATAGCGAACAATTCGCTCAGTTCCGCTTTCATTACGCGATCTTTCTTTTTTCCCCGACTTGATTAATTCTGACGATTACCACAGAATAGAACTGTGTGCTTTGCTCGCCTTGGTAATTCATCTTCCACACAGATGACGTATCTTGCTATTTACTTACTTATCGTATGGGCAGTGGTTACCCTAGTATCAGAGTTGTTCAAGCCGCCCAGTAAGCCTCTGACATGGCTGAACGACTGTTGTCTGTTGACTACAACCGGGACCGACAGCTTAACGTGCCCTACAAAGCATGGAGACGCTCAGAAATCAAACCAATTTGGCGGTCACCCACCTATGAACTTTTTTTTTTTTTCGTATGGCTTTATTCCAGTTACAATTTTATGTCTAGATTTAGTAACCAGTCCCTTGCCTCGGTTGTAAGCGCAAGCAGA
Organism: Pseudoips prasinana; assembly: GCA_951640165.1. Taxonomy (NCBI): domain Eukaryota; kingdom Metazoa; phylum Arthropoda; class Insecta; order Lepidoptera; family Nolidae; genus Pseudoips; species Pseudoips prasinana. Next base: position 32,683,452 of record OX621252.1, read on the forward strand.
CCCTCAAGTCCCCCTGAGAAATGTCTTATGGGGCACTCTTCGTGTGCGCAATGGTCTGGTCTGGTGCTTCACAGTCACAGGCTGCTGATGGTATGAAACCTCACTTTTGAAGGTTGTGGTTGCATCGACCCACCCCTGTTCTTATTTGACTGAGAGTGACCCATATCTTTCGGCTTTCTCTAATACCAGTGGGGGTTTTGGTGGGGTCTATGTTAGAGATGCACCCCTGGTCATGCCAGTATTTTTTCCATCTATGGGCTGACCACAAACTTAGATGCTTAACCTCGTCGATCACTTACGGACCGGTGACAGCATCTAGCTATGAGCTACTTATCTTGCTATCTAGTTTACATAACATTTCCCTCTTGATCAACTGGGAGGTAATTGTAATACCTGTAATAGTATTGATGCTCCTCATTGAATTTCAGCAACATGTAACTAGCTGGCAGGTGATAATGAGTGTTGTAAGCATCATACAATACGGTAACCGCTTAGCAATAGCACACGTAGTACAAAAAGACTTAAGATCTTAAAGGTGACTGGACAGTCACCTTAAGAGTCTTGGATAAAAACGTGGAATGTACTAAAGCTTAAGACGGAGACACAGTTAGTTGCTCTCTCTCTCTATCTCTCTCTCTCTATCTCTCTCTCTCTCTATACTCTCACTTTCATTATCTAATGGGACAATGATACTGATATAAGAGAGCGTTGTGGTGTGAAAGAGGATATAGTCACAAAGATTGAAAAAGGTATCGGGACTAGTCCCTCCCTCTTACCCACCACTGCAACTCCTGTAAGCCAGGATCAACAGTGGCACACAATGAAATGACACTGAGCGGTGAGGCTCAGGCATGTCCCGGGGAATCGCTTTAACTGTCTTGGATCCCGCAACGAATTTAATCAGAAAGAAATAAAGGGAGGAGTTATTAAATGAACTGTTCCACTTCCCTCCAGAGCAAAGCGGGAGACAGAATGATGTAAAGAGGCTATAGCCTCATAAAACGAGATAATTGCAACTAGAGAAGCCAGCTGCAATAGCACCGAGAATCAATTTAAGGGTCCAAAGTGAGCTGTTATATTTGATTCCAATAGTAGGTATGGCAAAAGCGCTTAAACACACGGAAGTTGTTCCTTGTTGCCACAAGATCCGTATAATAAACTACTCCAGGTATTGGTTGCAAGCTGTTTAACATAATATCACGCTGATTTTGCCAGAGATCACACTCCCAAAGGATGTGGTGAGCAGTTTGTTTGAAAAAGGTATGCTGAGATGATTTGAGCATTTAGAAAGGATGAATGAAAGAAGATTGACAAAAGAAGTATACCTACCTGGTCTATGTGACTGATACAACCGGAAAGGGAAGACCCCGTAGAACATTCTCTGACCAAATCGAAGATGTTCTCAAGAAAGGCCAGGTCAGAAGTACCCTAAACCGGCGAGCATATTCGAAGAATATAATGACAGTAAATGAGGCGAAAGATGTGTGCAAGGATCGTGACAAATGGATGTCCGTTGTGTCTGCCTACCCCTCTGGGAAACAGGCGTGAGTCTATGTACAGTGATCCAACAGAACCTGAAAGTGATCAGACGCAGGAATAAACGGCAGCAGCTTGAACGTAATTCCGTTAACTTACTGTTACTGAACTTGAGGTCCCTACAAGATGGACCGATGATCTTGTGCGGGTCGCTGGAAACTGCTGGATGCGAATAGCACAAGACCGGGAATTGTGGAGATCTTTGGGGGAGGCCTTTGTCCAGCAGTGGACGTCTTTCGGCTGATATGATGATGATGATGATGACTGTTACTGAATGAGTTCTTTGTAATATATGTATAATAATAATAATAATAAAACTATTTATTTGGATCCAACTTATTCACAATGTTTTTAAACCCGCCAAACTGCGTAACAGTTTGTCGGCGGGAATAGCGCTTAAGTTATTTAAACTTACAATACAATTAGCTATTTAAACTAACAATACAATTATTAAATACTTATAAATAACCACGACACATCTGATATTGATCAAGTGTATAAGTTAAGCACACTCAGTTTGTTCAAACTCATTGAGTAAGAATTTCCGTAGCTTATGTTTTAAACATTGTTTACTCATCTTATGCTTACTGTGGTCTTGTCTAAGCCATGAGATTTTATTGAAGACTGTTGTCGTCAGATACTTATTGGTTCTTAAGCCATAATAGTTGTTAGTTGTAGTTTGAACATACATATGTTCTCGTACGCGTCTGGTGTTGTAGGCGTTCTGGATTCGTACTTTAAATTCGTCACTGTAGTATTGCTCAAGTACCAATAAGTATTTGACCTTCTGATGTATCGGCAGTATGTTACATTTAACAAAAAGTTTAGAATATGTAGTCCCCAGGCTAAGTGTTTATGTTCAATCCGCACACTAGCCAAGTTATATGTTATATATAATGTTATGTAAGGATGTAAAACAACGAATTGTCGGCACACAAACTACGGAGGAATCGCGCAACAATAAAAATACTACTTAGGCCCTTCTTCGCCTTTACTGCTTGGTGAAGCAGTGAAAGCTTTCTGTGGTCATTATAAATGTCATGTTTAACAAATACTGTAGAATTTTTTTTTATTAATTATCAAATTAACTCATTACAATTCAGAATATCTAAATAACTATAGTGTCACTTTCCACCTCAATTGTCAATTGATTACCTCTTTCTAAAATAATATTTAAAAAATATATTAAACTAGCTGTACCCCGCGGTTTCACCCACGTTAAACTTTATAAATTATAGCCTATGTGTTAATCTAGGGTGCCAGCTAACTCCATATCAAATTTAATAAAAATCGCTCCAGCCGTTTAGACGTGAAGATGTAACGAACATACACACTCACACAGTCACACACTCACAAACTTTAGTCTTTATAATATTAGAGTGATAAATACAATTAGTCTTCGCTAGATGACAGTAGTATGAGTAGCTTGGACTTATTGGTAACATTGAATCACTGGTTAATTGAACCTTGTTTGTAATTGATTGTACGAAGAATGGAACTCACTTAACCCATACTAGTCAAAGTTTCAAAGTCACAGCTTTTGTACAGAATGAGGAACCCCCTAATAAACTTTATGAATAAAATTATATGCTCAACATCTATTTGTTTGTTGATTTAACATCTACTGTTAAATTTTTGGTATTTTATATAATTGTAAAAGATGTTTATTTCTAAAGCCTCCTTATGTTATGTACCAAGCGAGTCTTATCACATCATCATCATCACCCTAAGCCGAAAGACGTCCACTGCTGGACAAAGGCAAGGATCTACACAGTAGCCGGTCCTGAGCAGCCCGCATCCAGCGACCTTGACATTCCTTTGACCCTTGCAAGATCGTCGGTCCACCTTGTAGGGGGCCTGCCCACGCTGCGTCTTCCGGTTCGTGGTCGCCACTCAAATACCTTTCTGCCCCATCGGCCGTCGGTTCTACAAGCTATGTGGCCTACCCACTGCCAGTTGGGCAATTATTTAGGCTATGTCGGCTACTTTGGTACGCCTGCGGATCTCAATGTTTTTGATTCGATCGCGCAGGGATACTCCGAGCATAGATCTCTCCATTGCTCTTTGGGTGACTTTGAGCCTTCTGATTAGGCCCATAGTAAGCGATCACGTCACTGTTCCATAAGTCATCACTGGCAACACACACTGCTCGAAGACTTGAGTCTTAAGACACTGCGGTATTTGGTATCAGATCAACATAAATATTCCATGTTTTCAGATATAAACAAACCGACATTTCTTGACGAGTTGTCAAGTCCTAACAATTTTAAGGTCAACAATGCCAGAAATTCTGCCTTTTACACCTCAAAACAAATTTTAATATTATTACATGTCCCTTGATTGCTTTAAGTCAATGTGTGTATTCTGCCCGTGAGTTACATCTTTATAAAATCTTCCGCAAAACTTCTCTTTTTCGTAAGTGTACTACGTGAGTTCGATGACGGTCTTCAGTGTGTCGCACAAGTGTGCATTCGAACTATGGTGAGTCGCAGTTCGGGTTACCACAAATAGAGGGATGCCTGTCTATGGTACCTAAAATGCCTGAATTTTCAGAAAGATGCCTGTCTAAAGCAAAACGCTTTAGGTAATAAGTAAAAACCATTTGTCAGCAGAAAAATGCCTGTCTAAAGCAAAACGCTGTAGGTAATAAGTAAAAACCATTTGTCAGAGGACATTATTTTTTTTAATAGTTCTTTCTTTTCTAATATATAAACGTAAAAATCTTTACGAGATACAGTTTTGCATTTATGCAAGCGAGATGCGCGCGCGTCTCGAAATTAAAAATGTCTCAGACCAATGCCAGCCGCACGCCTGTTTAAACCTTAAAATGCCTGTCAAATGCGGCTAACGCCTGTCATATGGTAACCCTAGTCGCAGTACAGTTTTGTCGCATAAGCGTTAATCGCACATCCATTTGTCGAGCTCACGTAGTACACTCTTTTTCCGTAGTCCGTGCATCGTATAAAGCTTATCCACCGAAAAAAATATTAACCACTTTAATAATAAGAAAAGTATCCGAAGTAAGTAATGATTGCATATGAAAGAAGATAAAAATTATTGACGTCCCGAAATTGAAGGAGGCTTATACCCAAACGGGGGTTCCACCGCAAGGAATGTATCATGAAACTTAAACAAACAACGATAAAGAAAAACATTTCGCTGAAATTGTAAAGAAAGTGCAATTTTTAGGGTTCCGTATCCAAATGGCAAAAAACGGAACCCTTATAGATTCGTCATGTCTGTCTGTCTGTCCGTATGTCACAGCCACTTTTTTCCGAAACTATAAGAGCTGTACTGTTGAAACTTAGTAAGTAGATGTATTCTGTGAACCGCATTAAGATTTTCACACAAAAATAGAAAAAGAACAATAATTTTACGGGTAAGTGCCTGTATCCAGCTCTTCTCCACTAGTTTCTATTGTAGCTTTGATATTTGTCGAGTCTATTTTTGAATTGATTCACATTTTGGGCTGAGATTACGTTTTCTGGGAGTTTATTCCACGCTTTAACTATTCTATTGTTTAAAAAGTGTTTGTGAGAGTTGTTGTGAGATAAAGTGGTACACAATTTAAGATGATGTCCTCGTAAATGGGAATTATCACTGCGTAGGAATAGTTTATCGAAGCCTTCTATGTCATAATGCCCATTTAAGATCTTGAATGTCTCAATTAGATCCCCACGTTCCCTGCGATCTTGTATTGTTGTAAGTTTCAGGATTTCTCTGCGTTCCTCGTATGAACGTCGTTTCAGTAATGGTGGTATTTTGGTAAAACTACGTTGTACTTTCTCCAGAAGATCTATGTCCTTGACAAAGTAGTGGTCCCAGACTTGAAAAGCGTACTCTAGTATTTGTCTAATGATGCTTTTGTGTATTTTGAGCATCATTTCGGGAGGTATAACTCCAAAGGCTTTTCTGGTCAGGTAGATAAGACTTTTGGCTTTCTTAGTGATCGTTGTTATGTGTGTTTCCCATTACAGGTCTTCTGATATGTTTACTCCTAAGTCTGTCTGGACCTTTATCTCCGTCAGCGGAGTATTTCCCAGCGTGTACACCTTTCGGGGGTTTCGACCGCCTATATGTAATACGGTACACTTTGCCTCATTTAGGTTGATTAGCCATTCCTTTGACCAGTTTGCAATTTTGTTTAGGTCATTTTGTAGACGGTCATAGTCGATTAAAGGATTTTCAAATACTTTAGTGTCATCAGCAAAGGTACTGACATTACATTGCATTATAATTAGGTAATGGATAATTGAAGGCTAATATATTATTATTCATATCATATCATCATCATCATCATTATCATATCAGCCGAAAGAAATATTATTAATATTATTTATTTATGGAAATTACTTATGTGCAACTTCGCATGGATATAATAATAAAGTCTCTTTATTCCATAACTCATTACAATTTTACATTTCAATAATTTTAGTAATGTTAGTGGTTTGTATTACTGTGGTTATGGATCTCGTTAAGAGTAAAGGCCTCCTCCAGTTTCTTCCATAGCTTTCTGTCTTTACTTCTGTACATCCAGTCTTTTCCTGCGATCTCTATAAGGTCATCAGTCCACCGTTTGCTTGGTCTTCCCACATTCCTTTTGCCTAGTATTGGTCCTTTCCATTTTGTAGTTAATAATGTCCATCTGTTGTCTGTGCATCTTGAAATGTGCCCTGCCCATTGCCACTTGAACTTCAAGGCTCGTGTGAGTGCATCTAATATTTTCGTTTTGTGTCTTATTGTTGTGTTTTTAATTTTTTCCACTTTCTTAATCTTAAGGATGCTTCTTTCCATTGCTCTCTGTGTTGTTGATATTCTTTGTTTTATTTTGTTTGTATAGGTCCATGTTTGGCACCCATATAATAAACAGGGCAGAAGACAGGTATCCATTATAGTTCTCTTTATGTTCATGCTATATTTCCCTTTTAAAATTTCTTTGTGGGTCCAGAACTTTTTCCATTTCCACTCGCACATCCACTTCGCATGGATAGTAACCAACAATTAATTTGTTATATTAGTTTTTAATATTTTGTTAATTATTATTAATTGCCTATGTTCGTATATAATTACTAACAAAAAATTAGTCATGGTCACTCGACAATAATGGATTTATTACAATAGGTATTGTGTGTCAGAGAAAGGATATACTATACGCCTTACCATACCTACCTATTAAAAAGTATCCAGTTTAAATAAATAAATAAAGCTGGAAAACGCTGGATGCGGATAGCGCAAGACCGGCAATTATGGAGATCTTTGAGGGAGGCCTTTGTCCAGCAGTGGACGTCTTTCGGCTGATATGATGATGATGATGAAATAAATAAAATAAAAAAGGTTTTTATTGACGTAGACTTTAAAAAAGCGCTTGTAAATAGTCAGAACATGTTTGTAGTAATATAGTTGTATACATTATTATTTCTAGTAACATAGATATTTAGGTACACATTGTATGAAAACATTTATAAAATTTATTTTACTATAGCATTGATATTTAGCTAGCTCGTATCAAGTTATTGTTTGTTTCTTGTTGACCACCCTGTACTGATACAGATTTTTACCTAGGGTGATTCCACTAACAGCATAAATTTTCGCTTTCAAACACCTATTGAAACCTTCCAACTCGACGGCCTTTCGGCTAGGCTTTCAACGATTTATATCCTGGCCTGTGAAACTTCGGTCCATTCTTTACACAAGTTTCAACAAAATGCTAATCTATTACTTAGCAGAGGGAAGATCTATGGATTTGTGGCAATAATTCTTGTTTACTGTTATCTAGTTGTTTCTGGCAATTTTATCTGTTACACCACTAAATTAATTTAAATTGAATTACATCTCTCTCTACTATTGCTCGTATGAAAAGAACAGAACACACGGAACTGTCAAACTGCTTATGATACGCGCGCCTATTACCTGCACATAATTGGTAAACACGTTCAAACGTGTCACTTATTTTCACTAAGTATTTCGCGTCAAAACACGGCTGCAGCTCATAATTGCCGCGCGTATTATAAGCAGTTGTATTAAGTTTGAAGCAAAACATGACTGGCGCACAAAATTGGCACGCGTATTATAAGCACATTTAGTAGTTTGCACTAAAACACGGCTTGCGCTCATATTTGGCGCGCGTAATATAAGCACTTTAAGTAGTTTGAACTAAAACACGGCTGGCGCTCATAAATGGCGCGCGTATTACAAGCTTGAAAGTTCTATGTATAGTGTCCAGGGTAGTCCCCTGTTCTTTCCCGATAAGCTAATATTAAAGAAACGTTTAATGATATTTAAATTAGTTTAGATAGATAGATAGAGTACACTTTATTGCACCAAAAGAAACAATACATGTCTTACAAATAAGCAAATACAGGTACAATCGGCGGTCTTATTGCTTTTTAGCAATCTCTTCCAGACAACCGTTGGGTGGACAAGGAAAACAGTAAGTTAGAAAAGGCAGTAGCTGTAAGTGTACAGTCAAATATTCAACGTTATGTTCTTATATACAATTTACATAAACATACTTATATTTTAAATACTAATAATACTATACTATAATAATATACTATACATACAAAATATTATACATCTATTCAATTGAGGAGTTTTGAAAAAGGAGGTTACGAAAAGCAGTTAAGAGACAAAAAACATAAATTATGAAGATAATTTAAAGAGATAAAAAATGTTTTTTTAAAGAAATTTTGAATGAGGTCAGAGGTTGTGCACGTCTTATTTCGATAGGAAGTAGATTCCATAGTCGAGCTGCTTGGACAGAAAAAGATTTATCATAAAAATCTGTAGAGTGCACTGGAATATTTAGTTTTAAGTTCTCTGATGATCTCAAAGACCTAGAATGTGTATCACAAACGAATTCAAACCGTTGCTTAAGGTAAATAGGAGCTGTTGGATTAAAAAAAATATTGTAAAGGAGACAAAGTATGTGAGAATTACGGCGAAGTCGGATTGGTAACCACTCGAGTTTTTTACGAAATTCGGTGACGTGATCGTATTTGCGGAGTCCAAATACGAATCTAATACAGAAATTTTGGAGGCGCTCGAGTTTATCAAGTTTGTCCTCTGTAAGGTCAAGATAGCTGGCAGCAGCATAGTCAAAGATGGGAAAAAGAAGAGATTGAGCTAGTGCAATTTTAGTGGCGGTTGGAAGGAAATTACGCATTCTTCGCAAAGAACCTGCTGCCGCATATAATTTGCCACTAGTTTGCTCAAGCTGTGGACCCCATGAAAATGTTTTGTCGAAGTAAACCCCCAGATTTCTTATATTATCACTAAAAGGTATTATTAAAGATAATTTGGGAGACAATAGCCTGGGTTTTAATGGGGTTCACCGTAAGACCATGTTCCGTACTCCATTGACTTATCCGCCCTAAGTCATTATTGATGATACCAATTGCTTCACTTAGTCGTTCTACAGGTGCCTGAGTAAAAATTTGTAGATCATCTGCGTAAAGGTGGTAGGAAGAAGTTAAATTAAAGGAAATATAATTTATAAATATCGTGAACAGTAATGGAGATAAAACGCCACCCTGTGGCACGCCTGCACTACTATGGCACCAAGAAGAATAAGACTCTTCGATGCGGATACTTTGCCGACGACCAAACAGGAACTACGAAACCAATCAATTGCCGTTGGAGATATGTTAAGAGAGCGTAGTATGCCAAGCAGAATGTCAAAGTCTACGGTGTTGAATGCGTAGCTTAAGTCTAGCAGCGCAAGCACCGTCAACTTTCCACACTCTTTCACCAAGGCTGTGGTTGTACTGTGGCCGGGAACGGAACCCGGACTGACACGGATTAAGGAGACAATTTTTACACAGGAATGAACTCAATTGGGAATGGATAAGACGCTCTAGGACTTTGGAGAGGAAAGGTAATATGGATATGGGCCGGTAGTCAGAAAAGGAAGAAGGATTATGTTTTTTAGGTAGTGGAGTAATTTGTGCAGTTTTCCGAGCCGAGGGAAAAGTACCGCTGGAAATTGAGAAATTAAGGATATGAACAAGGACAGGTAGGATCTCATCAAGTATTGGGATGATCATATTACGACTGATACAATCACTTCCAATAGAATTGGATGTGATTGATAGTACGCTTTTCTTAACATCACAAGCAGAGAATTGATTAAAATTAAATTGTGAATAGTTAGGGCTGGGAAGCAATGAAAGACGCCGTAGTGTGTTATTTTTAGTAGTCCTATCAAAATTGGGCGACGTTGAGAAATGAAGATTTAGTGAATTAATATCTAAATCTTTAGAAATGTTGTTTTGACGTGATTTCCCTATACTCAAAGATCTTAAGTGATTCCTGGCCGAATTATACTTTGATTTATTTTTTTCTGATGGATAAGATTTGTATCGTGACTTAGCTTTTGCTTTCCTATCGATCAATTTCCTAATATCTTGAGTAAGCCATGGAGCAGGAAGATGCTTTAGTTTGACCCTTTTAATAGGTGCGTGGACATCATAGAGTTGAGTTATAGAAGTTTCAAACAAATACACCTTAGTATCAATGGAGTTCGAAGAAGTTAGTGAACACCAGTCAATATTACTAGCATCTCTCCGAAGATTGTCAGTGTTCATGCCACTAAAATTGCGCTGCAAAAGAATTTTTGGCTTTAGGTGGACGAATTTTATACGACAGGAAAATAAGGTCATGTTATGAAAAAGAGTCCGCAGGGCATTGACCATAATGATCCACATGCCCTTTGGAAGAAACAATTACTAAGTCAAAGAGAGAAGGTGTACAGTTAGGGAAGTTATGTGTAGCATTAAGAGGTAATAGAGAAAGATTATGCGACTGAATTATCGACTGAAAAGTAGATGAACGAGAATCATTTTTAAGGAGGCAAGTGTTGAAATCCCCCATGACTATTACATGACTGTAAGCTGGAACTAAGTTTTCTATAGGATATCGAAAGAGGAGAAGTAGTTTATACGCCAAGAAGGACAGTAGTAAACACCAAGAAGGACTTTCGTATGATGCATCTCTACTTTTAGGAAAAGATGCTCGCCGGCATTTGATGGGGGAGGCTGCGATGACATATTAACAATACGATAAGGTATATGTGATCGAAGATATACAGCTACGCCCCCGCCATTACCATTAATACGATCGTTCCTAATCAGATGGAAACCGGGCAGAGAATATAAAGTAGAGAGCAACCATGGTTTAAGCCATGATTCAGACACAAGGATTGCATGGATATTCTTACAGTCAAAACCCAAAATTGCCAGCAATATCTGTGTTTGAATATATATTCTTAGATGATATTTTACAAAAAAAGAATATAATAAATTTATCACACATAAATATACCTTAAGATTCGGTTAACTTGCAGTAATACCCAAACATATTGTGGTATAAAGAAACAATAATTAATAAATCTATACGCTATGGTCTATAAATATATACGTAGTCGTTTTTATTATATTAAAATAAATAGTAAAATCCACTTACTTATTACTGTAAAGTTGACCCGCAAGTTCCTTGTGGGAGAGTTCTTGAAGTCCACCCTGCATCTATACACTCCAGCATCAGTAGACACCACACTGTCTACGAAGAGCACAGCTGGGTTGGCCGCAGCGCGGAAGTAGGCGCGGACGCCGAAGCCTGAGGCGGATGACCAGAGCTTTGGCTGGGTTGCCAAGCGGCCGCGGACGTCATAGCTAGAAAAACAAAGAAAAAAATTGACTACATCACATTTCCAAACGATATTTGTTAAAGACGTAAACAATACATAACATAATAACAATAATATCTTGAGACATTATTCACACACGGCCATCTGAATCCAAACCAATGGAACTTGTACTATGGAAACCAGATAACTGCTAGATAATTACAATCACAATGAGACTCACAAAATTAAATATATGTCCTGGTTGGAAATCGAACCCTGCGGCGTGAAAGGCAAGTATTTACCAACCAGCCCATCAAAGACTAAGTAAAGTGTGCAACTGTAGAGAAAAAGGTCCTGGTTCAAAGTCTGGTCAAAATTTCTATTAAGATTTTTATAACAAGAGATATTCAGTATTAGCCCTATCTAGAGGTCGGTAGCCTAGCACCCGCACCATGTAGAAAACTTAAAGCCGTTGGTCATGTTACTAACCTCATGACAGTCGTGTTGGCTAATCCGATTCTTCAGATCCTGAAAGTTAGTAAATAGAGAATGCTCTTTGTGCACAAAATAATGCAGTATACTTGATATGTCCCGCACAAATGTCTAGGCTCCGTTGAGCCTGGCCGGCATGACCAAAATAAGACGAGGAGCACGTAACACTCCCTTTATAAAGTCCAAATCCATTACTTACTTATCGTTGTTGAAGGCGCCCATTAGGCCTCTGTATGGCTTTACGGCTGTTGCCTAATGGTTACTACCGGGACCGGCAGATTAACGTGCTCTCCAAAGCACGGAGACGCTCAGAAATTAAACCACTTTGGCGTTTTCCCATCTACGGACTGACCGTAAGCCTAGTTGCTTAACCTCGCTAATCATTAACGGACAGGTGAGAGCATCTGGCTATGGGCGCCTTTTTAATAAAAACTCCTTAATACCTTTTATATTTAAAAAAGTATTTCCACAATAGGCAATACCTACGCGATTCGAGTGCAGAGCTCTCCAATCACATGTAAAAAACCAACAGATTGCTCACAACACGGCCACTTCGGCGAACTGTCTCGGCGAATTATACGAGCAAATAAATAAGGTGATTGCATTTATGTACACATCTTTGAATCTCTTACTGGGGAACAGTGCATTCCTTACAATTTGACTTTAAATTCAAAAAAACATTTATTCCGTAAAAATTTTACATTTATGTACAATCGTCCTTTTTTTAACCTACCATGCAGTACATGAAGTGGCAGGTACTGAGAAACACTGCCAGAAAACTCAGTAGAATCCTTTTTTTAAATAAAATATACTTAAGATTAATTATAATTAGAGGTAGTACTACTATTAAGTAGATACCATTATTAGTATTAAGTACTTTATCATATTCTATATTTTACACCATACACTACCCCTATTCCTAATAGTCCAACTTAAGGTTGTCTGGAAGAGATCGCTTTAAGCGATAAGACCCCCTATTGTACCTTTTTATAATTCTTTGAGATCCTGTACCTTTTATGTATAATGGTGTAGAATAAAGTGTATTTATCTTATTATCTTTATCTTACAATTATGTGTCTGAGTCAACATCAGAACAACTCAATCCCAAGCACTTTTGTTACTTAAATAATCAGAAATTTTGTAATATGCCCTGCTACACAATTTGGCTTTAGTAATTCTTTTAAACTTATTCGTAGACAATTCTCTAATATTATTGGGAACTTTGTTATAGAATCTTATACATTACCCATTCAAAGTTCAAATCACGAATTTAATCGTTTTTTTTAAGTTGTTTTGCTTCCATCATGAATACTAATCATATTATAAAGGAGAAAGTTTGTGAGTATGTATGTTTGTTACTTCTTCACGTCTAATATACTGGAGTGTTTTTAATAAAATTTGGTATGGAGTTAGCTGACACCCTAGATAACACATAGGCTATAATTTATAAAGTTTAACGCGGGTAAAATTATATAAATTGCAACAATAATATGATAAAGTTAAATCTATCTTGCAGATTTGCCAACAAGTACCCAACTGCCTTATCTTCAATCCTGGTACATTCAACGGTTGTCTGGACCAGATCGCACCTTGCGATAAGGCCTCATTTGTACAATTTTGTTAAACATGTTTTATTTTTAAGACTACGCGCGAACTAATTAAATGAATCCCTTTTTCGAGAGGTACTTTACTAACATATAATTGGCGGACACAATGTCATACAGCTTCAAAACAACTATTCCATCGCCACACGAAGTGGCGAGACGAATGTCTTAACCGTTGCGCCACACGTGCAATCAAGTAGTATCTTCATTGTCATATAATCTAAAATAATAAGCATTCAGACAACCGATCGAGCATATATTGTGTTTGCCTACTAAATAATTACACTAATTGGACCAAATCCCGTGTTCATGCCCGCTTGAGTATGTTTCGCCGGACCGTGTTGAAACCGGTAGTAGATGAACCCACTGAGTTTGTTTCGCTGGGTCTTCTTAGTTGGGGCGCATTGGATCCGATGGTAGCATTAAAGCGCAACCGTCGTTATTAACACAAGGTCCGTCATAATAATAATACCTTAATATAGACAGAATCATTGACAATATGTAGTAAAAATATTAGACTTAAACTAGATGATTAAACTTAAACATAATCTCTTGACAATAACTTGATACGAGCTAGCTAAATATCATTGCAATTATAAAGTAAATTTTATAAATGTTTTCATACAATCAATACAATGTGTACCTAAATATCTATGTTACTAGAAATAATAATGTATACAACTATATCACTGCAAACATGTCATTGTTCTGACAATTTAAAAGCGCTTTTCTAAAGTCTACGTGAAAAAAAAAATGTACGCTATTATTTTGGTCTACAATAAAGTTTCCTAATTAAAACAAATGCCCTCCACGTGGTCGACTTTAAGCCACAGTGGGTGCACACAGTTGCACTTCCTTATCCCCCCTCAGAACCTGATGGGATTGCTTGTTCACACAACCAGAAAGAATTCAGGTACAGGACTGACAGCATTACGTGCTCTTTGAAGCACGGAGATGTATAAACGCCAACTTCCAGACTTCGCGTGGTTTTAATCGTTTTTGTTGAAGAAAAATGCAAATAATTAGATCACTTTTTTGAACCCAGAGTGGTTGTACACGCTACTGCCAGACCAGGTTTATACCTTGCGTAGGTAGATACTGAGAAACGCAACTGAAAATTGTAGGCTCCTAAGGATTCCTTGTGGGAGCCCTATAATTGGTATACGTCTTAGAAATTCCAGTCGGCTCGCCTACTTTACTCGCCGCCTTTGAATTTAACTAAGTTGACGTGGGCGTTAGACGTCCGTTCTGGAAAAGGGCGGAAGCAATTTTTTGATGGGTAGGTATAGCACTTTTTACCATATTTAAATAGCAAAATGACGCTGTCTCAGTTGTCTTTTTGACAAACTGGTTGTATTTTTACATGACTGTATGTAATTTACTACTTACTTTTGTAAGGATTAGTCTTGAAAACAATAAATATTTTCCACAAATAATAATAATTGTTTACTACTGGACTTATTTCTAGGATTCTTATATTTACTTCAAGGATAAAGAATTTAATAAGTAAAAATTTCACCAGTAATTTAAAGAAAACAAATAGAATTAGACTTAAATTTAAAAATTCCCGGTAATATGTACCTCATTTTAAATTTAAGCAACAACAGTAACTATATCAATTATTATTACTTAGTCTACAATTTTTATTAATCTGTACTGACAGAGGAGGATATTTATAAAGTTATTATTAGAGCATATCTTACGTGCATGACAATGATTGCGCTTTAATTAACTATTAGATCCAATAAGGCCTAACTATGGGGATCCAGCAGACCCAACTCAGTGGATTCTTTTCGGCTGTTTTAAACGTGGCCCAGTCGATACCGCCCGGCAAGACAGTGACATAGACATGTACGCAGATTTTGGTCCTGTTTTAGTATTTATTTAGAAGGCATCGACAATATTTGCTCGATTGGTAGTCTTTATTTCATTTTATGTGTTAGAAAATATTATTATACAAATATCACACTCATACTTGTATTATTCAGGCGATAGTTTGTGAGTGTCTATGTTTGTTACTTCTTCACGTCTAAACGGCTGGAGCGATTTTAATAAAATTTGGTATGGATGTAGTTGACACCCTGGATTAACACATAGGCAATCATTTATAAAGTTTAACGCAGGTAACACCGCAGGGCACAGCTATTTGTATATAAATCTCAGCTTTACGTGCTTACTAATCTTTCCAATAGAAAAGAAAAAAAGCTTTATTCCCAACAAGCACAGATAATTCACAACTAAACGTAGTTTACCTTACTTCACTTCGTTTAGTTTACATAGGTGTTCATGTGGAAGCATGCAACATTAACCATACAAGCTAGGAAAAGGCGTTTTCCTAGCTTGAATGCTTAATGTTTAGTAAAAAATTACTGTAACGCTCATCTTCCGGGAGCCCCATAACACGACGTCTACGACTATAGGAGACTGTAAATTAGAATACAGATATGCTTAGGCGTACCTTTAGTAGCGTTCAGTTGCGAAATAATATTATTAACTAGCTATGCCCCGCGGTTTCACCCGCGTTGAAGTAGTTTATACTCACACACTTTCGCATTTATAATATTAGTAGGATGTGATCCTTTAGGTTTTGGTAGTGCACGCCGCCGGAATAGCTCGCAGATGGTAGATTTTTTCTTACTTACTTGACACTTATCGTCAGATTTAAGACAATTCACACAATATCTTTATAATTTGTAGCCTATGTGTTATTTTGATGTATAAGCTATATTACTATGAAGCTTCATTAAAATCCATTCAGAAGTTTTTACGTGAAAGAGTAGGTAACAAACATCCATCCATACTTACAAACTTTCGCGTTTGTAATTTTAGTAGGAAGTAGGATAATGTTATGTGTCATATCATTGCAATACTTAACACTGAGTCCAGTGATTAACTATTTTTATTATATAATACATTGTAAAGTACCACACGAAACAGGGATAAGATTCCCTAGTGCGGGCATCGTCTTTTTAAATAAGAAATAAAAATCCGGCCAAGTGCGAATCGGACTCGCTCATGATGGGTTCCGTAGCAGCAAGTATTTCAGTTGTCAAATTACGGTTTACGATTTATGACGTATCAAAAAAGATCTCGTTCAAACCAATTTTCGTTGTTAGTTTGCATGGTAATGTACATCATATATTTTTTTTAGTTTTATCATTCTCTTATTTTAGTAGTTACAGAGGGGGACACTCATTTTACCACTTTGGAATTGTCTCTCGCAACTATTCAGTTTAGAAAAAAATGATATTAGAAACCTCAATATTATTTTTGAAGACCTATCCATAGACACCCCACATGTATGGGTAGGATGAAAAAAAATTTATCATTATCTTATTTTAGAAGTTACGGGGGGGGGGGGCATTCATTTTACCACTTTGGAAGTGTCTCTCGCGTAAACTATTCAGTTTGGAAAAAAATGATATTAGAAACCTCAATATTATTTTTGAAGACCTATCCATAGACACCCCACATGTATGGGTAGGATGAAAAAAAAATATATCATTCTCTTAGTTTAGAAGTTACAGGGGGAGGGTCATTCTTTTTCCCACTTTGGGAGTGTCTCTCGCGCAAAAAAAACTACTTGCCAGATCTCGTTCAAACCTATTTTCGTTGTTAGTTTGCATGGTAATGTACATCATATATTTTTTTTACTTTTATCATTCTCTTATTTTAGTAGTTACAGAGGGGGACACTCATTTTACCACTTTGGAATTATCTCTCGCGCAAACTATTCAGTTTAGAAAAATAAAATATTAGAAACCACAATATTATTTTTGAAGACCTATCCATAGACATGTAAGGGTAGGATGAAAAAAAAATCGAGTTTCAGTTCTATGTATGAGGACCTAAAATTATTGTTTTTATTCTATGTTTTTGTACAAATCTTAATGCGGTTCACCGAATACATCTACTTACCAAGTTTCAACAGTACAGCTCTTATAGTTTCGGAAAAAAGTGGCTGCGACATACGGACGGACAGACAGACATGACGAATCTATAAGCATTCCGTTTTTTGCCATTTGGCTACAGAACCCTAAAAAGAAGAAAGAAGCAATAATGTCAAAGGTATAACAATATGGGATTGACGTATCCGTGTGGATAAAAACCCCTTATAAAAATATATATTGTGAGAAGTATGAGTATAGATGAGTAATTCTCAAGAAGATAAGTTCGTTTAGGATTAAGTAAGTGCGTTGACCTCTTGTTCGTCGTTTCATCTTGTAACACAAATTGAGGACAATTCTCAACGGTAGTCATGGTCCCGCTAGTGCTCAAATGC
Organism: Pseudoips prasinana; assembly: GCA_951640165.1. Lineage (NCBI taxonomy): Eukaryota > Metazoa > Arthropoda > Insecta > Lepidoptera > Nolidae > Pseudoips > Pseudoips prasinana. Next base: position 32,700,991 of record OX621252.1, read on the forward strand.
CGGAATAATATTGTAAGGGAGCAAGAAGCGGAAAATAAAATTATCGGTAATGAAGTACCCCTTATTTTTTAAGTAGTTACTCAAGTAATTGCACGTGTGGCGCAGCGATTAACACAGCCTCGCCATTTCGTGTCCAAATTTGATTACCGCGCAGGACCACTATTCGTATGACTCATAAGTTGTTGTTCAGAGTCTGGATATACTTTGGGTCCGTCAATTATATGTTAGTAAAGTACCCCGCGACCCAGGGATTCATTTCCACGGTGCGGGCGTTGCTCGTTGTCTTGAAAAAAGTAAGAACTGTCTCTGTGGTTTAGTAGTAGCATGTTAAGCCAAAATTAATAATCTAGAATCATTTAACCACCACTGTGACCACACAGTGGTGGTTAAATGATGAAGATGAAGTACCAACTGCAGAGGTATTTCCGACCGAAATTATTTATTATGCCGCGCAGTTTTACTCGCGTTGATTTTTTTAAATTATCACAGCTCCGCCACTGTAGGTGATAGCGTGATAATATGAAGCTTATATGAAGCGTTGACCCAACCTCTTAGTAATTAATATTCATTTGAAGTAAATCCATGCTGTACTTTTTAGTTTAGCCCGGACATAGGTACATACAGACAAACAGACAAAAATTGTAAAAACTATATCTTTGGCTTTGATATCCATTGTAGATTACGCCCCAAGCATCCTTTTTAAAAAATATTCAATGTACAGTTTTGACTTTCCTACGATTTTATTATAATAGTAATATGTATATATATTCCAGCAGTCAGTACTCATATGTTAAGTGCTAAGATTAGTATTTAATTATTTTATTTATTGAACCATCCGAAACACAAAAAATATAGGTTGTTTTTCTGTGTTTCTAAAACTAAAATCTTATCTACGCAGGCCGTAAAAATAATTACGAGGGTATGTATGAAATTGTAAATAAGTAAATACCGACCGAAGTATTTATTACACATACACACAAATAGTCCTTCAATTAGTGGACACAAAGATGAGCTTACTCTCTAATTGTGATATATAACAACACAACAGGGGGTGTGTTATCATTTATAACGAATAAGGTGGCATATATCATTCCCTAACACACTTGAAGTTGCTACCTTCCATGTCCCGAAGAATAGGTAAAGCCTCGGTCGCAGTTGTCATGAGAAAATCACACTAATATTATAAAGGCGAAAGTTTGTGAGTGTGTATGTTTGTAACGTCTTCACGTCTAAACAATGTCAATGTGAAGTGTCAAATATTATTTTGTGGACTAGCTGTGCCCGCAGTTTCCCGTGTTAAACGTTTTAAGATTTCTCAATTTTAAAACAAAAATAATTCTTCCAAACGGTTTTTTATAGAAAAATTTTTCAGAACTGTCCCAAATAAATATATAAATACTAAATATAATAATAATAATAAACGTTAACTTTGTGTTACATACCACCCGTCTCCACTAAGTAAGTAACTCGTTTATGGGGCAATGTATAAGATTCTATAACAAACTTCCCAGTGATATCCGAGAAATGTCTATGAATAAGTTTAAAAGAATTATAAAAGCCAAATTGTGTAGCAGGGTTTACTACAATACTTCTAATTATTTAAGTGACAAAACCGCTTTCGATTGAGTCGCTCTAAATTAACACATTTAAATACAATGTAACTTTATGTAAGAAATAAATATTTAAAAAAGGATTCCTCCTGACATTTCTGGCAGTGTTTCTCAGTAGCTGCGACGTCGATTCTACACAAATGTAATATTAAAACAGAATAAATGACTTTTTGATTTTGAAATTTTGTTTTAATTGGTTAAGGTGCTTTGTGTATTAACGAATAGTTGACATGCTATAACATGTCCCTGAATACCTGCTTGTGCATTTATCCGTCTGGAACCACCCTGAGTTGGGGTGCCCACCGGCAGGGATATTTTGTAATAATTTTGTAGATTGATGCGAAACAAATCCAACAGGTGGCGCCTACATGTTCCGTAAATAGATTTTACTGCTTTATATCGTTCCTTGATTAACGGCATAGCGCTTATAACCCGGATTGCTATATCATTGTAATATATACATAAAATGAACGTTAAATTACCTGTACAGTGGTTCTCCATCAGTCTCCTTAAACCATAATACCATAGAGACGTGGTCTTCGGCTGCTAAAGGCTGGATGTCACATGGTAACGCCGCCTTTTTACCCAGTACGCCTTGCGCTTGCGCTGTTGGTACTGAAACAATAAAATATCAAACTTTAGTCTAAGAGATCACCCTTGCACCGTCTCATCTTCCCGGTTACCAAAATAGGGCTGGCGCGGCGGCTGAATCGGCTGAGGCCCTCAAGAGGCGCAAATATAGTAAACTTGATATTGGTTACATATTTGTGCCTTTTGGGGTAGAATCATTAGGGCCGTGGGGACCAGCGGCCAAAATTATATATAAAGAATTAGCTGCACGCCTTGTTGAGGCGACACGTTCCCAGAATGCTGGCTTATATTTCGCCCAACAAATAGGTATTGCCATACTAGCGTGGTAATGCTGCCAGTATTCTGGGAACATTACCGATTCAAGAATATTTAGAATACCTTTAACTTAATGCTTAGTTTTATAATATACTAGCTGTGCCCGCGACTTCGTCCGCGTGTTAATTAGATTATTTAGTTTTTTTTAGTAAAAAAAGACTTTTTCTAAAATAAAAGTAGCCTAAGTTACTCCTTATTACATCAGCTACCTGCCAATAAAAGTCCCGTCAAAATCAGTCCAGCCATTTCAGAGATTAGCCGGAACAAACAGACAGACAGACAGACAGACAAAAATTGTAAAAAAATATATTTTGGGGTACGTACCGTATATATATTCATATACATGTAGTAAAAATCGGTTATTTCAATATTACAAACAGACACTCCAATTCTTGAAATAAACCAATATATAGATTAAGTGACCCATAAAAAATGGGTCTAAGAGTGTTTGCACTTGTTTTTATGGTTGCGTACCACTAAAAATATTGGACTCTCATTGGATCTTATATGTGGCTGCCAACCCAATTTGGTCCGAAATTACTGGACTGTTGAATTAAAATTTGGTACCTACACATAATTATGTTGACCCAACGACAGACGCATAAATCGGTGACCCACCGACAGACGTCTAACTTATATAAACGAAATAAAGACTATTATTATTATAACATAAAAAAATAAAAAAAATATTTTTGATATTCACACAACAAGTGTTTCATACCAATTATGTCATAAGAAATACCTAGTTTGCAAAACTTTTATTTTAATTTTCTTATTTACGCCACTAGAAAATAAATATCAAGTTTTCATTCTTCGGATTTTAAGTATCAGTCCCGGTTCAACAACAAAATTTGTTGGCTGTAAAAGATCTACTGGGCAGATCAAAAACTCTGATACTAGTCACTGCCAAATACTATTGTTAGACACGCGTTACAAAATATATTTTTGTTTTATTTAGTTTTAATTCTAGTTATTTTATGTTTAATTTATATAAATAATTGAAGGTAGATTATTAATTATATTTTGTATTGTCACCCACTTGATCGTATATAAAATTATGTACAAGGTTTAAAAATTGTAACAGTCAGTCCGCACCGTACCGCGAGCGACTACACACGCGCTCTGCGATGATTGTAAATTTTTTCTCGCTTTTCAATAAATCGTTTTAAAAGCTGTTTTCACTCGCTAGACCCTCGCCCACAACATTAACAACTATAAAGAAGAAAGGAAGAAGTTCATATTAAATAAGATTGATCATCGGAACCGAAATTTGACCAATAATGCTATTATATGTATAATATACACATTTCGACTGGCCTCGGGGTCTAGCGGTTAGTGACCCTGACTACTAAACCATGATAGTGGGTTCGATCACCACCCTGGACTAACATTTTTGTATGAGCACGATTATTTGTTGTTTGTCTGGGTGAAATTTATCCATAACATGTAGATATGTATTTAGAAATATGAAAGTATGTTTATCATTTTATCTGGTTGGCATAGTAAAGGCTCTGCCTAATTTGGGATCGGATAGCATTGCGTTAGTTGTCCCAAGATATTTATAAGTCCCAAGATAACTAAACACAACAAGGGTTAAAAAACATCAAAATTAAAAAATAAAATTATGCTCTCCCAGGTAAGCAAAACAAAACATAACATTGTATGAGCAAATAAAGGAATATTTCCGCCTCAAATATGTCAACGCGGATGTTGTGGAACATCCCTTGAGCAAATACTATCCCTCAGGAGCGCATACACCATTTGTCTACGCGCGACCTGTCCCATCTCATGCTACCTTCGAAGCTTTATAACAATTTCCTCCTCGTTGAATTTGTACCATGGTAGCCAGCCTCAACGGAGGCCAGTCATCTGCACGGGACATATAATATAATATCCTACGACATTATTATTCGCACACGGCCATCTGATCCCAAACTAAGCAGAGCTTGTACAATGGAAACCAGATAATTTATATACTACATAAACTTCTTTTATTTAGTAAATTCATGTAAAGATAATTACACCCAGACTCAGGACAAAACAGGCATGTTCATGCACATAAATAACTGTCCTGGGGCACTACCGGCTAAGTCGCCTAACATTTCTTAAATGGCGTTCAAATAAATAAAGGTTACAAATGACTTAAGCAATCGTTAAATCGGCTTCAACGTTGACCATCGATTCCGGACCATTTATGACGTCACATGTGCTCATGGAAGCCGATTTAACGATTGATTAAGTCATTTTAACAATTATTTATATGAACGCCATTAAAGAAATCGATGTTCGGCGACTTAGCCGGTACAGCCCCTGGGTGGGACTCGAACCCACAAACTGCGGCGTACTTTACGAAACTTAACAAATAAATAAAATAATTAATCGGACAATTCACTAGTATTAAGAAATATGTAGTAAAAATATAGCTCAAATTTAAAATTTTGATAATTAAACCTACACATGATCCTTGACAATAACTTAATTTAAGTTAGTTAAATATGGACAAAACTGTTATAAAATAAATCTTATTGTAAATTATTTCCCACAATCCGTGTACCTAAATATCTATATGTACCTAGAAATACTTATAAATTAATTATATATTACTACGAATATGTTATGACTATTTACAAGCGCTTTTTTAAAGTCTACGTGGATAAAAACCTTTTTTATTTATTTATTATTTATTTATTTAAATTATTATGAACATGATGAATATTACTCAATTCGCAGCACCTCTTTTTGGTGGACAACCACAAAAACTCTCGTTTCGTGATTATTGCAGTGGAGCGTGACGTGAAGTCACGCGGGACAGTCGCACGGTGTCGTATGTCGTGTCGTGTCGTGTGTCGTGTCGCTGTCGTCATGAGAACAGATCCAGTTACCTACCGTATTTAATTAAATGTTTTTAAACCTTTTGCAACACTAGTGTAGTTATATTAAAAGTGTATGAGCTCTGTAATTGGAAGTTGTGGGTACTTAATTAAAGTTTTTACTCGTATTGTTTTATCCGCTTTATTGTATACACGGATCAGCTTGGAAAATGTTTAGTATTATTCACTATATGTAAGAAATAAATAAATATCTTGGAACAACTAACACACTGTCGTCTGATCCCAAACTAGGCACGGCATTCATTTGGCTACCAGCCACCTGATAAACATATCATCACCATCATCATATCAGCCGAAAGACGTCCACAGCTGGACAAACGACTCCCCCAAAGATCTCCACAATTGCCGGTCTTGCGCTATTCGCATCCAGCTGTTTCTGTTTGATAAACATATATACATATTTCAAAATACACTTACACCCAGGCACAGTCAAAATAGTCGTGTTAATCACAAAAAGCTTTGTCCTGGGTGGGGATCGAACCCACGACCTCTGGCTTACCAGTCACCTTCAGAGAATTCTAGAAATTTGTATGGAAAATATTTAAATTTAAATCATCAGCACTCCTCAGAAGTCACCTACAGTGCTACTTGACGTTTTGATGCTTAAAACGTTTAGAATAATAAAAAAAAGTTTAAATACCTATAATCTCTATTTCTCGATAAAACTGATTCACTTACAGGAGAACAGGACAACCATTTTTATGACCCATTTATAGATGTCCTGAATCTGGGTGTGCTATTTGTACGTAAGTTTCATATTTGTAAGTCCTGAGATATACCGATAAAATGCCTAAGTGCAGAATTGTTATTGAAATAAATATATGGTAACCACTCCATGTAGGTACGTAGTTTTATAAAACAAACATAAAATCGAGACGCGTTATAGGAAGCGATTTGACAAATGAAGACTCTATCTGCATCTCGTTGATATCAAATCTTATAAAAATGTATTTCACTTACATTTTCTCTAAATCCTACAAAATTTTAAGCAATTTGCTTCAGGATGGACCGGCACCTGCTTACCTTCCTGAACAATCCAATAGGTACAAATTTATTAATTAAATTCTTCAAAATGGCTTAAAATGGGGAAAGATTAGTAAAAGATGTGCGACAATTTTGTACCGGTACTCTAAAATTCTCACGATTTTAACAATGAAATTCCACCATTTCTATGCTTTATTCGACTGGAAAACACTCCTTGACTAAACCTCAAACTTCGTTGATACCTATCGTTCGATTCGAAATTCAAAATCAAATTTGGTTTGAAACCCCATTCATTGAGCAAATAAAAAAGCAATATAATGAACCTCACATTCATCATCATCAACACAACATTTTCAATTTTATTTCTATTATTTAATATCGTGCATGTAAAATGTAATTTTTATGGCCTATTTCGGCTGATATGATGTAAATGGAGTCAGAGACAATATTATCCATGCTGTTATACTTGATTTTAATCTTCAACTATACCCTTGGAGTTGTTGCAGCTAGCGTCTCTAGTTGCAACTCTAATTTTATGAGGCTCCAGCAACGTTATATCATTCTACCCCCGCTTTGCGCTGGAGGGACGTGGAACTATAATTTTTTTCATCTCCTCCTTGTTTCTTTCTGTTTAAATTTGTTTCGGGATACAAGACAGTCGATGCAATTTCCCGGGACATGCCTGGGCCTTACCACTCAGTGTCATTTAATTAATAAAAAGAGTTAACTGGTATTCATTAACCTTTTTTGTTATCTTCCCGACGTTTCGATCAAGTTGAATTCATCGTGTTCACGGGACCGTCTGCCAGTTAAAACGTTAGTCATGTTAATTTAATTGTGTGCCATAGTTCATCCTGGATTGCAGGAGTTGCAGTGGTAAGGAAGAGAGAGGGACTTGTCCTATATAAAAAGATCTAAATACATTAGCATAATTCTGTACCCGTCTCTATTTACGCCTTAATAGATATTCCCCCGGCTAATGGTTACTATAAGTTTACTCGAAAGAACAATTTATAATTCACAGAAGGCTATATAATACTTATAATACTTAGTGATAATTTAATATTCCAAATGAGATTCCGTTGGAGTTAGTGAACTGTTTGAATAAACTATTTCATATTAAATATAACATAGAAAAGAATATAACTCAGTTTTGATTAGTTTATTAAAATAATAAATAAATATCATTGCACAACTAAGACAACTCTGGCTCTGCTCTCCCAAACTAAATTTACTTATGTATTTCTAAATACATGTAATCGATAAATTACACGCAGACCCAGATTAAATAATTCTTTGCATCAAACAAAGATTTGTTCTGGATGTGCATCGAATCCTCTGGCTTAGCCGTCTGGGTCACCACTAGACAGACAGGCCGTTATTTTAATAAAGCCACTAATCTACCGTAACTTGTAATAAGTCACAGTCAAAGTTTTTGAGTCACGTATTAATATTATTGGGGTTAATTACAACAACATTGTAACACGAATTGTTAAAGCCTATTATTATGATCAATAAACAATTGACACGTGCTGCACCAAGATTTGCTAGTGAGGATGTGGCGCTCGACCAGCAGACAAGCCATGGGGTCTGCGTCGGTTAGGGTCAGCGCAGACCGAGAGGAGCGCAGCTGAGAGGATTTTATTAAGGCACTAGAAAATCAACTTTAAAATTATTGAAGTAAAGTGCATGTATGCTTGAACATTATAATGCGCGAGACTGCGCGAGCACTTTGTCAGGTTCAAGCATATATGCACTTTATTCCTATAGCTCTAAAGTTGATTTTCTAGTGCCTTAATAAAATCCTCTCCGCTGCGCTCCTCTCTGTCTGCGCTGACCCTTAAGCGCCTCGGATTTGACGTTTGTCTTGAAGAGTTGAACTCCGTGCTGTTTCGTGGAAATAAATAAGCGTAATCTGAATATGGATAGTTCATTGTTTAACGTTTACAAAGTTGTTTTTTTTTTAAGTAAGAAAATAATCACGTGGAACCTTAGACCACACAAATATTTGTTCTACCTACCTTACCATTACACCACGAGTAAAGTCGTTTGTAAGGTCTTATTTAAGGACTAAGAACTTGTATGGATGTTTGTTAAACAATCACACAAAAACAGCTCAACAGATTTAAATTAAATTTTGAAATGGTGATAGGTTATCCTATGAATTAGCACATAGACTCATCATAATCATAAAAACCGTAAGAAGTCCGCTGCTGGACAAAAGCCTCCCCCAAAAATGTTCTTGGGAGGATATGCCCAATCACCCTTGGCAGATGGCGATCGCATAGTACCCAGAAAGAAGCTCCTGTCCATCCTCTGGTAGATATTCTCTCGGCCACACTTCTACGCCCCCCACGAGATGGGATGGGGTGATGATATTCTGATATTTGACATCATCGCCATACAGTGACTACGATCAATATATACAATATATTATTACTAAATGGTGGGTAACACCACAGGACGTAGTAAAAATATTTATACAATATACAATATTTCATTAAAGTTAGGATTTATTGTCAGTCTATGCCTACTAGGTATTTAATAAATATGAATCAATTCGTTCGTCACTCAAATTGAACGATTTATTTGATTACATCACTATTCATATAAAACAAATAATTTATTACGCTATAAATATGAACTCGTGCAATTTACATCTCAATTATGACGAGATAAAGTCTATAATTAAAAGCGTCAACTGCTTTTTGTATTCGAGCTGGATAATAATCGTTCTATTTTTTAATTATCGCATTCAGTCGTGAAAATAAAAATGGCGGCATCAATTAAAACGATTGTTTAAAATGTAGCTATAATTTTTTAAACTCTTGGTAGCTAGTTTAGTAGAGGTAGGGCATAGCGTTCATTCGCTCAAAGAGCAGCCCGACTGGGGAAGTACCTCCACCTTACAGAAGACATTCCTTAATAATAACATTAATAATTTTAATGTTGTGTTTCCGAGTGTGAGTAAGGTCGCCAGAGCTCATTAGGGTGGGGGGAAGGGTCAGCAACACTTCGGCTGTACAATTTCAAAACCTAGTAAGGGACACCACCATGGAAAAACGGGTTTTTGCATTTTGCTGCTTACTAGGCCATAAAGCATCGATTCATATTGCCAAAAAGTCTAAAATGACCTTAGTAATAGAATTTTGATAATTGAAAAACCTAGCAAATACACATCCGTTATTCAGCCAAACGCAAAATACCATTTCAAAAACCTAGCAAGTGACATTGACAATTTTTAAACCTAGCAAGGGATGTCCCTTGCTAGGTTTATAAAATTGTCGTGTGACTTGCTAGGTTTTTGAAGTGGTCGACGGCGGTTAAATTTCGCGCGCTAACAACAGTAAGTGACAAACCGTCGTCGCATTCGCATCGTTCGTTTGTTTTTGTTAAATTTAAATAGTGAAACATGTCTAAAAAAAATCTCTAGGGCTCTAGAAAATGCAGATATGTAAGTAAAATGTTTTCTCTGTAACTGTAACTTTGACAAAATATGTTAATAAACCTCATAAATATCTAAGTGATTTGTGACAGAATTTCAAGCTTTTTTCTGCGTGATTGTCTTTCTACATTTGTCTTTTTCGGGATTTTCTATAGTTCTCTCGGGTAGCAACGTAGAAGATCAGAGCAGCAGCTGGTACAGTACCTACTTTTATTTCACGAAACGACACGCGCTGTGCTAACCGAGTGTACAAACACGCTAAAAATATATGCGTGACGCGAGAGGCTCTTATGCTTACGTGGGTGTGCGTAAGCATAAGAGCCTCTCGCGTCATGCATATATTTTTAGCGTGTTTGTACACTCGGTTACCACGGCGCGTGTCGTTTCGTGAAATAAAAGTCTCAGTGTGTTTGTACACTTGTTTACCACAGTATGGCCCGTGCGTGACATAAAAGTACTGTAGTTTCTAGCTAAAATAGTTAACTATAGTTTATTTTGACTGCACGGTTGGTTCAGTGGTTTAAGTAATCATCTCGGTATTTACCACTGCGCCACATATTATGGGTCCGATCCCCACACAGAACAAACAATTACGTGATCCGAAAATGGTTATTATGAATATGTGTATACTTTGTGTCCATGTTCATGTAATTATGGACACAAAGTACACACAGTTTTGTGTGTGTGAGGATTAGGCCCAAAATTCACTTTTTCTTTCTTTCATTGGTTAGAAACATAATCTATCGCTTTGCTAATGTGTTTTTAGTAAAAACTAGTCGACTGTGCGGTTAATCCTTTTGTCATGTTCGTTCCGCGTTTACTAATTTTATTAAGTTTCACTGTTGCTTGCGCTTGAAATCCGTTTATTTGAACATTTACTGTACCATTTGTAAAATAGCGAAGCACAGTATTATGGCGTAAATTGCGGGAAGCCTATAACCAGCAGCTGTGGACTGCATTAAGGAGTCAGCACACATCAAATCGAAAAGGGATCGTCACCGTATCGCCTTCGCCTCGCTGCCATCAGGCGTCGAACTAACGTAAGCACGTAACCAACACGGATCAGCAGCTCCGATACGTCGACTCGGCTACAGCTAGGGGACACCGCGCTTACGGATCACCGACCGCTGCACTCTGGTTCGTTTAGAACAAGCTAGCTGGCCCAAAACAACTCAATTCTTAGTAGTTAATTAGTATTATGAACTCATTAGTTATTTTCAGATTCGGAATCCATTTTGCTATGGCCATTTTATATCCTCATGGCCTCTAGAGATTTGCAGTTGTTAACTTTTTTATTGTTGTAATGACTTATGGGAAGTTATTACAAACATAACATAGCAAATTAAAAAAATCAGGTTCAATTAATATACATAATAAGTTTGGTTGAAAGTAGCGACTTATAAACTTAGTTTGTTATATTTGCTTTTTCGCATTATTCTACTAGCAACAGTGTGCTACAGGCAGGCCGCGGAAGGGGTAAGAGGGACAAGGGTAGACGAACAGACGTAACCGCGGCGACGGTGCGGCTTAAGCGCGTGAAATTTCGACGAGGCATACGCGGAAATAGATTTCGTAAAAAAAAAATATGTTGAGTTGCTGCCGGAAACTAATAACAGTCCAAGAGGCATAAAACAGAATAAAAAAGTTGGTATTCTGTCCAAACTTGTGCCGCTCATGCCTTCAAACTGAAGACAATTTTGGTTAAATTTACCGGTTTGTGACTCATCCGAAGATTTAGTTTCAGGGGGGCAAATGATTACAGACTAATACGGTTTTTTGTTTCTTTTTCACGTTTCATGAGCATTAATTATATACTAAATTGTTCCTACTTTAAAACATAAATAAATAATTACTGCAAAAATCATGAGTATCATTTAAAATTCGTACTTACTAGCTTTATTAAATGGTCACCGTGGCGATAGGTGAACTAATTCAACAATATTAAAATCCTAGTAACGGCACTTACTATGTTATGAAATTGTTAAACAGGTTTACTCTAAATTAAAAAAACAATTTAATGTTTAGTAAGTGCTATAAAACGTGATCTATTATCTATACGCAAAAATAGTTAAATTCTGTTTAAAGCCAAGGATATACCGCATCTTTTGATCTAACTCTCATCTCTGTAGGTCTTCTAGTCTCGGCGCGGCAAGGTCTCAAGGTGACGTACTCGTTTTTTGGCTCTCCTGTAAAATTTGTCCCGAGTCCCTTACTAGGTTTTGAAATTGTACAGCCGACTTGTTTGCTGACTTTTAAAGGCCGGCAACGCACCTCTGGTGTTGCGAGTGTCCATGGGCGGCGGTGATCACTTACCATCAGGTGACCCACTTGCTCGTTTGTCGCCCTCTGATATAAAAAAGCAAAAATGTTCAATGAAATGAGAAGTAGAGAAATAGAAGAGAAAATGATAGACAGATGGCATCCTCCAAGAAGCGAGCCTATTCCTTTCTTAAAAGCCGGCAACGCACTTGCGGTATATGTATATGAGGTTTAATTTGTGAGCGTCTCCATGCTTCGGAGGGCACGTTAAGCCGTCGGTCCCGGTTGTAGTTAGGCAACAGTCGTTAAGCCATGTCAGAGGCCTACTGGGCGGCTTGAACAACTCTGACACTAGGGTAACCACTGCCCACACGATAAGTAAGTAAGTAATGAAACTTTGCAATAAAATAGCTTATGCATCTTAATAAGTGAAATTGTGTGAATTTGTCAAAATATAACTATAACTTTCAAGTAAATAGGAAGAAATTCTGCCATCTGCGAGCTATTCTGGCGTGGGCTGCAAAAACCGTTAGAGTTACACGTATTTAATGCATAAAAATACTGGTGGTCATCACACAAAGTTTTGTCAGATGTGGGGCCACGCCCTCCCTGGCTTAGCAGACAGATCACTAAGCACAAGACGAACAGGTCAGACCTAACACTTAATGCAAACGTTTTTCCAGATTTGGTCTACTGTGACATTATAAGAATTCTTAAGACCAATATATATATATATATATATTGGTCTTTTGTCATGGTACCAGTGCGTATGTCATGTCATCATGTTTGTACACTGACAACTACCGCAACTCTTTTATTCCATACTCCAATCCCTGCCTAGGTTGTCTGGAAGAGATCACATTTAGTGATAAGGCCGCTAATTGTACATTTCTGTAATGCATCCTTGTTCCTTATATTTTATTTTACTTGGTGTACAACGTACAATGACGCATGAAAAAAAACTACTTACTAGATCTTGTTCAAATCAAGTTTCGTTGTTGGTTTACATGGTAATGTCCATCATATATTTTTTTAGTTTTATCAATCTCTTATTTTAGAAGTTACAGGGGGGGGGGGGGGGGACACAAATTTTTCCACTTTGGAAGTGTTTCTCTGTGTGGTGACGGCCTAGAGAATATCACCACCCCCTCTCATCCCGTGGGGGGACGTAGAAGTCGTCCCGAGGGAATATATACCAGAGAATGGGCAGCAGCGTTCTTATGAGTACCAATTTCTACCTTACTGCGATCGCCAACCCGTTTGCCAAGCGTGGCGATTATGGCAGATCCCCTCAAATGAAGGACACAATTAAACCGCGGCCCCCAGTCCCCGGCAGCCCTGCTATTCCCAGCCGTGGTAACAGCCGTGGTTACGGCAGGGCAGGGGGTGCTAAGAATCCCCGGCAGATTCCGCGTTACCAAAACCAACGACCTCTGGCCCTGGCAACATACAACACACGCACACTGCGGACCGACGAGAAGATGATCGAACTGGAAGAAGAATTGAGCAGGTTACATTGGGACATAATAGGATTATCTGAAGTCCGAAGAGAGGGGGAGGACACGATAATCCTGAAATCCGGGAATCTGTTCTATTTCCGGGAAGGCGACCAACTGTCCCAAGGTGGTGTTGGGTTCATTGTCCACAAGTCCCTCGTACACAACATAGTGGAAATCGAGAGTGTGTCGACTAGGGTTGCGTACCTTATACTCAGAATTACCAAGCGGTATTCGTTGAAGGTCATACAGGTTTACGCGCCGACTTCGACGCACTCCGACGATGAGGTTGAGGTCATGTATGAGGATATTTCTAGAGCCATACATACCTCGAACTCTTATTTCACTGTGGTCATGGGGGACTTTAACGCGAAGCTGGGTAAACGATTCGGGAATGAGCTGAAAGTGGGGCAATTTGGAACTGGAGACCGGAATCCCCGGGGCCAAATGTTGGCCGACTTCATGGAGAAGGAGGGACTCTTTATGATGAACTCCTTTTTCAAGAAGTCGGAAAACCGCAAATGGACCTGGGTAAGCCCCGATGGTAAAACAAAAAACGAGATAGACTTTATCTTGTCGACGAGTAGACAGGTGTTCAATGACGTCTCAGTGATCAATATGGTTAAAACCGGGAGCGATCACAGACTGGTGAAAGGCTCATTGAACCTAAATGTCAAGCTCCAGAGGTCCCGACTGATAAAGTCTACGCTCCGACCTTTACCCATCCACATCCAAAACCCTGAACCCTTTCAGCTCGAACTGCAAAACCGTTTCGAATGCCTAGCAGATTGCGAGGAAGTGGACTCATACCATGACAGGCTCGTAGAAGCTGTCCATACGGCTGGGTCTAAGGTCTTCAAGGCCCACCGTACAAACAGAACCAAAAAGATCTCTGATTATACCCTGCAGCTTATGGACGAAAGACGGAAAATGGTTCTGACATCCTCTGATGATGCTACCAGATACCGGCAGCTCAACAGACAGATCTCAAAGTCTTTGACTCGCGACACGCGCCAATTTAATACAAATTGTATTAAAGAAGCCATTGAGCGGAACAAAGGCTCTAAAGTGTTTGCAAGAGAACTGTCTGTTGGACAGAGCCAACTGACGAAGCTGAAGACTGAGGATGGCAGAATCGTCACGTCTAAACCTGAGTTGCTGGGAGAGATCGAGAGGTTCTATGGACAGCTGTATGCGAAAACCCAGTCACCTGTCGATAGTTGTGCCTCAGATCCCAGAGCACGACTAACCCAACACTTCACCGACGACATCCCGGACGTCAGCCTGTGCGAGATTAGAATGGCTCTCGAACAGCTTAAGAACAACAAGGCGCCTGGTGATGATGGAGTTACGGCAGAGCTTCTGAAGGCGGGTGGTACACCAATCCTACGGGCCCTTCAGAAGTTATTTAACTCCGTCATACTAGAAGGTCAAACGCCAAAAGCATGGCACAGGGGTGTGGTGGTGCTCTTCTTCAAAAAGGGCGATAAAACCCTCTTGAAGAATTACAGACCCATCACACTGCTGAGCCATGTTTACAAGTTGTTTTCGAGGGTCATTACTAATCGTCTCGCACGCAGGTTTGACGACTTCCAGCCTCCCGAACAAGCCGGTTTCCGTAAAGGCTTTAGTACCATAGACCACATACATACGCTGCGGCAGGTTATACAGAAGACCGAAGAGTATAACCAGCCATTATGCTTAGCGTTTGTGGACTATGAGAAAGCCTTCGATTCGATCGAAACTTGGGCCGTACTGAGGTCTCTCCAAAGGTGCCAAATCGACTACCGGTATATCGAGGTGTTAAAGTGTTTGTACGAAAACGCCACTATGTCAGTGCGACTCCAGGTCCAGAACTCGAAACCTATCCACTTGCAGCGAGGTGTGAGACAGGGAGATGTTATATCTCCGAAACTGTTCACCGCTGCATTGGAAGATGTCTTCAAGCTTCTGGACTGGAAAGGCTTTGGCATCAATGTCAATGGCGAGTACATCACCCACCTTCGATTTGCCGACGATATAGTAGTTATGGCTGAGACCCTTGACGACCTCGGTACAATGCTCGATGGCCTCAGCAGAGTCTCTCAACAAGTGGGTCTGAAAATGAACATGGAAAAGACGAAAATTATGTCAAACATCCATGTTGCACCCACTCTAGTTAAGGTTGGAGACTCTGCACTCGAAGTTGTAGAGAACTATATTTACCTAGGACAGACCATCCAACTAGGTAGGTCCAACTTCGAGAAGGAGGTCAATCGTAGAATCCAATTCGGCTGGGCAGCGTTCGGGAAGCTACGTAATATCTTCTCGTCCCAAATACCGCAGTGTCTCAAGTCGAAAGTCTTCGACCAGTGTGTGTTGCCAGTGATGACTTACGGAACAGAGACGTGGTCGCTAACTATGGGCCTTATCAGGCGGCTCAAGGTCACCCAAAGAGCAATGGAAAGGGCTATGCTTGGAGTTTCCCTGCGAGATCGAATCAGAAATGATGAGATCCGCAGGCGAACCAAAGTCACCGACATAGCCCTAAGAATTGCCAAGCTGAAGTGGCAGTGGGCAGGGCACATAGCTCGTAGAGCCGACGGCCGCTGGGGCAGAAAGGTTCTCGAGTGGCGACCACGAACCGGAAGACGCAGCGTGGGCAGGCCCCCTACAAGATGGACCGATGATCTTGTGCGGGTCGCTGGAAAACGCTGGATGCGGATAGCGCAGGACCGGCAATTGTGGAGATCTTTGAGGGAGGCCTTTGTCCAGCAGTGGACGTCTTTCGGCTGATATGATGATGATGATGATGGTGTACAATAAAGAGTTATCTATCTATCTATCTATGGAGGGTAACTAACTTCCCTATAATACGAGTAAATACCATTAAAACCACCATTCAAGGGCAGCTAATCGATGTCCTAACATTTACTTCACTATTTTATTCATAGCTCTATAAAACACTTTGACCGGAATTAAATAAATGGTTCAGAAATGTTCCAGTCCAAGTATTTGAGTTCACTAAATTAGCTTATTTCATATTTATGAGTAAAGCCAACGATAAATCAATGCAATTAGTGGAGTCGTTATTAAAAGGTAAACCGATACCGAGGGATTTGGTAAGATTGAGAAATTGGGCTAACAACCACTCCAATTCGCCTTGGTGCCAAGTATAATAGAAGTTGCCCGGAAACTGTGGTACACACAAAAATATTTAGAACTAGCTGTGTCCCGCGGTTTTACCCGCTTTAAATTTTATATATTACCATAGCTCCTCCCCCGTAGGTGATAGCGTGATAATATATAGCCTATATGTTGACCGGACCTCTTAGAAATTGGGCTAACAGCCACGCCAATTCGCCTTGGTGCCAAGTATTATAGAAGTTGCCCGTAAACTGTGGTACACACAAAAATATTTAGAACTAGCTGTGTCCCGCGGTTTTACCCGCTTTAAATTTTATATATTACCACAGCTCCTCCCCCGTAGGTGATAGCATGATAATATATAGCCTATATGTTGACCGGACCTCTTAGTAATATTCATGCAAAATTTGAAGTAAACCCATGCAGTACTTTTTGAGTTTAGCCCGGACATACATACAGACAAACAGACAAAAATTCTAAAAAATGTGTGTACTTATGTACACGCGTTAGAAGTTATACTTCTTAATATACAACTTGAACATAGTTATAAATTTTCATACCACCTAGAACTAACTTCATACTGTTAAATTTTTTGGTGTCGGTGTGCGCGCGCATCGTAAAAATTCACTCTCATCATTTTTCTCCATCGCGCCAAAAGAAGTATAACTTCAAATGTAGATCACGCCCCAAGTATCCTTTAAAAAAAATATTCAATGTACAGTTTTGACTTTCCTACGATTTTATTATATGTATAGATTGCACTGAAAACTACGCCAATTCTGTGCTTACTAACATAGTAGTAATTTTTACAAACAATCTGTTGAGTCTTGGTTACTCTAAATATAAATTTTTATTCTGTTCTAGTCCATACTAATTTGAATTTCGTAGTTCTGCTCTTATTAATTTGTTTAATACATATTTATGTTAGAAAGATAGAAATAAAATACATTTATTCAGTAAACAAGCACAGATAGATTGAAAATTATGCTTATAGTTAACTATTAATATAAATGAAATGTTTCTTTTAAGTTACGAAAATAAGCGAATATTTACACGACCACGTAACTGTCAAATATAATGAAACAAATAATTGGTCCACAAGATAAACGTGTTAATTACTGTGGAAATTGGTTTAAAAAGCCGTTTCGGCTGTGATTGATATGATGTATACGGCATAATTGAATGTTTCAGAATCAAACCCACGACCTATTAGGTACATTATGTCTCGAACATACCGTGAAGGGAGGACGTCTACATATGGAATGTGAAGATATATATGAAGATATAGATGATATATATAAAATTAATTAAGGAGCTTATTAGTCAATGCTAATTAAAGAGCAGTGACATAATCAAGAGTATTACAGTGCAAAACATTTGTTAACATTTTTCTTTGTAAGAATACTGTATTAATTAATTATTACTGACTCTAATTAATTATTCAATTGTAAGAACATTTCTTATCATAAATTCTTGTCTGGCATGAGTAATTGAATGACGAAGCTTTTCGATAATATCAAAGAAAGAAATATAAAATAAAGAGCTTTAGTGACAATAAAAATAATCAGCCCTTAATATGCTGAATAGAAGTTTTATTTTTTGTTCACTGATCTGTGACTCGACTCTTGTTACAGGAAAAATATAATATTTATCTTGGAAGAATAGTCAGACTTCCAAAGCGATTATTTTTGCATATTTCTCGGCTTATTTATTTACATTTATACTCAGAAAACCGACTCAATGGTTTTCAGATAATTATTCATCGAAATAACGAACAATAAAAAAGTATATCTCCTGATTTACACACCACGGTTCAAAATGACAGCTAGTCAAGTTATTCATTTGTTTTTCTGGTTTTACTGCCCAATAAAAGCGAGATTTGGCGGAGATGTTAGACATTGTGCATAAAATAAAAATATTTTGATGTCGAAGTTGTGTTTTAAGCTCAAGAAATAAGTACGTATTATTTTATTTATGGCCAGTTGCCAAATAATAGATCGCGGACGTGGCTTTTAATATTGTCATAGTAAGTTTAATTCCCAACTAAATGGGTTTAAAGTTCTCCGTATGAGGTATAAATGAATTATAAGCTGGCTTACTCCGTGGCTTGTTAGTTGGGAAGGAAGAAATTTAAGTTGTTGTGGAAAATATATTGGACAGTTAACAGAAAATAAACTAGAAAAATAAGAACAAAACTCTATACTCGGTTGGGAATAAACACAATTACACAGTTGATTACCAAGGATGTTATGAATTCAACTGTATAATTGAGTTAATTGGAAATTAAGGTTTTCACCAGTGAATTCTCTCAATGATCTAAATTTATTATACTCTTAATTTGAATTATAATTTCAGCTTAACTTCAGCATTTCAGGAGAGAAGCCTATTTGGTTTTGTGGTTAGTGACTCTGACTGCAAAGTCGGAGGTCGTGGGTTCGATCCCCACCCAGGACAAATCTTCGTGTGATGAATACGATTTTTGGTCTGTGTCTGGATGTAATTTATCTATTATATGCATGTATTTATAAATATATAAGTATTTTATCAGATGTCTGGTTTCCATAGTACAACAGATGCCTAGTTCTGCCTAGTTCTAGGATCTGCCTAGTTTGGGATCTGATAACAGTGTGATAGATGGTCCAATATATTTATTATTCATCATACGCATATATTGTTTTTCATCGGACAACAAGGCGTCGGGAGGCTCTCCACCGCTATGTTGTTGACATCCCATAATGCCGTACGAAGCGTTTTGCTTCCTATTTCATCATACGCACGGATAGGCTGTGGAACAACCTCCGAACGAGGTGTTTCCAGACTCATATAATATGGGTTTATTCAAGGTTAGAGTGAACAGGCATCTTATGGGTACGTGCGGTCCACCTTAGACCACATCTTCACTTACCATTAGGTGAGATCGTGGTCAAGCGCAAACTCATTTTGCATTAGAAAAAAAAATTGTTTGTTTATTTTTATTGAGTTTTTTTTAAAGTACCTAAGAGCTGGTTCACATTAGGTCGGACCGACAGTTTTACCGGCCCGACAAACGTGTCGGATCCATATTGGCGTATGTATGTCAATAGCGCCGTTCACATTAGGGCGACCCGACCAATCTGTCGGAGCCGACACTTTTACCGTACGTCCAGCCACGATTTCTGTCGGGTCGGACATAATATTGGCGTACTAGCAAGTATGGCGCCGTTCACATTTGTCGGCGCGAAGCGGCGGCGAGACCCGCCTGCCATCCTCCCACCCGCCCTTACCCAGCTCTCGGTACTCGCGCAAGCAGTTTCGTCGACGTGTATGCAGAGAAGACACGTTTCAATATGGAGGATTTCTTAATTCGCTTATTAATGTTTCAAAAGTTCCAACTTCATTTCGCTCGGCAATTTCTTTTTTTCGGCCCTTATTTAAATACCACATTGCAATGAAAACATCGTCGTCATCCATCCTATACTAAAGTCAACTCACAACTGTTTTGTGACGACCCAGGCCGGGCAGTAAAACGACCTTACCGACAGTTATATTCACATTAGGTCGGGTCGGCGGCGTCTAGTGTGAACAGCAACACCCGGCAGTCGGTGAACGGCCTAATGTGAACCAGCTCTAAGTGTGTTAGCCGTGTGATTTCTGGCCTAGAAAGGATAACAGTCTATCTCCAGCAGTGGACCATATCAGGCTGTAACTGATCCATTACCATGAAATCTGTAAGTTAGAACTATATCTTAAAGCCAAATAAGGAAAGTAATAATTTATGCAATAATGGCACAACTTATTATTTGCCTTATTTAAAGACGCCTCAATGAATAGATATCTCTTTATAACGTTAATATTAAATTTGAATAGATAAACTTGACACAATACATAATGAATCCTTACAAAAGCCGTGCTTCAAAGATGAGGTATTACGAAACAGGTACTTGAATAACAAAATACCTACTTACGAAGAACAATTCGTAACATTGAGTAGTAAGAGAGATTTAAATGGAAAAGGTTTAAAATTATTATAATTAAAACTGACGTGAGACATAGAGACACATAGTAACGGGTACGCATGACGTTCCGTCCGGTCTGCGAGCCGGGACGTGACTTGTTGCGCGCATTCGCCCTGAAGATGATCTCCTGAACAGGTCGAAACTGATGGCCGCATCCAACATATAATTAAATACGGGACTAACTCGTCACTATTTTTCACAAAGTTTAATATTATAGGCTGTGTGGCTGACGGCCATAAAGAATATCGCCAACCCCTCTCATCCCGGGGGGGGGGGGGCGTAGAAGTCATCCCGAGGGAACATGTATATCAGAGAATGGGCAGCAGCGTTTTCCTGAGTACCAACGTCTACCTTACTGCGATCGCCAACCTGTTTGCCAAGCGTAACCACCATGGCAGATCCCCTCAAATGAAGGACACAATTAAACCGCGGCCCCCAGTCCCCATCAGCCCTGTTATTCCCAGCCGTGGTTACGGCATAACAGGGGGTGCTAAGTGAGGGTCGCTGGAAATCGCTGGATGCGGATAGCGCAAGACCGGCAATTGTGGAGATCTTTAGGGGAGGCCTTTGTCCAGCAGTGGACGTCTTTCGGCTGATATGATGATAATATTATTAGTCTAGTGTTATTAATAAATCTTGTTCTTGTACTATGGAAACCAGATAACTGATATATTACATATACTACGTTTCTTTTGTAAATACATACTTATATAGATGATTACACCCAGACTCAGGACAAACAGAGATGTTCATGCACACAAATATCTGTCCTGGGTGGGAATCGTACCCACGACCTCCGGCGTGAAGTGCAAGCATTCGGCAACCACGCCAACAGGCCCGTCAATGTTAATTATTGAGGGGTCTTACCCAGCAGTGGACTTCTTTTAGCTGTAATTATGATGATTATGGATATTGAAAATCCGATTTTAATCATCTCCTGTTACCTAAATTTCTGCCATTGTCCTTTCTACTACTGGACAATCGAAGCAACCAAACTAACGTTACAGTTGACTCGATGCTTCATTCTCTGTGTTTACTGTTTAATCTATGCGCGAGTAACGAACCGCTTACAGCGTTGTAGTCTAAAGTATGATAACTCAGGATTCCTCAAGGGACAAGCTTGCCTTGGCTTTGTATTGGCGGTATAGATTGAGTCAGTGAAAGCCCACCAAAAATTATACGAAAGAATTTGTAATTTTTTTTCCGTGTCGTATAGGCAGTGGTTACCCTGGTGTCAGAGATAGTCAAGTTGCCGTGAGGCGCTCATAATCAGTTGTTACGCATCAGTCCGTAAACGATCAGTGAGGTTAAACATTTGGGCACATTGTCATCCTTCTTCTTGCTTAGAAGAGCACGTTAAGCTGTCAGTTCCGGCTATAGTCGTGAGACAATAGTCATGTCAGGGGCATATGGGACGGCTAAAACGTATCCGGTATAGGTGATGTAATTATTATTATTATCACATGTTTATTATCACTATTATTTACAATATATTATATAATATAAGGGTATTTTAATATGAATACAACTTATAAAATATATGGGCTACATGGAGAGAAATTTCTGCCTTCTGCATGTAACTCTCCAGCCAGATATCAAGCCCTAAACTTGCAAGGTTGATTTTCAGGGATTTAGGAATAACTCCATTTGTGGATATAACAATAGGTATGATCGCAGGTCGTTCGGTTCTCCAAATTTGCTCATATTCAAAACTTAGATCAAGGTATTTTTAAATTTTAAATTTAATTTTTATTATTATTTTTTACATTGGGATAACTGCAGTGGTGGTGGGATCTCCACAATTGCCGTTCTTGTGCTAACCGCTACCAGCAATCGTCATCAGATCATAGATCCATATATATATTCTAACATGGCTTATCGACTGTTGTCTTATGGCTACAAATGGGACACACATTTTCTTTCTCACTTTCTCTCATAGCCAGTTATGTTTCGTGTATCTAACTATAACTTCACTTCATGTGGTCGAAAAAATGATCGCTTTTTTGTTTAGGTACCGTGTTTTGATAATAATATTTTATTCGATGATTGATGATTTTTGTATCTAGTCCCATATACATTTTGATTTTATTGGTTGTTATAAAGTAAATTTAAATTTGGTTCTACAATTTTTGAATCTGTATATTTTAAAAACATCCGTCATCTTTATAACAGCCACCTGGTCTGTTTTTGCCTCCAAGATTTAGATGGTATGACTTTCGAACTGAATGATTTTTATGAGAAAAAAGTTTTAAGTAAGTAAACAAATAACAGAACTAGAATACATTATAAATATGCATGAAATAAACTAAAACTACACTAATATGAATATTGGCTGTAAATTAAAACTACGAACAAACTAAAACTATCATTATAAACTTAAAATCAAAACACTAAATTAAAATAAAAGTATAACTTACAGATAAAAAACCGCTTTCAAGTCGCCATCTGCTGGTAAGGTGCCCAAGAAAAAAAAAAGTTTTAAGAATGGGCATATTTTTTTTCCTTATAAGACAATATCTGCCAGTCAACTTCTATCACAAGCCGCGTTAAGAAACTTCCAAAGCACTTCCGATAATTCTTCTTAAAAAAGCTTTCGAATATTTATATGTTTTTAATTTGCTGCATCATTAACGCGCGCATCAGGCAGGCAGTGTCGCGCCATATGTGTTTATTTTCTACCTATGTAATACATAACCATAGAAATGAGAAGTGATAGGTAGGCTATCCTGCACATCTTTTAGATCTTTGCTTCAGTGCCTCGCCTGTGATACGCAGATATCTTTGTCCCTGACGGCGAGATTGTCTATCTAATAAAACAAGCTTGGCTTTATAAAATATGGAAAAGATTTTTATGCGGTGTTTGTATTCAGATTTGTGAATCAACAATATCTTAGACTGAAGATGAGGATATTGCTGCGTGAAATACTATAGCTAGCAGTAGCTACGAAAGCACCGACTAGCTGTCTACAAAATAAAAATCGTAATCTTAAATTCTGTCTGTTTTGGGGGCGATATTTTGTGTGGATTTTATTCCGTAGTAACTAAAATTCGATATATCTACTTTTAATTATTTATACTTTAACTATTTATACTCTAAAATGTTTGACTTATTCAGTTTTAATGCCAGTTAGCTCAGATTGTATGGAAATAAGAATATTTCCTATTTTATCCAAATAAAATATATAATGTGAAATCGGGGATTTTTGAAAATTCATCCTC
Source organism: Pseudoips prasinana (assembly GCA_951640165.1). Taxonomy (NCBI): domain Eukaryota; kingdom Metazoa; phylum Arthropoda; class Insecta; order Lepidoptera; family Nolidae; genus Pseudoips; species Pseudoips prasinana. The sequence goes on from OX621252.1 coordinate 32,724,922, forward strand.
TAAAGGCGTTAAAATGGGTTGCAAAGTTTGTATGTAACAACGTGTTTTCTTGGTCTGATCAACTTCAAACTTGGCATTTATATTCATAAAACATGTTTGAATAGTAAGATTTACCCCGTAAGGGATTAAAGTAGGGGTTAAAATTATCGGTAGCACAGAAAAGGTTCGTTTAAAGCTCCTCGTTGTCTGATTTTGATTACCACGCGGACGACGTCGCGGGCAAAAGCTAGTATATAATATAATTTATCTTATTAGAAGTAACGCTATCACCATTATTCTAGTTCTAAGCATGCTGATATACTGTGTATTCTCTGCAGTATGAAAATTGAAATATTGGTATGAACTATGGTGTGTCTGACACGTTTAATCGAGACGCATTGCCAGTAAAACGGCCATCTATCGTTATATTTTAACGTGTGGCCTCTGATAAATGAGCTAGGTTGTTTTATTGATATGGGCCGGGATAGAATCTGTAGTGAAATTAATCAAAGAAATGTTGGCGTTGATTTAAGCGCCAGCCAATTTATTTATATAAACTCACGGAAAATATTGGAACTTTAACAGCGTAAAACTAATTACGACTATATTTGACTGGTCTGTTGATTTGGGAACATGACTGCTAAGCCATAGGTCGTGGGTTCGATCCACACTCAGGACAAGTATTTTTATGATGACCTCGACTAAGTCCAGCGTCAGAATAATAACTGTGTTCTGAGTCTGAACTTAGAATGCCATACAAATAGTTGTAATGTACAGAAATCGAACCAAGGACACAAAGTTGCGAGGCGACAGTCTTAACACAGTGGTTAAGACTACCCCACGTGCGGTAGGAATTTGTACGCAGGCCAAGTCGTAAGCGAAAACTAATAAACAGTAGACACTGCTGAGTGCTCAAACTAGGTACTTTAGTTCAATACTAACAGAAAGTTCTGCAAACCACTTGTAATTATCTAGTTAATTCCTGTTAGTCTACAACTTCGACTAACAGCCGTGCGTATATATCAACGTGTATATATATATATATATATATATATATATATATACGAGACAGTTCAAAGATCTTTGGTGTACATTAGAATTTGTTTTAGTAATTCTTATTTATAAGAGAGGTAGGGCACAGCGTTCATTCGCTCGAAGAGCAGCCCGACTGGGGAAGTACCTCCACTTTACAGAAGACATTCCTTAATGATTTTAATGCTGTGTTTCTGCGTGTAAGGTCGCCAGAGCTCATCGGGGTGGGGGGAGGGGTCAGCAACACTTCTTTGCTGACTCTTAAAGGCTGGCAACGCACCAGCGACTCCTCTGGTGGCAATCCACAAACCTAACTTCTTCATTGTATTTACAAAATGTAAAGTAAGGGAAGATTATAGCAATAGGTTGCAAAAGATGCCCCATAAGACAAAATGCGCTTGTAACAAAACACCATAACACTATGTACCTAAATTTAATTTTCTTAAATAACATGTAAAATATTCTTAACCAAGTAATAAACTATATTCCATTCTATTCCTCTGGTGTTGCAAGTGTCCATGGGTGGCGATGATCACTTACCATCAGGTGACACACTTGCTCGGTTGTCAACCTCTGATATTAAAAAAAAAATAACAGAATCGAAGAAAAGAAGTTCTTCTGTAGCAGGTCTTTTTTTTTTAAACATGACGACTACAGTTATCCAGGAAGCTTTCACTGCTTCGGTTCCAGCCGTCTAGCTAAAACTACAAAGTACCCGTGCCGGAGGGCATCCCAACTAACATTTCCCCTGTGGGGTTTGAACCTCGACTCTGGGCGGTTATTGGCGCAGGCAAATGAGAGCGTATCATTTCAGGGATGTTTTGTGCAACTTTCGCTCTACGTTAAAACGCGACGCAGGCCTCCCTTCCAATTTAGGTTCAGAAGAGACATTTTATCTGATCAATTTATATACTATCTTCCTATTATGGTGTGCAAATGTTAGGTAACGTATCAACCGCAGATAATGTGGTCCTGGTTTCAAATCCCTGAAGGTCTGAAAGAAAACATTCAAAATCGGTTTATCCACAAAAACAATAAGATTGAGCAAAGAGGTAACATCTACATTGCGAATAAAATATATCAATCTTGTCTTAGCGAGAAAAATAGCAGCTAAGAATGGATATTAAATCCACGTAAATCTCTTTTAGGCAAAAAGCTTTCAAATACCTACAACGGGGCACAATAAGATTGCTAGGCATCTTTACGTTTTATTTATGTATGTATGTGTCCTTTTGTCCAAAACTATTGACAAACAAACAACTATCTCCTATTAATAACCATTCCAACAGAAAAACAAACCCAAAATATCCATATTTCATTCGCAATTTCTTGACAAGTTATTTAAACAGCAGTTAAACGGTTTTACGAACAAACAGTCTATGTGATTTATTGTCTTACATATTTATGTAACCTATAAGTCTCTAGAGGACTTAAATGTCGCAAGTCTGTGAATATGTAACTATCTTTTCGTTTGTTTTAATCTAGAATATTTAGACACCGAATCCAAACAACAATAAGACAAGATTTAAAAATGATTTTATACAGATTGGTATATGGTACTGAACTTTAATTAATAGTTATTAAGTCAAATAATCATCATTATATCAGCTGAACGACGTTCACAGCTGGGCAAAGGCCTCCCCAAGAATCTCCACCATGGCCAGTCTTGTGCTGTCCGTATAAATAAATAAATAAATAAAAAAGGTTTTTATTCACGTAGACTTTAAAAAAGCGCTTGTTAATAGTCAGAACATGTTTGTAGTAATATAGTTGTATACATTATTATTTCTAATAAAATAGATATTTAGGTACACATTCTATGAAAACATTTATAAAATTTATTTTATTATAGCAATGATTAAATATCATTGCTGTAATAAAATAAATTTTATAAATGTTTTCATACAATGTGGCTAGCTCGTATCAAGTTATTGTCAAGAGATTATGTTTAATTATCTAGTTTAAGTCTAATATTTTTACTACATATTGTCAATGGTTCCGTCTATATTAAGGTATTATTATTATGACGGACCTTGTGTTAATAACGACGGTCGTGCTTTAATGCTACCACTGGATCCAATGCGCCCCAATTAAGAAGAGCCAGCGAAACAAACTCAGTGGGTTCATCTACTACCGGTTTCAACACGACCAGTATCCAGCGGATTCCCGCGACCTTTGTAAGATCGTGGGTGGATCTTTTAGGGGACCTGCCCACGCCGCGTATTCTGATTTGCAAATAATAATCGTATAATGTGTGAACGTTATTTTGGTTTGCCATAGACCAGTCTAGATCAGACTCGAACCAAATCTCTTGGAGGGGCGTAGAAACTCGAAGAATCTTATCTAGATAAGATAACATTCTTTATTTGCAATTAATGTGGTAGGTCTATCGTTGGTAGGTTTTATTCAGGTTCTCACACTTAGACTAAATAGTGTAGTGAAATCTAAGTCAGTTAAATACTATCCTCATACAAAGGCTCAAAGTTACTGGATGAGCTTAGCAGAGCCTGTTAGAATTCAAAACGAAAAATTTAGCAAAAGAAGAATAGTGTTGTCCATATACCGCGAAGAATTAATAAGTTAAAATGGTCACGTGTAGGCCACGTCTCTCGCAGAACTAATTCCCGCAGGAGAAAAAAATTTGGAGAGGCGACCCGTGTTGGAATATAACCCCCCAAAGATACAGACAGCTGCTTGGTGTAGATCGCACTTCCAACAGCACCAGCTGTTGGAAGTGCGTTCTACACCAAGCAGCTGTCTTATTCATCATCATTATACTGGGATCATACACCACTGAACATAGGCTTCTACAGGTCTACCAAGACCTGTAGAATAATAATATATAATAATAATAATAACATCTGGGGACAATGTCACAGAGATCATCCTAGCCCCAACCTAAGCAAAGCTTGTACTATGGGTACCAGGCGACGATATACATACTTATAAAGATAGATAAATACTTAAATACATAGAAAACATCCATGACTCAGAAACAAATATTCGTGCTCATCATACAAATATTTGCACTTACCGGGATTCGAACCCAGGACCACCAGCTTCGTAGAAGCCTATGTTCAGTGGTGTATGATCCCAGTATAATGATGATGAATAATCTAATAAAAATGCTGCAACAATAGCGTTACAAACTTTTTAAAAATGATTATTTGAAAATAACGTTTTAAAAGCCAGCAGCGCGTAATTAATAACATAATAACCGACAAAAACATATATTAACACGATTAATAATTAATCAAATCATTTGATGAGTAAATTAATGAGTTAAAATTATTAAGTAACGGTTGAATAGGGCGCTAATTGGTTTTAAATAAATAAAGCTAAAAAGCCTTTGGCACTGGGCCTTCTACTAAGCGTGTTTGTGTTTTTGTAAAATCAAACAAATCAAATCAAATCAATTTATTAATTGCAAACACAGGTACATTATTACATTTTATGGTGTCATACAAATGTGAAGATCACTGTGTCTAGCCGGTGAGGGCATGCAATTTTTAAAGATGTAATGACATAATTAATAGTAAATTAGAAAATAATATATAAAAAGAAATGTCATTACCATAATAAATACTACAAAATTAATGTCATAATTAAGAAATACATGCTTATCATTATGTCAAAATGTCAGAAATTATTAAAAAAAAGACAATGTACTTAAATCAATGTCACCTTAAATAATTTATATATACCTTAAATAAGAATTAAATTACGTAATTGACACACAAGTCGGAACATAAAAACATTGGAAATATAAAAAATAAATGTCAACTATGTTTTATTCAATAAGTATTCTGTTATTGTATAGTATGCCTTATGTATTAAAAAATTAGACAAATTCTTTTTAAATTTTAGAAGATCAGTTTCGGAAAGAATAGTGGTTGGTAATTTATTATATATCTTAGGGGCCATACCTAAAAAGTTATTGTTATAAACCGTTTTTTTATGCGGTCTGAATCGTATTTTATTTATGTGTCGTTTACTATTTAATGTATCAAACAAATAAAGGTTTTTTTAACGAATAAGGCCACCTCGTAAATATATAAACATGGCATAGTAAGAATACCAAGGCTCAAAAAGAAAGGCTTGCAACTGTCAGTGCATTTTATTCCGCATATTGCTCTCAAGCACCTTTTTTGAGCTCTGAAAACTATTTCCCTGTTCGTGGAATTGCCCCAATATATAATTGCGTAACGTAAGGTAGATGTGACGTAAGCATGATAAGCCGTGATTGCTGTTGCCTGATCTACTACCTTGGACAAGTTATACAGAGCATACGAGAACTGGCTTAGTCTTTTACAGATAGTCTCAGTATGGGACTTCCACGTCATATCTCTGTCTATTTTAAGACCTAAAAATGAGGTAGCACTAGTCTCTGCAATTTGATTATTTTCATATTTTATATCTAGTTTGGCGTGATTAGTCCTTTGTTCGAATGTCATGAGTTTGGTTTTAACGAAATTTATGATTAAATTATTTTTCCTAAGCCAGTCAATAATACTGACGAGGCTGTCATTGATCTCTCTTTCGATTGTCATATTATCACTCTCAGAAAACATAACTGTACAGTCATCAGCAAATAAAACCATAGGATGACGTATTACTGTTGGCATGTCATTTATATAGATGAGGAACAGTAGAGGGCCTAATATGCTCCCTTGGGGTACACCATAATTAATGATTCTTTGAGTAGATTCGTAGGATTCTTCAGTTTTTGACTTTATATTTATCCTATGGATTTTAGTTAACTGTTTTCTATCAGTTAAATAGGACTTAATGAGATCAAGAGGGTTGCCTCTAATGCCGTATCTTTCCAGCTTATCAAGCAAAATTTTACGATCTACAAAATCAAAAGCTTTGCTCATATCCATGAACAAGGCTGCCGTCTGACGTCTTTTGTCAATATTTGTGATTACCGTTTCAAATAACCGGTATATGGCCATATTAATATTCTTATGTTGCCGAACAAAAAGCATCACTTGCTCGAATTCATTGTAAACATTATAATACCAGCTAACGCCCCCGTGGCTATTGCAGCTAGGTACAGTCGCCAGCACATCAAGCTACCCCAATCTATAATATTTCCCCAATTGAAAGTGAACCTTATGCTTTTGTGATAAAATTGAAATGCTATAAAAGAAATGGATGTGCTGGCGACTGTACCTAACATTATTACTAACCTATAGCCTGAGCCTGATATAACCTATAACCTATAGCCTGATGATAAGCAATGTATAAGATTCTATAACAAACTTCCCAGTGATATCCGAGAAATGTCTATGAATAAGTTTAAATTGTGTAGCAGGGCTTACTACAAAACTTCTGATTATTTAAGTGACAAAACAGCTTGGGATTGAGTCGCTCTAAATTAACACATTTAAATACAATGTAACTTTATGTTAGAAATAAATATTTAAAAAAAGGATTCCTACTGAGTTTTCGGGCAGTGTTTCTCAGTAGCTGCCATGTCATGCACTGCACGGTAGGGTAAAAAAAATTGACGATTCCACACAAATGTAATATTTTAACGGAATAAATGACTTTTTTTGATTTTGATTAATGAATAATTAATATATTGGGACAAGTACCAGAGTGCTATCTGACCCCAAACTAGGCATAGTCGGTACTTTGCCAACCAGACAACTGATAAACATATTTACATTAACTGCGCCCCGCGGTTTTACCCACATTAAGCTTTATTAATTGTAGCCTATGTGTTATTCGCTGGAAATCGCTGGATGCGGATAGCGCAAGACCGGCAATTGTGGAGATCTTTGGGGGGACCTTTGTCCAGCAGTCTTTCGGCTGATATGATGATGATGATGATGATGTGTTATTCGGATACATAATTAAAAAAAAATATTACTACAAATTTTCATCAATATCCGTTCGGTAATTAGTTCGTGAACGAGTAGCAAACATACATAATTATTCATTTTTGAATATTTTTATTAAATCATAGTTTTTATTATTAACTATGATTTCTTATTACTTTTAGCATTTTAAACATGCTATACTGAAAACAATGTTTCAGAAATCTTTAAAATGAATTGTGTAAATTTAAGTGCGGGTGGGAATCGAACCCACGACCACGGGGATCCGGCCCATGTGCGTTAACCGCTCCGCCACCGCACCAGGTACTGAACACTTCAAATTGATTTAAGTCGCTTTAACGCCATCTTACCGAAACCTACACGGCTAACTTGTCCGATCTAAGTATTGGCATTCCAGCCGTTGTTAGCCGTGTAGGTTTCGGTAAGATGGCGTTAAAGCGACTTAAATGCGTTAAGAAATATCGAACGAATGGGTTGTATAAATTTGAAGTGTTCAGTACCTGGTGCGGTGGCGGAGCGGTTAACGCACATGGGCCGGATCCCCGTGGTCGTGGGTTCGATTCCCACCCGCACTTAAATTTACACAATTCATTTTAAAGATTTCTGAAACATACATAATTATGTCCATAGTCCATACTCACAAACTTAGGCATTTATAATATCGGCAGGATATTTCTAAATAGATACATATTATAGATATTGATAACGACGGGCCGGTTGGTGTGGCTGGTAGATATTTGCCTTCACGCCGCAGGTCGTGGGTTCGATTCCCACCCAGGACAGATATTTGTGTGGAAAAGTCAAAGTCAAAAATTCTTTATTTTGTAAAAATTATACATTTATGTGGAATCGTCATATTTTTTACCCTACCGTGCAGTGCGTGACGTGGCAGCTACTGAGAAACACTCCCAGAAAACTCATGAGGAATCCTTTTTTTAAATAAAATATACTTAAGATTAATTACAATGATGTGTGTTGACTCAGAACAACTCAATCCCAAGCACTTTTATCACTTAAATAATCAGAAATTTAGTAATATGCCCTGCTACACAATTTGGCTTGAATAATTCTTTTAAACTTATTCGTAGACAATTCTCTAATAACATTGGGAAGTTTGTTATAGAATCTTATACATTGCCCCATAAAAGAGTTACTTATTTTGTGGAGACGGGTAGTATGCAATGTGAGATTATTCTTATATCTAGTATTTACATTATGTGTATCGCTCCTTTTACAAAAGGAATCGATATTTTTATGCATGTGTATGAACATGTATGTTTGTCCTGAGTCTGGGTGTAATTATGTATATAAGTATTAATTAGTAGATATCACTTTTTAGCCCGACTTTACTTTTTAACTTCTGCCACATCCTTTGGCTGCCAATCGATCTACTAGTTGGGATATTAACCAACATTATTAAGATAGTTCATCATAGTTGATAATTAATTTACCACCTATCTGCTTCTACTTATCTATAGCAGCTTTGTAAAGTTAAACTTATAAAGACTTATAACTTTATTACAATGCTTCGATCTAGTGGATGAAACGAACTGCATTTTGATAGAGGTTCTGTTGTTATAGAACCTCATTTGCTTATTTAGCTAGACAAAATACATAAGTATGAATAAAGTAATGGCTGTGTGGTGACGGCATTGAATATCATCAGCCCATCTTATCCCGTGGGGGGGCTTAGAAATCGTCCCGAGGGAATAATAATAATAATGTCCTCCTATCCCAATTTCGGCTACGGCGGCCAGTCTCTATAGAGATTAGCCATCTGCGCGGGACATATTATAGTGCGCAAGTGTGTGCGCAAACACAGGAGCACTTTCTATTCCATCACTCTCATGATCCGATGGGACGCCTAGCGACACGACCGGAAAGAGGTCAGGCACAGGACCGACGGCTTAACGTGCTCTCCGAGGCACGGGGGTATAATACCGCCAACTCCCAGACTTCGGGCTGATTCTGAGAAATTTTTCTTTCTACAGAAAACTCCCAAAATCACTTTTGGCCCGATCTAGGATTTGAACCCAGGACCACGATCTTTGCGGGTGAACACGCTACCAGAGAACGGGCAGTAGGTTAAGTACGTAGTTTCTGAGTTTATCCATTACAAACAACATCATCATGTTAGCTGAATCATGTCCACAGCTGGACGAGAGCCTTCCCCAATAAGAAGGATATGCTACAATCACCACAATTGATAGAATTATGATGGAACTATATAAACAAAGTTGGGTCTAGCACCTTTAAAACAAGTTATCTCCGAATAACTTAGCTAAGATGCTAGCCACCACAAAGATTGTTAAATATATTGTAACAAACAAACAATTTAATTACTTAAAAATGTATTGCATTTAACTGTACGCACCTATTATTGTTATAGTTTTATGTTATGTGGTGAAATAAACAATTATCTTATGTTATCTTAATTCACCACGCTCAAGGTCACCCAAAGAGCAATGGAAAGGGCTATGCTTGGAGTTTCCCTGCGGGATCGAATCAGAAATGTTGAGATCCGCAGGCGAACCAAAGTGACCGACATAGCCGTAAGAATTGCCAAGCTGAAGTGGCAGTGGGCAGGGCACATAGCTCGTAGAGCCGACGGCCGCTGGGGCAGAAAGGTTCTCGAGTGGCGACCAGGAACCAGAAGACGCAGCGTGGGCAGGCCCCCTACAAGATGGACCGATGGTCTTGTGCGGGTCGCTGGAAATCGCTGGATGCGGATAGCGCACGACCAGCAATTGTGGAGATCTTTGGGGGAGGCCTTTGTCCAGGAGTGGACGTCTTTCGGCTGATATGATATCTTAATTGGCAGACGGGTTGGCGATCGCAGTATGATGGTGAAACTACTCAGAAGAACGCTGCTGCCCGTAATCTGGTATATATTCCCTCAGGACGACTTCTACGCCTTCCACGGGATGAGGTGGGGTGGCGATATTTTTTGGCCGTCAGCCACAGATATAACAAATAACAAGACAGACCTGTCGGCGTGGTTGGTACATACGCTGCCTTTGACGCCGCAGGTCGTGGGTTCGATTCCCACCCGGAACAGATATTTGTGCGCATGAACATGGCTGTTTGGCCTGAGACTGGCTGTAAATTATCTATATTAGTATTAGCAAAATAGTATGTGTAATATATCAGTCATTTGGTTTCCATAGTGCAAGCTCTGCTTGGTTTGGGATCAGATGGTCATGTGTGAATTATGTCTCAGGATATTATGATTATTTGTATTTATGAAATTACGAGTAATTCATCTAAAATCACAATCTTGAGTAAACTTCCAACAAATCACATCAGTATTAAACAAGAAGTCTACTATGAATTTAATTCAGCATAGTTCCTCATACGACTTTCCAGCTGACGTCCAGAAATTTAGTTTGTGTGTCACAACATTTAAGCTCGTTGTCTCGAAACTAAACTAAATTAGTTTAGCTTAGCTCTTTGTTTTTGTACTGAACGTTTTACTTTGATAGTTGTGTGGATATAACAGACTATAAGTAGAGACTTGACTTTGTAAAAGTAGAGCTGAGTTAGTTAATTACTTTAAATGGACAGCTTTTAATCCTTTTGACTAAACTAACGGTACTAATTATAATTTTAGGATGTGAACTAATTTTAGAATGTACTATGCAAAATCGAATGCCAATTTCTTTTTTGAAGTTATCCTTCTTTTGGCGCGATGGAGAAAAATGATGAGAGTGAATTTTTACGATGCGCGCGCACACCGACACCAAAAAATTTAACAGCATGAAGTTAGTTCTAGGTGGTATGAGAGTGAATTTTTACGATGCGCGCGCATCGTAAAAATAACAGCATGAGGTTAGTTCTAGGTGGTACGAAAATGTATGATAGTGAATTTTTACGATGCGCGCGCATCGTAAAAATAACAGCATGAAGTTAGTTCTAGGTGGTATGAAACTGTATGAGAGTGAATTTTTCACTCTCCGACGGACGGACGGACACAAACTACATCCAGCCAGACTCAGAACAACTATTTATGGGTCACACAAATAATTAACCTATGCCGAACACGAAGTGCCGAAGCGACTGTTTCAACCACTGCGCCAACGTGCAGTCATCGAATATCAATTGATCTAACTTCGTACGTAAATACACGAACGTTTATAATGGCGAATGGTTTATAAATTAAACAATGGCTACTAAAATAGAATTTTAGGTTAGAATTGCGGCCATAAGACGCAGAAAGAAATCAATTGTTTATCGCTAAACCATACATTCGTTTGAATGCTTTACTAATCATTCGATATTATGAACGTTCGGACATTCGATTTTTATTTTGACGGGCCGGCTTGCGGGGTTTGTTCAATGCTTGCTTTACAAGCCGCAGTTCGTGGGTTCGATTCCCACCGAGTGCATATATTTGTGTGCATGAACATTCAGTCTGTCCAGTGTCTGTGTGTAATTTTCTATACAAGTATGTATGTACAAAAGAAAATTTGTATATATAGTTATCTGGTTTCCATAGTACAAGCTCTGCTTAGTTTGGGATATGGATGGATGGTCCGACCAATTTCGTCCACGGTGACTGCTTCAACTCCCGTGTCTTTCATGTGCTCTGGAGTGGCTTATGTAGCCAAAGTAAGCATATTTTTATTTAGTATACATATCAGAATAAGCTCTGCTTGATTTGGGATTAGGTGGCCATGTGTGAATAATGCCTCTGGACATTTTTTGTAAGGTCAACGCCCGCATTAAGGTAATTAATCCCTGTGTCGCGGGGTACTTTACAAACATATAATAGACGGACACAAATTACATCTAGACTCAGAATAACTATTTATGGGTCACACAAATCGTTGTCCGGCACGGGACTCGAACCAACGACACGAAAAGTACAAACCTTTGTGGTTTAAACATGCTATGTGCATTAAACAATTATCCTAGTATTATAAATAAATAAATAAAAAAAAAAAACGGCGAGGCGACTGTATTAGCCGCTGCGCCACACGCGTAGTCATCATTATAGTGGCCAGTCAATTGATATTCGATGAGACATAGTACACCCGTAGCGACTAACTTATGTTTATGAGTATTTTATTATTTTAATTAGTTTAACTCTATGTTTTGGTACTGTGTACTGAATAATGGTATTCAGTTTTCATAGTCCTGTACATGTATAACGGTAAATAAAGAAAAAGAACCGAGCTTCAATATCCAGAGGTCTCAGTTTGTAGACGAAATTTTAACAGTTTCTGATATATACTTTCATTGTCAGTCATTTCTGTGGTTTCACAAATATAAAACTGTTAAGATTTCCTATTTTTTTATTTATTAAGACAGAAGAGGAAGGAAATAAATGTGAGTAAGCGGGTGACTTTAAAAACATACAACTAACGGTTAAAAAGCACAATCAAACTGACAAAAACCGTATATGGTCAGACAAATAGTTGTCCTATGCGGGATCTAATCTAAAGCACGAAAGCGCTGAGGCAGCGAAGCGATTATCTGGACCACTGCGGTACACGCTTTTAAGTAGTTTAAGTGCTATTCCACTTGTCCTGACCATATTTTAAGACGACTCGTATACTTTTTTTGGAAGCTATGAAGCAATGGAGAAGGCTATGTTCAGAGTATCGAATCAGAAACACCCAAATGCACAAGCGGATCAAATTAGACGTCATAGGCCAAAGAATTTCCAAACTAAATTGGCACATAGCTTGTAGAACCGACGGCCGCTGGAGCAAAAAGACGCGTGGCGAACACGAACTGCAAGACCAGTTCGTGTTCGCCACGCGTCTTTTTGCGGCAGCGGGGGCAGGCTCACTCCAAGGTGGACCAACGATCTTGCAAGGGTTACGGAAGGCCGCTATAAAGAGATATATTTTTTTGGGTTTACTAAGATTTCGCAGTCTGTCTGTCTGTCTTTCTGTCCGTATATCACCAGGCTGTATCTCATGAACCGTGATATTTAGATAGTTGAAATTTTCACAGATGATGTATTTCTGTTTCCGCTATAACAACAAATACTAAAAAACTAAATAAAAATTTAAGGGGGCTCCCATACAACAAACGTGAATTTTTTGCTCATTTTTATAGATAATAATACGGAACCCTTCGTGCACGAGTCCGACTCGCACTTGTCCGTTTTTTTGGTATACATTAATCGCGTGATAAAATAATTGTTTTCCCTTAGACCAGTAACAAAACACTGTAAGACTTAGTAATTTAAACATAGCTAGCTTACAAAGCAGCTTTTGTATAATTATTCCGGGAAGCAGTGTCATCTCTTAGGGTAATTGCAGACCATCACCGTCTCTTCTATTATAAATATAACAAAACTAACCGTAAACATTTTAGGAGGAGTAAAAGATGGTACCCGGACGATATCTGTATAAATGGTTCTGTCGAGCTCTTGAACTTTTTCAAGATCTGCTTGGTTTACCTTCCAACCCTCTGTTATTCTGAAAATGTTAATGACTATCGTTACAGGAAGTCAGAAGGCTCATAAACCCTTTTGACTTTTAAGGTCAGATGACAGTCATTCGTTTAATGTTGGCTGGTTTAGATAGCTGCAACAGGTTTGATTGCAAGGCAAGATAGATTTTCGGTAAAATTGGGGCTGATAACTATTTATGGAATTATGACGATGTCTATTTGACTTGGTGGGGAAAATGGTTAACTATTATATAAACTGGTAATAAATAGTAATAACTAACGTAATTTATTTTATTTTATATTATTTGGAACAACAAACAGTTACACAATAAATGTTACAAACAATATTATCACTCACAAACAATTGTGTAATCAACTATGTTATTCACAGAATACAAATTTCTCCAAATGATAAACTCATTTTTGATTTATGTGGGCATTGTTTTAATCAAGAATTAAAGCTCTAATATGTGAGTATCTGGATAACTAGTTTCTTTCCAGTTTTACGTAAAAGGAAGAATGTGAGTCGACATAAGTATGTATAAGAAACTATACCTAAACTTTATAATTGTGTGCTATACATAAGATAACTATAACCCCTTCCTTGACCAATAATTGTTTACCATTTCTTTTTAACTCAGTTTTGCATAACATCATCCATTTGTATACCTACAATTGTCAAATAGTTTATTGTATCTACGGTATTGTATTGATGGTCACCGTAGCCTAGTTGGTAGTGCTCCTGCCTACGAAGCTGGTGGTCCTGGGTTTGAATCCCGGTAAGTGCAAATATTTGTGTGATGAGCACGAATATTTGTTTCAAAGTCATGGATGTTTTCTATGTATTTAAGTATTTGTCTATCTATATAAGTATGTATATCGTCGCCTGGTACCCATAGTACAAGCTTTGCTTAGTTTGGGGCTAGGATGGTCTGTGTGACATTGTCCCTAGATCTACTGGTTTCACACTTTGTACATTTCGAGTGTTAACAGTTAATTGTGTCATACAGGATATTAGAAACTGTTCAATAAGCTTAGATTACACAGCTGAAACCTGAGATTTAGTAGCGCAAAATTTACCGTTATGTCTGATGCCTTATAATTCAGTGATTGTACTAGTACTAGAAGTCAGGGTCATGAACCGCTAAACCAGCAGACCAATCGCTCCATAGCAGAAGATAGAGATAGAGAAAGTTTCATGGAGTGGGTAAAACGCTTTTCATTGCGTGATGATTTCTACCAACGGTCTCCTATGCTGTGTTAAGGAACTTCGTTCCATAGAACGTTTGAAGTGACGGTTAAGACGATTTTTTAAAAATTAAATAGTATTTACAATAGGTTGACTTCTTTATATTGATTATAATTTTATAAATAAAATATATAATCCATTAATATATTTTATTTATAAAATTATATATCATAATCCATAATAATATATAATCCATTAGGACAAATTGACAAGTTATTAATTATATTTACGTTTGACATGACTACCTATTATTGACATTGTTTGTGATATCATAAATAATCGATGTGAACATTTTTGACATTTAATTAACATTACCAATAACTGCTACCTATTGACTCGATTACTATTGAACTTTTTCGTTTTTATTTATATATTTTTTTTTATTATTTAATAAAGTACCACGTATAGTACTTTATGTGTATTACAATCTAGTCTAGAGACTAATAAGTAATTTTATATTAACCTAAACTTCTACATAAACATAATTAATTCTACGAATCAGTCCACCGACTTTCCTTAGTCATATTTGTTAAGGGGAAGACACTTTGTTCATGTGTTCTTTATAATTACATTATTGCTATCACTAATCACTAAATACACTAATCACTAATCACGACACTAGTTCATAGGGTTTTGTTCTCTTTAAACGTCTCACTAGCTCTGTAATGTCGAGGAGCTGGATGGCCTCGATGTTCACATGATGTAGAAGCCTATGTTCATGAGCTGTAGCGTATTTTCGAATGGTCTTTGCAACGGAGTCCATCTTTAGATCCCGGTGTAAATCATCATTTCTTATATACCATGGTGCATTTACGATATCTCGTAACACTTTATTCTGGAATCTTTGGATGATATTAATGTTGCTTTTTTTGGCACAACCCCATAATGGTATACCATAAGTCCATACGGGCATTAAAATTTGTCTGTATAACAAAAGTTTATTATGTACTGCCACTGGCGAAGATCTTCCAAGTAGCCAGTACATTTTTTTATATCGCAAATCCAACTCTTTTCTTTTCTTTTTGACGTGCGCTTTCCAGCGTAATTTGGCGTCGAGTGTCATACCCAAATATTTAGCAGTATCTGCGTATGGAACTTGTTGGTTGTTGATATATACCGAAAACTTATGCGGTTTTTTGTTGGTAAAGTCTACCTGTATGGACTTTGACTCATTCAGCTCTATTCTCCACTTTCTTGTCCAATTGACAACTTGGTTTATGGCCAGTTGCAGCTTTTCAACAGCTTTTTGATGGCTTTCGCCAACGGCCATAATTGCTGTATCATCAGCAAACGTTGCCATGATAGTGTTTTCTGGTTTTGGGATATCATAGGTGTTTAGTAGGTACATTATAGGACTCCCTTAGGGCACTCCAGCTCTTATCTCGATCAACTCAGAATAAGCGTTTTCTTGTTTTATTCTAAACTTTCTGTTAGAGATGTATGATGTTAAAATTTCTACGAACTGTTGTGGTAACAAGAGATTCAATTTATATATTAAACCCTCATGCCAGACTTTATCAAAAGCTTGGGCAACGTCAAGAAATACAGACGAGCAAACTTTTTTCGTTTCTAATGCATTTTCTATTACATTAGTAATCCTATGGCCTTGATCTATGGTTGAATGCTTTTCTCTGAAGCCAAACTGGTGTTCAGGAATTACGTTTCTTTTTTCTATTAAAGGTTTTAATCTTTTAAGCAAAAGTTTCTCAAACAGTTTTGATATTATTGGTAAAAGTGAAATTGGTCTGTATGACTTTATATCATGGGGGATTTTTCCAGGTTTTTGGACCATAATTACTTCGGCCACTTTCCATGGATCAGGGACATATTTTAACTGAAAAGCCGCATTTATAAGAGTCGTAAGTTTAACGAGAGCCTTGCGAGGCAGGTTACGTAGAATTTCCCCGGTGATGAGGTCATACCCTGGGCTTTTCTTTACTTTTAGATTGTTTAGTATCTCGTTATTTACTTCTCTTGGAGTGACTAATCGTATTTCTAAGTATTCTCGAAGTGAATTGTTTAAGTTTTCTTCAAGCGCCATCCCTTCATTAGGCGCAAATATGCCTTCCAGGTGTTTGGCAAATGTTTTTGCTTTCTCTTCGTTGGACAGTGCCCATCGTCCATTATGTAGTTTAATTGGAGGTATTTGGTTAATTGTTTTTTGCATTTGTTTACTTGCTTTCCATAATGAATATCCCGATTTGGCAGTGGTTGATAATTGTTGAAGCTCTAACTCCAACATTTCGTCGTTATGGTTTTGAATCTCTCTTTTAAGTTTTTTGGTCATATTATTTAGTAGAGTCTTATCTTGTGGGCACCTTGTTTTATGCCATCTATTTATTTGTCTCCTTTTTTCAATCAGGAGCTTTGTAATATGTAAAGGATACAATTTTCCCTTATGTTTTCTTTGGGCAACTGGAGTATTATTCCAAGCTGCTTGTTGTATATTAACCACAAAGAGTTCAACTTCTTTGTCTAGTTGGTTGGTAGTTTTAAGTGGTATTTTTAAGTCTATGTTTCTATCTAATTCTATCTTAAAACTTTCCCAGTCTGTGTATTTATTACATAAGGTTGGGTGGTTCTTTTTTATATTTACACTACCATTTAGAGTAAGAAAAATAGGTGAATGATCAGAGTTCATATCATAACTTTGTTCTATGTGTAAGTTGGAACGTGATACGTTTTTATACACAAAGATTTATATTTATATTTATATGCATAGCGTTCATTCGCTCAAAGAGCAACCTGACTGGGGAAGTACCTCCACCTTACAGAAGACATTCCTTAATAATAACATTAATAATTTTAATGTTGTGTTTCCGAGTGTGAATAAGGTCACCAGAGCTCATTAGGGTGGGGGGAAGGGTCAGCAACATTTGTTTGCTGCCGTTTAAAGGCCGGCAACGTACCCACGACTCCTCTGGTGTTGCGAGTGTCAATGTGCGGCTGCGGTGATCACTTACCATCAGGTGACCCACTTCCCGTTTGTCGTCCTTTGATATAAAATCAATTAAAATCTTATGGAAAGCAATGTATATATAGGTATACAAGTTCACTATGCCAAAACCCGTTCACGCATCACAATATCTAGCAACGAAACATTCTTACCCGACTAAAATATTTTTCTCGTCGCAATCAATTTATTTCGTCTCAACTTGTGAAAGGAATTTCTATAATTCCACCCTTGAGTTACAAAGTCTCACAAAGTTTAAGTTGTCTTTGCTCCAACTAATTGAATAGGTTCCTCGAATAGTTTTTAAGAGTTTGTAAGTTTTGTTTACAAATACATACATCGGGATACATACCTATATGTATTACTTCCTGTGTCGATTCCACGGTTTAGTTTATTTTCTTTTTGAAGTAAAACTTCTTTACGCACGCTTTACTTGGGGAGTAAGTTGGTGAATGTTAGTTGGTGAGCGTTACGAATAGTGGGAGAGGCGAACGGCAGTTGAGAGGGAGATATAAGTTAGTGAAGATAGAAGACTTTCGTTTCGTGTATTACTGTAGGGCAAGAGAGAGAGGTGCAGGCACACATTTTCTTTCTCTCTTACTCTCATAGCCAGTTACGTTTCATATATCTAAGTTTTACTTCAGTCGTGTGGTT
The DNA here is from genome assembly GCA_951640165.1 of Pseudoips prasinana. NCBI lineage: Eukaryota > Metazoa > Arthropoda > Insecta > Lepidoptera > Nolidae > Pseudoips > Pseudoips prasinana. The sequence continues at coordinate 32,743,040 of OX621252.1, forward strand.
TAAAACACATTCGTGTTTAGGATTCCGTACCCAAAGGGAAAAACGGGACCTTATTACATAGACTTCACTGTCTGTCTTTCTGTCCGTCTGTCACCAGGCTGTTTCTCATGAACCGTGATAGTTAGACAGTTGAAATTTTCACAGATGGTATATTGCTGTTGCCGCTATAACAAAAACTCCCATACAACAAACCTGATTTTTTTTCTCGTTTTTGCTTGATATTGATAATGGAAACAGCTAGACGCTGGAAAGACTTTGAATATTAAGTTATATATTCACTATTAAAATCAATAATTAAAACAAATATTTAAGGGCCCCTCTTACATACAATCAATCATCAATCAATACAACAATCATTCCATACAACAAACGTGATTATTTTGCCGTTTTTATAGATAATGCTACGGGACCATTCGCACGCGAGTCCAACTCGTACTTGGCCGATTTATTTTATTATTTCCTATTACAGTCAAAACTGTTAAGCACATGGTAGCAATGTTTTGATACTTCAAAAATTACTAAAGTTTTGGACCCAATTTTTTTGCATTCTCATTGATTTTAGCTAGTTTAGTAGCAACAGAAGCTACTTGTTACTTGTACCTAATAACTAGATCGATTATTATCACTCATTTGTAGATATATCGAGAGAATATTAGCACCAATTAGTAAGGGTAAACCCTTACTAATTGGTGCTAATATTCTTACTTTCATTATATCCTCAAGATAAATTTCTTTGGGAAAAGTAATTTGTGTCTGGAAATAAGTAAAAAATGATAAAATAGTCATAAAAATTATGAATTCTTCAAGGCTTTAGAAATTCAGCGTCGTTCTTGTAATTTATAGACTTCCAATCTTATTAATAAGTTTTAGGATTTTTTGAAGTCCAGTCTGTTCGGAACTATACTAGAGACATTACAAACGTGCGAACTGAGTCATAAATCTTATTGTCATAGGAATGTGACAATGCCGCGTCACTCGTTGTCGATAAAGGGATGCCGCTCGGGCGCAATTGCGCAGGTAGCTAAGCTAGGACACTCCGCGGTGATGACTAATACAATTAGGTACTTGTCATTAGCAAAAATGTAGGTAGGCAGGTGTTTATAAGAATTGTGTTAGTTGTCATTAGACTATCACAAGCTAACCATGGACGCATTTTTCTCCAACTTAAATTTGTTTAAATTAAAAGGCGATATTAACGCCCAAACCCGTACGGTTATTCACAATGTGTTGACACTGTTTAACGAATTGAAAAGTGACCCGCATTTATAACATTTAATATATTGTACTTATGTTTTGTGTCAATGTTTTATGTATAAATGTAGTAAATTAATTATGAAATAAAAAAATCATGATAGAACATATTTTGCATTATTTCCTTAACCTTTCCCTCATTACATGCTATTGACTATCGACAAATCCTTTTTTTATTGTTACACACAACACTAGGAGTGCGAACGAAACTTCCGATATATCTATAAGTGTGAGCGAGAGGTCTGATAGAAATGATTTATGACTCAGTTCGCACGTTTGTAATGTCTCTAGTATAGGTATAAGTTACTGTTTCTAAAAACGTTATTAATATTACAAAAAAAAAAGTTCTTGTTTTATTGTTCATAAACATGGATCATCATTATCATCATCATCATGTCAGTCGAATGAAATCCACAGGTGGACAAAGGCTTCTCCAAAAGATCTTTACAACAGAGTTGCGTTCACTCATTTGGAGGGATATACCATTACCGCTTGGCAGAAGGGTTGGCGATCACAATATTATGGTCATAGTACTCAGAGAGACGCTGCTGCCCATTCTCTAGTAGATATTCCCACAGAAAAACTTCTACGCCCCTACGGGATGAGATGGGATAGTGATATTCGATACACACAACTATTTTTCACCAATATTATTATATACATTCAGTGTACATGGATACATAATTATTAACTTTTAAGGTGAGTATAGACTACAACCTTTACTTGTAACAGAACAACGAGCTGCTCTATGATATGTTCTAGTGTATCATCCTTTTACGAACTAAACTTCGAGCACGCTCTACTCTTTGTTACAGCCTTTTGTACAAACCATCGAGCATATCGGTGTAACTCGCTGTGAGAATTTACTCGTACCAACGCCGAGCATTCGCAGGAACGTTACATTACATGGAAATGCTTTGGAAACTGAGCTTTTGCCTGTATTGTACCATTCGTAAGAACGTTACATTACAAAGAAATGCTCGAGAAAATGTTGTAGTCTATACTCACCTTTACTTACTGAATAAAATAAGAGGTTAAATCCTAACGTGCCCCAAACTATTCTATCACTGAACTAAAAGAAAAATCTTCTAAGCTCTATAAATTTCGACAAATCATGTTCTTTGGAAGCATACAAATAGAAATCAAATAAAAAATACGGTCATTTTTTCTATATTTTTCCCACCAATCAAATCACTCCTCAAGGACCAGAAAAGCAAAAGGTCCGTTCACAAAAACCGCATTAAAAACATCAATACTGTCCCATTTCCCCATATTCTATCATTCTATTCAATTCAAATACATTTTTCCTTACATCCTCAGTAAAAACGAATATTTTGTTGACAACATTCACAAAAGCTTGTTGACAGTAGATTTAAGGGCAGTGAGATCTTCCTTTCTATGACTAACGCAAATATGTATAACACCCGTGAATGTGCGTTTATTTAACTCAACACGACGGCAATATTACGAGATTTCGTTTCCAGGTCACAGTCTAGAACGCTTGGCAATATTACTGAGGTTTCTTATTACTAGAGACTGAAAGCTAAATTTATTTAGTTTGGCAAGGTTTCAGACATAACGGTGATTATTTGAATATACCCACTTAAGTTTACATTCTGCGATTAAATAAACGTTTGTAATTTGTAATGCGTGGTAAGTAGTTTAATTCGAAATAAATATGTTTGTGTACTGCGAATAGCGCAGGACCGGCAATTGTGGAGATCTTTGGGGAAGGCCTTTGTCCAGCAGTGGGCGTCTTTCGGCTGATATGATGATGATGATGTTTGTGTAATTCAAGAGGGCTTAACGAAATTTAACGATTCACAAAATATCTGTTCATAATTAAAAATATTTTGGTACTCCTACAATTAATATTTCATATGATATGCATAGGTGCGCGATGACTTGCGTACTGGTGAGAGCATTGGCTATGAGCGCCACTGGCTAAATTATTTTAACCACCTTGATCCGGGTGATGGCGGCGAATATCAGTATATAACCACCCTCTCTCTTCCCGTGGCGGGCGTGGAAGACAACCCGAGGAAATATCTACCAGAGGACGGGCAACAGCTTCTTTCGATCATCATACTGCGATCGCTAATCCTTCTCACAAGCGTGGCGATTGTGGCATATCAAATCAAATGATGGACAGAACTCCAATCTTTTGGAGAGGCCTTTGTCCAGCAGTGGACGTAATTCAGCTGACATGATGATGATATTAGAGATAGATTAACTCTTTACTTACCAGTAGTAAAACCACGTACAGAAGCAGTTAAATAACCGTCCACAAATATAGATACAGGTGGAGTCATGGTGGTTAAAATAATTTATTTCCAAAAGTAAATAGTAATATTAGTCAAGTCATTCGTCACTAACCGCTAAAATGTATGTGTAATAATTTATTTATTTAGTCAAGGTTTACCAACAGCTGTTACAGATTTTTATAGAGATAAAAAAATTACATGTATTGGGTCTTAAATCTAACTGCACAACCAATTATAGGCAAACACTACATGCAAAGTGATTTTTGTATCACCAGTTTAATTTTAAAAATAAATATGTAACTGTTGTATAAACTTACGGTAGTCGTTAGAACAGAGAATTTAGCCCTGTCGCTCAAGCTGTTATTTCCTAGTTATAATACTACTTACCTTTTAAATTTCAGCTTTATAGGTCAAGTAGTTTCCAAATTTCGTAAAATAATCATGCTCATCACACAAAGATATGTCCTGGGTGTATATGGACCACTAGACTAGACCATCAGGCCATGTCAGTAAAAAGATTTTGTTCGAAGTTATCTTTCTGTAGTTCATTATACATCTCTGTTGATGTTTTCATCTGGCATTTTGACATTCCCTAAATGACACGTGAGTGGCAAAACGTAACCTTTTAGAATTCTCACTTTTACAAGGGAGCCGGAAATGAAGAGTTTTTATTATGTATGGTACGGACAATTTGGTGTACTTTGCCAAGTTTGTAGTCTTGGGATTACTTTGCATTGGTTTACAGCCTCAGTACTGTATTCAAGCGACGTTAATGAGCTTTTGGATTCATATTCCGGGGCGGCCAAGTATTATGATATCTCTATATATTCTCAGAAATGGGAAATCATAAATTTAATCGCCCGGCAGGTTTCGAACCTGCACCATCTACCAATCCGGGGTAGGCGCTCTGCGTTAAGCTACGAACGATACACGCTGGCAGATCAAATTTAGGATTCCCTTGCTAACACCCTTCCGGAGGATGTAGGTATTATCTATCGGTTTTGTTTTCTAGAAACATGGCCGACTGATATGTTCACAGTTGCATGTGAAAGATCATATCATATTGATAATACCTTCCAAATTATTAAATTTTAGTTTTATAGCATTATTCGCAATGCAAAGTGACCCGCCGGACGATTAAATTTATGATTTCCCATTTCTGAGATTAGATAAACACTTTGCATTGCGAATAATGCTATAAAACTAAAATTTAATCTCTATATATATTTATTTGTTATGCTGGATGGGTTTGCGCTTGACCACGATCTCACCTGATGATAAGTGAAGATGTGGTCGAAGGTGGACCGCGCGTACCCATAAGATGGTTGGGTTTCTCAAAATATTTGTTTTTATTCATTTATTTATATCTCGTTATAGGAAAGGGAATGAAAGGAGTTTTACGTACATACAATGTATTTCTAGGTACTAATTGGTTAGTGATATTTAGCTTCAAAAGAAAATGTAATTTCGGAATTAAATAATTTTCCCGAAAGACTTATCGTTCTTCGTAGCAACTTAGTAGGTAACCTTTGAAATAAATGTCATAATTATTTAGTATTGAGTGATACTGAAAGAATCTTAGAAGAAACAAAATACTCAGTTATTTTGTTTATTCTAAGAGCTTAATATTTTAACTTGAAAGGTGAAAAGAATATCAATAGATATATAATTTCAATAGGTTTTTATAATTTTTATCCCATATTCAACTGAATGTTTCAATAATCTTACCTAACCTTCTTATTCAGCAGTTATTTTGTTATCTCTACTACAGTTCTTATTTCATTAGTTCTAATTCAGAAGATTTTTATTCGGTCCTAATAAATAATAATATCAATATATAACACACGTACACACACACACACACGCGCACACACACACACACACACGCGCACACACACACACACACGCGCGCACACTTACACACAAACACACACACACACACAAACATTATAATCAGATAGCTGATATACTACATATACTACTTTTCTTTTGTAAATACATACTTATATAGAAAATAACACCCAGACACAGGACAAACAGACAGAACATTTTGTCTGTCACCAGTCACCAGTGGCGTGAGAGGGAAGCCTCTACCAACCACGCAAACTGGCCCGTCAATATAATGTACATATTGGGCAAATCAAATATTAAATTAGATGCAATAAAAATAATAACTTAATAACACTAGTCCGAAATTTGACCTGAAGGACGTTAAGCCATATTAATGCCAGTCTCAACGAGAACTAAGCAAGTATGCAGGACATACATACTTACACGATATATGGCCTTTGCGTCTGTTACAGACTATTTACGGCGCATTGTCCGAGAGACATTTCTTTTGGTGGCTAAACCAACCGATGCGAAAGCGACATAGCCTGCCGCAGGCCTGACAAGAGAAGTTTGCGGTGGTTGGTGCCGAGCCGCTTTCATGTCGCTTCACGAGCGTATGCGCAAATTCAAGCGTATACTTTACTCTCATAAACACAGGACTAACAGTTTTACGTCCTTTCCAAAGTATTACCTTGTAACTCGGTATTTTACTTATAGAAGAATCCTAACAGAACATTTGTATGCATCTTTGGGGAGCTGAGATAATAACTTAGGACCTCATTAATAAATAATTACATCTGGCGTAAACAACGACGTACTAGATAAACGACTGTAAACATATTAGTCGCGCATTTTTTTAGAAAACAAAGCCGTTGGATAACACATATGTAGATTCTCCGAAAGTAGGTTTAGGTTTCAAGAACTTTTATTCTCAATAAAAACATTACATGTCACTTACTTGAGAACAATACTAATTAGAATAAGTTGTAATAAAGTTCACCATCTTCAGTTACCCATTCAATGCGTTCATTTCTCCAACAGTTTTTGATCTGCGACTAGATACTGGCTAAGTTGAGTTTTGAATGCATTGAGTGAGTGTACATTTCTAATATGTGAGGGTATTTTATTGTAAAGTTGTGCTCCTTCAAAAGTTAGCATTTTTTTGCCATAGTTAGTTCTAATTTTCGGTAAAACTAGTAAGCTAGCTCGTCGTGTACTACGAAAGTAGTAAGGGAAACCTAAATTTTTACTGCCAGTGTGTATCGTTGGTAGCTTAAAGCAAAGCACCTATCCCGGATCGGAAGAGGGTGCCAGTTCGAAAGTTTCGCATTCTTAAGATTAGCTTTACGCTTTACATTACGTGTAATGCTATAAAGCTATAACTTAACGGATACCTTTTGACATTGTTTTTAATTTATATTTTCATGAAATTTATTACTGTAATTTTCAATATGTACACTTTAATTTTTCATTTATTTGTTAATTTTAATTTATTATTTTTATATTTACTATAAATACTATATAATATAAATTACTTCTTGACGGATACTTTTTGACATTGTTTTTAATTTATATTTTCATGGAATTTAATACTGCAATTTCAAATATGTATACTGTATGATTATGATGACTATAGTGACTGTTTTGATTTATTATTTTTATATTGATGTAAAATAAAATTAAAATTTGTACGCCTCGACAGGTAAAACATGTTCGGACTCTAGATACCTTTTTTTAAGATCTTGCATATTTTAATTTGTATGTAAACATATGTTTTAACAAATAAATTATCTTTATCTTTAACTAGGTACTGAAAGCATCAACACATCTTAAAACTGCCACTAAACTAAACTTTGTAAAATCAAGAATTTCTCGTGAAATAGTGGAACTTTACCATTTATAACTCTGAAAGTATTTACCTGTCAAACTTTAAGCTTACGCTACGGACCAAGTTTGAGAACTTAGTGCTAAATTATGAGGCTTGGAGTAAATAAAAACTGTAAGGAAAGTTACTAAATAATAACTCGGAATGCACTTGGCTGTAAGAAGAGCAATATGGAGAACTCTATTGTTTCCCTCAACTCGTCGTCTTTGTTCCAAGCTTCGTGATAAAATCTTGCAGTTTTTACCACGGCGTATTTATAATTAAACTTAAGGCACTGACTATTACCAACTTGGTGTTTCTCCGCAATACTACAGAATTCATGTTATTAAAAAACATGAACACCAAATTTGACTATATTTTAAGAAAATAATTGATTATAAAAAAAATACGATAAATACTTTCGCTAGATAGAAAACAAACAGTATTATTTAAAATAAAATTCAATACTCTTTATTATACACCCAATAAATGATAATCTCAGAAAAAATATACTATAATATATAGGCTGGCTAGTTTCACAAAAAATTGTAGCATGAAAATGAACTGAGGGTGGTCTTATCCTAGCTGCGTTTTTTTTTTTTTTTTTTAATAGTAATCTAATATCTGGGGACAATGTCACACAGATCATCCTAGCCCCAAACTAAGCAAAGCTTGTATTATGGGTACCAGGCGACGATATACATACTTATATAGATAGATAAATATTTAAATACATAGAAAACATCCATGACTCAGAAACAAATATTCGTGTTCATCACACAAATATTTGCACTTACCGGGATTCGAACCCAGGACCACCAGCTTCGTAGGCAGGAGCACTACCAACTAAGCTACGGTGACCGTCTTACATCTGTATGTTGTGCCAAATAATGTTTTACTATTATTGAAAAATGTGTATAGACTGGGCGCACCTTTTAATTATCTGTATGACATTCCGCCTTAGACTGTGAAAGACTTTATAAAAAAACGTTGGCTACAAAATAGGTAAGAGATTTTAATCGCAAGTTCTCTGCCAAAAATCTGTATCAGGAACCCATATTCCTTAAGAAAAATGCAGATAAAATATAACTTCAAGCCAGACCCCAAATTATTATTATTATTTATTTAAGCATATTGAAAATATATGTGACGAAACAGACCGCACGGACGGACTAATTCAAAATATTTTGTTGCTTTAATTACTGTTTTTAAACTGTGTTTACGTAATACATTGTGAGCTTGACAAGTACAAGTCTATGTAAATACCCAAGTGCTGAATTACAGAAATTACAGAAAAATTAAAACTTAATAACAATCATAGTGGTAATATAATACAATAGGCAGCTAAGCTGATGCGTGTCGTTCTTTAGATCAACGTTAAAATGATTATAAAACTTGGCTATGATTGTACGAGTAGCAGACTTGAGTGGCCTCTGACTCTCAAACTAGGTAAAACCTGTATTTTGAGTCATCAGTGGTTCTTCGTTCTGACTACGACTGGAGAAGTTTACAAAAAATAATTAAATCTAGGGTGTGTGCAATGTAAAGTGTAATGTGAAAGTGTAGTAAGTGGTGGAAATGCAAGCGTGAGAAATAACGTGTGTGGATGTTCGAGCACTATGTCAGTCCGCATAAGGAAATTGAGAAAGCGAGATTAAGATTGATACGTCAATGAAAGGCCGGAGCTAGCTTCTGACTGGTTTATTAACTGAATACCGCCACCAACATAATTATGACAAACGTCACATCATCCCTCTTCTTAGTCCAATGTATGCAACTTCAATTAAACTAAACCTTAACTTAATGCATTAAACTAAACAATAGGATTGGCTCGCCTGTAAGCGCGCAGCGCACGAGCTGACGCGCCTGGTGGTGGCGACACGGATGATACTTCTGCCTGCGGCTCAGTATGCAACTCTGATGGAGGCGACGGGGCATGCCTAGTATCACCCGTATCACTATGATCACCTGAGGCGTCTTCAAATATGTCATCGGGTTCCTTACGGGCCTCAGATTCAATGTTTTCCTTAACGGACGGCGGCGATGAGATTATACTAGCCCGAGATAATGAATGTCTGTTCTTATTTCCGACCGGGATAATTTGGTCCACATGCCTGCGCCACTGTAACCCACCCCCGATATCTACTTTATAAGAGACTGGGCCTGTTTTCTTTACGACCTTGGCCTCAACCCACTTATCCCTCTTTGTGGAGTAGTCCCGTGCTAGCACGGAATCTCCCTCTGCGAAGTCCCGCTCGGCGCCACCGTGGCGCTCCACCGTGCGCTCCTGGCGCGCGCGCACGGCGGCCGCTACGTCGGGGCGCAACGCGTCTAACCGGCTACGCAAGCGGTGCCCCAGTAGTGCCACCACGGGCGAAACGCCTGTAGTAGCGTGCTCACTATTGCGATATTGAAATAAGAATTTGCTTAAAGCTGTACTTATATCCTCCCCCTCATGCAGGGCTCTTTTAATCGCCTTTTTAACCGTTTTTACCACATTTTCCGCGGCGCCGTTTGCCTGAGGTCTGTAAGGAACCGATGTCACATGCTTTACACAATTAATTTCACAAAATGTCTTAAACTCTAGCGATGTGAATGGCGGACCATTATCCGTTACAAGTTGAGCTGGCAAACCAAATCTAGCAAAAATGCTTCTGAAAACTTTAATGGTCGCTCCCGCGTCTGTCCCACGCATTACTATGGCCTCTATCCATTTCGAGTGTGCATCTACCATGACTAAGTAGCGTGAGCCCCCGCAATCCGCAAAATCTGCATGTACGCGCTGCCAGGGATGCAGTGGAAACTCCCACGGATGTAGCTGCGCCCGCGGCGGCGCGTCGCGGACTGTACGGCACGCACCGCAGTCTCGACACAGGCTCTCAATATCCTTGTCTATGTTTGGCCAGTAAACATAACTGCGAGATAATGTTTTCATTTTATTCATGCCCAAGTGTCCCTCATGAATGATTGATAAAACTAATTTACGTAACCGCGGTGGCACGATAATACGATATTTATAAACTAAACATCCTTGGTCACATATTATATCCTGTTTCCTATCAAAATATGGTTTCTCGTCATCACAACTCGGATGCAAAGGCCAACCAAAAAGTACATAGCCTTTTATTTTACTTAATGTACTATCCCGTTCTATATTCTTTGCGATGTCCCTATAAGACACCGGTAAAGTTTCCTCAATGAGGTTGAGATAACTCACCGTGTCCTCGAAGCAACCTTCCACTGAGAGGGGTAACCTGGATAAGGCATCGGCCGGGCCGTTATCCGCCGATCGTACGTACTCAATATTAAATTCATATGCGGCCAACCGTGCTGCCCACCGTTGGAGTCTACTCGCCGCAGTCTGAGGAATGCCACCTTTATCACCAAAAATGTGAACTAGGGGCTGGTGGTCCGTTCGCAAAGTAAAATGTCTGCCAAATAAATATTGATGGTGTTTAGTGACCCCAAACAGGATGGCCAGAGCCTCCTTATCTAACTGGCTATAGTTCCTCTCGGCGGAGTAGAGCGTGCGCGACACGCAGCTGACGGGACGCTCGGTGCCGTCGGCGTAGCGGTGCGCCAACACCGCGCCCAGCCCGTACGCGCTGCTGTCCACCGACAACACTATCTCGCGGCCCTCCTCGTAGTGCGCGAGTACCCGACTGCTCAGGAGAGATCGCTTCGCGTCAACGAATGCTTGTTCACAGTTAGAATCCCATATCCAGGTTTTTTCTTTTTTTAATAACTTTAATAAAGGTTCCAAAATTAAACTTAAATTTACAATAAACCGCCCATAATAGTTTAACATACCTAAAAAACTTTTGAGTTGTGTAACATTCTCAGGCTGTGGTGCACTGGAAATTGCCTCTAATTTCTTTGGGTCTGGCTGTAGACCATTTTTGCTAATAATAAACCCTACATATTTAACCTTGTCTTGTAAAAATCGACGTTTACTTAATTTTACGGTAAAACCCCTGTCCCGCAACCGCCCGAGTACAGCTCGCAGGTTATTCGTATGGTCATGTTTATTTATTCCCGTGACACAAATGTCATCTAAGAAAGCCACACAACCGGGTATGCCGCGAAGCGTTTCCTCCATCAACTTCTGGAAATTCTCCGGATACAAGATAACCCGTAAGGGGTGCGCCTATACGCAAAAGTACCTACATGAGTTGTAATTGCCGTAACCGCTTGTGATTCTTCAGTTAAAAGACACTGTTCATACGCATGCCTCAAGTCTATTTTCGTAAACTTTTCCCCCCCACTTAAATTTGCAAACAACTCCTCTATTCGTGGTAAGGGGTAATAGTCCCTTTTTAACTTCGGATTAATTGTGATCTTGTAATCACCACATATGCGAATGTCCCCATTTTCTTTAACAACTGGTACAATGGGAGTACCATAATCCGAATATTCTACCCGGTATATGGCCCCGTCGGCCTGAAGCCGCGCCAGCTCACGCTCCACGCGTGGGCGCATGGCGAGTGGCAGTGGTCGCGCGCGCACGTAAACCGGTTCCTTATCTATGAGCTGTAGTCGGATCGGTTGCTTACATGTACCTAATTTGTCACTAAATACTTCGGGAAATTCCGTATATAACTGACTCACGAATCCATCGTTTGCCGAAATTACATTTAAATGTATTTGTTTAATGTTAAGCGCAGACATCCAGTGACGGCCTAATAACGGCCGCGCGCCACTTTTAATAATATACAAGGGCAGTGACGTGCAGGTTACGTCACCCAAACTCACTGTAACTTCGATATAGCCCAACGATTCAATTCGTGAACCAGCATAACTTCGTAAAATAATATTATCTAGTTTAATCTGTTTGTGAGAAAACGTATTTAAATACATCTCCTCACTTATAGCGGATATGCGGCTGCCCGTATCCACTTCACAGTCAATAGTTTTCCCGTCAATCAGAACTTTGATGAAATACGGTTTGTTACCTTGAGCCTCGACGTAGATGTTAAACATACCTTCGTCCTCGTCCGATCCGTCACTCACATAATTGTGTCCACTACCACTGCCGCGCACTTTTTTACACATCACTTTTAGATGTAGAAACTTGCATGTGGTTGCGAGATGTTTTAGAGCTTGAAGGTAGTCGGTGAGCGTTTCACCGACGCGCTGCCTTCGCTGTCGAAATAGATGGCGTTCTGCGATTTCTGAGCGTTGTGGTTCCAAATGTTCCGTCAACAAATCCACTAATGTGTTATAATTATGGTTTATCTTCTGGAAAATCTGACGAACACAAATCACACAAAAGCGAGTAGGTCGCTTCACCCACTACCGTTATCAGCAACGACACTTTTAAATCATCGTCTATATTGTTTAGCCGAATGTACTGATTGACTCGACGAATATACGCTGGCCATTGTTTCGAATTTAAATCAAATGGTTCTAGTTTCCCAATCGTCATATTAACAAAGGAATATATACACGCGTTACACCGAAAATAAAAAAAATCCGTTCTCGTCGCCAATGATACGTCAATGAAAGGCCGGAGCTAGCTTCTGACTGGTTTATTAACTGAATACCGCCACCAACATAATTATGACAAAGGTCACAAATATAATTATTAATAACACATCGAGACGAGAAGGAAATATAAACATAAGCTTTTTAACTATTCAGAAGAATTTCTGTGGCATCGTAGTTTAATGTGTGTAACCAGTTGAAAACTTTCTTTTTTACATTCCATTTGGTTAACGGATATATGTTGAGGTGTATCCGACTTTATAAAAAAAAACGTTGGCTACAAAATAGGTAAGAGATTTTAATCGCAAGTTCTCTGCCAAAAATCTGTATCAGGAACCCATATTCCTTAAGAAAAATGCAGATAAAATATAACTTCAAGCCAGACCCCAAATTATTATTATTATTTATTTAAGCATATTGAAAATATATGTGACGAAACAGACCGCACGGACGGACTAATTCAAAATATTTTGTTGCTTTAATTACTGTTTTTAAACTGTGTTTACGTAATACATTGTGAGCTTGACAAGTACAAGTCTATGTAAATACCCAAGTGCTGAATAAATTTCATTTAATTATGCTACCAATTACTTTTAAGTAGTTATAAGTTCCGTTGTCACCTCGTTCATGAACAGTTGCCAAAGCTCCTAGGTACGCGGTCAGTCTACAGATGGGTGAACGTCGAAGTGGTTTACTTTCTGAGCGTCTCCGTGTTTCAGAGGGCATATTAAGCTGTCAGCCCCGGTTGATATCGTTAAGCTATGTCAAAGGCGTACTGGGCGGCTTGAACTACTTGGACACCTGGGTAGGTAACCACTATACGGTAAAGAAGAACAACCCTTTAGGTACGGAATCCTAAGACATTTAGTATATCAGTTACTGATACTGAGAGCATTACTAATTCAGGAGTAAATATGCTATCCTCTATCGATTGAAAATCAAATGGGCAATATCGTACCACGATAGGTCCTCGCAGTAATCTCCAAAGAAATTCAACTGGACGGTTGTCTAATCCAATTTCCTTGACGATAAAAGTATAAAGTGTAAGAGATAGCATAACTATACACTTCTCATCAAAAACACCACTGAAGTTTGATTTTACATGTTATTAATATCCTAATAATATCCTAGGACATTATTCATACACGGTCATCTGATCCCAAGCACAGTTGGTACTATGGAAACCAGATAACTGATTTATTTATTTACTAGCTGTGCCCCGCGGTTTTACCCGCGTTAAACTTTATAAATTATCACTGCTCCTCCCCCGTAGGTGATAGCGTGATAACATGTAGTCTATATGTTGACCCGACCTCTTTGTAATATTCATGCAAAATTTCAAGTAAATCCATGCAGTACTTTTTGAGTTTAGCCCGGACATACATACAGACAAACAGACAAAAATTCTATTAACTATATTTTTGGTTTCGATATCGATTGTAGATGACGCCCCATGTATCCTTTTAAAAAATATTATATGTACAGTTTTGACTTTCCTACGATTTTATTATATGTATAGATAGATTGGACTCAACTTAATTCCACCATTCATATTCATATTCATATTCATTTATTCAATAACAATTTAGATTGTATTTGAACATTTACAAAATAATTTAATTAATTAACATAACATACATAACAAGTCATTACACATAATAATTATTATAAAATTCTGTCAATATAAACATAATCATAATTTTAAAAATGTAATTCATGTCACGAACTTAACAATAATAAATATGTACAAGGGGTCATAGTATGTCAACAATTTCATTAAATTAAAACAGAATTAAATAGGTAATAGTCCGATAAATTATATTACTAATATTCCATGTTCTATATCAATTTCAAAATCATAACTCATCTATAGTGTACAGACATTTGTCCATTACAGGGAACCTAATGCGATAGAAAAGTTACAATTACAATTCAATTGCGTATTATGTACATTTCTAAACAACTAATAACATACAATCAAATAAGCCGCCCTTGTGAAGTCGTTCAGTGAGCAAGCGAATAAGTCTACTATTTCAGCGACCTGGTTGAGCGTGCGCTGATATCACACTAATCACACTAATAGACAGAGTTATTTTCGCATTTATAATATTAATTAGGAAGTTAGGATAGCACCCAGACTCAGGACAAACAAACAAGTTCACACACACAAATATCTGTCCTGGGTGGGAATTGAACCCATAAATTACGGCATGAAAGGCAAGTAATTACCAATCACACCAACTGGCTCGTCAAACATGAGTTCCATGTTTTATTTTTACATTAAACAAAAGAATAAAAAACTTGAGAGGTGTCAAGGGACTCCCGGATGGAACGAAGTTATTTGTTATTATTTATTATGTACAAACAACCTGTATACACTCAACAAAAATAATCGTCGCGACACCACACTGTTCAATGCGAAATAGAAATGAAAATATCTGGCTTGCTTTCTACAAGAGAGAGAGAGAGATGCGCACGCTGCACAGCTGCAAAAAGTGTCGTGACAACTTTTTGTAAGATTTTTTTTCCGTCTAGCCCCCTTTCACAACGCGCGATAAGGAACTTCGTTCCAATAATGCCGGTTAACTGCGGATATTATATCGTTCAAAGAATTTTAATGTTTGATATTAAAATGATATTTATTCAGATATCGTGTATTTTTAAAATACATGTATTTTTCCTCTTTAAAAACGAATTCGGTGAATGGTAGAAACAAAATGTAAAGCAAAAAAATATATATCCAGTATATCATAATTTCTCTCGAGGCCCTAATTGGAAGTAGTTTCCATGCGGTTGTACAGACGCCAGCACATCCAGCTACCCCAATCCGTCAAATTTCTTTTATAGATTTGCAATTTTATCACATAAGCATAAGGTTCACTTTCAATTATGGAAATTTGACAGATTGGGGTAGCTTGATGTGCTGGCGTCTGTACATGGGAATAAAAATAAGAGTATCAAAAACCCAAACAAACAGTCTTAGTTGAAGTGGTATATTTTCCTAGCCTCTCCCTTCTTCGGATGGGAGGTAAAGCTGTCGGCCCTGGTTGTTGTCGTCGGTAAACAATTGAAAAGCCATGTCATTGAGGGAAGTCCCTCCTTGTTACCCTCCACTGCAACTTCTGTAAGCCAGGATCACAGTAGAACACAATAAAATGAAACTGAGCGGTGAGGCTCAGCCATGTTCCGGGGTTTGACTGTCTTGGATTCCGCAACGAATTTAATCTATACATATAACAAAATCGTAGGAAAGTCAAAACTGTACATTGAATATTTTTTTAAAAGGATACTTGGGGCGCGATCTACGGTGGACATCGAAGACAAAAATATAGTTTTTAGAATTTTTGTCTGTGTGTCTGTTTGTCTGTATGTATGTCCGGGCTAAACTCAAAAAGCACTCTATGGATTTACTTCAAATTTTGCATGAATATTACTTAAAGGTCGGGTCAACATATAGGCTACATATTATCAAGCTGTTACCTACGGGGGAGGAGCTGTGATAATTTATAAAGTTAAACGCGGGTAAAACCGCAGGGCACAGCTAGTAAGAAATAAACAAGGAGTTGGAAAACTAATAGTTACACTTCGTAAAGCCATGTGAAAAGCCTATTGGGCGGCCTAAACAGCTCAGATAACAACTGTCCATACGATAAAGAAATAAATAAATTCAAACACTAGAGATTTCGCCCAAGATATAGCCCAAAAGAGAACTTGCATACTTACTCTTTTTTAAGTCAGTTAAATATCTCTCGGCAAAGCAGTTTTCACTGCACTGTCCTTTACACCCTATAAAGGGCACATTCACAACGATTTGGCTTTGGTTTTATTTTTTATACTACCGATATCACCAGAATATCAGAAAGGACATCGACACTAAAATCGTGATACACCTATTTTTGCAGTTTTCGGCGGAATTTATTTTTTGTAGTCACTAAAATTCATAGAGACTTTTCTTTCGTTCAGCGGTGTTACCTGTGATTATGTGGCTTATTGGGCGATTCACACGAATTGTACTCGCACGAAACGTGCGAATCGACTCTTTTAAATAATAATATTATTTTTTCTGTTGATTCGCACACCAATAAATTAACTTCGTGCGAATCGCCGTCTAATAAGCCGATTATGTCTGCACGGTTGGCGCGTTATGCTAGTCGCCTTGTTACTAACTAAACGCTTTCGTATTTTGGGTTAGTTTTCATGCTGAAAACTATCAGGGTGACCCATAGTTGGTTTCTGCCAACTAATCTGCCTAGCGTGGGAATTATAGGATATCTCTCCAATTTATGGAAACAACTTCCAGTGGAAATCATTTAGGGAGGCCTTGGTCCAGCAGTGGATGTTATTAGGCTGACATGGTGATAGTTGGTTTGACCATGGGTTATTTTAGCCCATTATTTACGTACAGACGCGAGCACATCCATCTACCACAATCTGTTAAATTTCTTTTATAGATTTTCAACTTTATCACATAAGCATAAGGTTTACTTTCGACTGGGGAAAATTGGGGTAGCTTGATGTGCTGGCGTCTGTACATAGGACCGACGTGTACGTGGTAGGCCTAATAGGATATGACGTGATAACCTGGACTCGTTTTGTAACGACTGGCTTGAAATTACGATAGACAGGGAAATCTGAAATATCAAGGGAGAGGCCGTTGCTTAGCAGTGGGACACAGATATATGCACAGTTATTTATATGTTTTTAAAAACAGTACATTCAGTAGAAAAATTGTCTTATATTTTAAATCATTAAAAAAAACGAGTATGTCTTAAAGTTAAACACTAAACGTGTTCTTCTTCTTTTCGTATAGCTATTTTCCCGTTAATATAAGTTACAATTTTATATCTAAAATGACAATTTTATGTCTAGATTCAGTAGCGATGTTTGATAAAACCGACAGCCATTGTGTTGGTGTTGGTTTCAAGCTGCCACTTACAGTTCGCATTGCCCGGTTGAGTTGGACGGCAACTCTATCAGTATTCTATACTATATCTACTAAACGGGTTGATACTATCTCACAGCCATCTCCATCCATCTTCCATCCATCTCAGGTCTCTTAGTCATATCAAATAGCGCCCACACGCGAGTTTCTCCGGTTTCCTGTAACACATTTCCATCCCTGTTCCAAAATCACTCCCACATAAAATATCTAGCAACCGAGAGGAAAGATGTTAAACATCGAAAACTTTAATATCATTCTAATGAATCCACAATTTTTTTTAGCCTAGTTGGTAGTGCTCCTGCCTACGAAGCTGGTGGTCCTGGGTTCGAATCCCGGTAATTGCAAATATTTGTGTGATGAGCACGAATATTTGTTTCTGAGTCATGGATGTTTTCTATGTATTTAAGTATTTATCTATCTATATAAGTATGTATATCGTCGCCTGGTACCCATAGTACAAGCTTTGCTTAGTTTGGGGCTAGGATGATCTGTGTGAAATTGTCCCTATATATTATATTATATTATTATATTACTATATATTACTTATTTTTAAGTATCAATCCTATGTTTGTAATACAATTTGAACACAATTGACATAGGACTATCTAGAAAGCATTATTATTTAAATCCTTTCTCAAACACCGGAGTAATAGCGTAAAATATGTGCAAAAATAATCAAATCGTCGTTTTAACAAACTCCTTCTATTTGAAATCTGTTAAAAAGCGGCCGAAAAAATATTACATGATTTTTGATTTCAATTTCATTTTTATTATGATAAAAAATATGAAAAACACAATAGCGTTTTATATTTTATTGTTATCTCTAGGGAGCTCGTAAAAATAGATATTGATATAATCACAGCTGAAATATTTTATGAAGTATATTAACGTGAATTTTATTACTACACTACTAACAATTTACATTTTTATCAAAGTACTTTTACTGAATTTTTTCATTGAATTGATCCTAGTTAACTCAGTAATAAAATATTATACAATAATTTAATTCAAAGCAAGTACTGTTCAAAACAAAACAAAACACAAAGTATTTGTAATACCATTATTTGGCAAAACAACTTGTTTTTGAGGCCAATATCGTGCAAAAACGGCCATAAAAATAACGGTTGTTGTATGGTAGCCCCCTTAAATATTTATTTTATTTTGTTTTTAGTATTTTTTATTGTAGCGAGAACAGAAAAATACATTACATGTGAAAATTTCAACAGTCTCTAGCTATCACGGTTCATGAGATACACCCTGGTGACAGACAGACGGACGGCGGAGTCTTAGTAATAGGGTTCCGTCTTTACCCTTTGGGTACGGAACTCTAACGAGTTATATCAATACGTACATACGTTGATATTAATATTTATATGAAAAAATATTATGCTAAACTATTTATCTAGTTTTCAAATTCATTATCTACATTTAACCAACCATACACCTAATCTTTAACAATAAATAAATCCTCCAGTCCGCCATTCATATACGCGGTCCGCAATATATATAGTATAGTGCTCAATAGCGTGCCCAAATACAGGTGACTATTCATTCGCTCACTCAGGTACAAGGCGCCGGCTTTTCATACATAGTCTCTGAGGCACATGTGTGCAACACCGGTCACTCCCAGACTCCGGGCTGATAACGAAAATATTCCTTACAAAAATACACATTTTTGGCAGAATCTGAACAACTATCTGAAGTGTACTCTGCCACTATACATATGAGGCAGTCTTAAATATGCCTTTTATGTACTGCATATTTGTGTTATACGATGTATATAAGTATAAACACATAAAAAATGTTTGGTTCGTTCGTTAACCTCTATTCTCAAGAACGGCTGCACAATGTCATTGTCGACTAAAAAGTCGCACAAAAAACAAATAAGTTAGCCGATCGCAACCAACTGTAGTTATAAGAAACTCTGTACAAAGTTGTTTAAACAAACGCTGCGAGACGTGTGGGTTAAAACTAAAGCTGAAAGCGATTTAAAAATACGTTAAAATACTTGAATTAAATTAAATTTGTATATACGAGTATTTATTAACCGGGGAGTTTACTTAGGTTCCATTAGAATAATTAATATTGTTAATCATGCCTCATCAAGTATATAATTACACAAAGTTACAAAGTATGCAAAGTACGAAATATCCGAAGAAATAAAAAATAAACAACATCGTAGTGTAAAAAATCTGTTTTAAAATGTGAAAATGAAGTGTTTTATGAAAGTCTACCTGACTTCATAATCCTAATTTTAAATATATTATTGGCCGTTATTTTAGCCTCTATTAAACTAACTACTAAAAATGGAGGAAGTTATCAATTTGACTGAATTATTTTTTCGTATGTATTTTAAGATTGTTATAAAGAAAATTAAAAGTCCGCTCTATCTTTTCTAAACCGTAAGTATATTTTAAATGCTCTTTACCTATTTTATTTTATTGTCATTAGATATATTATTAATCATCATTATGGCAGCCAAATTGCGTCCACAAGTGGACGTTATAACGCTTGGCGATAAAATAAAAATAAAATCTACATGAGCCAATTTCAATATATTACCTATTAAATAAGAGGAACGAGTCCTTTTTTATACACTACTGCCAAGTTAAATGTAAGTTAAATTTTTGACGATTAGACTTAAAATTTGCAATCAACAGCCGCAAAAACCAAAAAGCAGAAAATAACTTTTGAATATAATTAATAAGCTTCTACAGCTATTATTTTATTAAAAATAGATGATTTTTAAGTTTTACTAACTACTACTACCTATATCAGTAGTACTACAATGTCTTCTTTAAATTAACGTAGTATTACGTAAGTAAGTATAATATTACCTTTATTAAACATTTTTTTTTGGAGAATACCCATTGAAATTTCAGCTATTTATTACGGGCTTGGCATTTCCGCACTCTTGCGGATAAAAGCACTCCAAATGGACTCAAGTGGTGCTTGTTTTGATTTACGAAAGACTTTATATTTTTATTTTAAACATTTGAAGAATACAATGAAAATTCTTCTGTTTATTTTTATTTATTCATGTTTTTTTTAAAAGACAGCGCCCACACTAGGGAATCTAATCCCTGTGTCGCGGGGTACTTTACAAACATATAATAGACGGACACATATTACATCCAGACTCAGAACAACTACTTATGGGTCACTCGAACCCGCGATACGAAGCGCCGAGGCGACTGTCTTAGCCGCTGCGCCACACGTGAAGTCTATTCTTAAACTAAACATTACAGTTAGGTCACAATTTCCAGTTGCAGTGGCAATGTAACTTGACGAAAATATATATTGTTAGAGCATTGCAACCGCGCTCGCTTCCGCTCATCACTTAAACGGGCCATAAAGCATTGTTTACACAAATGACCCCCAGTACCGCGGAGAATACATTACTGGACTTGTGAATGGAGAATCTCAATGTTGATATTGACATAAAAATAATTATGTTTACATGACCAACCATTTCTTTCAATTTTTGGCTCTGCCCAATAGGGAATATTTGTTCAACGACTGTATTTAGCCGTAACATAACCATGGTAAATTTAATAACATTATAAATATTTTTTAAATAAATATCTTGGGACTAACTAACACACTGCCCTCAAATTCCAAACTAGGCAGAGTCTGTACTATGGCAACCAGACAACTGATAAACATAATAATAATAATAATGTCCTCCTAGCCGAATTTCGACCACGGTGGCCTGTCTCAACAGAGATTAGCCGTCTGCGCGGGACATATTATAGTGCTCAAGTGTGTGCGCAAACACAGGAGCACTTTCTATTCCATCACTCTCATGATCCGATGGGACGCCTAGCGCCTAGCGACACGACCGGAAAGAGTTCAGGTGCAGGACCGACGGCTTTACGTGCTCTCCGAGGCACGGGGGTGTAATACCGCCAACTTCCAGACTTCGGGCTGAAACTGAGAAATTTCTTTTTACGGAAATATCCCAAAATCACTTTTTGGCCCTCCCGGGATTTGAACCCAGGACCCCATTATCTGCGGTTGAACACGCTACTGCTAGACCAACGAGGCAGTAATAAATATACTGCCACGATCGGGCTCCGAACCTTAGTACCAGTAAGGGATTTTGGTGGCTTTTGTAGCATTGCTAGAATGTTCTAGCTACTACCAAAAAAAAAAGGAAGGTGAAGACAATGACAGAAGCATCACGATTAATCTGTCATATGGGTGAAGAAAGTCTCAACAAAAAATCTTAATAAATGCTTAAAATTTGGAACAATTTAGGGGTAAAATAAAATAAAAATAAAAAAGGTTTTTATTCACGTAGACTTTAAAAAAGCGCTTGTAAATAGTCAGAACATGTTTGTAGTAATATAGTTGTATACATTATTATTTCTAGTAACATAGATATTTAGGTACACATTGTATGAAAACATTTATAAAATTTATTTTATTATAGCATTGATATTTAGCTAGCTCGTATCAAGTTATTGTCAAGAGATTATCTAGTTCAAGTCTAATATTTTTACTACATATTGTCAATGGTTCTGTCTATATTGAGGTATTATTATTATGACGGACCTTGTGTTAATAACGACGGTCGCGCTTTAATGCTACCACCGGATCCAATGCGCGGTATATAAGCGGAATATCAAAGCAAAACGGTGAGTTTTAATTCAAGTGAAATCGAAGGCGAGTTCAGATGACGAAATAAAAGTAGAGAACTGAACAAGTGCACTAGCACTTATTCAGGGCTACCCTATTAAAATGGGTTATCGCCAAAAATCGTCCTCATTGATCTAAAAATAGAAAATAGGTAATTTGTAACGTTTAGAAAAACCACACAGACATTAGATTGGATTTTAAATGTAATTAATTGATAAAAGGGTTCTGTGTAGATAATAAAATTTAACAATCTCTCGTATTTTCATTATCATACCTAACAGTAGCTGTCTCTAATGTAGGTACTGTGAAGATAATAAAAAGCCCCGTCGAAACTCCGACTGAAGAAAGCATAACCAAATTAAAATCAACACAATTTTCATTGGGAACTTGAAGGAATACAAACAAATTCGGAGCACCTTTAAGTTCCCAAAATTGATCCTAACAAAATGTAACGTAAAAACAATTTATTTTGTAAGGATCCCTCGGAGGGCTTATCGAAGTACTTCATTCGGAGAGATTTGAGTCAGTCCCTATCAGTGGCGTAATTACTATCCGGGGCCAGGAGCTAAATCCTTTCGTGGGCCCCTACTATAAGATATCGCCAAGGGCCTCTTAATTTAAAAAAAAAGTATATTAAATTAAGAATGACTACTGATTGAAGTAAATGGGTGATAACATGGGTTGTAAGATTTTTATTTACACAAACTATGGATTAAACACTATGGATGTAATTGGTCCGAAATAAAAAATACTTTCTTTTAATTCATTGAGTAATATCACTTAGTTCAAGGACGGAAGTTTCTATTTTTTTTGAGTCTCACATCCAAATTTTATTCTTATACACTATCCAAAGTCATACCGTTTATATTGCTAAAGAATAAATTAAATAAAATCCATTACAAAAATACTTGATTTACATCACAATGCATATATAAACTTATTAAGTGTCACAAAATAAATTAATATTAAAATGGAGTCAATCACCACAATCTTGTTCTATTCGGCTTGATAAACACTTAGCGTCGTTATCGTTCAAATAATCGTTAATAATAGTAAAGCAAACCTTTTTGTTAAATTATATTATATTTAATCATTATCATCATGTCACTGACTTCCACTGCAGGAGAAAGGCCTCCTCAAAAGATCACAATGGAGTTCTGTCTACTATATTAAGACACAATCACCACAATTGGCAGACTGACCGGCAATTTATACTACATTGCCGATCCGTCGATGTGCAGAGATTTAAAAACGTCATGCACATACATGTATAGAGGCGGACTTAATCCTATGATGCACATCACCTCTCTTTTCAAATAACTACAAGTTTCTTCTGTACGTGAAGTATACTTGCATAAATGTATTTTGATGTTTATATCCTTGAAAATCTCCCTAAGGGAGGTCCCAGAGCAGCACCATGTTTTGATAATGATGTATTCTCTAAGGTAAGATTGTAACACTATACCTACTACTTTTAAGCAATTTTTTTTTGTTAGTTATACTCTTGCCATACATATTAAGCTCAACGCTTATAGCCAGGGGCCCACTCCGAGTCCGGGCCCCGTCGCAATGCACCACCTCAGTTTCTCTATAGTGAGATACGCTACTGCTCGCTATCTAGATGATATCCGAGAGGCTGTGAAGTTTCACCGCAAAACATCAAATGATATCTTATAAATTGTAATTTTGAACAGATTAGCACGGTTGAGTAGAAGTAGGAAAGATACTGGCACAGAAACGCAAGGGATGGTAGTTTGGTTGATATCGGACTGTGTCTTTGAAGTTGTCTAAGGAGCAGTAATGTGTTTTCCATTTCAAACGAACATCAGCAAAATGGGGACTTGAAGATGATCTGATAACTTGGCTAAGATATGCCGAAAAATGCGGAACTGAAATATAAAAAAGGTAGGTAGGAAGTTATAAGGAATAAAAGGTACAGAGAAGAGCTTTTTGATTGCACTAAATACGAATGAAGATTAATTTTTATACTATACTTTTGTTTACACATGGCGGTCTTATCACTAAATTGCGATTCTAGACAACTGCTGGGAGAAACAGAAAATTGGAAATAGGTAAGGCAGTAATTGTTAAGTGTCTAAATCTACTAATGAATTTATATCTTAACTCAAAATAGGAACCAGTAACTTCTACCGATCCGGGGTAGTAGATCTACCGCTAAACTACGAACGATAAACACCGGTAGATTAAATTTAGAATATACTTGTTAACACCCTTTCAACGGTCACCGGTCAGGATTCGAGGCCCGCCATACGATCAAAATTTAAGTTTCGATTTACGCTTTACATTGCGAGTGTGGCTGACTGCAAAGATTGTCACCATCCCATCTTTTCCCGTGGGGGCGTAGAAGTCGTCCCTAGGGCCAGAAAATAGGCGGTAAGGAGTTTAGGAGAGAAGTCTAGGAGTTGGCGATATTATAAGCAAGACGAACTGAACGAAGTTGCCCTGGTACTACGACGGTCACCGTAGCCTAGTTGGTAGTGCTCCTGCCTACGAAGCTGGTGGTCCTGGGTTCGAATCCCGGTAAGTGCAAATATTTGTGTGATGAGCACGAATATTTGTTTCTAAGTCATGGATGTTTTCTATGTATATAAGTATTTATCTATCTATATAAGTATGTATATCGTCGCCTGGAACCCATAGTACAAGCTTTGCTTAGTTTGGTGCTAGGATGATCTGTGTGACATTGTCCCTAGATATTACTACATAATTAATTAAACGGAATATAGATTCATTGATTTTATTAGAAATGCATTGAACATTGGATTTACTCTCAATACATTGCGTTAACAATGTAGCCCATTATTCAGGCATTATGGAATCAGATACGCTTCGAACCCGCCTAAATGAGAATTTCAAACAGTAATTTTAATTGGGAACGATTGTTTTAGATACTTGAATTAATTATCTGGAAAGTTCTCGGTTTCCATGAATGTATTAAGAAATTTGCTCTGTGATCGAGTTTATCATATCAGTCTAAGATGTCCACAGTTGGACAAAGGTTTCTTCTAATAATAATGATAATAATAAAATCGTAGGAAAGTCGAAACTGTACATTCAATATTTTTTAAAAAGAATACTCGGGGCGTGATCGATATGGAAGCCAAAAATATAGTTTTTAGAATTTTTGTCGGTGTGTCTGTTTGTCTGTGTCCGGGCTAAACTCAAAAAGTAATGCATAGATTTACTTCAAATATATTTCGTGAATATTACTGAGAGGTCGGGTTAACATATAGGCTACTTTATAATATTTATGGCTATTTTATCACGCTATAACCTACGGGGGAGACGCTGTGATAATTTATAAAATTTAACGCGGATAAAACCGCGGGGCATAGCTAGTAATGATAATAATTAGCTAGCTGCTATAGCTAGTTTGCTGACCCTTATAAAGTTCTGAAGTAACATAACACGCAAGCGGCTCTCAATGTACAGATGATCATAAACAGGTAAGGCACAAATTTTTGGTACGATTCCAACAGATATTTGTGTGTATGAACATGTCTGTTTGTACTGGGTCTGGGTGTAATTATCTTTATAAGTATTTACAAAAGAAAAGTAGTATAGTTGACTGCACATGTGGCGCAGCGGCTAAGACAGTCGCTTCACCGCTTCGTGTCGCGGGTTCGAGTCCGCGCCGGACAACTGTTTGTGTGACCCTTAAATAAGTCTGACTGATCCAGACGGATGTAATTTGTGACACAGGGATACGATTCCCTAATGCGGGCGTTGTCTATTTTTTAAAGAACTAAAAAAAACATGTAGTATATCAGTTATCTGGTATCCGTAGTACAAACTCTGCGTAGTTTGGGATCAGATTGCCGTGTGTAAATAATGTCCCAGGATATTATTATTATTAAATTCGAGACTGATGAGGAACCACGGCTAAGATAGAGTACCCTTACGAAAGACTTACTTTCCACAATACAACCTAAATTCAATAAAGTTCAGCATAGTTCCAGAGTACAATCTGTATTTTTATATAACAAGCCAATAGGATTTAAAACGATACACAGAGTTAACTTATTTAAAAACAAATTGAAGACATATTTAGTGAGAAAAGCTGTTACAGTATTAATTAGTTCACAAATGACAAACGAAAAATATAATCATGTATTTTTTACCCTTATGTATGATAGTATTTTTCTATTTTAGTTTTCAGATCCTCAAATCAGGCTATCAAGATACCCCAAACTAACAAATTTCCTCAATTGAAAGTGAACGTTTTTTTTTTGAGATAAAGTTAAAATTCTATAAAAGTAATTTGACTGATTGGGGTAGCTGGATGTGATGGCGTCTGTACAACATGTTTTTCAAATCAACGAGTAAATTGTTACGAAATAAATGACTCATGACTATAGTAAAATAAATATGCCTGCATAGCAAAAATGATCAGGCCTATTGCATCTAAGATATTGCAGTTTTTCCGTTGATTACATTTTTAAAAATGTTGCCGAAATTGGTTTAAAAAGAAAAAAAACATAGAATTGTCATCGGTCCTTGATAAGTTTGCCAAATTTAGAGTTATTCCGACGTTTTGAAGGAGGTCAAAATCATATTCATATTTATTTTTGCCATTCATATACCGTTACATTCAGACATACGTATGAAGCTAATAAAAGCGAATTAAAAAAGTTAACGAAAACCTTTATCTTTTGCAGTCAGTTGAAAATACTTATAGAATAGCGGTGCATGTGTGTGGACAAATCACAGTGCTTTAGTCTAGTCTATGGGACTAGTCCCTCCCTCTTACCCACCACTGCAACTCCTGTAAGCCAGGATCAACACAATGAAATGACACTGAGTGGTGAAGCTGAATCAATTTAACTGTCTTGGATCCCGCAACGAGTTTAATCAGAAAGAGAAAAAGGAGGAGTTAGAAAATGAATAGTTCCATTTCCCTCCAGAGAAAAGCGGGAGACAGAATGATATAAAGAGGCTATAGCCTCATAAAATGAGAGATTTGCAACTAGAGAAGCCAGCTGCAAAAGCACCGCGGATCAAGTTAAGGGTCCTAAGTGAGCTGTTATATTTGATTCCAATAGTAGGTATGGCAAAAGCGCTTAAACGCACGGAAGTTGTTCCTTGTTGCCACAAGATCCGTATAATAAACTACTCCAGATATTGTCTAGTCTAGTCGCTCTGTATTACTATCGATAATGTAACCTTGAACTAATTCTCTGTCTCTCAAGATACAGGTTTGCCTAGTTTGAGAGGCAGGGTTTTCCATATTGTGTACAGATTCTAGATCTTAGATTTGTATTCGTTGTGTTACTACCAAAGCTCATTTAAAACTGTCTTATACATATAAAACATGTTAAATCTGTATTTTCTGTGAAATAAAGTTATTATTATTATTATTATTAATTTACAATGGCTGCCGACGGACTGGAATTGACGACTCCAGCGCCCACTCCAGCCATAGGCCATTCTAACGAGAATTGAGCACCTAAATAGCTTAATTAAACCAATCTAGCAAATTTGGGACATTTTAATTATATCCCAATTTGTAACTAATGAGGGATCAACCAGGGATATAGAATTACGCGTAATTGAATAACGCGGGACCTTCAAAGGATTAGCTTCTTGGATTGAGAATTGGAGACATTTTACTACCTACCATTGCCCTCCATGATTCTTAGAATGCAAACGTTTTGATAAAATGCCCCCTCCGATTCTAAATCGGATAAACGGTTTAGCGTCTTCGTGTATAAGACAGTTGCATAAACATGTTGAGTCGAGGTTTGAACCCTTAATAGTTTTGTTGACCTGTATTACGTGTTATTTAGATCGTAGTTCGACTTTTCTAGACGGCTTGAACTCTTTCTCGTCTGGTGAAGCAATGAAACCTTCTAAGGCTTAATTTACGCAACATTATTTATCACAGTAGAAATAAATGTTCCTTTTACCTCGTCCACTAACGAGAGTCCTCTGGTAGAAATAGCTGCCATTTCCATTATCATCATCATGTCGGCCGAATAACGTCCACTGCTTATTCTGTTTCAGAATACAACACATGGGACTTAAAAATGTAGCTTATAAATTCAATAATATTATTCAATAAATTTTTGACATTCCAATTGATTAATTTTATAATTAATTATTTAGCTATTACATTGCTAACATAGCAATGTAATAATGTATTTTTATGTCATTTATACCTTCTAGTAACTGTAATCCTAAGGTATACCGACTATAATAACTATGTAAAATTCAAATATTGTAATATAATATTTTTATTATTGAAATCCACTAATTTTATAATTGAATATTTAATCGTTAGATTATTTATCGTATAATTTGAACTTACATATTTGTTGTCTACTTATTTGTGAAAATTTACATGCCATATATATGGCGAAGCATGTGAAACCTAACAATGATTACAATACCTATAATTTGTAAACCATGTTTCATGTAAATAAATGATTATTTTATATTTATCTTTATAGACAAAGGCCTCCCCAAGATTTCCACAAAGGAGTTGTAACCATAATTTGGAGGGACATCCCAAAATCACCACGCTTGGTATGATGGTCATCGTACTCAGAGAGATGCTGCTGCTCGATCTCTGGAAGATATTCTCTCGGGACGACTTCTACTCCCCCAACGGGATGATATGGGGTAGAGATATTCTTTGCCGTCAGACACACAGCATTATTTTGATTTATCATTTGATTGGATATACACATATATTATATTCATATATTATAAAACTTGAGAGGTCTCAAGGGACACCCGGATGGAACGAAGTTATTTCTTATTATTTATTATGTACAAAAAACCTGTATACGCTCAACAAAAATAATCGTCGCGACACCACACTGTTCAATGCGAAATAGAAATGAAACTATCTGGCTTGCTTTCTATAAGAGAGAGAGAGAGAGAGAGACAAAGAAACATGCGCACGCCGCACAGCTGTAAAAAGTGTCGTGACAACTTTTCGTAGGATTTGTTTCCGTCTAGCCCCCTTTCACAACGCGCGATAAGGAACTTCGTTCCTATAATCATTATGTCGGCCAAAGTACGTCCTGTGCTGGAAGCCTCCCCAAAGAATGTGGGGATATGCCATAATCCCCACGCTTGGCAGACTGGTTGGCGATAGCCGTTTGATGGTAATAGTTCACAGAAAAACGCTGCTGCCCGTTCTCTGGTACGTATTCCCTGTAACGAGTTCTACGCCCCCCGCGGGATGAGATGGGGCAAAAAATTATAATAAATGAATAATTAAAATTTGTATTTAATTCGATATACCTGGAACCTGCACACTAATTAATGAATGCTAGATATTTATTTCAATATAATGGTTGTATCCATTCCATGAATTCCATAATACGGACAAATAATAAACGAGGCTTCTGATAATTAGTGGTTATCGCCAATACGATAAATATTTTAAAACAGAAAGTAATCAAAATTCCCAAGCTTGTTCGCGTCAGCAAAAGTTGCAATCGATTAAACAAACAAAACTTTTTATGGTTCGTTACATTTGCGGAGATTTTATGAAACGGCTTTGTGGTTTTTATACCGTGGAAGTGGGCGCGAGGGGTTACAAACAAAATCCCTCTATAACCTATTAAGACTTAGGATTATCGAGAACTACAAAATCTTTCCGCCGTGATAGTATAAAAATCATTCATACATCCAAACATACACACATTCCCTACTAATATTATAAACAAAAAAGTTGTATGTTTGCAATCTCAGAAACTACTTAAATACTTGATCTTAAAAACTATTTCACACTTAGGTAGGTACATTTTCAGCGAGTAACATGGGCCGAATTTTTTCATTAGATTTAATCAAGGTATCAAGCATTTGTCTATAGCAGACATTATTAGGCGTGCGCTAAAAATACTATCAAAAATGTATTACGTTTCCAAAGTATACAAAAAAAACATACGTGAGGTTATATATGTATATATATATATATATATATATATATATATATATTTTTTATGGCAGAGGTCGACAAACGAGCAAGTGGGTCACCTGATGGTCAGCAAACAAGTGTTGCTGACCCTTCCCCCCCACCCCGATGACTATTTGTTATATATAGTTAAGTCATAATAACCGCATTTTGTTGAAATTATAATCAATCACACGGGAAAAATCTATTGATGATGCAATTTTAATGTATGAATTGTTGCTATCTTTTTATACACAGTTCATCAGTGTATAAAAAGATGATATCGTGCACTGCTGGACATAGGCCTCCCCAAAAGGTTTCTACAACGTTGCCATTTGGAAGAGTTTGCCGTAGTCACCGCGCTTGGAATGCGAGTTGGCGAACTCAGTTAGGTGGTAGCTGGCACATAGGTGGCGCTGCTGCACGACTACCTTCTGTATCCCTTTGTCGCCTTTACATCACCCACGGGACGGAATGGGGTTGCCCTCTTATTCTTTCTAGGCCGAAACCACACGGCTAATTATTTTTTTACTCATATTTAATATCAAAATATCGCTTATAAACGAATTAAAATTCCTTAAAACGCTCTTTTGGTTTGCCAAATTAGTTTGTTTTTTGATGATGTTGAGGAAAATTCCGAGTTTCTTACAAAAATTTAGAAGAATCTTTTTACCGGGTCATACTTTTTACATCTCAAAAGGCTGTGTTTGTGAAAAGGTCTTTTTAAGTGTTGACTTTTGAGAAATGCTCACTATGCAAGCGCTTCTATTTCTGTCGCGGAAACACATTTGGACCAAGCAAAGTTTTTTTGTAAAACCTATATCGCATTTCAGAATCTTGACTGGCTAAGACGCAAAACTTAACAGAAACAAGTGTAATTGTAAATATTTTAACCTTCTTCAAAAAGAAAGAGGATATCGATTCGAATGTTTCTTTGTATGTATGTATGTGAATGGATGTCTCCGTTGTTTATGAACCGATTTTAATATATTTTTTTAAGTAATCCTCACTAATATGATAAATTGAAAACTAACTCTGCCTGCCTGTCTGGCTAGCTTTCACGCCAAAACTACTGAACCGATTTAAATGAAATTTGGTCTAGTCTAGAGATATAAGCTTCTTTTTAAAGCGAAAAAGGGGTTGTAAGGGGGTTGGAAGGGGGGATGAAAAGTTGTATTGAAGTATCGTAAATTTTTGGGCCAGAAGCTTTAAAAATATATATTTTTAAGCTGTTGATTGGATATAAATAAACATGAAATACAAAGTGTGGATAAGTTTTACCCTCAGGGCTGTAAAATAACAATAGGTTAACAAAAGTGGATGAAAGTTGGTATGGGAATATATAAGGTTTATGTGAATGTTCTAAGTTTGCGACAAGAGACAAAATATTAGTGATATTCTGATGAAACATTTATGGAGTCAATACAAAATGTGCAGACAAAGTCGCGCGCAGAACTAGTATAGCCGATATATCCGAATCACACACATGTAAGTATTTATAAAGTTTAACGCGGGTTAACTCCGGACACAGCTTATAATAGTAAATAAGTATATATTAGCTATTAAAAAAACGCCGTTTAGCTGGCTCTAGCTGGCCGTGTAATGGTAAATCATGACTATTATCACCATTTTAACTTTTCGATATTGTATCGGTCAAAAACACGGTGCCGTGTAGACGCTCCCCATCCCCTCCACTGGCTGTACTTGGCGTTGTTAAAAGGTTCTCTCTGAAAGCTTCAAAAATATGCATAGTTTTCTGCACGATGAAGATACTTTCCCAACCGAGTTGCTCCTAAAGCGAAAAAGTTACTGTGCATTGTGCGCTACCTCATATTAATGTTGCTACTGTTTAACAAGTATTCTGTGGCTGGCGGCAAAGAATATCACCCCATCTCATCCCGTGGGAGGCGTAAAAGTCGTCCGAGAGAATATTACATATCTAAAGTTTACAAAAATATACCTGACGTTATAGTGTTATGCATATAGTTAAGCCATAATTACCGCTCTTTGTTAAAATTGCACGTGTGACGCAGCGGCTAAGACAGTCGCATCGTCGCTTCGCGTCCCGGGTTCGATTTCCGCACCGGACAACTATTTGTGTGACCCATAAATCTATTATATGATTGGCAAGTACCCCGCGACACGGGGATTAGATTCACTAGTGTTGCGTTGTCTTGAAAAAAATGAAAATCAATCAATCACACGGGAAAAATATATTGATGATATCATTTTAATGTAAGAAGTACGTTATGTGTAAAAAATGTTCCAGGATATTATTATTACACCAAATGGTCTGTGGACCCACTAAATACGCGCTGGACTACACGAGACCACATTAATTTAAATCTTATCTTTATTTTTTTATGTCATAGGGCGACAAACGAGCAAGCGGGTCACCTGATGGTAAGTGATCACCGCCGCCCATGGACACTCGCAACACCAGAGGAGTCGCGGGTGCGTTGCCGGCCTTTAAGAGTCAGCAAAAAACTGTTGCTCACCCTTCCCCCCACCCCGATGAGCTCTGGCGACCTTACTCACATACAGAAACACAACATTATATTTCAGTTTTTTAGGTATTATAATTACTATACCATGATATATATATATATATATATATATATATATATATATATATATAATATATATAATAAAGACAACGCCCTATTGTATTTTATCCCTGTGTCGCGGGGATTAATGTTATTATTCAGGAATGTCTTTTGTAAGGTGGAGGTACTTCCCCAGTCGGGCTGCTCTTTGAGCGAATGAACGCTGTGCCCTACCGCTCTTTAATCTCTACGGAATTAGGTCAAAAACCAATTAAAAATAATATAGCAAATCCTGGTTTAGGGTTCACTCTAAGAATGGCACCAGGAAATCCTTTCGTAATTGTTAAAGCGTCGCGATTCCTATTAAATGAGCGTTCACAGAGTTCCACCAAATAATTTACTTCAGTAAACTATCGGTAACAATTCTCTGAATTCCGAGCCACGTAAGCCGCAGTTCGGGATTCTTGCTGACACCTGGAAGGAAAAGTTTTCCACTGAACATGCGGCTAACACCTACCGTGTAAACGACTCGTGATATATATATATATACAACATGTAACTTAATTAACGCACATCCTGAAAATAGTTTATTCAGAATCATTTACTGAATCGATTTATATCATTATTAATATAGGTAATTTTTTATTCCAAAATAATTAAAACTACGGAAATTAGTGTCATATTAACCCTGAACAGTCAAAACAAAATTAAAATGGACCGTAAGTAAAGAAATAAGACTTTTAAAATCGCAGTTTTATTTGAATTCATACAAATTCCATCATTTAATACACAATAAAGAAAAATAAACTTTATTCCAAGAAACTAATTTAGTAAATAACAATGCATATACATGTTAAATAAAAAATTCCGTGTATGTATTATGATTACAACATAATATTCTAATTGGGGTGTTTGAGGGTGTGCGTTAATTACGTTTTATGTTGTATAGAGCTTATTAATATTATGTTTTTATGATTTTAATCAAAAAAACATCAGTAATCATAAAAAACAAAGAGTAGTTTAAAAGAAATTGTTCCACTTAAGTAACGTTTATTATCTATGTTACACCTAGCTATACAACTTAAAATACACATGTAGGACATGACTGGACATGTAGGTGAGGTGAGGTTTGTGTATATGTTTCTTTTCATTGCCTCGTTGATTTAGCGGTAGCGTGTTTACCTCAGATAACAAGGTCTTGGGTTTAAGCAGGTTAAAATTTTAAGAGAGGTAGGGCACAGCGTTCATTCGCTCAAAGAGCAGCTCGATTGGGGAAGTACCTCCACCTTACAGAAGACATTCCTTAATAATAACTAATAGCTTTAATGTTGTGTTTCTGCGTGTGAGTAAGGTCGCCAGAGCTCATCGGGGTGGGGGAAGGGTCAGCAACACTTGTTTGCTGACTCTTAAAGGCCGGCAACGCACCCGCGACTCTTCTAGTGTTGCGAGTGTACATGGGCGGCGCGCGGCGGTGATCACTTACCATCAGGTGACCCGTTTGTCGCCTACAAGTGATTTGGGAAGCTTTCTGTTAAGATTTTTTTTCAGTATCCGTTCGAAATCTGGCAGTATTGCACTTCCGTGCCTTGGGAAGCACGTAACGCCGTCGCTCCTGTATCTGACGTCTTTCCGGTCGTGTCGCTAATTATTCAATTGGATTATGAGAGTGATCGAATAGAAAGTGCCCGGGTGTATGCGCACACGCACTTGCACTATAATATGTTACGCCTAGATGCCTAGCCTGGATTGGATATGGTCGCAGTAGCCGCAATCCTACCAGGAGGACATTATTAGTATTCGTTACTCAATCAATCAAAAGCGGCTTAAAGGGTTTGAATGAATGAAATGAATATACAATATAAATTAACATTATACATCACGGGATGCAGATAGTATAATAAACTTTACTTTTGTTTCTCATTGGTTATAAATATACTACTATCATTATGAGTTGGACAGTTTGTTTGTTGAGATGATAAAATGTTTAGATGTTTGTTACTCAATCTAAAAACGGCAAATTGGATTATGTACAACTTTGCAAAACGTATAGTTATATCCTGAATAACTAAATCCAGTAAAATAGCGGTCAGCAGCTCTTAATTCGACATATAGAAGTTTGTACATTCAATGACGCAAAAACGGTTGAACCTATTTGGATGAAATTTGGCATAGAAAATAAACCTTCAATTTCGTTGAAGGTTTATTTTATGCTTAAAATTTCTCGACTATGCAATGTTTAGTAGCCTATGTATACACATATGCTACTAAAAATTACATAATCGAGGGAAACACCGAGCGACACAGCTAGTATAATAAATATTAGGTACTATTGCTAACTCCAAAATTATGTATGTGAAAGTTTGGATGTTCGGATGTTGAAGTTTTTCTTTTTCAGTTTTAGTGAAGAGTCGTTTGGATGTTATGAGCTTACAAACATTTCATTGATTCATTTTATTTATATCGAATTTATCCCTCATCTTCTTTTGTACTCTAGCTCAACACGTCAGCATCTCTATCAATCATTAGTTTATTAAATAAGATCTAAATATAAAAAGTATTTAAAATAATCAAATACCATTTCAACAATAACTTAAAAAGGCTAGCTAATCAGTTCAATTACTATCATAAATTGAACGTTAATTCTTAATTATTCAAAACTGATCCCAAATCTTCCTGTACCTTGAATAAATTATGTCTAATAATTAATACATTAGAAACATTTTCTAATGTACAAATGCTTTTTAATAGTCTAGGTATAATATAAAAACCATTTTACTCAGTCTGGCTCTGGTGGTGACCTTACTCACGTTAAGAATCTCAAAGCTTAAATTCAATTCATTCCCTCTTCCGAGAATATTCAACATTCCTTCTTATTCCTTGTCTAATCATAAAAGTAAATAATATTATATAATCAAAATATTTTTGCTTTTTTTAAGACAAAGATAAATTTGTTTGCATAAAACATGTGTAGTTCAGGATGTTACATACAGACATATTGGAACGAAGTTCCTTATCGCGCGTTGTGAATGGGGGGCTAGACGGAAAAAAATCTCACGAAAAGTTGTCACGACACCTTTTGCAGCTGTGCGGCGTGCGCATGTTTCTCTGACTGTCTCTCTCTCTTATAGAAAGCAAGCCAGATATTTTCATTTCTATTTGTACAACAGTGTGGTGTCGCGACAATTATTTTTGTTGAGTGTATACAGGTTTTTTGTACATAATAAATAATAAGAAATAACTTCGTTCCATCCGGGTGTCCCTTGACACCTCTCAAGATTTAAATCTTTCAAGGACGCTTAGGATGCTAAGCTTTTGGGCTGGTGGCTGGGTTGATAAATCCATCAGACAGCGGTAGTGAAGACTTTTCTAGAAATATGTATTCCTTAGGTCATAATGAAAAGTACGAGTGACGACCAAGAACTGGAAGACGCAGCGTGGGCAGGAACCTACGAGGTTGACCAACGGTCTTACAAGATCCTAGGGGCAGGCCTTTATCTAGCAGTGGACATCTTTCGGCTGATACAAGGAAAATGATGAAGATGAAATTTCTTCATCGCCCGATTTACACTTTTTGTAACGCTCTCGTCACGCGTTCACCAGCATACTCCCCAATTCCAACATGAATAAAAAATAAATAAAATAATAAAAAGTTTTTATTCACGTAGACTTTAAAAAAGCGCTTGTAAATAGTCAGAACATGTTAGTAGTAATATAGTTGTATACATTAGATATTATTTCTAGTAACATAGATATTTAGGTACATCTTGTACGAAAACATTTATAAAATTTATTTTATTACAGAAATGATATTTAGATAGCTCGTATCAAGTTATTGTCAAGAGATTATGTTTAATTATTTAGTTTAAGTCTAATATTTTTACTACATATTGTCAATGATTCTGTCTATATTAAAGTATTATTATGACGGACCTTGTGTTAATAACGACGGTCGCGCTTTAATGCTACGCATGCGTAAAGAACTACTCTCTCTCTCTCTCTTACATTTTTGTATAAGACCTTTGACTTACAATCGAATTGTATTTTCGTAGCATCGCTCTGGGAAATTCTCGCTACAATTAAACACGTTTAATCGGTTTCTTTGTAGAAATAAGTGTGCCAGGTCTAACAAAGAAATTAATTAAAGCACCCTTAAACGGTAACGAGTCGAAATAACAATATTACCTGCTAGTGTGGCAGTGGTTGATTACTTTCACTTATAGTTACTACTTCTACGCCCTCGTAGTTTGCTTGCTAGATATCCTTTTTATATATCAGAGGGCGACAAAAGAGCAAGTGGGTCACCTGATGGTAAGTGATCACCGCCGCGCATGGACACTCGCAACACCAGAGGAGTCGCGGGTGTGTTGCCAGCCTTAAAAAGTCTGCAAAACAGTGTTGCTGACCCTTCCCCCCACCGCAATGAGCTCTGGCGACCTAACTCACACTCGGAAATACAACATTAAAATTATTAATGTTATTATTAAGGAATGTCTTCTGTAAGTTGGAGGTACTTCCCCAGTCGGGCTGCTCTTTAAGCGAATGAACGCTATGCCCTACCTCTCTTATACATATATCTATACGAGGGCGTGCCATAAAGTGTTGTGAGTACTGCACTTTATTGCACCAGACAACAAAATACATTATCTCAAAAATGGGAAATTTAATAGTCCGGCGGTTAATTACTTAAACACATTTCAAATTCTGCGTAGCAGCAAATCTTCTATCGAGGTAAATGTTACTTTATTACGATACCATATAGTACAATTTACCATAACAAATTTCACTTTGTTACTGCCCTTTAGCACGGCAGAGAATATTATCGACACAGCACCATCTACCTTATTTAAGTTAAGGTACGAACGATACAAACTAGCAGATCTGGCAGTAGAGTTTCCTGGGTGGGAGTCGAACCCGAATGACGAGAGCGGCGACAACCATAACCACCGGACAGCACTTATATAGTTAATTACTTAAACATAATAATAATAATATCCTGGGACATTATTTAAACACGGCCTAAATCCTTTTCACTTTCTCCCAGTCGACTCAAATGAGATTAAAAAGATTATCCTGTCCATTAAATCCAATGCAGTTGGCTACGATGAAATTAGCCGACGCATGATATTACCAATCCTTGACCAACTGTTGCCTGCAATTTCCCATATCATAAATTATTCCCTTGAATCCGGCCTTTTCCCTTCCATATGGCGCTATGCTCATGTTCGTCCACTTCCCAAGATTTCAAATCCGATACATCCTAGTCATTATCGTCCTATCTCCATCCTTCCTTTCCTGTCTAAAGTGCTGGCTGGAGTCCTGTGTCCACAAGCAACTATCTCATTTTGTGCTTGCCAATAACCTGATAAGCCCCTTACAATCCGGATTCCGACCAGGACACAGTACCACCACGGCGCTCCTTAAAGTGACTGGCGATATTAGAGCCGGCATGGAGGCGACCAACCTCACTGTGCTGGTGTTGATCGACTTTTCAAATGCTTTTAATACCGTCAGTCACGATATCCTTTTATCCATCCTCTCCCATCTTATGATCTCTGATGAAGCGCTGGAGTGGTTTTCCTCTTATCTTCGAGAGCGCCAGCAGTCAGTTCGCCATGGTGAAGCGTCATCAAATTGGTGCAACTTAGAAACTGGTGTCCCTCAAGGCGGTATTCTCTCACCTCTCTTGTTTTCAGTATTTATAAACCTTTTAACTCGTGATCTTCAGAGTGCGTATCATCTGTATGCTGACGACCTGCAACTGTACGCCCAGGCGAGTATCGATAGTTTGCCAGAGGCGATTAATAAGATAAATAATGACTTAGAATTTTTAAAAACCTCGTCATATAATTTTGGCTTAACTGTCAACCCATCAAAGTGCCAAGCAATCATAGTGGGTAGCTCAAGGATGATGTGCAAGGTAGATGTTGGCAGTTTGCCACCTGTTATCTTTGACAACTCTCCTATCCCAATTAGTCAAAAAGTCAAAGATCTCGGACTGGTAATTGACAACAACCTAAACTGGCAAAGTCACATTTCTGGGATCAGCCAGAGAATTACTGGGATTTTACGGTCATTTCATAGGCTTAGAAATTTCCTTCCATCCAGAACAAAAGTAATGCTTGTGCAGACCCTAATATTTCCCATTGTCGACTATGGTGATGTGTGCTACTTTGACCCGAATGCAGATCTTCTTAACAAAATTGACCGACTTCTGAATAACTGCATTCGATTCATTTTCAATCTACGTAAGTATGATCATATATCTGCTTACCGTACCCAGTTAAACTGGTTGCCCATTCGCCAGCGAAGAAATTTGAGGGCGCTCACCACACTTTTCTCCATACTGGAATCTCCTACTGTTCCTTCTTATTTAACGCCTCACTTTCAATACCTTTCTGCTAATCATAGTAAGACTCTTCGCTCTAGTCATAATCTTCTTTTACGATGTCCACCTCATACCTCTGACTTCGTTCACTGCTCTTTCTTTGTCCAATCTATACTTCTTTGGAATGAGCTTCCTGTAGGAATCAGGATGGCTAAGACTCGCTTCACGTTTAAAAAGAAAGTTCGTGAGTATTTTTCTAAGAAACTTCACACAGAAATGTCTCGTCAATAATTATATTTATTATTGTATAGTATGTTATAGTACAGTATTCATTAGATTAAAATCATATAGTATTTATTGTATAGTATCAATTATATATAGTTATTTTTTGTATTATATATATATATATATATATATATATTACTTTAATTATACGTATAATAAGTAAAAATACATTTTATATAACCCAAATGCACCTGTCACGATCTCTCTGCACTACCCTAAGGTTGACTGGTCGAAAATGCCTTTGGCATTAAGTCCGCCTATGTACACTCTCGCTGTACTAAAGTTTAAATAAATAAAAATAAATCCCAAACTAAGCGCAGCTGGTACTATGGAAACCAGATAACAGATATATTACATATACTACTTTTCTTTTGAAAATACATACTTATAAAGATAACTATCTCTGCCCCGCGGTTTTACCCGCGTTAGGTGATAGTGTGATAATATGTAGCCTATATTTTGACCCGACCTCTTAGTGATATTCATGCGAAATTTGAAGTAAATCCATGTAGTACTTTTCGAGTTTAGCCCGGACATACATACAGACTAACAGACAAAAATTCTAAAAACTATATTTTTGGTTTCGATATCGATTGTTGATCACGCCCCAAGTATCCTTTTAGAAAAATATTCAATGTACAGTTTTGACTTTCCTACGATTTTATTATATATAATATGTATAGATTACGCCCAGATTCGCACACAAATATCTGTCCTGGGTGGGGATCGAACCCACGACCTCCGGCGTGAAAAGCAAGCATTTGCCAACCACACCACAAGCCCGTCAAAATAGTTAATTACTTTAACATATTTCAAATTCTGCGTAGCAGTAAATCTTCTATCGAGGTAAAGGTAACTTTATTACGTTCGTGGTCGCCACTCAAGAACCTTTCTGCCCCAACGGCCATCGGTTCTACGAGCTATGTGCCCCGCCCACTGCCACTTCAGTTTTGCAATTCTTCGTGCTATGTCGGTGACTTTGGTTCGCCTGCGGATTTCGACATTTCTGATACGATCCCGCAGGGAAACTCCGAGCATAGCCCTCTCCATTGCTCTTTGGGTGACCTTGAGCCTTCTAATAAGGCCCATAGTGAGCGACCACGTCTCTGTTCCGTATGTCATCACTGGCAACACACACTGGTCGAAGACTTTCGACTTGAGACACTGCGGTATTTTGGACGAGAAGATGTTACGTAGCTTCCCGAACGCTGCCCAGCCGAGTTGGATTCTACGATTGACCTCCTTCTCGAAGTTGGACCTACCTAGTTGGATGGTCTGTCCTAGGTAAATATAGATCTCTACAACTTCGAGTGCAGAGTCACCAACTTTCAATTGAGTGGGTGCAACATGGACGTTTGACATGATTTTCGTCTTATCCATGTTCATTTTCAGACCCACTTGTTGAGAGACTCTGCTGAGGTCATCGAGCATTGTACCGAGGTCTTCCATGGTCTCAGCCATGACTACGATATCATCGGCAAATCGAAGGTGAGTGATGTACTCGCCATTGACATTGATGCCAAAGCCTTTCCAGTCCAGAAGCTTGAAGACGTCTTCCAATGCAGCGGTGAACAGTTTCGGAGATATAACATCTCCCTGTCTCACGCCTCGCTGCAAGTGGATAGGTTTCGAGATCTGGTCCTGGAGTCGCACTGACATAGTGGCGTTTTCATACAAACACTTTATCACCTCGATAAACCGGTAGTCAATTTGGCACCTTATGAGAGACCTCAGCACGGCCCATGTTTCGAAAGAATCGAAGGCTTTCTCATAGTCCACAAACGCTAAGCACAGTGGCTTGTTATACTCTTCGGTCTTCTGTATAACTTGCCGCAGCGAATGTATGTGGTCTATGGTGCTAAAGCCTTGTCGGAAACCGGCTTGTTCGGGAGGCTGGAAGTCGTCAAACCTGCGCGCGAGACGATTCGTAACGACCCTCGAAAACAACTTGTAAACATGGCTCAGCAGTGTGATGGGTCTATAATTCTTCAATAGGGTTTTGTCGCCCTTTTTGAAGAAGAGCACCACCACACTTCTGTGCCATGCTTGTGTCGTTTGACCATCTAGTATGACGGAGTTAAATAACTTCTGAAGGGCCCGTAGGATTGGTGTACCACCCGCCTTCAGAAGCTCTGCTGTAACTCCATCATCACCAGGCGCCTTGTTGTTCTTGAGTTGTTTGAGAGCCATTCTAATCTCGTACAGGCTGACGTCCGGGATGTCTTCGGTGTAATGTCGGGGTAGTCGTGCTCTGGGATCTGAGGCATGACTTTTGACAGGTGGCTGTGTTGTCGTATATAACTGTCCGTAGAACTTCTCGATCTCTCCCAGCAACTCAGGCTTAGACGTGACGATTCTACCATCCTCAGTCTTCAGCTTCGTCAGTTGGCTCTGTCCAACAGACAGAACTCTTGCGAACACTTTAGAGCCTTTGTTTCGCTCGATGGCCTCTTTAATACTAATTGTATTAAATTGCCGCGTGTCGCGAGTCAAAGACTTTGAGATCTGTCTGTTGAGCTGCCGATATCTGATAGCATCATCTGAGGATGTCAGAACCATTTTCCGTCTATCTTCCATAAGTTGCAGGGTAAAGTCAGAGATCTTTTTAGTTCTGTTTGTACGACGGGCCTTGAAGACCTTAGACCCAGCCGTATGGACAGCTTCTACGAGCCTGTCATAGTATGAGTCCACTTCCTCGCAGTCTGCTAGGCATTCGAAACGGTTTTGCAGTTCGAGTTGAAATGGTTCGGGGTTTTGGACCTCATTCTGGGGCATAAAAGTCGTCCCGAGGAAGTATCCCAGATAACGGACAGCAGCATTTCATTCCTTGTGTACTAGAGTACCATAATTCGATCGGCCAACCCTTCTGCCAAGAATGGCGACTATGGCATATTGCCTCCAAAATTATGACCACAAATTCATTTATTTATTTATTTTAAACTTGATGTACAACAATGTAAATAGGCGGGATTAATATCAATGGCATTGTTTGCTTTAAACCTTGGAAAGATGCAGAGAAAACATGGTAGGAGCACTATGAGGACAGAAAAAATAGTGATAAAATCTAGGGACGTATAGAATACACAACTACTATTAATTTCATATATTACAATCGAACCCACGATCTCTGACCTAACAGTCAGATTCACTAACCACTAGATCAAAAGGCGAGTCAATACAATTTCATTCTCAACATCATATCAGCCAAAAGACGTCCACTGCTGGACCAAGACCTCCCCCAAAGATCTTCACAATTGCCGGTCTGTCGAAACCCGCAGGCGAACCAAAGTCACATAGCCCGAAGAATTGCAAAATTGAAGTGGCAGTGGGAGGGGCACATCTCGTAGAACCGACGGCCGTTGGGGCAGAAAGGTGCTCTTGGGGCGACCACGAACCGGAACACGCAGCGTCGGCAGGCCCCCTACAAGTTGGACCGATGATCTTGTGCGGGTCTAAATTTGTCTAAACAAGACATGTTTCCAACACATAATCGTATCCAAAACAATGGGGCAGGCTTTGATCTCGCAGTGGTACACAATGTACATATAGATGTACCTACATAAATTCAAATAAATAAAAATATTTAAGTATATTGTTAAGTGAAATGAGTGAAACATTATTTTTTGTAAGCATAATTTAAAATGTAAGCCAAAAGAGAGCGTATTACATGAAATATTCTTTGCCGTGCTAAAGGGCAATAATAAAGTGAAATTCGTTATTGTAAATTCTACTATATGGTACCGTAATAAAGTTACCTTTACCTCGATAGAAGATTTACTGCTACGCAGAATTTGAAATATATTAATTACAATTATGCTTACAAAAAATAATGTTTCACTCATTTCACTTAACAATATACTTAAACATTTTTATTTATTTGAATTTATGTAGGTACATCTATATGTACATTGTGTACCACTGCGAGATCAAAGCCTGCCCCATTGTTTTGGATACGATTATGTGTTGGAAACATGTCTTGTTTAGACAAATTTAGACCCGCACAAGATCATCGGTCCAACTTGTAGGGGGCCTGCCGACGCTGCGTGTTCCGGTTCGTGGTCGCCCCAAGAGCACCTTTCTGCCCCAACGGCCGTCGGTTCTACGAGATGTGCCCCTCCCACTGCCACTTCAATTTTGCAATTCTTCGGGCTATGTGACTTTGGTTCGCCTGCGGGTTTCGACAGACCGGCAATTGTGAAGATCTTTGGGGGAGGTCTTGGTCCAGCAGTGGACGTCTTTTGGCTGATATGATGTTGAGAATGAAATTGTATTGACTCGCCTTTTGATCTAGTGGTTAGTGAATCTGACTGTTAGGTCAGAGATCGTGGGTTCGATTGTAATATATGAAATTAATAGTAGTTGTGTATTCTATACGTCCCTAGATTTTATCACTATTTTTTCTGTCCTCATAGTGCTCCTACCATGTTTTCTCTGCATCTTTCCAAGGTTTAAAGCAAACAATGCCATTGATATTAATCCCGCCTATTTACATTGTTGTACATCAAGTTTAAAATAAATAAATAAATGGATTTGTGGTCATAATTTTGGTGGCATATGCCATAGTCGCCATTCTTGGCAGAAGGGTTGGCCGATCGAATTATGGTACTCTAGTACACAAGGAATGAAATGCTGCTGTCCGTTATCTGGGATACTTCCTCGGGACGACTTTTATGCCCCAGAATGAGGTCCAAAACCCCGAACCATTTCAACTCGAACTGCAAAACCGTTTCGAATGCCTAGCAGACTGCGAGGAAGTG
The DNA here is from genome assembly GCA_951640165.1 of Pseudoips prasinana. Classification (NCBI taxonomy): domain Eukaryota; kingdom Metazoa; phylum Arthropoda; class Insecta; order Lepidoptera; family Nolidae; genus Pseudoips; species Pseudoips prasinana. Next base: position 32,787,156 of record OX621252.1, read on the forward strand.
GACTCATACTATGACAGGCTCGTAGAAGCTGTCCATACGGCTGGGTCTAAGGTCTTCAAGGCCCGTCGTACAAACAGAACTAAAAAGATCTCTGACTTTACCCTGCAACTTATGGAAGATAGACGGAAAATGGTTCTGACATCCTCAGATGATGCTATCAGATATCGGCAGCTCAACAGACAGATCTCAAAGTCTTTGACTCGCGACACGCGGCAATTTAATACAATTAGTATTAAAGAGGCCATCGAGCGAAACAAAGGCTCTAAAGTGTTCGCAAGAGTTCTGTCTGTTGGACAGAGCCAACTGACGAAGCTGAAGACTGAGGATGGTAGAATCGTCACGTCTAAGCCTGAGTTGCTGGGAGAGATCGAGAAGTTCTACGGACAGTTATATACGACAACACAGCCACCTGTCAAAAGTCATGCCTCAGATCCCAGAGCACGACTACCCCGACATTACACCGAAGACATCCCGGACGTCAGCCTGTACGAGATTAGAATGGCTCTCAAACAACTCAAGAACAACAAGGCGCCTGGTGATGATGGAGTTACAGCAGAGCTTCTGAAGGCGGGTGGTACACCAATCCTACGGGCCCTTCAGAAGTTATTTAACTCCGTCATACTAGATGGTCAAACGCCACAAGCATGGCACAGAAGTGTGGTGGTGCTCTTCTTCAAAAAGGGCGACAAAACCCTATTGAAGAATTATAGACCCATCACACTGCTGAGCCATGTTTACAAGTTGTTTTCGAGGGTCGTTACGAATCGTCTCGCGCGCAGGTTTGACGACTTCCAGCCTCCCGAACAAGCCGGTTTCCGACAAGGCTTTAGCACCATAGACCACATACATACGCTGCGGCAAGTTATACAGAAGACCGAAGAGTATAACAAGCCACTGTGCTTAGCGTTTGTGGACTATGAGAAAGCCTTCGATTCTTTCGAAACATGGGCCGTGCTGAGGTCTCTCATAAGGTGCCAAATTGACTACCGGTTTATCGAGGTGATAAAGTGTTTGTATGAAAACGCCACTATGTCAGTGCGACTCCAGGACCAGATCTCGAAACCTATCCACTTGCAGCGAGGCGTGAGACAGGGAGATGTTATATCTCCGAAACTGTTCACCGCTGCATTGGAAGACGTCTTCAAGCTTCTGGACTGGAAAGGCTTTGGCATCAATGTCAATGGCGAGTACATCACTCACCTTCGATTTGCCGATGATATCGTAGTCATGGCTGAGACCATGGAAGACCTCGGTACAATGCTCGATGACCTCAGCAGAGTCTCTCAACAAGTGGGTCTGAAAATGAACATGGATAAGACGAAAATCATGTCAAACGTCCATGTTGCACCCACTCAATTGAAAGTTGGTGACTCTGCACTCGAAGTTGTAGAGATCTATATTTACCTAGGACAGACCATCCAACTCGGCTGGGCAGCGTTCGGGAAGCTACGTAACATCTTCTCGTCCAAAATACCGCAGTGTCTCAAGTCGAAAGTCTTCGACCAGTGTGTGTTGCCAGTGATGACATACGGAACAGAGACGTGGTCGCTCACTATGGGCCTTATTAGAAGGCTCAAGGTCACCCAAAGAGCAATGGAGAGGGCTATGCTCGGAGTTTCCCTGCGGGATCGTATCAGAAATGTCGAAATCCGCAGGCGAACCAAAGTCACCGACATAGCACGAAGAATTGCAAAACTGAAGTGGCAGTGGGCGGGGCACATAGCTCGTAGAACCGATGGCCGTTGGGGCAGAAAGGTTCTTGAGTGGCGACCACGAACCGGAAGACGCAGCATGGGCAGACCCCCTACAAGATGGACCGATGATCTTGTGCGGGTCGCTGGAAACAGCTGGATGCGAATAGCGCAAGACCGGCAATTGTGGAGATCTTTGGGGGAGGCCTTTGTCCAGCAGTGGACGTCTTTCGGCTGATATGATGATGATGATGATGACTATAGTGTGAATGATTTTTTTTTAGATAAGTCTATGGACAAATATGTGAAATTATTGTCTTTTAAATTGCGACAAACTATTTTAAGTCATTTGTACGCCTGATTCGGCAGGACATGTTGATACCACTACTATCATTGTAACACCACATGTAAAAATGTAACCAATATTCATACAAATAAACGCATCTTTATCTTTGAGACTTAACTGCACGTGTGGCGCAGCGGCTTAGACAGTCGCCTCGCCGCTTCGTGTCCCGGGTTCGAATCCCGCGCCGGACAAATATTTGTGTGACCCATAAATAGTTGTTCAGATCCTGGATGTAATTTGTGTCCGTCAAATTCAAATTCAAATATATTTAATTCGCAAAAAATATGGTTACCGACAGATGGATGGAGAGTCTTAAAGTAAGTTCCACATATTTTGTCGTACTGACATGCAAAAAATGGTTTACTTAAGAAGTAGCTTCATTAAAATATTTGGTACAACTATTACATACTACACACTACATAATTATTACATTTATACTCAAAAAATTCCTTAATATTATAAAATACATTATGTACAAGCCATTCTTTCAATACCTTCTTCATTCGAAATAATGGTAGTTCCCTGATGCCTTTGGGAACGTTGTTAAACACTTTTATGCACATTACAAAAGTTCTGCAATATGGCATTAGTATGCGTGTTGGATCTCTTTTGGCAATATTTGGATTATTGCGATGTGCAGTAATAAATATGTTTATAATATGTCTATTATATGTTTATAATTACCCCGCGACGTAGGGATTAAATTCCCTAATGCGGGCGTTGTCTTTAAAAAAAAAGATAAGATAAGACAAAAACTCTTTATTGCGTACCATTACAGAGAAAATATACGAGACATTGAAAGTAAATTGTTCAGCCGGCGGTCTTATCACGGTCGCTTCCAAACACAATATTATTTTCTAAGCTACTTACTTATCGTATGGGTAGAGGTTACCCTAGTGTCAGAGTTGTTCAACCGCTTAGTAGAAATCTGACATGGCTTAACGACTGTTGCCTAATGACTACAATCGGGACCGACAACTTAACGTGCCCTCCGAAGCACGGAGACGCTCAGAAATTAAACCTCATTGGCGGCCATCCATCTATGGATTGATCGCAAGCCTAGTTGGCTATAAAATGGCTATCGCCTCAAATTAACTATTGATTTGTTAAAAATATCATAAAACATCAAAAGTAATGCACTACTTAACTTCCTACTTACTATTGTTTACATGTTTAATAAATGATGTCGATTTTTCATTAAAACAAAAGATGTGTTTACATACAAGCAGTTTATCCAATAATGCCCAAAATAAATGATTTCCTTGTTTTAACTTTAGATTTAGACTTTGCCAAGAAAAAAAAATATTTATTACGAGTATTATATTAAATGGAATGCGAATGGAACAACCGGAAGGGGAAGACCTCGTCGAACATTCTCTGGCCAAATCGGAGACGTTCTCAAGAAAGGACAGGTCAGAAGTATCCTAAACCGGCGAGCATGGATCAAGAATATAATGACAGTAATCGAGGCAAAAGACGTGTGCAAAGATCGTGACAAATGGAAATCCGTTGTCTCTGCCTACCCCTCTGGGAAACAGGCGTGAGTCTATGTATGTATGTATTATATTAAAATTAATTAATAAGAAAGCTATCAAAAGCAATTTACATGAGTAATATTTCTTGTTAGATAATGTTCATGCTCCACTTGTCTTGTGTAATTTCAAAAAAATACATCCCCTAATTTGTTTCTCTACCATAAATAAAATTAATAGGTATTTAAATTCGTCATAAAATTTGCGTACATTAATCGTTTACGACCAAACGTAACAGAGAACAATGCTGATGTTTCGTAGAACAATGGCATAATACAAGAATATCACAATTGGGGCCTTAAGGTCCCATGGGATCTTTGAGGAAAATGGGACAGTCCTTAATCGATTGTGTGGGTAATTTATCTCCTTAGTCTATTATAGGGATTACGTGAGTACAGTTTCAAATGACCGAGATTTGGTACTCAAGAGGGATGAGTGTGGGAGATCACACTATTTCCTCCTACTTATCCAGGTATAGGCTCGGTATATTGTATGTGTAGATATAGGTGTATTGTTTGTGATAAGATTCAAATATTTATTTGTGGACAAATTTACATAGAGTTCTTGTGTCAACAAATGTTTGTACTTGAAACTTAGTTTCCTTTTGTAGGCATTCATCATCATCATATAAGCCGAGAGACGTCCACTGCTGGACAAACGCCTCTCCCAAAGATCTCCACAATGGCCGGTCTTGCGCAATTCGCATCTAGGCATTCCATTTTTAGGCATTCCACATATTTATTTACCTACATTTAATCGTAATTGAAAAAACTTGAGAGGTGTCAAGGGACACCCGAATGGAACGAAGTTATTTCTTATTATTTATTATGTACAAAAAACCTGTATACACTCAACGAAAATACTCGTCGCGTCACCACACTGTTCAATGCGAAATAGAAATGAAAATATCTGGCTTGCTTTCTATAAGAGAGAGAGAGAGAGAGATAGACAGAGAAACATGCGCACGCCGCACAGCTGCAAAAAGTGTCGTGACAACTTTTCGTAAGAATTTTTTCCGTCTAGCCCCCTTTCACAACGCGCGATAAGGAACTTCGTTCCAAAAATTGGAATGTCATTTATAAAATATATTAGAAAATTTAAACCAACATATTTACATTTAAAGATACGTATTGACATAAAAAATATAAGTAAATTAAATGGCAAAATTTTCTTTAGATCTTAATAAATTTATACAAATTCTTCATATTTATTAGAATTACGGTACATTTAAATAGCATAGAAAAGAATGATAAAGGTCAAATTGGTTACAAAATTAAGTTATTGCGATATACGAGTATATTGGCATTTAATTATTATTCCTAGTAATAATTGAGTTTCATTAAATATATTACTACAAACATGTTCTGACTATTTACAAGCGCTTTTTAGAAGTCTACGTAAATAAAATCAATTTTTTGTAAGTTACAATAAATTTATCTTATGTCTGCACTACATAACTAAAAAATCTAAGTGCCCAGGTACATTTTCCTTAAATGTTAGAACTAGAAAAATTTCGATTTTGCACGATAGACATACAAAAGTGCATATGGATATTATCGGAATTAAATTCATATAATTATAAATAGACAGACAGTGCTTTAAGATATGCATAGACAATTCCGCATAACAACGAACTTAGTAAATTTCAGCTCGACCTATCCGCAAAGTCACAAAACCGAGCAGATGGCACATAAAAACCAGCTAATATATGCGTAGTTACACAGCTTATTTTGCTGTTCTTTCTGGCATGTCATACAATATACGAAAATACGAGCATAACCCTCGTGAGAAAACACGCGTTATTTTGAAAATTAGGTTACCGTAAAATGCAACGAATATTCGTTGGAATTTACAATGATGAAAACCTGCACTCAAAGTGTAGTAAATCTTTGATATATAAATAATTTACAGTATCTGTTATATAATATGTATATACCTATACACGTTCGTCTATACAGTGGACTAACGTGCGGGCAATGTTAAGAGGCTGATCCGACCACAATCTTACATATTACGCACTCGTAGGTTCTGCACATTAAAACTCCGAGATATTTTCCACACACAATATTTAATCGAACAGAGTAACGTTCTCATCTAACGTCGTACAAAGAATGCCTCTTTAATAATTCTCCTACCCTATTTATATTTTTATCATTGACAACCATATGATAGTCTAATATCGATTATTAATAGTTTTAAGATGTAAAATTATTATAGCAATTAATAACATGATAATCACTAATCAAATAAATAATCACAGTGTAAAAATATTATTATAACATAGCAGCTACGTCATAACCGTTGCGCGGCTATTGAGTACTTGATAACATACAAGACAGCGTGTTTCGTACCGATTCTGAACGTATTCTTTTTGACAATTGCTGAACGGATTAAAACGCGTCATGTTTTTCTGGCTGTCATACGTACAGTGAAGCATACCCAACGGTATTTTTGATATGCCATGAGCCTGTGCACATAATTTTAAGCGCGCCCTTGTAGCGATACACACGCGCGTTAGCATCGCGTTTGTATCGATACAAACAAAAACAAAAAACTTGAGAGGTGTCATGGACACCCGGATGGAACGAAGTTATTTCTTATTATTTATTATGTACATAAAACCTGTATACACTCAACTGTTCAATGCGAAATAGAAATGAAAATATCTGGCTTGCTTTCTATAAGAGAGACAGAGAGAGAGAGAGACAGACAGAGAAACATGCGCACGCCGCACAGCTACAAAAAATGTCGTGACAACTTTTCATAAGATTTTTTTCCGTCTAGCCCCCTTTCACAACGCGCGATAAGGAACTTCGTTCCAATAGCACTGTAAGATAAGAGCGCGCCGTCGACGCGCGTTTTCTAAAACGCGCGTCGACGGTGCGTATTAGGCCCTTATTGGTTAAAAAATATATTGATAAAAATTCTGTCATTGCGTCGTTGGGTGCACATCGGTTTGACTCCCAATCTAAATAATCTACAACTCTTTCTATATATATAATGTATACTAATAACGCACGGATTATGTACATATACATAGTATATGTATAGTTTTGACTGCCTCATTAGTCTCGTGGTAGTCTGTTCATCCGCAAATAATGAGGTCCTGGGTTCAAATCCTGGGTCGGGGTGAAAACAGATTTTGGGATTTTTCCGTATAAAGAAATTAGTATCAGCCCGAAGTCTGGGAGTTGGCCCCGTGCCTCCGAGAGCACGTAAAGCCGTCGGTCCCGTACCTGATCTCTATCCGGTCGTGTCGCTAGTCGTCCCATCGGATCATTAGGGTGACTGAAAAGAAAGTTAACCAATGTTTGCGCACACACTTGTGCACTATAATATGTCCTGCACAATTGGCTATTCTCCCTTGAGACTGGCCGCCGTGGCCGAAAATCGGTCTGGAGCACATTAAAAATATATATAGCTCATGAAAACGGTGACAATAATGTGAGTTCCATTATTTTTGTTCAGCCAATGCTCAACGCGGGAAGCCGCTGGATGCGGGCAGCCCAGGACCGGATATTGTGGAGATCCTTGGGGGAGGCCTTTGTCCAGCAGAATCAAAAATCAAAATCAAAAGTCATTTATTCCGTTAAAATATTACATTTGTGTGAAATCGTAATTTTTTTTTTACCCTACCGTGCAGTGCATGACGTGGCAGCTACTGAGAAACACTGCCAGAAAACTCAGTAGGAATCCTAATTTAAATATTTATTTCTTACATAAAATTACATTGTATTTAAATGTGTTAATTTAGAGCGACTCAATCCCAAGCTGTTTTGTCACTTAAATAATCAGAAGTTTTGTAGTAAGCCCTGCTACACAATTTGGCTTTTATAATTCTTTTAAACTTATTCATAGACATTTCTCGGATATCACTGGGAAGTTTGCTATAGAATCTTATACATTGCCCCATAAAAGAGTTACTTATTTTGTGGAGACGGGTGGTATGTAACACAAAGTTATGCCTATATCTAGTATTTATGTTATGAGTATCACTCCTTTTACAGAAGGAGTCTTAATATTTATGCATATAAATTAGATTGTCATATACATATATACTGACATGCTACAGTCAGAATGTTAATCTCTTTAAACTTCTCTCTCAAAGATTCTCGCGGACTAAGTTTATATATGGCTCTTACAGCTCGTCAGCAGTAGACGTCTTTCGGGTGATATGATAATGATGATGATGAATGCTCAACGCGACTAAAGAAGTTTTCACTTCAAGCAATATTTTACTTGATATTGCTTATAATAGATGCCAATAACTGTGCTTCTTCCGACACTACACTTTGTAACTAAGTATTCGACGAAGAAAAATGATACCGTCATGTAGTCCATCTATCTAGCTTTTCTAAGGAACTGTGTTCTACCTGAGGGCAGTTTTACCGACACATGATTAATGAACACTCCTGATTTATTTTTTAAAGAGTATGAATAATAATTTATTGATCATGATATTCACATTGGTATTGTGACACAGATCATCCTAGCCCCAAACTAAGCAAAGCTGTACTATGGGTACCACGCGACGATATACATACTTATATAGGTAGATAAATACTTAAATACATAGAAAACATCCATGACTCGGAAACAAATATTCGTGCTCATCATACAAATATTTGCACTTACCGGAATTCGAACCCAGGACCACCAGCTTCGTAGGCAGGAGCACTACCAACTAGGCTACGGTGACCGTTATTCAATCATTATATATATCAATAGTTTTAAATACTCTTTACAAATCGATTTCTTTTTTAAGTCAACGCCCGTACTAGGAAATTAATAATATTAAAATTAAATCCCTGTGTCGCGGGTTACTTTACAAACATAATAGACGGACAAAAATTACATCCAGACTCAGAACAACTATTTATGGTCACACGAATAATGGCGCGGGAATCGAACCCGGGACACGAAGTGGCGAGGCGACTGTATTAGCCACTGCGCCATACGTGCATATCTAGTATTTATGTTATGAGTATCACTCCTTTTACAGAAGGAGTCTTAATATTTATGCATATAAATTAGATTGTCATATACATATATACTGACATGCTACAGTCAGAATGTTAATCTCTTTAAACTTCTCTCTCAAAGATTCTCGCGGACTAAGTTTATATATGGCTCTTACAGCTCGTCAGCAGTAGACGTCTTTCGGGTGATATGATGATGATGATGATGAATGCTCAACGCGACTAAAGAAGTTTTCACTTCAAGCAATATTTTACTTGATATTGCTTATAATAGATGCCAATAACTGTGCTTCTTCCGACACTACACTTTGTAACTAAGTATTCGACGAAGAAAAATGATACCGTCATGTAGTCCATCTATCTAGCTTTTCTAAGGAACTGTGTTCTACCTGAGGGCCGTTTTACCGACACATGATTAATGAACACTCCTGATTTATTTTTTAAAGAGTATGAATAATAATTTATTGATCATGATATTCACATTGGTATTGTGACACAGATCATCCTAGCCCCAAACTAAGCAAAGCTGTACTATGGGTACCACGCGACGATATACATACTTATATAGGTAGATAAATACTTAAATACATAGAAAACATCCATGACTCGGAAACAAATATTCGTGCTCATCATACAAATATTTGCACTTACCGGGATTCGAACCCAGGACCACCAGCTTCGTAGGCAGGAGCACTACCAACTAGGCTACGGTGACCGTTATTCAATCATTATATATATCAATAGTTTTAAATACTCTTTACAAATCGATTTCTTTTTTAAGTCAACGCCCGTACTAGGAAATTAATAATATTAAAATTAAATCCCTGTGTCGCGGGTTACTTTACAAACATAATAGACGGACAAAAATTACATCCAGACTCAGAACAACTATTTATGGTCACACGAATAATGGCGCGGGAATCGAACCCGGGACACGAAGTGGCGAGGCGACTGTATTAGCCACTGCGCCATACGTGCAATCAACAACTTAAACTAACCGTTAAAAACCAAGTCCAACTATAATTACAATCATTTTGAAAAAAAGCTGATACTCTTAAACTGCTGAATCAATATCAACCAAACATAGCTAGGACCCATCACAAAGAAAATGGCTTTCTAATGAAAAAAGAAACCGCATCAAAATCGGTCCACCAGTTTGTGAGCTACGATGCCACAAACGGACACATCGACGCCACACTTATAACAGCACTCTTGTTGTGTCGGGGGTTAAAATAGCCTCGAGATAAACGAATAAGACGATTTCTTAAACAAATGAAAACATAAGCAACATTTTGGTCTACGTTAAATTTAGCGTCTTATCTGAACTAGGTCAGACCTGTTTCAGAATATCGCTGTATCATGCTATTATATAACAATTATGTAAAAATTTCGTAAAAATATGTACATTTAATTAACATTGTATTGTTTGTAAGTGTATATTTGCAGGTGTATGTGCATTGTAAAAAGTACCAGTGGAACTGGTATTTTATTCCAAAGATTAAGTTATAGCTAGGTATATTGTTGATTCAAAGGAACCCAAACTAAGTCTGGACAATTGGCCACACACAGGCCTTATTTCTCATTTCCAACATTTCTTTTATTTTTAAATAAAAATCCCTGAGATCATCTGTAAGCCTGTTATTCAAGACCCTATGTCACAGGTACGCGTGGAAGAATCTAGAAACACTTTTGTATTAACTATTTTCGATGAAGAGATACCTGCCTTCAATTTCTTCCCTTTGAACGTATTCAACGTCGTGCAGCTCCAATGGTCGTTGACGAAAGGGCTCCCACTATTTGGGCTGATCTTCTTGACCTGCGGAGAGCCGTGTCTCTATTTGTCCTTTACCGCATTTATCCAAGGGAGTATTCAGAGGAATTGTTCGAGGTCGTTCGAAAAATTCGAGGGTTCGAGGAAAAGTGAAAATTTCATCCTTATCATCTGGCTGTATGGTTATCTACCACCGTGCGTTTCACAACAAACTCTTTGCCGCGCACTGTGGAATCAATTAACTGCGGAGGTATTTCCGATCCGGTATGACATGGCAACGTTCAAGAAGCGAGCCTATTCTTTTCTTAAATGCCGGCAACGCACTTGCGTCTCCTCTGGTGTTGCGAGTGTCCATGGGCGGCGGTGATCACTTACCATCAGGTGACCCACTTGCTCGTTTGCCACCGTATTTGTATATTAAAGCGCGACCGTCGCTATACACAAAAGGTATGTCATAATAATAATATGGATACACAGAACCATTCAGACAAGATGTAGTAAATTATATTTGAAATTTCGATAACTAAGCCTATAAGCTTGACAATAACTTAATATAAGCCAGCTAAATAACTAAATCATAAACTCGTAAATAAAATGGTTTTTTTTTTTTTAATTCATACACCTCGTGTACCTAAATATCTATACATACATATGTACCTAGATATAATTATGCTTACTTAATTATACTACAAACATACTCTGACTATTTACAAGCGGTTTTTTAAAGTCTACGTGAATAAAACACTTTTTTTATTTCTTACTAGCTGTTCCCCGCGGTTTTACACGCGTTTAACTTTATAATTATCACAGCTCCTCCCCCGTAGCGTGATAATATGTAGCCTATATGTTGACCCGACCTCTTAGTATTATTCATGCAATTTGAAGTAAATCCATGCAGTACTTTATGAGTTTAGCCCGGACATACATACAGAAAAACAGACAAAAATTCTAAAAACTATATTTTTGCTTTCGCTATCGATTGTAGATGACACCCCAAGAATCCTTTAAAAAAAATATTCAATGTACAGTTTTGACTTTTCTACGATTTTATTATATGTATAGATTTTAATATAAAAGAAGAAGAAATTAAGGCAGAATACATATGCTTTTTTTTTTTTTTTTTTTTTTTAAGATGTTCTCTATTTCTTGACTAGGGAACAGACTACATATGCTTGCACTGTTCACCGTTTCACAGCGTCGCTACCCTCTCACCGCTCAGCGGCATAGCTCATCTCTCTAAAAAGCTTAAGGATGGGAAATTAGCAAGGAGATAGACGGACCTGTTGGCGTGGTTGGTAGATACGCTGCCTTTCATGCCGCAGGTCGTGGGTTCGATTCCCACCCAGGACAGATATTTGTGTGCCTGAACATGTCTGTTTGTCCTGAGTCTGGATGTAAATTATTTATATGAGTATGTTGTATGTTTACAAAAAGAAAAATACTAAATGTAGTATATCAGTTATCTGGTTTCCATAGTACAAGCTCTGCTTAGTTTGGGATCAGATGGCCGTGTGTGAATAATGTCCCAGGATAATTAGGTATTTCAGATTTCATAGCAACCTAAAGTAACAGTCCCAATTCATCGGGGCATCTCACGTCCGAAATAACTCAGACTTAGGAAGCTTACAGAGGGGTCTACTCAATCATTAATTCACACGTCTCATTTACTTTTCATCAGAACGTACCATCCTTTTAGTCGTACAGTATAAGATTCGGTAATATAACTAAAGAGGCCATGTTTTTAGTTCTCTTATTTGAACGTCTAGCAGTTATTATGGACTTAATTTATCTATATTTTTGAATCACCATTTCTATAAGGTTACCATATTGGTGTTTAGAGATGAAACTTTTAATACGTCATCATTTTATACATCGTTTTCCGTACTTACTTATCGTATGGGCAGTGGTTACCCTAGTGCCAAAGTTGTTCAAGCCGCCCGGTAAGCCTCTGACATGGCCTAACGACTGTTGACGAAATGGCCGTGTGTGTATAATATACTAGGATATTATTATTTGTCACATTTTTTGCACACCTCTTTTTTATATTCAACTATGCAGAGCCTATAGCTGCTCAGCATACCGATATATTTCTAAATACATACATATTACAGATAAATAACACCCATATACGGAATAAATATACATCAAATAATTAATTATGACATTATTCAACAATTATTAATGAGTTGCTTGCTTGCAAAATATTAGATTATGACTGTTTGAAACGTGGAAAAATTTGCATACCATGATAGAAAGGTAGAACGTAAATGGACCATTTTAATTTAAGACCCTGTAAACTACATTTTTGCAAATAAACTGATTTGATTTGATTTGAAATAAACGTGCTATCACACAAATATTTGGTCTGAGTGGGGATCGAACCCACCACCTCTGGCTTAGCAGACCGAGTCGCAAACTACTAGACCAACAAGCCAGTCTAATAGTTTACTTAGAAAACCTTATCTTAAGACAACGTAAATTTTGTGAAGAAAATACGTGCCTTAATACTCTACGAAGTAACAAAGTGTATCTTTCAACTTTGTTTGAGTAACATAATAGAGATTTCTAAGTTGCTCTAGCTTACAATATGTCTTATCAAAGATTAAAGGTACTGTCGTGAAATCACTAAATATAAGATAACATACGATAAGTACCATTTATTGTTTAAGAAAGTACTGATACAATATGTGAGTAGGTTTACAAAAAAATAAAACAATTACAATAGGCGGTTTTACCGCAGTCAGCAATCTTTTTCAGATAACTTTATGAGATTTATTTATTTATTTGGAAAACCAAAAGCAACAAATACAAAATAAATAGATGTTATAAGCAACACATAGCCAATTACAGGTCTTCACTTTTAAACATCTGGTTGAATATATGGACAAGAAAATATTACCAGTTAGTACATAAATACACTTAGTTACTTGTAAAATCCAATTAACAAAAGGGAGAATTATAAAGCCTACGTTGGAAAGCTAAACATTAAGATAATTATATATCAGCCGTAAGACGCCCACTGCTGGACAAAGGCCTCTCGCAAGTCAAGATTATCCCAATACTACTTTTTAAGAGGCGTCAATTGCTCCCACCGGTCCGTAAGTGCACGACGACGTTAAGCTACTAGACTCACGGTCAGTCCATAACAACTACAGTCAAGCCATGTCCAGGGCCCAATGGACGGCTTTAACAACTCCGACATCGTAACACATGGTGTTGTATATTCGAACACAGGTGTTGAATGAAAGACGGCGTATAGCACACTGGTTTATTTCATACTTTAACTTAGCGGTGCAACCGCAACTAACCTATGTCCACTACCCATACACTAAGTAAGTATAAATATTACTTTTTATTGGCCCCAACCCGGGACTACATCATTTTATCAGCGATTGGACACGCTATCTTTAGACCAACGAATTAAGAACTATATCGCGTGCGTACCTTATAGTAAAAGTTACTTTACTTATGTTATATAGACTTCTGATTACAATAAAAAATCTTCCTCTACTACAGATATTTACAATATGCTTGGCGGTGTAAGTTGGATTTCTTAAAATCTTAAAGATAAAATTTATTCAATAAGGACCACCATTAACATGTAGTCACAAATAAAATCTCAGCACAATTTCGCGAACACTAACTAAATATTCCACCAATCCTGCCTTCCGAAGGAGATTGGATCTGATCCACTTTGTAGATAATAAATTAGACTTCAACAATAATTCCGTTAACCCACCCTCGTCAGGGTTTTGGACCCGATTTTAGGGCACAGACAGCCGGAGGGAATTCGTTATATCGTTAAATCATGATAGTTCATGTTATATTGTATTTACAAAATATTGCTGGCGGGATGGATGGCGTATTTATTGCATTCTCTGTCGAATAATAAAAGTCGATGTATCGAATATGGCGACAAGAGCGAGGCGTCAATACTGTACAATTTTTACGAAACGTTGCACTTGATAGTAGGCGAATACTTTGACGTTGAATTATTAAGGCGCATCCTTCCGATATGCCCGATGATATTGTTAACCTATTCATAATCTGAAAATAGTAGAACAGAACATCATTATTATTCAAAATCGTAACGACCATTTGTAGGATTCAATATTTCTTTTGTATATTAATACCTACAACTAAAGTTATTAAAAAAATATAGAGCCCAGAAAAGTAGAAATGTCGATTGGCTCTCCTTCTTTTATTCGACTTAATTGTTCCGTTGATATAGATGCACAAGTAGCTACAACTACTATTACGTTTCATCATATCATTTGAAAGACGTCCACTGCTGGACAAAGGCCTCCCCCAAAGATCTCCACAATTGCCGGTCTTGCGCTATTCGCATCCAGCAGTTTCTAGCGACGAACCTCTCGAGTGGCGACCACGAACTGGAAGACGCAGCGTGGGCAGGCCCCCTACAAGATGGACCGATGATCTTGTGGGGTCGCTGGAAACTGCTATTACATTTACCACATTGGAAACTGCTATTACATTTACCACATTGGAAACTGCTATTACATTTACCACATTGCAATCCGGGAGACTTTTTACTAAGTAGTTTTACACATTTCACACATACAACCATCTTCACTTGAGGTTATATACGTAATCGTGTGCGCGCGTCTTTGCGAGTGCATTTTTTTTTTTTTTTTTTTTTTTTATTCACGTAGACTTTAAAAAAGCGCTTGTAAATAGTCAGAACATGTTTGTAGTAATATAGTTGTATACATTAGATATTATTTCTAGTAACATAGATATTTAGGTACATCTTGTATGAAAACATTTATAAAATTTATTTTATTACAGAAATGATATTTAGCTAGCTCGTATCAAGTTATTGTCAAGAGATTATGTTTAATTATCTAGTTTAAGTCTAATATTTTTACTACATATTGTCAATGGTTCTGTCTATATTAAAGGTATTATTATTATGACGGACCTTGTGTTAATAACGACGGTCGCGCTTTAATGCTACCACCGGATCCAATGCGCCCCAACTGAGAAGACCCAGCGAAACAAACTCAGTGGGTTCATCTACTACCGGTTTCAACACGACCCAGTTGAGACGGTCCGGCGAAACATACTCAAGCGGGCATGAACACGGGATTTGGTCCAATTAGAGTAATTATTTAGTAGGCAAACACAATATATGCTCGATCGGTTGTCTGAATGCTTATTATTTTAGATTATATTTAGGTATACAAAAGAAAAACTTCGAAACAATAACATTATTCATTTTGAGACAGAGTCAATAATTTTAAATTAAGTATATGATAGCAATCATTTACAGATAGTTCACGTAACACAGCAGATCAGTCATGTCTATATGGCTACAAGATCTCCAGCGAGCAATGTGCAGGTAGGAAGTGATTGATTGCGAACGACAAGGTTTTCAAAAATCATTTACAATAGGCAGTCTTACGCAGTTAGCAATCTCTTTCAGATAACTTTAGGATGGACTAGTGATGATGAGCATGTTGAATCTGTAGCAGGGGCATGAAAAATATTTTTTTTAAAGATACATACTTATTATACCGCCGTAAAATCAGCGGAACAGAAAAACAATATATATGTCGTTATTTCGACCAGAGAATTTATTTGTTCATGGCAAGACTCGTTGTATTTAATATAATAGGTCTTTACTTATGAAATTGCCGTTTTGTATGAAAAAATTTAAACGAATTTTTTTCATGAATTTTTTTATTTGTATTAATCGAAGTAATCACCCATGCAATCAATGCATCTTTGCCATCGCAGTGGCAGTTTATTGATGCCCTTCTTAAAGAAATCAGCTGGACGGGAGGCAACAAATTCTTCAAAGGCATTTTGTACTGCCTCTCGGGTATTGAATTTTTTTCCCGCCAAGAAGTTATCCAAATTCTGGAAAAAGTAGTAGTCTGTAGGCGCAAGGTCTGGTGAGTAGGGCGGATGACGGAGAGCTTCCAACCCCAGTTCTTGCAACTTGGAGACCGTCTGCTGTGCAGTATGAGGTCGCGCGTTGTCGTGCAGGAGCAGCGGAGACGAGCGATTGACCAATGCTGGTTGGAGATGCGCCCGCTTCTCCATCATTGTGCTCAGTTCTTCACAGTACACATCTGCAGTAATGCTCACCCCGTTTGGTAAGAAGCTGTGATGAATCACACCGGCGCTAGACCACCAAACAGTGACCATCACTTTTCTAGGGGTAAGTTTTCGTTTAGGGCATTGTTTAGGTGCTGAACCAGGATCCAACCAACTTGCTGAGCGCTTGCGGTTATCAAACAGAATCCATTTTTCATCGCAGGTAACAATGCGGTTCAAAATTCCTTCATTTGTGTGTCTGTTGAGCAGTGCAAGGCACGTCTCGACGCGTACTTCGCGCTGGCGATCATTGAGTTCGTGGGGCACCCATTTGTCAAGCTTTTTTACCTTGCCAATTTGACGCAAATGGACCAATATTGTTTTGACGCTAACGTCGAAAGCTGCTGCTAATTCAGCCGTAGATTGTGTATCATCTGCTTCCACAACCGCCTTTAATTCGTCATTGTCGACCAAAGTCTTCGGACGACCGCGAGGTTCATTTTTCAGGTCGAAATTTCCAGAACGGAAGCGAGCAAACCAATAACAGGTGGTGCGTTGGTTTGTAGTGTTAGCTCCGTAAACGTCGTTGATGTTGCGTGCCGCTTGTGCCGCGTTGCTGCCACGACGGTACTCATATTCCATAATTACTAGAATTTTTAACGTATCCATGATGACGAAAAAGATTGAAATGCGATGAAAATGTAACACTAATCAATAAAGAAATGACTACTTTTGGAAAAAAGAATCCATGTTTTTAAAATAAAATTAATTTGAAATTAGAATTCTTAGCCAAACAAAAATTATTTTGATTTGAAATGGCCAGTACTGCAGAACGGCAATTTCATAGGTAAAGACCTAATATTACAAGAGTGACGCAATCAATTCTGCACAATTTAACGAAACGTTGCACTGTGAGTAGGCGAATACTTTGACGTTTAATTATAATTAAGGCGCATCCATCCGATATGCCCGGTGATTTTGTCAACCTACTTATAATCTAAAACATTATAGAACATCACTTCATTGGTGTGCAATATCTTGAGGACCATTTGTAGGAATTCAATATTTCTTTTGTACACTTACAACTACAAGTAAAGTTATTAAAAAAATATATGAACCTAGAAAATCAGAAATAACGACTGGTTGTATCCCTCTTATATTCGAAATGCCAACTGCCTCGTTGGTCTAGTGGTAGCGTGTTCACCCGCAGAGAACGAGATTCTGGGTTCAGATCCGGGGTCGGGCCAAAAGTGATTTAAGAGCTTTTCTGAAAAAAAGAAAAATTTCTCAGCATCAGCCCGAAGTCTGGAAGTTGGCGGTATTATACCCCGTGCCTCGGAGAGCACGTAAAGCCGTCGGTCCTGTACTTGACCTCTTTCCGGTCGTGTCGCTAGGCGTCCCATCGGATCATGAGAGTGATGGAATAGAAAGTGCTCCTGTGTTTGCGCACACACTTGAGCACTATAATCCGCGCAGATGGCTAATCTCTGTTGAGACTGGCCGCTGTGGCCGAAATTCGGTTAGGAGGACATTATTATATTCGAAATACATTATATTGAAAGTCCCTTTAACATATAGAATATTATAATTAAAACTGACGTGAGGAGCTGTAACATATCAAAAATTATAACATACCTAAGACTACGAGATTTTCACCCATGTGTACATTTTATGTATTATATAGGGATCAAAAGCAGTCCTTTGTAGGGTCCTATCTATGGCAAGTTTTATTACGATTGGTTCAGTAGTTTCATTGTGACAAAGTATTAAACAGACCCAGTTATTTCCTAGTTTATAATACATACATCCCAACATTAATATTATCTCAATTACTGTCTTTTGATACAGCTATTCTTGTATTCCTTTCGCACTCGCGCGAATTCAAATTAACGAGTGAGGACCCAAGGTCGTTTGCTCAGTGCAGCACCTTAATAGTGGAAATAAATTGCAGCATTGAAATGACTCTTGTTGCCAAAGCGCCATTTTGCAGAGAACCTGAGTAGTTTTATTGCTCTTTAAAATTCTCTTTGATAAAAGTTTTTCTTTATCTGTGGACTGGTTCCTATCTGAATCCCAGTTGTGTTATGTATATAGTTCTTGGAGTAACGTTAAATTAATTACGCCATTTTGTTTACTAAACGTCAACACTTGGTCTCTTTCAAATCAACTTATTGGGGTCGCTGAACCGTATGCCGCTAAAGTTCTAACTTATAGTATAAATGCGCATGTGAGGGTTGTTTCCTTTTTACACTTTTACGTCTTAACTAAATATTATGAAATAATATGCACACACGATTTCAGGTATACAGAAAAACGACTGTGCTTTAGACCACACGGCTGAAGTAAAACTTCTTTGGGTATATATGTATCTGGCTATGAGAGATAGAGAGAAAGAAAATGTGGCTCGCGCACCTCTATCTTGCCCTTACAGTAGTAAATCTAACGTTAAGTCTTAACTAATTTTAACTTTAGATTACTATCTTTACTTTATCTACTGTAATCTGTGCCCAAAACACTTCATTTTTTTCTTTAATTCCAATAGTTTAGTATAACAGGTATGGGATAGACACATATAGTAGAACTTTTATTCATCATCATCATCATCAACAATGTTACAGTCAACGGAAAATGTAGATAATCAAACTTTCAATACCAACGATCATACAGACGCCAGCACATCAAGCTACCCGAATCTGTAAAATTTCCCCAATTGGGATTGGGGTAGCTGGATGTGCTGGTGTACATTGCGTCAAGATAGTTTGGGTAGAAGTTTTTCTAAACTACGTGATTGAAAGAAGGAAAGAAAAATAGATTGATTTGAACATAAAAGATAGTTATTGAACAAGAATAAGTTGCTACCTATATTTCTCTCGCATGCTCTGTCGAAGGGACATCATCTAGGCATAAGTGAGCTGGGGCCACACAGCGCTGGTTTTCAGTTAAAAACCCTATATAACATTGATATGTTAAGTTTACTAAATATTAGCTAATGATATTATCTACCGCCCAATATTTGACAATATTTGATGAAGTTTCTGATTTGAAATATCTACTTTTGCTGTTTACTGTAGATAAACTGATTAATAATACTTAAAACAAAATACAATAAAATAAGGATCACTATAGAATAGAATATAATACAATACTCTTTATTATACACACTCAAACAAGACAAATACGTAATATGTTCTTTGTGTTGGCTAAAGTCTATGTAGATAGGCCGCCCTAGGTGATATTAGTATAAAACACAAATACTATGTGCGTATACATATACTACACGTACACTAAAACTGCTCGTAAGTTCATTAGAATTTATCGGCGTCGGTGGTGGTACCACATGTGCGTATTACCGGGCACATGTTCATTGGGCACATTAAGTAAACCACCCAAGAGTTACTACGTCTGTGCTCGTGTTGGATGAAAGGTTGTATACGTATTTACTATCATAATTATATGGTAGTAGGTTGTTTTATAGTTAACAGTATTATTTTTTAAATAAGACGGCGACATAAAAGAAGATGTAGTCACAGAGATTGAAAATGGAATGCTGAGATGGTTTGGCCATTTAGAGAGGATGAATGAAAGAAGATTGACCAAAGAAGTATACCTGGCCTGTGTGAATGGAACAACTGGAAGGGGAGACCTCGTCGAACATTCTCTGACCAAATCGGAGACGTTCTTAAGAAAGGACAGGTCAGAAGTACCCTAAACCGCCGAGCAGGTATGAAGAATATTATGACAGTAATCGAGGCAAAAGACGTGTGCAAAGGTCGTGACAAATGGAAATCCGTTGTCTCTGCCTACCCCTCACGGAAACAGGCGTGAGTCGATGTATCTATGTATGTAAGACGGCGACAAGCGAGGAAGTGGGTCGCCTGATGGAAAGTGAACACCGCTGCCCATGGACAGTTGGACACTCGCAACACCAAGGAATCGCGGGTGCGTTGCCGGCCTAGAAAAGAGTCTGCAAACAATTGTTGCTGAATAATATACTAGGACATTATTTACACACGGCCATCTGATCCCAAACTAAGCAGAGGTTGTACTATGGTAATCAGATAACTGATATACTACTACTATTTATATAGATAATTACACCCAGACTCAGGACATACAGACATGTTCATGCACACAAACATCTGTCTTATATCTTAGCTATATTTTTACTAACATAGAATAAGTCTTATGTATTACTAAAAATTTTGAGTCTTTGGTTACTTTAATAAATAACTTTATTATTAAACCAACAAAAGGTATGTAAACTACTACACATATAAGGTGTATTTACATTCTCAGCGTGAGTGCCTGAAATGTCTTCCCCAGTTCGTCCCGAACAAAGAAATTAATTATTTTTTAAATGAGTACGCGCAAATACAAACACGGACGCGAAAACAATTTCGCTTCGTGATAACATGTTCCCTTTATTTGCAAGTCTCTTTGTTTCAAAACGCTTTTGAAATTATTAATGGGTACCTCCAAAATGTGTACGGATAACAGAGCAGCTTACCATTGTGATCTATTGCATACTTATATAATTTACAGGATTATTAAGTAACTCTTAATCAAAGAGCAGATATACATATATACAACATGTAACGTAATTAACGCACACCCTCAAACACCCCAATTAGAATATTATGTTGTAATCATAATACATACACTGAATTTTAATTTAACACGTATATGCATTGTTATTTACTAAATTCGTTTCTTGGAATAAAGTTTATTTAGCTTTATTTTGTATTGAATCATGGAATTTGTATGAATACAATAAAACTGCGATTTTAAAAGTCTTATTACTTTGACTTACGGTCCATTTCAATTTGTTTTGACTGTACAGGGTTATTATGACAATAATTTCCGTAGTTTTAATTATATTGAAATAAAAAATTACCCATATTAAAAATGATATAAATCGATTCAGTAAACGATTCTGAACAAACTATTTTCACGAAGTGCGTTAATTAAGTTACATGTTGTATATATTTCAGGTGTGGTATACGCTGTCTTTGAAAACTATATTCTGCTGTGGCTGTCGTGTTCGATTGCACGTGCCACACAGCGGCTAAGACAGTCCCCTCGCCGCTTCGTATCGCGGATTCGAATCCCGCGCCGGACAACTATTTGTGTGACCCATAAATAGTAGTTCTGAGTCTGGATTTACTTTGTGTCCATCAATAATTATATGATTGTAACGTACCTACCCGCGACACAGGGATTAGATTCCCTAGTGCGGGCATTGTCTTAAAAAAATTACAGGATTGCTTACTCTTAATTAAAATATCGGTCAGATATTTGTGTGCATGAACATGTTTGTTTGTCATGTAATTATCTATATAAGTACGTAGGTATTTACAAAAGAAAAGTAGGATTTTTAGTATATCAGTTATCTGGTTTCCAAAGTACAAGCTCTGCTTAATTTGGGATCAGATGGCCGTGTGTAAATAATGTCCCAGGATATTACTATCATATTAAAGCAGATTAATATCTTAATATCTATATCTAATATCTAGGGACAGTGTCACACAGATCATCCTAGCCCCAAACTAAGCAAAGCTTGTACTATGGGTACCGGGCGACGATATATATACTTATATAGATAGATCAATACTTATATACATAGAAAACATCCATGACTCAAAAACAAATATTCGTGCTCATCACACAAATATTTGCACTTACCGGGATTCGAACCCAGGACCACCACTAGGCTACGGTGACCGTCAAGATATAAGAAGAGATATATATTTCAGGTGTGGTATAGCGCTGTATTTGAAAAATATATTCTACTCAAGTGGCTGACGTGTTTGACTGCACGTGTGGCGCAGTGATTAATACAGTCGCCTCGCCACTTCGTGTCCCGGATTCGGTTCTCGCGCATGACATCTATATGTAACTATTTGTCGCTTAAATAGTTTATATGTTGGTAAAGTATAGGTAGCGCCACGAGTTATGAGCGCTCTGTTTTAGTGGTGGGGATCTACGCATGTGTACACTCGCAAACAAAACAACTTAGGGTCAAGTTAAAATAATGATTTAACTATTTAAACAATGCCCTTATATTATTATTAATGCGAGAGTGCATTTATTTGTCTATTCGTTTGTTACTTTACAGTTTAAAGTAGGTACTCTAAAAAAGCATGAAATTTTGTACAGAGATAGTTTAAACTATCTCTTTGCATAATTTCGATGCTTCCATAGGTGGATGTGCGTACTAGTGCAAATAATAATAAAGAAAATCTTAATGTATTAATAATTGTTATTTATATTTGCAATTGAAAATAATGGCAGAATATTATAATCACATAAGCCGGGCTTGTCTTTTTAACACCTGACTCTTTGGCATTTTTAATTATTGGTACATATACATTGGTATACAAATGATATAAACGATCGATAACAACTATTTACGCGACTGTACTTTTCGAACATAAATCAACGTGCGCCATGAGCTGGAGTTATGCAGCAACTGATTCTCCAATAGTGCGCAAGGACCGAGCCGGACGCGGGCTCCCCGCTCCCGCGCCTCAACCGTGTTACCAAACAGACCTATAAATGCGTTCTGCGCAGATAAAGCGAGCGCTCATAACTCGTGGCGCTACCTATACCTCGCGACACAGAGATTAAAGTACCTAGTGCGGGCGTAGCCTTAAAAAAATGCCACAAATATGCAAAAAAAAATATTTTTTGTTCAATAATTCGCTTCAGCTAGCGGCGGGCCCCTTAGCAGTGGCTACTCTGGTGTCAGAGTTGTACAAGCTTCCCAGTAGGCCTCTGACACGGCTTAACGGCTATTGTCTAAAGACTAGAACCGGGACTGGCCGATTAACGTGCCCTGCCAAGCATGGAGACGCTCAGAAATTAAACCACTTTGATGGTCACCGATCAATGGACTGACCTAGGTGCTTGACCTCGCAGAGTGAGCCTGTGAGCTACTCTGCGTAAAATAATAATTGTTTAATCAATAACTGTACAGCGGAACATTTGCAGAGTAAACAATTAGAATTTTATTAAAATTTGATCGTCAGCCCTTGTTAATTAACTCCTCACCTCTCTAATTAGCTCATCGAAGGTCCCTTAGAGAACGAACTTCTGTTTCTACTGAAATGGCCGTAATAAGAAGTAATTAAAAATTGTTACGCCTCTTTGGTGTTTCCGTCTGATTTTGAAGTCAAGCCGAATAGAATTCAAGAATAATTTTTGGTTGAGAAACAGATAAACTGAATCGTTGTGTTTTCTCTTGTCTGTAACAAACGTTTACTCTTTAAATGGCCTGGGGCTCTACCGGCTAAGTCGCCGAACATCAATTTCTTTAATGGCGTTAAAATAAATAAAGGATAAAAATTACTTAATCAATCGTTAAATCGGCTTCAACGTTGACAATCTATTCCGGACCATTTATGACGTCACATTAGGTCATGGAAGCCGATTTAACAATTGAATAAGTCATTTTAACCTTTATTTATTTGAACGCCATTTAAGAAATCGATGTTCGGCGTCTTAGCCGGTAGACCCCTGTTCGTGTAATGGTTAGTGAGTTACAGTAACAATTGATTTTGATTTACAAATACTAAATTTAATATATATAGGTACACCTAACTTACACAGAAACAGACACAATACCGAACATTTCACAAATTTAAATAAATCTACCAACTAAGGTGGTGTTCAAACATAATCTTAATATCTATCTATGAAATCGCCTTTTAGGACACCCACAGGATGGTATGGGGTGGCTCTGTTAATCTTTCTAGGCTGGAAACTACACGGTTTTAAACATACTTATATATTTCTAAATACTGACTGACTGCGACTGCGCCAGCTTTCATAGCATAGCCTTGTTAATCCAGAGATAAAGACTCCTTCTGTAAAAGGAGTGATACTCATAATATTAATACTAGATATAAGCATAACTTTGTGTTACATACCACCCGTCTCCACAAAGTAAGTAACTCTTTTATGGGGCAATGTATAAGATTCTATAACAAACTTCCCAATGATATCCGAGAAATGTCTATGAATAAGTTTAAAAGAATTATAATAGCCAAATTGTGTAGCAGGGCTTTCTACAAAACTTCTGATTATTTAAGTGACAGAACAACTTGGGATTGAGTCGCTCTAAATTAACACATTTAAATACAATGTTATTTTATGTAAGAAATAAATATTTTAAAAAAGGATTCCTACTGAGTTTTCTGGCAGTGTTTCTCAGTAGCTGCCACGTCATGCACTGCACGGTAGGGAAAAGAAATTGACGATTCCACACAAATGTAATGTTTTAACGGAATAAATGACATTTTCATTTCAAAATCCTATTCCATTTGTAAAATCTTATCACAGTAATATATTTATAAAGCATTTTTACCTATGGATATTGGCTATCGAAGAAAATTTAATACTTGACATCAAAACAAAAGGATTCCAAACTAAAGCCTTCCTAATTGTTCTGATCCGCTTAGGACTACATTAATCCTTCCTTATCGAAGAAATCTCATAACGGTGTCTATTTATTTTACATTGTTAACCCAAAAAACGAAACCTTTTTCAGAAAAAAACAGTATTTTATATTAATCGCCGTCACGCCTAATCTTCATTTATTAAATAAACCTGAAACAATTAAATTTTATCTTAAATCTGATCTTGTTTATTGTTGTTATACGGGACCTATCAGTTTAAATTTTTTTAAAAAAAACAACATTCAGTTAAATTTGCACTTTTATTTAATCACACTAATATTATAAAGGCGAAAGTTTGTGAGTGTGTGAGCGTGTATGTTTGTTGCTTCTTCACGTCTAAACGGCTGGAGCGATTTTAATAAATTTTGGTGTAGGGTTAGCTGACACCCTGGCTTAACACATAGGCTATAATTTATAAAGTTTTATACGGGTAAAACCACGGGACACAGCTAGTAAGAAATAGTACAGTAATAAAATGAGAATGGCACACAAAGACAAGTGACTTGGTATCGGAACGGAGGTGGGAATTAGACAGACTGCTGGTTCTGGGGAAGGGAGGAAGCTAGTAGGAATATGTTAGGATAATATCGGAGTAAGGAATAATTAGAGAAAAGTAGGAAATGTTAGTGGGTACTGACAGGATATAACAGTTCATAACTTAATGGCAGAATGCCTGCTTCGGATTGGTACAGGGTGGTAGTTTGATAACCACTGGACGATTCAATTTCTTTTTCTTTTTTTTCTTCTTTTTTAAACAGATTACGCCTGTAGTACTTGACAAACATAGAATAGACGGACACAAATTACATCCAGACTCAGAACAACAATTTATGGGTCACACAAATAGTTGTACGGCGCGAAACTCGAACCCGCGACACGAAGCAGCGAAGCGACTGTCTTAGCCGCTGCACCACACGTGCAGTGAATTTATGAGTGTTGGATATATGTTTCCTCCCTTTTGGAGAGGAAACAATGGGCCCTTCTGGCGCAGTAGCTCGGTAGTTCCTAAGAAAGTTGTCCAGACAACTTACCAATTCGCCAGGTGACTAGAGAACTGGCTCATATGTAGATCTACGTATAACCCTCGCCATACAACGAGGTTACGTGGCTAACTTCCACACAGGCAAGGACTCGAAGACATACTTTAAAAATTCAAGCATTACAACCCTGTATCTCGAATAGCACGCGGCTATACTAAGTCTGGCCTCACTGCCACGTCAAATCTGATTATGAGATTGAATAGAGAGAACATTGGTGTAGTAAGTTCCGCGTAAAGGGTTAGTTTCGTTTTCTGACTGACTGGCCATTTCCAGATTCGGCGCTATAACATTATTATAGTTTCCGTCTCTATTTTTAAATAGGTTAATGTGATCTTGCGCTTTGTCGCTGCACATTTTAATGTGACATAAAATTTTTACTTTCTTACTTTGTATGATTTTTTTATAACTGAAGGAACATATTCTTATGTACCTACCTATATAGTTATAGGCATATGGATAGATACTGCATCTTTTTACATCGGGTTTCTATTAGCAATTTTAACTTCTGAATTTAAATTAACAAAATATTTCTAAATAATATCCTGGAACATTATTCACACACGGCCATCTGATTCCAAACAAAGCAGAGGTGGTACTATGGAAACCAGATAGCCGATATGCTACATATATTACTTTGCTTTTCTAAATACATAATTATATAGATCATTTCACCCAGACTCAGAACAAACAGATATGTGCAACGTGCATGCACACAAATATGTTATGGGTGGGAATAGAACCTACGACCTGCGGCGCGTGGTAAGTATCAAGTATATTTCTACATCTACATTTTAATTAATTTTATATTAATACGTTTTCTTATAGTTTTCGTATAAAATAAAAATTACAATTCAGAATAATCACAATATTCAATAAAATCCACGGAGTGTTCCTCTTTCCTATAAAGTCGGTTAAAATGAGTATCACACCTATATTGTAAAAGCGTTGCGTTTGTGAGTGCGTGAGTGTGTAACAAACTATTTCACGCAAGAACTACCGAACGGAAATTGATAGAATTTTGAATTTAGAAAATAAATCAAATACATAACTAAGGTTTTTAAAATATTAGATGTGCCCCGCTGTTTCACCCGCGTTAAACTTTGTAAATTATAGCCTATGTGTCATTCGAATATATAAGCTCTATAACTACAAAGTTTCATCAAAATCCGTTCGGTAGTTTTTGCGTGAAGAAGTAACAAACATACACACTCACAAACTTTCGCCTTAATAATATTAGTGTGATGCTGATTTGATGCAAATAACCATATGTATGAAACAAAAAAGTATATACTTTTTTGTTTCATACATATGGTTATTTGAATTAATTTATTTGCATAAATTGCACACAACTTATGACTGTACAACTCATCAGGGCACTAAGATATGCATAGACACTTTTGGACTAAAACTAACCCAGTCAATTTCAGCTTGACCTACCCGCTAAGTCACAAAAGAGAGCAGATGGCACATAAAAACCAGCTAAAATATGCGTAGTTATACAGCTTATTTTGCTGTTCTTTCCAGCATGTCATACAATATACGATTCTCGTATATTGATATTGATATCGAGTACTACCCTCGTGAGAAAGCACACAATATTTTGAATATTAGGTTACCGTAAAATGCCATGAAATTCTACAAGCAAAATGTGTAAACATAGTCAAAAAGTGTGAGCATACACAAAACTATTTACTTATTCTTCTCTTTGCTTATTATTAATTTAAACTACAAAGTACGCAAGCAATCGTACAGCCCATTGGATCATTATCGGTTACCTATGTATAACGCTTTTGACAGTTACGCGTTGTACCTACCGATGATGGAGCCCGAAATACATAGGAATTGTTCTTCAAGTTAATGTCATAATGATATTACCAGTAATTAATGCAAGTGTACTATGTCTGTATGGTTACGTTTGACAATTAGTAAGAATGTTCAAGACAAATAATATTACTCTCTTCTTGGTTGATCCATGTCTTTTTTTTTATTCGGGACTAGCCCCTCCTTCTTACCCACCACTGCAACTCCTGTAAGCCAGGATCAACAATGGCACAGAATGAAATGACACTGAGCAGTGAGGCTCAGGCATATCCCGGGGATAGGCTTTAACTGCCTTGGATCCCGCAACGAATTTAATTAGAAAGAAAAAAGGAGGAGTTAGAAAATGAATAGTTCCACTTCCCTCCAGAGCAAAGCGGGAGACAGAATGATGTAAAGAGGCTATAGCCCCATAAAACGAGAGAAATGCAACTAGAGAAGCCAGCTGCAAAAGCACCGAGGATTAATTTAAGGGTCCTAAGGGAGCTGTTATATTTGATTTCAATAGGAGGTATGCCAAAAGCGCTTAAACGCACGGAAGTTGTTCCTTGTTGATACAAGATCCGTATAATAAACTACTCCAGATATTGGTTGCAAACTGTTTAACATAATATCACGCTGATTTTGCCAGAGATCACACTCCCTAAGAATGTGGAGAGCAGTTAGTTCATATTCGTTACTGGAAGTTGAGTTGAGTTGGAAGTTGATCCATGTCTAATCCAGATGGCCGTATATATTATATTTTATTTTTATAAATTTAAAACATACATTAAAACTTCATCAAATCTATAAATATAGATTTACATTTTCGTTCGTCTACTTTTGATACGGTAAAATAAAACTATCATTTAATGAATGAATAATGACCACTGCTGGACTATGCTTCCCACATTAGTTATATCTATCACTAGCTGTGCCCGCGGTTTTACCCGCGTTAAACTTTATAAATTATCACAGCTCCTCCCCCGTAGGTGTTAGCGTGATAATATGTAGCCTATATGTTGGCCCGACCTCTTAGTAATATTCATGCAGTAATTTTTGAGTTTAGCCCGGACATACATACAGACAAACAGACAAAAATTCTAAAAACTATATTTTTGGCTTCGATATCGACTGTAAATCCTTTTTAGAAAATATTCAATGTACAGTTTTGACTTTCCTACAATTTTATTATATTTATAGATTTGGAGGGATATGCCATAATAGCTACGCTTGGCAAAAGTAATTGAAGTATGATGGTTGCGGTACACAGAGAGCAGTACTGGACATTCTACGCATTATATTTACCTCAAAAACTATGCAATTTATTTTGATGAAACTTTATATTAATATACCTTATACATATATCCGAATAACTCACAGGCTATAATTTATAAGGTTTACATACATACATAGACTCACGCCTGTTTCTCAGAGGGGTAGGCAGAAAAAACGGATTACCATTTGTCACGATCTTTGCACACGTCTTTTGCCTCGATTACTGTCATTATATTCTTCATACATGCTCGCCGGTTTAGAGTACTTCTGACCTGTCCTGTTATAAAGTTTAACGCAGGTAAAACAACGGGGCGCAACTAATGGCATTATATATCACAAATGGAAGGATTAATTTTTAACGTAGTCTTTATCTGAAAGATAGCACTTTAGACTAGACTCAGTTCGAATCCTAGGTCAGGCCAAAAACATTTTTGACATTTTTCTGTCAAGAAAAGCACCCAGATGTTGCACTTAATCTTCGGTCTTGGACACACTGCGTAGTTGCCTAGATTCCGTTCAGATTAGCCTTCTCAGCTGAAATTCTTCCCGGGCCAGTAAACTATACTTATATAAGTTATGAAATGAATTCTTTTGTGTGTATACCAGCTACTTCACAATTTATACTTTCATTTTAAAATATAATATGGAAATTCTAGTGCAGCACTCTGCGCCAGTATATCATACTGTTGAAGGTTTACATGGATTCGCATACGATGTGTATGAAGCATGAAATACTCTTGTTTTTGCGAATATGAAGAACTATTGTAATAAAACTGGTGCTGCGTTCTGAATCACAGACTACAGATCGAGTAGAGATGTAAGTGATACAATCCATATTAATCCTTATTTAATTATAACTGTGAACGTGTCTATGTTTGGATGGACTGATTTTATTTGAAATGCAACGTATTAATACGATTAAATCTTACTAAATATTAAATTTCGGTGTACAATAATGAGTTTTATAACTGACTAGCTGTGCCCGCGGTTTTACTCGCGATAAACTTTATTAATTACAGTCTATGTTTTAATCCAGGGTGTCAGCTAATTCCATACCAAATTTTATTGAAATTGCTCCAGCCGTTTAGACGTGAAGCAGTAACAAACATACACACTCACACAGTCACACACAAACTTTCGCCTTTATAATATTGGAGTGATTATTTTATACCGAAATTTCACTTATTACATCTTATTTTATCTTTCTTATGGTGAAGAAGCAATATATTCCTATCACTTGATATTTTTTTTAAACATATTTGTAAATATAACAAACATATATTTCCAAAACTAGTCTGTTTGCAAAACGTTTCAATCATAATAATATGCTAATAAAAAAGAAAAAAAAATAAAGATGTAATAGCATCCTAGGTATAAAACTTGAATTTCAGTTTTACGGTGCCCATCCTATCTTGGGTATTTTAATAAGTTCACTTATTTCAGTTATGTAGAAAATAGCAGTGATATTACAAAATAAATAAAAGTATGCATATATTTCGTGAAAAGAATCACTCATCGCGATTTTATGATTGCACGTTTCTCTATACATAAATCTGATGAAAATGTATTAAACGTTGATTTTTTTGGTAATAGTACAACATTTCAATGCGTCCTTAAATCTTGGGACGAAAGTAAAGAAAAGCCTTGACTTTTGGACAGCGCTAAACGGACACATAATTTAAATGAGGAGGCATAGCATTCTTCCGCTGTATGAGCAGTTCCACTTGACAAGTACTGTACCTTGCAGAATACACTTCTCGAATTATTTTTTCTATTTTAAATACTGTTAGGTATCTTGATCGTGATCAAGGTCGTCTGAGCTCATCATATAAAGCGTGTGTGATGCCATGTTAACGTCCATAGCCAGATACCATTTTATATAATAAGATTACAAACGAATAAATGCAGTGGAAATGAGAGCTCTGAGAAGTATGTGTGGTGTGACTTTGAGAGACAGAATTCGAAATACTGATGTAAGAGAGCGTTGTGGTGTGAAAGAGGATGTAGTCACAAACATTGAAAAAGGAATGCTGAGATGGTTTGGCCATTAAGAAAGGATGAATGAAAGAAGATTGACCAAAGAAGTATACCTGGCCTGTGTGAATGGAACAACCGGAAGGGGAAGACCTCGTCGAACATTCTCTGACCAAATCGGAGACGTTCTCAAGAAAGGGCAGGTCAGAAGTATCCTAAACCGACGAGCATGTATGAAGAGTATAATGACAGTAATCGAGG
Organism: Pseudoips prasinana; assembly: GCA_951640165.1. Classification (NCBI taxonomy): domain Eukaryota; kingdom Metazoa; phylum Arthropoda; class Insecta; order Lepidoptera; family Nolidae; genus Pseudoips; species Pseudoips prasinana. Next base: position 32,818,344 of record OX621252.1, read on the forward strand.
CAAAAGACGTGTGCAAAGATCGTGACAAATGGAAATCCGTTGTCTCTGCCTACCCCTCTGGGAAACAGGCGTGAGTCTATGTATGTATGTATGTATTACAAACGAGCATGGGGGTCACCTGATGCTAAGTGATCACCGGCGCCCATAGACACTCACAACACCAGAGGAGCCGCAAGTGCTGTCATCAGTACGTAAGTGATCAGCAAGGTTAAGAAACTACGCTCGCAGTCAGTCCATAGATGAGTGACCGCCAAAGTGGTTTAACTTCTGAGCGTCTTTGTGCTTGAGAGGGCACATTAAGCTGTCGGTTTCGATTGTAGCCGTAGCTGTATCAGGCAACAGTCGTTAGCGGCTTGAAAAAGTCTGGCACAAGGGTAACCACTGCCCATACGATAAGTAAGTGATACCATTAGGTAAACCGCATAGATTTTTTCCCACAAGGTAGTTTAAAATGAACGGTGTTCCCAACCTAACTCAGCAAAAATGTTCTGACAGGAATAATCGCGTGCCATTTCTACCTTTATTACTCTGTGTACTGAGTCTACGTGACCCAGATCATAAAAATCGACATTTGCATTTAAGTGTTTTATCTATACGTATACTTGAGCTGCTAGTTTAAAGATAAGCGAACGGAAAATCTGTTCATATCTGACTGTGTATATGTTTTACATATAGTTAAAGTACAAAATAAGGCTACTAACAAAAGGTTCACGTCATAAATAAGTCTTGATACTATCTCTTGTAGATCTCAATACGTTTTTTATATAAAAGTGTGTCTCTCTCTCGGCAAAACTATGTACATACTCAATGCCAACGCACTTGATAGACTTAAATTGCAATGTGCGATAGACTACGAACGATACACGCTGGCAGATCCAATTTTGGTTTCTCTTTGATCTAAGTTCGAGACCCGCCGGAAGAATAAATTTATGATTTTCTATTTTTATCGATAAGTCTAACGCTACAAAACGAAGATTAAGCAGTTTGGAAAATGTTATCAATAAAATAAATAAAAAAGGTATTTATTCACGTAGACTTTAAAAAAGCGCTTGTAAATAGTCAGAACACGTTTGTTGTAATATAGTTGTATACATTATTATTTCTAGTAACATAGATATTTAGGTACACATTATATGAAAACATTTATAAAATTTATTTTATTATAGCAATGATATTTAGCTAGCTCGTATCAAGTTATTGTCAAGAGATTATGTTTAATTATCTAGTTTAAGTCTAATATTTTTACTACATATTGTCAATGGTTCTGTCTATATTAAGTTATTATTATTATGACGGACCTTGTGTTAATAACGACGGTCGCGCTTTAATGCTACCACCGGATCCAATTCGCCCCAACTGAGAAGACCCAGCGAAATAAACTCAGTGGGTTCATCTACTACCGGTTTCAACACGACCCAGTTGAGACGGTCCGGCGAAACATACTCAAGCGGGCATGAACACGGGATTTGGTCCAATTAGAGTAAGTAATTTATTTAGTTGACAAACACAATATATGCTCGATCGGTTGTCTGATATATATAGGAATATGAAATCTTTCACATGCAACTGTGAACATAAAACTAGGCCGATGGATAACGTCTACATCCTCTGAAAGGATGATGGCAAGGAAATCCCAAATTTGGTCAGCCAGTATGTATGTATAGTACATAGCTTAACGCAGCGCGCCTACCCCCGAAAGGTAGAGAGTGCTGGTTCGAGACCCATAGGAACATGAAAATATGATTTCCTATTTTTTAGATTACATTATGTTTTGTAAGCAGTCTTACTTAAATATTATCAAAACTTCAGACTGATCATTATTTTTCCTTCGTTTTGGACCTTAATCGCAAACCATGCTGGACTCTCCCTCACAATTAAATGCCCTTTAATATTGACACATAACGGGAATTAACATAGACGAGCAATAAAATGCAGATCTAATTTTACTAAAACGTTTAAGTGTCGTAGTTAAAAGCACGTCTACTTTAATAATTCGAAATAGGCTTAAATAGGCAAGACTCTAACCTTATTTGATAGTTATTACAGACAGGGTTCCAGAGCAAATTTTGTTTAGGATACTGGCTATCGCAAATTCATAGCGAAAGACAATACGATCATACCCAACGATCTCAATTAAGCGAGTTGAATTTTATATTTTTATCAAACACATTTGTAATACTTGACAGCACGTTTGTCGCAGAGATAAAGGTGTGGAGCGTGTTTTGGGGTTCAATCCCCGCTTACGACCACTATTTTAGGAGCTGTTAAATGGTCGTTCCGAGTTTGGATGACCTTTCAGCCCGTTAATTTCATGTTTGACAAGTTCCCATACAGAGGTAAATTTCTCAGCGTAGACTTTTACAAATAATAGAAAGAATAAATAATGTTATCCTTATTTCTTCTTATACTGTGGTTCAGAATAAAGAGTTATCTTATAAGGAAGTATTATAGTTATAACCCCTGTAAATGTTCAATAAATATCATGCAAGCACTCTTAAATAATACTATGAAGTTTTATAGGCTCTTGTTTTATTTTCGAAGTATAACATATTTTATATCGGTTGCTGGATATTTTTTGTGGGAGTGATTTTGAAAAGGGACGGAAATATGTTGTAAGAAGCCGGGAAACCGCGTATTTGCGTGCATTTTAATTTGACCAATGAGAACGCGCGGTGGCGGAGAGTTGGCTGTGGTGGTGACACATGTCAGATGGTTTTGCCAACCCATTTTGCGTAATGTCTTTTTGTATCTTTATTATGTGTGCTCAATAAATATTTTTTTCTTCTTCTTCTTCTTAATGTTGGTACCGCGACGTAACGTTGGCCAACATAGTGTACGCGATGATATATTCGACCAATCGCATTATGAATAAATTGGTTTAAAATATTTTATTTTATTTATTTCATCTCAATTTTATTATACGAAAAGATAACATGTCAGATGTAACACATCATTTGCGACGACTGTAAGACTCTCTTGTATTTTTTTAATATGGCTGCGACTTTTGTTTATTTGGTTAAGTTAGAAGACTGATAACTTTTATAAATGATGAATATGGAGGAGCACTTATGACCTTAGTAGCTTCCGCCAGTAGCGCGGAAGTTTCGTCTGCAACCTCATCTTAATTTTTTAGGATGATTGTTCTAATATTGCAGTATATTTTCGGGCGTTCTGGCAGTTTTGTAAAGTAACCAGATATTAAATGAACATAAAAACCTATAATATAACTTACTTGACGTCACAATTTTATTTTTTAATATAAGCACAATCATGGCTAGACAGACACGTGGCGTCCAAGTGGGATGAAATTCGCCATCCACGCATTATGTGTCGTCTAAACGTGAACCGCGAACCCACAACGTGATGTAGTAGAGTTTTATTTCTACGCTCTATCAGTTTTATACAACATTTGCTTTATTAATAAGTTGTTATTAGGTAAATGCTTTTAAAAAAATTCCTCCGTCCAAAATTATATTTTAATCTGAAACTCTATTAAATCTATGAAATTAGACTTTTTTATTACATTAATATCAGCTGTGAGTTTTAGGTGTCTAATTCTGCCTTAACTTGTTTTAACTTTCTTGTATTTATTAAGTTCTTGGACCTTTCTGTTCCATTTCCACCTAATTTTGTTGATATAATACTATGTCTGATAATGTAAACAATAAACTAATGATTTTCAGAATCATGGTTAAAATAACTAAATTACTAATAGTATTTTAGTAATTTTGAGTATATAAAATTCACTATAGTGCATCTAATAGAGTGAAGGTAGTTAAAAAGCTTGAGGCCATCAGTAACGGAGCAACACCGCTGCGCCAGTCAGCTCGTGACCACCGTTAACAATGTTAATACCTGCGTTAATACCTGTTAACAATGTTGTAGAAATATATTATTCGTTAAGAGACAGGGCCAATTATTTGGAAGTTAGTATGCTAGGAGTTCTATCGAAGATAAATGATATTATTCAGAAAAGACTTGTATCAGCTTCAGGATGTTTCTAGAAACGCAGGATCCGAATGCTGTGGAACCTGATCGCGTAATTGAAGAATAAAATTGCCATTTTGTAACTCAAAATAACACTTATTCTACCATTACAACCACATAAATTTTATTTTCCATCCACAGCCAAGGAGCAGTCAGTCTTACTGAAGCAAAATATATTTTTACGATGAAACATGAAGTTTTACAACGGCGCCGGCGTAACTAAGAACATTTGGGATGACCTAGGCTTTGCCGCACCGACACGTAACGTCAAACTCACAAGAAATCTTTAATACTATCTCGGCGTTGCATCATCATCATCATATTAGCCGAAAGATGTCCACTGCTGAACAAATGCGTCCCCTAAAGATCTCCAAAATTGCCGATCTTGCGCTATCCGCATCTAGCGGTCTCCAGCAACCCTCACAAAGTCATCGGTCGGAAACGTATGAGAGCAGTTAATGAAGAAACACTGGGGAGAATGTGATCTTGCATGTCTTTATAGGTCGGCGTGCTTCAATGGAGCTACCAGAACATATCTCCCCAAATATGGTAAAGCCCATATTTGAGAAGTTTAGTATGGTGTTTTAGATAGTAAAAATCTAACATAACCTACCACTGCTTTGGTTTAATATAAAATGTCCGATGAAATTTAGGCAGTATTTATGAATAAAACTCACTCAGCACCTTAACTTAAGCAGATTATCCAGTAAAATATATTCAACATTATGTATACAATTATAATAATAATGTCCTCCTAGCCGAATTTCGGCCACGGCGTCCAGTCTCAGTAGAGATTAGCCATCTGCGCGGGACATATTATAGTGCACAAGTGTGTGCGCAAACACAGGGGCACTTTCTATACCATACTCTCATGATCCGATGGCACGCCTAGCGACACGACCGGAAAGAGGTAAGGTACAGGACCGACGGCTTTACGTGCTCTTCGAGGCACGGGGGTATAATACCACCACCTCCCAGACTTCAGGCTGTTGCTGAGAAATTTTTCTTTTTACAGAAAAGTTCCAAAATCACTTTTGGCCCGACCCAGGATTTGAACCTAGGACCTCGTTCTCTGCGGGTGAACACGCTACCGCTAGACCAACGAGGCAGTTAGACCATATAGTTATGCGCTTTTCAACTTTGAACTTTAAGAGGATATCAGAATTAAGATGCCTTAGATTGGTAAATTGCTGATTTTACTGTTCGCCATACATTCAAAGCGCGTGACTGGTAAAATCGTTTTCGATGACTACGCCATGTATAATCCACAACGGCTAATCAATTCTACGATACTGTTTTTGCATCATCCTAATGCACTTCGCTTGACATAATGTTGATAAATTCGCAAGTTTATTTTAATACCAAATACAACCTGTAATGAATCATATATAGCTCGTCTCAGTAACGAGTCGGTAAGCCTGAGACATCATTTTATCGGCCCAATGAGAATAGGTTTAATCAAATAACCAAGACATAAGTTTTTATCTCTAAAATTATCTCCGTGATATATTATAGGCGCGAGTCGACAAAGTGCCATTTTAGTACCAATCAAAAGTTACTTTGACTTAGTAACCAACATAAAGAATTTGGGCTACTGCCCATATTGATCGGTTATTGTCTCCTTAGTGACAGAAGTATCAGCTTTCTCCTCCTCCCATTCATTCGGGATATACATAAAGTAGCCATGGAGATACACATATACTTTTCAAATACAAAATGAAGATAGAAGCAGAGAACACTATTATTATATTTTTTTAATTATAAAGAAGTATGTATTTTTATACATATATATAAATAAGAAATGCAAAACTGAAGTGGCAGTGGGCGGGGCACATAATAAATATTATATAATAAAAATACATACTTATTTTATTTTAAAATAAAATAAAATAAGTATGTATTTTTATACATATATATAAATAAGAAATGCAAAACTGAAGTGGCAGTGGGCGGGGCACATACCTCGTAGAACCGATGGCCGTTGGGGCAGAAAGGTTCTTGAGTGGCGACCACGAACCGGAAGACGCAGCGTGGGCAGGACCCCTACAAGATGGACCGATGATCTTGTGCGGGTTACTGGAAACTGCTGGATGCGAATAGCGCAAGACCGGCAATTGTGGAGAACTTTGGGGGAGGCCTTTGTCCAGCAGTGGACGTATTTCGGCTGAAATGATGATATATAAATATGTTCATCAGTTCTCTGGTTACCATAGTATACGCTCTACCTAATTTGGAATCAGATGGCAGTGTGATAGATGTCCCAAGGTATTAATTGATTTAAATTAATCACTGCATAGTTTAGGGTTTAGATTCAAGGTTTCCTGGCTTAAATTTAGATTAACTAAAATTATATTTTAATATTCTTACGTTTTACAAATTAAAACTAACCAAACCCCCTTCTTATAATAAACAGCGAACTTCATTTAAAAGAAAGAAGTCATAATATGCGGTGCTATTTATAAGACATGAATTTAAAGACAAAGAAATACTGCTATTAAATGTGCTATTGGATGAAAATAAAGAAAAACAGAAATTTTTAGCAACAAAAAAGAAACGAATATGCGAAATTTTATAAACATTGAGACCAGAACAGGAAAACAACGGGTAATTTGATCTATCATCTCCATTTCATCAATTATATAAGATAAAATGTTAACAAAAGGTAAACAGGCCAAAATACCATCCTAATTTACGGCATTAGCTTTTACTACAAAAATGCAATGGAATTTCTAGGCACACTCAATTACGCTGACACAGAAAATTTGTTCGAGATGTTGAAATGACCTAAATATATCACTCTAATAATAATTAACTCACATTTAGTTTAAATTTACTACTATGTTTAGTATACATTATTTAACAATACATATAAACTTAATTTAATGTACATATTTTAACCAATACTTACAAAATTTTTACTTAAACGCACTTAAATGTTATGTAAACGCTAGATAAAGCTCAGGTCTAACCTAGTTCAGATTAGTCGCTAATTTTAACTTAGACCAAACATTAAGGTTATATTTTCATTTCTATAAGAAATTATTTTTTAAAAGCTTTTATTTAACTTGCAATGTATGTATGTATGTTCGGGTGGAATCTTGCAACTTAATTTTGAAGCAGATATTTCCAGCCGATTGAGCTGAAATTTTGTATACACGGTTAGTTTGGATGACAATTCATGATAAATCATGTGACGTCATCCTAAATCCAACATGGCGGACCATCCAAGATGGCGGAATAGTGATTTTTTATGCACTTCTACAATATGGGTATCAAATGAAAGGGATTGTTGACAGTAACTCGAAAAAATATGTGACGTTATTCTAAATCCAATATGGTGGAACATCCAAGATGGCGGAATAGTTATTTTTGATGCTCTACTACAATATGGGTATCAAATGAAAGGTATTGTTGACAGTAACTCGAAAAAATATGTGACGTTATTCTAAATTCAATATGGCGGAAAATCCAAGATGGCGGAATAGTTCTTTTTGATGCTTTACTACAATATGGGTATCAAATTAAAGGGATTGTTGAGAGTAACTCAAAAAATATGTGACATCAATATTTTCAAAACAGTCATAATTTTCAAAAAAGTCAAAGTTTTCAAAAAAAAGTCAAATATGAAAAATATTCAGAATTTTTAAAAAAATGTGGAAATTTACAAAAAAAGTCAAAATTATTAAAAAAGTCTAAATTTTTATGAACATATAAATTGTGTATAATAAGGTTATGAGTTGATGATTGAAATTTTAAAGGAAAATTTTATTTTCTTCTTTTTAGAGCATTTAAATAAATGCTTGTATTAAAAAAAATTTTTTACTCTTATTTTATTAATTTTTATCTAGTTTATATCGAGGCAGTTTTTATTAGGTTTAGGTTTAAAGAACATTTAATCTAATATGAACAATTACAGTTCACTTATATGAAAATTGCAAAGAATTACAAATGCTTGTCGTCTTGTGATAAAGCATACATAAAATAAATGTAAACATAAATATAACTAACTAAAATTAACTAAAAACTTAAGCTATAAATTATTTGTAAATTTGAGTATTTAAAACTATTAATTATGCTAATATACCAATGTTAATCCGGTGCCTCGGAGAGCACGTGAAGCCGTTGGCCCTGTACCTGACCTCATTCCGGTCGTGTAGCTAGTCGTCCCATTGGATCATGAAAGCGATGGAATAGAAGAATGTGCCCCAATATTCACGCACACACTAATTAATGCACTATAATATGTCCCGCGCAGGTGGCTAGTCTCCATTGGAACTGGCCATTGTTACCATGTGTGTATTTTTAATCTGTAGTGTGGGGTACTTCTCTAGCATAATAATAATAATATATAGGGACAATGTCACACAGATCATACTGGCCCCAAACTAAGCAAAGCTTGTACTATGGGTACCAGGCGACGATATACATACTTACATAGATAGATAAATACTTAAATACATAGAAAACATCCATGACTCAGAAACAAATATACAACACACAGGCATACAATATACAGTATACAGGCATAGAGGGAATAATCGCTATTCTCTGTCCAACTTATCATTTTAATTTTGGCACATACTTTGAGAAAACTGTCTATAAAAGGTTGCCAAATAACTAACCTACTCGAACAGGTAGAGATGATAAAATACAGTTAAAAGTAAAAGACATTATTAATGCGTTGGCTTACCTGGAGTCGTTCTGCGGACTCACAGAGAAATATATTCAAGCTTAAATCTCAGTTTTATGACAGAGTGGGGAATATTTTTTCGTTTTTACACAACGTTACCCGCTTATGTTGGTGACAATCCGTTTTATAAGCAACTTTTCATCGCGAATGTTGCGATAGATTCGAGGAAGTGAGTGTATTTTGAATTTACATTTGCTTTTGTGACGTATATACCTAACATACGTGGAAATCGTTTGATATTTTTAACCGACTTTAGAAGAAGAAGGTCCTTTCTCCTTTGTTTGTACACCGAGTTTAAACATTATTACCGTTTAACTTATCAACCTGACCTCTTTCCGTTCTTTAGGCGTACCATCGGATCATGAGAGTGATGGATAGAAAGAGCTCCTGTGTTTTCGCACACACTTGTGCACTATAAAATGCCCCGCGCAGATGGCTAATCTCTATTGAGACGGGCCGCCGTGGCCGAAATTCGGCTAGGAGGACATTATTATAATGTTTATAAAGGTTGTCGTCTTTGTGCTCTGAACTCAGTAAAACGCTTGAACTGAGTTTACCATCAATTGATCGCGTTTAATTTGGATGGTGAAATAGGCTCTAAACGAGTCTATAGCGCTTGGGAGGTAACAAACAGACAGAGGTAATTTTTTTCAGTGGGGAGGGTATCACAGAGGTTGGGCACAGCGTTCATTCGCTCAAAGAGCAGCCCGACTGGGGAAGTACCTCCACCTTACAGAAGACATTCATTAATAAAAAAGTTAATAATTTAATGTTGTGTTTCAGAGTGTGAGTAAGGTCGCCAGAGCTCATATGGGTGGGGGTGGGGTGGGTCAGCAACAATTATTTGCGGACTCTTTTCAAGGCAACGCACCCGCGACTCCTTGGTGTTGCGAGTGTCCATGGGCAGCGGGGATCCCTTACCATCAGGTGACCAAGAAGCTAGTTTCTTGACCTCTTATATTAAAAAAGAAATATGAGAAATACAATATAATATTCAATCTGAGAAGAAAATGAGGATTCTTGGTGGACTCTGTTAATTTGTAACTTGTATTTACGGGGAAAATTGCTTACAAGGATTCAACATTTTCAATTATGTTTACTAGCATTCATTGGCGAGCCTTTGGGGTAAGGCCGACTTGTAACAAACAGAATGTCACCCGTTTTCCGTCACGAAATACAAGTCACTGATAATGATTAAGATCTCTAGGGTACTTACTGAAGTCCCACAAAGCTGACACTTAGTGCCTCAAGTATTTTTATTTAGTTTTCTTTATGTAGGTATGTTTATTTATTGTTTTCCTTTGTTTGCATATTCAATAACCATGAACTTTCAAAGCCATCCACATTATTTTTTATCTCCTTTTCTGGGGCTCTACCGGCTAAGTCGCCGAACATCGATTTCTTAAATGGCGTTCAAATAAATAATGGTTCAAATCACTTAATCAATAGTTATATCGGCTTCCATGGGCACATGTGACGTCATAAATGGTCCGGAATCGATTGTCAACGTTGAAGCCGATCTAACGATTGGGTAAGTCATATTTAACCTTTATTTATTTGAACGCCATTTAAGAAATCGATGTTCGACGACTTAGCCGGTATAGCTCCTGATCTCCTTGGTCTCTGAACTTTTAGAGTTAATCAATCAAGATCATTTCGCAAAAAAATCTTCCGTCGAATGACCACCACCGCTGGACAAAGACCTGTACAAAAGATTTCGACAATGCAGTTGTGTCCATAATTTGGAAGGATATGCCATAATAGCCACGCTTGACAGACGGGATGGCGATCGTAGTATGATTGGCATAGTACACAGAGACGCTGCTGTCCGTTCTCTTCCAAGCAGCAAAATGTGGTCTAGTAATTGTCCTGGAACCACCATTTCATTAGACTATAACGGAATAGTAAGCAATTATAACCACGGAAAAGGGCCCAATTTATAGGCGTATTTTAGCTAATTAAATATCTATAGTAGACTTGGTGAATACCATTTTGACCAATAACGGCCATATAGTTGGACTATGTAAAACTATTTTTTATATTAGACAACTATCAGCGCTTAATGGAACCAATCACGACAATAGTAACCTTATAGTTAGACCACGTAGAACTATTTGCTCTCGCGAAGCTAACTATGAGCGCTAAATGGAACCAAACACGACAATAACGTACACGGTGAATATCTTACAAGCTCATACAAAGTGATGTGAATTTGTAAATGTTGCTATGCACATTTGTAAAGATTAATTAATATTGATAAAGGTAAGTTATTATATTTTTATAATAAGTATTATCTAGAATAAGAGTAGGGTGTTAGTTAACAATAAGTGAAGCCGTGTTTGAATGTGCATGGCGCAGGTATATTTTCGGTGAAGTGTAATAAGTTTTTTGTCAAAATTTTTAAACGCCCCTCGAAATTCACGTTTTCATTAAGTTGAATTTTAAAATAATGTTGGTTTCAGTAAGACATACAACGAAAAGTCGCCATCTTGACAAACTTGGTCTTCCCAAATACATTAACAAACCGTTATAGGCGTACTTTGTTACAAATGGTAAATGTCAGAACTATTGCTTGGCCATATTGTTTGGAATTAGAGTTCCGCAAATATTGTAATGTTACTCTATGTTGTTATTAGGTACCGATGTCTTATTTTCATATTTTTGTTTAGGTGTCAGGTGTGAAAATGGTAATGTTTCTGGACGTCGATAGCTTTTTGACTAAAAGGGATTTTCGAGCTTTAAAAATTGTTTGAAATATTTTCTACTTCTATTTTGTGCTTTCCCTTGCTAACTTGGTTTATTGTTTCACAGAATCGTGATCAAGACCAAATTAGTGAGATGCCAACGGTCTCTCGAGAAGATACTCGTTCAAATACTACAAGATCACTTAATTTACAACAAAACTCGGCTACCATTCAATCCGGATCAGCAATTTTACCTGTATCTTCTTTTGTCGCGCAAAACCCTCAACTTGTCATAACAGAAGCAGAAAAAACACTGTCAGATGTCAGTTTAAATGCTCAACATTTCGTTCTTTACAACACGGATAACCAAATACAGCCTGTCGAGGATGGTCAAATTCTACAACTTCAACATGAAGTAAAGTCAATCAAAGAAGACATTAAAACCATCATACCAAATCAAAATCCACTTTATGAAATACAAACTAACATGTGCTGAATGCTGTGTCGAAGAGAGATTCAGAATGAATTAAACTCGTACATCCAATGACCGTTTCAAGAAAGCAAGAAGACGTAGATGTAGACATGTTATAAGAAATCTAAGAGAACTTGAAGAATTTGAAACAAACTTAACAAATACATTTATTCAAAATTTCTAATAAAGAATTGAATGCCGCATGTCGTATTGTATTCTACAGCCCATTTTCTAAGATCGCTATGTAGTTGAAAATTGGAATAGTTTTCAATATCGCATTCATCTTCTTGTACAGGTTCCTCACTAACACAATCTTCCAAGTCTACATTTAAAATTGCTTTTATCGATTAAACGTTTTTTCGTGCAGAATCATTAAAATAAACATTTTGTCTTAAATTTTCACAATAACAATTTTGTACGGAACCTTCTCATATTTCTACGATTCAACAAAATCAAAATATCCGTACTGAGACTATAACAGAATTTGCAAGACCACTACAAACCAATGTTTTCTTGTTCAGGTCACCACGGATATAGTTTTGGATACTAAGTATATTATATTAAACCTTTATAAGCGTGTTAAGATTATAACGATATTGGTTTATACCACTATATAACCGCTCCATTTTACTGATAATTGTTCTGTAAAGTAAATTTATAAACCCTTATAAAACCAAGTAATAAATGCAAATAGTATCCAGAATGTTTAGTTCTGTTTATCACTCTTATTGGTGTACTTTACTTATAGTGGTTCTATAATGTTTCTTGTTAGTAGTTATAAGCATAGCTTACCAGTTTATCTGCTCTTGAGTGCGTTTACACCCTCGCGATACTTTTATAGGTCACCCAAGCTTATATTTGACCTTTAATTTCGGCCTATAAGTAATTATAAGCTAATGTATAGGAGGAGATATACTATAAGGCCCAACTAACTCCATGCTTGCTATTATAAGCGATGCAGCAAAAATTAGAACCCTTAAGAGAACATTAAAAGTGCTGGAGTCCTATAACGTCTGCACTATAGGATAATTTTGCTGCTTGGGCTGGGAGATATTCCATCGGGTTGATTTCTACGCCCCCCACGGGATGAAATGGGGTGGCGAGTTTTTGCCGTCAGCCACACAGCAAGTTGTATATCATTAATTAATTATAATTCAATAATATTTATATTTACGTATTTAGAAATATATATATATGTTAGTATACTTATCGTATAGTATACTTATCAGTTATCTGGTTCCAATAGTACATGCTCTGCCGGGTTTGGAATAAAATGGCAGTGCGTTAGTTGTCACAAAATTTAGTACTTATAATATGAGAGGGATATATCAGTCAAATAATTCCTTACTGATACACTAAGATGGCACTAACATTCCACGAAGAATGTGTTAGGAAGACAATAATAAATTTCGATGACTGGGATATTGAGATTCACCGTAATGTAAAAGTATTGAGGCTTTTAGTTTAGGTATTATTGTAAAAATAAAATATTTAGCTTAATAAGTATATCTTTATCCCAGAATTATCATTCTGTCAATTTCCTTAGCGTATAGAATTGAATTGAAAAGACTGCTACTGAAATATCAATAATAATTTCAACAATTATTATTGAAATGTCAACTATGATTATTTCACAATACAAAATGGCCGCCTCATCCGGCATCAAGGGTCACTACAGCCTATTATTATTAACGTCCATTGCGTTGTGCTATTAATATCAGACGTGACCTATGCACCGGAAATATTGGCATTCCAAATTGCGTCCTTAAGACATGACCACACGAATCAATTTTGAAGTAGATCATAACGGTCGCTTGGTCACTCCAAATATTGTTCAACTCCGTCCAGTTATTTATATCAGTAATTATCGCTTGTTTGTTCCCAGTTCAGTTAAGTTCTGCTTTTGAGGGTAGTCGTAATATTTTATGAGCTAACTTCGATGATCTATGGAGGATAGCCTCTAAGGTCAATCGTTGAACTATCTTTGAGAGCTCTTCATCAATATCAGATGGGGTAACGATATCTTCTATCTCGTAACTTATAAAACTTATAACTTTATACTTATAAGTAACTTAGAGCCACCTTGAGTTGCATACTTGGACATTTTTCTTGACTTGAATTGGTTCGGGACTTTTCTTTTCATTTAAAATTCCTTGGTTATAATTAGTGCCCAATAAAAGGCAACCTTGACCGGAGAAGTAACAACCATACAAGATATACATATATACTTAAATCCTGATCCAAATCTACCTTACCGGATTCACTTTAGTACAAATAAATATATTGGAATAAGTAATACACTGTCATCTGATCTCAAAGGCAGAACCTGTATGGTAAGCAAACAACTGATAAAATACTTCGAAATACATACATATTAAATAAATTATTCCCAGACACAGAACAAATAATCGTGCTTATCTTTAAAGAAGTACCTACTATGTTTTATTCTACGGTTAAAGATTCTTTATTTCTCTTAAGAATATGTACATTCACTTACAGAGAAATTAAATAATACTTAATATAGGACGCCAAGCGTGGCTACTTACCAATACTAAACTAGAACACTAAACTATACAATACAAATAGACATCTAAACAATTTAACAAATAACACAATTAACAAATACACAAATTCCATCCATCCATGCCGATTATATATTTTTTTTTTGTGTTGCGGTGGGTAGATATGAACGAAGCGCACACGGCGCTTCGCATCTAGTATGTATATTTTTAAGGCCCATACCATAGTGCGCAGCAATGTGAACTGTTCGGTACAATGTCAATGGGAATAATTTCTTTTTTTAAATATTAATAGTATTAACATATATATATATATATATTTTGGATGGATTTATGCAACCTGTGAAAGCGCTAACTGTATTTAATTTTTTTTTGAAGTTTTATTTTTATGTTTTTTGTCTAGTAGATAAGTATCATAGGATTATTAGGTCATTATGCATGTGAGTGGTTTCTTTTTTGTTAACAATTTTATAATAATAGTTATTAAAGATATATATATATATATATATAGTTTAAGTTTTTTTTGGTATTTCTATTTACCAATATACTTTTTGTTATAATATCGCTATATTTTACTTAAGTTAATTATATTGTTATATTTATTACGATAGAAGGGATAAGTCCTTTAATATATGGTCTTATAATATTTTTTGAACATTTTGAGGGTTTTCATTTCTTTGATATCTTTAGGCAGTTTGTTATAGCTTCAAAATTAAACAATCTGATCGGTCTAGCGCAGACAGTGAAACCAGGACCACATATCCTGGCTTCAAAATCCAGGTTGAGCCGAATAATGGTACTTACTGGAAATTGTCTGATAAGATAACATCCAGTAGCACAGACAGTTTGGAAGACACACTCCCGACTGTTATCCAAGTAATTCGTGACCGTGACTACTAAGCCAGATGTTGTGGGTTCGATTCCCCCCGGGACAAATCTTTGCACCTACTGTTCAGAGATTCGTCCCGGGTGGAAATCGAACCCATGCAACAGTCGCAGGAACCCAGCTTAGAAACTGCGGTTTGCTGCTGGATGTTTTTTGGCAGAAAATTTCCCGTAAAAGTTTTGGCTCGACCTGGATTTTGAACCCAGGACCTCATAATCTGCAATAGACCAATCAGACTACATACATAAAATAATTAAATTTTACATTAGAGACGTATCAAATTGATTATATTTAAACCCACAACAAAACATGATAGGTATTTCTTTAAAGATATTCACATAAAACCAATATTGTGAGTGCTTTTAAAACGTTTGTATAATATTATTTGATAAAGATATAAAAATTCATCGCCTGTATTCCGCGCGCGGGCGATGATTTTTTACGGTAACTGTATTTGTCTGGGCTTTAACTTTTGCAAGTGACTGGAGTATTGTAAAATAAAGCCCATAAAGATGAAACTAATGAATTTCAATATGTATATTTAAGAGAGAATGAATGAATGAACGCTATACCCTACGCATAGCGTTCATTCGCTCAAAGAACAGCCCTACTGGGGAAGTACCTCCACTTTACAGAAGACATTCTTTAATAATAACCTTAATAATTTATGGGGGGTAAGGTCAGCAACACTTGTTTGCTTACTCTTACAGGCCAGCAACGCTTCCCAACTCCTCTGGTGTTGCGAGTGTGCATGAGCGGCGGTGATCACTTACCATCAGGTGACTCACTTGCTCGTATGTCTCCCTATGATTAAAAAAAAGTATGATAGATAAATAGATAGCTAAACTCTTTAATGTGGAGTACATTAAATAACAATGGAATAACAAATTAAAACACTTAAATCCTTAATGTATGGGCGGTCTTATCACAAAATGTAATCTCGGGCAACCAAAGTAAATTTGAGAGGACCAGTTATCATTGTACAGATACTTTTTTATATAAAATAGGATGGCAAACGAGCAAGTGGGTCACCTAATGGTAAGTGATCACCGCCACCGCCCGTCCATGGGCGGCACTAGCAACACTAGAGGAGCCGCAAGTGCGTTGTCGGCCTTTAAGAAAAGAATAGGCTCGCTTCTTGAAGGTTACCATGTCATACCGGATCCGAAATACCTTCGCAGTTAATTGATTCCACAGAGCGGCTAAAAGTTTCTTGTGAAACGCACGGTGGTAGATGACCATTCATCCAGGTGATAGGCAGGGCAAGAGGATCAAGCCAAATAGTGGGATCCCCGTCGTCAACGACCATTCGAGTTGCACAACATTGAATACGATCAAAGGGAAGAAGTTGTACATACATAAGAATTAGTACCTATATGTACATATAATAAAATATATAATGTATTGTAAGTCATCTAGTGACAGATAGTGATTCTTGACAAGTCTTTAGATTTGATGTAGCCTTTGTGCTCGACTCTTAAAGGCAGCGCATTCCACAGTGGAACATTGTGTACCAAAAGAGATTTGCCAAGAAAGTTATTAGAATGCGCTTGCAATTTTAGCTTGAAATTTTCTGACGTATTCAGGAATGAAAACCGTTTTATGAGATAAGAGGGAGCGGATGGACTAAAATAATATTGTGGAGAAGTGTAAGATTGCGCATTCCGGCTAAGGCGTATCGTAGTGTAAATTAGTGTTTGCGCACACACACGTGCACTATGACAGGCTATTCTCCGTCATGTCTGTCCACCGTATCTCACTTCGGTATCTTCTAGCTAATCACACGTAGTTTATTCAAACGTTTATCTAGAATTCATCAGGTCAGCCAACTTACGTCCACTGCTGGGCAAAAGCCTACCCAAAGAATGGGGGATACGTCATTACTGTGATCGCCAACCCGTCTGACAAGCGTGGCGTGGCAGACGGGTTAGCGATCGCAGTTTGATAGTCATAGTTCCCAGAAAAACACTGCTGCCCGTTCTCTGGTAGGTATTCCCACGGAGAATTTCTACGCCCCCTACGGGATGAGATGGGGTGATGATATGCCATGCCGTCACCACACAGCATATCTACAATTATATGTAAATAATTGCTCAATTATCTTTGTTCGGAAAAGAACCATGAATATTTTTATTAAAACCTAAAAATAGACATAAATTTATCGCCATAATGTTCAAATGTTATTCCATTAGCTTTTCAGGACAGAAATAATTTAAATTATTTCCGGTTATTAAATAATAATAATATATAAAATGTGTTTTTATATTCATATGGAGTTTAAAATAAATTTTACATATTATTATATATAAAGATAATGTCCCCCTGGTGGAATTTCCACGACGGCGGACAGAGTAAATGGAAACTAGCCATCTGCGTGGGACATATAGTAGTTCACAAATGTGTGCGCAAACACAGGAGCACTTTCTATTCCTTCACCTTCCGATGGGATGACCAGCGACACGACCAGAAAGAGCAGCTATACGTTCTTTCCGAGGCACAGGGATGTAAACACAGCCACCTCCTAGACTCCGAACTGATACTGAGTTTTTTTCTTAGCAGAAATATCCCGATACAACTTTTTGGCTCAACCCGGTATTTGAACCCAGGACCTCAGCACCTGCGGTGGAACACGCTGCCGACAGGCCAGCGAGGCAGTAATTATGTTATAACGAAGTTACAAATAATATAATGAAATAACGAACACCATGTTATAATATATTTGTTATGATTCCAAATAGAATTCGCGAAACTTCTAATAAATTTACATAGTTAAAAGTACAACAATGGAATAAAACCTCAATTCTAACCCAAAATACTTCGAACTAACATTAAATCAACTCCCAACAAAAGTCTGGCTTGTTCTTGAAAACACTTTAAAAGTTAATAGAGGCTACAGAGCTTTTCTTTATTTTAATATTAGTAAAATATAAGTAGCTTAATAAAGTTTAATAATGTAAAAAGGGGTCTAACGGTATGACTAGTATAATTAATGGAATAATTAGAGTTGTTCTCCTAACCCTGCGTGGGTCTGGTTTCGAAACGTACTTAAAATGAACTACAGTTTTAAAAATGGAGGACTTTACGGTCAGGACTATAGCGGGCAGCCATTTTACTCATAAATTTATATGTTTTACATGCTATATTCTGTGTATCTGACGGAGAATATTACCGCCTCATCTCATCTCATGGGATGTAGAAGTAATCCTGAGGGCATACTTGGCAACATCTCTGAGTGAACTATAACCATCATGCTGCGCTCGCCAACCTATCTGCCAAGAGTGACGATTATGGCACATCCCAGCAAATGATGGACATAACTACATTGTGAAGATATTTTGTGGAGGCGTTGATGAATGACTTTTTGGCCAAGACTTTAGCACGGAGCTATCTTAACTTCACATGTTTTACATACTATTTGATGTGCAGCTGACGGCAACGAATGTCACCAAATGCTCTTCATTCGGGGCTTAAAAGTCGTCCCAAGAGCATACCCATTAGAGAATGGGCAGCGGCGTCTCTCTATGAACTGAGACCATCATACTGCGATCGCCAACCGCAGTTCAATTGAAGAGCTCTTTGGGAAGGCCTTTATCCTGGTGTGGACGTCATTTGCCTGACACGATGTTTAATAAGCTTAGGTTTAGCCTTCGTTTACTAATTAATATTAAGGCCTTATTGGTCTAGCGTGCTCATCCCGACTGGCAAACGAGGCGAGGCGCGCCAAAGATGGGAGGAGTCCCATCCTTGGGGGATTCTCCACGTACCTATTTGTAAATGTCTTGAATTGAGATTGAGAATCAAGAGAGAACAACACTACTCTTGTTTATTTTAGCTTTGTAAAACAATAAAATAAACATAAGAAAACATGTAGATAGCACTGAGTGATGGAGAATATATAGTACGTAGAGATGTGACGTCTCGAGATGGTTGAAGCGAGCATGTGCGAGCCATCGAAGAGAAACAGTGTAGGTCCCCAATTGCCGGCGCGACCTTAATATATCTGTTTCACAAAGTAAATGAAGTGGTAGCATTAAAGCGCGACCGTCGTTATAAACACAAGGTCCGCTATAATAATAACATCTAATTCGTACCTTAATATAGACAGAACCGTTCAGACAATATGAAGTAAAAATATAGCAAACATTTTGATATTTAAACTTACACATGATCCTTGACAATAACTTAATTTTAGTTAGCTAAATATCGTTACTGCTATAAAATAAATCTTATTGTAAATTATTTCCTACAATCCGTGTACCTAAATATCCATATGTGCCGAGAAATAATTATAAATTAATTATATATTACTGCGAACATGTTCTGACTATTTACAAGCGCTTTTTTAAAGTCTACGTGAATAAAAACCTTTTTTTATTTTATTTTATTAATACTCTATTCTTATAGAAATAAAGATCAATATTGTATAACAAAAATTTCAATTCTTCGCACATCTTCGGGCACATAGTCCTTTTACACCAAAGATGGTCACGTCGTAAGTAGAAATTGAGCCTAGAATTTTTAATTCTCGTTCTTTTTAGGTTTTTTGGGAATTTTCAGGCAATAAATACACCTAGTAAAAGTAAGTCCGGTGCTATACGCCCGTCGCCTTGGAGAGGAGGAACAGCTGTCGGTCCTGATCTGCCCCGGTCATGAAAGTTTTTTTTTTATTTACTTTTATCTATTTTATTTTTGTAGGTTAACCAACGATTATTTACACATTTAAATATAAGAGTTATAAGCTTAATGTTACAGATTTTCGTGTAATAATCACTTATAGGCTAACACAGCATGCAAATCAAATTAGCAAGAATTAACTATAAAATATTTTGAATAGAATAATATTAGTACATTAAAAGTTGCAAAAGGTTAACGAGATTATGAGAGTGACTAGTAACTCCGTTTTTTTTAATTCGGCTAGAATTATTAGTTATTAGTTTTTGCGCTAATTCAGAAAATATAAGTTTCAGAAATAATATCTCACTACCTACAAGAAACGTGCGGCTAAAACAATTTAGGAAATGGGACTAAAGGCAAGGGACTCACAAAGTCTGGACGTAGATTCAGTGTTCAAACCTGTTCCTCCCGGAAACTTCAGGGGCACAAATATTTTCTTATGGAGACAATAACTTGAGTTCTATCACTTGAAAAATTATCCACAAAGCCGCCCCGCTTAATGAATGCACGATTCACACTAATTAGAAATAGTGGCATCAAGCTTCCGTGGATTTCAAATGAAGGCTTCTGATTGGTCGCCGCTGCATCCACCACAAATCAACGAGCGATTTTGATGAGTTAATTGGATTAGACGGGATTTTGAAGTAGCCACAATAAATAATATAAATATAATAAATTATTACATACATACATACATAGACTCACGCCTGTTTCCCAGAGGGGTAGGCAGAGACAACGGATTTCTATTTGTCACGATCTTTGCACACGTCTTTTGCCTCGATTACTGTCATATATTATATTCTTCATACATGCTCGCCGGTTTAGGGTACTTCTGACCTGCCCTTTCTTGAGAACGTCTCCGTCTTAACAAATTATTAATATAGCTTAATTGGCGTAAACAATTTGTGTGTTACGTGAGTACCCCAGAGCGTTGTTTTTCGTAACGAATGAAATTACGCCCCTGAGAAAAATAGTATGAAAACACATCCTGTTAGCTCCAACAACAATAAAAAGGCCAACTTACCATAGTGACAGAATAACGAAACTCACATAACTCAACTGTCAGTTCCACTTTATTAACAGACCCAAAACTTTATAAATGATTATTCGCGCGAATAATATGTAAATTCGTGCGGGCCCGCGCAAAAACTCTGGCGGAAAGGTAGTCATATCTTTTGTAATCCCGTGAAGGGTAGGAAGGTGTTGAGGCGTTTGGAACGCCAAATATCGCAGTAAACGTTTTGTATTCACAAAAGTTTCTAAGCATTTTTATTGTCAAAACGTGATACGTGAAAAGTAGTTACATGAAAACATACCGGTACATATAGTGGACGGGCCCGGGAAGTACGAACAATAACATGTTTGTAAAGTATCCCGTCACACAGGGATGACATTGCAACAGAATTGTCTAATACGATATTAAAGTAAGTAGAATTTTAGAAGTATTCCGTCCGTGCGGTCTGTTTTATCACATAAAATGTTCCGAAATCCTTAAACAAATATCAATCTCTTTGTTGGCATTTGAAATTAAACTAATTGTATCATTCTGGTACATTTTGAATAAAGCAATTTAACGCGCTGTATGAAACTTAATACGAGAACCTCGAGTCTGAGCTTAAAGGAAATTAATAATGAGATTAAGATAATACAGCGAATAGAAAACATATTTAAAGAAGTGAAATGACCAAGTATAATTAATAATACAATATTTAAAATATAACGCAGATGGCTTCATGAAGTTTTTTTGAGACAACATAATAATTTTACTTACGAATTAAATTGCTAGTCCAGTACTCCAATGAAATGATTAGGCATTTGTTTCATTACAGATTTAAAAAATATTATAATTTATTCGTCCGTCTTTTTTGTTTGTCAACATCATTATCCACCTTATGGCGTCCACTGCTTGACACAGGCCTCCTCCAAAGATTTGCCGTAATCATCGGGCTTGGCATGCGAGTTATCGACTGCAGATAGGTGGTAGCCAATTAGTACACAGGTGGCGCTGCTGCTCGACTCTATCCCTTAGTCGCCTTTTACGATACTTTCGGGGTAGTATGGGGTGGTCTAGTGGTAAGTATCTCGGACTGCTAACTCAGAGTTTGTTGGTTCATTTCCCACCCGGGACAAGACTTTATGCGGGGAACACGCTTATTTTATTTGTTCTGAGTCTGGGTGTTATTTATCTATAGTCTATATAAGTAAGTATATCAGTTGTCTGGTTGCCAAAGTACAGGCTTTGCATTTGGAATCCGATAGCAGTGTGGCAGTTGTCCCGAGTTATTTGTAAATTATCAAATTTTCGGTTTATGGCTTATGGCTTGAGCGCTGAGTTGTAAAGGGTCGTGGTTCAATCCCCAAGTCCATAAAATAATTTATGATGTTTTGAATTAAAACAAATAAAGAATATCATAATAATATTATAAATGCGAAAGTTTGTGTAGATGTATGTATGACTGGATGTTTGTTACTCTTTCATACCAAAACTAAACATATTTTGATGAAACTGTTTAGTAATATAGCTTATATATGCGAATAACACATAGTTTAACGCGGGTCGGCTAGTATAACTATATTTTTTTTGACTGCCTAGTTGGTCTAGCGGTAGCGTGTTCACCCGCAGATAACAAGGTCGTGTGTTCAAATCCCGGGTCGGGACAAAAGGGATTTTGGGACTTTTGTGTAAACAGAAAATTTCTCAGCATCAGTCCGAAGTCTGGGAGTTGGCGGTATTATACCCCCGTGCCTCGGAGAGCACGTAAAGCCGTCGGTCCTTTGCCTGACCTCTTTCCGGTCGTGTCGCTAGGCGTCCCATCGGATCATGAGAGTGATGGAATAGAAAGTACTCCTGTGTTTGCGCACACACTTGAGCACTATAATATGTCCCGCGCAGATAGCTAATCTCTGTTGAGACTGGCCGCCGTGGGCGAAATTCGGCTAGGAGTACATTATTGTAACTATATTTTTATCATTGCAATAAATTCTATAAAACTAAAATTAGACCGTCTCTGTTACGATATTTTTATTATGTTTCAATGGTAAAAGTGTCGTGTCTATACAGTAGCTTTTTAATAACTTAATCAATGCTATATTGAAGTACCGACCGAGTAGGATGCTTTTATCACTTACTAGCTGTACAACAATGGAAGATGTACAGACGACAGACGACAGAATTTGACAGATTGGGGTAGCTGGATGTGCTGGCATCCAGCTACCCCAATCTGTCAAATTTCTTTTATAGATTTCCAACTTTATCACAAAAGCATAAAGTTCACTTTCAATTGGAGAAATTTGACAGATTGGGGTAGCTTGATGTACTGGCGTCTGTACTTGAATGAACACAAATCTGAAGTTTTAACTGTATAATTTGTATGTGGACTTATTACGTATCAATAAGGTTTTATACTTTTATTAAAAATCGAACTAATTTAGTACGTAGTTGAATGGTTAATATTAATCATATGAAAGTGTGACACTCATTTAAAGTACACGATCACCACCACATTTGACGATCACCGTAGCCTAGTTGGTAGTGCTCCTGCCTACGAAGCTGGTGGTCCTGGGTTCGAATCCCGGTAAGTGCAAATATTTGTGTGATGAGCACGAATATTTGTTTCTGAGTCATGGATGTTTTCTATGTATTTAAGTATCTATCTATATAAGTATGTATACCGTCGCCGCGTCGCCTGGTACCCATAGTACAAGGTTTGCTTAGTTTGGGGCTAGGATGATCTGTGTGACATTGTCCCGAGATATTATTATTATTATATTATATTATTATATTACATGTCAAGTTGGTATAGTCAACGAAAAAAGTAAATGATCAAAATCGGACGTGAGGTTTTGGGTTTCTGTATGATCGTGGATATTGGGCGGTATTCATCATGTCAGCCAAAGTACGTCCACTGTTGACACTGACAAAAGACTCCCCAAGGAATGAGGGGATATGCGATAATCGTCACGCTTGGCAGACGGGTTGGCCATCGCAGTTTGATGATCACAGAAAAACACTGCTGCCCGTTCGGTAGGTATTGCCTCGGTCGATATCTACGCCCCCTACGGGATGAGCTGGGGTGATGATATTCTTTGCCGTCCTACACAGCAGAACCGTGATTAGTGATAGAAATTTATATTCATAATCATCATATCAGCCGAAACTACGAAGCTGGTGGTCCTGGGTTCGAATCCCGGTAAGTGCAAATATTTGTGTGATGAGCACGAATATTTGTTTCTGAGCCATGGATGTTTTCTATGTATATAAGTATGTATCTAACTATATAAGTATGTATATCGTCGCCTGGTACCCATAGTACAAGCTTTTCTTAGTTTGGGGCTAGGATGATCTGTGTGACATTGTCCCTAGATATTATTATTATTATTATCCATTGCTGGACAAAGGCTTCCCCCAAGGTTCTGCACAATAGCTGGTCTTGTGCTGCCCGCAACCAGCGGCTTCCCGCGACCCTTGCAAGATCGTCGGTCCACCTTGGGCCTGCCCACACTGCGTCTTCCGGTGCGTGGTCGCCACTCGAGAACCTTGCTGCTACAGGTGCCATCGGTTCTACAAGCTATGTGAAATTATATTATTATAAAATATATCGAAAACTATAAATTTCGATACTTAAACCTATATATCATCTTGACAATAACTTAATATCAGCTAGCTAAATAACTATTGTTGTTAAAGATTTAGTCATTATTAATCTTTATCTAAATTGAAAGCAGAAAGATTCTCGAGTGGCGACCACGAACCGGAAGACGCAGCGTGGGCAGGCCCCCTACAAGATGGACCGGTGATCTTGTGCGGGTCGCTGGAAATCGCTGGATGCAGATAGCGCAAGACCGGCAATTGTGGAGATCTTTGGGGGAGGCCTTTGCCCAGCAGTGGACGTCTTGCGGCTGAAATGATGATGATGATGATGATGAAATTGAAAGCTGATCACGATCACAATGATCACCGACTTAGTGGGTAGCTGCCCTAAGATTAACATCCTACTTCATATACGATATAAATAGTTCTACAGCGTGATATTCTCCTATAAGTAGGTAAATTATAAATTAATTTTCGAACCGGCTAAAGGTTCAATTATGATGCCATTAATTTACCGTTTCCATGTCAATCCAATGAGAAACCAAGCAAATTACTATCGCGACATATTTTGCACGATGAATAATTGCCAAATAATATCGAGTTACATGAAATTCTGATACGCCCTTTAATTGGGTAAGCGGTAACATGAAACAACACGACTATATACTGTAATTTTATATATACCTGTGTCATTTTATGAAGGCATAATAAGGATTTCATATGGTTATAGATATCAATAACCTGTTATGAAAAGCTAAACTGAAACGCGCATAGCCAGATGCTCTCATTAGTCCGTAAGTGAAAGGCGAGGTTAAGCAACTAAGCACGCGGTCTGTCCATAGATGGGTGAGCGCCAAAGTTGTTCAATTTCTGTGCCTCTTCTGTGCTTCGTATGGCGCTTTAAGCTGCCGGTTTGGTTATAGTCATTAGACAACAGTCATTAAGCCACGTCAAAGACCCTTCTGGAGGGATTGAAGCACTCTGACACTAGGGTAACCACAGCCCATACGAAAAAGTAAGTTATAGAAAACCTGCCCATATAATCTCCTCCTCGACAAATTTCGGCCACGGCGGCCAGTATCGATGGAGACTAGCCATATGCGCGTGTGTGCGCAAACACATGACTCTCATGATCCGATGGGACGACTAGCGACCCGTCCGGAAAGAGGTCAGGTACAGGACCGACGGCTTTACATGCTCTCCGAGGCACGGGGGTATAATGCCGCCAACTACCAGACATCGGGCTGATAGTGAGAAATTTTCACTCGGGATTCGAACCGCGCTATGTGGGGTTGAACACGCTACCGTTCGACGGACGAAGCAGTCCTTAAAACTGCCAATATATTAAGTTAGGTACAAGTTTTATACAGAACCCGCTAAACTTCGAAATGTTGGACAGATTCTGACATAATTAATGTTTAAAAACAAAGGACCGACTTCAATTTTTTTTTCAGATAACCGATCAAACCGGAGCAGCATATTCTCGCTCCCAGGGCTCCTCCATCAGGCGCCAAGAAAAGTCCACGGCAGGTAGGTTTAGTCGGTGCGAGTCCGACATACCCACTCGCAGACACTTATTGCGGGTGGCATGCGTAACCGATCAAAAAAATCATCCCATCGATTAACTACAGAGGAGTAGTGTAACATGGATAGACAAAGAAAATAAACTCTATATATGTGTAGATACGCAATGCCGTATGTTTTCGTTAATGAAAAAGTTGACTCAAAAACAGGGTTTTCTGCTCAAGATTAGAGGATTGGACATTTGGACGTGCCCCACGGCGTCAGGCGGGTTAGTATTTCTACCCAGCATTGCCTAGATTCCAACCTAGATAAATAACGAAACAAGAAACATGACGTCAGGAATTATAGTGAGCACGCGACACAGGGAAGAAGCTGGCATGTATTCTTGTGAAGCACCTAACGCAAGAGGCGAACTCTCAAGTTGTCACTTTGAGGGTACTTAATAATGTACATAATTACTTCGATCAATCAATTATTGATCTAAGTATAATTATGAAGATTCTGCGGGCGCTGCTGCTGCATTAAAGAAGAAACCCTTAAACAGCGCAAATTATGTTTTTGAGCCGTTTGGGATAGAAACCTTAGGACCATCATATGGGGCCCAAACGCACATTTAGTCAAAACTCAAAAATTCTTTATTCCGTAAAAATTTTACAATCGTCATATTTTTTTTACCCTACCGTGCAGTGCATTACGTGCCAGCTACTGAGAAACACTGCCAGAAAATTCAGTAGGAATCCTTTTTTAAAATAAAATATACTTAAGATTAATTACAATCATGTGTGTTGAATCAGAACAGCTCAATCCCAAGCACTTTTATCACATAAATAATCAGAAATTTTGTAATATGCCCTGCTACACAATTTGGCTTTAATAATTCTTTTAAACTTATTCGTAGACAATTCTCTAATATCATTGGAAAGTTTGTTATAGAATCTTATACATTGCCCCATAAAAGAGTTACTTATTTTGTGGAGACGGGTAGTATGCAATATGAGATTATTCTTATATCTAGTATTTACATTATGATAGTATTTCGCGAAATCGCTAAAAGGTTGATCGATGTTCTTAGGTTAGAGGATTAGCATTGCCATCCAGCGTGGCAATACGGCCAGCCTTCTGGGCACATTTCCCATCTGCGATGAGGTGGGATTCTTCAACGCCTATTAGTTTAATATAAGGTTTCTGTTATTTCCTATTTTAGATGTAAATATATTATCGTTGTATCTTTCTACAGTATAAAGAAGAATGTGAATATTAGTTAGTATTCGTTCGCAAATAAATGCACACGATATATTATATGCCAAAGAAAAATAATAAAAAAATAAACTTGTGTGTACTTATGTACACGCGTTAGAAGTTATACTTCTTAATTTTTTTTATTCCGTTAACAGATTTGATTTTTTTAATATAGTGTAGTTGACATTTATTTCATGTTAATACAAAGGATTTAAATTATCTAATAAACTTAAATTATCAAATAAGGAAACGTAAAACTATATTAAAAACTAAATTAAACTACTAAAAATATATACTTATATTTAAATTAAAATAAATATACATATACATGATATACATATTATTATATACAGGTCTCATCTTTGGGCGTCGAAAAAAACTTCGGTATCGCTGCCTTTGAGCATCGTGCCCAGAATGCTGGCCGCATTGCCACGCTGGATGGCAATGCTTAAGCGCTGTCCAAGATATTGGCCAGCCCTCTGGTCGCGTGTAGCGTCCACCAAGCGTTTGGATAATTCGCGGAAAAAAATCCGCGCTCTTGGACCCCATGGCCCAAGCGTCTCCACTCCAAACGGCTCAAATATATAATCTCTTTCAAGGTTAATATACAACTTGAATATAGTTATCAATTTTCATACCACCTAGAACTAACTTCATGCTGTTACATTTTTTGGTGTCGGTGTGCGCGCGCATCGTAAAAATTCACTCTCATCATTTTTCTCCATCGCGCCAAAAGAAGTATAACTTCAACAACGATACTTGTTATCCGTGCAAGACCCAAACGGCTCCGTCTCAGCATTTGCTAGAAAATTTCTTTGTTCTAGCACTGGTAATTCAACTCGTAATGGACCCGTATGATTCTCACGAAATATTAACTTTAAAAAACTGTACCTACATCACGGACAAATTGAGACGTCTTACAAATTAATAATAAAATAAGAGACATATAAATACACTCAAATAAGCAACTTTGCAGACATACAAAGGTCAAAATACAAAATCAAATAAGGAAATAAAATAGGCGGCAGTATTCTTGATGTAGAAGCGAAAGGTCACTTTATCACTTACTGCCGATCATGTCCCGTAAGTGTCGTCGGCACAGGAACGTTTTAGACGTGCCCGTCAACGAAAGCACGACTTACCTGAAACAATTCAAGGTTATTAGAAACTCTCGTGACAAAGTCATAATATTTGCTAAGTTAGAAGTCTTGGGTTTAATCCCCGCCCACACACACAAATCTTTGTGTGATGAGAACAATTATTTGTTCTGTGTCTGCTTTTATGTGTCTGTATTTCTGTTTACTAGAACTATGGCTAGGGTTGCCAACTATACTGTTTTGAACAATATTATACTGTTTTTCACTAAATTATACTTTTTACTGTTGAACCAAACTAAAGTATAAAAATACTGTTTACATTTATTTAGTCAGAGGCCATTCACTGCTCAGTGGAGCGCAGCCACAAACATTGTAAATTAGTAAGTTGTGCGAGAAGGTCTAAAAAATATATATTTAAAACAATAAATATATTTCACAGACATGAATATACTTTATTTCTAGTAAAAAGAAGTTGGCAACCCTAGTCGTGGGTTCGATCCCCGCTCACACACACACAAATCTTTATGTGATTAGCACAACGAGACGCTAGTCAACTAGATAACTCAAATCACGCACTATTAAATTCATACCATGTATATACAATGTTTCATATAACTCTTGAAACTGAAAACTTGTAAAACATCAGTTTGCAAAATACGTGTAAAACATTACTCGCTCTGAATTCTCGCTTAAGTTGAACGGCACGTATGTATGGAAATATATTTTTCACGTATGTTCCCAACTAATGTTCTAAATGTAACACCTTGTGTGTTTTTGTTCTAAAAACAGCTTGACTGGGGTAGTACTCAACATATAACTACACATTTTTGGACAATACACAGCAATCTGATCCCAAACTGGCACAGCCTGTAGGTACTATGACTACCAGACAACTGATTATAATATCTAGGAACAATGTCACACAGATCATCCTAGCCCCAAACTGAGCAAAGCTTGTACTATGGGTACCAGGCGACTATATACATACTTATATAGATAGACAAATACTTAAATACATAGATGTTTTCTATGTATTTAAGTATTTGATTTCCATGACTCAGAAACAAATATTCGTGCTCATCACACAAATATTTGCACTTACCGGGTTTCGAACGCAGGACCACCAGCTACGTAGGCAGGATCCCTACCAACTAGGCTACGGTGACCGTAAATATATGTACTGTACTGTATAATATACATATGTACTTATATATTTCAAAATACATACATATTATTGATAATGCTCACACACAACATTAACATAATCATAAACTGCAGCGTATTCTGTAAAGTTGGGCTGCTCTTGGAGCGTAGGGGATCCAATATACCAAAAACTACGAACGCAGTAGCATTCAAAGTCCTTAAATCATTGCATTGCCATCTTGCAATTATGCCAAAACGGAATGGCGGATCGAATGACTAGTCTATTTTTTTGTGTTTTTCTTGACACTGCAATTTAATTATAACAAAAACAAAAGCCTGACGCCTCTGAAGAATCTATGGTCCCAAAAACTCAAATCTAATTCATAGAAGCAAGCTTACAACCATAACTTCCTCAATCTGCAATACATTCACACTCCCACATACCTCTTATGTTAATAAGCCTACGTATTGATACCTGACTCTCAGAGGAACCGTCTCCGGAAAATTGCCTATTACCTCCCGCCGTAACTTATCATAGGAAGTTTAACGTCTCAATAACTCCTGCGAGTCATACGGTTATGGTTTCTAACTCATTATTCTATTACGTGTGTGTCTCCCAAGGGTTAAATGGAGGTGTATTATTACCATTACAGACCGCCGCCAGTGGTGCATGGCGAAGCTTATGATAAATGAGTAATGTATAATGTATTGTAAAAAAAAATATGTCTTATACAAAAACATAGTATTAAGGCGCTGTATTGGTGTTTTTCCGCGTGTTTTGAGCCAATACAACGAGATTTATCATATTAAAGAACATATATGCCAAATTAGACGGGCCTGTTGGCGTGTTTAGAAATAGCTTGCTTTTTACGCCGGAGGTCGTGGGTTCGATTCCCGATACATTTTGAAGAACATCATTGATCACAAAATACAATTCAATTACTTTCGCTCGATAGAAAAAGTCACAAAGTCACCTCAAAAAATTACTTAATACAAATTAAATCTCGGTTTAAATTTTTATTGCGATATAATAATACAGATTGACAGTGGGATAAATCTACAAATGGGTGACTGGCTTAATGATATAAATGTTGGCCGTCTCTGTGCTTTGAATGGCATTTTAAGCAGTCGATGTAAGCTTTCAATAGAAAACAGCCATTGAGCCGTGTCAGGGTCACCTACTGATCCGCTTAAACAACTCAGACATAAGGGCAACCAGAGCTCAGAAGAGAAAGAAATCGAAGGAAAAACGACGTATACTTTTAGAGAACTTATATCTTAAGGGGTGCTTACATATGCATACGCTTTATTGAAATGGGACTAGTATGTAGTTACTATCAGCCTATATAAGGGTCCCAAGCATTCTGCTCCACATTAAAATAAATGCGAAGCTAACTCGTGAAAATAGTAGAAAGCTTCAGAAGTAATTGGAGGACTAACTATACAGGGTGACGACATCGGTATACATACTGTATACGTCTAGCAATGTATATCGTTCATAGCTTAACGCAGAGCGCCTACCCCGAATTGGTAGATAGCAATGTTTCGAAACCCGCCGGACAATTACATTTATGATTTTCCACTTCTGATATTAGATTTACGCTTTCACTGACAATAATGCTATAAAACAGTTTTGTTTGAAAACCTATATCAGGCTCTGGTCTCTCACAATGTTATGTCTCATAGTACGTGTACCTATATATCAAGTGTAATAACACATAATGAATATTAATTGTGACGAGAACATTTAAATTTATTTTGATTGATTGATTGAATTAAATTTAATGTTTCATAAGTCTAGAATTTTATTCGACACAGTTTGTGTAACAGAGATAATAAATGGACCGTATTATATCCATGTATTTGAATATATTAAAGCATACTAGTTTATGAAACACACAAAAAAAAATTCGGCTCCCTCTTCAGCACGTTGACGTCTGATCAATATGTTTACTTTATGTAAAACATCATGGGAGACTTACGCTCCTTAAGTTTGTCAACTATTTATGTTACTTACTAACTTATCGTATCGGCAGTGGTTACCCTAGTGTCAGAGCTGTTCAATCTCAATTAGGCCTCTGACATGGCTTAATGATTGTTCAAAGTACAAAATAAATATGTATTAATTCCGCTAATTGTCAGTTTAACCAAGCCGGGATGCAAATCCTCCCGCGGGCAAATTAATATTTACATCCAAGAAGGAGACTAAAAATGATAATTACATGCGCCGGTGCGATACCCAAGACGTTTTTCATTCCTCCCTTCCTCATAGCCAGATGTTTTCACTGGTGCGAGGTCAAGCAACTAGACTCGCGGTCAGTCAGACGGGTAACCGCCAAGTGGTTTAATTTTTGAGCGTCTCCGTGCTTCGGAGGGCACGTCAAGCTGTCGGTCCGGGTTGTTGCCATTAGACAAAAGCCATTTCAGCCTACTGGGCGGCTTGAACAACTCTGACACTGGGGTAACCACTGCCCACACGATAAATAATAGTTATTCCTCCACGGACCATTCTCCAGGGATGCTAACTCGTCGAGTGCCCGAACGCGCGACATTTGGACCCTCGACGAGTTAGCATGTTAGTAATTTGCATGTTTATATTATTTCATATTTTTTCGGGCGGGAGGGCACTACATTATTTGAATTAACACTACATATATTTATTTTGTGTTTTGAATGTTATGGATTCAGCAAAGTAACGCCTGATTCAATGTCTTAACGACTCTTAACAACAATCAGGGCCGTCAGCTAAACAGGCTCTCCGAAGCACAGAAATGCTCAGAAATTAAACCACTTTGGAGGTCACCTATTTATGGACTGGCCGCGAGCTTAGTTGCTTAACCTCACTAATCACTTACGGACCGGTGAGAACACAGGTAGAATAATCAAAGAGCCCTCTTTTAAGTTTTAAAACGTTCAGAAAAGGAAAAAGGGACAGGAAACTTTTATCTATTTGTTCCCTTTATAAAAAAGGTTATCAAATGACTGCACGAGTGATAGATTGATTAGGTAAGTTATGCGCCCAGATATTGCGGGTTTTCCTCTTGCACCAAATTACTTTTTATGTCTCTCAAATATACCTACTTGTTGCAAATATCTATCATAGCGTTCTTAGCGAAACAGACTAAAATAATAATAAGTAATGGAATTTTGAGGTCCATTCCTGCTGTGTGGTGACGGCGACAAATATCAGAATCAGAATATCATCACCCCGTCTCATCCCGTGGGGGGCGTAGAAGTCGACCCGAGGGAATATCTACCAGAGGACGGGCAGCAGCGTCTCTCTAAGTACTATGACCATCTTACTGCGATCGCCAACCCGCCTGCCAAGCGTGGCGATTATGGCAAATCCCCCCAAGACGATTCTTGAGGGAGGCTTGTCCAGCAGTGGACTTATTTAGCTGTAATGATGATGATGATGATGAATGGAATTTTTATCTATATGTCGGAGAAATTAAGTTAAAGGACTGTTTACGTACTAGTAACGCCATCTATTAGCGTTTGGAAAACACTACTCACTGAGTCAGTAGTTCGAGTCGAGGTTGTCTATGAACTGTCGCATGTGACGTTTGACGTCTGTCAGTTGTCTAAGTGACGTTTGACGTCTGTCAGTTGTCTAAGTGACGTTTGACGTCTGTCAGTTGTCTAAGTGACATTAGTGTGTTAGCGACACGACACAGTTGGCATCTAGAGCTCGACAGCGCCGAGTGTGCGCACTGATTCTTTTAACCACGTGCATGATGGCGGACGGCGACGATGTTTCGGAGTTAAATCCGTCAGAATCTCCGACAGCAGCGGTGGGATCGATTCCAAAATCATCCTACGTGTCTACCGCAATGCCTGCTACTCAAAATCAAGAATATTTTCGTGATTCGGTTCCACCACGTAGCGAAAATAGTGTTTGAAATTTGAAAAATTACGATGAAAATACAATCCCGCTGATTGTGAATTTACGGCTGTATCGCAAACTCGTGAACCAATTACGAAACTCGATACGTTACATTGACACATCTTCGATGTCGAGCTCGCAAATGGACTTCGTAGTCGTACCCGTTGTGCAAAACGTTAGACGAAGCAAAGGAGCGTGTATCAAGACAGTTTGCGGCGACCGAGAGATTGATGCCCTTTTTCAAGATATGGTGCCGTATGGTGCAGTGACCGTGCGAGAACTTACATACGTGGAGTACTCGACTTACAAGCTTGCCTTGATTAACTGGTTGAAGCCTGCTTGGAGCGAAGGTAACAAAATCGAAGTTGTTATCGCAGGTATCTCGGATACTCAGGTATGTTCAGACTTGTTTAAAACACGCCTACTGATTTCGTGTTTCGATGTGGTTACTCGCGATAAGCGGAGTCTCTCGGCCAGTTCGTGTTTATCGTTGAAGAATGGTTTTTGGTGCATCAGTGAACGTGGAAGAAGTTTTTATTTAACAGTGAAGAGAGTACGGGCTCTGATAGTTAGGCTGCCTTTCTGTCGGTCGAGTCTTGGAGTTAAAATAATGGGTTTGTTCTTTTCGAGGCGAAGTTGATCGTGCTGTCTTTTTGCAAGTAAGGCGACGGCATGGGCGATTCTGCATTGGGGAGAATTCACCAGTTTGTATTAGAGTAAATTTAAAGTAACCTCTAAAGTAAAAGTGCCTCGTGTCGAGTGTGAGTGTGAGTGGTGAATCTTTATTTTATGAGAAGAAACATGTAAGTACTTTTATTATATTGTTTAAAAGGCACTTGATGACCTAATGCTGCACTGAAGAATTTTTGATATCTGTGAAATTCATAACACGTGTTGTTTTGTGTGGTTTATACTTTTAGATGTTGAAAATACGCCCAACGTTTGTTATATTTATTTTTTATGGTGACAATATGCGCGTTTTGAAGGTTAAATAGTTTGAACGGTTTATTTTGAAGTCTATGGATGTAGGGGCAAGTTAGGTCACATACACGCTCTTGGGGACAGTTGTTGATAACCTTACAGGTACTTGAGATTTTATATCGACGCGCCTGACAGGTATTGGGTCGAACATAACATTTTCTTTTTCCCGTATTAGTCTGCCTGTCAATCAAAATAGGAGTCTCCTTTGAGCACTCGACGAGTTAGCAGCCCTTGAGAATGGTCCGTGGAGGACTGAAACACGTGTTGGGTATCGTACTGGTGACAATTAGCGGAATTAACACTACATATTGATTTTGTATTTTGATTGTTATGGATTTCCGCAAAGTAACGCCTGATCCCATTACTTATCTGCCTGTCAAGGTCAACGAAGTACTCGTGTGTGAGAAGTGACTTTTGTAATTGTAGATTCACATATTTTGCCTCATGATGTTATGATAGGTAGAGATGTTTTTACTTAACCGGGATTGAGCTTGACTATTAGTAACAAAGTCATCCGCATCACTCGCGAGGTCCATGCTGAAGTTTGTTTATTACAGAATCTTGACACTTGTACATGCTATGGCGTATTGATTTGATCGACTGTAAAGACGTTTCTCAATTACTGACAAGTGGAGAGATTCGTGTCTGTTCAAGTAATAATTCATCATCATTATGTTAGCCGAAAGACGTCTACTGGACGGAGGCCTCCCCGAGGAATCTCCGCAGTGGTCGGCCCTCCTTGTGGGGGGCCTGCCCACGCTGCGTCTTCCGGTGCGTGGTCCCCGGTCGGGAGCCTGTCTGATCCAGCGGCCGTCGGTGTTGGGAGCTGTGTGCCCCGCCCGCTGCCATTTCGGTTTGGCAATTCTTTGGTTATAATCATAATCATAATATCTTTATTTGTATAAATGTGGTGAATACAGGTGTTATTGTTTACATCATTTAAGTTTCACACGTTTGCCATATTGTACATGGCATACAAATGTTGTACTTACAAACTAGGTATATTGAACTCAAAATACTAACTTACTGATTTGTGACACAATTTTTATGTCGGCTGCTTTGTTTCGCCTGCGGATTGCGACGTTTTTGTTCGGTCGCGCAGGGATGCTCCGAGCGTGGCCCTCTCCGTTGCTCTTTGGGTGACCTTGAGCCTTCTTGTGAGTCCAGTGGTGAGCGACCACGTGAAGGCTTTAGACTTGAAACACTGCGTTATTTGTGATGGGGGGATGTTGCGTAGCTTCCCGAACTATTCTAATTAATTGCTTTACTATAACCGAGAACCACGAGCGTAGGTTCTTAAGAGCGTAGGGACTTAGTTAGAAGCACAGTAAGAAGTCCGCTTCAATTTTTGATGGGTTTAATAAAAGTTCTCCTCCAAAATTAATGTCCTTGTCCAAAACTATGGTAAGGTTAACCTCTACGAACTTAGATGTGAAGCAAAATGCAGGATGGACGAGCTAGCTCATGCTGATATGGCAATAGCAAAGTTAAAATTCGTCCATTTAAAATGGGAGACGTTGTTTTTGTCGGTAAGAACCCTAACAAATTGTGTTATTTATTTTGTCTTCTGTGTAATTGTCCTGTTTGAGTGTGTACAATGGGGAGTATTCTATTCTATTCTAACAATAAACAAATGAAGTGAAAAGTTTTCAAATCCTTGTTAGATAATAGAGGTCTATGACAACGATAGATACAAGGAACAGCCAATAGCTGGTGGACGCGTTAAGTACCTACGTATGTTACGAAAAAAATTAATTTGACAGTTGTAGTCTGAAATAACAGTGTAGTTAATGCCGATGGTTGATACCTAATGCCGATGGTTGAGTTAAATTCTAACGTTTAAAATGATTATTGGAGTTCATTGTAAGACACATTTATGTGTTACATTATATTTCGTCGCTGCATCCTAAAGATTTTCATATAACACAGTAGTAGTACACTCTTCAATGTGCTGGACATCGAACACTTTTTTAGAGCTTGCAACATTAAAAAAGACAAAATGGCGCCTCTGCGCGCCACGTGGCCGGCTGGAAAAACTTCATTCGCTCTTAGTGTTCGGACCTCGAAACACCAGTTCTTTTTATTTTATTTTCAGTAAACAAGTGTTATAATTATATTATAGTGACATTTAATGTGAATTACTGTATTGGCCTATAAAAATGGGCTAGTTTAAGTGCACGAAGAAGGAATATGAAGAATAATTTGGTGCCGATTGAATCTACGCAAATGCCGAGTGTCAGCAAAAAATGTAAGTACATACTTACTCTCCAGCAAATATGAATATTTTTCGAATTCTTTTTCTAATCCGACTATTACAACGATACTATCATTTTCTTTTATTATGATTATTACATATATACAATTATGATTACATTACACACCCCCCTGGCAAACAGGCGTGAGTCTATGTATAATTAGATTTTAGTTTTACTAGCTGAATGTTTTCTGGCATTATCAGGTTATTCTAACCTATTTTACAGTTAGCCATTCTATGGAATAAGACTTACCCTTTGTGTCAGATAGTAAAAGCCCTGTATTTACAACAGGTATATACCTGTTGTAAAACCCTAATAATTACAATGACCAGGGGCAATGTTGGGGTTAAAATCATATGGAGTTGTGATGATTTATTATTTACAACCTGATTACTTTACTTACACAACTAACCTTGATATCTGCCACGTGTTTTCTGAACAATGGGGGCAAATTATAATGGATGCACTCAGCAAGGAGAATACAGGACTGAATCCTGAAATAGAAAATTTTCAGTTCCAGGAATTCATTAATGCTATCGATGTTATTTTCATTCAACCATTCAAATAGCTTAATTCTAAATAATCTGCAATGTAGTTTCTATTTAGATTAGTAGGTAACAGAAACGTACGCACATAGCCAGAATGCTATTATTATATTTGATTAACCAAGTACACGTACAACTCAAGTACAAGTCCCGATGTTGATCCCGTCGACTTTTAGCACATGTATTAGTAACATGGGTTACCAGTTTAGCGAACATGCGATTGATTTGCTAGTTTTGCAGACATGGTTTTTCCAGTTAAGTTGACTGTGATTGCTGTAAAAAACTTGTGGAAAATAGAATTTGTATATGGTGAACGTGTATTAGTTTTGTTTGATATCAAGTATAACAGAAAATGTTGTTAATTGTTTGTCCATTAATTTGAAATGGTATTAGTAATTTACTACGTAACTAAGTAGCTGTAAATATTCGATCTATTAATTTGAATATTATAAGTTAATAATACAGTATATTATATACATAATTACAATAAATAAATGTCTTGCCATCTCATCCCAGACGGGGCAGAGCCAGTACTATTGCAATAGTGTGGCCAACAGACAACTGATAAATATACATGTTTATTATTAAATACATACAAATTATAGATAAATTGAACCCAGGTACGGAACTAATAATCGTGCTAATCGAACAAATATTTGTCCCGAGTGGGGATCGAACCCACACCAGTATTATAGTTAGCAGTCAGGAATATTAAAATTAACCATTAGAGGCCAATATTAAAATAAAATTTAAAATTATCGTGTATTTTGACACGGGTACTCATATTGTTAGATGCATACATATATTTACTTTTATTTAGTATGCTATGTTTAGCAGAAAGATCGGGCTCCCCAGATCTAGACAACAAGTTCAGGCCTACTTTTTAAATGAAAAATGACCTTGATATAGTTACTGGAAGAAGGATCGTAACGCTTTCGACGTAAACGTTTACCCCTAATATTTTTTCTCTTGCTTGTTTCCTCCGTTTTTCACCTATTTTGAAATGCTTATGCAAGATAATAACCTGGCGATAGATTTTATTGTCGTTCCTCACTGGCCTAGTGAGACGTGAATCCAACATCATAATCTGGCAAAGTCAATAAAGAGGCGTTTTCGTAACAAGCACTCAAAATGGAGACAATTGAATTAATGATTTCATCTCTGTCTCACAACACATTAAAACAATAACGATACAGCGTGTAAAAATTATGGAAATTTGGTCATAATAATAATATTGATGATTTCTTAAAAAGAAAAAAAAAAAAACTTAAATCAATCCTGTAGCATTAAACTTCATTACATAACAGTTCAGGTTAGGAGCTAATTTCTCATCTGAAAACACATGCCGTTCAGCACTTTCTCCCATATTGAGTAAACCAGATTTCGTTCAGATGCTAATATCAGGATATGGCTTAAAGGTATTTACAAAACTCAATACTGTGGAACTTGTTTTGTGAGTAGATGGTGCCCAAACCAAGGAATACCATTGACAATTAAATAATAATATTAATTAAAAAAAAAAATTGACGTGTCTAATCGCGTTGTCGACTGCACAACGAATACAGATAAACTGTATTTATAACAAGATTCCTGATCAAATTAAGGTACTTCCAATGGTCCGATTCAAAAAGGCTTTACGCAAATGGCTAACTGAGATTTATTTCTGTACAGTAAAGGAATTCCTTGAGTTCGAAAAAAAAAATTAAAAAAAAATAATCTATATATATATATATATATATATATGTATATATATATATATATATATATATATATAGTACCTGTTGTGCTACCAATGTTCTTACATTCACTTCTAAAACCATATTTATTTGCAAATTAATCGTTGACTTTGACTTTATTATAATGTATATTTTAAAGAGTCGTGAAGTGATTACGACCGAATACTAATACCATACCAATATAATTATTGAACCGTAATGCGATTACGGTCATTTACTCACATATGTATTTTATCTGATGCAGATTAGTAGCCTAAACTGTCGTCTAAAAATGTATATTTTAAAGAGTCGTGATGCGATTACGACCGAATATACGAATACCATACCAATATAATTATTGAACCGTGATGCGATTACGGTCATTTACTCACATATGTATTTTATCTGATGCAGATAAATAGCGTAAACTGGCGTCTAAAATGTATATTTTAAAGAGTCGTGATGCGATTACGACCGAATATACGAATACCATACCAATATAATTATTGAACCGTGATGCGATTACGGTCATTTATTCACATATGTATTTTATCTGATGCAGATAAATAGCGTAAACTGGTGTCTAAAATGTATATTTTAAAGAGTCGTGATGCGATTACGACCGAATATACGAATACCATACCAATATTCGATTCCACAAAAATGTATTTGTTTACAGAATAAATGAATTTTGATTTTAAATTATTGAACCGTGATGAGATTACGGTAATTTACTCACATTTATATTGTATTTGATGCAGATAATGAATTGGAGCATTCATTTTCATCAAATCAGCGAATAAGCTCCGTCGAATCGATACCGTTGGTCAAGGTTAATACCCATAAAATTAAAGCGTCATGATTAGATTACCGAATATACGAATACAATACCAATATTATTTCTGAACCGTGATGCGATTACGGTCACTTACTCGCATAATAATATATAATTTTTCTTATAAAGATAATGTATCTGAACATTCATATCTATTAAATCAGGGAATACGCTCCACCGCATCGTTGGTCAAAGCTAATCCGGATATTATTAAATAGTTGCGAGGCGATTACAGCCGAATATACGATCACCATATCAATATTATTTCTGAACCGTGAAGTGAATTCGGTCACTTACATATATATTTTTCTTATGCAGATAATGTATCTGAGCATACATTTTCATAAAATTTTGGAATACGCATCGTGTTGATTCGATTATGACCGAATATACGAACACAATACCAATATAAATAATTGAACCATGGTGCGATTACGGTCACTTACTCGCATAATAATATGTATTTTTCTGATGCAGATAATGTATCTGAGCATACATTTTCATAAAATGTTGGAATACGTTCCGTCGTATCGTTGGTCAAGGCTAATACGCATAAAATTAAAGAGTCGTGATTTGATTACGACCGAATATACCGCTGATATTGCTACCCCGACCACATAATCTAATAAAGATGATCTCTCAGCATATGAGCTTTGGCCGCAGGCCCTTTGGGGATGCCTTAAGTGTATCCAAAAAATTAAAGTTGAAATTTTTAAACCCAAGATAAGAGACGTTGTTTCAAATATTTAAAATTCTTGAAAGCGAGAACTCAATCGCATCTAATTCTTTTATTACAATTAGAAGGAGATATGCCCAGGGAAAACCCTGAAAGCATACATAGAACTAATAGGACCGTTTAGAGACACGTCTAATGCCGAAAGGTTAATTCTGACCACTAAAAAATTACACCACAACGCAACCGCGTCTACAATCGGATGCTGTATCCAGCAAGTATTGCAAAAGAGCGGATATGGACGCAAGAATATATTCTGCGCATAGCGCTCGCGACGCAGAAACGTCCGTGGATGCGTTTCCATTGAAGTGATTAGGAAGGCAGCAGGATGGTCATGAAATTCCCACGTATTTAGTAAATTTTATGACAGATCTAATAATGATCCTGTATTTAAAAGTGCCAGTTTATTTATGTTCAGTTATTTATATATAAGTTAATTAGATGAAGCGAATTATTACATGGAACAATTCGTTTTTGGGTATTGGTTCAATACTCTTACTCACGATTTCCCTAAAGCTCTAAACATCTACTGTGTTATATGAAAATCTTTAGGATGCAGCGACGAAATATAATTGAAGGTTAAACAAACTTACCTTAAGTGAAGTTTGACCATAATTATATGAGTCGCTGCATCCGAAGAGATTTTCGATCCCTCCCGCCCTTAAAGTATTCTTGTGAATACTTTCTTCCCGTTATTTGTTTTTAATACTTTACCTTTAGTGAAATCTTAAGTAGATACTGAGGACTCTGAAAAGAATGAAGTTTTTCCAGCCGGCCACGTGGCGCGCAGAGGCGCCATTTTGTCTTTTTTAATGTTGCAAGCTCTAAAAAAGTGTTCGATGTCCAGCACATTGAAGAGTGTACTACTACTGTGTTATATGAAAATCTCTTCGGATGCAGCGACTCATATAATTATGGTCAAACTTCACTTAAGGTAAGTTTGTTTAACCTTCAATTATGAGTAATAAAGCTGGTTGATTTGAAATAAATTGTGTGACAAGGGAAATACCCTACTTAGAGTTCCTGAAACTTGAGCATTGAAAGCTCCGCGCTTTGTGCTTGAGACGGCTGAGCATTGAAAGCTCCGCGCTTTGTGCTTGTAGTGGTTGAGCATTGAAAGCTCCGCACTTTGTGCTTGTAGTAGTTGAGCATTGAAAGTTGAGCATTGAAAGCTCCGCGCTTTGTGCTTGTGGTGGTTGAGCATTGAAAGCTCCGCGCTTTATACTTGTGACGATTGAGTATTGATAGCTCCGCGCTTCGTGCTCGTGACAATTGACTATCGCAAGCTTCGTGCTTCGAGTTTGTGACGGCGCATTGCGCACTTACATATAATATTCCAGGGTGGAGAACAACATTTTCGAACTTGTAGCAAGACCTCTAAGGAGTATGTGATAGTCATCGTAGATGATTTTACGAAACTTTGTCAATTAATGTGTGTAAAAGATTTAACATTACGATCTGCTTGCGAGGCACTACGTAGCTTTGTCCACATATTTAAAACCCCGAAACGAATTATCTCTGATCAAGGTACATCTTTTACTGGTCAAGACTTTCAGGATTTATGCCGAGGTTGGGCCATTGAGTTCCACGAGATTGCTAGTGGTGTTAGCTGAGCTAATGTTCGGGTGGAGCGAATGATGTCCACCTTGACAAATTGTTTTACAGTGGCCGAAAATTATAAAAATGAATCCTGGAAGTCTGTCTTAGGCAAAGTAAAACTCGTTTTGAATTGTACTGTAAGTAAGAGGATAGAGAAAAGCCCCTTACAGGGTAGCTAAAATGTGTTCCAATGAGCACTATATGGTGGAACCAGTATCTGGGGGACGGGCTCAGTACGTATGTGATGAACGACTACGTAAATATCCAGCTAGTTTACCTGAATTGTCAGAATGTTTTGATCCTGTAAAACCCATAATTGAATAGTTTTATTTAATTATGGAACCAATTGTATTGATTAATTTGGTGTTATTAGTAATTTGGATTGAATTACTGTATTGAATCATGATCATTGCTTGAGTTGAAACGATAATTACATTGTTTTGTTGAACGTAAACCTGTGTTGATAAAAGACTTATGTTCATTGCTGATTGATAAAATGTTTTATTTAAACTGAAAGCTACTACGCTTTATTGAAGGGT
This sequence comes from Pseudoips prasinana, assembly GCA_951640165.1. Lineage (NCBI taxonomy): Eukaryota > Metazoa > Arthropoda > Insecta > Lepidoptera > Nolidae > Pseudoips > Pseudoips prasinana. The sequence goes on from OX621252.1 coordinate 32,860,938, forward strand.
GGATTGAAAGCCTTATCGCTTTGTACTGATGTCCTGCTTAAAGCTTAAATCACGCTTTGCAGTAAGGTTGGGCTCATCTGTCGTGACCCAAGGTTGTTGCTGAAAGCTGCAACGTTTTCTAAGCTCTAACGCTTTGCCGAGTAATTGAATTTTTGCTGAAAGCTTCAACGCTTTACTGTGTGTTGCAGTTTATGCTGAAAGCTTCAACGCTTTGCTGTGTATTGCAGTTTATGTTGAAAGCTTCAACGCTTTTCTATGTGTTGCACTTTATGCTGAAAGCTTCAACGCTTTGCTGTGTGTTGCAGTTTATGCTGAAAGCTTCAACGCTTTGCTGTGTGTTGCAGTTTATGCTGAAAGCTACAACGCTTTGCTGTGTGATGCAGTTTATGCTGAAAGCTTCAACGCTTTGCTGTGTGTTGCAGTTTATGCTGAAAGCTACAACGCTTTGCTATGCGTTGCATTTTATGCTGAAAGTTTTAATGCTTTGCATTGTGTGAGAGGTACGCCCTTTAACTAATGATGAAAGCTTTAACGCTTTGTGGTAAATGCTGAAAGCCTTTACGCTTTGACTTGTGTAACATTGAAAGCCGCTTGTAACGCTTTGTGTCCTTGCCAAACTGAAGAGCTGTAATTCATGTTGATTATGTCAGCGAGTAACAACGCGAGAGCGCGTTGGTTGTCAGAATGGCCGTGTCGGAGAAATTAAGTTAAAGGACTGTTTACGTACTAGTAACGCCATCTATTAGCGTTTGGAAAACACTACTCACTGAGTCAGTAGTTCGAGTCGAGGTTGTCTATGAACTGTCGCATGTGACGTTTGACGTCTGTCAGTTGTCTAAGTGACGTTTGACGTCTGTCAGTTGTCTAAGTGACATTAGTGTGTTAGCGACACGACACAGTTGGCATCTAGAGCTCGACAGCGCCGAGTGTGCGCACTGATTCTTTTAACCACGTGCATGATGGCGGACGGCGACGATGTTTCGGAGTTAAATCCGTCAGAATCTCCGACATATATATTGTTTAATCATGCCGGGATGCAATTTGCACCGCCCTCCCGCCCGCATAAATGTGCACATGTAAGAAGGATAACATAAAAAAGCAAATTGCATGCGCCAGTACGATACCCAACACTTGTTTCAGTCCTCCACACAGTCTTTTTCTCAAGGGCTGCTAACTCGTGGAGCGCTCGAATGAGACTAAAAGTCAAATAAGCGAGCGCTCCTCTATATACTACCAACCGCAATGACAATTATTTCTAACTACCCCCAAATATTCGTAATAAAGGAGATGGAACTAAATTTGTTTGGTCATTCAACAATGCAAAACTATTATTGCTATGTTTTAATATTTCTAATTGTTACAATAATAGGTACATATATATAACCGGAAACTTTTATCACAACTATGTAAAATATTATATGTATTATTGTCGCCCAAGGAATGGCCATTCCTATAAGCAGCTACATACTCTTTATACCGTATTTCAAAAGAAACAGCTGTCTAACTATTACAGTTCATGAGATACAGCCTTGTGACAGACAGACAGACAGCGAAGTCTTCGTAATAGGGTCCCTTTTTACCCTTTGGGTACGGAATCCTAATAAAATGAATAAAAGAAATGTGCTCCAATAACGACACATTTTTAGTGCCCGATATTTTGGAAACCGCGAACTTCCGAAAAGCAAGAGATTGGGTGTAATTTGTTGCCAAGAAGCCCTAGTAAATTGCCAATACGTTAATTTTTAAGGCACCCTGTATTCAAGCTGTTAGCACAAGGACCACAACTCCCTAGGCACTTGCATGAGCGTAAACTTTCCTAATGATAAATAAATAATGAGACACGAGAAGGTAATGAAAAAATATCGTAAAAAAGGGTGTAGGATTGCCGTGATATTATAAAATGGGGTAGTACCACCTTACAGAAATAAGGGGTTGGGGTTGAATGAAGCTTAAAAGATCAGGACGATTGTGGATCTGTCTGTACTTTACTGAATACATACATAAACTCACGCCTGTTTCCCAGAGGGGTAAGCAGAGACGACGGATTTCCATTTGTCACGATCTTTGCACACCTCTTTCGCCTCGTTTACTGTCATTATATTCTTCATACATGCTCGACGGTTTAGGGTACTTCTGACCTGTCCTTTCTTGAGAATATCTTTACTGAATACCCGAGACAAATAAGTTGGGTTGTGTTCTTGGGCAGCTGGGATAGGTTAATTACAACCTGGCATAGTCGCAGTGCCGAACTGGCAAGAGTCGCCAATTGATAAGGGCAACTCAGTCTTCCCAGAGTACGTGTCCCGACCATCTGGGACACGGCGCAAAAGAGGGGCACCGGAGTAGCATATGCGTTCCCGGGGTACTCCTATGAGGCGCCAAAAGAAGTTCATGGCAGGTTAGGATTAGTCGGTGCGAGACCGACATACCTGCCCGCAGACACTTTTTGTGGGTAATAACAACCTAAATAGTTACTACATTTTTCGACTAATTCATCTTTCAAACGAAAAACAAAATCTAAATCGGTTCTACCGTTCTAGAGCTACGATGCCACATACAGACACGTCAAACTAATAACACCCCGTCGTTTTTGCATCGGGGGTTAATAAACAAGGTAGAATTACAACAACAAACCGTGACCTACGCAACTATAATCTCATACTTTATGCTATTAGTGGCTCACACAGTTCTTTTATAAAAACATGTGCAATTGCATTTGTTAATCTTCTTTAAGGTCTTTCAATCTCAAGCAGTTACTGCGGGAAAACACCGTAGTAAGCCAGAAATAATTTTCATTTCATTTTCACGCTCACTTTCGCTCACACAGCCATATACTCACGCGCACACACACTTTTTGTCAACAATTTATTTACTATTAGATTTGTTAGTTCCTATACTTTTTTTGTCAACTTGACTAAACAAGGTTGGGTCTAGCGCTTTTATAGAAGTTATCTCACAAATTATTCTAAAATAGGTAGGTATTGTGTAACAAGCCGATAATTTTACAATGTAAAAATAACTTATCTTTAACTGTACGCACCTATTATTGATTTTTTTTAAGTTATTGCGGTGTATTAAACAGTTATTTAATCTTATCTAATCGTTGCTTTTTTTGTTAAACTTGTTGTCGGTTGTGTTGGTGGTTTTTAGTTCTACTAAGTAAGATATTCCCTACGCATTTGTGCTCTGCCGACCTTCTTAGACTATGAAAGAGCACAGCATATATGGCCTTTGCGTCTGTAACAGACGATTGTCTGAGAGACATTTCTTTTGGTGACAGACAATACACCACCTGGGACGGAGTAAAGGAAGCGCAGTGTTGCCCAAGACCTGCATTCCTCTTTAGGCCTCACTAGCTGAGCCCACTGGAAAGGCAAGCCAATACGTGTGGAGCTAGGTCAGCTGTAGAAATCTGCCGCGTATCTCGGGTTGCACCCTACTCGCGCCTAACGGAGACCCCGTTCCGGGTTTGTGATCAGAGTTTTCCATCTCCTAGATGAGTTGCAGGCCAGTGCTTAGAGGCTCATCTCCCCTGCTATCGTAGGCCTCTGATGAATCCTTCGATTCTAGAGCCCCCGATAGAGGCAGTTCTTCGATTCTAGACCCGGGACCTTCGACAGCTATATACATACACATATAGAAGATACAATATAAATAGTGGACGTAACTTAAGAAAAGCGATGTAATACTCATGAAATATGAAACTAAACCAGTTTTGAGTATAAAGAAAAACAATGTTTTTTGTATGGGGTGTTTATAATTTTTTGTTGTAATTTGGAAATTGATGTGCTTCTCGTTGTTCAGTTTCAAAGGTGAGTATGTGACTAGCACCGTCTAAACCCAACCTGCCGTGTAAACAAATATAAACTGTAATGTAAAAAAAAACTTGTGTGTACTTATGTACACGCGTTAGAAGTTATACTTCTTAATATACAACTTGAACATAGTTATCAATTTTCATACCACCTAGAACTAACGTCATGCTGTTATTTTTACGATGCGCGCGCACGATGCGCGCGCATTGTAAAAATTCACTCTCATACCACCTAGAACTAACTAAATGCTGTTAAATTTTTTGGTGTCAGTGTGCGCGCGCATCGTAAAATTCACGCTCATCATTTTTCTCCATCGCGCCAAAAGAAGTATAACTTCAAAAATATAAATTTCAATAATTAAACCTAAACATAATCTCTTTGACAATAACTTAATACAAGCTAGCTAAATATCACTACCATTATAAAATAAATTGTATAAATGTTTTAACATTCCGTGTCCTAAATATCTGTAATAAGTAACTAGAAATAATTACTGTATTACTACAAACATGTTCTGTCTACAGTCAAGTCTACGTGAATAAAAACCTTTTTTTTTTAATCCTCCCCTTTGCGCCATGTCCCTAGTAGTTTAGGTCCCGGGCGCTGAGAGCTGCCAACCAACACGTCGACTGCGTCACTAACAAATAAGGTATGTCGCTATCTGGCAATTCCAAAGTTTATCAAATAAATTTGTACCTAACCCTATTTCGGATTATAAAAGCATGAAAATTTTAATTACTGAATTCATCACCATCATGTTTGTGTAATGATTACAATTAAATGATAATGTCCTCCTAGCCGAATTCGGCCACGGCGGCCAGTCTCAACAGAGATCGGCCATCTGCGCGGGACATATTATAGTGCTCAAGTGTGTGCGCAAACACAGGAGCACTTTCCATTCCATCACTGTCATGATCCGATGGGACGCCTTAGCGACACGACCGGAAAGAGGTCAGACACAGGACCGACGGCTTTACGTGCTCTCCGAGGCACGGAGGTATAATACCGCCAACTCCCAGACTTCGGGCTGATGCTGAGAAATTTTTCTTTTTACAGAAAAGTCCCAATATCACTTTTGGCCCGACCCAGGATTTGAACCCAGGACCTCAATAACTACGGGTGAACACGTTACTTAATTAAAAGATTACAATTATTGGTTCTCTAACCGGGTGTAATTTATCTATAACCGCCATAATCATATCAACCGTATGAAGTCCACAACTGGACAAAGGCTTCCTCCAAGGGTCTCCACGATGGCCGGTTTTGTGCTGCCCGCATCCAGCGGGTTCCCGTGAACTTAGAAATATGTACGTTTATCAGTTGCCTGTTTGCCATAGTACAGGCTCTGCCTTGTCTGGGATCGATTGCAGTGTGTTGTCCCACATATATTTAATTAATATTACGATAACGTCACATAAACTCAATCTCAGAGTTAGCCATAGCAGCATATGCTGGTAACTTAGTTACAAGCAAGTCCAATTACTAGTATGGTGACGCAGCTGCGAGGACATGCAGTTAGGCGAGACGCATTACTGATATTGGCAGCAGGGAATTTAGTAACAACTAATGTCAAATTTTAAGACATTTAGAACTTATATTAATAATAATAATATTATCTAGGGTCAATGTCACACAGATCATTCTAGCCCCAAACTAAGCAAAGTTTGTACTATGGGTACCACACTGACGCATAAACGTAACACCGTCCTGGGCCAACACTCCTTGCACCAGGACGATGTTATCGATACTCCTGCCAAAAAGATTCTGCAATTTATCTATGTTGCAGGGTTAGACAGGGAAGTTTAGTTGGAGTGGCGAGCATAATAGTTCATCACTGGACGCAGTGTTACCAGGACCTCCGGGGACTAGAAATAGCCGCCACCAGAAGAATAATAAGAATGGGTACCACGCGACAATATCCATACTTATGTAGATAGATAAATACTTAAATACATAGAAAACATCCATGACTCAGAAACAAATATTCTATTCATTCTTATAATTAATATATTAATTGTAAACCTTGATTTTATAGTATTATTCGTAATGCAATTGAGGAGAGGTCTGTGTTCAGCAGTCGACGTTCTCTATGTCAGCATAGTTGGCTTGCTTATTAAATCATACGTTCTAGATTCAAATCCCAGGTCGGGACAAAAATTATTATTCGTATATTAGGTTAGAATTTTGGAAGTTCGTGGTCTTATAAGCCCGTGCGATGAAGAGTACGTAAAGCTATGGGTCCTGTACGCGCCTGGTGCCTGATGTTCCCGGTGGTGTCGGATAGCCATCCCATGGGATTATGAGTGTTACAGCCAACTCTCTAACTCTGGGCTGATACAGAGAAATTTTCTTACATAAATATCCCAAGTATCACGTTTGGCCCGAACTGGGATTTGAACCGAGTTGAGGCCCTGGTGTATCCCTTAGCCGCCTTTTACGACACCTACGGGATTGTTTCCAATATAAGCTGACCTGTCATTGTATGGAAATCCTATACAAATTAGAGATCAGTTTATACTGTATACATTTCCAGTATAAACTGATCTCAAATAGCTTGATATGTAGCTGTGTGTACGTTGCACTTCCAGATGAAAATAAATCTAAGTTTATGAGAGTCATTAAACCGTAGTTTTTCTAAAGTATTGAAATGCACTGACCCAGAAATTACGTTTAATTAATTTCATGATACTCGTGTTTAAACATTTTATGACTTGTTTTTACCGACTGGGTGGAAAAAGATTTTTACTCAGCGAACCCCTCCACGGATATAAAGTAAATAATATACTTAATTTTTTACTTATTTTTTGTTTAATTTTATTGATGTTAGATTTACGCTCATTGCGAATAATGCTATAAAATTTCATAGTTAGGAAGATGTTCTCAATATAATATGATCTTTCACATGTTTCTTTTTGTTTTATTTTGTTTTTTTTATATATTAGAGGGGACAAACTAGCAAGGGAGTCACTTGATGGTAAGTCATCACCGCCGCCCATGGACACTCGCAACACCAGAGGAGTCGCGGGTGCGGTGCCGGTCTTTAAGGGTCAGCAAACAAACCCGATGAGCTCTGACGACCTTACTCACACGCAGAAACACAACATTAAAATTATTAATGTTATCATTAAGGAATGTCTTCTGTAATGTAAATCTCCATAAACTCTTTAAATCGAATTTCAATTTTGTTTCTTTTATTTGCTTATTTTATACAAGATCATTAGTATTTCAACCGAGACTCTAGTTTTACTCTAGTCTTTGATTCTCGATCGTATGATCCTAGTTAAACGCATTCGAATCCTCATAAAACTCCAGTTACGAACACAAACTGCATTGAATAAAGTTCCCCAAGTACAAAAACCTTCAAAACAAGAAGTCGAAGATTACGCACGATCCCTAAACGACAGTAAAGTAGGAAGGGTCTTACGAACTGGCGGAAGGGTGACAAAAAAATCCTGAAGGGTCGGCTGCGAAGGACAAACCCCACGATAAGTTAAACACTTAAACAGGTGCTGTTTGGTTAGTACGTAAGTACTTTCGTACTAAAATTCGCGAGGACTTGGAATGGTTTTATGCATAATCTGATAACGGACGCGTCTGAAAGTTCTTATTGGGGTACTTGAAGGGTTATGTAGATCATAAATTTAGCTTTTGGCTTTCGGTTTCGACTGTTTGGTGGTTTTTTTATCGTGTTGAAGTTGACAATATATATTTTTTCCTGACTGTTTTTGATTCGACTGTCGTAATTTTTTTATTTATATATGGAAGGGGCATGTTTGAAAATTTGTTTCAACTGACGATAGACAACTCAAAGCTACTAGGTAATTTTGTTTGACTGCACGTGTGACGCGGCAGTTAAAACAGTGGCACAGGCAACTATTTGTGTGGCCTATAAATAGTTAGTAGTTTCTGGTTGGGATGCATTTTGTGTCCATTAATTATTTGTTTGTTAAATACCAGATTTCCCTTATTTTAATATTTGTTAACTACATAATTCATCTTATTTTTACCTTGTCCATACAACGGTTGCCTGGAAGAGGTCGCTAAGTGATATGACATGAGTATTTGCTTATTTTAAGATAATGTATTGAGTTTTCAGGTACAATAATATATTCTATTCTATTCATCGTTAACATCGTTTAATTTATTGGTTAATTGAAGGTAATTTACAAACATACCATTTCTCAAAAATAACATATATTTGTATAATTATTGCTGCTATTAAATTTTGGTGCTTGCAAGATGGACCGATGATCTTGTGAGGTTCGCTGGATGCGGGTAACGCAAGACCGGCAATTGTGGAGTTCTTGGGGGGTAAGCTTTTGTCTTTCGTTTGATTAATTATAATGTTGATGATGACTTGCAAACTGTCAAGAGAAGACTTTATATTGAATCTAAAAAAGAAATGTTGTTACAATAAATCAAATCACTATATATTATTTTTATATACAATTATTTGATTTACTCTTAGTACCTTTGAAGTAACTTATGTGATATAATATAGTTTCCCGAAGAAGCGGTGTCAGTTTGTTTTCGAAACCTGAAAAGATAAACTCTGAATAGAATCTACGTACCATTGATTCATTTCGTTTGTAACTACACAGTTTATCTAAGTTATGTCGGAGTATATTGCTTCTATTGCATACTTCGTCCAAAAAATAAATAAAAAATTAGTCTTATTTTTTCCTACTTACCTTACTACTACCTTAACCATAAATGTATGTTTTACAAGTAAATATTGTATGCGTAGTCTATAAAAGAGCGTTTATACTTATTTTTATAAAATGTTTATATTTTACCTAACTTCTCAGAGTACCTATATCTCTTTATTAGTTTTATATCAGTAAGCAAAATGATATGAGTCAAGCAACCTGTTGCTTACAACTTATGTGTTTATGTTTGCGTTGCAATAATATTTCAATTTCCGTGGGAAAGCTGTGGCGAAAGGTATACTCTTCAGCAGACTCTCGTGGTACTTAATAAAAGTCGTTGAGTGCGTAAACTATCGGCACTCCCCAAAGACTGCCCGCAAAATTAAACTCGTTGCGGGATCCAAGACAGTTAAAGCGATTCCCCGGGACATGCCTGAGCTACACCGCTCAGTGTCATTTCATTGTGTGCCACTGTTGATCCTGGCTTACAGGAGTTGCAGTGGTGGGTAAGAAGGAGGGTCTAGTCGCGAAAAAAAAAAGAATAAAAGACCACATGTTATTTTTGTTAACTCCAGAAATTAAACTCCGATTATGTGACCGGAACGAAACTAAGAGCTAACATCTAAAGGTTGTTAAGAATATAAAACTAGGTAAACAAGAATCCTTACTTAGGTATAGGTACATATTATGTTGAAGATAGACGACGTCGCGAGCTTGTGCGTACCTGAATGTTTTATGCGTGGCTGTATGTAGGTATATAGGTACGAGCCGGCCGATGCGCCCGCGCGCGCCGTATTATCTATTAACTTAGTTGAGTGCCGGAATAAATGCATGCGTGTTAACGACGCCATTACGTTTTTATTTACTTGTCCCTGGATATACTCTGCCAACATATTATAAAGTGTGGCTTATCCCGAGGGCAGGTCATATTTTGGAGTAATATTCGTTTTACATATTGCGGTTGGCGTAGTTGGCAGATGCTGAAGGTTGTGGGTTCTATTCCCACCCAGGACATATATTTGTATGCATGAACATGTTTGTTTGTCCTGGGTCTGGATGTAGTTGTCTATATAAGTATGTATTTACAAAAGAAATCTAGTATAACAGTTTCCATAGTACAAGTTCTATTTAATTTGGAATCAGGTGGTCGTGTGTGAATAATGTCCCGGGATATATTATTATCCTAATCCCTCAACATAAAACTGATTTTTACTTCTACTCTTATATGGTTCATGTCATTGGTTCATGGAATTCTCTTCCCCGTAACATTCGCCAATGTAACACATTATCTATATTTAAAAATCGTGTCCAAGCACATTATCTCTCTTCCTCATCCTAGTTGTATGTATATATATATATGTGTATATAGATATTTAAATTTGTATTTTATGAGTATTTATGTATATTAGCAGCTAGTGTATGTATATACTTAATACTAGAAACTACACACGCTATGTTTTGTTTCTTTTTAATTTCTCCTCTCACGGGTTTGCTGGAAGAAATTTCATTGAAATAAGCAGTAACTTTGTACATTTATTTTCTTTTACAATTTCTTTTCTGTATTCTTTTTTCGTGTATACATTAATGATTAAATAAATAAATCTTGGAGACTGTGGCAAGCTCAAGACTCCATTTATAAGAATCAAACGGCGCCAAGTTCTACAATGTATAGAACGAAATCAAAGAGAATAAACTTGTAAACTCCCAACTCCAATGAAACTTGTCCGGGATACTTCATAACTCAAAAGTAAAACCTGAGCGATGTAGTAGAATCTTGGTATATAATCAGATTGTGCACTCGACAACAAACGTCGAAGAAAACTGTAAGAGCTACTTTAACTTAATAGTTGCTTAAAATGTCTGTACTGATTTAGGGGTCTTATACTGAGTCTGCGCAACGCACCTCTTTTTATATATATACTTTTTTATATTTTTTATAATATTGACACTTTTTGATAGTTGTGTTTTGATATGTCAGTTGGCGTGAAGAGAAAATATTATTTCGTATTAAATCTGGACCAGCTCTTTTCATAATTACCAGTCCCAGTCCCTTCCACTGAGAGTATAGGAAACCTCTGTATAATGACGGGCTCGTTGGTCTTGCGGTAGCGTGTTCAACCGTAGAGGTCCTGGGTACAAATCCCGGGTGGGGCCAAATAGTATTTTTGGGATGTTTTCTGTTAATAATATTTCTCAGTTTCAGACCGAAGCACATACAGCCTTCGACCTTGTACCTGAACTCTTCGGATCATGAGAGTGATATAATAGAAAGGGCCCCAGTGTTTGCGCACTGTAACATGTCCGCACTGATGGCTAGTGTCCATTGAGACTGGCCGTAGTGACCATAATTCGAACAGGAGGACATGAAATAGCCCCAACATTAACGTAGGACTTAACATAACAACAGTGAAGATAAATCGATATTGCTCGTAAATACCTCATATTTACGAGCAATTTCCTGAACATGGAAAAATATAATTTCCACTTTTCAAAACAGTTAAAACCTTTAAATTTTGTACAGACGCCAGCACATCAAGCTACCCAAATCTGCCAAATTTCCTCAATTGACAGTGAACCTTATGCTTTCGTGATAAAGTTGAAAATCTATAAAAGAAATTTGACAGATTGGGGTAGCTGGATGTGCTGGCGTCTATACATAAATAATTGACGGTTACCCTTACCCGTTCATCAACAATAAATTCCAATCTCTTAAAAATACGCTGAAATACGCAGGCATAGATATAATAACAGTATGTACAGAGGCCAGCACATCCAGCTATCCCAATCTGTCAAATTTCTTTCATAGATTTTCAACTTTATCACAAAAGCATAAGGTTCACTTTCAATTGGGGAAATTTGACAGATTGGTGTAGCTTGATATGCTGCCGAATGTACAATTGAAAAACACCCAAAAATATTAGTTAATTTGTACTGCTATTAGTTAGTTCATTAGTTTAGGTAATCCCAGTTCAGGCGCACCTGTTTTATTTATATTGTACTAACTGTGCCCGCGACAATGTCCGCACATTTTATACTGACTGTACATAATACTATTAAGGTTTACACATTTAGCTTAAACGACGAGCTAAGCCCCAAGTTCTTGACGTTATTCGAGTTGGGACCAGTCATTTTTGAAAATCAATTGAGAGCTGCCAACTACTATGGCCTTTGTTTTCGACGGATTGATTTTGAGACCCAAAGGTCTGGCTCCACACTCTAATCTGAGCTAAATCATCATTGATTGTCACGATTGCACTGGTTAAATTCAAATATATTAATAACTAGCTGTGCCACGCGGTTTTACCCGCGTTAAACTTTAATCAAATGTTTCATCAAAATCCGTTCAGTAGTATTTGCGTGACAGAGTAACAAACATACACACTCACACTCTCACAAACTTTGGCCTTTATAATATTAGTGTGAAATATTAATTTTATAAAAGTGTTTTTTAACGTGTCGGTTAGTTCTTCGCCGGCTGGCCGGTGAAGGTCTCATCTTTACAATACAAGTTTTCGGTAACACGCCAGCTACACCTTTTACAGAAATTTTCGATTTTCGTCTAAGGTACAGCGGCGACCCTAAGTAAAGAACTTAACATATAACCACGCTAAGCAAAAACGAAATCACGATCTTATTTGGACGATATTTGGCGAATCGGCTTATTTGATTTATTAATCGTTTAGGTGGGCGGCCGAAGGGTCGGGTCGTTGCCACGGACTGCTATTTTTGTGTCTCCGTTAAGATCCCGCTCAAGGCCCTTAAATTTACCCGAAGGCACTATTTCCATGAGCCCTAATATTAATATGCATATCTTTTATATATAAAAGCGAAAAGCCACTTACCATACACGAAATCTCAAATAGAAAACTTATGAATCCGACTAGTTTTAAGTCCATTAAGAATGGACTGTAGATAGATTTTGCAATGGTCTTAAAGCTATCTATCTATAAGTCAACAATTATATAATGTTGAAAGAAATTTAAACACAAAAACAATACAATTTTTGATGTGTAACATCTATAGCCGCACGTTAAACAGATTTCTGGCGTGGCGACGCATGCCATAGTTTTTTTTTTTTTTAGTTCCTGTCACAATATGTTCTTTTCGACTTCGACTTTGACTTCGACTTCTACTTGGACTTCGACTTGACTTCGACTCTGACTTTGACTGCGACTTATACTTCGACTTCGACTGCGACTTATACTTCGACTTCGACTTTGACTTCTACTTGGACTTCGACTTCGACTGCGACTTATACTTCGACTTCGACTGCGACTTACACTTGGACTTCGACTGCGACTTATACTTCGACTTCGTCTTCGACTTCGACATGACTTCGACTTTGACTTCGACTGCGACTTATACTTCGACTTCGACATCGACTTCGACTTCGACTGCGACTTATACTTCGACTTCGACATCGACTTCGACTTCGACTGCGACTTATACTTCGACTTCGACTGCGACTTATACTTCGACTTCGACTGCGACTTATACTTCGACTTCGACTGCGACTTATACTTCGACTTACGACTGCGACTTATACTTCGACTTCGACATATTACTTTTACAAAACAAAGTCGATGTTTCACATCTGCCAGGGGTCCCGTGACAGCTCACATTTTTTTATCGAAAGTACTCACACAAAGATAAGTTATTAAGTTTGAATGGGAGTATCTTTAGTTTTCTTCGTCAGAATATAACAGCGAATGAACAAAATCTGTAAAAAGTCTGAGAAATCACGACTTTACTATGCCGATATAATGATGGGCAGATCCTCATTTCAATTGTAATAGATTTTGAGATCGCTGCGTTGTGAAGAATTCACCCCATTTCATTGCGTGGGGGGCGTCGAAATCGTCCGGAAGGAATACCTACCAGGCAACAGGCAGCACCATGTTTCTGTGAACTGCGGTCACCAACCCTTGTGCCAAGCGTGGCGATTATGCCATATCGCCCATTCTTTGGGATGACTGCCGGACCAGTGGGCGTGATTTGGCTAACATCATGATGAGATTTTGATAATTCCTTTTTTGCCATATAAAGGGTGCTTCCGAGATAGTCCCATATAGACGGTCACCGTAGCCTAGTTGGTAGTGCTCCTGCTTACGAAGCTGGTGATCCTGGGTTCGAATCCCGGTAAGTGCAAATATTTGTGTGATGAGCACGAACATTTGTTTCTGAGTCATGGATGTTTTCTATGTATTTAAGTATTTATCTATCTATATAAGTATGTATATCGTCACCTGGTACCCATAGTACAAGCTTTGCTTAGTTTGGGGCTAGGAAGATCTGTGTGACACTGTCCCTAGATATTATTATTATTATTATAAAAAAAAAAAAAAAATTAAATCCACTGCGTCCCAAATTATATCCATGTTAATGTCAACTGATACATGTACTGCAACATTTCACATCCCCAGTTTCGTCCCTTTCTCGAACCTTATAAACATATTTTATGTACCTACTTTTTGAACTCTCCCCCCATTTCAAATTTGGAATAGTTTAAAAAAGTACTGCCACATGAATGATTAAAGCTTCTAAAAATTTTAAAACTGTGATAACGTAGGTAATAGTTATACAGTCTAGTATAGTATTACAGTCTTACAGTCGGCGGAATATAATAATAATAATATATAGGGACAATGTTACACAGATCATCCTAGCCCCAAACTAAGCAAAGCTTGTACTATACAATATAGGAAGACACCATGTCTAACAACAAATATACATTTAGAAACAACCAAGACAACAGGTACAGTTGCCGCAAACGACTATGTCGTTTGAATCGAACTGTTTCCGATATTTTTTCGCCAATGAGGGGCTTTAGTCGGATGGCTAAGTGATTCGAATCCAATCGCTTTCGGTAACTTTTCGGTATAGATGGTGAGCTGGTGGGGGCCTGCTCACGGTGCTTCTTCCAGTTCGTTGTCGCCACTTGAGAATCTTTCTGCCCCAGCGGCCGCGCGTCGGTTCTTTCTTTCAGGATCACAACAGTAATTTAATAATGCCTGCCTTTTTATCTGGAGTTTATTCTACAGTAAAGGAGGAAGTATTTCCAAATACCTCCCCAGCATACTGCTCATAGAAGAAAAAACGGTATGCTCTATAAGTTGCTGCACTTGGTCAAAGTAATCTCAAGCAACAATCAGGCCCTTAAACATACAAACAATATAATCAATACCTCTGCCTCGTTGTTAGAGTGTTCACCCGCAGAGAACTGGACTGGGTTCCAATCTCGGGTCAGGCCAAAAGTGATTTTGGGATTTTTCTGTAAAAAGAAAATTTCTCGGAATCAGCGAAGTCTGGGAGATGGCGGTATTATACCCCCGTGCCTCGGAGAGCACGTAAAGCCGTCGGTCATGTACCTGACCTCTTTCCGGTCGTGTGGCTAGGCCTCCCATCGGATCATGATAGTAGTGCTCCTGTGTTTGCGCACACACTTGATGTCCCGCGCAGATGGCTAATCTCTGTTGAGACGGGCCGCCGTGGCCGAAATTCGGCTAGGAGGATTAAAAACAATATACACTTTCAAACTTTCACGTACTCCAACATGACATTATTTTCGAGTTAACTCATAGTCGTAGTATTTACTACGCGTCACTTCCTAGCGACCTTTGTTTTATTTCCCCGGCATTTCAACGTGACCAAGATAAAGCTATAAAGAATTTCGTTCGCATTTCTGGTCGGTGAAAAAGTGGAATCGCTTACTGATATCCGATATATCGTATCGGCTGTAAATAAGACCGCGAGTGAGCCGAACCACCATTGCTCTCTATCATTAAACGCCCTGTCCCATCCTCAGTTGGACAAGTGGACTGCGTCTTAGCTAATGAACGTTAAGATACAGTTGCACAAATAATTCTTTAAAGCATACAAACTTCGAGCTGATTCTGAAAACCGGTATCTCGAAGAACACGTAAAGCCGTCGACCTTGTACCTGAACTATTTTCGATCGTATTGCTAGTCGTCGCATCAGATAATGAGAGTGATGGAATGGAAAGAAGCAGTGCGTTTGTGCACACAGTTGTGCACAATTATATGTCCTGCGTAGGTGGCTAGACCAGTTGGGAATGGCCGCCATGACCTAAATTTGACCAAGACAATATTATCACTTTACAACGGACAGCAGCCTGGCCAGAGAGTTAGTTACGTTGTCCATTGGGCCAGTTGGCGTGGTTGGCAAATGCTTATCACGCCGGAGGTCGTGGGTTCGATTCCCACCCAGGACATATATTTGTATGGCCATGGCCGTGTATACAGAATTTCCCAGGCTATTATAATTATTATTATTATATCCGGATTAAAAAATTATGACATAGTTAGCTACTACTAAAGTTTTATTAGTGTTGTTACTCGAAAGGAATTCTATTCGAACTACTTGTCTAAGAACCCAGTAGCAACTAAACAACCCAATAAATTCCCACCAAAAAACCTAAGATAAACGTAATAAATTGGAGACATTAAACCCTATCTCTCACATGCGTTACCTGACGGTCGGGTGGAGGGGGGGTCACACCAACCGCCAGTTTACAGATGGAAGCCGATACAGATAGTAGTTTCGATACTTTTGAAACGAGATAGCTTTGGTCACAGCTTGACAAAGACAAATACACGTACAGAGAATAAACATGGTACTCACTTAAATATTTATTCTTTTAGAGTACCTATGTAGATAAGTGGTCACCTCCGCCCATCTCACTAATAGTATAAAGGCGGAAGTTTGTGAGTGTTTATGTTTGTTACTTCTTCACGTCTGAACGGCTGAAGCTATTTTCATAAAATTTGGTATGGAGTTAGCTGACACCCTGGATAAACACATAGGCTATAACTTTTAAAGTTTAACGCGGGTAAAACCGCGGGGCATAGCTAGTTATAAATAGATGTCATCTAGACACAGATAAAATACTGGTGCTCATCGCACAAAGATTTGCTTTGTGTGAGGATCCAACCCACGACATCTGGCTAAAGCATCGGTGTCACTTAATACTAGACCTACATGCCAGTCAATAGAAGAAGGGACGCCAGAAGGGCCACAAGTACGATGCCGGCCTTTAAGAAAGTAATAATAATAATCTTTATTTCAGACTTAAAAGTCCATAATATGACATCAATTTAACTTAGTTTATAAATGAATTCTATATAATTACAATATGATCTGAGTTTAGTTTTCTAATAATTTTTATATAATTGAAATTTAATAATTGTAGTAAACATAAATAAATTAATAATATAAAAATAACGTGAAATGTCGATGTAATCACTTTCATATAAAAAATCAAACAAACAGTAAATAAAATCAAATAAAAAAACATAATAAATTAAAATTAACAATTCAACTTAAACAAATTAAAACGATAGGAATACATAATTTAAAATCTTTGTTATTAATATTACAATTATATAGAAATCCGACCCAATACAATGTCATTCTGAATGAAAAATACCTCGGCAGTAATTTATTCCACAGAGTGGAGATTCCAGGTGATGGATGACATGCCCACTCTTGGCAAGTGGATGGGTTGCGGAACGCGGCGTAAGTTCGAACTTTTCGTCAGAACACTCCCCGTTATAAATTATAATTATATTATACTTATCGAACGACCTGCTTTAATGCTACCACCGGTACCAATGCAACCCAACTGAGAAGACCCAGCGAAACAAACTTAGCTGGGATCTCTACCACTTGCAACACTGCCCAGTGCTACGCGGTTAAATGCTCCAGCTAAACATACTCAATGGGGCATATACACGAGATTTGGTATAAAAGGAAAAAAACTTGAGAGGTGTCAAGAGACACCCGGATGGAACGAAGTTATTTCTTATTATTTATTATGTACAAAAAACCTGTATACACTCAACAAAAATAATCGTCGAGACACCACACTGTTCAATGCGAAATAGAAATGAAAATATCTGGCTTGCTTTCTATAAGAGAGAGAGAGAGAGACAGACAGAGAAACATGCGCACGCCGCACAGCTGCAAAAAGTGACGTGACAACTTTTCGTAATAATTTTTTCCGTCTAGCCCCCTTTCACAACGCGCGATAAGCAACTTCGTTCCAAAATCTCAACATCAGCCTGAAATCTGGGAGTTGGTGGTATTTACACCCCCGTTCGTTGGAGAGCACGTAAAGTCGCCAGTCCGGTACTTGAGCACTTTCCAGTCAAGCTAGTAGTCCCATCGGATTATAACTGTGTTAGAATATACACTGCCGGTTTTGCACTATAATAAGTTCCGCGCAAATGGCTAGTCTCCCTTGAGACGGGCCTCCGCAGCCCAAACTCGGCCATTATTATTAAAGAAAAATATATGATACAAAAAAAGATTGCTAGTAAATGTACAAAAAGATATTTTTCCGTAGGTATGATATTTTCAGTGAAATTCACGGTGTAGCGCTATATAACCCTTTTTTAAATTTCTCAATTGCCAAAACGTGCTGAACGTTCTGGCAATTATGAAATTTGAGAACGCATCATAAATTCTAGTGGCAACTGTATTTGAAATTCGACTTCATATTTTGCTACTGAAAAATATATCCAGAATGATCTGCAAATTGTTGAAGATATAGTTTTATTTACTACGTTAGTAGTATAAAAGTGAATTTCATAAATAAAATAATAATGCACTCAAGTTACTCATAGTTTAGTGGATTAGAGTGTCACTTCTCACTACCCACGAGTTTTAGCTTCGATTAGTCTTACTTAATTCTAAGCTGTAACTAGTACATGCGGTGTTATATGTATCCTATAATTAATTGTTGCACATGATAATTTGCCTGTATTTAATGTAATTTATTAATGTATCGTGTAAACAATTGTTGGTTAACCTTAAATAAATAAAAAAAATTCAACACTTTTTTTTAATAGATATCTTCTTTAGGCGCGTTGGACACTTTTTGGTTGAACAAAATCATGGAACTCGCGTCATCCTCACCAAACGATTTCCATGAGCTATATGAATACTGTGTTTATATGTGTACTTCTCGGGTGAACAGACAACGAGAAACTCGCGTCATCGCCAAGTCACGCTTCCCATAAGCTATATGTGTAACTCACATGGGTATGGTTATATTGTATATTATTTAGATTAGAAGTAAAAACATAGTTTTCATTTCTATCCGTATGTCTTTTTTTTTGCCCGCATTATCAAATTTAATTCCCGGATTGCGGGAAATTTTATAAACATATCATTGTCGGACACAATGCACACCTAGACTCAGACCAACTACTTATGGATCACATTCCCGTGGCACTCGTGTGTGTCTTAACCGCCACACGTACCAAACGAGCCAAAAATGTTTCTATAGATCTTATATAATCGTAATGAGTTTGGTTTCAATGCCTTTGCAGTGCATTCCTCCACGATATAGGGATTAATTTCACTAGTGTGGGCGTTGTCTTTTCTATCTATTATGCTTATGTGTCGTTTAGAACGAGTCTAGGAAAAGTCTTGGCCTTCTTGTGTTTCTTCTACGGCGTGAACAATTAGTTGTGTTTGGAACAACAGTTTGATTTATACCAATTTATGTATCGGACTTTTTTATATGATAGCAATTGAATAGAGAAAGTGATTTAGCTGATGGTAAGTGATCACCGCCGCCCATAGACGCTCGCAATACTAGAGGAGCGTGGCCGGCATTCAAGTTGCCGGCTTTGTACCTTGCTGGGAACATTATCGCTAACAGCTGATTTTGAATGCCCTCAATTCATTGTTAAGAATGATTGAATATTCATTGTATATAAGCTCAATTATTAGTATTTTTTTTATTTAGTTTCTTAAAAGTGTTCCACGTATTAATATTGTATTTTGTATGTGAAATTCAATTCAAAGGCAAAAATCCCAGCATTTTCGCAAAATTGCACATGGAATTGTATTAACGTTTAAAGTTAGTGTTTATTAGTCTAGATATTAAATACGTGAACCCCATTGGAGCCAACCGGTGACACGATTCTTTGATCAAACAATTCGAAAATAATATAGAAAATTTGATGATGGAAAATTTCTGTGTTCTTACTCGTGGGGTCTTAGCTCAACTTGTCTAAACAATTAATACAATAAATACACCTATACACTGTTAAGTCAATAAATAATTCTCACACCAGTAAAATTAGTTACCGGTAGTCCAACTAGGCTTATAACAAATTACGCTTGGCCACGCCAGGCATTGCGTTAACTGCGTTGTAAATATTCACTGGAGCCGCTTGCCGACGCAGCATGCTCCGATGGATTATTCTTGGTCACACAAAAGGGTGTGAACTGACATCGTTGTGATTGATTTAAATAATATCTGGGGGACAATGTCACACAGATCATCCTAGCCCCAAACTAAGCAAAGCTTGTACTATGGGTACCAGGCGACGATATACATACTTGTATATAAGTATGTATATCGTCGCCTGGTACCCATAGTACAAGCATAGTATAAGCAAAGCTTGTACTATGGGTACCAGGCGACGATATACATACTTATATACATAGAAAACATCCATGACTCAGAAACAAATATTCGTGCTCATCACACAAATATTTGCACTTACCGGGATTCGAACCCAGGACCACCAGCTTCGTAGGCAGGAGCACTACCAACTAGGCTATGGTGATTTGATACTGTATTTACTTGTTGAAGTAAAACTTCTTTACGCACGTGATAGATTATTCAGAATATTTTGCCTAAATACTAAAACAATTATAAAAAAATAGTACGTTTAAATATGTTTATGTCTCATTTGTTGAAGAAATTATGTCGCTAACAAACTGTGTTACAAATCTAATTCGATTTTATATCAGTGTTATTTATAAAGTAGATTTAAGGTTAAATTAAAATAAAAATAAGATTAATTTTAGAGCTATTTACATGTTTAAATAAATATAAAATATAAATTATGATTTAACAACATTATTAGCAAAAAGTAGCAGTACGATTATAACCTCTTTTAAAAAACGTGGCCGCCAGACTTGTTTGTTCACTAGTATAAAAGGGCCCCGGTCAGACGAATCGACACATTGAGTCTCGTTTGGACAGCCGACGCGCACAGACACGTTCGTGCGCTCCTGCCTTACCCGACTATTTCCGACTATACGTGCTCGTGTACGTTCGTCAGTTGAGATAAATCGATCGTCAGATTGGTTGAATCTCGGCAAACCTTCACACTATTAATTGGTGTAGTGGCGTCTTTTTCAAGACAGCGCTACCCCAATATAGTGTGTGTTTCTTTGTACTTTCGTGCCCCTTCAGGGAAAATCCACTTTTCTAGTGGTACTTGGTGGAAACGTAACCGTGCCAACTAAGCCAAGTTAGTGTAGCCCCAAGCACTAGGCCTTGCTCCTTCAGAGCAACGCCAGTTAATTGGAAGCGGTTTGGAATCATTGGCCTTGGGGGCTACCTAGTCAACTCCAAATCGGAATCCCACCTCCTTACCCTACCTTCCCATTCTCTCTTGTTGTTTGGGTGCTGACGGCTTCGGCCCATATCGCCCTCTGCATTAGAGCTGCTAGGAACCCTTTCGCACAATAAGACTGGCGAGAGGGATACAAGCTTAGGGCTCACCATAGGTACACATACCTCCTCGTCTAACCCGGCGAGGAGGGTGATACACACACCAACACACCCTCGGGCCCGTCCAACCCGAGGTGATAGTTGTTAGGGACATTCAACTGTTAGAGCGACTGCCGAGAAGTTTCTTGTTAGTTCTTCTTCTCGGAACGCTCCGGGAGCGAACTAACGTAATTATTCGGTAGTTGTTAGGCTTTTAAAACCATCACAAGATGGCCGCCCCCGTACCCGCCTCCATGGTAGACATTACCAAGGATCCCCGCTTCGTTGAAGCGCTCTTCAAGCTCCTCAAGTCCGACCCAGTTGGCTGGGTAAACTTGATGGAGACCGTCAAGACAAAGCTCATGCTAGACGATCCCCCTTGCTCCGGCGCATCTGCGCAGGAGAATCTCAATCTCTCTGTCCCCTCCTCTTCTGCCCCGTTCACACAGACGGACAGACAATCACCACTCCCCCGCAACCGCACCCCCTCTCCATCTCAGCCGCTACTAATCGTAGAGGAAGAGATGGACGTCGTGCAACCCGACAGCGACGACGATTCCCACGACAAGTGGCTTACTGTCAAGCGCAAAGGGAAAGCTGATAAGCGGACCCGCGCTGACAAGTCGTCGTCGTCATCCTCGGCCAGCTCCTCGGGCTCTGACTCTGAGTGTTCAACTCAGAACAAGAGCAAGAAGAGCGCCATGACCAAAAAACTCCGGACTGAGAAACCCTCCGGGTCAAACTCAGCTCCCTCCCCCTCCACCCACTCCACCCCCGCCTCTCAGGCTAAGGCCAAATCTGGCCTCACGGCCAAGCTCATCAAGCCCCCACCTATCATGCTACTCAGTATAGATAAGTGGGAAGACTTGTCAACTACGTTAAAGTCCAAAGGAGTAGTCGCACTTAGCACTACTTACATCCTCAAAGAGCAGATGTATAAAATACAGCTGCAGACCCCCAATGAGTACAGGACAACGACGGCTCTCTTCGATGCACGTAAGGTAGACTACTACACTTACGGCACCGCTGAGGACAAAACACTCCGCGTGGTAATCCGCCGAGTCTGCCGTCACCTTCCTATCGACTCAATCAAGGAGGACCTAATCACCCAGGGGTACCCCGTGAGAGAGGTGCATCGGATGCGCCGATCAAACGGTGGCGAGCCCTTTGACATGGTGCTGGTCCACCTTGACCCCTCCAAAGAAGGACAGAAAATCCTTACTGTCCTCAAAACAGTTTGCGGTGTCGGCGGCATTGTCGTCGAGCCACCGCGGCGAGGGACCGTACAGGGGCAGTGCCACAACTGCCAACTGTTCGGGCACTCGTCAAGAAACTGTCACGTAGCTCCGAGGTGCGTTAAATGCCTGACCCCAGGCCACCACACCTCCGACTGCACCCGACCCAAGGACCGTAGTGAATGCTCCGAACCACCTGGTTGCGTCAACTGCCAGTCCCTGGGACACCCTGCGAACTATCGCGGCTGTCCCAAGGCACCGGCTAGGAGACCCGCCAGGAGGCCTCGCAGTAAGCGCAACGCGTCAAAACCTCAGGCGAAGACTAGCTCCGCCAAGGCCCAACCAAGCCCTCCCCCGCTCATGTCCTTGGATGTCCAAAAGACATCCCTGCGACCAGCGAGACCACACTGGCCTCTGCCAGACTACGTCCCCTCGACCGCACCCAAGGCTGTGGGTGAGGCGGTCGCCCCTAAAGCTGGGCCAGTCCCAACTAAAGAGGCGTCCCCCAAACCCTCAACCAGCGCGACCCCTCCCGCCCCAGTCCAATCGGGCTGGGCCTACAACCCGCTGACTAAGAAGTCACAGGCTCCAAAGGCCCCGGCCAAAGGAGCCCAGACTCCTAAGTCATCAGTCCCAGCGCCCAAAACCAAGGCGCCCCAAGCGAATAGCAAAGGGCGCACCTCAGGTTTTGCCGAGCGCATTAAGACTCAAGGTTGGGAGTTGCTCGACCAGTTTGAGGACCTCTCCCAGAGGGCCGAAGCTGATCCGACCAACATCCAACTGGCCATCGACGCGGCTCACGTATACCGCCGCTTTATCAAATCCCTACAACCGTAATGGCTGTACACCCGCTAATGGCTACCCAACTCACTAGCAGACTAAAACCCAGATCTCTAAAGATCGGGTTTTACAACGCTGACGGACTAGCAAGACAACGCGATGAAGTCGCAGCATTCCTCTGCGATCATCAACTTGATCTCCTCCTCGTCCAAGAGACCTTCCTTAAACCGAACAAACGGAGAAGTCCTACGGTTGCCAACTATCGAATAGTTCGCAACGATAGGACCCACTCCACCAAAGGGGGCACGCTGATTTACTTTAAGAAATCACTGCATTGCGTACCTTTGGACCCCCCCGAGCTGAAGAACATCGAAGTCTCTGTCTGCCGAATAGGTATGACAGGCCATCAGCCAATCACTATAGTCTCGGCCTACCTTCCCCCAGTCAAGGAAATGCTACGTAGCGACCTACAAGCATTGTATGACTTAGATAGCTCTGTCATTGTGGCAGGCGATCTAAACTCCAAGCACCAGCAATGGAGCTGCCGTTCGAGTAACTTGAACGGCCGCGCACTTGCTGATCACTTGGCAATCATACCGTTCGACCCTATAGTTCCTCTCGAACCGACCCACTTCCCCAAAATTGACAATCACCGACCCGACATACTCGATATTGCACTCCTTAAGAATATAAACCTACGTTTGGCTTCTGTAGAAGTGCACCACGAGTTAGACTCTGACCATAGGCCAGTCGTCCTTAGCCTTGCCTCCCGCACAAGCCACTCCGGCGCGGACAGCAACCTCCCACCCAGATATGTAACCGACTGGCAGAAACTTGAGAGCAAACTCAAGTCAGCCACGTCGGTGCACTTAGACTCAATCCCGTCCCTCATAGAGACCCCTGAACAAACGATCGCAGCTATCGGATCGTTCACGACTCACGTTCAAATCCAAGTGAACGAATGTTCCCGGGAGGTCCCAGCGGCTGACGATTTCAGACGCTGGAAGCTCCCGGACGATTTGCGTGAGCTAGTGACCGAGAAGAATGCGGCCATCAGAGCCTACGACTCTTATAACACCGAAGAAAACCGCACTCGAATGCGTGACCTACTGCGTACAGTACGGGAGCGTATGATCGAATCGCGGAATTCCAAGTGGGATAAGACGTTAGACGAGATTCAACCCTCGCGGAGGGCCTTTTGGCAGCTCTGCAAGCGACTTAAGACAGACACCGACTGGACCATCACCCCGCTGACGCGTCCGAATCAACGCCCTGCGTTCGATGACGACGAAAAAGCCGAATGCATGGCCGACAATCTAGAGACCCAATGTTCTCCCAGCAACCTACCAGTAGACCCGGATCACCTCAATGAGGTCGACTCCGAGGTAGAACGTAGGCTCGCCATCCCTCTTCCTCCGACCTCAACTGCGCCCTCCCGGGAGGACGCCGACGTCGATGACGACGACGATCCCCTGAGGCCAGTAACTATCGACGAAGTTAAAACTCTGATCAGAGAACTCCGCCCCCGCAAAGCCCCCGGATATGACGGACTCACCAATCGCGTTTTCAAGCAACTCCCGTTGCTTCTACTCAGCCTGATGATCGCGATATTCAACGCGGCCTTCTCCAACAACATCTTTCCACACCAGTGGAAACAGGCGAACGTGATTGGTATCCCGAAACCCGGCAAACTCAAATCCGACCCGGCGAATTACCGCCCCATTAGCCTCCTCTGCGCCATGGGGAAACTCTATGAGCGTATCATCCACGCCCGTTTGTCGTCGTTTATTCACGCAAACAACATCCTCCCTGACGAGCAGTTTGGCTTTCGAGCCAGACACTCCAGCGTTCACCAGGTGCATCGCATTGTCGAACACATCCTGGTGAAAGCTGCCCGTCAAAGAGCCCATACAGGAGCACTCTTCTTCGACGTGGCCAAAGCGTTCGATAAGGTCTGGCACAACGGCTTATTATATAAGCTGCTTCTACTCAAAGTGCCTGACCGTCTCGTGCACATCCTACGAGACTTCCTCACGGATCGAACGTTTCGCTACCGCGTCGAGGGAAATTACTCCTCCCTCCGACCGATACGCGCAGGAGTTCCCCAAGGCTCAGTCCTTGCTCCGCTCCTGTTCTCGCTGTACACCAGCGACATCCCCAAACCCAAGAAGGCTCATCTAGCCCTCTACGCCGACGACACAGCTCTCTACTACTCTAGTAGAGACCCGTCCGCCATCCACCGAGAACTCCAATCCTCAGCCGATGCCCTCGGCAAATGGTTTAGGAAGTGGAGGATCGAAGTCAATCCCACCAAGAGCGCCGCCGTGCTCTTCTCCAGGGCCGACCCCAAGCCCACCGCAGATACCGTCCGAATGTTTGGTGAACCGATCCCTTGGGAGAAGAAAGCCAAATATTTGGGAGTGATCCTCGATCAGAAGTTAAACTTCAAGGACCATCTGAGATACGCTCGTAACCGTGCCTCATTTGCCCTTTTTCGATTACACTGCCTCCTGAATGCACGCAGTAAAATGTCCCTTGAAAACAAGGTGAGAATTTACAAGACGTGCATTCGACCGATGATGACCTATGCGAGCCCGGTCTTCGCGCACGCAAAGAGTTACCTCATCCACTACTTGCAGATAGTCCAAAACAAATTTATGCGACGGGCCGTGGGCGCACCATGGTTCGTCCGTAACAAAAGCCTCCATGCCGATTTCCAATTGCCTACCATCAGGCAATGGATGAAGCAAACGTCCAAACGGTATTTTGACTCTGCCACTCACCATCCAAGTAAATTGGTGGTACAGGCGGTCAACTACACTCCCCTCCGATTCTCAATTAAGCACCGTCGTCCGAAGCACGTCCTAGACGACTCGGACGACGAGATCACCGTCTACCTTGACCACATCAAATCGATCAGAGACTCTCGCAACACTGCACAACCGATATTTCGTACTCGCCGGATGCGAGTACGACCGCGAACGCGTCGCGACCACCAGCGTCCTCCATGACCCTTAGTTTGCATATCGTACCGATAAAAAGCCCCCCTCAACGCGGACGGGGGGCCGCGTCATGTCATTAACGTAGAGCGAAAGTTGCACTAAACTCCCTAAAAACCATGATCTCTCACCCTCTCCCCGTCAGTATCCGCCCAGAGCCGAGGTTCGAACCCCACAGGGGGTGCCCTCCGGCGCGGGTACTTAGTTTGTAGTTTTATTTGCTAGGCCGGTTAGAGCCCACGCTCACCCCTACTGCCCGGTGAAGCAGTAAAAGCCGTAAGGCTAACTGCACACGTCATGTTAAAAAAAAAAAAAAAAAAAAAAAAAAACGAATCGACACACTTCTTAGTCGGCCGTCGAACCGAACGGAGCTCCGTGTTTGTGTTGCCACCTAAAAGCTGAGTATACTTTATATATTATTACTGTTAAATTATTAATATTGGTGTTACTGTGAAATTATTAAAATTAGCATTAATTAATTATATTGAACTATTCTTGTTTTAATATTTTATTTTTCAGCCGATGTATTATATACGAATTGATTAATTAAATTATACTATCCAATGAAATATGATTTCTTTTAAATATTTCCCCATAAACATTAACTAATATAAGAGATCGTTATTGGAGATACATTGTTATTAAATAACATTGTATATATTTAAAATATTAATCCATACATAATATTCTAACAGATAGGTATATAATGAATTAATATTAAATATACATATATCTACATATATATGGAAAATATTATGTAGTTATATGAAATAATCTATTACACGCTTGACTTGGGGAGTAAGCCAGTGAATGCGTTACGAAAATTGTGATCAGGTGGGGCGAATGGAAATTGAGAGGGAGATATAAGACAGCGAAGATAGAAAGGGAAAGAGTTCGTATATTACTGTAAGGGCAAGAGAGAGAGAGGTCACACAATTTCTTTCTCTCATTCCCTTATAGCTAGTTGCGTTTGAAGTTTTACTTCAGTCGGGTGGTCTTAAGTACACTTTTTTATGTAAGGCAAAAGAGCAAGAAAGTGAACTGATGGTAAGTAATCACCGCTGCCCATGGACACCTGCAACACCAGAGGGGCTGCAAGTACCTACGTTGTCAGCTTTTGTGAAAGGAATAGGCTCTCTTTTTGAAGGTTGCCATGTCATTTCCGGTCGGAAATACCTGCGCAGTTAATTGATTCCACAGAGTGTTCCACGTAGTGTGGGGTAAAAAGGTTTTTTGTGAAACGCACGGTGGTAGGTGACACTTGCGCATTTGGTAGATCCTAAAAAGTGAAATTTCACGTCTTAACTAATTAACCAATCATCATGATTTTTGCCAACACGTTCTTGTCAGCGGTTTTGGTTGTATTACCTTTGAGAACAATTTAAACGAAATATAATGTAGGACACATTATATTTCGTTTAAATTGTTCTCAAAGGTAATACAACCAAACACGCTGGTAAAAATTATTTGTTCAATAGTATTTATTTATCTTTTTTAACTATCTTCTCATATAGTCTAGAAGTCTCACACGACTACCACTAATAGTTGTTTTTAGTGAATATTCCCTTCTTTGTAGAAGTTAAAACCATATTTCTCATTATATAAATTATAATAAAAAAATATACAAGTTATAATGTGTACAAAAATTATATATTTATAATAAAAATAAATGATTACTAAGCCAAGCTATAGACAGTTAATGCCTGTACCAGGATAAACCTGTACCACGACCAACCTGTACCATGATATCAGCCGAAAGAAGACCACTGCCTATCAAAGGCCTCCCCAAAGATCACAACTGTTGGGCTGGCACTGCCCACATTCATTGAAACATCCTTGTTGGACGCCTGCCTACGCTGCGTCGTCAAATTTGTGGTCGACACTCGAGAACCTGGTCGGTTTTACGAGCTATGTGCCCGCCCATTACCACTTCAGTTTAGCAAGTCCTCGGGCTCGTTCTAGTTTGGAGTTATAACCATACATATTATGTATATGCCAAAAATAAGCTGGTAAACCTCTTGACTCATGCAGGCCACTTTTTAAAGAGAAAAGGTTATTAAAGTTAACTTCGCTATACATCCTGGAGATCGGCCTTTTTGTTAGGAACCACCCTCAGCTGTTTGAAAGAGCTAGTGAACATAGTTTATTTAGCCGAAGGGATCCAACTAAGCTCGCAATGTCAAAGTGTAGAAATACCTTTTATCAAAAAAACTGTACATTCATGTGTGACAAAGTTTTTAACAAAATCCCACAGTCGCTAGGGGAACTACGCCTTAGGTTATTTAAACTTAAGTTGAAGACATGGCTTACAGAAAAATGTTTTTATACAGTTGCATGAGCTCTGTTTGGTAATTAGTAAGTTTTATTTTATTTAATGTTATTTTATTATTCAATATTTTTGACTGTTTATGTAATTGTTTATTGTATTTATGTAATTGAAAATTGCTAGTTATAAGTGAATTGTATTTCGGACACAATGTATATTGTTAACGAATTAATAAATGAAATGAAAAATAAGGGATATTAATAATAATTGTGATTTTGTACCTATTTGTATTATTTTATGTTTACTGACATTTTACTATTGTGTGTGTGTACCACTCACTAAGTTCTGAACTGACGTAATTTAAATAATATATAATTGTAATTCACTAGTGGACATAAAATAATTTAATGTATAGCTCAATTAGCTAATTAATATTTGTATACCAGTATTCTGGTTAGACATGTCGACTAGTTGGACCAGTCTGGTTGGACCCTATTTTAATTCTAAGACCTGTATAATTACCATGTTTAATACAAATAAAATGATCTATCTTATCTAACTAGCGACTAGAAAAAAACCCTAAAAAACCCGTTTAGTCTTGGAAGAAGTAATATCCACTTAATTGCCTTTCTGTATGTAGTTGCCTGCGCCACAACCTTGCTGATTTATATAACTGACTCACATTCAATGACCTGTACAAACAAAGTATCAGAGCCAACGACAAACGTCGCTTATACATATTATATTACTTACTGTTTTTGCGCCATTTCATAATTATTATTCGATACTAGCTGTGCCCCGCGGTTTTACCAGCGTTAAGCTTTATAAATGATCACAGCTCCTCCCCCGTGGGTAATAGCGTGATAATATGTAGCCTATATGTTGACCCAACCTCTTAGTAATATTCATGCAAAATTTGAAGTAAATCCATGCAGTACTTTTTGAGTTTAGCCCGGACATACATACAGACAAACAGACACACAGACAAAAATTCTGAAAACTATATTTTTGGCTTCGATTGCGATTGTAGATCACGCCCCAACTATCCTTTTAAAAAAAATATTTAATGTACAGTTTCGACTTTCCTACGATTTTATTATATGTATAGATTGGAGTATATATTTGTGGCTGAGTGCTTTCCGGCCCAGAAAGACTAAAAGTGCAACCCCATACCATCACGAGGGTCTACATCCGTTAGTCGCGTTTACTACTAAAATGCTTACTTATAGTGAACTAGTGTGTGCACAAACTCAGAGGCAAGTTCTATCCCATCGCTCTCACAATCCGATGGGACAACTAGCCATGCGGAAAATGTTCAAGTACAGGGGCTCTACCGGCTAAGTCACCGAACATCGATTTCTTAAATGGCGTTCAAAAGAATAAAGGTTAAAAATGACTTAATCAATAGTTAAATCGGCTTCAACGTTGACAATCGATTCCGGACCATTTATGACGTCACATGTCCTCATGGAAGCCGATTAAACGATTGTTTAAGTCATTTTTAACCTTTATTTATTTGAACGCCATTTAAGAAATCGATGTTCGGCGACTTACCCGGTAGAGGCCCAGGACCGACGGATTTACGTTGCGTAAATACCTTTAACTCACAGACTTAGAGCGGATAATGAAATGTTTTTTATTTTATAGAAAAATCCAAAAATAACTTTTTGAGCCGACTCGGGATTTGAACCCAGGACTTCATCTGCGATTTATTACATTACCTTCTTTACATAGCAAAGAAACTTATGCTCTACCTGGTGGTAAGAGGCTAAGCCTACGTGGCTGGAGTCACTAACGCGGTGCCGACCCTTTACCCATGGTGCGTCTGCAAAGTAACATTCTAATAGTTAACAACAGTCTAATAGTTATATTCTGTTCAGCACTGCAGAAATGCAGTACTAGCTGACATATGGGCATTTTTCATATCAGTACGGATAAAAACTTGAGAGGTGTCAAGGGACACCCGGATGGAACGAAGTTATTTCTTATTATTTATTATGTACAAAAAACCTGTATACACTCAACAAAAATAATCGCCGCGACACCACACTGTTCAATGCGAAATAGAAATGAAAATATCTGGCTTGCTTTCTATAAGAGAGAGTGACAGGCAGAGAAACATGCGCACGCCGCACAGCTGCAAAAAGGGTCGTGACAACTTTTCGTAAGATTTTTTTCCGTCTAGCCCCCTTTCATGCGATAAGGAACTTCGTTCCAAAAATTAAAAATGTTTAAAATGTATAGGTACCACAATTGAATGTATTTTCCGTATTTGGTATGAAAATAAAATTATTTCGTTCTATTTCTAATGATTTTACCGGCTGTATAGTCACCTTTACTACTAAAAGGCGACTAAGGGATATACTTGAAAGCCGGGCAGCATTGCCACCAGTGTATTATAATTGACGGTCACCGTAGCCTAGTTGGTAGTGCTCCTGCCTACGAAGCTGGTGGTCCTGGGTTCGAATCCCGGTAAGTGCAAATATTTGTGTGATGAGCTCGAATATTTGTTTCTGAGTCATGGATGTTTTCTATGTATATAAGTATTTATCTATCTATATAAGTATGTATATCGTCTCCTGGTACCCATAGTACAAGCTTTGCTTAGTTTGGGGATAGGATGATCTGTGTGACATTGTCCCCTAGATATTATTATTATTAGCTACCATTTAACTGCGGTCGCCAACTCGCATGCCAATCGCGGTGACTGCTGTAAACCCCTCCAAATGGCGCTCATAGCCAGATGCTCTCACCGGTCCGTAAGTGATTGGCGAGGTTAAGCAACTAGGCTCGCGGTCAGTCCATAGACGGGTGACCGCCAAAGTAGTTTAATTTCTGAGCGTCTCCGTGCTTTGGAGGGCACGTTAAGTTGTCGGTCCCGGTTGTAGCCATTAGGCAACAGTCGTCAAGCCATGTCAGAGGCGGCTAGGCGGCTTGAACAACTCTGACACCAGGGTAACCAATGCCCATACGATAAGTAAGTAAGTAAGTAAGTAAGTAATGGCAACGTTATAAAAACCTTTGGGGGAGGCCTATGTCCAGCAGTGGACGATATCTGGTTGATGATGTGATTGGACTATATTAAGTCCCATTTAGTACGTATAGCGTAGTAATACTCAGTCGTTAAATGCTTCGTGGCACCGTTAGCTTATTATTCAGGTAAAGTACTCTTTGTGACGCTATTTTATTAGTTGTAGCGTGTTCATCTACAGAAAGTCATCCCTGGGTTCAAATCGCAAATCAGTTAAAACATGCGGGGCCGTCTTTAGGGACTGCCGATAGAAGTAAAAACTATTTTTACCTAATCTATACATATAATAAAATCGTAGGAAAGTCAAAACTGTACATTAAATATTTTTTTCAAGGATAATTAAATATAGTTTTTAGAATTTTTGTCTGTGTGTCTGTTTGTCTGTATGTATGTCCTGGCTATACTCAAAAAGTACTGCATGGATTTACTTCAAATTTTGCATGAATATTACTGAGAGGTTGGGTCAACATATAGGCTACATATTATCACGCTATCCCCTACGGGGGAGGAGCTGTGATAATTTATAAAGTTTAACGGGTAAAACCGTGGGGCGCAACTAGTCTACAATATAATAGTTGACACTGCACATTATGATATACCTACTCTTTGTATATATATATATATATATATATATATATATATATATATATATAATGTATACCTACTAATAACGCACGCAGATATCGTCAACCGCCGTGCTATGTACAGACGCCAGCACATCCAGCTATCCCAATCGGTCAAATTTATTTTATAGATTTTTAACTTTATCACAAAAGCATAAGGTTCACTTTTAATTGAGGAAGTTTAATGTGTTGCAGTGTATACATATAGCCCATGAGAAGCGTGCGGTAACGATGACGCGAGTCCCATGATTTACGTTCACCTAAAAGTGATCAAAGCTCCTAAAGAAGCCTTTTAAAAAAACAAGATCGTGAAATAGTATTAAATATTTTCTATTTTATGAACCTGTTATTTTGAAGTGAAAAATTCTAACACACTTTCGCGTATCATTATAAGATATAACCATTGTTTATAAGTATTATACCTGTAAAGAAAGTCTATATGTAAAAAGGCTTCTTTAGGCGGTTTGAGCACGTTTTATGTGAACATAAATCATGGATCTTCATCAGTGATGACTTACGGAACGGAGACGTGGTCGCTCACTATGGGCCTTATCAGGCGGCTCAAGGTCACCCAAAGAGCAATGGAAAGGGCTATGCTTGGAGTTTCCCTGCGAGATCGAATCAGAAATGTTCAGATCCGCAGGCGAACCAAAGTAACCGACATAGCCGTAAGAATTGCCAAGGTGAAGTGGCAGTGGGCAGGGCACATAGCTCGTAGAGCCGACGGCCGCTGGGGCAGAAAGGTTCTCGAGTGGCGACCACGAACCGGAAGACGCAGCGTGGGCAGGCCCCCTACAAGATGGACCGATGATCTTGTGCGGGTCGCTGGAAATCGCTGGACCGGCAATTGTGGAGATCTTTGGGGGAGGCCTTTGTCCAGCAGTGGACGTCTTTCGGCTGATATGATGAAATCATGGATCTTGCTAAAATATACATCAGCTGGCTGTTCTTTTTCAATGAAAAGGTAAATCTTGTAATGTGTCACTTTGTTCGGTTCCGTAGTTAAATTTAGCTCCGTATGTTACGTCTACTATTTAAGTTACACCTTGTATAAGACGCCACGTTAGTACTGCACTACAAAATCCGCCTTTATTACCAACGTAATAAAGTCGCTGTTATCCAGTCGCTGTGTCAACTGTACGCCACTTGACCGTACAGTTAAGTGCTCTCACAGTTCAGTCCAAAAAATCACTTAACTCCTTATCTGCTAGAATCCAAACGACACTGCAAATCCGGCTTGCCTAACAAGTTCAAACCAATAAACGTTACTGACCTCTTCCTCGATGCTACTGCCACAGAACATAAAATACCGCCAAAAACAGATGATACAATAGCTTAATTTTACCTACAGCCGCGACTTAAGGGAAATTGGTTCGTTCAATCGCTTTTAAAAATTTATTTGGAAATTTAATAACATCAAATCTTCATCCACCCGTGGACATTTTTAGGAAATCAAACAACTACGATGTTAAGATAAATGTGGTATTATATTACGCAAAAATTTGGCTTGGTTGGCAAATGCTTGTTTTGCACACCGGAGGTCGAGGGTTCGATTCCCACCCAGGACATATATTTGTGTGCATGAAAGTGTCTGGTTGTCCTAAGTCTGGGTGTAGTTATCTATATAAGTATGTATTTACAAAAGAAAAGTTATAATGTAGTTCTAGTTTCATAGAACAAGCTCTGTTTAGTTTGAGATCAGATGGCCGGGTGGATAATGTCCCAAGATATTTATTATATATGATCTATACATATAATAAAATCATAGAAAAGTCAAACCTGTACATTTAATATTTATTAAAAAGGAGACTTGGGGCGTGATCTACAATCGATATCGAAGCCAAAAATATAGGTTTTAGAATTTTTGTCTGTATGTATGTCCGGGCTAAACTCAAAAAGTACTGCACGGATTTACTTCAAATTTTGCATGAATATTACTAAGAGGTCGGGTCAACATATAGGCTACATATTATCACGCTATCACCTTCGGGGGAGGAGCTGTGATAATTTATAAAGTTTAACGCGGGTAGAACCGCGGGGCACAGCTAGTAGTTAATATATATCCATATATACTACATACCAGACTTGATATTAGCCTCCCAGTATCACGTAGAAACAGTTTCATGCCTAAACAGATGAGAAAGCCAGTCCTGCTCCATCTGGCTTCGATCCAAGTGCAGTAGTAGTACGAACACCCGAGGAATGCTTATCTGTCTCGACTCCACGTGAAATATTAAGGTTGTGTCCGTACTAATGTTTTAAGCTAAAGCGTAAACATGCCCATATTTTAAGGGAATTGTCTTCATTTGGGTATTAAATTCACACGCTTAGTTGCAGAATTTGAAAGGTACAGATTATAGTAGCTCAGATATTTTTATTTAAACTGACGTTAAGAGTTAGCCGTGAACTCGTTCATAGTGAGAGCAAGTAGCAACTTTAACATGTTATGTAAGAAACATGACTTAGATCCTTATTCATTCAACATAAAAACAGTGAAGCGGTTGCTATGCCTTGATTTCTTTAGTAATAAGTAACTGTAAGGAAACTAATATTTTTAAGATATGTATTCATTGCCGGTTTGAGGTCCCGTAGCTTACTTGGTAGTGCTCCTGCCTACGTAGCTGGTGGTCCTGGGTTCGAATCCCGGTAAGTGCAAATATTTGTGTGATGAGCACGAATATTTGTTTCTGAGTCATGGATGTTTTCTATGTATATAAGTATTTATCTATCTGTATAAGTATGTATATCATCGCCTGGTACCCGTAGTACAAGCTTTGCTTAGTTTGGGGCTAGGATGATCTGTGTGACATTGTCCCTAGATATTATATAAATATTATTGCATGTTTCCGAGATACATATAAGCAAACATGTTTTATAATGGCTATTAGTGAAAACATGTAATTGGCTTTCTACATTATATACAAATAGCTAATCACATATCAGCAGCTGTAGGTTTTCCAACTAAATAAAATAAAAAATAAATAAAATATCTCAAATAATGTAGGTTGAGCTAGGCCAACCATTACGATCTGTTCAGGAATATCTTTGGGCTAAACGTATGGCAAGCCGAGTGGAAGCCGACCCAGGAAGATAGGACCACTCCCGTGGATGATGTAAAAAGCGACTAAGGGATACACCAGGTAGTCGGGCAACAGCGACACCTGTGTATATCTCCTAACTGCGGTCGCTAACTCGCTTGCCAAGCGTGATGAGTACGGCAAAGCTTTCCAGGTGGCACTTTGCAGGTACGCCTATGCCTGGCCATAGACTTTCCTCAAAAATCTGTGATAAGTTATGGACTGTCAAGTTACGGACGAACATACAGATCTTACCTTAGTTCAATATATAAACTACAACTAAGACTACTTAAAACCATTGTTCCATTAAAAATAAAATATAAATACCTACAAAGATAATTACCATAAATTATTTCAACACTGTAAAGTTCTGAGTATATTCGATAAAGTAGACTTAGCTGTTATAACACAGTATAGTAATCTTATACCTATACTAAACAAGACAAAAAGACCAGAGAATATGCGTAATCTTTCATATCTCCCAATGTTTGATACACCAAATTGTAATAACGAGTACGGTAGGAGGGTGTGGAAGTGTTTACTACCCGAAATATTAAACAAGTTACAAAAACCACTAGTTGTTAAGATTTTAGAATAAAAAAAATGTCATATAACAAATGTACTTAAACGGCACTTCGAAAACGAATAACTTAATGATCCCTTTTATAATATGTTCCTTATCTCGCAACTCCTTAACTATAAAAAAATCTTAGTTAATTCAAGATTATACATAGTTAGGTGTGATATATTGTATGCATGGTTTTTGAAATAAACAGATTTTTATTATTATTATTATTCATTCATTCATCATCAACCCGATGTCGACCAGATCCGAGCGTCATCAGGTTTATGAAGAATGAATTAATGTTGAATACGAATTACATTTTACAACCTAAAAGAATGATTCCCTGAAGAGATCGACACGGTTGGCCTATTTTGATAACTTTTATCGTTGGCCTATTTTAACGTTAATTACCCGTTACAGCCTGTCCTAGTAGTAAGTAGTTAATTACTTAAGATAGACGTCTCGCTATGGCTTCCTTACCGTGAAAATTTGTCAAGTTAAATTATATACTTAGTAAAAAAATATCAAGTAATAAAGTAGCTATACGTAACTTTATTAACATAGTAAGGCAAAAGCTAGGTGGAGGTACTTCCCCAGTCAAGCTGCTTATAGAGCCAACAAACATTAAGCTTGACCTCACTTAAATGCTGCCATAGTATAGTGCTATACAGAGTTCTAGGGAAAGAAACTGTAACACCTGTCAGTATTCTTAGAGGACTCCGTAGTACTACTCCGAGAAGAATAATTATACATCATCATCATGTCAAGGTCTCCCCAAAATATTTCCACAATGGAGTTGTGCCCATCATTTGAGGCATATGCCATAATCGCCACACTTGGCAGACGGGTTGGCGATCGCAGTGTGATGGCCATAGTACACGGACAGACGCTGCTGCCCGTTCTCTGGTAGATATTCCCTCGGGACGACTTCTACGCCCCTCACGGCATGAGATGGTGTGATTCTGTCAATTTTGCTGAGTTGACGGCAAAGAATATCAGCGTTCTTTGCCGTCCACTCAGCAAAATTGATAGAATACGCGGAGGAAAAAACTAGACAATATGAAAACACATGAACTGAAGATATATAAAAAAGAAAAATATCATGGTAGGTGGATATTTTAGCCTAAATATATATGCTGGACGTTATATGTTTAAAAATAAAGACTATTTTTCAATGTTTTTGTTTATATTGTTGAGTGGTTGAGCGTAATACTGAAGCTGTTATTTATGACTTTACTCCTGATTTAGTAATGGTTCTGTTTAAATAAAGTTTTAGGTTTTTATGTGTACAGATTGATGTTAAAAGCTAGCTTGATCAATTTATTTGGACTGAGAAATTATTCGGTTCGAAATAGTATGGTATTTGCATTTTTATTTAAGAAGAACTAAATATGGCATGATTTATTTGGATATTTTTTATATAAGCTCTACTATATTACAACCCACCGACGTTCCATTGTCTGAGGATTTGTTGCGAGGACATTATACAAAAAACCACTTCCTTTCCCAGACCACCACGCACATGTGATGGTATAACTTCCACAGGATTCTTAAACCTAAACTCATGGATGCTGTAACATTTAACACCCAAAAGAATGTGGCAATGGAGACGCAGATTAGCTAAAAGGGCACCAGAAAGAATGCAAATTTATTATTTAATTTATTATTTTTAGTAACTAAATTTGCTAAGGGGTAATGTAACATAATGGAACGCTGTCGTCTTCCTCTTTGAGGTGGGCGTTAATAGCTACGTACGACACAGTTCCTAATTAATGTATCTATTATCGAATACAACTAAACGGTACAAATATGTTTTAGTTTCAATAAAGAATTATTAATATTCATTGAAATGTTACCTTTTTATACAATTTGGAAAAATTAAGTTCAAATTTATTCGGACATAATTTTCATAACCGACCGAAGACGATTGATTATTTTATAAAGAATTCGCAGACAATTGTTCAAAACTGTAATACCACAAAATGAACCGCCACTACGTAATTATTATACGGAAGTGGGAACGAATGTCTATCAAACCCACTGAAGGAAAAACCATTATAAATCATTATAGGCTGTGACAGACATGAGAAATCATTTGTCATGATCTTACTGTCGCGGCGACGGATCAGGTTCCGAACGGTCGTAGAAAGTGGAGAAAATATTAGATGGATTCTGCCTTTTATTCAGTTACTAGAACGAGTAATGCTATGTGTGTAAAGTATATATACAGATGAGCTCTTTATGGAACACCTCGTGAAATAATACAAGGCCTTAATAACATACAAATTATAATAAAACAA
This sequence comes from Pseudoips prasinana, assembly GCA_951640165.1. Taxonomy (NCBI): domain Eukaryota; kingdom Metazoa; phylum Arthropoda; class Insecta; order Lepidoptera; family Nolidae; genus Pseudoips; species Pseudoips prasinana. Next base: position 32,898,817 of record OX621252.1, read on the forward strand.
TGGATGGACTTATCACAAAGTGTGATCTATTTGGTCATTTTGTCAATTTTCAAGAGGCGAGCCTTTCCTTTGTCAAAAGCTGACAACGTAATTGCTCTCTGGTGTTGCAGGTGTCCATGGCCGGCGGTGATTATATACCATCCGGTGACACAATTGCTCATTTGAGGCTGGTCCCAGGATCAACAATAGCACACAAAGAAATGACACTGAGCGGTGAGGCCCAGACAAGTTTCGAGAAATTGCTTCGACTGTCTTGGATTCCGCAACAGATGTAATCAGAAATACACAAAGAGGAAATGGAAAAAGAAGTTCTACTTGTTCGTTGTGCCTTGATACTATGTATATAAAATATTTTCTCTCCTGAAGGAAAATCTAAAAATGTTGTAAAGGTACATTACAATGCATTAAAATATTAGACTTTAGGACAGTATCGACGGCAAAACAAAAATGGCGGTACGAAGTTCGCGGAGATTAAGATCTGATGTAACCTCTATACTGGTTTTCTATAAGTTTTAAGGCCAGACGACGGCAGTCACACGAACTGTCCTAGTAACTAGCCACAACAGATAACTGGAAGAGCTACGATGGGAGAGATAGAACAATATTAAAAAAGAATTTATCTTATTATTTATTATGAATATCATCATCATCATCATATCGGCCGAAAGACGCCCACTGCTGGACAAAGGCTTCCCCCATAGATCGCAATTGCTGGTCTTGCGCTACCTAAGACTTCTATTGTGAATATAAATTTCCGAAAACAGAATTGATGAATAAAAAAAAATTGGATTGTGGATGTCAAATATGGAACATACTAACCAAGGATCGCCACTTGCATCAATTTTTTCCGGACGTTCTGTTTCTGATTAAATTGCTGCGAGATCCAACACAGTTACAGCAATTCCCCGGGACTTGCCTCAACCTCACCGCTCAGTGTCAATTCATTATGTTTTTTTTTTATATCAGAGGGCGACAAACGAGCAAATGGGTCCCCTGATGGGAAGTGATCACCGCCGCCCATGGAAACTAGAGGCAACACTAGAGGTGTCGCGGGTGTTGGCCTTTAAAAGTTATCAAACAAGTGGTGATGACCCTTCCTCCACCCCAATGAGCTCTGTCGACCTTACTCACACTCGGAAACACAACATTAAAAATATTAATGTTATTATTAAGGAATGTCTTCTGTAAGTTAGATGCACTTCCCCAGCCGGGCTGCTCTTTGAGCAAATTAACGCTATGCCCTACGTCTCTTAAACGTACTTATATGTACAGACGCCAACACATCAAGCTACCCCAAGCTGTCTAATTTCCCCAATTGAAAGTGAACTTTATGTTTTTGTGATAAAATTAAAATCTATAAAAGAAATTTTACAGATTGGCAGATTGGTGTAGCTGGATGTACTGGCGTCTGTACCACTGTTGATGCTGGCTTATTGGAGTTGAAGTGGCACCCTTTTAGTCCCCCCCTTTTAGGTGGGACTAGTAAAGAGCTGTACAAATGACAACAGATAAGTTAGAGCAGAGCAAGTGGTGGCTGTAATATCTGGGCGAAGCTTGCAAACTTCATGATATTGTGTTCCAATAATAACTTCTGAACACTTCATTTATATTCATCAAGTTCTGTAGACTATGATGTTACATCTGTGACGAGAAGCACACTGCATAATCAGGGAAGTTCCGCTTCTGATGTATCCTTGAGTTTCATATAAACTTTGAATATATAAAGGTAACTTCATAATTCTAATATTATTATGAATCTCACAGATGTTTGTTCTGATAGCTTCCAACTATTAACGACCTATTGAAACTAAAAAATCCGCTATTAAAAACTAGAAGAACTAGATTTAAAAGAAAGAGTTCTACTAGTTACGAGAGTTTTATGACTTCCTAGCCGAATTGCGGCCACGGCGGCCAGTCTCAACAGAGATTAGCCATCCGCGCGGGAAATCCTCACTAATCATAATCACTTTTTGGCTCTACCCGGGATTTTAACCCAGGACCTAATTATCTGCGATAGAACACGCTACCGCTAGACCAACGAGGCAGTCACTATTTGCGTGACACATAAGTAGTTGTGCTGCGTCTGGGCGTACTTTGTGCCCGGCAAGTATACGTTTGTAAAGTACCCCGCGACAAATGAATTTAATTTACAAGTAAGGGTGATACATACATACATAGACTCAAGCCTGTTTCCCAGAGGGGTAGGCAGAGACAACGGACTTTCATTTGTCACGATCCTTGCATACCTCTTTCGCTTCGTTTACTGACATTATATTCTTCATACATGCTCGCCGGTTTAGGGTACTTCTGACCTGACCTTTCTTAAGTACGTCTCCGATTTGAGAATGTTCTACGAGGTCTTCCCCTTTGGGTTGTACCATTCATACACGGGGGATGTCTTTAAAAAAATATCACTACATGCAAGTTCAACTCACACTTCACCGCTTTTTTTCAGCTTGCCATGACTCAAAGCTGCACTTTATAAAACTCAATGCATTTTATTTCTGTCTAAGCCGTGAGTATGTCTTTTGTTGTTCAAACAATATCGCAGTTCAAAAATGTTTGCCTCATAAATCCCGCCTTTGCAAAAAGTTTGCTTTTCCCAAGTGTTTGCTTCTATTTCGCCTTTGTTTTTAAACCTCACTAGTGGTTTTTCGTACGGTGGGTGCATTTATAAACTTCCCATACCATTGTACGCCCCAAATAATACCTTTTTAAGATACGAATCGCGTTTTCGGCGCTGTGAACTGTAACTAAGTTCAATTAAATGAAAATTACATTGTTATTTTACATTGAAAATACAGTGAGACTCACACACCAAAGGTTCTGTAGCATCTTAAGAACAAGATTGTTGTTTGTAGGGACTCCGTTTATTGTTTTTGGGCTCCCTTTAGGGCATAATTCTACTTCATTTATATTTTATAATATCTGGGGACAATGTCACACAGATCATCCTAGCCCCAAACTAAGCAAAGCTTGTACTATGGGTACCAGGCGACGATATACATACTTATATAGATAGATACTCATATATATATAGAAAACACCCATGACACAATAACAAATATTCGTGCTCATCACACAAATATTTGCACTTACCGGGATTCGAACCCAGGACCACCAACTTAGTAGGCAGGAACACTACCAACTAGGCTACGGTTATTTAAAATATAAACTCTGTCAAATTTACTACCTACCTATACCGGTTCAAGTGGGCATGTTAAGTTTGGGTCCCGGTTGTTGTAGTTTTAAAACAGTTGTTAAACCATTTCACAGGCCTACTGGATGAACAACCCTTTATCGAATATGTAAAGTTACATAAACAGTGATATTAAGATTATTTATTTAGCTTTTAGATCTATTGTTATGTGAATTAATTAAAAAGAAAACACACTTATACTATTATTATCGATTTCACAATATTCGATATAATAAATATGCGTTAAAGGGAATCAATCAGATAGATGGGCAACACTGGGGAAGAGTGGGGGAAGGGAATAGAAAGATGGATGCAACATGTTATAGACTAAGAAGATTATATGGAAGGATAATTAATTATATATTCCATATGTTATTATAATGATAAAACAAGAAAGTAATACCCATACGGGTGCCCTCAGGTATTAGTCGCTTAAATTAAGCTATTGGTTGAGAGCCTTTTGTGCTAGCCAATTGCTCGTTGTTTTCAATTCTTTAATTTTAATAGTCTATTGCTAAATGTAACACAAAGATCTTAGTAACTTGCCATTTATTATTTATTTAAGAATATTAAAAATATATGTGACGAAAATATATATAATATAAAATGACTGTTTTTAACTGTGTTTATGTATTGCATTGTGAAATGCAATACATAAACACAGTTTAAAAACAGTAATTAAAGCAACAAAATTTTAAATTAGTCCATCCGTGCGGTCTGTTTCGTCACGTATATTTTTAATATCCTTAAATAAATAACTAATAAATAATAAATAACTCGTACTTGTATGTAAAAATCCAAGTGCTGAATAAATTTCATTACCTATTTCATTATTAATGCTCAAGTTTGTGTCTTATTTAACCTTCTTACAAAGGGAACCGATACAGCTCGTTGAAGACAGATCAATGATCAACGGAGGCTTACTAATAGGGTTCTGTTGCCACGTACGGATCCCTGAAAACGTCCTTTTTTTGGTGTTATCAAATCATAGGCTTAACATTCGGTACAAGTAACTCATAGTTTAAATCATGTTTGTTCTCATACGATTAAGATGTAATAAATACATATTTTATAGTGAACCTGCTGGCATATCTGTTTTAATTTAAATTTCATTAGATCTCCTAGCACATGACACGCTTAGAACTGTCAAACTAACAAAACTGCTTGGCTGGCGCACACGATAGGGAAACGGACTGATACAGAGTTTAATAAAGTTAGCTAACTTAGTAGCAAACAGGCATACATAGATTATAGGAAGCTATTTATTAGCTAAATATTGACTGCCAGCTAATTATGGCAAATTTAATCGTTAGAAAAAATTCAAAAGTCATGCAAATATATTGCAGAACTTTTGTAATTTTCTACCTTTTGATTAATGTCGCCAATTCTGGTATAAAAATATAGATATCTTCTTCTCTTTCGTTACGCTCTTGGCAGAGCGGTCGTGGTCACATCGAGGCATCCACGTCGGTGGTAAAGGTGGACACAGCTTTCCGCACGATCTCCCGCCATCTCTCTCTGCTGGCGGACTGTCTGCCACAGTCAGATACGCAGCTTCCTACTGCGGATTTTACTTGGTCAGTCCAGCCCATAGGTGACCTGCCACGCGATCTGGTTCCCTCCACTTTTCCCTGCACAACCAGTCGTTCTATGCAGTCTTTATCCCGTCTAGTTTCGTCTAATATATTACGCATAAAATCAGGGTTCCTGATGCCCTTTAAGTATTTTCCCACAAAGCAAGTTGGTAATCTAAAAGTATAACTAAAAATGAAACATTTCTCAAATCCAAAGTAGATGCTTTAACCGTTAAGCTATGAGTGATACGTATTATTATACGATCCAGTTCGAATAGCATCCTGAGTGTGTTGGGTGGTCGCTGGGACTCGCCTATGTTGCGGCACTGGACATCCCTACACTCTATAGGTGGTCGTCTTCTGGGCTTGGTTTGAGCTTGTGCCCTCCACCCACATTATACTTAAATTATTATTACTAACACTAGTTATTAAGATGTATTACTAACATATACTATGGACTGCGTCTGAACTAAATTATTTATTATTAATATTATATTAGCAGATTAAATTTACGTGATTCCTTTACGCAAGATGTAGGTCATCATCATCATCATCATCGTCTCAGCTGAAAGACGTCCACTGCTTGACAAAGGCCTGCCCCAAGGATCTCCATAATGGCCGATCTTTAGCTTCTCGCATTCAGCTACTTCCCGCGACCCTTGCAAGATCAGATCTCATTATCAGATAGACTATACCTTTTCCAAATTACAATATTAACATTGTACTTAGTATAACGACGGTCCGGTTGGCATGGGTGGGAAATGCTTGCTTTTCATGCTGCAGGTCGTGGGTTCGATTCCCACCCAGGACATTTGTATGCATGAACATGTCTGTTTGACCTGAGTCTGGGTGTAATCATAAGTATGTATTTACAAAAGAAAAGTAGTATAATATGTAGTATATCAGTTATCTGGTTCTGCTTATTTTGGGATCAGATGGCCGTGTGTAAATAATGTCCCAGTAAAATTTACGAGATCGCTTTCTAATAGGTACCTTTACGGATATACATAGGTAACCGTACATTTTTAAATTAAAATATTAACATCATACTTACAACAGCTTAGTAGGAAATACTAAGCTGTAAGCAATAAAGAATAAGCTCATATTATTATGGCCATGTATTTTCGGTAGACGTTCACGAAATGCCAAACATTGCATGTGAACATGCGATGAGTCTTTTACAAGTTCCAAGCTAGATACGACGTATGTAAAAGATTAAGACATTTTTCAACGACAACATGTATATTTTTCCAATAGGAGAGAAAATATTGGTGCAGTTTTAGTAAGAGAAAATTCATTTGCTGTGTCATATTTATCAAATTATGTATAGTTCAGAGGTTCTGGCCGGATTTCAGTGGTAATTTTTTTATTGGAGACTAGTCATCTGCGATGGAAATATTTTATAGTATCTTGGGACAACTAACACAATGCCACCTGTCCCAAATTAGGCAGAACCTGTTACTTTGGCAACCAGACAACTGAGAAAGATACTTTCACCCCGCAGGTGATACATAATTATACATACATACATAAGTATATTCTGCATGGCACCTTATAATCTTTAACAAAATACCGTTGAAGATAAAATCAATTTCCATAATAAATATTTTTAAAAATAAACTGAATACCCTCCTTACTCAAAAAGCTTACTGCCGTTTTGTAGTATTTTAACGGTAATGTTAAATTAAACATTGTACTTAATTTATATTTTTTTCTTATTTGAGATTTTTTATTTTAATTTTGACGTTAATTTCTATTTTAAAGCGGACATGGTATTCTAAATTCAAGTGTTTTCTGGGATAATGAATTTGTAATGTTAAATTTGCATGCCTAACTGGTAAAATATAAAGTGTAAATATGAACATCAACAAATTGTAACATCCATATATACCTATATTTGCAAATAAATGATATTGTATTGTATTATACTCCCTAACTCAGGACAGACAGATACATATATTCATGCACACAAATATAAGTCCTTGGTGGGAATCGAACCCACGACCTGCGGCGAGAAAGGCAAGCATCTACCAACCACGCAACCGGCCCCGTCGAACACAGGATATCCATTGAAGCGCGTAACCACACAAAACCATTATCCCATAACATTGAGAAAGTAACTTAGTTATTCCCACGCGGCACGTTACAAAATTCCTAAACAAATCTCGCTGGGATCTTAGTGCGTGTAACAATAATGCTTACACAAGACAAAAGTCTTTAGGACGCGGCCCATTTGACCCTGAACCTTCAAAACACGAATGGAGATCTTCACAAACTTACAGTCACCAAAATGGGCTCCACAATCACTAAGGCTATCGCAATATTCGTCCTCATTCGACACAACAGTACTTGGACCGGGCCATTGTTCGCGACTTGATAGCAAACTGGGAATTAAAGAAATAGGAATCCGCTCCATTTAATTCGGTTGAGATAAGATTGTGAGCTCTAAAGCAATGCATTAGTTTTAGGGAGGAGGCGGTATTTTAAACGGATTTTTAGGATTCCCTCGCAAATTGGTAAAAGAAATCTTTATGGGCCAGCTCAGTCCGCCTGTCACAATTAAATAGTGTACCTTAGTATCGACTTATAGTAACAAATTTAAATTTGGAAGATTATGTGGCGCCTACTATTCACACATATTAATAAAAAAAAAATTGTAAATATAAGAAAATAGAAGTGTCACCTGAAAGGAGTTTATCTGCGGTTTATACACTAGTTATTTGTTTTCACTTGTGTAAAAAAACAATTATATAATACTTATACTTCTGCCAAACTGCTACGCAGTTACACCTGTAACTCCCTTTTTCATTTTTTTTGTATTAATTGTATCATCATCATATTAGCCGAAAGACGTCCACTGCTGGACAAAGGCCTCCCCCAAAGATCTCCATAATTGCCGGTCTTGCGCTATCCGCATCCAGCGACCCAAATTTATTCCAATTAATTGTATACTTCAGTGCTATTTACATGTAAATATCGCTGAAAAGACTTAAACGAATAAGGTTAAAAAAATATTACAGTATTTATGCATCACTAACATATTTTGTGTATTTCATTACTATTGTGACATTTATAATTTATATTTTTGTATTGAGTGCTTATATTGAATTGATAACCTTTTTAATCTCTATTATTAAGTTGAATTCCTATTTGCATGTTGTGTAATTAGCTAACTAAGGGAAATTTGTTATCAAATATAGAGACAAAATAATTTTAACCGACTTCAAAAGGAGGAGGTTCTCAAGTTCACCGGTATTTTTTTTTTTTATGTATGTACACCGATTACTCGGAGATTTATGATCCGATTTACGTGATTCTTTTTAGTTTGATGCGGAATTGTTGCCATTTGGTCCCATAAAAATTTTATATAGTTTGGCCAAGTAGTTTTAATTTTATGGACATTTTTATATGAAAATTTTTGTTTATGTGGACGATGTAATTGTCTTTGGCACAGCTGTTTTTAAATCTTAGCCAGTCTAGCTAGACTCATACTGTTCAAGTGTGTCTTGGCATGAACATTAATGACAGTTTCAGACGACTAGCGTTTAATACGCGCGTATAAGCTCGTTTTTGGAAGCGCGTGTAGGCGCACCTTTTAGCACAAGCGCATTTTTTATGTACGTACACCGATTACGCTGAGATTTATGAACTGATTTACGTGATTCTTCTTTAGTTTGATACGGAATAGCTTCCATTTTTAGAGTTCTGTAGCCAAATGGCAAAAAACGGAAACCTTATAATTTTGTCATGTCTGTCTGTCCGTCCGTATGTCACAGCCACTTTTTTCCGAAACTATAAGAACTATACTGTCGAAACTTGGTAAGCGGATGTATTCCGTGAACCGCATTAAGATTTTCACACAAAAATAGAAAAACAAACAATACATTTTGGGCGTTCCCCATAATTCGAAATGAATGTTAAAAAAAATCATCGTACCATACATGAGGGGTATCTGTGGATAGGTCTTCAAAAATGATATTGAGGTTTATAATATCATTTTTCTTAACTGTATAGTTTGCGCAAGAGACACTTCCAAAGGCGGAAAATGTCCCCCCCCCCCCCCCCTGTAACTTCTAAAATAAGAGAATGATAAAACTAAAACAAATAAATGATGTCCTTGCAAACTTCCACCAAAAATTATAACCCGCAATTTACCTTTCATTCTATCAACTCAAATACTTGCTACGGAAAAAACATTCCGCCTTTCACGGGCGAGTCCGACTCGAACTCTCTCGACTCGTTGTCTTGATCATCAATACGTCCTATTCTATGAGCCTTCTGCTCAGTACACTCGATGGCTAATCGATCATGAATAAGACCTAGTCTAACAGCCCTCTGCTCAGCAGACTCATTAGCTAATCAATCATAAATAAGACCAAGGCTATAAGCCCTCTGCTCAGTAGACTCGTTGGCTCGATCATTAATAACTTCATAGACTCATGCCCTCTGCTCAGCAGACTTGATGGCTATTCGATTCGCTTTATACCTTTTTGCAATCATTTTTAGAATCATCATGTCACGTATATTATAATTATATAAAGTAAGTGACTATTTTAGATTATATTAATACTAGCACTTCTTTGCCTGAAATACAAGATTACCTAGTTCAGGGACACCTGTAACTTTTGTAGCGAATTAAGAAAAATTGTATTTGTAGTTTTATTTTATTCTTATTCTTTATTGCACACAAAATATATACATTTTATACAAGTGTATTTGTAAATTTGTGTACAAAGGCGAGCTTAACTCATAGACGAGTTTTCTTCCAGCAAACCACTGACAGAAGGAGATTTGTAGAATACGGGTAAAAAAAAAGTGTACAACAACAAAAGGAAAAAAAAATATAAATAAATAAGAGATACTATTTATTGCTACTACCTAACTGGTAGAAATAGATAAATAACTACATACTAATACATACTAATAATACACACAAATTACATACTATACACACTACACTACTATATATAATATAATATATCTCTCTGATTACACTGATAGTGACAAAAAGTGTTCCTTTGTTCTTCTTTTAAATACGTCTAAAGATGAGCTAGTAAGAATAGAGTGTGGAAGAGAGTTCCATAGTCGAACGGCACGTATTGTGAAAGAACCATCATAACGGCTGGAAGTATGAGAAGGCATACGAAGTAGAGATGACGTGGCTGAGCGGCAGAATTTGCCTCGAGGGACTAAGTACTCAAAGCGTTCACGAAGATAGGCAGGAGAATTAAAGTTATGAAGGATTGAGAAGAGTAGGGAAAGAATGTGACAATCTCGACGTTGCCGTATTGGCAGCCACTTCAACCGCCTCCGAAACTCCGACACATGGTCGTATTTACGGAGGCCAAAAATGAAGCGAATGCACAAATTCTGCAGACGATCGAGCTTGTTAAGAAGTTCTTCATTCGCATCCAGAAAACAGACATCGGCATAGTCTAGAAGAGGAAGTAGGAGTGATTGAGCTAAACATACTTTAGTACTGAAGGGTAAGAATTTCTGTAACCGTTTAAGAGACTGAAACGAGCAGTATACCCTTCTGCTTACTTCCGCAACGTGAGTGCTCCAAGATAAGTTACTATCAATTAGTATACCAAGATTTTTAACATGTGCAGCATAAGGTACAGGGACGTTGTCATAAAGAACTGGTGGAAGAAAGTTGTTAGGTATCAAACTAAACACATGTCTGCCACCAATAATGATTGCTTGTGATTTAGTAGGGTTAACCAAGAGTCCAAAAGATTTCGCCCAATCACTAATGTTTCCAAGATCACCATTGATGGCATCCATGGCCAGACCGATATCCTCAACTTTAAAGTGTCGGTAAAGCTGCAAATCGTCTGCGTAGAGATGGTAATTTGAAGAAACAATTTTGGTTATGGCGTTTATAAACACAGAGAAGAGAAGAGGAGAGAGTACGCCACCTTGAGGAACGCCCGCAGTAAGATCACACCACTCAGAAGAAGCTTCTTCATAGCGTACAGACTGCGAGCGTCCTCGAAGATATGAGTCAAACCATGCAGTTACTGAAGATGAGATATTTAAGGAAGATAAGATACCTAGGAGGATATCAAAATCAACTGAGTTGAAGGCACTACTGAAGTCCAATAAGACCATCACCGTGAGTAATTTCCGCTCCATGGCAAATCGGACATCATCCGTAATTTTCACTAGGGCCGTTACGGTGCTATGGCCAGGACGGAACCCTGATTGGTATGGACTTAGTAGGCTTTGAGAGGAGAGGTAACGAGAGAGTTGTTGGCTAACAACACTTTCAAGGATTTTGGACAAGATTGGAAGGATAGAGATAGGACGGTATTGAGATAAGGAAGATGGATTTTGGGTTTTGGGAAGTGGTAGGACCAGGGCTTTTTTCCAGGCTGACGGAAAAGAACTTGCCTCAAAAGAAAAATTTATAATATGGGTGATTATGGGTGCAAGTTCTTCAAGAATCAGGGAAAGCATTTGGAGCTGGACACCATCATCTCCCACTGCTTTAGTAGAGATGGATCGGATGGATTTTTTAATATCTTGTTCAGTAACTGCAGTAAAAGAAAAACAAGTACATACCGGCATAGAAGTTTTAGAGAGATAATTTAAAGTGGAAGACTTGGTGCTGGCATCCAGTGTCACCGGCGGTGTGGCAAAATGTTTGTTAAGTGCATTTAGATCCACCGAAGACGTCACATTGTCATTACGGTCCTTGCCGACACCAAGTGATTTTAGAAATTGCCATACTTGTGCTGTACCGAGGTTATTAATGGAGTTGTGAATGTGGCGCTTTTTAGCGTCTCTACACATGCGACTGCAGCGATTCCGAAGCCTTTTATATGTACACCAGTTCTCTTCCGATGGGGATTTTTTATATTTTTTTTTGGCTTTATCTCGCTTTGACATAACTTTTCTAATATCATCAGACAGCCAGGGCGCAGGTTGATGTTTTATCCTCACCTTTTTGATGGGAGCATGAATGTTGTATAAATTTAATAAAGTTTGTGTGAATTTTGTAACCTTGGTGTCTATGTCGATACAGTCGTAAACAGGAGCCCAATCGATACTGCCCGCGTCAGCCCTCAAACGTTCCAGGACAATGTTTTTGAAGCTACGAAGGAAGAGAAATTGAGACTTTCGTCGAGGGCAGTGAATTTTATAGGAAATATATAATAGGTCATGATATGAGAAAGAAGCTGGTAATTGGCCATAAGACGCTACTTTTGAAGGGTTCGAAACAAGGACAAGATCTAGGAGTGACGGCGAACTGTGAGGAGCGCGATGTGTTGCATTCAGGGGAAGTATATGCATGTTAACAGAAGTAACTAGAGAGAGTAACCTGCGACTCCGTGCATCATCTTTCAGTAGGCAGGTGTTGAAGTCTCCAAGTATTATAATGTGGTCATAATGAGATGAGTAAGTTTCAAGTTGACTCTCAAAAGAGGAAAAGTAGTCAATATGACACGATGGGCTATAATAAACACCTAATAGTAATTTTGAGTACCTAATTGTAACTTCAATAAACATGTGTTCCGCACATTTTGAATATTTACTTGGAGACTCATCAACTACCTTATGTTTAATATCCGCACGAAGATAGATAGCAACACCACCGCCCCCCTTCCCAGTTCTGTCATTACGCAACAGCTTGTAGCCAGGCAGGGCGTATTGCTTTGAAGGAAGGGCGGGTTTGAGAAAAGTTTCCGATACGAGAATGGCGTGGACGAGATCAGAGTCAAAAGATGACAGAAGGTCAGGGTAGTGAGCGTGAATACTTTGAGCATTTATGTGTACAGCGTTAAAATTTTTGGGAGAAGAAAATGAAAAGTGAGCAAAGAGCTTATCACGAAGTTGAAGTGACTCGCTGTCACTAAAAGCACTGGAGTAATTATGATCTGACGCATTAGAAGAAGAACATGAAAAGAAGTCATCATCACTATCATAAGGCATAATAAAAATATACAAGTAATAAATATCCAATTAAAAAAATTAAATAATATCGAATACACCTAAATAATAAATATATCTATCTGTATAGTTATAAATATATATTAAACAAACAAAAGAATTTATCTATAAGATTTGGAATCTCAGTGCACTCACTGAAAAAAATAAATAACATAATTATCATATAAAAATGAAGGCTCAAAAGCCTCGTTTACTCAGGGTATGGTAACATTTCTGATGTGGGTATGTTTGTTAGTAAAATTGTAAATAACAAAGAATTGTAAAAAAGAAAACTCGAACAACGGCAGTGGTTTGCAGTGAGAAATAACAAATAAATAAAAAGTGTTGTGTTTTCAACCACAATAATATATCACTACCAATCAAAGATGGTCAAGACTTGTTACTTGGCAGCTTTGCGAGAGTCCACAGCATCCGATGAAGTGCTAGCAGCTGGGTATTGGGACATTAGGTCACGAAGCTCCGCAGCTGTCTCAATCTTACGCCGAGACTTATCACTTAACTGAATGATTATTCGGCCTTCAGAACTCCAGCAAAGTTTTTGGCCGAAATGTTTACGCGAATCCATAAAAACTTGGTGCCGAGCCTTCGTGAGAAACTCAGTCATTGTTAATCCAGACCCCTTCAGAAGTGTTTTGGCATTCCAGACCTCACTACGCTTATTCAGCTGATGGAATCTAATCAAAAGAGGGCGTGACTTGTTTTTTTTTGTACCAAGGCGATGACAAACAGCAATGTCGGACGCAGTTATATCAGCCAACTTCATTTTGCCGGTTAATATACTTAAGGCGGCATCCTGGGAATCCTTTTCCTCGTCCACACCATGCAAAAGAAGCACTTTTCTTCGTGACATCATCTCTTGGCGGTCTAAGCCCAATATCACAAGCTCGATTTGGGCTTTCATGCCGCAGAGGGTCTTCCAAACAAAGGTCTTGAAGTTGGTGAAGTCACGCGAGAGGCTGGCTATGGACTTATGAAGAACTTCCGAGCCAGCCACAGCCTTTAAGTCCTCCTCATGCTGAGCCATCCTGTCCATCAGCGAAGTTGAAATCTCCTCCATTTGATTAGACAGTTTTGTGTATAGATCCATTATGCACGCTTATACGGTGATAGTGAGAGGTGAAAGTGAAAAATAGTTATTGCAGTGAGTGCAGCAGAGATCAAGGAATTACGGTAGTACTAATAAACCATTACACATTTAGGTATACTATTTAAAAATTAAATTAATTGAAGCACAGAATTTCTTTTCTTGTTGACACCAGAACTACCCACAAAAAAAAAAAAAATTTTACGTTTCAGTTGTTAAGAATTTTATCTGAAATAAATTATTATTATTATTTTATTAATAAGACCTAGTCTATAAGCCCTCAGCACACCGACTCGTTAACTAGATGGTCATAAATACGCCCTAACCTATGTATGCGCTTCCTGTTCAGACTTTCATGAATCTTAGCGAGTCTAGACTCGTACTGTGCAAGTTTTCTTAGCGTGATCGTAATTTTATGTAGTTTTTCTTACTTTACAAACGGTCTTTTCGATCATTCACTGTCTCACAAGAACTTGAAAAGAGTTTCGAATAACATTTTTTCGGAGGATATTTCTTTTTTCTATTCTCGTTTGTTGGGACCTATTGTTTCGAGGCGCGCGGCACCTTTAGTAGTCCTACCCATAGTTAGACACTAAAAAGTAACAATAAAAAAAACTTCGTTTAAAAAAACCGACTTCAAGAACTAAAAAGTATAAAAAAATATCTTAGTAAAGATATAATTTAATACATCTCTTATGCAAACGTAATAACTTTAATATTAATGAAATACTATAATTTGTATGTGCTACCTATTGATAGGTTTGAAGTCGGTGCCAAGCCCTAAGCAAAATAAAGATAATATTACATACAGAATTCATACTTTGATGAGATTCCTATACTAAAGATTAAACTACGTACATAAACTTTAAGAACAATATGAATTACAGAAACAGATAAAACTATATCATAAAAAAATATTTAATATTAATACCTGAACGAGTTACTATAGTTCTAATAAATCTATATTATGCGTATATATGAATATATTTGTGGCCCTGCAAAACAAACAGATAATTTATTAATAAGGAGACAACGCATCAAAATTTTACTATATTTCGAGACGACCGTCAACGACGTCTGCCCGCTTGGGTTGTTTGTGTAGAAACACGAAGCTATCCCGCTGAAGGTAACCCTCGGCGAGTGTGGTACCTACTATTACATTTGGCCTTGGCACCGACTTCAAACCTATCAATAGGTAGCACATACAAATTATAGTATTTCATTAATATTAAAGTTATTACGTTTGCATAAGAGATGTATTAAATTAAATCTTTACTAAGATATTTTTTTATACTTTTTAGTTCTTGAAGTCGGTTTTTTTAAACGAAGTTATTTTTATTTAAGTATATCTTACATTTTGTTTTGTTGTCTTACAGTTTGATACATTATTACGTCTATATAGCAGAAAAATGGAACAAGCTATATTATTGATATAATGAAAATTCCAAAAAAAAACGACTTCAATTCTTCTTCTGGACAATCGATTGAACAAAATTTATATGAGCCATTTCCGAAAGCATTCCCTATCGAGTACTAAAAGAATCATTAAAAGTCGGTTCTCAAATTACGGAGAAAACGCATAAAATAAATACCGAAGCGTATAATTGATGCGCATTTTAGAATAAAATACTCTTTATTGCACACCATAAGAATAATTGTGACATGAATGTATGCTAAAAACCAACAGCTCTGAAGCATGAAAGCATTGTTATTTTAATGCAGTGCAATGCGTGGTTGCAATCTATTTACTGATTCTTAAATACGAATTATTTTCTTCTACTTAGATACTATTTAAGATGAAGTTAAAAATAAAAAATATTGTTCGCATGCCTTATTTTAAGGTAAAATATAGAGCGCAGTACTAACACTATAAAAACTTTTGTATTTTTAACCCGTATTCAGTGAATAAAGATTATTATATGATATGAAATATTACATAGACAAGTACAAAGGGCGGTCTTATCGCATAAAGCGATCTCTTCCAGACAACTTCAGGATGGGTAGTAGGAGCATAACATTAACTAATGACAGCTGTAGGTGTGCAACAACCTTCGATTAAAATGAATATCTTCTGGACAAAACTATATGACTCCGATTTGTGCATTGATCCATTTAATTGGTAATTTTGTTTTTTTTATTTATTGTAAATTTATTATTAAATCACTTTTTATTAAATAATTGTGATGTTATATAAATGTAAGACTATCGATACATGTAAAAAGTGTGACATTTACGTATATAATGTTTTAATTGTAATTTTCTGTATAATAATGACATTGTAACATTAATAATTGCATGCTCTAACCGGCTGGACATAGCGACCTCAACATCACTAACACAATTGAATGTGCAATATACCTACCTATGTTCGCAATAAAGAATATTTGATTTGATTTGATTTGAAAAGATAAATCATCAAAACCGGTTCAGAAACAACGGAGTAATAGTGCAAAACACTTAAATAAACAAAAACCATTTAGTCAAATAAATAACTTCTTTCTTTTTCAGTCTGCTTAAAAATACAGGATCGCCAGCAATACCTAAGTATGAAAAAGATTTATTAAACGTTTTACGTAGAAATGTGGCCGTAAAATAAAATGAGTTACATATCCACGTTACGTGTTTAAAATTTTACATTTTATCTCTACAATAAAGTCCAAATACAGCAGGTTTTTATATTTATGTATTCCATAAATTTATTTTTTTATTCCAATGGACAAAGGTTACCTCGTTTTCAGAGATTTTCGATCCCCTCAGGAGAAATCGGAATCGAATCTAGACTTAACGACTACGACTTGGACTGATAGCTTAACGTGCTTTCAGAAGCCCAAAAGTTAAATAAACAAAAAATAATAAATCTGATCCATCCATCTGATCCCAAACTCGGCAGAGCCGGTTATATATAGTTCTAATATACTTATATTGTATACATATATATTTCTATTTTCTTTTTTAGATTATAAGAATTTATTTATTCAATATAGAAATTTACAGGAAAATAACTAACATAACAAACAATAATAACAAACAATTCTAAAAACATATCATAGATAATTTACACCCTAACACCGAACATTAATCATGCTCATCTCACAAAGATAAATAAAATCGAGAAATAAATAAGATTTGTCCTGGGTGAAGATTGAACCCACTACCTATGGCTTAGCTTTGAGGGTCACTCAATAACAACAAGACAAACAGGCTAGTCCGTTAAACCAAGTAAGCGGGTCATGTACAAACTGAACGCACACCTAGTACGCACCTAGGTGGGCGTTAACTGTGTGGCTGAAGGCAACGAATATTACCACCCTTCCCCATCTCGGGGGAAGCGTAGAAGTCATTCCGTGGGAATATCTAGCAGAGAACGGGCAGCGGCGTCTCTCTGGGAACTAAAGCGTGGTAATTTTGGCATATCCGTCCAAATAATGGACACAATTCTATTGTGCAGATCTTTAACGTAGGCTTTTGTACTGTAGTGGACGTTACTTAGTTAACATGATGACATACATAGTACTCACTCCTGACACCATTGAAAAAATATCGCCATATATTGGTAATTCTCCAGTTTAAGGGATTAATAATTTATAATTTTCTTTCTTTTTTAAGAAACAACGCCTTAGTAGGGATTTTTAAGGCATTTAATATATTTTTACAATCAAACCCTGTGTCGTGGGTTACTTTACAGACATATAGTTGATGGACACAAAGTACATACAGACTCAGAACAACTATTTATGGGTCGCACTAATAATTGTCCTTAGCAGGAATCGAACCCGGGATACGAAATGGCGAGGCGACTGTCTTAACCGCTGCACCACACGTGCAGTCAATTTAATATTCGTTACGTACAGATACAAGTTTCTATCCTCTTCCAGCAGGATTCCTTTGAGTGTAACGTAATAGTCAGAGAAATGTAATCCTTAACTATTCATATCCAATATCAATCTGAACGTCTACAATGCCTTATGTAGACGAGAATAGGAGAAATAACTTCAACTATCTGATTTATGGGCAATTCCCAATACAACTTTTATTCTATCTCGAAAGCAGCTTTTTTACATGAACAGATCTGTATGTACAATCCACGGTGCGTAATGGATATATACTTGCTCTAAAACGTCGCCTAGAGTAAGTAAATAAAGACTGGCACGGTAAAGTTGATCGTTTGATTCTGCGTCAACTGTACGGATTACAACTACATTATGTACAGTAGCGTTCATAAGTCCAGCAACAGTTTCACAAAGCAATCAAATGCCACTGTGACGTATGTCGTTTTATAAGCAAAATAACTATATAATATACATATATTTATTATTGTATGCAACATGTAAAGAATATATTTACTACTATATATACTATTAAGTATAAAATGAAATGTGATTATGTATGAAAGAAAAAAAGACTACTAGGAAAATATATTTATTCTCTCACTTTACGAATATGCAATTCACGGACCTACTGAAAACAACTATAAATGGGTCCCACAAATAGATTTTCTGGAAGGCGACTGAACCCTAAACAAGAATGCGCTGAGGTAGTACATACCGTTTCGCCACATGTAGATTTATATCCTACTAGGATTTATGTATCTCCTGCTATATATCTCATATGCGTATTTGTAGTCTCGCTCCCAAACGGATAGCCTGATCGCAACGTAAGTTTATTCTTTGCAAAAGTTGATTTCATCAGCATAGTTTTTGGCTTAGACTCATTGTCATCTGATGAGTGGATAAAAATTTTCAGACAGTTTACTTATTGGGGAATTCTCATAACCTATATATTGAGTGTAGGCCTAAACCAAGGTTCATGAACAAACATACAATTCAAAGGCCATTTAGACAAAACAACCATTAATCGTTTTCCATAGATTGTTTTAGTATAAAAGATTGAACCCAAAACACGAAAGTGCCTAGGTAGTAGCAAGTACAGACGCCAGCACATCCAGCTATCCCAATCTGTCAAATTTCTTTACAGATTTTCAACTTTATCACATAAGCATATGGTTCACTTTCAATTAGGAAAGGACTTCAACCGTTTTGGGCTAACCGGTGAACAGCTGTATTGGGAAAAAAGAAATTCATACATAATTTAGTAATAATATTTAGTAAACATTGGTTTTTTTTGGGAGTGTCAAACTAAATGATATTAAAAACGAATAAAAAAGATTTTATATTGATTATTGCTTGTGTATGGTGACAGTTGCTTTGCTGTGCAACATGCGGGATGAATTGAGTAAGGGTTGCCAAAATAAAATCTCAAAAAAAGTAACATCGATATTCGATGTTTCAATTCGAGAGCTTCAAAACATTAAAATGTTTGATGGAAGACCGAGCTTTATCTAGCCGTTGTGGAATATTCATCATTAGCATCATCATCATCATCTTAACCTCACACAAATAAAAAAATATAGTTTATTTAAAACAACATTTTTTTTGTAGTGTTAAAAATCATCAGCTTGCCTACGCAACGTAGAACAAACGAAGAAAGTTTTTATCGAGGAAAAAAATGTAATAAAACGTAACAATTGTAATAATCGTCGTAATTGATATTTCGTCTTCGTTCATTCGAGTTTTGTCCGTCATGGTAGCGAGTATTATTAACGCGTGCTTTTCTTGAAGATTCTAATCAGAATGCAACATGGGCCATAACCATAGCCAGCTCAGCATAATATACAAAAATAAAACGCAAAGCAAAACAGCTCAGCATAATATAATATACGATTTGATTTCAAAACTGATTCCTAGTCCAGAAAC
This sequence comes from Pseudoips prasinana, assembly GCA_951640165.1. NCBI lineage: Eukaryota > Metazoa > Arthropoda > Insecta > Lepidoptera > Nolidae > Pseudoips > Pseudoips prasinana. Next base: position 32,918,383 of record OX621252.1, read on the forward strand.
CTGGCAACCCCGATCCAGAATCGATTGTCAATGTCACACAATTCTCCAACTTAAATGCTACTATTGAAATTGTTGAATTTCCTAGATTAACATTTGATGAACTTGTGTTATTAGCATGTGGAACATATCAGATTAAACAGGCAAAGCCTTATTATGGGGAGCACATAAGAAATTATGGTTCCTATACTATTGAAGTGTGCATCGATAGAGCCAGTGAGCTTTTACAAGGATTTCCTTCGGTCGAGAATTGCACATTATTACAAAAATACAAAGCCGACATATAGGCCGTAAAATATATTTTGTATATATATTATATGTAGATAATCATCAAGGCATACAAGCTATTAAGCATTATTGCTGCAATTGCAGAGTCGCGGTCGGCCGAAGAACTGTAGGTTGCTGCGCTCACATCATGTCTGTGATATGGTATTTAAGCTGGGCCAGGTATGAAAATATAACTCCACCGGCCCAGTTATTAGACCATGTTTTATTAACTTACGAAAATGAATAATTTTACAAATAAATTGATTTATTTTAAAGTTTTGAAGTTTTATTTTTTATTATTATATTAAACAATTTGATACAAAACTTCCTACATATATGTATTCTATGTACTGTAAGCCACTCAATAAAATCAAAAATAGTGCAATATTTTTATGTTCATGTTCAAGCCCAAACGCCATACAAAGTGGTTGATGTCCTTTGACCGATTGGGGTAGCTTTATATGCTGGCGTCTGTACTTAAACAACTGCCGCACGTGTAGTTTTGATATGATCTTTAACCTGATAATGGACACTTAATCGTGTTTTATACGAGGTTGCTTTTTCATTGGATTCAATTCATATTTAATCATGAATTACATAAATGGGGTAGGATTTATTGCTCACTATACTCCAACACCCTCATCGTTAGAGCTGTAATTCAGCTTTTTTGGAGACTATCATTACCGATTAAACTTCGTAACAAGCAAACTGGCCTTGTGTACTACCCTTATATTACTGATTATAATGATGTTATTATTGCCAACTTTGTAACAAGTATTAACATAATCCTACCATTTCTTTGAAAGAAAACTACTTTGGCATTAACTACTGTTTCTGTTTATTTTATGAAAATGTATATTGTAAAGAAACCGGGCAATTTTATTTTAGATAACCAAATTTACAATACGGACGCCGGTATATGGGGATAGGCTAGATTAACCGTCCAAATCCCTCGACTCCCAACTATAAAAACAGCTGTAACTTTAGAATGATATATATAGGCTTTTCATAAATTAATATACATACATACATACATACATAGACTCACGCCTGTTTCCCAGAGGGGTAGGCAGAGACAACGGATTTCCATTTGTCACGATCTTTGCATACTTCTTTTGCCTCGATTACTGTCATTATATTCTTCATACATGCTCGCCGGTTTAGGGTACTTCTGACCTGCCCTTTCTTGAGAACATCTCCAATTTGGTCAGAGAATGTTCGTTCGTTATAAATTAATATAATGTGAAATAATGAAATTTATTCAGAACTTTCCCTTGGATTTGTCAAGCTCAAAATGCACTACATACATATAGGCAAATACAATATTAAAGAAACCAAAAAATCTTTAACTATTATACATTGTGTGTAATATTTAACTATTATACTTTACCCTGTGGTCTGTTTTATCCATTGATATACAAAAAGCACTGTATATCAATGGTTTCATCAAAAAAAATTTTTGGATATCCTTAAATAGTAATAAAATTAAGAAGTTACTTAGCCCTTATTTTTAAATTTAGTACTATTATTTAGGCTACAATTTTGTAACAGGTTGTTTTAAAGAAAACTTGAGGTCAACATTTGAGGATTTATAAAATCTAAACTTATAAAAACTCATACAAATCTTTTGCACAACTTTTCTCTGTTTACATTTTTGATTCATCATCATCATTTTGATTGTTGTTGCCAAATATAAATGTGTTTTGTATGCTTAGATCCTTAATTTACACCTTTTCATCATTTTCAACTCCTGCCAATATCAATAGCTCCAAATTAAATAGAATCACAACAGATCAGTGAAATAAGCCTACCAGGGAAACCACATAAAAAAACGCGCTAAAACACTACCTCAAAGGTGGCGTTTTCACGCCACCTTTGAGGTAGTGTTTTAGCGCGTTTTTTTTGAGGTAGTGACATATTATGACAATTACAACTCTTTCAACTTTTTGAATCGTTATGTCTAAAAAACGGTCGCTCTTAGGAAAAAGTATTGAGACATTTTACTAGATAATTATCTAATCTACAATTTGGCTCAGCTAATTTTATGATATAGCTTACCGTTTTGCTGAAAATCGCGAAAAACCCTTTTTTGTGACGTTTGACCCCGAGTATTTTTTTTGCACGTGACTTTTCACATTTCCTTTATAATAGTGTAATGAACGATCCTACCAATTTCAGCCTAATGGGATGTAACCTTTGATGTCTAAATTGACCGGACTAAATAATAATAACAATTCTCATGCACTTGGATCTGTAAAACCACGTTTCTCTATGCTCCTACAACATTTATGCTACACAAAATTTAAAGTAATTAATTTTCGATGTAGATTGTATGGTGGCATAGACAAACTTCTTTCACCCCAAGTTATAGATATATAGAAAAGCCTTTCCAACGTGGTCATTTTTAACTATTTGGATTTACAAAAGTATGTGAAACATGACGTTTCACGAGATTCCTAGTTAGGTACTTGATTTTATTTTTGGCTTTGTAGTATTTTTCAAACTGCCAAGTCAACATTTATACTACCGACCGGTACAAAACGAGCCTCATTTCTCACAGCTGTTAAGCAAAGCTAAGAACACAAAGGAATACTTTTTTACTTCAAATATAGTAGAACGTCGAATATCCAAATCAGTCCTAAGCGTAATATAAAAAAAAATACCAAGTTACCTCTATTATTCTTGTGAATTTTTATACTTGGTATTTTTGTTAAAGGGGTGGCAACTTACTCTGATGGAGATGTTCAAAGGAGCGTTATTGTAGAACTGTGTAGAACTTGTGTGTGAACTTAATATAGTTTATTCTTTGTCTGACAGTTAGGTTTTCTTTATTACCAGTCTATGTCCGATCTGCGCAAAGGCTGGAGACGGACAGCAATGGAGAGGCCAAGGTCCTCCACCTTGAATTTGAGGATGCCTATGTCGCAAGACAGTCTGACCTGGTAACCCATATTAAAAGTTAAGTTATACACATAAGCAAAATAGGAATAAGTATAGTTAGTATAGTATAGTTAAGTATGGTTAGTATAGTTTATATTCTATTACATTATAAATCGAGTGGCGACCACGAACCGGAAGAAGCAGCGTGGGCAGGCCCCCTACAAGATGGACCGATGATCTTGTGAGGATCACTGGAAATCACTGGATGCGGATAGCGCAAGACCGGCAATTGTGGAGAAATTCTTATATAATGATGATGATGACATTATAAATTGTGAAAAGCTCAGAGAAAATAAAGGCTTTTTATTTATTACTAGCTGTGCCCCGCGGTTTTACCCGGGTTAAACTTTATAAAATATGGCCTATGTGTTATCCTAACTATAAAAATTAGCCTATGTTCTTTCTCAGGGTCTAGACCATCTGTATACTAAATTTCATTCAAATCCGTTCAGTAGTTTTGGCGTGAAATAGTAACAGACAGACAGACAGACAGAGTTACTTTCGCATTTATAATATTAGTTAGGGTGTCCGACTATCCGAATTTTCGATTATCCGAAGCGACCCCGGTCCCAATTAATTCGGATAATGGGCGTTATACTGTAGTGTTTAAAGTTGCACGAGCCTAGAGTAGGAAGCCAATTCGCTGTTTCCACTTTTTATTAGGTTTTCTGTACCGCTAAGGTGTTCCGAGCTCCCTAGCAGAGCGATTACCACTGATTTATGTGTCGTTGTACTCAGTTCATGTTGAAGTTTATCGTGTTCGGTGTTCTGTTATCTGGGGGTTTCATGTCAGCTAGGGTTTTGGGCTTGAACAATGAAATTTAGGGTAATTGAAGAGGTTTTATGCGCACAAGATATAAAGCAATGGCGTTACTAACATTGATGCCGGGAAATCAGTTGATGCTTTTAAATCTCTCAACGCTGAAATTTTGTAGGTGGATGTTGTTAGTAAAATGTATTTTATAAATAAAAATCTTTCTTATTTTGGAACGAGGGTACCTTCAGCATATATTATCTTGATGATTTTGGAAACTTAATCATTGCAGCACACTAGCAGCTACAATTATATAGTTTTTGTTCATCAAAATTACTCGTTATGAAGAATATCTCGTAAAAATAGGTTAAATTCTGAGACGGCAGTTCTGTTATATAGGAAATTGTTCATGATTTTTATGTAACAATAAACGATCATTTGAAAAACAGTCCAAACTTAATTCCGTTAGAAAACAAATACCTTTATCTAGCCCATAACGTAGGTACCTACCGTAAATGCGTAATTATAATGAGTATAATAATTCATTTTGTTTCAATCGTTGCAGTCATTCAGTACAAATTACACACAAAACAAAAAAAAATTAAATGAATATGTTATGTTGTTTTAGTATTAGATTAAACCCCAAAGTATGGCACATTTATCTGATTGTCCGTCTTGTCCAGTCTCTTGTTTCCTTCAAGACTTGTATGACGCTTCAGCGAAAAGCAATTTGGGGAAGATACAATCTAATTCTTACCGTCGAAACGATAAGAAGAAGAAGAAGAAGTTTAGATTAAACGTAGCAGAAAGTAAATTTTGATTGATATTTGAATACAATCTAGGCAAATAGCAGTACCACGATGACTACTGATGATCAAAGTTAATAAAATATTAAAATTTTAGTTGTTAGAAATTAGTTTTCTAAAGATATTAATCTAATTATATCGAATATAATATTAAGATCTATATTAATCAATTTTATTTAAGTTTATAATTATCGTCTAAGTTAGTGCGTATATAGAATCCATTATTGACATATACATTAATAATATGATATGATGGGGAATTTGATCTGCCGCGTATACACGAAGACGTATACAGAAGATACCTTCTGTAGCTTAAGGCATAGCGCCAACCTCGGATCGATACTGGTTCGAGACCACCCGAAAGATTTAATTTATGATTTCCCTGTTAAGAGATTATGTTAAAACATTTATGCTAAATACAAATAACAATTAAAACCTCAAACTTGTAAACATAACTCTCCAAACATATTTGTATTTCCCAACAATAGGGGAACTATGTTTGAAACCTGACAACACAGCACTTTAAAGTTTATTAAAATCATTATTAGTTCTACCAATACCCGTGTTTTGTTTTACAAAGCAGGGGAATGACAAGTTTAAACAGATTAACCTCATTTCACGTTGGTTGCAACGTTCTCTACAAAGTACAGACGCCAGCACATCAAGCTACCCCAATCTGTCAAATTTCCCCAATTGAAAGTGAACCTTATTATTTTGTGATAAAGTTCAAAATCTATAAATGGAATTTGAAAGATTGGGGTAGCTTGATGTGCTGGCGTCTGTACATCTTTGCAAGGGTGCACGCCAAAAACAAACATATGTATATAGCATTGCGATTTGTTTTTGAGTGTAAGCTTTATATAAATCACTTGAATAAGTGTAGGTGACCATTCATCAATGTGGATCGAAAAGGAAACCTATTTTCACAGCTTATTAACTTCAATTAGGCTTAAGTAAAGATTGGTGCGGGATTAAATTGAGCTCTGGCCTTGCCCCTTAAGGGCGGAATTGTAAAGTTGGTAAATATCAAGAACCAATGTTTTACATAAATGGTATAAATAAGTAGTAGTTTCGATCAGTGTTGGTTTAGTTTGAGTTAACAAGAATGAACAAGGTAATTTGAATCGATGTATCGAAATGAGGTACTAGAGGCTGTCGGGGACAGCGTGATGCAATTTGATAGAGTAGGGTAAAGTAAGTTAATTAGACAAGAGCCAAATAGAAATAGATTTAAGATATTATTAATGAAATATTTATTAGATAGTATATACATTTTACGTATAGTGCTTTTTGTTCAAAGAATGCTGGCTGGCCATTCAATTAGGGACACTGAGGTATTGCGTTCTAATTTCAAAATTGGAATTTTAATACTTTTTTGTTTCTTTCTTATCGTTTCGTGGTCGTTTTGGCGGCAATCAATTTTTTATTTGAAGTTTTGAGATTTATTTTGAAGAAAAATGGGCAAAAATAAAAGTTGCGATCCAACACTACGAAAAATTATCATGAAGTTTGTCGAGCGTGGTTGGTCATATACCGAAGGATAGCACAACATTTAAATTGTTCAAAAACTATGGTATGCAATGCAGTTTAACATTTCCAGCGCTATAACACAGCTTTAAATGTGTCCAGAATAAAAAGATCGAGAAAAACGACTCCGCAAGAAGATAGAATGATAACCAGGTTAGCTAAGAAAGATCCGTTTCTAGGCTCTATTTTAATTAAACACGAAGTGTTTGGGGCAAACGAAAGGGCCGGTGTACCTGCGAGGACCGTTCGACGACGTTTGGTAGAAGCAGGGTTGTTCGGAAGAGTGGCTCGCTAAGTACCGTTGTTGAAGAAAGAACATAGAAATGCTCGCACGTAAATATGGTCATTGGACCTACGCCCAATGGCAACATATACTTTTCTCTGACGAGACCAAGGTTAATTTGATTTCTTCAGATGGAATGCAATATGTACGGCGTCCTTTAAAAGCGGAAAAGAATCCAAGATTCACAAAAAAACAGGTGAAACTTGGCGGTGGAAACATTAAAATGTGGGGTTCATTTTCTGAACGTGGAGTGGGACCTGTGAGGAAAGTTCAGGGTAACTTAGACCAACATCAATACAAGGCAATATTGGAAGAAACTATGCTTCCCTATGCTGACGAGCATCTCCCTATTATATGGACGTTTCAGCAGGATAACGACCCGAAACATACCGCCCATTCAGTCAAGTCGTTTCTTACCAGTCAGTCTGTATTGAGCACCTTTGGCACGAAATCAAGAAAAAAGTTGCCACTTATCGTAATAAAAATTTGGATGAACTTCATGAAGCTTTTGTGAGGCATGGGCAAACATTCCTGTCGAAACATGTCAGAAACTGATAATGTCTATGCCACATCGGTGTCAAGCGGTAATTACTAACAAAGGTTTTGCTACTGGGTACTGATTTTACACGTAATAAAATGGAGCTGTTAAAGATATTATAACACTGCAGATTATAAGTTTTGTTTAACTGTATTTTTCATTATACTTTACTGTCCTTAATTAAATGCCAACTACAGAATTGTACCTTAATATTTAATACATGTTTAATCTTTGATATTAAATACTTTTTCTATTTATTTAATCTTTTATTTACAGCCATTTATACCAAATTATGCAAATAATAGGTGCTTAGAAATCAATAGGGTTTTATATTTATATGTACATAACCGGTTATAGCCCTTCACTATCTTGAATGAATGATATATATATGTGTATTAGCTTAAAGAAGTTTTTCACGTAACGTTACGACTGCTCTGCGATTTTTCTGCCTTCCGACCTATTCTGTGGCTACCCAAAATCAGCTACGGCGTACAAACGACCGAGGCAGCTCTCAGGCGCCCGAAGCCGCCGTAACCGTAAGAGCTAGTTCACATTAGAGCTGGTTCACATTAGGTCGGACCGACAGTTTGCCGTTCACCGACTGCCGGGTGTTGTAGTTCACACTAGACGCCGCCGACCCGACCTAATGTGAACATAACTGTCGGTACGGTCGTTTTACTGCCCGACCTGGGTCGTCACAAAATAGTTGTGTGTTGGGTTTCGTATAGGATGGACGACGACGACGTTTTCATTGCAATGTTTGCAATGAAAACGTCGTATTGCAATATTTAAATAAAAGGCAGAAAAAAAGAAAAAGGAAACGAAAAAAAAATTAAACTGCTTGCGCGAGTGCCGTGAGCGGGGTAAGGGCGAGTGGTAGGGTGGCAGGCGGGTGTCGCCGCCGCTTAGCGCCGACTAATGTGAACGGCGCCATACTTGATAGTACGCCAATATTATGTCCGATCCGACAGAAATCGTGGCTGAACGTACGGCTTGTGCCGTGCGTGAAAAGTGTCGGCTCCGACAGTTTGGTCGGGTCGCCCTAATGTGAACGGCGCTATTGACATACATACGCCAATATGGATCCAACACATTTGTCGGGCCGGTAAAACTGTCGGTCTGACCTAATGTGAACCAGCTCTTAGGACAAACGTGTCGGATCCATATTGGCGTATGTATGTCAATAGCGCCGTTCACATTAGGGCGACCCGACGAAACTGTCGGAGCCGACACTTTTACCGTACGTCCAGCCACGATTTCTGTCGGATCGGACATAATATTGGCGTACTAGCAAGTATGGCGCCGTTCACATTAGTCGGCGCGAAGCGGCGGCGACACCCGCCTGCCACCCTCCCACTCGCCCTTACCCCGCTCACGGCACTCGCGCAAGCAGTTTAATTTTTATTTCGTTTCCTTTTTCTTTTTTTCTGCCTTTTATTTAAATATTGCAATACGACGTTTTCATTGCAAACATTGCAATGAAAACGTCGTCGTCGTCCATCCTATACGAAACCCAACACACAACTATTTTGTGACGACCCAGGTCGGGCAGTAAAACGACCGTACCGACAGTTATATTCACATTAGGTCGGGTCGGCGGCGTCTAGTGTGAACAACAACACCCGGCAGTCGGTGAACGGCAAACTGTCGGTCCGACCTAATGTGAACCAGCTCTAATGTGAACTAGCTCTTACGGTTACGGCGGCTTCGGGCGCCTGAGAGCTGCCTCGGTCGTTTGTACGCCGTAGCTGATTTTGGGTAGCCACAGAATAGGTCGGAAGGCAGAAAAATCGCAGAGCAGTCGTAACGTTACGTGAAAAACTTCTTTAAGCTAATACACATATATATATCATTCATTCAAGATAGTGAAGGGCTATAACCGGTTATGTACATATAAATATAAAACCCTATTGATTTATAAGCACCTATTATTTGCATAATTTGGTATAAATGGCTGTAAATAAAAGATTAAATAAATAGAAAAAGTATTTAATATCAAAGATTAAACATGTATTAAATATTAAGGTACAATTCTGTAGTTGGCATTTAATTAAGGACAGTAAAGTATAATGAAAAATACAGTTAAACAAAACTTATAATCTGCAGTGTTATAATATCTTTAACAGCTCCATTTTATTACGTGTAAAATCAGTACCCAGTAGCAAAACCTTTGTTAGTAATTACCGCTTGACACCGATGTGGCATAGACATTATCAGTTTCTGACATGTTTCGACAGGAATGTTTGCCCATGCCTCACAAAAGCTTCATGAAGTTCATCCAAATTTGTATTACGATAAGTGGCAACTTTTTTCTTGATTTCGTGCCAAAGGTGCTCAATACAGACTGACTGGTAAGAAACGACTTGACTGAATGGGCGGTATGTTTCGGGTCGTTATCCTGATGAAACGTCAATATAATAGGGAGATGCTCCTCAGCATAGGGAAGCATAGTTTCTTCCAATATTGCCTTGTATAGATGTTGGTCTAAGTTATCCTGAACTTTCCTCACAGGTCCTACTCCACGTCCAGAAAATGAACCCCACATTTTAATGTTTCCACCGCCATGTTTCACCTGTTTTTTTTGTGAATCTTGGATTCATTTCCGCTTTTACAGGACGCCGTACATATTGCCTTCCATCTGAAGAAATCAAATTAACTTTGGTCTCGTCAGAGAAAAGTACATGTTGCCATTGGGCGTAGGTCCAATGTCCATATTTACGTGCAAACGCCAAACGAGCATTTCGATGTTCTTTCTTCAACAACGGTACTTTGCGAGCCACTCTTCCGAACAACCCTGCTTCTACCAAACGTCGTCGTACGGTCCTCACAGATACACCGGCTCTTTCGTTTTCCCCAAACACTTCGTGTTTAATTAAAATAGAGAATAGAAACGGATCTTTCTTAGCTAACCTGGTTATCATTCTATCTGCTTGCGGAGTCATTTTTCTCGATCTTTTTATTCTGGATACATTTAAAGCTGTGTTATAGTGCTTGAAATGTTGCACTGCATTGCATACCATAGTTTTTGAACAATTTAAATGTTGTGCTATTCTTCGGTATATAACCAACCACGCTCGACAAACTTCATGATAATTTTTCGTAGTGTTGGATCGCAACTTTTATTTTTGCCCATTATTCTTCAAAATAATTCTCAAAACTTAAAATAAAATATCTGGATTGCCGCCAAAACGACCACGAAACGATAAGAAAAGAAACAAAAAAGTATTAAAATTCCAATTTTGAAATTAGAACGCAATACCTCAGTGTCCCTAAAGCACTAAACGTAAAATGTATATACTATCTAATAAATATTTCATTAATAATATCTTAAATCTATTTCTATTTGGCTCTTGTCTAATTAACTTACTTTACCCTACTCTATCAAATTGCATCACGCTGTCCCCGACACCCTCTAATACCTCATTTCGATACATCGTTTCAAATTAACTTGTTCATTCTTGTTAACTCAAACTAAACCAACACTGATCGAAACTACTACTTATTTATACCATTTATGTAAAACAATGGTTCTTCATATTGACCAACTTTACAATTCCGCCCTTAAGGGGTAAGGGCAGAGCTCAATTTAATCCCGCACCAATCTTTACTTAAGCTTAATTGAAGTTAATAAGCTGTGAAAATAGGTTTCCTTTTCGATCCACATTGATGAATGGTCACCTACACTTATTCAAGTAATTTATATAAAGCTTACACTCAAAAACAAATCGCAATGTATATACATATGTTTGTTATTTGCGTGCAGCCTTGCAAAGATGTACAGACGCCAGCACATCAAGCTACCCCAATCTATCAAATGAGGTTAATCTGTTTAAACTTGTCATTCCCCTACTTTGTAAAACAAAACACGGGTATTGGTAGAACTAATAATGATTTTAATAAACTTTAAAGTGCTGTGTTGTCAGGTTTCAACCGTAGTTCCTGTATTGTTGGGAAATACGAATATGTTTGGAGAGTTATGTTTACAAGTTTGAGGTTTATACTTTTTCTATTTATTTAATCTTTTATTTACAGCCATTTATACCAAATTATGCAAATAATAGGTGCTTAGAAATCAATAGGGTTTTATATTTATATGTACATAACCGGTTATAGCCCTTCACTATCTTGAATGAATGATATATATATGTGTATTAGCTTAAAGAAGTTTTTCACGTAACGTTACGACTGCTCTGCGATTTTTCTGCCTTCCGACCTGGCTACCCAAAATCAGCTACGGCGTACAAACGACCGAGGCAGCTCTCAGGCGCCCGAAGCCGCCGTAACCGTAAGAGCTAGTTCACATTAGAGCTGGTTCACATTAGGTCGGACCGACAGTTTGCCGTTCACCGACTGCCGGGTGTTGTTGTTCACACTAGACGCCGCCGACCCGACCTAATGTGAATATAACTGTCGGTACGGTCGTTTTACTGCCCGACCTGGGTCGTCACAAAATAGTTGTGTGTTGGGTTTCGTATAGGATGGACGACGACGACGTTTTCATTGCAATGTTTGCAATGAAAACGTCGTATTGCAATATTTAAATAAAAGGCAGAAAAAAAGAAAAAGGAAACGAAAAAAAAATTAAACTGCTTGCGCGAGTGCCGTGAGCGGGGTAAGGGCGAGTGGGAGGGTGGCAGGCGGGTGTCGCCGCCGCTTCGCGCCGACTAATGTGAACGGCGCCATACTTGATAGTACGCCAATATTATGTCCGATCCGACAGAAATCGTGGCTGAACGTACGGCTTGTGCCGTGCGTGAAAAGTGTCGGCTCCGACAGTTTGGTCGGGTCGCCCTAATGTGAACGGCGCTATTGACATACATACGCCAATATGGATCCGACACATTTGTCGGGCCGGTAAAACTGTCGGTCTGACCTAATGTGAACCAGCTCTTAGGACAAACGTGTCGGATCCATATTGGCGTATGTATGTCAATAGCGCCGTTCACATTAGGGCGACCCGACGAAACTGTCGGAGCCGACACTTTTACCGTACGTCCAGCCACGATTTCTGTCGGATCGGACATAATATTGGCGTACTAGCAAGTATGGCGCCGTTCACATTTGTCGGCGCGAAGCGGCGGCGACACCCGCCTGCCACCCTCCCACCCGCCCTTACCCTGCTCTCGGCACTCGCGCAAGCAGTTTCGTCGACGTGTATGCAGAGAAGACACGTTTCAATATGGAGGATTTCTTAATTCGCTTATTTAAGTTTGAAAATTTTCAACTTAATTTCGCTCGGCAATTTCTTTTTTTCTGCCTTTTATTTAAACACTGTAATACTGTATTTCGAAGTTCAAAATAGCGATGAACTGTAGCCCTAAAGTACTGAAACGCGACTCACGTTAGTGCGAAAGTGCGCCACATCGATACACATAATTTCGAATGTTTTCCACCGCGATGCACGTTAGTGCGAAAAGTATTCCTCATCGTTTGGGTTAGGTTAGAACGGTGACCATTTGGCGCGCGAAGGCGAGCGAGCGTAGCGAGCGTGCCGCGGCAGCGGCCGCCGAGCGCTAGAAAAACATTAACCATGGGTATCTCCATAATGGCATGCCTTCGCATTTACTGGACTTTCGCACTAACGTGCATCGCGCTGGAATACATTCGACAATGTGTGAATCGATGTGGCGCACTTTCGCACTAACGTGAGTCGCGTTTCAGTACTTTAGGGCTACAGTTCATCGCTATTTTGAACTTCGAAATACAGTCTTATTTAAATACCACATTGCAATGAAAACGTCGTCGTCGTCGGTCATCCTATACGAAAGCCAACTCACAACTGTTTTGTGACGAACCAGGACCGTACCGACAGTTATATTCACATTAGGTCGGGTCGGCGCCGTCTAGTGTGAACAGCAACACCCGGCAGTCGGTGAACGGCAAACTGTCGGTCCGACCTAATGTGAACCAGCTCTAAGGCGCCCGAGCTCTACCGAGCCGCACCGATACCGATGCCGTCCGATAGTGGGCGCCCCGGGCCTAAAGGTTCTAATCTATGCGCGTACGAATTGGTCCCATCCCAGCACTAGCTGTAACATTTACTGTAACTGCTGTGTGGCTGACGACATGGAATGTCACCACCCCTTTTCATCCTGTGGGAGTCGTAGAAATAGTACCCAGAGAACGGGTGCTTTCCAATGGTACATCTCTCTGTGTACTCTAAACATCATACTTCGATCGTCAACCTATCTGCCAAGCATGTCAATTATGGCATACTAGCTGTGCCCCTCGGTTTTACCCGCGTTAAACTTTATAAATTATAGCCTATGTGTTAATCCAGGGTGTCAGCTAACTCCATACCAAATTTTATTAAAATCGCTAAAGCCGTTTAGCCGTGAAGAAGAAACAAACATACATACTGACACACTCAAAAACTTTCGCCTTTATAATATTAGTGTGATATCTCCAAATGATAGATACAATTAATTATAGATTTAAAAAGAATTCTAAACAGCCAATTTAGACATTGAAACACTTATTCATATTCTAAAATCTATTCCTCACGCCCCGTATTACCTTGATATTGTTATTAAATGGTTTAAATATTAATTAACTACGCTTAAGATGAAGGTGAAATTCTCCACGTGTAAGTAAATTGGATAAGACACCGGCTTAGGCAGTTCTCGGAAGAAACAGCTCTTAGTAGAAACGCATAATAAAATTAGAAACTGATAGTGCTTTTACGAGTAGTAGGTAACTTTTAAAAGGAGAATTGCTTACAATTCGATTTGTACACTGATTACTCCGAGATCAATGATGATTTGATGAAGCAAATGTTTGCTTTTAACGCTGGAGGTCGTGGGTTCGATTCCCACCCAGGACAGATCTTTAAGTGCATGATCATGCTTGTTTGTCCTGAGTCTGGGTGTAATTATCTATTTAAGTATGTATTTACAAAAGAAAAGTAGTATATGTAGTATATCAGTTATCTGCTTTCCATAGTACAAGCTCTGCTTAGTTTGGGATCAGATGGCCGTGTGTGAATGATGTACTAAGATATTGTTATTACAGGGGGTTACCGCTTACGTCACCGGTCATTGTGATCGCGATCGGCGTTAAATTAGATGAGGTTAAAATAACTAAATTATTCGTTCAATCGGCTTCAAAATTCAAAAAATCATTTAGTTATTCCGTTAAAATATTACATTTATGTGGAATCGTCAATATTTTTTACCCTACCGTGCAGTGCATGACGTGGCAGCTACTGAGAAACTTTGCCAGAAAACTCAGTAGGAATCCTTTTTTGAAATATTTATTTCTTACATAAAGTTACATTGTATTTAAATGTGTTAATTTAGAGCGACTCAATCCCAAGCTGTTTTGTCACTTAAATAATCAGAAGTTTTGTAGTAAGCCCTGCTACACAATTTGGCTTTTATAATTCTTTTAAGCTTCAACATAGAAGATTGTTTCTTGACCATAATTGAACGCCGATCACGATCACGATGAATAAGGTAGTAGCCCCCACCTCAGTGCGAGTATCTGGCTATGAGTACCCCAATCTGAACATTTCCCCAAACGAAAGTGAACCTTGTGCTTATGTGATAAAGTTAAAAATCTATAAAAGAAATTTGACAGATTGGGGTAGCTGTATGTGCTGGCGTCTGTACCTCATTGTGTTATTCACTGTTTTTATAACAGCCGAGAGAAATTGAATTATATGAACTCACTACCCTCAATTAACATGAAAAAGTTGTGAGGGAACTTCTCATGGAGATATTAATATATGAAAAAAAAACCCAACTGGCCGGATAATTGGAGCGCATCCATCGGTAAAACGGAGTTGTCTGTTGAATATTTAACAACGACAGCTGTACCTTCGGACTTCACCAAAAATATAATTGTAAACGAATACATTCTATTTGTATCTTCGTACGAAAATAAACATTTCAGTTTTGGATATTCTAGTAATTCACAAATAAATTTAACTTTTTTAGGTCGTCATCATCACCATCTCGTCCTCACTAATATGCACTAGCATATTAGTGAGGACGAGATGAGTGGCCCCATCGGGACTAAGTGCGGAGACCATACCTTAGTGGGTATGGTTTCCGCAATTAGTCCCGATGTGGACCATTGTGCGTGAACCATGGCAGCCTTCACTCAATCCAGCCCACCTCCCTCCAGAAGCATATCAGGTCTCCTAAACTTCTCAGGGGATCCGTAAAGTCTCAGGGATCCCAGGGTTTCCTTCCGAATTTTTGTGATACCTGTGAACTTTTTTAGGTAGAATGAAGCGTATATAATTAAAAAAATAAGTTAAAAAAGTGTTCTTTACACGCCTGAAGTTAAACTTAGATATACGAAACGTATTTGGCTATGAGAAAAAAGAGAAATAAAATGTGGGTTCGCACTTCTCTCTTGCCCCTACAGTAATATATAAGACGTAACTTGTATCTATCTCCATTAACTTATATCTCCCTGTCAACTTCCATTCGCCTCCCCCGATCACATTTATCGTAACGCTTTCGTCATGCATTCATCAGCTTACTCCGCAACAGAAGTTTTACTTCAAATATACTTAATGTACACAAAAAAGGGACATCGGAATTTGGAACTCAATTTGCTCTGCTTGTTCATATCGCATTAAGCTATTTCTTCCGACTTTCAAGTTCAGTGTTTGGACCTATTGTATTATAACGTACGCAATCTTAAGTGGTTCAATCTGTGACGATCAGTACTTTTTAGGGGTGTTTTGTGCAACTGTCGCTCTACGGTAATACGCGAAGACGCGGGCCTTCCGTCAGATTGAGCATTACATCGTTACATATACATTTACAACATCACTTTTCATACAAATTTACACAAAAGTCCCTCCAGATAATCTTTGAAATTGCGCAATAAGTGTAAAAGCGAGATTAATTATCATAAAAAGCCTATTTACTGGATAGGTTCTTAAACGACCAGCAATGTATCGATTAAGGCAATCGTTATCCGAAATATTGCGGCCAATATCAGCTAATAGTCGAATAAAAATCGATTTGGTGGAATCGGCATTCGGCAGATAGGAAATTGGCACGTCTTCTTGGGGTGTACCGGAGAATTATATTAATATGTGCTCTAGAAGAACGAAATAAAGTTTTGTAATAGATAAAGGTTTCATAGCAGCGAAATAACTAGGGCATGTCTGTCACAAACACACTAATATTATAAAGGCGAATGTTTGTGAGAGTGTGAGTGTGTATGTTTGTAACTTCACGTCTAAACGGCTGGAGCGATTTTAATAGAATTTGGTATGGAGTTAGCTGACACCCTGGATTAACACATAGACTATAATTTATAAAGTTTAACGCGGTAAAAAACCGCGGGGCAGAGCTAGTTGCACATACTTTAAAGTATAGTAAGTATAGTTCAAGTATTATAACATTATATTTATTTACTTTAAATTAAACACACAAGTTAGATTCATTATCATCATCATATCAGCCGAAAGAGGCTAGTAAAAACGGCTAGACAAAGGCCCCCGCCAAAGATCTTCACAACTGTCGGTCTTGCACTGCCCGCATCCCGCGACCTTTGTAAGGTCGTCGGTTCATCATCCTCGAGGATGCCCTGTCCACGCTGCGTCTTTTGGTTCGTACTATGGCAACCAGATAACTGCTATACTACATATACTTACTACTTTTCTTTTGTAAATACATACTTATATAGATAAATTATACCCAGACTTAGGACAAACACACATGTTCATGCACACCAATATTTGTTCTGGGTGGGAATCGAACCCACGACCTCCGGCGTGAAAAGCAAGCATTTGCCAACCACGCCAACGGGCCCGTCCAAATATCCTACTAATATTATAAATGCAAAATTTGTAAGTATGGATGTATGTTACTCTTTCACGCAAAAACTAACGAACGGATTTTGTTGAAACTTATTAGTTATGTAATACAACAATATATATATGATATATTACTACCAAGTTTCAATAAAATTATTACACATACACTATAGATTATACTTTATTTTACAGGCCAGTTGGCGAGGTTGGCAAATGCTTTCACGCCGCAGCTCTGGGTTCATTTCCCACCCAGGACAGATATTTGTGTGTATTAACATATCTGTTCGTCCTGTGTCTGGGTGTAATTATCTATATACCTAAGTAACTATGTATTTACGAAATAAATAGTAGTATATGTAGTATATAAGTGTTATCCGCCGAATGTGGCGCGATACATATAAATACTTGGAATGCGACGTTGCCGATCTTACGCCGACGGAAGATCGGTGCGCGGAGGACGGAGCAGACGCAGAGAGCGAGCGGTCCGCCGCGGTGCGACCGATTGTCGACGATGGAACGACGGATCTTCCGCGTAGTGTGCCCGCTATTTGTAATTTATATGCAATTACATGTATTGGCGTTCCGTCGCAAAAGATCCGCGACGTAATTTCCGTCAAGTGTGGCGCCGGCCTTTAGCTTTTTCTCTCGCTTTAATCTTTTTTTTCCGTTTGATTTAGTTGTTTTCATTCTCAGATAAAACTTGTTGAAAGAATAATTTAGAACTTCCTTTGAACTTTTACTTACTAAAAATGGTTTTCATGTTAAATATTACAAAAGGTATATGTTTCTCTCCATAAGTACCTATCTATATGAATACAAATCTTTTCTTTATATATATCTATATACAAAAGAAAAGTATTATATGTTATATATCAGTTATCTGGTTTCTATAGCACAAGCTCTGCTTAGTTTGGGATCGGATGGCCGTGTGGCTAATGTCCCGGGATATTATATTATTATTATATATTTATTTGTAAGTTATTACTTATCTTATGGGCTGTGGTTAGTGTCAGAGTTGTTTAAGCTGCCTATTAGGCCTATGACATGGCTTAACCACGGTTGCCTAATGGCTACAATCGGGACTGACAGTTTAACGTGCTCTCTGAAGCACGGCAACGCTGACACATTTAACCACTATGGCGGTCACCCATCTATTGACTGACCGCAAGCCTAGTTGCTTAACCTCGCCAATGCGCCACACAGACCGGTGAGATCATCTGCATCTGGCTATGAGCGCCTGGCGGGCTGGTATTTATAAGTGTAGTCGGTCAGAAGAAAAGAAGACAAAAGAAGTATACATGGCCTGTGTGAATGTGACAACTGGAAGGGTAAGACCACGTCGAACATTCTCTGACCAAATAGGAGATGCTCTCAAGAAAGGGCAGGTCAGAAGTAAACCGGCGAGCATGTATGAAGAATATAATGACAGTAATCGAGGCAAAAGACGTGTGCAAAGATCGTGACAAATGGAAATCCGTTGTCTCTGCCTACCCCTCTGGGAAACAGGCGTGAGTCTATGTACGTATGTATGTAGTCGGTCGGTTTTACATTATGCCCATTACCCAGCCTCCACTATCCGTCCGACTGTCTTTCAGAAGGCTGTATCTAATAAACCGAAACGTGATATTTACAAATAGTATGTACACGTAATAAAATAAAAAATAATAATTAAATATTGAAGGCGTTAATAATACAAGTCGTGATACTTGCGGAGTCTTTTGTTCAGTCGAAGTAGTATTTTAACTGGCATGGTGATGATGCATACATTAGAATATTCCGGGACATTATTCACATACGGCCATCTAATCTCAAACTAAGCAGAGCTTTTACTATGGAAACCAGATAACTGATATAGGTACCTACATATACTACTTTTTTTTGTATATACATACATACTTATAGATAATTACACCCAAACTCAGGACAAACAGACAAGTTCATGGACACAAAAATTTGTCCTGGGTGGGAATCGAACTGATGACCTGAACGGCAAGCATTTACCAACCACACCAACGAGCCATATTTAAGAGGAATGTAATTTTTATGTGTTTTTTCTTGACCGTAACGTAACTTAAGTTGACATCCAGTCTCAACTTCGGCGCCACCATCGAGCACAAAGCCCAAACTGCGGCCAAAAAGCTGGGCATCCTAAATAGGGTAAAGCGATACTTCAAGCCTAGACAGCTTTTAACCCTTTACAAAGCACAAGTCCGATCCTGCATGGAGTATTGTAGCCACCTTTGGGATGGCTCAGCTAAATATCAGCTTGCTGCGCTTGACTCGGTGGAACGCAGGGCTAAGAGGCTCATCGGTGACGTAAAACTGGTGGATGCCAAGCTACATAGCTTGGCTCATCGTCGTAAGGTTGCCTGCTTGTCGGTCTTCTACAGATTGTACTTCGGTGAGTGTGCCCAAGAACTCCACGACCTCATCCCACCGGCCCCCTTCTACCACCGGACATCCAGACGCACTGCATCTTACCATCCTTACCTTGTAGCTATTCCACCAATTCGCACTAAGCGTTTCCAAACGTCTTTTATAATGCGCACAGCAAAAGAGTGGAACTCACTGCCTGCGTCGGTGTTTCCAAAAGCTTATAACCCTAATCTCTTCAAAGTTAGAGTGAACAGGCTCCTTCTGGGTAAGCTCGCTCCATCGTAGACTTTGTCTCTGTCATCTCTGACATAGACTCGAGTCAAGAGCAAATCCATAACAAATAAAAAAAAAAAAAAAAAAAAAACCTCCTTAAACACTTTTACTCGCCTTGATGGAGTTTTCTGATGATTTTATATAATATCGTTATTCAAGAAGATATTATTATATCTATATTATATATATAGACGGTCACCGTAGCCTAGTTGGTAGTGCTCCTGCCTACGAAGCTGGTAGTCCTGAGTTCAAATCCCGGTAAGTGCAAATATTTGTGTGATGAGGACAAATATTTGTTTCTGAGTCATGGATGTTTTTTATGTATTTAAGTATTTACCTATCTATATAAGTATGTATATCGTCGCCTGGTACCCATAGTACAAGCTTTGCTTAGTTTGGGGCTAGGATGATCTGTGTGACATAGTCCCTACATATTATTATTATCATATTTGTCTTTACCCATCTATAAACTGACCGCACCAGCTTCATTACTCCAGTAAAACTTTAAGATAAACACACTAGAATATCTTATTAGCCAGAGCACCCAAGTCCGACAAGCACGTAATTGGTTTTTCAGTCGCCGGACTGAAACTTGTTCCGTTGAACCCTGAAACCAACTGAGCATATATTTTTAACCCTTTTAATAATGATAATAGGATTTAGAAAGACCCAAATCCTTGTATATACAGCTCTGGTGGCAAAGTGAGAGCGAAATTATTTGTTTTTCTTTTATTAACACTACTCAATGGACGTGATAGCCTAGTGGTCATTCCTTTGGACTGTAGGTTCTGTGGTTTCGAAAACGAACCCAAGGCGAGCAAACTTTCGAATTCATGTCATCAGCTCAGCTGAATGACGTCCACTGCTGGACGAAGGCCTCCCCATAGCATTTCCACAATGAACTTATGTCCATCATTTGGAGGGATATGCTATAATCGCCACGCTTGGCAGACGGGTTGGCGATCCCAGTATGATGGTCATAGTACTCAGAGAGACGCTGCTGCCCGTCCTCTGATAGATATTAATTCGGGACGTCTTCTATACCGTCAGTCACACAGCAATGCCTTTAGCCAAACAGCACAGAATAGCGAATTCATGTGCGTATAGAAATTAAGAGGAGGAGGAGAGAAAGTCGAACAGGTGAAAAAGTTTGTATATTTGGGAACTTTGTTTACGAGAGATGGGAAATATGAAAAAGATATTGTTAGAACTACACGCCTTTATGAGAAGCCGGTAAGTCTCAAAGAAGGCTCGACTGGCCGTGCACGGTGGAGTTTTAGTGCCAACTTTAATGTATGGAAGTGAAAGTTGGGTATGGCAGAAAAATAATGAAAGTACAATAAATGCAGTGGAAATGAGAGCTCTGAGAAGTATGTGTGGTGTGACTTTGAGAGACGGAATTCGAAATACTGATCTAAGAGAGCGTTCTGGTGTGAAAGAGGATGTAGTCACACAGATTGAAAAAGGTATGCTGAGATGGTTTGGCCAAAGAAGTATACCTGGACTGTGTGAATGGTACAACCGAAAGGGGAAGACCTCGTAGAACATTCTCTGATCAAACCGGAGACGTACTTAAGAAAGGTCAGGTCAAAAGTACCCTAAACCGGCGAGCATATATGAAGAATATAATGTCAGTAAATGAAGCGAAAGAGGTGTGCAAGGATCGTGACAAATGAAAGTCCGTTGTCTCTGCCTACCCCTCTGGGAGACAGGCGTGAGTCTATGTATGTATGTATGTATATATAGAAATTAATGGTCTCGTACTTAAATTTGTGAAAGAAAACAGTGTCGAAACGTGCCTGCCCGAGTTTTTTTTATATTATATTATATAAGATGGCTAACGAGCAATTGGGTCACCTCATGGTAAGTGATTACCGCCGCCCATGGACACTGCTAGAGGATCAACAAGTGCGTTGCCGGCCTTTAGGAAAGTAGGTAGTGCGCGACAAATAGTTTCTTGTGAAACGCACGGTGTTAGATGACCATTCATCCAGGTAATAAGGACGAAATTTCCACTTTTGGCGAGTGAGTTCACGTACATGTTCACATTCACGTACAACGGAGAAAATGGGTAACAAGAAAAAAACATACATTTAATTGAAATTGTAATTATAATTGCCTGGAAGAGATCGCACTTAGCGATAAGGCCGCCATTTGTACAATCTTAACATGCTCAAAGTTCTTTTTATGTATTATAACTAGACTAAACATTATGTACAAACGCTACTAGTCTGTAAATAATGTTTTGACTGTTTATAAAGGCTATTCTTTAATAGCGTTTGTAAATGGTAGTAGCCTTTGTTATCTGATTACTTTTCTCTAAAACATTCCAAAACTTTCTTTCCTTTTAAGATAAGGAAATTCTAGGGCATTCAATTTCAAGTCTCCAAATCGGCCACTTTATCACTGTGAGCTAAATCTAATCGAATAATACACCATATTTTAGGTAAATAAGCCATCTTAATAAATCCTTCTTTTCTCCTCTTACGTGATATAGAGCGTACATAATTTACTTCCTTGGTGAAAATCTTTTTACGAAGTTATACGCAAAAGCTAATCCTTCAAGCGTTAAGGGCACGAAAATACAACATAAAACTCTAGTTTATATGAAGGATGGAGCGGTTTCATCATTATTCTTGACTTAATGTACCATCGCGACGGAATTTCCCTGGGAGTTAAGCAGAAGTGCATTATTACATACCACGGCAAAGTCGAATGTTAAGTCATAATTTTCCACACAAACCACCGCCCTACTTATCTTTTAAGGGTTCCTTAGTAAACTTGAATAATTTTGTTAAGTCCGTCTTTTGCCTGTCCGCAAAATAATGTCAGATATTATAGTAATGCGTTTTGTTTTTTGAGACTGGTCTCACCCTCTTACCCACCATTGCAACTCCTGTAAACCTGGGTCGACAGTAGCTCTCGAGAAAGGATACCGAGCGGTGAGCAGGCATTTGCCGGGGACTCACATCAGCTGCCATTGATCTCGTAACGAATTTAATCACAAAGTCGGAAAAGTAGTTCCACTTCTCTCCATAGAAAAGCGGGAGACAAAATTATATAAGAAGGATAGAGCCTCATAAAATCAGAGAATTGCAACGAGAGAAGTCAGCTGCAAAAGAACTTAGAGAGATGTTATACCTTATTCCATTAGCAGGTAGGGCAAAAGCGCTTAAACGGGCGGAAGTTCGTCCTTGTTTGCTACTAAAAATCTTAAATTTGGCGTAACATTACTTGGCATAATATTATACAATTGTATGCAACGTTGCAGTGTATTGCGACGGTAACAAATATAGGTTGAAATAATGCTTATTTCTTATTCAAAACACTTTGTACATGTCACTTACATAAGAATCTATACGATATAAATTTTTAAAGTTAGGCTAATGCCAATTAATACACTAGGTGAACCGACGATCTTGTGCGGGTCGCCGGATGCGGGCAGCGCAGGACCGGCTATTGTGGAGATCTTGGGAGAGGCCTTTGTCCAGCAGTGGACGTCTTTCGGCTGATGTGATGATGATGATGAATGCCCATTACCACATCACCCATTATCACCATTCCATCTCAGGCCGTGGGGACGTAGAAGTCGTCATGGGGCAATATTTACCAGAGAAGCGAGCATCTCTTTGAGCACTGTGATTGGATAATCACAGTGCTCAAAGAGATGCTCGAACTGCTATCACCAACCTATCTGCCAAGCATGGTAATTATTCCATATCCCTCCAAACGAATGGAGATCATTGGGGGATGCCTTTGTCGAGCAGTGGACGTCTTTCGGCTGACAAAATGATGATGAATGTTAATAAGGAAGTCCTGGGTGTGAGTAAGGTTGTTAGATCTCATCGGGGACAGGTGAAGGGTTGACATCGACGATGCAATGGGTATCGCAAGGATGACCCTTTGGTTGGCAAGGTTGTAATATTAACAAGGTTTTGTAAAACAATGAAACAAACCTGTAACTTTGCTATATTTAATTCCTATTAGTGAGATCGTAATTAGAACCGTACTTGTAACTTTTACAAATAGCTACACTTACAAAGAGATACCGATTGAAAGTTTCGAGATTCTGAAGATCGAAGTTTCGAGTTCCTTTCAAGCATTCACAATTGAAATGCTAGACATTTCGATATTATAACTTATCTGAGTATGTACTATTGAAAAAATATCTGGGGAACCACTGTAGTTTAGACTTCTTGATGGATTTAAATAGATAAGATCAGTGCCATATAAGCTATTCTAATGACACCTTGTGTATTGAAATAAATCAAGTCTCTTTACTTGCTCGTAATAAGAGTACTTAAAAAAAATTCTAACTATTGTCCACTATCCACCTGATAACCTGAAGAAGAGGTGAAGTATTATAGAGGTGTTTCACTATGAAGGTATGTTATGGCTCACTTTAAACACTTAGCGTAACCTACTTGTACCGTATGTACTTAAGGAGACTAGCTAACGAGACCTTATGCTTATGCATTTGATCTAAATTAAAAAGAGTCCCAGCCACCATCGTATTGTACCTTACACACGTGTGAAAATAAACTAAAATTAACATTATCGAGATTTCGTATTTCTCTATTTCGGCCTCTAAAACCTTCGATCAATAATAGTACTATTATTGATCGAAGTCTAAAACTGATTAATGGTATAATTTTTTTCACTGATTACACAACAAAATTGGCGTTACCTGAAAATTACTTTTTATGTTTGTATGTCGCCTTTACTGTATGGTTTAGAAATCGTTCTACAACACAGTTATTTTCGGTAGTTGGAATGAGTTGTTCTATTAATTTCGATGGTTCATAACATCAACATAAATAGGTTTATTCACAATACACTACGTTCGTGTTCGATAGAGATATTGCGTAAAATATTAGTGTACTCACAAAAACGAGTGAGGAAAATAAGCAATTTGGTTGAATGGGAAAAGGCAGCTAAGAATGGCTTTAAGCTTAAGTGAAAGCCTGGGGCTTTAGCTGCAATATATGGCATTCTTTTATAATTGCGTCTAGTATTAGTGTCGCATCATGTATGTATTAAGCTAGGGAGTGTCCCAAGTACCGTAAGGGTGGTTCACCGTATTTGTCCCCGATAGTACCCGATACCCGAGCACAAAGGGATTTTATTATGTACGTATGTAAGTTTTATTTTTTCTGTTTAAACATTTTCTCTTGGATTTCGCTCACTCTTGGTATTTTATATGCTATTTGGTTTTACTTAATTTCTTTTTGTTGTTGTTCTAAGCTTGTGAACTGAATTATTCATGACTCACATTATATGTTACTCGAAGGGTTTCAACGTACACTCGGCTACATATCAAACTATATATTTCCAATATAAGCTGACCTCTCATTGTATGGAAATCGAATACAACGCGGGATTAGCCTATACTGGAAATGTATTGCTTGATATAAAGCCGTGTGTACCACTTTTGAAATTTATGTCCATATTGATAAATTAATAAGCAATTACTTGTGGTCTCAAAAGGCAGCTGAAGTTGATTGATTTTATTGATTTTCAGATAAGAAATTATGAACAACAATTAATTAATAAAAAATGTTTGACGGTCACCATAGCCTAGTTGGTAGTGCTCCTGCCTACAAATATTTGTGTGATGAGCACGAACATTTGTTTCTGAGTCATGGATGTTTTCTATGTATTTAAGTATTTATCTATCTATATAAGTTTGTATACCGTCGCCTGGTACCCATAGTACAAGCTTTGCTTAGTTTGGGGCTAGGATGATCTGTGTGACATTGTCCCTAGATATTACAGTTATTAACAGTTCCTACGTTTTGGAGCTGTGACCACAGAGAAACTATTAAATTTAACTGGTACCTATTTCTTTTACTGTTAAGTCCACTGCTGGATAAAGGCCTTCCCAAAAGTTACCACAGTGAAAGAAAATATCATTTATTCATTACCAGGACGGACATAACAACGAAATTATACAATAACAGAAAAACAAACAATGAAAATCTTATACTTAATATTCCGTAGTCCGTTCTAGGTGAAAAGGCATCTATCTCAGCATTGGCCGTCGCAATATTGCGACAGCGCTGATATTCTGATAGCGCTCGACTATGGGGTCCACGGATAGTTAACCCCCATTACATACTTTATTAAAATCAAATAACAGATATTTGATAAACTAAGTACATTAATGATACAAATAAAAAGAATTTAATATAGTGAAGAAGATAGAAATGTGTAACATTAAATCACAAAATAATAATATAAATGAGATTCATACAATTTCAATTAGATAAAATAATTTAAATACTAAATTATCATCAAATACATTTCATACACTAACAAATGTGATTCTGAATGATTTAGCGGAGACGTGGGCAAAAAAAATTATAAAACCTTTATTATGCGAATATACGGCATATCTAGTTCCTGAGTTGTGTCCAGTCGAGACGGGTTGGCGATCGCAGAATGATGTTCTAAGAACACAGAGAGACGCTTCTGCCCATTCTATGAGAGATATTCCGTTCTACGCTTACGAGAGGAAATGTGGTAGTGATCCTCTTCTCCGTCAACCACATAGCCAAGCCATTTCCCATTTTTGAGATTATCTACTAACACTACTTTTTTCTCTACCTCTTCTCTTATGGATCATCAGACCAAGGCTCAGACTATCAACTTTCTAAATGGTCTAACGCGTCCTAACATTAATCCTTTTCACTTTGTCCCAGTCGATTCAAATGAGATTAAAAAGATTATCCTGTCCATTAAATCCAATGCAGTTGGCTACGATGAAATTAGCCGACGCATGTTATTACCAATCCTTGACCAACTGTTGCCTGCAATTTCCCATATTATAAATTATTCCCTTGATTCCGGACTTGTCCCTTCCATATGGCGCTATGCTCATGTTCGTCCACTTCCCAAGATTTCAAATCCGACACTTCCTAGTCATTATCGTCCTATCTCCATCCTTCCTTTCCTGTCTAAAGTGCTTGAGTCCTGTGTCCACAAGCAACTATCTCATTTTGTGCTTGCCAATAAGCTGATAAGCCCGTTACAATCCGGATTCCGACCAGGACACAGTACCACCACGGCGCTCCTTAAAGTGACTGGCGATATTAGAGCCGGCATGGAGGCGACCAACCTCACTGTGCTGGTGTTGATCGACTTTTCAAATGCTTTTAATACCGTCAGTCATGATATCCATGATATCCATCCTCTCCCATCTTATGATCTCTGATGAAGCGCTGGAGTGGTTTTCCTCTTATCTTATCTTATCTTATCTTCGAGAGCGCCATTCGATTCGTTTTCAATCTCCGTAAGTATGATCATGTGTCTGCTTACCGCACCCAGTTAAACTGGTTGCCCATTCGCCAGCGAAGAAATTTAAGAGCACTTACCACACTATTCTCCATACTGGACTCTCCTACTGCTCCTTCTTATTTAACGCCCCACTTTCAATATCTTTTTGCTACTCATAGTAAAACTCTCCGCTCTAGTCATAATCGTCTTTTACGATGTCCACCTCATAGCTCAGACTTTATTCATTCCACTGTCTTTGTCCAATTTATCCTTCTTTGGAATGAGCTTCCTTTTGGAATCAGGATGGCTAAGACACGCTTCGCGTTTAAAAAGAAAGTTCGTGAGTATATTTCTAAGAAACTACACACAGAAATGTCTCGTCAAAAATTATATTTATTATTGTGTAGTATGTTATAGTATAGTATTCATTAGATTAAAATCATATAGTATTTATTGTATAGTATCTATTATATATATTATATATAGTGTTCGTAATTATTAAGTTTAATTATACGAATAATAAGTAAAAATACATTTTAAATAACCCAAATACACCTGCCACGATCTCTCTGCACTATCCTAAGGTTGACTGGTTGAAAATGCCTTTGGCATTAAGTCCGCCAGCCAATGTACATTCTCTGTGTACTAAAGTTTAAATAAATAAATAACAGTACTTACTTACTTTCTTTTGATATAGCAGGGGGAATGCCTAAACATCCCAACCGCAAAAAGTGTCTGAGGGTGGGTATTATTATTATTATTTATTAAATTAAAGGCCAACAAGGACCAATTATAAAAATACACTAATACAATACAATACTTAAAAATAACATACAGAACAATTACATTACAATACAATGCAACAAAACAATATTTCGACACTATCCCGTACATGTACCATGTCACAGTGATACATGTACTGGCAGTAAAATCGCTGGGCGAAGGCGCTTAGGATACTGTTTGGGCTGACCCGCACCCTGCGCACCAGGGATGTGCACCGCTTGCGCATTGTTGTATAAAAACAATCCACGCGCGCTTCGGCGAACAGCCTTGAAGCGCTACAGAAGCAAGGCAGCCTCAACAACACCCTGAATGCATTAATGTCAATACATATGTCGGGCTCACACCGACTAAACCTAACCTGCCGTGGACTTCACAAGGTCCCCGGTGTTCAGTGCTCGCTGCTCCAACTAAACTTCCCTGTCTAACCCTGCAACATAGATAAATTGCAGAATCTTTTTGGCAGGAGTATCGATAACATCGTCCATCGGCCCAGGACGGGGTTACATTTATGCATCAGTGGCTCACAGTGACAGAGCAGGTGTAGAGGTGTTTCGTCTGCGTTATTGCAGAAACTACACACTCTGCAGTCTCCGATGCCCACCGTAGACAGGTGTTTCCTGAGACGGCAATGTCCCGTTAACACCCTAGTTGTGATGCATAAATTCCTCCTATTAAGCGCGAGGGATTCGTTTGCAGTTTTGCGGTCGGTGTGTAGTCGATGAGTAGTAGTTACCCCACTGTCAGAGTTGTTCAAGCCGCCCATTAGGCTTCTAACATGGATTAACTACAGTTCCCTAATGGCTACAATTACACTTATTTACCACCCATCTATGGAGCGACCGCTATTTGCTTGTCCTCGCTTACGGACCGGTGTGAGCATCTGGCTATGAGCGCCGCTCTACTCACAGTTAAAGGGTTAAACTTATATTATATCTGTGTCTTGAAAGCAGTCTACGTAATAACTTTCTGGATGTATTTAACGCGTTAGCTTTGAACAAATTTTGATAAAAAAAGTATTCGAGAAGGTATGCTTTATAAATATTAGTTATTCATTTCGTTCAAATCCGTCATTGTTAAGAAAAGTTCGAGGCGGTTGTATGTTTTGAAAAACAGTACTTAATTAATTTCAACGTTAAGTTATACATATAGGAAAAATAGAATTAAGTATAGATAGATAGATAACTCTTTATTGGACACCAAAGACATAAACTTAGAGTAAAAAAATACATTAAAATGGAAATAGTACAAGTGGCGGCCTTATCGCTAAAAGCGATCTCTTCCAGGCAACCGATGAATGGACCAGGGGCTCTACCGGCTAAGTCGCCGAACATGGATTTTATAAATGGCGTACAAATAAATAAAGGTTAAAAATGACTTAATCAAACGTCAAATGGGCTGCCATGAGCACATGTGACGTCATAAATGGTCCGGAATCGATTGTCAACGTTGAAGAAGATTTAACGATTTATTAAGTAATTTTTAACCTTTATTTATTTGAACGCCATTTAAGAAATCGAAGTTCGGCGGCTTATTCGGTAGACGCCCAGGGGCTCTACCGGCTAAGTCGCCGACCATCGATTTCTTAAATGGCGTTCAAATAAATAATGGTAAAAAATGACTTAATTAATCGTTAAATCGGCTTCCATGAGCACATGTGACGTCATAAATGGTCCTGAATCGATAGTCAACGTTGAAGTCAATTGAACGATTGATTCAGTCATTTTTGAAGTTATACTTCTTTTGGCGCGATGGAGAAAAATGATGAGAGTGAATTTTTACGATGCGCGCGCACACCGACACCAAAAAATTTAACAGATGAAGTTAGTTCTAGGTGGTATGAAAATGTATGAGAGTGAATTTTTGGGATGCGCGCGCATCGTGCGCGCGCATCGTAAAAATAACAGCATGGCGTTAGTTCTAGGTGGTATGAAAATTGATAACTATGTTCAAGTTGTATATTAAGAAGTATAACTTCTAACGCGTGTACATAAGTACACACAAGTTTTTTTAACCTTTATTTATTAGAACGTCATTTAAGAAATCGATGTTCAGCGACGACAGCGACAACCCCAGAACTGTTAGTGAATATAAAGACGGGGGTAGTAGTTAGTATAGTTTATATTCTATTACATTATAAGGTGTGAAAAGGTAAGAGAAAATAAAGGCTGTTTTATATTATTATTTATTAATTTCAACAATATTAAACTAGGACATTCACATAAATATATTCAACGTACCCAAATATCTTGCCGATTAATTTCTCCTTAATTACGGCCTCCTCGATAAACTAAACACAAAAGAGATAATTGAAAAGAGGGGGAACCCACTTTGTTAACACTTTATATCTTCAATTATAAGCTAACTACAAGTTGTAAACAAGGGACTAGGTACGTATCTAAAATAGAGGTATAGCAATGTACTTACTTATCAATGTACTTAATTAATACCAATTATTTTATTATAATAATACAAGTATTTAACTTAAGTTAATAACAAAGAACCTAAATAAACTTATGAATATACATAACTACCTACATTAATACTAATTACTAAATCTACGCAAAAGTAAATTATATACATAAATAAATTAAAACTAACTACAGATGGCGCCGTAGTATTCCTCCGAATCGAGGCCATGAGAAAATGTGCCCAGAAGACTGGCTGAATTACCACGTTGTATTGCTAAACTAATTCTTTGGTCAAAGAAAAAGCCAGCCCTCTGGTCACGGGAAGCGTCAACCAAACGCTTCGAAATGTACAATGTACTTACTCGCTTTACATTTAGTTTTACCATCAGTCACCCATCCTCATACGCGCTTATACAACTCTTGTTTGTATTGTTTTGGGTTTAGCGAAGTCTATATTGTCATATTTCTTATTATTAATTTAGCTTTGGTCTCATAAAATTTTAAGTAGGTATAGGTACACAAAAAAAATTAAAAAGACATGGTCCGACAACGAAACAGCTAAATAAATGTCTATGACAGATTGCAAAGCTAAGCAGGATACAATAAAAAAAAAATATAATAAAAAAATATATGGAAAAATAAAATTGGTACATGTTGAATAGAAAGGTTTGTTTCTTAATTAGTAATACAGGTTTTTTTTCTAAAGGTATTTCAGGCACCAGTCTCTCACCAAGTTAGCCTAATAAATACCTTTTGTATTATGTATTCGTTCGTAAATGTTTAGTATAATGTGTTAACTTAGTGATAAGAAACCTAAATGTTTTTATTATATTATTATCGTATGGGCAGTGGTTACCCTAGTGTCAAAGTTGTTCAAGCCGCCTATTAGGCCTCTGACATGGCTTAACGACTGTTGCCTAATGGCTACAACCGGGACCGACAGCTTAACGTGCCCTCCGAAGCACGGAGACGCTCAGAAATTAATCCACTTTGGCGGTCACCCATCTATGGACTGACCGCGAGCCTAGTTGCTTAACCTCGCCAATCACTTACGGACCGGTGAGAGCATCTGGCTATGAGCGCCATTTGGAGGGGTATACAGTCTAGTTGCTTAACCTCGCCTATCACTTACGGATCGTCGAGTGCATACAGCTATGAGCGCCTCAATATTATAGCAAGATTATAGCAATGTAAGGTAATGTTATGATTATTTCTTGGAACTGCAGACTACTTTGTAAATCAAACTAATATTATAAAGGCGAAAGTTTGTGAGTATGTGAGTGTCAATGTTTGTTACTTCTTCACGTCTAAACGGCTCGAGCTATTTTAATAAAATCTGGTATGGAGTTAGCTGATACCCTGAATGAACCAAAAGGCTATCATTTATAAAGTTTAACGCGGGTAAAACCACGGGGCTAAGCTAGTAAAATATAATAATAATAATATCTGGGACATTATTTACACACGGCCATCTGATCCCAAACTAGGCAGAGCTATGGCAGACAGACAACTGATAAACATGCTTTTATATAAACTTTTACGTAACTAGTAAAGTGCAGCTAAAAACGAAATTAAAAGAATTGTTAGAGTATGGAATTAACAAGTAGTGTAAGTTCAAAACAATATATCCATAAGGGCAGAAATGTAGTAAATAAGTAGCTTATAGGGTAGCTTAATAATTGTAAATATATACTTAAATATAGCATTTAAGTTAGATGTCAGATGAATAAGAGCGAGTCGCCTACAAAGTGCGTTAGCCGTTTGGCGTTTATTATGTTAAGAACCATTAATGTAACTTTAATGTGAATAAACAATAAAATATATATATATATATATATATATACCTTTAATATAGACAGAACCATTGACAATATGTAGTAAAAATATTAGACTTAAACTAGATAATTAAACATAATCTCTTGACAATAACTTGATACGAGCTAGCTAAATATCATTTCTGTAATAAAATAAATTTTATAAATGTTTTCATACAAGATGTACCTAAATATCTATGTTACTAGAAATAATATCTAATGTATACAACTATATTACTACGAACATGTTCTGACGATTTACAAGCGCTTTTTTAAAGTCTACGTGAATAAAAACCTTTTTTATTTTATTTTATTTCTAAATATATACATATTATAGACTTGAATCATATTCTGACATAGAACTAATAATTGTATTCATCACACAAAAATTTGTCCTGGATGGGGATCGAACCAACGACCTAGCAGTCACTAACCAATAGACCAACAGGGCAGTCAATAATCTTTATCAGTTTACAAACACACGTCGCTAAAAGAACTATAATTTTCCAAGCTTACAACCCTGTAATTATATAACAAAGGAAAATTTTGTACAATCGGGGTAAATATAATCTAGTTTATCTCTCTTGCGAGTCCAAAATAGGGATAAGGGATGGTTGCCATGGTTACGTGACCATCCCATTTCAACAACACATAATTGTAATTCATCTCAGGAACTGTAGCGGATATTTATCTCTAGTGGAAAGTGTACTTAAGAACCCATTAAAAACGCTATGAACGTTAAGCATGAGGATACATTTCTAGGGTTCCGTACGACCCAACTTCGAACCCGAACTCATCTTCCACTGTCCGTCCAACTATCCGTATGTCTCTTAGAGAGTTGCAATTTTGTTGCAATTTTGTTGTAAGTTGCAGTTTGAAGATGTTTTGAAGTATAAATTCTTTACGCATGATCGACTTGGGAGTAATCTGGTACATGAATATATATACCTTCAACACGGAGCATGCTCTATCGCAACATCAAGAATGAAGTCTCAATAGTCTAGTTTTAAACAATACCATTCTAAACAATTATCAATCTATACAAATAAATAAAATTGGAGTGTCTGTTTGTAATATTGAAATAGCCGGTCTTTACTACATAAATATGAATATATATACGGTACATACACCAAAATAACATTTTTTACAATTTTTGTCTGTCTGTTTGTTCCGCCTAATCTCTGAAATGGCTGGACCGATTTTGACGGGACTTTTATTGGCAGGTAGCTGATGTAATAAGGCGTAACTTAAGCTACTTTTATTTTAGACAAAAGTATTTTATTTTACTAAAAAACTAAATTAACTAATTAACTCGCGGACGAAGTCGCGGGCACAGCTAGTTATTTATATGCACGCTTGACTTGGGTATTAAGCTGGTGAATGCGTGACGAACGCTTTACGAAAAGTGTGATCAAGACAGGCAAACGTAAGTTGAGTGGGAGATATCAGTAAGTTACTGAAAATAGAAAGAGAGAGTGACGTTTCGTGTATTACTGTTTACAAGAGAGGTGCGAGCACACGTTTACATTCTCTCTTTCTACCCTAAAAAAAAATATGATGTACAATCCCATGCAAACTTCCACCGAAAATTGGTTTGAACGAGATCTAGTAAGTAGTTTTTTTTAATACGTCATAAATCGTAAACCGCAATTTACCTTTCAGTTAATCAACTGAAATACTTGCTGCTACGGAACCCTTCATGGGCGAGTTTTATTCACGTCCTTCTATGTAATATTTTAGTCTTTAGATGCTATCCTAATAAATATTAAAGAGATGTTCAATATTGAATAAGAAATATTTACATCTTTATAGAATGTTATTTGTATGAATTCATTTAATTCAATAATAAAACACTCATCTCGTTGGAGGTTACATTTGGATTGGTCCATGCTGTGTGGTGACGGCATAGAATATCATCACCCCATCTCATCCCGTGGGTGGCGTAGAAATCGTCCGGGGAATACCTACCAGAGAACGAGCAGCAGCGTTTTCGACCATCAAACTGTGATCGCCAACCCGTCTGCCAAGTGTGGCGATTATAGCATATCCCCCATTCTTTGGGGAGGCTTTGTCCAGCAGTGGATGTACTCTGGCTAACATGAGGATAGGATTGGGACCTCTAATGCGAGCACCCTCTTTCGCAAAATTAATGATTCACCTGACCAGAATGGCCTTCATTTTGGTCAAGGAATCGGCACTGCCCATCAGTTACATGGGTAGATAGCGAACCTTAACTTACGTCCACCTTGTATAAAAAAGCGGCCAAGTGCGAGTCGGACTCGCCCATGAAAGGATGCAGCAGCAAGTATTCTAGTTGATTGAATGAAAGGTAAATTGCGGTTTAAGATTTATGACGAATAGAAAAAAAAACTACTTACTAGATCTCGTTCAAAACAATTTTCGGTGGAAGTTTGCATGGTAATGTACATCATATATTTTTTTTTAGTTTTCTCAATCCCTTATTTTAGAAGTTACAGGGGGGGACACTTCAACTGTAGCTACAGCTCTTATAGTTTCGAAAAGAAGTGGCTGAGACTTACGGACGGACGGAGAGACAGACAGTGTAGGTATATATACAGAATATTATTATTAACATGTACTCGTAATTATGAATAAATCAGTATGTGCATGACACTCGTTGTACTCATTCGTGTCCCTCCTATTGATATATCTTTACAAACAGACAGACATAACAAATCTATAAGGGTTCTCTTTTGTGCCATTTAGCTACGTTACCCTAATTATGCGCTCGTAGCACTTCAGTCAGCACTTTGTCACGCGGTCCGTTTATACATGGGTGACCTTCAAGGTGAAATAATTTTATTTATTTAGTTTTTTTTTATGCTGAATGGGTTTGCGCTTGACCACGATCTCACGTGATGGTAAGTGAAGATGTGGTCGAAGATAGACCGCGCGTACCCATAAGATGTCTGTTCACTCTAGCCTTGAATAAACCCATGCTGTATGAGTCTGGGAACACGTCGTTCGGGAGGGTGATCCACTGCTTAGCCGTGCGTATGATAAAGGAGGAAGCAAAGCGCTTCGTACGGCAGAATGGGATGTCAAAACAACAAAGCGGTGAAAACCCTCCCAACGCCTAGTAGTCCGATAATAAAAGGGGGAAGGAGGGATAAGTTCATGGAGGTCTTGAGCGCATTCTCCATGAAATAGCCTATAGAAAACCGATAAGCTTGCAACCTTAATTTAAGGGAGTCTTCATGCTACGGAGAACACAAGTCACGTTGTCGTTTAAACCAGTACCTTTACGATGCAGATAAAGAAAGATAAAAGGTAGAACCTAAAAGGAATAGGTATTTCTCTCTTTGACGGGCCTGTTAGCGTGGTTGGTAAATGCTTGCACGCTGCAGGTCGTGATTTCGATTCCCACCCAGGGGCTCTACCGGCTAAGTCGCCGAACATCCATTTCTTAAATGGCGTTCAAATAAATAAAGGTTAAAAATGACTTAATCAATCGTTAAATCGGCTTCCATGACCACATGTGCCGTCATAAATCGTCAACGTTGAAGCCGATTTAATGATTGATTAAGTCATTATTAACCTTTATTTGTTTGAACGCCATTTAAGAAATCGATGTTCGGCGACTTAGCCGGTCGAGCCCCAGGACAAATATTTTTGTGCATGAACATGTATGTTTGTCCTGACTGTGTAATTATCTCTATAAATATGTATTAATAAAAGAAAAAGTAGTTTATGTATATTAGATATCTGATTTCCATAGTACATGTTCTGTTAAGTTTAGGATCAGATGGCCGTGTGTGAATAATGTCCCCGATCATATTGGTAAGGTAAGCTGCACCATATTTTTATGCAAATAAATATATAATATAATAAATATTTTATTTAAGTACTTTACTACAAATCTTGAATGAATTCGTTATTGGCTTTCAGAATATAAATTTATTTAATGGTCGGCCGCAGCGTTGGAATCTTCAATTAAGCAAAAAAGTCCCGAAAATTGTGTTTTATAGAAGTATACCTGGCCTGTGTGAATGGTACAACCGAAAGGGAAAGCCCGCGAAGAACATTCTCTGACCAAATCGGAGACAAACAACAAAAAGACAAATGACAGTAAACGAGGAAAAACAGGTTGGCAAAAATTGGCCAATGGAAATCCGTTGTCTCTGTCTACCCCTCTAGGAAACAGTGTGTGAGTCTAAGTATGTATGTATGAAATATGCTCAGTATAATTTACTTATAACGTAGTAACTGTGGTAGTATTATGTATAACGATTTTAAACAATCCATTGTTTACAATACTATATTTAAGTAAGACACACAGTAGTAGTAGTCTTTTAATGAATGTAGAATGTTGTATGAACAAGCACTATGTAAAATTAGGGAGCTTGAAATGGAATTAATAAACTATAAAAATAAATTCTTAAATTGTAGTAAAAATAAGAAATGTGCAATGACTCCAATAAATCAGAGCTTACATGATGAGTTAGCCAGTTGTGGTCCGGAGCATCTCCCAATTAAAACAACTTTGACAATTGACTTGACTGGGGATGACTCTGTAGACTGCCAGCCTAACATTAGATTCTTAAGTAGTGAAAAGCTGCAAAAATACATTCTCCAATTAACAAAAGAGCGTAAAACTTTATTAGATAAAATAGAAAACTTTCAAATTAAGTTAGAGGACAGTAAAATTATATACGAAAAGGACACTCAGTATTTGCTATCTGAGATTAAAACACTTGAAGAGTCCCTAGCATTAACATATATAAATTATAAGACATTTAAAAATGAAATGCAAATGCCAACCAAAAAGTGTAATAATAAGTTGGTAGCTGAAAATGCAATAGAATTAATAAACAGCAGCAGTACAATATTGGAGTCATGCACACAACTAAAGTCAAGGTCACCAGTATGTACACAAGGTGACAATAAACATAGCTCTATATTGTATTCTGACAATATAGGCAAGGGCCTTGGTACCTTGCTTATTAATAAGATAAGTAGTCCCTTTATTAACTACTGCTTGCCAGGAGTACATTTCTCAGATATTGTAGACAAATTAACTAAGAATAAACACAGTGAAAATTCATGTATTACTTTGTTGGTAGGAAATTGTAAGAACTTGAAAAAAAAAGATATTACAGATAGTTTTAATAAGATGTTGGAGTTAAATTGTAAAAAAATAATATTGTGTGCCTTCCCATATTTGGCCAACATGCCTGACATAAATAATTATATTCATAAACTTAATATGCATCTACAGTTTCTAGTCAGTCATTACAATGACAAATTTATGTTTTTTGACACAAATAAATTTATAGATAGTAATAGGTTGACCATGAGTACATTACATGTCTCAAGAAAGTTTTTACATTTATTTTCTACATTAGTATCTTCAATTATTAACTCA
Source organism: Pseudoips prasinana (assembly GCA_951640165.1). Classification (NCBI taxonomy): domain Eukaryota; kingdom Metazoa; phylum Arthropoda; class Insecta; order Lepidoptera; family Nolidae; genus Pseudoips; species Pseudoips prasinana. Next base: position 32,955,591 of record OX621252.1, read on the forward strand.
GTCATAAGTAGTATGACGAAGTCACTATTTTTATCATCGCTTAGTAATGTTACTAAGATTAGTTTAGTTAGTAATTTAAACAATTAAGTAAGACAACAGAGAAGTGTGATCAATTTTTAATTTTATCTCATCAAAATATTAACCGCTTCTCTGGCAAAATACTAGATGTAGAACTTTTTAGTCAAAAATTTCATATAGATATTCTGTGTTTTACCGAAACTTGGTTGAGGGCACACAAAATGGCTTTTAATGTTAGTGGCTATAGGGTTGCCAGTTTTAATAATCGGACTTCTGCAGATGGTGGGGGTGTACTGATACTTCTACGGAACCAAATTCAATTTAAAGAACGGAAAGATATCTCTCAAATGTCTATTGAGCGTGTGTGTGAGGTAGCTTGTGTTGAAACACAATTCTATTACATATTATGTGTTTATCGACCACCATCATCTGACTTAAAGCTCTTTGCATCCACAATTGAGGATATTCTTAAGAAATTCAAAAGTAGTAAAAAAATTGTTGTATGCGGTGATTTCAATATAAATATTTTAACAGTTTCACCTGAATTGAATATGTTTTTGTCTCTATTTCGGTCTTTTAATCTTCAATGTGTATTCTCTGAGCCCACAAGAGTCACACCAACATCAGCTACCTGCATCGATAACATTATTACAAATTTTGAAGTCGCTGAGAAGTGTTTAGTAAGCGGTGTTCGTTCTGATCATAAATGCCAGATGATCAGACTAAGTAATGTGATAACTGTAGAAAAGCAAATAATCACTTGTAGGCCACTCACAAAATCTAACTTAGGGAAGTTTAATTCCAACCTAGAGACTAGTTTGTGCCATCTTTCATCTAACTCAAATAACCCTAACGACATGTACAGTATATTATTTAATTGCATTTGTAACGAATTTAATAAAGTTTGTAAAATAAAAAACATTAAAGTTGACAATAAAAAGATAAAATTTACTAATTGGGCAACTCAAGGCATTAGACGGAGTAGAGATGTCCTATATGAGTTGTATGACAGAAGATCCTATACATCTGATGTCAATTTTAAAAATTATGTTTGTAACTATTCAAAAATTTTCAAAAAAGTTTGCATCCAACCTAAATGTTTGTATATAAGCGGAAAAATAAAAAACTCCGATAATAAGATAAAATCAGCTTGGCAAATAATAAATACTGAAACGGGTAAAAGAAGACTGAGAGACCAAACAGTGGATCTAAATATTAATGACGAACTTGTTTCAGACAAACTTACCGTTGCCAACATTTTTGCCGAGTTTTTTACAAATATGCCTCTAGTTACTACTAAGTGCCTCCCGTCGTCACCGGATGTGGCAGAAATCTTTTTAAAACAATCTATTAAACCAATTGTGCCCAAATTCAGTTTTCGATTTGTTACAAATGCTGATATTCTAAAAGCTTTTAAGAGCATTAAAAAAAAGGGCACAGAGGATTTATGGGGACTGTCTGTAATGGCAATTGAATCAGTTATACAAAACATTGCTTCCATCCTTGCAAACATCTTCAATAGCTGTGTAAGTGATGGCGTCTTTCCAGACCTTATGAAAATCAGTAAGGTAGTACCTGTTTTCAAATCAGGTTGTTCAAATAATGCCACAAATTATCGACCCATCTCTATACTGCCAGCGTTAAGTAAAATATTTGAAAAGCTCATGCTCAGCCAGATGTTGTCGCACTTTAACATGAATGGGATATTGCATGACAAGCAGTTTGGGTTTACAAAGGGCCGTTCTACTCAGGATGCGGGGTGTACACCAATGAAGTCTATATTGGAGGCTTGGGAGGGGTCGCAGGATGCGCTGGGAGTTTTCTGCGATCTCTCTAAGGCTTTCGATTGCGTAGACCACCATACGCTCATTGTGAAACTAAAATACTATGGAATTTCTGGCACATCTCTTGATCTTGTAATGTCCTATTTATCAGGTCGAGAACAACTGGTTTCAATAGACAGGGTAAATTCAACACGACATTCTGTCAAAATGGGGGTGCCCCAAGGATCGATTTTGGGTCCATTTTTATTTCTAGTTTATATAAATGATCTCCCATATCTAGTAGAGAAAGTATCAGACATCATTCTATTTGCTGATGATACGTCACTCATATTTAAAGTGAGTAGGAAAGATAAGGATCTTATAGAACCTAATAAAACTCTCAGCCTCATATCAAATTGGTTTTCGGCAAATAATCTTCTTTTGAATGCAGGAAAGACCAAATGCATCAAATTCTCATTGCCGAATGTGACTCATATTAAACCAACGGTTGCACTTAACGAGGAAGTTTTAGATTTAGTTCCTTCGACCGTATTTTTGGGAATAACACTGGACTCAAAATTACAATGGGGTCCTCATATTGAAAAATTATCTGCCAAATTAAGTTCAGCTTCATATGCAGTTTGGAAAATCAGACAATTGTCAGACGAACCAACTGCTAGACTAGTATATTTTGCTTATTTCCATAGCATTATGTCCTATGGTATTCTGCTGTGGGGCTCAGCAGCTGACATAAGTGCTATTTTCGTATTACAAAAAAGAGCAGTCCGAGCTATTTATAATCTAGGCAGTCGCGAGTCTCTACGAAGCGTTTTTAAAGAGGTAAATATACTTACTGTTCCATCTGAATACATATATCAGAATATAATGTTTGTGCGGAAAAATTTAGATAAATATAAAAAACGGAGTGACTTGCACAATGTCAATACAAGAAATAAGGACAAACTAGCTATACCAGCCTTTAGAGTTAGCAAAACAAAAAAGTCATTCATGGGAAATTGTACTAGGTTTTATAACAAGCTCCCTATTCATATAACTAAACTACCTGATAATAAGTTTAAGTCACACATTAAACATGAACTTATGGCTAAGGGTTACTACACTACTAAGGATTACATTGACGATAAAGACATTTGGCGGTCGGCATCTACCTGCACATAGTCCGCTGGAGATCTTATAGCCATATAGACATGAGTAATCTTTTATGTTACATGAACTATCTGTAATAAAACTATCTATTATTTAAATATTCTACGAATTTCAGAACTGTTGGTTGTGTCTCAAAATGATTAATGTTACTTTTATTTTGACGTTTTTATTTTCTCTTTCTAATATATTAAACCTAAAATAAATAAATAATCAGACAACCGATCGAGCATATATTGTGTTTGCCTGCTAAATAATTACAGTAAGTGGACCAAATCTCGTGTATATGCCCCATTGAGTATGTTTCGCCGGAGCATCTCAACTGGGCCGTGTTGAAACCGGTAGTAGAGACACCCGCTGAGTTTGTTTCGCTGGGTCTTCTCAGTTGGGGCGCATTGGATCCGGTGGTAGCATTAAAGCGCGACCGTCGTTATTAACACAAGGTCCGTCATAATAATATCACCTTAATATAGACAGAACCATTGCCAATATGTATCACAAATATTAGACTTAAACTAGATAATTAGACTTAAACTAGATAATTAAACTTAAACATAATCTCTTGACAATAACTTGATTCGAGCTAGCTAAATATCATTGCTGTTATAAAATAAATTTTATTAATGTTTTAATACTATCAATAAATGTGTACCTAATATCTATGTTACTAGAAATAATAATGTATGCAACTATAATACTACAAACATGTTCTGACTATTTACAAGCGCTTTTTTGAAGTCTACGTGAATAAAAACCTTTTTTATTTTATTTATTTATTTTATTTTAGTAAGACATTATAAAACATTATCACGAATAAAATGATATTACAACTATAATTACAAAGTCATTCCAATTCAATAGAGTAGTTCACTATATCCATACGACTCTGAATTAAATAACCTAATAATTAAACAGTTTTTATTAATTACCTACGTGTGTGAGAATCACGTTCTATATTCAAAAATTAACGGATTTAAAATGTTGAAACATATTTAAACGTGACATAGGTATCTATAAAATGATAGGTATTGTATATGTATTATTTGTATATTATGTTGTATATGTATTATTCAAGTAAACAATTTAATTTTGGTAAATAAGACATATACATGACGCGATAAATAAATGCATTTTACTTTTATTAAGTACCTATTCAAAATTATCTGACACCTATAATTATAGAGTTCCAGTTCAATAGAGTTGTTGTTAATACTCAAATAATACTGAATTAAAAAATCTAATAATTAAATAGTTTTTAATTACGTAATGTATGAATTACATTCTATAACCAAAACTTAAGTATTTAATAGCTAAGTAAGTAATTTAATTTCGGTAAGTAAGGCGGTAATAAATATGAGACGACAAAAAAATAAATATTTGCAAACATAAATATGAGACGACAAAAAAATAAATATTACTTCTACTATAATTACAGAGTTATTCCAATTCGATAAAGAAGCTGTTAAAACTCCTGTTAAATTAACTGATAATGAAACTGTTTTGTAATTATGCACGTAGGAACTAAATTCCATATTAGAAATTTAGCAGTATTACGGGCTTAAAATTTTGAAACATACATATTTGTGTAAAATATAATATGTTAGGTAACGCGTATTGTATTTAGTAGCTAAGTAATTTAAAAATACTGTGTTTAGTTATACGAGTGAACGCAACTTTATAGAACGATTTAAAAAAAAACCTTTTTTTTTCTTCATTAAGAAATGGCAACATTATAATTCTGCAGGAAAAAACTTGTTAAATAAATATTTAATTTGGTTGCATCCATCAACTAGTATCTTATTTTGATGATTAAACACAACTTCTCTACTACTGCGTTACTTGTTTAACTCAACGTATTAAATATTTCATTGTTATAGTATTTAATGTAAGTAAGTAATCAACTATCGTTACCTTGGATGTGTGTATTGAATCGTTCAATTATTAAAGTCTTAAATAGACTGATATGCTGGTATAAATCTCCGTAAAAATTAGTGTCCCTACCTGAAAACACTATTATCAAAAAAATCATTTATCATCCCAAATCCCTTGTACACCTCATCAAAATTTCATAAATTCTGCTTACTTGGTTTATCCAGGTCGCTGATAAACTCCTCGGTCTCCACATATCCTTGTATCATGGTCGCTAACACTAATACCAACACTACTCGAACCACAGACATATTAAGACACAAAGTTAACGCCATTGTCAAAAATCAACACTAAATTAGAAAAATATTTTCAAACAACATCTCTGTAACCGTTCGTTATTCTAATTAAAAGAAAACAGTTTTAATTTACAAACTTGTTGATGTTCCCTTTAATTAGTTCCCAGCACTTTCAATTGTTTATAAAATTTCAGTTAATTATTTGTCTTAACCAGAAATAAATTATTTATTATTAACATAAACAGAACGCCACGACACGTGTGCACGACAGTAAACAAATCGCGGTTAGACGGACGAGCTCTCTCCACGCGTATACGTGCGTACGTCTCAGCGCCACCGGCAACACTGATCGAAAACCGATAGGGCAGCGGCAACAATCGCTTTAAAAAAACGATACATTTTCTGAAATTCGAATTTGGAATAATTGTTCTTTTGTTTTGACTTCACATATTATTATTATTTTTAAAAATGGTTTACCTTGCCTTCTAAATTCAAAAGATATTTGCTGAGGAAAATTACTCTTTGTTTGCGCGTAAAATTACTTTAATTTTATTCCTTGTAATAATATTTCCTTTGTAGTTATCATTAAGAAAGATATTATTATGACCTATTTATCTAAGGGTTCATACTAAGAGAGAAGTGAGAAAGTATGTTTTATGATAATCAAGTTCGGTACTAACGTTACAGACAATAAACTATCCTCAAAGTTGGAGAATATAAAACACTTTGAAGGAAGTTTCGTTAAAATTGGGTCACAAATATCAGAGGTTAGCTGTCACTAACATAACGGCTTTATAAGTTTGCGAGGATTTTAGTTCAGCCTTTCGTACCTGCGTAGCGTCGGCAACGAAGTGTGTACCTACAGAAGTATCTATATTTGTGTTGGCACACACTTTATTTCACCGAAACAGAATATAGACAAGCGTTAGATATTTCTAACGGTTGTATGAAAGAAATCGTTTTATCCTGTCCGAACAATGTATTTGAATCTATATTTTGAATTCTAAAAATATTCTGAACATTATGAATGCTATGATGTACCTATGTAAGGGCCGTTTGGCGTAGTTTAGTTTTATGTAGTTTTTTTAGTAGTTTCACGCCGCAGGTCGTGGGTACCCAGGATATAATGATATTTGTGTCATGAACATGTCTGTTTGTCCAGAGTCTGGGTGTATTTATCTATATAAGTATGTATTTACAAAAAGTAGTATAAGTATCAGTGATCTGGTTTCCATAGTACAAGCTCTGCTTAGTTTGGAATTGATGGCCGTATGGGAATAATGTCCCAAGATATTTACATATTATGCTGTTTTGGTGCAATAAAGTGTTTCAATATAGCCATGAAATAACACGGCATAAAACGACTTCTTTCAGACAACCGTTACAACCATCGAACGGTTGTTTGGAAGAAATCGTTTTATGTTGTTAGACCGCAATTGATTTTTTTTAAGACCACGCCCGTACTTGGAAATCTAATCCCTGTGTCGCGGGGTACTTCACAAACATATAATAGACGGACACAAATTACATCCAGACTCCGAACAACTATTTATGGGTCACACAAATAGTTGTCCGGCGCGGGACTGGAACCCGCGACACGAAGCGGCGAGGCGACTGCTTAGCCGCTGCGCCACACGTGCAGTCTTTATTTGAATTTTTAAATTTGTTCTTTATTTGAATCCTATCAATATTTTAAAGATTTAGAAAGGAAAAGTGGTTGTTATATACTTACGTGACTTAACCTTCATCATCATCATTTCTTTTCTTTTCTCTTTTTTATATGAGCCGACAGACGTCCACAGCTAAACAAAGCCTCCCCCAAAGATCTCCACAATTGTCGGTCTTGCACTTTCCGCATCTAGCGGTTTCCAGCGACCTTCACAAGATCATCGGCCCATTTTGTTGCCTGTCCACGCTGCGGCTTCCGGTTCGTGGTCGCCACTCGACAATTTTAGCACCGCAGCGGCCATCGGTTCCTAAACTTATATATATGAACATAATTAATTCATAAATAATAACTACAGCTATACAACGTGTAACAGAAATAGTGGTGGAGATTCAAATAGCACAATATAATATACCTACCCATGAAATTAAACAGAATACAGTAAACCAAATTGTGAAAAACCGAAAATATATTTTGACTTCCAATAAAAAAATGCATCATCTGATCAACATTCTTGTATAGAATAGAAACTAAGTCACCGTAGCCTAGTTGGAAGTGCTCGTGCCTACGAAGCTGGTGGTCCTGGGTTCGAATCCCGGTAAGTGCAAATATTTGTGTGATTAGCATGAATATTTGTTTCTGAGTCATGGATGTTTTCTATGTATATAAGTATTTATCTATCTATATAAGTATGTATTCGTCGCCTGGTACCCATAGTACAAGCTTTGCTTAGTTTGGGGCTAGGATGATCTGTGTGAGATTGTCCCCAGATATTATTATTATTATTTGTGCATTTGTTCATGCTGTGTGGTGACGGCAAAGAATATAATCACCCCATCTCATCCCGTGGGGGGCGTAGAAATCGACCGAGGGAATACCTACCAGAGAACGGACAGCAGCGTTTTTCAGTGAACTATGACCATCAAACTGCGATCCCCAACCCGTCTGCCAAGCGTGGCGATTATGGCATATCCCCATATTCTTTGGAGAAGCTTTTGTCCAGACGTGGACGTACTTTGGCTGACATGATGATGACACGTTGTTCAGTTTCATGGGCAATTTAAGCTCATTAAAAATTGGCTGTGTGGCTGATAGCATAGATTTTTTTTTTTGACTTGTTGCTATATAGTTAGCCTAGGAGGCTTTCACTACTTCACCGGACTATAGAGGCGAGCAGAGGGCTCAAGCCGTCTAGCAATTAAGTAACCCGCGCCGGAGGGCACCCCCTGTGGGGTTCGAACCTCGACTCTGGACTGGTGGAGAGAGGGCAGAGATCATCATTTTAGGGAGTTTTGTAACTTTCGCTCTACGTTAATGACATGACGCGGCCCCTTCCACGTTGAGGGGGCTTTTTATCGATACGGATAGCATAGAATATATATATATGGACCTCGACCTCGCCAAACCGTCTGCCAAGAGTGGAAATCTGTTGGGGAGGCCTTTGTCCAGCAGTGGACGTTATTCGGCTGGCATGTGTCCGCTAGTTTTGTTACACCTTGTAAATTGTATTAATATATTGCTAAATTAAATACGTAAACCTACTAGTAATAATATGCATACAAGTCCTAAAGTAGCATTGTAGCTATTGAAGACTAGACACTAACCCTTAAGTAGTTAAGACCCTGGTAGAACCAGAATATTCTATTGAAGAAACGACTTGTCGAAACTTGGAGTGACCCAAGGGCGGGAGTGTACCGCAGCCAGCGTATCAGCCTGGCTATACAACGAGGTCACGTTGCCAGCTTTTTGGGCACACTACCCGCAGATTGTGACTTAAATGGTATTTTTTTATTTTAAATTGTTTTCTTTTAAGTAGAATTGTACAGACGCCAGCACATCCAGCTACCCCAATGTATGAAATTTCTTTTATAGATTTTCAACTTTATTACTTAAGCATAAGGTTCACTTTCAATTGGGTAAATTAGACAGATTGGGGTAGCTTGCTGTGCTGGTGTCTGTACCTAACTTGAAAAAAGTTATAAAAAAAAATAGTTGTTACCTAAGTGTCAGAGTTGTTCAAGCCGATGAATAGGTCTCTGACAATTCTAAACCATTGTTATTTAACGACTACAACTAGGACCAACGGCTAAATGTACTTTCCGAAGGGTAAGAACGCCCAGAAATTAAACCACTTTGGCGGTCACCCATCAAAATACTGACCGCGCGTTAACGTTACCAATCACTTACGGACATTTATTCTCGGGCCGTGTGGTTTTCAACCTAGAAATAACAGGCCCACCCCATATCATCCTGTAGGTGCTATAAAAAGCTATTAAGGGATACACCAGGTAGTCGAGCAGCAGCGCCACCTGTGCTCTAGATATAACCTAACTGCGGTCGCCAACTCGCATGTCAAACGTGGTGACTACGGCAAACTCGTCCAAAGTGAACATCATAGTAAAATAAAAAATAAAATAAAAAAAGGTTTTTATTCACGTAGACTTTAAAAAAGCGCTTGTAAATAGTCAGAACATGTTTGTAGTAATATAGTTGTATACATTAGATATTATTTCTAGTAACATAGATATTTAGGTACATATTATATGAAAACATTTATAAAATTTATTTTATTACAACAATGATATTTAGCTAGCTCGTATCAAGTTATTGTCAAGAGATTATGTTTAATTATCTATTTTAAGTCTAATATTTTTACTACATATCGTCAATGGTTCTGTCTATATTAAAGGTATTATTATTATGACGGACCTTGTAATAACGACGGTCGCGCTTTAATGCTACCACCGGATCCAATGCGCCCCAACTGAGAAGACCCAGCGAAACAAACTCAGTGGGTTCATCTACTACCGGTTTCAACACGACCCACTTGAGCCGGCCCGGCGAAACATACTCAAGCGGGTATGAACACGGGATTTGGTCCAATTAGAGTAATTATTTAGTAGGCAAACTTTGGGGGAACCCTGTGTTCAGCAGTGGACAATATAAAAAAATGTCCTCTTAGCCGAATTTAGGCCACGGCGGGCAGTCTCAATGCAGACTAATGTGGGCACAAACACAGGCGCACTTTCTATTCAATTACTCTCATGATCCGATGGGCCGACATGCCCGGAAATAGGTCAGGTACAGGACCGACGGCTTTATATGCTCTCCGACGCACGACGACGGTATAGAACTGCCAACTCCCATCTCTCAGGCCCATAATTTTACAGAAATGTTCCCAAATCACTTTTGGCCTGACCCGGGATTTGATCCCAGGACCTCGTTATCTGCTATTCACATGCTACCGCTAAACCAACGAGGCAGTAGATATAAGGCTAATGATGGTGATGACATTTATTCTCATTAAGAATTAACAACAATTCACTAACATGAGAACGTAATTCTACGCATTGTTACTAGGCAGACATACATAAAGCGGAATGTAGGTATTATTAAAAACTTCAATCGTCACATTAACAGAAACTACCCGCATTAAATAATATGGCTCGAAGAGATAATGTTATTTTTAAACATTGTTTAAAATATATTTTCGCCTCGTAAAACATGGAAAACTGTTGCTTCTGCATGCGAGTACAATTTTATTTTTCATATTCAGAAATTAAAATTTAACTGTCAAACAAAAACGATACTTTGCTGCTGTCTGTATTTTATGCGCACTCACACATTTTTCCAACCGTACAATTGACATGTTACAATCCGGTTAAATTTATGTCACATGCATTTAAGTATTTTTGATGTGATATAATAAATACATTAAAATCATGTGCACCGAAGGACGTCTGCTACTGGAGCCGCCTGTATCTGGTGGCAGTAGAGGACACTACACTAACTTTAAAAAAAAAAAAAAACTTAATTTTAAATATTCGCAATGCATTATTCACATTTTAATCGTCCGTCGGGTGTCAAAGCAGCACCATCTACGTAGTCGGGGTAGGCGCTCTGCGTCAAGCTACGAACGATACACATTGGCAGATCAAATTCAGTATTCCCTTCCTAACACCTTTCCGGAGAATGTAAATGAAATGAAATGAAATGCAAAACATTTAATTCAGCACAATACACAAGAAAATGAGGAGTACATTTATACAACACACAGTTCCACAAGACATTACATACATAGATTTGAGGAAAATGCACACAATTACGATTCTTGCATGTTCTGCCGAAAGGGTCACCACCTCAGCACTAGCTAGGTGGGTTACACCTAGCGCTGGTTATCAGTTGGCAACCTTGGAAGTCACGCACGGACGGGGGTAGTAATAGTATAATATAATATAATAATATATGTAGGTGTTATCCATCGGCTTTGTTTTCTAGAAACATGCCGATTGATATGTTCACAATTGGGTGTGAAATATCATACAATTGGAAACACCATGCAATCTATTTAAATTTAATAACCACCGAATCTCCGAGGGGGCGAGAGTTTGGTTTTTTAGGGTAAACCCTAGAAAAACAAAAATATTAAACATGTTTTAGACTGACTCGCTGCTGACTAACAGACGAGCGGGTGGATAGATGGACAGAAGCAGCTTAGTGGAAGGGTCCTAAAAATAAAAAAAAAATACCCTATTTTACAGAAACTAGTTGTAGGCACAACATGTCGATAGAGAAAACCACCAAATTTATTAAAATCGTAAAGTTTTGTGTACTTACCCCAAAATGTATTATTGCTAAATTGTACAACTGTGACTTAATATTCAATAGTTTTTTGTTGGCCGTTAACAAAAGAATTGTATTAAATGTCCTGTCAGCATCAGGACCTGACGTAGACTTACCTACATCATGTTCTGATTGTGACAGCTATTTAAACTACAAAACTTCTTAGGATAAGTAAGTCTAAGTAACTGCCTAGCTGGTCTAGAGGTATTCAAACACAGATAAAATGATCGTGGGTTTAAATCACGAAGGAGACGGATACGTTTTCATACAATATTGGGTCCGGATGTAAAAAGATAAAAGTGGTGTCAATTAATGGGTCTGTAAATTATCAGCCAATCACTAAAAATTCCATGGATTTTTTTCAATCTGTGAGCAGAGTTATACAAGATTTAGTACTTAATAGAGAGGTTATGTACCAACCTATACTAAACAGCTGATATTTAAGGGCGATTGCTATTTAATTTATATTTTTAGTTATCCGTGTCCAGTATGTTAGCAAAAGTCGTACACGTTAAGCAATATCAGAAGTCCGTAGAGCGAATGCAGTTGTCGAGGGATATATAAACAAAACAATAAAAAATACTCCAATGTCTCAAATCACACACGCACTAACGATACGAGAAACGAGTGACCGATTATAGATTAGGATTCAAAATCTGTCACCAGTCACTGTCAACATAGATTAAAAATATAGTTGCCAATAATTAATAAATCGATTTGAAAGATAACCGATATTATGATTTCTATTTATTTTATTGATATTTTATTTTTTACTGTTGACATTATGATAATGTATTTAATAATTATTATGATTAACTAAATCAGTTATCTGGTGTCTGGTGCAAGAGTTTTTATATTTCATTGTTTGAACTCATTACCGTTAATCGATTATAGTAATCAACAACCAATTTAATACGTGAGTAAAACTTATTTTGAGATTTCACGTTTTCCAGATTGTAAATTGGGTCAATTTTTACAGTTTGAAATAGAAAAATATAACGCTTTTTTTAAACCATGTCTCAACTTATTACAGTCAGGCCCAGAAATCCCCGTCTCCTTTTATTGGAATGTTTCTGAACTAACGCTTGTATTATATTGGTCAGTTTCTGAAAACGCGCGTCTGTCATTCGGTTAAGGCGGGGCACGGACCGATCTTTATATCGTCGTCTCATCTTGAAGTACCTTGGAGGTTAATAATACTTACGCTACCCGCATTTAGCAGCTTCCAACAATCCTCACAAGATCAACGGCCATCTTGTAGGCCTACTCACGCTGAGGCTTACCATACGTGGTAGCCACTCGAGAACCAAATATAATAGTATGTATGAATTTAGAAATATATGTATAAGTATGTGTATCAGTTAGTAATATAAATTTCAATAATTAAACCTAAACATAATCTCCTTGACAATAACTTAATACAAGCTAGCTAAATATCACTACCATTATAAAATAAATTGTATAAATGTTTTAACATTCCGTGTACCTAAATATCTGTAATAAGTAACTAGAAATAATAACTGTATTACTACAAACATGTTCTGACTACTTACAAGCGCTTTTTTAAAGTCTACGTGAATAAAACCTTTTTTATTTTATTTTATTTTTTATCTGAGTGTCCTATACAGGCTTTACCTAATTTGGTATCAGATGGCAATATTGATGCAAGATGTCTCGAGATATTTACTTAGTTATTATTTTTCTTGCCACAATTCAATATTTTTTTAACTGTCTAACTAGATTGTTATTGACACAATAAAATTGTAGGAGACTGGTGCCTTCGCTAGGCTTGAAACTTGTGTTCCATGACATCAGTTCACTGCACGCTAGTTCACATTGCTCAAGCACAACAAAGTAAAGTCATTTACACACTGTTTGCTGTTAAAAGATTCCGTCTTTAACAGCTAACAGTGTGGAAATAATTTGAAGATTACTGGATAAGAGGTTAAGTATGCTGTTCTTTTGCACGAAAAACTATTTACAGTTGAAAGAGTAGTAGAATAAAAGTAATACTTTTAACTCTACCTCTCAAACAGTAATCTTAAATACTTTGTTCATATAGGCACGGCCAACAATTTTCACTAAACGTTGTTATAAGTGAAATCTAATTACGCGCCTATATTTTTTATATTTTCCCTTGTGTAGTGAAATAAAAAACTTGAAATTACAGGATGTTCATAATGTATCCATCTGGCAAGATGGACGTTATGTGAATGAAGTTAAGAACCTGACAAGACCCTATTAAAATCTCATCGTCTCACGCCTGTCCTGCACTAGTACAATCTCAAGTATGGGTTGAAGTGGAGGGAATAGTAAATTTGCAAAATGAGTGTATTTTAAAACAGTGAATTAAACAAAAAGTAAGTAGTATAGGAAAACTGAAGAGCACGCAGTTTCCTTGCATTTATAAAATTCCTGTTCATAAAACATAAAAACCGACTTTAACGTTTCTTCTTGCCAACCGATTCGAGTATTATGCGTTACTCGATTGATGTTTGATTAATCGATTTTGATTATCATTTAATGATTGACACGTTCGTGTTTCAAATCCTACTACCAGTAAGCATTTTTGGTAGCTTTTGTAACATTGCTAGAATGTCCTAGTTATTACCAGAACAAAAGAAAAAGGGTAGCAAATGAAAAGGACGTACAAAAATCATTCATTAATGCAAAAATTTACATCAGATATTTCTAGAATTAAAACAAAGAGATGGTGCGAATTTCCTGATAGAAAAGAAAGAGATAGGTTAAGACAAGTACAGAAGCATTATAATTAATCAGTCATATAGGTGAAAGTTCTAGAATTAAAAGAAAGAGACGCGTAGACGGTGTGAATTTCTTGATAGAAAATAAAGAGATCGGTGAAGATAAGGACAGAAGTATTGGTTAAGGTTCTACAAAGGAAGGAAATGACGTGCAGGATTTTTTTTTAATTGGAACATTTTAGGTGTTTAAAAGCAGAATATCGAAACAGAACCAGAATCCAGTGGAAGGAATAAAAGTGGAAAACTGATTTTTTTTTTTTGGGCTATTAAGCCTCTTACTACTGCCTGCTGCTATCAATTGCAGCACCATTGGAACTATTTTATTGGTTCCTAATTTATATTTCCAATTTTAATTAATTCATTATAATAATATCATATATATGCCGGTAAAAGTATGACCTCCAGGCACTCTACCACTACACCGCCGTACTGCCATTAGCCTTTGCTGCGGCCCTGGCCACCCTACGTGCAAACGTAATGAAAATGTTCCGTTGTTGGCTATCTCGCATAATTTCCGCGTAATTTTCTTTTTTTAACGGATATGTTAACTGTTGTTTAAGATCGCATCGCCAGGAGCTAAATCTAGGGCACTCATCTATCAGGTGGGGTATCGTCTCCGGTATATCAGGATCACATGCGCAGCCTGGGTTTGACCTTAGTTTGAAACGTGCCAAATATTGTCCAAACCCCCCATGCCCCGTCAGTAGCTGAGTAGTGACATTGTCAATTGTAGTGTTGTTGACAATTTGGTATGCCTCTTGTATATCAGGCAAGAAAAGTCTCGTCAACGCACCGCTCTCCGCCCCTGCATATCGGTTTTGCCACTCCCTGACACTATTCTGACGGATAACGTATTTTAAATGGGATATAGGTACCGCATCATAAACTGGTGCGGTCTTTTTTGTAAGGGCGGCTTTCTTTGCTAAGTTGTCCGCCCTTTCGTTTCCACCAATACCCACGTGCGCCTAACCCAAAATAGTTTGATAGTGACCTCCTTGGCATCTAGAGTCCGGATCAGATCTTGTATCTCCGCCACTATTGGGTGAGTACTGTCGGGGACGGCAATAGCTTCCAGAGCCGATCTGGAGTCGCTTAGGATATTAGCTGAGGGAATTTTTTGTGACCGCACCATGTGTAAAGCTTTGACAATAGCCTCCAATTCCGCCTGGAAAACTGTACAGTAGGGTGCCATAAGAAATCCAGTTTGCCGAGTTTCTGTCCCATTCTTCCACAAGGATGCCGCACCACCAACTTTACCTTCAAGCTTGCTGCCATCCGTGTAGATTGAGTAGCCCTGCACTTCATCCGCCTCCCTGTGGGTGTGAATAAGGCCGTGAACTATAGTTTGCCGAGCCGCGGGATGTGGGAGTTCGAAGGTTCCTTTCTTTTTTTCCACTTCTCTACCTGGTAAGAATGTAATAGATTTACCTCTTTTGTAATCGTAAAGATCAGCGGCTTCCCTCACCCGCAGGTCCAGTGGCAACAGGCCAGAAATGCATAACACCGAGGCAAGCGACGTCGTGCGATGAGCGCGTGCAATTAGGATACCAAACTTCCTGCTGATCTGGTTAAGTCTTTTGGTAACATATTGTTTGCTAGTATTTTTGGCCCAGATGCTAGCCGCGTATAAAATAGTAGGCTCAACCACTGCAGCGTACAGTTGTTTACAGGTTGCTGCGCTCATCCCCCACGTCGTGCGCGTTGCTCTTGCTGCCTTCTGGTAAAGGTGGGTTGCTTTGTGGCAAACTGACTCTATGTGCGCCTTAAACGTCAATTTGGAATCAATCACCACACCCAGCACCTTAAGCTCGTGTGTTAATGTGAGAGGAGTGCCTCCCAGCTCTAGGTGCGGCTTGTTGTACTTGAGTCGCCTTGTTGCAATCATTGCTTGGGTCTTGTGCGCCGCAAATTTCATTTTGCTTTGCGTACCCCAGTTTGCTACTCTCTCTAGGGCGTGGTTTGTGATTCTGGTCAATTCTTCTGAAGTTGTTGCAGAAGCAATGACCAGTATATCATCAGCGAAGGCTTGTATGTGAGCCTCTAGGTTTTCGGCCTCCTGCAAAAGCGGGTCCAATTGAATGTTCCACATGAGTGGTCCACAAGAGGAACCTTGTATGCAGCCCCTCTGAGTCTCGCGAGTGACTTCCACACCAGCATACTGGATTTTTACCTTTCTCCTGCTCAGATAACTATCCAACAGTAATGTTATGTCACGGGGGCATTCCTTATCTATCAACTGGCGCTTTATTAGAGGCCACCAAGCCCCATCAAACGTACCCTCAATGTCCAAGGACACCACCGCAACCATTTTCTTGGCACGTATGGCAGTTTCAATTATACTTAACGCATCGTATAGAGCATCCTCTGTACTCTTCTGTGGAGTGAAACCGTACTGCCTACCACTCAGCAATCCATGGGCGCCCAGGTACCATTGTAATCTGACGGTGGTCATTTTTTCCAGGATTCTTCCAAAGACCGGTAAGAGACCGATTGGTCTGTATGATTTTACCAGTTGGTAGTTGGTTTTTAGTGGTTTTGGAAGAATCCTTATAGTAGCAATTTTCCAAGTTTCAGGAAAGTGACCCAACGCCAAGCACCTGTTTAAAATTTCGAGGAAAACTAGATCCGTAGATTTTATAGCGTAGAGGCATATGTCTGCGGTATACCCATCACCTCCTGGGGCTTTTTTAGTACTAATTTTTATAGCTGTACGCATCAGTTCCTCCATTTGGTATGGGAGAACCGCATTACTAGACATCTGGCCCCGCAGATTGAGTATGTCGAGATCTACACTTTTCCTGAGCTCGGCTTGTTGTCTAGTGTCTGTAGTTGGGTCATCCTTCGGGTAGAAAGTATTGGCCAGTAATTCTGTTGAACGCACACTATCAAACTCGACTCCAGCTGAGTCCTTTAGTAGGCAGTCGGCCGCCATATTTGTCTGTATGAGTGTTCGGTATATACCCTTCCACATGGTGTCAGTATCCTGATCGGTACAATAGGCCTTCCAGCTTGCGAGTCTAGTGTTTTCGATGGTATCCTTGTAGTTCTGTAGTTCTCGTAAATAGTCATCAACTACCCTAGGTCTTCTTTGCGGATTAGCATTCCGTATCCTGCGTCGTTTACGGATTACTAAGGCCTTCAGTACCGTTAGTTCCTCCGTCCACCACGCCGTTATACGAGGTTTAGGCTCCCTGATTTTAGGTATAGCCAAGTGTTTCTTACACAGTGAGAAGTGTACCGTGTATGTACGTCGGGACTTTAGCACAGTGCTCGCCGCTGGGAATCTGTAAGTGGACCACGTGTGAACTCTTACAGAGTGCTAGTCGCCGGGACTCGTACTGAAAGTACTTATGTGTTCCGTGATCTTAGTGTTGTATAAACTGTCAACGCCGATAAAGGTTATACCTATACAAACACTAGTTTCGCCCGCTCGTCCCATTATTTTTATTCGATAGAAAATGCTCTCGGAATTTTCCCTTTTACATAACAAGAATGTTAAAATCGGTTGTAAAAAAGAAAATTTTAAGTCGAAAGTGAGTTAAATTATGTTCGAATCAGTTTTCAGAAAGGAAAGTTGAAGGCAGTTGTTTATTATTAACCGACTTCAAAGATAAGTTTATTAATTTGACGGTATGTTTTGTTTTAGTATATCTGTTACTCGGTTGCTTAGTTATTTGTTAACCGTTTTTGCGAATTGTATAAAACAAAGGAAGAGATTTGACGGAGAGGGAGGAAAAATTCTAAATGTTCTGATATAAAAGTTGTTCCAATCGATTGTTATAGGTATGTACTTAATGAAAATTTTCACTCGTTGGTATGTATTTTAAGAGTAATTATTCAACTAATATTTAGCAAATCGAATCTGCTACCTACTACGGGTAAAGGCCTGTCAAAACAGGACCCAGATACAGTTTTGCTAAGCTTCGAAAGTTATCAGAAAATTCAATTTTGTTGTATACCCGCCGTTAGTAAAATCAACGCTACATCAGTGTATACACATGCCATACAAAAACAGACCTTAATACTTGCGAAATAAAGACTGTCAATAACGCGCTGTCGACTGTTCAGTTCGTGTTACATGCTGCATGCATTTATACAAACCAACTCAAACATGGCGCTCTAATTGTGGGAATAGAAATGTGTGGCTGGACTAACAAAACGCTTGTATAGCCGCTGGCAATGCCATCTAATGAAATCAGCTTTATTTGGTAGCCTGGCTGCCATTTTTATATGCTTTTATACCTCATTTTCCTCCCTGGATATTAAGACACAGAATTCAGTGTACTGCGATCTCACTCACACATTTCGATATTTATTATTGTATTTTGAATTATGTGTATCTGTCATTTTGTGACATTAATACTAGGTACTAATATATAGAGATAGAGTACTTATGGTACCAAAAGAAACAATATATGACTTACAAATAAGCAAATACAGGTACAATCGGCGGTCTTATCGCTTTGTAGCAATCTCTTCCAGACAACCGTTGGGTGGACAAGGAAAAAGTAAGACAGGAAAAGTGATAGTTGTAGTGCACTGTCAAATATTAAACGTATATTTTAATAATATGGCCGTGTGATTTCCGTCTTGGAAAGAATAATAATAGGTAATAAAGTTTTACAGGTTGACAGCTATAGTAACGAACCCCTGCAAGGACATGATAACTAATTATTATTTTATATTATTAACCCAAAATATTTTTCGACATAATAAAGGATAATAATAATAATCTGGGACATTATTCACACGCGGCACTCTGATCAAAATCAAAATCATTTATTTGCTTACTAAGTGTACAAACAGGTCTTATTACTTAATAGTGGTGCTTAGAATTTAGCGGCCTTTTGCAGGCGTTGCAAATTTGAGAGATAACATGTTATTTCAAGTATGGTATAGCTAAATTTATAGATACAAATTAGTTAATAATGTAATAGTTAAAATAATGTTAGTTAAAATATCTATTCTGTCGCCATATTAATTCATATTTATTATTAGATAATTTTATTTATTAATATTGTTTTGTTATTGTTTTTTTGTGTTTAAGTATTCTTCAACGGAATAGTAACATTTTTTAATAAGAAATCATTTTAGTTTTTTGTTGAATATATAGAATTTGGTTTCTTTTTTAATTTCTTGTGGTAATTTGTTATATATTCGTATTGCCATGTATTGTGGACTTTCATTTAATATTTTTAATCTTGATGGTGGTAGATAAAGTCGATTTTTGTGACGGGTATTGATGTTGTGAGTTTCGTGTACTTGGGTGAACGTATGAATATGTTTATGTACAAATATGCATAAGTCATGGAAATAAATGGGTACGTATCAAAATCCCGAAAGTTCATAATACCTATGATTGAAATACCGACGTCCAAAACACCGAAATTCAAAATACCGAAAGTTTTAAATGCCGATAGTCGTTATATCGACACACAAAATACCGATGTTTGGACGAAATACCGATGGATGAAATCCCAAAGAGCAGCGACGTAGTTCCCGCGATTACTCATAGATGGCACTGCAACACAGTTATGACGGTGGACATGCAAGCAGGCATGCAGCATACAATAAGGAATGCAGCAAGCAAGAAGGCATGCAGCATGCAAGCAGGCATGCAACATGCAGCAAGCATTGTTTCTGTCACGGCTCCGGCGCTGCGGGGTTTGGGCGGTCCCACGCGAGCTTATCGTCGCAGATGGTTTTAACGCCCACCACCGCAGCTTCGGCTTGCTGGCCGGCTTCGCCGGCCAGCCTCAGCCGCGGAGGCGGGCTTTCAAAACCACCTGCTCCTCAGCTCGCGGGCCGCCCCACCCCTCCGCGCCTACGCGGGTTTAAATTACACTCTAGGGTAGGGCAGACAAGACTACGTGAAGTCGGTTTTGCGGCGATTCGTTTCTGTCACAAAATTGTACTTCGGGATTTTAAACTTTCGGGCAAATAAACTTTCGGGATTTAAAACTTTCGACCAAACAACCATTCGGCGTTTCAATTATTGGGATTTCGTCTATCGGTATTTTAAAATTCGGTCTATTAAAATTCGGGATTTTGGTACGTACCCAAATAAATGGATGGAAGTGTTAGTAGTTTGTACTCTAGAAAATAGGGCTTACAACTTTTGGGATCCCAAACTAAGCAGAGCTTGCACTTTACTATGGAAACCAGATAACTGATATATTACATATACCTACTACTTTTGTTTTTTAAATACATCCTTACGTTCATGCACATAAATATCTGTCCTGGGTGGGAATCGAACCCACGAATTGCGGCGTGAACGGCAAGCATTTAACAACCTCGCCAACCGGCCTGTCAAAGATGAAGAGGGCCGCCCCATATCATCCCGTGGGTGTCGTGAAAGGCGACTAAGGGATATAGCAGAGAGTCGGGCAGCAGCGCCTCCTGTGTTCGAGCTACCATCCAACTGCAGTCGCGAACTCACATGCCAGGCGCGGCTGACAGCAAACCTCGTGGAACCGATGATCACTAGAGCAGAAAGTTTATATAGGTGCGACCACGATCTGGAAAACGCAGCGTGGATAGGTGGAAGTGGACCATTGAAGAGATCCTTAGGGGAGGTCTTGAATAAATAAATAAAATAATATAAATAAATAAAAAAGGTTTTATTCACGTAGACTTTAAAAAAGCGCTTGTAAATAGTCAGAACATGTCATTGTATGTAACATTGTAGTAATACAGTTATTATTTCTAGTAACTTATTACAGATATTTAGTTACACGGAATGCTAAAACATTTATACAATTTATTTTATAATAGTAGTGATATTTAGCTAGATTGTCTTAAGTTATTGTCAAGGAGATTATGTTTAGGTTTAATTATTGTAATTTATATTTTACTACAAACGAATAACCCCGATATTACAAACATCCTGAACCAGTTAAAGTTAAGTAACCGTTATCACCTACTTATCTTCAAAATAAACTTGCTCTATAACACCGGTAATACGGGCAGCATTATTTAAAATACCATCCCTTATAAAGTACTCCA
Organism: Pseudoips prasinana; assembly: GCA_951640165.1. Lineage (NCBI taxonomy): Eukaryota > Metazoa > Arthropoda > Insecta > Lepidoptera > Nolidae > Pseudoips > Pseudoips prasinana. The sequence continues at coordinate 32,976,763 of OX621252.1, forward strand.
GAAATATTAAGACAATAATGGCTAAATAATAATAATAATCTGGGACCTGGGACATTATCCAACACGGCCATCTGATTGCAAACTAAGCAGAGCTTGTACTATGGAAACCAGGTAACTGTTATACTACATATACTACTTTTTTTCTGTAAATACATACTTATATAGATGATTACACCAAGAATCAGGACAAACAGACATGTTTGTCTAGAGTCTGGCACAACGTGCGGCGTGAAAGGCAAGCATTTACCAACCACGTTTAAACGCAAGCGAAGCTGCGGGCAAAAGCTAGCTATCTAATATTAAAACGGAGAATTGGAGATACTATCAATATATTTATTCAGCTAAAACAAACATCAAATAGTCGAATAAGCGAATAGCCAACGTTTATTGTTGTACACACTAATAAAAATAAAGCTTTAAAGTATATCTAGAATAGAATAGACGATTGGTATAATAAAATTGTTTTATTAATATCAGTGTTTTATTGGTATAATAAATAAATATCTGGTATTGTTTATTTGATATTTATGTTTTATAAACACAGCTATTCTCAATTACGTATTTCTTACAAGAATGGCTGTTATAATTGGTAATGTTATAGCTATTATTCTGCTTTTAAAGGTCGTGATTTGGTGCGGTAGCTAATGCGAAGCGCGATGTCGGTAGACCTCTGCTTCGCTTTAAAGACTGCCCCAAGCGGGATATGGCCGCTTTTAAAATTGACCACGGTAGCTGGGAAAGGCTTGCTGAAAATAGAGTTGAATGGCGCAAACGTGTAGTGGAGGGTCGTAAGATCTGTGATGAAGCCTGGTTCGGAGTACTTGCTGATAAGAGACAGAAGCGACATGAAAGCGGCTCGGCACCAACCACCGCAAACTTCTCTTGTCAAGCCTGCGGCAGGCTATGTCGCTCTCGCATCGGTTTGTTTCGCTATCATATGAAATGTCTATCAGACAATGCGCCGTAAATCGTAGGTAACAGACGCCAAGGCCATATATATGAAGGTCGAGATTTAAGCTGCATATTAAGCAATTATGTGCGCGGTAGCTGAGTGGTGCCTAGTTCAAGAATATTATCACACCATCTCACCCCGTGAGGGGGTCTAGAAATCGTCCCGAGGGATTACGTACCAGAGGACGGGCAGCAGCGTTTTTCGTTGACCATCAAACTGCGATCGAACCAAGCGTGGCGATTATGGAATATCCTTATATTCCTTGGAGAGGCGTAATTTGGCTGACATAATTATATGAATTATTAGAAACTGTGCATAGTCTGTACTATGGCAACGAGACAACTGATAATCATACTCTTTATATGATATAATATAATAATAATAATATCCTGGGACATTATTTACACACGGCCATCTGGTCCCAAACTAAGCAGAGCTTGTACTATGGAAACCAGATAGCTGATATACTACATATACTACTTTTATTTTGTAAATACGTACTTATATAGATAATTACACCCAGACTCAGGACAAACAGACATGTTCATGCACACAAATATTTGTCCTGGGTGGGAATCGAACCCACGACCTCCGGCGTGAAAAGCAAGCATTTGCCAACCACGCCAACAGGCCCGTCAGTATGTATTATAATAAGTATGTTTACCAGTTGTCTAGTTGCCATAATATAAATAATACGAGTATATTTATCAGTTGCCTGATTGCCTTAAATTCAAAATTCATTTATTCCGCTAATATGTATTACATTATGTTATGTTATTTGTTTAGAACCTTTTTTTTTACCCTAATGTGCAGTGCATGGCGTAGCAGCTACTGAGAAACACTGCCAGAAAACTCAGTCGGAATGCGTTTCATAAATATTTATTTCTGAATATTAAGTTACATTGTATTTAAATGTGTTAAGTTAGAGCGACTCAATCCCAAGCCGTTTTGTTATTGAAATAATCAGAAGTTTTGTAGTAAGCGTGTAGCAGGACTTACTATAAAACTTGTGATTATTTAAGTTCAATTTGGCTTTTATAGTTCTTTTAAACTTATTTGTAGACATTTCTCTGTTATCTCTGGGAAGTTTCTTATAGAATCTTACACAATGTTCAAGCTATGCCTAGTTTGGGATCAAACGGCGGTGTGTTAGAGTTTGATGATCATAGTTCACAAAAAACCGCTACCGCCGGCGCCGCGCCGGTTCTCTGGTAGGTATTTTCTCGGAACGATTTCTACGGCCCCCACGGGAGGAGATGGGGTGATGATATTCTTCGCCGTCACCAAACAATCATCTATATATATAAAAATCAATGCCACTTTTCGTTGTAATGTTATAACTCAACAACGCCTTTACCGATTTGGCTAATTTTGGTCTTGAATTATTCGTGGAAGTCCAGAGAAGGTTTGTACGTAGAGAAAATTTAAAAAAAGTCCTGAAAAAGTGTAAAATCGTATAAAATAAATAAATATTTTTTTGATTGAATAAATTAACTTAATAATCATTTTTTTTATTACTATGCCTTACACGTAGCGAAGCACGTACCGGGCCGCTTATATATAAATGTACATTAATTCAGCGTTTATTCGCTCTTAGAGCAGCTCGAATGGGATAGAACCTTTCCTTTTCAGTATATAATCCATATAATTCGCACAGATGTCTAAATGGAGATTAGCCATTTGCGCGGGACATATTATACGAGTAGTGAATAAGTGTGTGTGTGCATACATAGGGACACTTTTTATTCTGATCCGGATCCGGATTATTTTATTTGGATCCGGTGGTAGCATTAAAGCGCGACCGTCGTTATTAACACAAGGTCCGTCATAATAATATTACCTTAATATAGACAGAACCATCGACAATATGTAGTAAAAATATTAGACTAACTAGATAATTAAACATAATCTCTTGACAATAACTTGATACGAGCTAGCTAAATATCAATGCTATAATAAAATAAATTTTATAAATGTTTTCCTACAATGTGTACCTAAATATCTATGTTACTAGAAATAATAATGTATACAACTATATTACTACAAACATGTTCTGACTATTTACAAGCGCTTTTTTAAAGTCTACGTGAATAAAAACCTTTTTTATTTTATTTTATTCCATCACTTTCAGGATCCGATGGGATGACGAGACGACCGGAAAGATGTCAGAGAGGACCAACGGCTTTACGTACTATCCGAAGAATGGGGTGTGATACCGCCAACTCCTATGGGCTGATACTGAGAAACTTTCTTAACAGAAATATTCCACATTCACTTTTTTGGTCGACATGAACCCAGGACTTGCTGTTGGCTACCAGTAGATCAACGAGGCAGTCAAGGAAAAAGCAATATTATGTAGATGACATAGTCTTGGGTGAAAGTAAGGTTCCCAGAGCTCATTCATGAGCGGGGAATGGTCAGCAATACGCGAGTAATACGTACGTAATGTTATTTAGGGTTCCGTACTCAAAGGGTAAACAGGATCCTATTACTAAGACTTCGCTGTCTGTCTGTCTGTCTGTCACCAGACTGTATCTCATGAATCGTGATAGTAAGACTGTTGAAATTTTTACAGACGATGTATTTCTGTTGCCGCTATAACAACAAGTACTAAAAAATAAAATAAAATAAATATTTAAGGAGGTCCCATACAACAAAAGTGAACTTTTTGCTCGTTTTTATAGATAATGCTACGGAACTCTTCAAGCGAGTCCGACTCGTACTTGGCTGGTTTTATTTTAATATTTGCAGCAAATGTCATAGGCTTATGTAACCCATTACCTTTCTGTGGGTCTTACGTATGGGTGCCAGCTACGGAGTATATAAAAACAAAATACTTTTATATATTATTTACGAAAGCACCTCTCTTGCCACAAAATATAGGCATGAAAATAGTTCGCTGCCCTCCCCTTGTTCGTTCAGATTCTCCCTTATGTCTTGACAGCCAATCTCGATGGTATCGAGGTGAAAATAATAGAGGTTCTTATTTATGTTGCTATAAATAAATAAAGTTAACGTTAATATTATACGGGAATATAGAAAGGTAGAACACATGCAATACCTGAGATGCTTGTTACTAAAAGATTACAGTTATACGCTGACTTTATTTTTAAATAAGGTATGCCATTAATGATAAATATAATTTGACTAACCTGGTTAGTAACCCTGATTGCTAAGCAAGAGACAAGTGGGTTCGATTCCCACACAGGACAATTTTTGGAGCAATACTACAATGATGAGATCAAACAACCAGTAGGAAATATTTATAATACTAGGAGAGTCAGAGAGCGTAAACTAGTTCGACCATCAGCAAATAATTATTACGGCCAAAGAACCAACAAATACTTGATCCCAACAATATTTAATCAAATTCCCTGGCTCAGAAGAGACCATGGTAGAATTAGTAAATTTTCGCCTAAAAATAAGTTAAGACAAATATTGCTTACCGAGTTCGCTGATACCTTAGAAGCGTGATACAATACAACTGTCAACGAACATCACCATGTAACCAACTAAGAGTACTTATAGTTGTGCAATAGTTCTTTACGAATACGTAGAATGTTATGTTTATGTACCTAATCTAAGGAACACTATTATGTAACGAGCGCTAATCCCGCCGACAAACTATATCCAAATAAATGATTTTTTTTTATTATTATCATTTAATTCTTTGTGTGATGATCACGTTTATTTGTTCTGTGTCTAGGTCTGCACGTGTGGCGCAGGGGTTGAGATAGTCGCCTCGCCACTTCGTATCCCGAGTTCGATTCCCGCCGAGGATAACTATTTATGTGGCCCATAAATATTTGTTGTGAGTCTGGATGTACTTTGTGCCCGTCGATTATATGTTTGTAAAGTAATCCGCGAAACAGGGATTAACTCGCTAGTTTACATTATCTTTAAAAAAACACATAAATTTAGAAATATAAAAGTATGTTTATCAGTTGTCTGGTTGCTATAGTACAGGCTTTGTCTAGTTTGTGATCAGATGGCAGTGTTTTAGTCGTCCCAGAATACAAGATACAAGGCATTTAAGATAAATTCTCCTTGTTATGAAAACTACTGAAAAAAAAGCCGGGCGGGCTTTTAGGGACTGCCTATAGAAGTGAAAACTAATTTTTACACTTTTAATCTCATCTACAATATAATAGATGATATTGCACATTATAATAATAATGTCCTCCTAGCCGAATTTCGGCCACGGCGGCCAATCTCAACAGAGATTAGCCATCTGCGCGGGACATATTATAGTGCTCAAGTGTGTGCGCAAACACGGGAGCACCTTCTATTCCATCACTCTCATGATCCGATGGGACGTCTAGGCGACACGACCGGAAAGAGGTCAGGTAAAGGACCAACGGCTTTACGTGCTCTCCGAGGCACGGGCGTATAATACCGCCAACTCCCAGACTTCGGGCTGATGCTGAGAAATTTATCTTTTTTTACAGAAATGTCCCAAAATCACTTTTTGCCCGACCCGGGAATTGCACATTATTATTAGTTTATAGTTTTAATGTATACTACTAACGCACGGAGGTATATCTATGTACATATATACACAGTATATTTACATATAGCCCATGGGAAGCGTGCGGTGTCGATAACGCTAATTCCATGATCATTCCCCAAATAGTGCTTAACTCGCCTGAAGATGTTGTCACTTCAAAAATAGCTTTTAATGTAAAAAAAACAGGAAGGTGTGTGCGACAAAAATCATTGTTATTTATATAATTATATTGACTGCTCTGTAAAGATGGACTCGGAGATTGGTGCCTCTGGGGTGAGAATTGTCAATACACTGTCTATTTGGATTACTTTTGTGTACAGACGCCAGCACGTCAAACTACCGCAATCTGTCGAATTTCCCCAATTGAAAGTGAACCTTATGCTTTTGTGATAAAGTTGAAAATCTATAAAAGAAATTTAACAGATTGGCGTAGCTGGATGTGCTGGCGTCTGTACAACAAATATTTACACATATTTTTGCATTTAATTTTCCTCAAAAGATCGCAACCTGTTCAGCTTCTAAGGGTTATCCCTTAGAAGCTGAACAGGCAAAAAAAAAGTAGATAGTAGCGCCTTTTTTTTTCGGATATTTCAATCTGTGTGTTTTGCGACTTTTCGTTGTTATGAAAAAATACCACGTATCGCCAGCGTCTTCATCTGCAGATATAGAGGTCCTGGGTTGAAATTCAAAGTCAGGAAAAAAATATTGTGTTAACGCATAGTGCTATCTATCGCCATTAGTGTTAAATTTATACACTAGATGGCGCTGTTTTAAACTATTTACTGTGAATATATTATTTTTTTGTGTTATCTGTGGAACACTTTTCTTTTTTAAAACTTTAAAAAGTTAAATAGTTGTCTAATTTCGAATACGTAGACATAAGAATTCTTCCCGCGCATTACTGTCGGTTCTGTCATGTAATTAAATTACTTTTACACGAAATATATAATTATTTTATATATATATAATTAAAATATATATATAATTATATATATAATTAAAATATATATATTATATATAATATATATATATAATTATACAAATTGTCTCAAAAACAACAAACAAGAGGACTCATTTTCAAACCACTACTTCTGCCCCTGAAATCCTGAAGCCATAATCGTAACATTGGACCTCCGAGCCGTATCGAAGTCAACAAGAAGACGACACCAGCCGGCGGGAAACGCTTCATCAGGGGCTAAAGACCTTTTCCAATCCTTACCCATTATCCCTACTTGTACCAAAGTCGCCTAATTTTGTAGGAATAACGGGAGTGGTGCGCATTATTCACCACACAGTTTACAGGAAAACCGTGAGTACCTCTTTCCTTACATAAATCGCCAACATGAGTGTTTCAATTAAAGAATTGGTAAAGAAGCGTAGTCCTATTAAAGGTAGCTTGACACTGTTTGTAAAATTTGTGAATACGATTAACAATTCTACGGAGATAACTGACCACCAAAGAGCTGAATTGAAGCTACGTCGGCAGTCGGCACCAAGTATATTAGACAATTTTAATGTTATTCAAATCTCTATCGAGGAATTAGTCGATGAATCAGACCTCGATAAACAGCTGTTAGAACGAGAAACCTTTGAAAATTCGTACTACAACGCCATGGCTACCATTGAGTGCTTGTTAAAAGATCAAATTGTTTATAGTAACAATAGTGATAAATTACATAACTGTAAAAATAAGTTACTTGTTAAATTACCCACTATATCGCTGCCTTCATTCGATGGTTCGTATGAAAATTGGTTGGAATTTAGAGACACATATTTGTCAATGATTCACAACTCTGAAGAGCTCGATAATATACAGAAATTTCATTATTTAAGATCTGCTCTTACAGGTAATGCCCTTCAGGTAATAAAATCGATAGAGTTTTCTGCTAATAGCTACACAGTAGCCTGGGATCTGATCGAGAGTAGATATGACAATAAGAATTTGCTAGTTAATAATCACATTAAGTCCATATTTTCCATACAACATTTAACTAAAGAATCCCCAGTTCATATTCGCAAGTTAGTCGACACAGTTATGAAAAACTTACGCGCGTTAAATATGTTAGGCGAACCTACGGATCATTGGGATACTTTATTAATATACATAGTTGTATCAAAATTTGACGCTAACATAGAAAAAGATTGGCAGCAGTACAAACTTAATTTTACTAAAGATCCAACGCAATCAATTAAATTCGACACATTAATCACGTTTTTAAAAGAAAAAGCCGAAATTTTAGAAATGGTTAATGCCAACCGTTCTCATAGTTCTACTAATAAGATAGCTCAAGAGTCAAGTAAAAATCAACATATACCTAAAGTTCAAAGTTTCGTAACTATGCAAAATACTCAGAAATCTAACAGTAAGAACGAAAGATTTAAGCGTGTATGTGCAATGTGCGCCAGTGGTCATGGTATCTACTCGTGCGCCAAGTTCTTGGATTTGCCTTCACATGAGAAGTTGAAACTAGTCGAAACTAAAAACTTATGCCTAAACTGTTTACGCATGGGACATTCCATTAAAGATTGTTACTTTGGACCTTGTAGGCAGTGCACTGAAAAGCATAACACTTTATTACACGATGCGCTAAACAAGGGAAATTCACTGGCCGCGGTGTTAGATACTTCACAGTCATCCTCCGACATGCATACACAATCCATAGGACATAACTCATCATCTATTTTGCACGCTAATATTATAAAACCGCTCGATAACTGTCCAAGGGTCGAGAGTGATAGTTTTACTGGCGCTGCAAACTCATTCGCTTTAGAACCCGTCTTATTATCTACGGCGTTGGTCGAAGTTGCCGGGAATAATAATAAATACTTTAAAGTTCGCGCGTTATTAGATAGTGGCAGTCAACATTGCATTATCTCTAATTCTTTATGTAAAAAGTTAAACGCTACAACTATACAGTCCACTCATCGAATCACGGGAATAGGCCAGTCAGTCACGCAGTCAAGTCAGTCTTGTGATATAAAACTACGTTCTTTAAAAAACGATTATAGCACAAGTATGAATTGCTTAGTATTACCGAACATTACGTCTAATTTACCCGCTTCAAAAATAGATGCGACTAAATTAAATTTACCTAAAAACATTGATCTCACTGACCCATTGTTTAGCGTCCCTTCCCAGATAGATATTTTAATCGGTGCTAACTATTTTTGGGATTTATTGCTAGAAGGTAAAATTCGATTATCTAGTGGCCCGTATTTAAATAATACAAAACTAGGGTGGATTATTTCAGGCCCCATACACACTGGTAACTTGCGCATCAATCAAGTACGGTGTAATTTCGGTTCACTAGAAATAAGATGTAAAGGAAAAAAGAAAAGAAGTAAGATGAGCAATTAGGAAAATGTTGAGAAATCTTAACCGATTTAATAAAACTTTAGGATTATGCTGGTTAAACTATATCAATTTCTTTTTATTACAAAATACTTAAAATATAAATAACCAAACGCTTTTATTTTTATTAGTTGTGTCACATATTATACAACCGGTTAGGCTTAGCGAGCCATATTGTAATCTTCTACTATTGTTCTTCGTTGGTTAAGAATGTCGCCTTATTCTCTTTAAACCTTTGTACAGAACCGCGTTCTAGAAATTAACGATCTAACCAGCAATACCAGTTGGTATCATGTCGATGGGAAATGTAATCCCGCGGACTTATTATCGCGAGGTACATCTTTAGAGGAACTTAGTACTTCAAGTCTGTGGTGACACGGACCAGACTACCTATTATAAAAGGTGATCCAATGTGATCAAAAGGCTAACGGCACTCTTACTAACTATTTACCTGGAATTAAAGATCATAATTCAATTTGCATGATAAATAATATTCCACATAATAATAATATAATTTATATTACTAGATATTTTTAATTAATTAGACTCCAGCGAGCCTGTGCTTATGTGTTTCGCTTTATAAAAAACATACGCATTAAATATGAATCGGAACGTAGCACGGTTCCCTTATTAGGGAATGAGTTAAATATATATAACTAGGCTTGCGCAAATTGAATCTTTTCCTTTAGAATATAATGCATTACTAAATAAACAAAAAATTAAATCATCCAGTAGGCTAAGTTCATTAAACATATTTTTAGGTCGAAATAATATAATTCGAGTGGGAGGTCGATTATTTAATTCAGATTTGTCATACGATCAGAAACATCCCATGATATTATGTAGCAAGCATTATCTCACATTACTTTTATTTAGACATAACCATCATATTATGCTACATGCAGGCCCTCAGCGTTTACTATCGCATATTAGACAGACATGGTGGAGCATAGGCGGTAGAAATTTTGCTACTTAAAAAGATTGTGTATCACTGTACCAAGTGTCGTTTCAAAGCTAAAACTGTACAACTTATAATGGGTAATTTACCTAGTGAAAATCTCGAATCTGGTTTTCCTTTTTTAAAGATCGGCGTGGACTATGCTGAACCTATGTACCCATGTCTTTAAAGATAGGTAGAGGTTCTAGATTAGAAAAATGTTATTTGTGTGTATTTGTTTGCTTGTCAACGAGAGCATTGCACTTAGAACTTGTGACATCATTATCTTCTGAGTATTATATATTAGCTTTAAAAAGATTTATCTCGCGTAGAGGCAAGCCGTCATTAATATACTCAGATAACGGTAGGAACTTTGTAGGTGCAGCTAGAGAATTTTCAGAATTTTTACAAACCAGTTATCAAGATATCATGAATTACGCTTCAAATAATAAAATAGACTTTAAATTTATACCTATAAACGCTCCTAATTTTGGCGGATTATGGGAAAGCGCTGTCCGGTCTACTAAATACTGTATAAAACGCGTTATCGGCAACGCTCACTTAACCTATGAAGAATTTAGTACGGTTTTGGTACAAATAGAGGCCGTCCTTAATTCCCGTCCTATGCACCCTATGTCCCAAGATCCTGATGACTTTACGCCCCTGACGCCAGGCCACTTCCTGATCGGCCGGCCCTTGACGGCTCCAGCTGGTGCTGACACGAGGTCTTCAACTACATTATCGCGTTACCAACGAGTTGAACAGCTGAGACAGCATTTTTGGAGGCGTTGCCCGACTGACTACATATCAGAGCTTCAGAAACGCGTCAAATGGAAGGAATCTCAAGGGGCCCTCGTTCCTAATACCTTGGTACTCATCAAAGAAGATAACTTACCGCCTCTGATGTGGCGGCTAGGAAGAATTCTGACAACATACCCAGGACGTGACAATGTATCAAGAGTTGCTTCCATCAGGACTGCATCAGGTGTCATCGTCAGGGCCTATTCAAAGATATGTCCTCTCCCGGTCTCTTCAACGTCAGCAGAGGAAGACGCAGCATCCTAGGTTGAGAGCTAGTACGAGCTCTCAAGGTGGCCGAGTATGTTAACGCATAGTGCTATCTATCGCCATTAGTGTTAAATTTATACACTAGATGGCGCTGTTTTAAACTATTTACTGTGAATATATTATTTTTTTTGTGTTATCTGTGGAACACTTTTCTTTTTTAAAACTTTAAAAAGTTAAATAGTTGTCTAATTTCGAATACGTAGACATAAGAATTCTTCCCGCGCATTACTGTCGGTTCTGTCATGTAATTAAATTACTTTTACACGAAATATATAATTATACAAATTGTCTCAAAAACAACAAACAAGAGGACTCATTTTCAAACCACTACTTCTGCCCCTGAAATCCTGAAGCCATAATCGTAACATATTGAGATTTTCATATTTTACTGGCCTGTTGCTTTGTAGTTAGTGACCCCCACCCAGGACAAATCTATGTGTGATGAATACGATATATTATGGGTTAAGTTATCTATTATATGTATTTATTTAGAAATATATAAGTATATTTAACAGTGAAGTAACCATAGCGTAGGCCCTACCCCAGTATAGATGGCGTGTTAGGTGTCAGTTTGTCACGCGTAATACTTCGGCTTAAACGTTCGGGATATATATATACATAGCCTATGACACTCCACAATAACGTAGCATTCTATTGGTGAAACCATTTTTATAATCGGTTCAGGAGAATCAGAGATTATCCCTTACAACGTCACAAACTCACAAACGTTACCACTTTATAATATTAGTATAGATTGTAAGAAATAAAATATAAGGATATAAAAATCAAAATTTCTATAACGAATTATATTCAGGGTAAACTTAAAGAACTTAATTTCTGAATTTCCCCGTCCGCACAATTTTTCATTATAATTGTGAGCTTTAGAATTTCAGCGGAACTCGACTATTCGTGAAGTAAGATTAAATACAAGCTCACCATTTCAAATGCAGTTAAAGAAACCTATCTGGAAGTTTGATCGAAGACGTTTGCTTAACTAGTTAGACGGGAATAACTTACTTACGAACTGTTGCGAACAACTTAGTTCTAGGACTAAGGACAGGAAAAATAACTAAGTTACAAGGGATGCTTCAAGTTTGTTATAGAGGCAAAGGAAGAAAGGTTCTGTTAGTCATAGAAGTCGCTTTGTAAGGACTTAATTTTTCATTCTTGGTCCCTAATAAATTAGGGACTTCCATAAAATGTAATAATAATTAGTATTAAGCAGACGTTAAACATCTGCGAGTGCGGGGTGTCACCCTAAAGTATGGCACATTTATCTGATTGTCTCTCTTGTCCAGTCTCTTGTTCCCTTCAGGACTTGTATGACGCTTCAGCCAAAGCGATCAGCGTTGCCCAATTTTGGGGAGATAAAATCTAACGCGACACACACTTCCATCGACACGATAAGGAGAATAAGAAGAAGTATTAAGCAACTTACCGTCTGATGTAGAACTTAAGAATCTACTTTATTTTAATACCTGTTTCTCATATAAGTGAATTTGTTTCTTTTGAGAAAATAAATATCTTAAACCCGAAATGTCATGAGTAGTAAAAGGGTTTACGTCTGTATTTATACTTGTTAACCAACTACAAAAAAGGAGATGCTCCATTCCACTATATGTTTATTTATATGTATGTTAAATGACTTCTATCTTATTTTTAATCGATAACTGATGCTTTCGGAATGATCTCATATAAATTTTGTTCCATTCGTTTTTATGATTTGTAATTATCCTACTAATAGTATAAATGCGGAAGTTTGGTTACTCTTTCACGCAAAAAATACCGAACGGATTTTGGTTGGTGTGTTACCCAGTGGTTGGATGTGATTAAGAACGCGGTATTTTTTATGATAAGCAAGATAATTGTATATAATAATAGCAAAGTATACGATCACGTCTCCTGATGATAAGTGATCACCGGCCCCATGGACACTCGCAACACCATTGCGGAATAACAGTCCTTGAAGGTTGTCATATTATTATACCGGATGGGAAATACCTCCGCAGTTAATTGATTCCACGAAATGGAAGGGCGTGGAAAACAAAGTTGTTCAAGACAAAACCTTTGCAATATCGATATAAGAAATGCTTAGCTAGTTATTATTGTATAGTAGTTATTGTATTGTATTATTTTATTCTGTTGTTTGTTTTATTTAAATTTATTGTTTTTCTATTGTATAATTTAATTAATATGTATTTTATATGGATTCAAACACAATGCAAATTGTTAGTGAATAAATAAATAAATAGTGTAGGTTTTTAGGTAATCGCATTAGTTTTTAGGTTCTAATATTACTGGGAGCCGCAGATCAGTGTTATTTTAGGCGAAAGCTTTCAGCGGATCATCTCACGGTGATCAACACTCCTGACATGTTTTTTTTTATAAAAAGCCTATCTAACAACAATATTCAATTCGATTCAAGGAATATTCCTCAAACGTACCTACTTATACTTCTTTGCAACAAACTGACTTCCTTAGAACAATATATTATTGTCTAAGTATATCAAAAGAAACAAAATGTACATCAAACTCAATAATTAGCAGAAACATTTGAAATGTTTCCAGAGGAGGGAACCTTCCTCCTCCCCCCTACTTTAGCACCCTCCCTTCTCTTCAAATATTATACCCGTTTTATTACTTGTAATTTGGTCAAGTTTTGAAGCTGAATTCTTTAGTATTTACTTTCATCAACATTTTGTTTCCAAGGCCTTTATAACTGACCTTCGCAGATGAGAAAGTAATAATTTACTTCCTAAATGTTACCCGGGTGGGAACGAGATAGCATATAACACTTGTTTGGTGTACGCTGGGAAAATATGCAATTTAAAAAGTGACTTACTACCATGCGCTATGAAGACTCACCAAGTGTGTGTGCAGCACATTATTCTCTTTATTCCTCACAATTATGAACCGGGATCAGCTAACCCATCCCGACCGGAAAAAGGTCAGAAGTGCTTCTGGCTTTATGTGCTTTCCGAAGCTTGGAGATGTAGCACCGCTAAGTTCTAGACTCTGGGCTGATACTCAGATGTTTCGTAATAGAATAATCACAATACCTATTTGGATTCCGTACCCGAAGGGCAAAACAGGACCCTGTTATTAAGACTCCGCTGTCTGTCTGGGTGTCTGTCCGTCTGCCAACTGCTTTTCTAACCCCTCTTTGATTTTTTTCTGATTAAATTCGGTGCGAGATCCAAGACAGCGAATTCAATTCCCTGGGACATGCCTGAGCCTCACCGCTCAGTGTCATTTCATTGTGTACCTCTGTTGATCGTGGCTTACAGAAATAGCAGTGGCCGGTAACAGGGAAAGACTAGTCCCGAGGCTGCAATCTCAAAAACCATGATAGTTAGATGGTAGAAATTCTGACAGATCATTTATTTCTGTTGCTGCTATAACAACATTTACTAAATACAGAATATAATAAGTAGTTAAGCCTTAATCGGTCATAGCGTATGTTCACAATTCTTTGGTTGATGTTTTTATTACAACACAATAGAGTTTAAAATGACTATTGTCCGAATAAGTGTTAAGGGGGTTTCTATACAATAAACGTCATTTTATAGCTGTGCCCCGCGGTTTTACCCACGTTAAACTATATAAATTATAGCCTATGTAATTTAGGGTGCCAGCTAACTACATACCAAATTTTATTGAAATAACTCCAGTCGTTTAGTCGTGAAGAAGTAACAAACTTACACACTCAAGACACTCACAAACTTTCGCCTTTATAATATTTGTGTGATTGTACGGAACCCTTCGTGCGCGAGACTGACTCGCACTTGACCGGTTGTTTTAGGCTTACCGGGATTTGACACCTGGACTTCATTGTCAGCAGTCAATACACTAACACTAGATGAACGAGGCATTTAATAGAACCAGCGTGTTCCGACATATCTTCTCCTATTTTTTATTAATGGCAACCTGCCTGTATTTTCAGCCTTTCCTAAGTCCAAAGCTAAATAGTTAAGTAGATAAATCTCCTTTGGTACAGTGTTCCTACATCTATTTTATTTTGTAAATCTTTTTGACTGATCCCGATCTCCATATTTTACATATAAATGGTCTCGTCCTGAAGATGAAAGAAAACAATTTCATTAAGATCCGATCTTCCTCATTTTAAAAAAATACGAAGTTTTCTGAGGCGACTGATCAACCGTATTATTAAGGGAACTGTGCCCCGAACGCGGCGTTCCTTACAAGTATAAATATTGATCCTATTTTTACTGAAGGCCCAAGAAATTTTGTTTAACAGATTTGAAATCTCTTATTAACTTCAAACTTATAAACTCATCACCTCTCTTTAACCAAGTCCCGAAAAAATAATTTACATGGTTTACTTGGCATAGGGTCCACCTGACCTTAAGCGAGAGATATAAGGTATTTATTCCTTTGTGTTACTTAAAGTAGGTATATAATTATATGTTATACCGTTAATAGGCCTAAAATATATAATTAGCAAACATTTTTAGGTTAGGTTACGCATGTCCTGGGGATAATGGCTGAGAGGTTTGACTGTCACTACATTAACCATTGTTGCATGCTTAATGTAGTGACAATAACAAGTTAAATACACAACACATAACTGTTTATTATCGGTCCGTATTTTCTTACTTATATTTTAATTTTCGTGACATTTATGATTAATTTTAATTCATTGACTTTGCCAATTTACTTTTTAAGTTCTAATGTAATTTTGTGTTGTGTTTTGTCTTATTTCTCTAATTTTATGTACTTATTATGATCCACTTGTTGGTCGAAATAATAATAAGAGCTAATTAGGTTTCATACAAACCTACAAAAGTCAAACGTTGCCTCCTACCTCTCCCCAAGGGTTTACTACTATGCTATGGCCATACTCCGCCTAAACTATTTTCATCCAGTTAAAATTAAGTATTTAACTGTCATAGCTAGATGCTCTCACCGGTCCGTAAGTGATCGGCGAGGTTAAGCAATTAGGCTCGCGGTCAGTCCATAGATGGCTGACCGCCAAAGTGGTTTACTTACTGAGCGTCTCCGTGCTACGGAGGGCACGTTAAGCTGCCGGTCCCGGTTGTAGTCATTAGACGACAGTCGTTAAGCCATGTCAGAGGCCTACTAGGGCGACTTGAATAACTCTGACACTAGGATATCCACTGCCCATATGATAAGTAAGTAATTGTTTACTATCTCCCACGGCATTCTTAAATGCTTGATCACTCAAGCTCACAATTACATACGCAAAACACACAATACACCCACTCACAATCACACACAACACAACTCTTTCCAGACAAATTTACTAATTTGACTGTTCTCTTTCAAAACAATTAGTTTACATCTGTTTGTTTCATAATATGTGTCAAGGTCATCAGGGGAGATCCTGGTGATATGTAATACTGGCTTGCTAAGTTTAGACACCAATCGCTCTAAAACATGTAATTATCATTGTTTATGAAAAGACATAAAAAAAATCAATTGATCGACGACTATAATTTAAATATCTAAATACTCAAACGTTCATAATAATATCGAATGGTTAATAAAGTGAAAATTCAATGTATCCTTTAGTGATAAACGATTAATTTGATTCTGGCACTTGGCGGCTACTACCACGGCTCGTACAGTTCTTGCCTCACCTAACCTACTTTTCAAGTAGCGATTGTTCTATTTAATAAACCATTCGACATATGAAGATTTATCATTCAATTTGGCATAGTGGTGGCCTTATTTGCAGTCAGCGCTGCAACGTGTATATAATTATGACATGACCTATAGTGTATCTGAGGTACTCAGTCACCCGGTCGAGCTGCTCATGAAGCGAAAGAGCGCTGTTTTCTGCCTCACTTAATTATTGCAACAGTTTACTGCAAAATAATATGGGAATGCGGGTGGAAAACCTGTAACTGTTACTTATATTCTTTTGTTTTAATTTTAATATCTTTAGTGAATGATCTTGATTGCTTTTCTGAAATTTTCAGAAGTTCTTTTGACATAGGAGGTCTTTTGACATCAGTGTAAACTGCTTCTACTAAATTGATTGCTACGACAATACAGGCAAGCGGGGCCACAACCCACATTTTAAAATAAATAATAAAGGTTTTTATTCACGTAGACTTTAAAAAACCGCTTGTAGATAGTCAGAACATGTTTGTAGTTATATAATTAAGTATACATAATTATTTCTAGTTACATAGATATTTAGGTACACGGATTGTATGAAAACATTTATAAAATTTATTTTATAATAGCAATGATATTTAGCTAGCTTGTATTAAGTTATTGTCAAAGAGATTATGATTAAGTTTAATTACCAAGGTTTTTATAAGGTACATAATTTATTTTATTTTATAACCATAAAATAAAATAAATACCTAGGGACATCGGATCCCAAACTAAACAGAGTTGGTACTATTGAAACCAGATAACTGATACCTATACTACATATACTTATTTTCTTTTGTAAATACATACTTATATAGATAATAACATAGGACAGATATATGTGTGTAAACATACGTCTTCATACGTCTGTTTGTCTTGAGTCTATCAGGGCAAACATACTACAAAAATATGACGATGCCATATATGGCATCTTTTTACGGAAGTATTGATTTTTGAATGGACACAAATATCTGTCCTGGGTGAGACTCGAACCCACGACCTGCCACGCCAACCGGCTCAGCAAAATTATAAACCAAGTAGCCCAAAATCGGATACACAATACGAATACAATCTAAGGGCCATGGAAAGCGATGTTGAACACAATTTGTCGTATTGTATACGATATGTCGGGGTTTCTTATAGCTTCGATTTTTCCGGGTAATTTCCGGAGGACGGTGCTTACGGGAAAGGTGTGGCGGGATGTATTTAACTGCCGCGTCCACAAGTAGACTACAAAACGTCTTGTAGTTTTACTAAAACTAACGTTTTCGATCGAGGTAGCATTCGATAAAATGTCAAAACAATAGTTCATTGGGCTAGAATGTTTTAAATATAAATTATGAAATTGTATTTTCTTTGTCCCTTAGAGTAATGGCTTGTATTCAATTAACTTAGTTTTTAAGTATACGTGATATCCAATCAATTGATGCTGAATTTGTCTGCTTGAAAGAGTAAAACGTAACGCACAGTATATAATTCTAACAGAGTATGAGTCACTCACACTAGGTTGCTGTACAAATATAAAAATATTTACCATATCATCATCGTCATCAGCCCAAGGATCTCCACTGCTGGACAAAGGTCTCCCCAAAAATCTCCATAATTGTCAGTCTTAGCGGTTTCCAGCGACAATCACAAGATCATCGGTCAAAATAACAGTGTACTGTAATTAAAACTAGTAATTATTTGAAATCTCCTTATAAACAAATAATCATCCTGTTTTAGGAGGCTTCGCCATTGAACCTTTATCTATGACCACAGCAGCGAATATTTAACCCTTAATGGGTCATATGGTCGGTTCTGCAACAACAGTAGTTACACTACCGGAGTTCTCAAATTAAAAAAAAAAACTAGATTTATAAATACAATGTTACTTATCCAGATACCAATCAGATACGGAAATTTTCCTGTCAACTAACTTCGTGAAAAAAGATTGATGTACCAGTCCTTTAATACAATCCCTTAGCTTCAACAAAATATGTTTTATGTGTTAACACAGGCAATACAAGCAAACCCATTAACCAATCACAGAATCACTGACAAATAATTTATAAGAATTTTATTATGAAATAATCTAATTTTAGTAATAAAAAAAAGGTGCAGTTAGTCCAGTTATAAGTCCAGTTTCTATAATAAAACCATGGATACTAAGTATAAACCTTTAAAATAATTAGTTTTGTGCTGTAACTGATCATTGCTAATTACTTAAACTTTAATACTTGTCTTCTATTATTATTATTGTTGTATGGGGCTTGATGAGGTAGCAAGATGCCATCAAATCATCAATGATTTGATGGCATCTTGCTACCTCGTCCCTTTCTGATCTATTGTAGCAGAGCTCCTTGATTTGTTAGAGTTCACTCCTTAATCATATAGCTTTAATAAACTCCCAGATTGATTGTGCAGTGAGTGTTTGTATCTGTTCCGGTTGCATGTTGTCTTCTATAAGGTAGAATCCCCTTAATAAATTCTTCACTGAGCGAAATATACTATGTGTCTGACGGCAACTAATATCACCATCCCATCTCATCCCATAGGGGCGTAGAAGTCGCATCCACACAAACGTACTCGTACATAAAAAAAGCAGACAGAAAGAGAGTATCACGTTAATTCATTACGTTTCGATTTCAACCACTTCCTTCTGCAAGCCGCATTAAAGAATATCGATTCCTAAATGAAACAGTTATATAATATTGTATTAAATTAACACTGATTCGGTGCTCCATTTTTATTCCAGCCATACTGATTGATGATGATGCCACAAAAACTAAAACTAAATTGGTTTACCAGCAGCTACCCAAAACAAACGGCTATACATTACACGGTAGTAATTACATCAGAAAAAACCCATCCATCAATAATGAAATTTATTTAAGTACAAGGAACCATCTATACCACGTACATGGGGGGATCAACAATCAATTGAATCTTTCACAAAAGACGAACACAATGTACTGAAAAATCACGGAGGATACGCCGCCGGCCGGAATAATAGCGTTAAATAAATAATATGAGAGCTTCCCAACTTAATTTGGCAGCCATGTTTTGTATGGTGGGGCCACGAAATTGGGGAGTGGTGAGCACCATTTTATTTTATACACTTATGTATTTTATTGGGAAGTTGGGTGATGATTGTAAGTGTGTCTTACTAAGGTTTAATATTAACAATTGAATTAGGAGCAACTAGTAGTGTTATGGATGAATTTCGGCAATGGTGTCATAAAATAATCATAATAATAATATCCTGGAACATTATTTACTCACGGGCATCTGGTCCCAAACTAAGCAGAGCTTGTGGAAACTAGATAACTGATATACTACATATACAATATAATAATATAAGAGGTCCTCTTTGCCGAATTATGGTCTTGGCTGCCAGTCTCAACGGAGACAAGCCATGTGCGCCTTTATTAAAAAGACAACGCCCGCACCACAGAATCTAATTCCCGTGTCGCGGGGTACTTTACAAACGTATAATAGACGGACACAAATTACACATAGTCCCACAAATAGTTGTCCGGCGTGGGACTCGAACCCGCGACACGAAGCGACAAGGCGAGTTTCTTAGCCGCTGCGCCACACGTGCAGTCATACATATTATAGTGCACAAGTGTCAAGTTCGCCTTATATGAAGCGAAAAATATGCATAAGATTTTGAAGGAAAAGTGCTATAGTAATTGCTCTAAGTCTTTGAGATATATTGATATCTCAAAGACTATTTACCTATCTACCAGTAAAGGACCTTAAGCCTAGGGTTCTCGAAGTACAAAATAATCTTTGAGCTATTTACAAGCAGTCTCAACGGGTTCCCATCACCGTAACACATAGTATTTTTCTTTTTGTAACGTAGTACTTTGTATGTAATTTGGTGAGATGGCAAATGCGATGGTACAGATGTTAATTAACCGTTGACTTTTCAGCGGGTAGACATGGAGATATATTACACCCGCGTTATTCTATGTTAATTTTACTGGGCCAGTTACAAAACCACACGCTAGAAACTTTAATTTTTCCGTTTAAATTTGCGTGAAAATAAGAAAATTATGACAGAAAATCCTTTAAATTTTTTGCTCGGGCAACGCACGGTCTCGGGGCCAATTTAAATCTACGGCTCAGAAACACATTTTCAGAGTATATAAAGTAATCCTAATAATATTATAAATGCGAAAGTTTGTGAGTATGGATGGATGTTTCTTACTCTTTCACACAAAAACTACCGGACGGATTTTGATGAAACTTTGTAGTAATATTGCTCATAATTATACCCGAATAACACATATATAGGCTATAATTTATAAAGTTTAACGCGGGTAAAATCGCGGGGCACAGCTATTATTATACAACATGTAACGTAATTAACGCGCACCCTTAGACACCCCAATTAGAATATTATGTTGTAATCATAATACATACACTCAATTTTTAATTTAACATGTACATGTTATTTACTTAATAAGGTTCTTGGAATAAAGTTTATTTTTCCTTAATTGGTGTTGAATGATGGAATTTGTATGCATACAAATAAATCTGCGATTTAAAAGTCTTAAAATTTTTTTGACTGTGCAGGGTTAAAATAACGATAATTTCTGTAGTTTTAATTATAATGGAAAAAAATACCTATATTAAAAATGATATAAATCGATTCAGTAAACGATTCTGAACAAACTATTTTCAGGGTGTGCTTTAATTAAGTTACATGTTGTATATGTCGCTGTAGAGTTGTCAGTTGTCGCTCGAATCTTCACCATCGAACATTGTAGTGCACGTGTTCACATTGTACGATTTAAATGGAAGTCTTAGATCAATTTGCAAATCTATTCGGGTTACAATAAAATCTAACACTACGAAACGTGTGACTTTACGATTTAGACACTTTTAGTCAAAAATCACGGTACACATATTATGCCTCGTAAACCTGTCAAATATTTTTTACCGAAACCATCATAAAAATGAAATAAATAAAAAAGGTTTTTATTCACGTAGACATTAAAAAAGCGCTTGTAAATAATCAGAACATGTTTGTAGTAATATATAATTAATTAACTAATTTATAATTAATTCTAGGTACATAGGTATATTAAGGTACACGGATTGTATGAAAAAGTGTACAATAAGATTTATTTTATAATAGTAATGATATTTAGCTAGCTTATATTAAGTTATTGAAAAAACTTTTAAATTTAATAAGAACGATTGTTTGTTCTATGTCTGGGTGTAATTTAACTAAAATATTTAATTTTCAATTGTCTGGTTGCCATAGTACAGGCTCTTTTTGGCTTAGGATCAGATGGCCGTGTGATGATAATACATACTTATCAAGATCAAAGGTAAATGTGACCAGGTTCTTGCAGATTTTGAGTACGGTTGGTAGCTGCATAATTAATTCTGGTAGCTGGCAATTTTTTACACCACTTACCGACCCCAAAAGGCAATTTTTTCTCATTAACGTAGAAGGACAGTTGCTCAAAATATTCCTAAAAACGTAATCTCTCCTGAATCTCCACGTCAGTAACCACCTACAGCCGTCATTTGAACCCCAAAGGTACCCTCTGGTGCGGAATAACTTGCTTTGTAGACTTAATGGCTAGTCGGCCGGAGGTCCCGCGCACCTCTATTGTCTGGTGAAGCATTGAAAGCTTTCTAGACTAACAGAAAAGGGCAAAAAAACAAGTATGCTTTAGACCACACGACTTAATTAAATTTAGATATACGCAATGTTAAGAGATGGCTATGAGAGAAAGAGAGGAAGAAAATCTGTGCTCGCACCTCTCTCTCTTGCCCTTACAGTTATATACTAAACGTAACTCTCTCTCTTCCTATCTTTACTAACTTATATCTCCCTCTCAACTTCCGTTCGCTTCGCCCGATCACACTTTCGTAACGCTTTCGTCACGCAATGATCAGCTTGCTCCCCAAGTGATGCGTGCGTAAAGAAGTTTTACTTCAAAATACTAATACAAAAAACCGGCCAAGTGCGAGTCGGACTCGCCCATGAAGGGGTCCGTAGCAGCAAGTATTTCAGTTGATTAAATTAAAGCAAATTGCTGTTTACGGATTATTATGACGTATAAAAAAAAATAACTTGCTAGATCTCGTTCAAAGCAATTTTCGTTGTTAGTTTGCACCACTTTGGAAGAGTCTCTCGCGCAAACTATTCAGTTTAGAAAAAAATGATATTAGAAACTTCAATATAATTTTTGAAGACCTATCCATAGACACCCCAAATGTATGGGTACGATGAAAAAAAAATGTTTGAATTTCAGTTCTATGTATGGGAACCCCCAAAATTATTGTTCTTTTTCTATTTTTGTG
This sequence comes from Pseudoips prasinana, assembly GCA_951640165.1. Taxonomy (NCBI): domain Eukaryota; kingdom Metazoa; phylum Arthropoda; class Insecta; order Lepidoptera; family Nolidae; genus Pseudoips; species Pseudoips prasinana. The sequence continues at coordinate 32,999,537 of OX621252.1, forward strand.
TAAAAATCTTAATTCGGTTCACCGAATACATCTACTTAATAAGTTTCAAAAGTACAGCTCTTATAGTTTCGGAAAACAATGGCTGTGACATACGGACGGACAGACAGACAGACAGACATGACGAATCTATAAGGGTTCCGTTTATTGCTATTTGGCTACGGAACCCTAAAAACGAGTGTGCTTTTGACCACAAGAAAACTTAAATATACGAAACGTAACTGGCTATAACGGAAAGAGAGAAAGAAAATACATACTCGCACCTCTGTCTCTTGCCTCTACAGTAATATACAAAACGTAATTCTCTCCTTCTATCTTCACTAAGAGCCGATTTCACCGTTAAAATTAAACGCGATCAATTGACGCTAAACTCGGTTCTGCTTCCTGTAACTGAGTTTAGCGTGCATTGATCGCGTTTAATTTTAACGGTGAAATCGGCTCTAACTGACATCTCCTTCACTTCATTCTTCATTCACAAAAAAGGAAGGCAAAAAACATAAGCCCCTTGGGTTTCCTATTTCTGTTACAGTTAGCGGTAGGTACTTGGTAATAATACCTCAGCAGAGCTCTGGTGGCGTTGATTAAGGCATTTTAAATTTCTGCCTAATGTACCGTTCCGGGTGAGCTAGATTAGTGGTTATGACTTAAGTCTAGAATTTTGCAGACGTAGTCGTTATGTTATTATGCCTACCTTCATTTAACCTGAAGTTTCCTTGAAATATGCTTATATTTCGTCTAGATTTGGGTTTAGTGCCTACTTTGAAATCCTTAAGGTGATATGTTTTTGTGAAATGAACAGCATGAAAAAAGTTGCCTTCACTAATTTGAAAAGAATCGACAAATCCTTCCTTCCTACTGAGTTTTCTGGCAGTGTTTCTCAGGGTGCCACGCCATGCTGCACGGTAATATTGTAACGGAAGAAATAAATTTTGACAAAGTTAACAAGTAGGTATACTCGAGGTTAGACGAGTCCTGGTCGCTGAGATCGGACGGGATCTATCGCCGCCAGCAGTCGTGCATGCGATGCTGGCTGGCGACTCCACCAAATGGGACGCCGTGGTCTTCTTCTGTGAGTCAGTTTTGCTGCAGAAGGAGACCGCCGAACGGGATCGGGAACGAGCCGATCCCGCTCGTAGGCGGAGGAGGCGTCGGGGTGGCGGCGGCAGCCGTTATCCCAACTCTCCTCGGGGCCGCGGCGGCAGTGTGAGAAGTGTCCTCTACTGTCGCCACGTATAAGCGGCTCCGGGATGACAGCGATCTGTTTGTGGCGCAGTCACTGTGCCGTACTGGCAGGAGTCGGCAATAGGGGAGGGAAATCCAAAGGAGCCCTCCCGGGGTACGTGTCCCGACCATCTGGGACATGGCGCAAAAGGGGGGTACCGGAGCAGCAAACCCGCGTTCCCGGGACTCCCCCATCAGGCGCCAAGAGAAGTCCACGGCAGGTTAGGTTTAGTCGGTGCGAGTCCGACATACCCACCCGCAGACACTTTTTGCGGGTGGCATGCGAAGGCATTCCCCCTGCCTTATCAAAAAAAAAATAAAGAAAGGTATACCCGAGGTTAGTAATGTACTGACTGCAAATTGGTTAAATGTATGAGTGTTTCCGTGGTACAGGGGGTACGTTAAGCTGACTGTTGCAGCTGTAGCCATCAGACAATAGTCGATAGAGCATGGCACTGGCCATCTGGGCGGCTTGATAAATCCACTGCCCATACGAGTGAAGTGCATCATTTTATTTTACAAGCTTTTATGTTGCTTTTTAAAAGCAATTTAAGCAATTAAAAATGAGAGGGTTTTCAATACGACTGGATGTTTTTTTGTATAAGTTCCGATTTTTTTTAAGAACCTATTATAGGTGCTGCCACACTGCTGTTCAAAAATGTTTACAAACTATTAATTTGAATTTTTATAGCATTATTCGCAATGCACTAATTGAGATTAATTGCAAAAAATTTTAATCATGCAAAACCACTTTTAGCACGACCCTGGATTTACACCCAGGCCCTCGTTCTCTGCGGGTGAACACGCTACCGCTAGACCAAGGTGACCAACGTCATCCTTAAATATAAGTAAAATAAAAAGTAACTTGACCGTACTTTTCGTTCCAATGTAATATATATTATCTACAGTCTACATAGTAGCACCAAAATTACTGGCGAGTTATATTTTACGAAAAACTGGGACGGTATCATCCTTGGCCAGGCTAGTACAACACTTGGCATAAATTATATTTTCAATACGTCACCGTTTTGCTACAACTTAATAGTATATCCCTACAATGTTACAGGAAAGTTGGAAATTGACTACAAAGTCAGAGACTCCTATCAAAAAAGCTTTAAATATAAAATGTTCTTTTAAATAATCAAAAGTTGTGCGCAAAAGAGTACGTACCTGTACCTATCTGCTGCTGCTGGTTGGTTGAGACTTGCCATTCACGCCGCAGGTCGTGGGTTCGATTCCCACCTAGGACAGATATTTGTGCGCATAACAGGAAAAATAATATTAGATAATTATCTAATATTATTTTTCCTGAGACATATTTATACCCAGTTAGATAATTATCTAATATCATTTTTCCTGAGACATGTTTATGCCCACAAATATCTATCAAGGAAAGTATTATATGTAGTATATCAGTTGTTTGGTTCACATAATACAAGCTTGGCTTAGGTTGGGATCAGATGGCCGTATGTAAATAATGTAAAAATGTTCCAGGATATTATTATATTAGCTATGCCCCGCAGTTTTACCCGCATTAAACTTTATAAATTGTAGCCTATGTGTTATTTGGATAAATAAGCTATATTACTACAAAGTTTCATCAAAATCCTTCCGGTAGTTTTTGCGTGAAAGAGTAACAAACATACAAACTTTCGCCTTTATAATATTAGTAGGATTGTGATGATATTATACCTACTTCCTCATGTGCTTTAACCACATTAATAATAGCTTTTCAGTTACCTTTCAATTCAGTCCATATGGTAGTATATACGACTCGCTCTCGAAAGGTCCCGTCTATCTATAAATACAGAAAAAAATTCACGTTTGTTGTATGGGTGTTGTAGGATTAAAACAGCCAAATGCAATTAAATATATAGTGTAATAACTAAGATTATAATGTATATAATACAAAGTGCAAAATGGATCGTATGGATAACATGAGACGCGGTGAGCAAAGAGAACGACGCTAGAGGGCGGTCGTGCAGCGCAGTTAGGACGCGTTCCGATTCACTCGGGCTATATTCCAACAGGTGCCCCCTCAAATATTTATTTTATTATGTTTTTTTAATATATGTTGTTATAGCAACAGGAATACAATATCTGTGACAATTTCAACTGTCTAACTATCATGATTAATGAGTTACAGCCTGGTGATAGACGGACATACAAACAGACAGACAGCGGAATCTTAGTAAAAGGGTGCCGTTTTACCCTTTGTGTACAGAGCCCTAAAAATGGTTCTGTTATAGAGACATATAACAATTAGGAAAATGTGGGGTAAGCAGGTGAGCGAGTTTCATATCACTGAAGCGATGATATACTACCATATGGACCGAGTAGAAACAATTTTAGACTACACTTATGGCGCAGCGGCTAAGACAATCGCCTCGCCGCCTCGCCGCTTCGTGTCGCGGGTTCGAGTCCCGCGCCGGACAACTATTTGTGTGACTCATAAATAGTTATTCTAGGTGATGTAATTTGTGTCCGTCTATTATATGTTTGTAAAGTACCCCGCGACACAGGGATTGAAAATGAAAATGAAAAGTCATTTATTCCGTTAAAACATTACATTTGTGTGGAATCGTCAATTTTTTTTACCCTACCGTGCAGTGCATTACGTGGCAGCTACTGAGAAACACTGCCAGAAAACTCGGTAGGAATCCTTTTTTTAAATAATTATTTCTTACATAAAATTACATTGTATTTAAATGTGTTAATTTAGAGCGACTCAATCCCACGCTGTTTTGTCACTTAAATAATCAGAAGTTTTGTAGAAAGCCCTGCTAATTTTCCTTCTGCTAAGATTCCCTAGTGCGGGCTTTGTCTTTTCCAAAAGAAAAAGAAAAGTATTGTTTTAATTTTTGATCATCTCCATGCCTCTGAGCGCGCGTTAAGGGCATACACTGAAGTGGTTCATGTAAATTAATTTTATTATTAATAAAAAATATAATTATGAGTCTAGATTGACTATATTTCTGTAAAGAACAAATTTCTCCCAGCACAATTAGAAAATTCTAATTGTGCTCGAGATCACGGCGTCCAATATCACCATTTTTAGGGTTCCGTACCTAAAGGGTAAAACGGGACCCTATTACTAAGACTTCGCTGTCTGTCTGTCGGTCTGTCACCAGGCTGTATCCCACGAACCGTGATAGTAAGACAGTTGAAATTTTCACAGATGAAGTATTTCTGTTGCTGCTATAGGTACACTAAAGAACAAAATAAAATAAATATTTAAGGGGCGCCCGTACAAAAAACGTGAATATTTTGCTCGTTTTTATAGTAAATGGTGCGGAACCCTTCGTGAGCGAAACCAACTCGCACTTGGCCGGTTTCTTCAAATTCTGTGTGAAGCTCAAGTCTGAGGGAATATGTACCAGAGAACGTGCAGCAGCGTCTTTCTATGTATGTTTTATTGACCTGTAGCAAATTGCGATTTATCATGTAGTTATTTTATATTGTAATTTTACATACTAGACCTACCATTTTCATATGCGAGTTTTAAATAAATATCTAAATAAAACATGCTGACTGGAGGTTTAAAACCAAATTCATAAAACTTTACCTACGAGGGTAAAATACAAAAATGTCTCACACCATCCAAAATATTATAACACTACTCTACATAGAGCGTGCATTTGAATACGTAATATAATAATAAAGTTGAATTACTGAAATAGCTAGCACTGTCTCGACTAGATTGCAAATTAACAAGTGAAATATGTAGAGACCTAGTTTAAACTTAGCCTTCTTCTTGTTTTATTCGCTATATTTAGAGCTTCGAAAGCTTTTGAAAGAACTTACAAGGTCATTCTAATTTTCCTCGATCATTTAAGTACCTTACATGAACTAGTGTACAAAATAATCATGTTAGATTAATCCAACACGTTTGCATGTTATTGTTTGTACAGGTTAGTTAATAAACCGTTAATTACAAGCCTAGGCTATTAGTAAGGGGCTGGCAAATAGTTGGCCCTTTAAGCTTTTTATTGGACAAACGTCGAAAGTAAAGCATTGCCGGTCGCACTTTGAGACCGACTAGGCGCCTGCGGCCGGCGGTGATCACTTACCATCAGGGCACATACATACTCATTTTCCTTGCTATTATTAAAAAAAAACTAACGTTCAACGAGAGAAGACTTCATACCTGACCATGCGACAAGGTTGGTTAGAATAGAACTATGACTTAAAATAGCAATGATTCAGTGGTCTTAACCTGGTGATACATAATTTGCTGGTCACACTTAGTTGATAGAATAGGTTAGAACTGTGACCAAAAACGTAACACTACGTTACCCGATAAGAAAGACTCAGCTTTTTAGCAAAACTCAACTAAATCTATAAGGTCTGCTGTCTCCATATTGATGTGGTGACAGCCAATACTATTACGGTGCAATTTAAGCTTTGAATAAACTAGCAATATTTGGGACATCCGTTTCCTATACTAACAACTAACCTAAGCTAACAAATAACCAAACTGATAAACGTTAAATGATAAACTATAGGTGAGAATTATTCAGTTCTCTAACTTACGGGCTAATTTAACTATTCTATGATGAAATAAAAAATACTAAATCATTAATATTATATTTGCTTCCTTCGGCGTTGTTGTCCTCGTGGATATAGCTATAGATATTATTGCAAATAAATACCTAAATTACTAATCTTGACCACATGGCCTGGACTAAACATATATTAAAATTTGCCCATGACTCTGAATTCCACAACACGCACGATAATCACTAAATACAACTAACACACTGTCATCGGGCAGGGCAGAGTCTGTACTATGGCAACCAGAAAACAGATAAATACACTAATATATTTCCAAATACATACCTATTACAAATAAATTACACCCAGTCACAAAACAAATAATCGACTCATTATAAAAAAAAATGTTCGTGTCGTAGGCTATGGTAGCCGCCTGCCATTAGGTTTGCCGTATACTCATTGGACAAATCGTTACCTAACTAGTCCCTCCCTCTTACCCACCACTGCAAATCCTGTAAGCCAGGATCAACAGTGGCACAAAATGCAATGACACTGAGCGGTGTCATCGGTACCTAACTGCCCCACTACCCAACATAAGTAGCCAAAATTATTGTGATGATGTGACATCAAGGTAACGGACATCTCATTATGACAGCCAAATGACATCCACTGCTGGATAAAGGCCTTCTATAATGGAGTGGTGTCCATCATTTGGAGAGATATACTATAATCGCCGCCCTTACTAAACGGGTCGGCGATCTGCCCATTCTCTGTCAGATTTTCCCTCGGGACGACTTTTACTCCACCCATGGGATGAGATGGGGTGGTGATATTCTACACCGTAGCTACACAGCCATATATTAATTCACAATTCAAGTCGAATCAATCAATTTTACAGACCACCCACTGATATTTTCAGGTATTTTCAGCGTATTCCGCTATTAGAATAAATTCATATAGATACAGTATGAGAAGAACACGCAACTCAACCCCACATGAAAAATTCATATCTGTTCGACGTAATTTATCTTGAGATAACTAAATATGATAAAGAATACGCGCACACGAAAACAAATTACTCCTTTTCACATCACTCTTTGTTTAGCATGGTTTAGCTGTAATACGTCAGGACTGCACGGCTAAAGGCGCTTTAGGGAGAACGGTATCCGTCACGAGAGAAACGGAAATACATCCTAATAGCTGATATATTTAGTTCAATGTTCGTTTTGACTGAATACTATTAGTGGCTTTTGTAAGTGATTTCAGAATAATTCAAAATCAAATTAATTTATTTGGTAAACATAGGAATTAGAAGTATATTAGAATTTTTATTACGACGGGGCAAGACTACGCGGCTAAAGGCACTTTAGGGAGAATGGTATCCGTCACGAATAAAACTGAAGCATGAATTCATAACTGTTTTGTGTTAGGACAAATATTCGTTTTGACTGGATACTGTCAGTGTCGTTTGTACGCAATTTCAGAATAATTAGAAGTTTTATAAGGATATTTTTCCTGCAACGTGTTATGAGTAAGCGGCTGAAGGCACTTTAGGGAGACCGTTTTCCGTCACGAGAGAAACGGAAACACTTCCTAATGGCTGTTATATTTAGTTCAATATTCGTTTTGACTGGAAACTATTAGTAGCTTTTGCACGTGGTTACAGATTAATTAGAATATTTTAATACAATGTATCAGGACTACGCGGCTAAAGGCACTTTAGGGAGAATGGTACCCGTCCCTAGAGAAACGGAAACACATCCCTACAGGTGTTGTGTATTTTGTTCAATATTTGTTTTGAATGGATACTGCCAATACTTATGCGCCAGGACTGCACAGCTATAGGTAAACAAATTCGTAATGTTGTAAATGTTTTGTATTTCGTTCAATTTATGCTGTTCAAATCATATGCAACCAATATTTTGCACGTGACTTCCCACTTTCTCGATATAAAGATTTAGAACTAGCTGTGCGTCGCGGTTTTACCGCGTTAATCTTTATAAATTATAGCCTATGTGTTAATCCAGGGTATCAGCTAACTCCGTACCAATTTTTTTTCAAATCGCTCCAGCCGTTTAGACGTGAAAAAGTAACAAACATACACACTCAAAAACTTTCGTCTCTATAATATTAGTGTAATATCCTTACCATAGTTTATCTTCATTACTTAAAGACTGCACTACTAAAGACATTTTTAGTAGATGGTACCCACGAGAAACAGAAACACGTAGTGATAACCGTTATATGTGTCGTTCCGTTATGTGATTGTAATTCAAATAATTATGAGCTTGTTCCTTGTTCTTCATGATAGTATTGTATACAGTAAAAAAAAGTAGAGTCCAATGGAATACCAACAATTTTCCTTCCTCCCGGACATTCTTACGCCACCTCAAACTAATTCACTAACTTTGGGGAATGTTGGCTATGTTGAACTTGAAAAATAGTAGGTCGTTGTTAACAGTGGAGCAATTTTCTAAACCATTAAATATATTTTCCTTTATAAATTGCTTTTGAAGAAAGGACGATCAGATATCTTATTTTCTCTTTGTGTGTAAATCAAGCGGTACCTTAGGCATAAGACCTATTTCTTAGCATTCCATGGATTCACCGTGCGGAAACCAGGATGGACCTGGTTTTTGCGTGATAGAGGAGGGAATACTTGATAGACTTTGAGACTTGCGACTCAGACGTAGGTTTAAGTGGCCTCTTGTGATGCATCGACGCTCCCCTTCTCTGTCTCTTTGTGTTCCCTTCTCTTCCCAGCCAAATTCGGTATGATCGTAATAATGTCACTTTGGATACTCGTTCTTATAAGAAACTTACTGAAGTTCTTGATAATCCGAAGTCTTTTAACAGGCTGTAAGAAAAATAAGCCTAATGATGTCCTCCCGACCGAATTTCAGCCACGGCGGCCAGTTTTAATGGAGACTAACCAATTGCGCAGGACATATTATAGTGCACAAGTGTGTGCGCAAACACAGAGGCACTTTCTATTCCATCACTCTCATGATCCGATGGGACGCCAAGCGACACGACCGGAAAGAGTTCAAGTACAGGACCGACGGCTTTACGTGCTCTCCGAGGCACGGGGGTGTAATACCGCTAACTTCCAGACCTCGGGCTGATACTGAGAAATTTCTTGTTACGGAAAAATCTCAAAATCACTTTTTGGCCCGACCCGGGATTTGAACCCAGGACCTCATTATCTGCGGTTGAAAACGCTACCGAGGCAGAGACGCAAAGAGGCAGTCATAAACTACAACTCTTAGTTTGAATTCTTGTCAAAGAAAAGCTCCCTCCGCTCGTCAACCGGACACATAAACGTAGATCAAGAGGTCAAATTTTCCCTAAAACCCTTCCTTTCCATCTCCACGCTAGTATTTACCTTGTGCCGAGGATTGAAATCTAAAAGCATGGGTTGCTTAGTGGCCGGTCGCCTTTATTGGCTGAGGAATCACACTAGATCTCAAGCTCTGTACCACGGAGGACACTAAAAAGATGCAATTTATAGACATAAGTCACATTTGGCTTAGAAAAACCATATGTCAATCTCACTAATAGCCTTCTATCCTTTGCGGAAATCGAATCCTAAGCAGAAGTACGCTGAGATACCAGCGTGGCGAGAACCATAACCACTACGCCACAAATACAGCCTTAATTGTAAACGTTATGTTAAAAATAACATTACGGTAATTTTAACCTTATTTCTATGACAAATACGCATTAATATGCTATTTACGTTGCTCTTATCTACAATGGTATAGAATTTTATTAAGTTCAAAAAAAATTAAATGATTTGTATACATTTTAATAACAAGGAAATCTGCCCAATGAACCACGGAGTATCCCGACCCATGTTAACCCCTCCGTCAACACACCGCGGTGTCTGGACTGGATTTTATATAAGACCTTTCTTTGTTTTACATAAAATGAAACGTAAACAAAACCATTTACTTTGTATACTTTACGAAAACTTTCAAAGATTTGAAAAACACCATAAATTTGTCAAAGTCTTATAAAAGTATAACTTTTTATAACACTCACAACGGTAAATGTATACTTAACAAATTTAGATTTCCAACCGTTGAGTTATATAAAAAATGGGACGTCCTATCGGTCAGGCAGACGTTTATACTCCACACTATTCTTAAAAAACATCATCAATTGGAATATATTCCAAGTTAGGATTATAATCCTAACTTACTAAAGGATAAAAGGCGTAAGGGTTCCGTATGCCAAACCTCAAAATGCAATACGAGTTTTTCCCAAAGATTTTTCCATTTTCTAGGTGCCTATCTGTATAATAAATTAAATAATAGACTTGACCTTTATCCATTAAATAAAATCCGCTGTAAACAAAAGATTTCTGAAAAGTCTAGATTATGACAGAACAGAAAGCCTGTTGAGACAAATTATTTAATAGCCAATTCATATTGTTATCTCCTATTTGTTATTTTTGTTATCATAATTAATATAATATATAAACACCTACCTTGTTGTACCATGATGGTTGCGTACTGCTTTCTTTTAAAAATAAAGCCTAACATCTAAGACCAACTTATTAATATTACTAGATACGCTTATTTCCTACACAACAAGTACTTATCACTCACACACACTCACACAAACAGACACCCACTAACATATCTACAAACTCTCTACCTACTTTTTATTTAGATTCTTTTTTTATTCTTTATAATATGTTTTTTTTTCTATTAGTTTTAATTATTCATCTGTTTAAATACCGTCTCACGTCATGTACCGTTTAGCTTAAAATATAGTTTAATTTCACTAGGTATAAACTGGGGAGTGGGCACTGGTGACCTGTAATACAGGTTTTCTTCTAAACCTACAATAGGCACCAGCTCTCACAAAGCTAGTTACTTATTCTAAGTGACATAAAATGTATTATTACCACCTTGTACTTGATCTTTGTGAGAGAAATAAATTTATTTATTATTATTATTATTAAACAATTTTACATAAATTTTAACACTATAATGATTAAAATATATAACATATAACAAAAATAGAGGTATTTTTAATTAACTGACATCGAAAAACCAAAACAAAGTTGGTGTTTTGTAATTTAAAACAAATAATATATACTAAATAATTACATTTAGGCGCTCATCTCACCGGTCCGTAAGTTATTGGCAAGGTTAAGCAACTAGGCTCGCGGTCAGCCCATAGATGGGTGACCGCCAAAGTGGTTTAAGTTCTAAGCATCTCCGTGCTTGTTTTTCCGTGTTGTTAAGCTGTCGGTCCCGGTAGTAGCCATTAGGCAACAGTCGTTACAACAAACAGCCATGTCAGAAGCCTACTGGGCGGCTTGAACATCGCTGACACTAGGGTAACCGCTGCCCATACGATTAGTAAGTAACTTCAAAATTACATTTGAAGTTGGTTCCAATTAGAATAGGGAACGAATATATCTACGTCATTATTGGCGCCAACTTTAAATGCTATCGGTCTTGTACCTACCTAATGTCTTCCTTGTCATATCAGCTAGGCATCTCCTCGGCTCCTGGTAGCATAGAACGTGCACCTGTTTGCGCACACACTTATTAACTCTAAGTTGTCCATCATAGACGGGTAAGTCTCCATTGAGACCGCCACCACTGCCGAATGTTGACCAAGAGAGCATTATTACACTTACTCCTAGTCCTAAGCACATACATCTTGTGAAATAATAATAATATCTATAATAATAATAATATCTAGGGACAATGTCACACAGATCCAGATCCTAGCCCCAAACTAAGCAAAGCTTGTACTATGGGTACCAGGCGACGATATACATACTTATATAGATAGATAAACATGATGCATAGAAAACCTCCATGCCTCAGAAACAAATATTCGTGCTCATCACACAAATATTTGCATTTACCGGGATTCGAACCCAGGACCACCAGCTTCGTAGGCAGGAGCACTACCAACTGGGCTACGGTGACGTGAAATCCTTAAATATATTGCTACTATTCGTTTTATCCCTAATTTGTAAATACATCTACCCCAATCTGTCAAATTTCCCTATTTGAAAGTAAATCTTATGCTTATGTGATAAAGTTGAAAATCTATAAAAGAAATTTGACAGATTGGGGTAGCTGGATGTGCAGATAACTGTTATATTACGTATCAAATCAAATCAAATCTCTTTATTTGCTAAATATGAGTACATATAAGTAGATGTTAAGATATTACATATAATTTGTCCTAGACCATATTTTACCTTTAAAGGTGTGCAAGTTGTTTCAAGACAGTTGTCACCTATCGCATATTACATTGATATTATTACATATTTAATTAGGCAGCCTTATATTCAGTTATATATTAATTACGCCAGTCTCACTCTACTACTCATATCATGACATTCACCACTATCTTTGAATTCACTATATTATATGAGATATTTTTATAATTTACTATACTATTTTACTTTCGTCAACACATACTTATATATATGGGAGAAATTAAGTAAAAGGATTGTTTACGTACTAGTAACGCCATCTATTAGCGTTTGGAAAACACTACTCACTGAGTCAGTAGTTCGAGTCGAGGTTGTCTACGAACTGTCGCATGTGACGTTTGACGTCTGTCAGTTGTCTAAGTGACATTAGTGTGTTAGCGACACGACACATTGGGCATCCAGAGCTCGACCGCGCCGAGTGTGCGCACTGATTCTTTTTAACCACGTGCATGATGGCGGACACCGACGATGTTTCGGAGTTAAATCCGTCAGAATCTCCGACATATAGATAATTACAATCAGATTCAAGACAAACCTACATGTCATACACACAAATATCTATCCTGGATGGGAATCAAAGCCACGACCTGCGGCGTGAGAGGCAAGCATTTACCAACCACGCCCACCGGCTCGTCAAATTGGAATATTAGAGTAATATTTGCCGCTAGTTATGCTACACAGTATGTAAGTTCACTCATAAAAGATTCATAGAAAACTGAAAGTAATATAAAAGCAGGCCGTCTATCAAATAACTAACGTAAATAAATTCTTTACAAATTCAATTTTACAAAATTCAAAGTTACCTCGCCTTTGATTGAGAAGAAGAATGAAATTTGAATTATAAAACGCTGGAAAGTACCGTAAAGTGTATTTTAGGGAGTAGGGCCCGCATTAGAAGTAACATTTATTTGAACTTTAAAACATATACAAACAATATTACAACTATACAATAACGATTCTAATAGATTATATAGCTAATAGAAAATAAAAGATAAATGTAAAGATGATACTAATAAACTGTTGATGGAATGAAATAAATCCAAAAGAAATAAAAGTATAATATTTAATAGCATTTGTGTCGTATTACAAGGATGAATTTAATACTAAGAAAACATTTTAGTACAGTGCTAGGTTATGTAAAAAGAGAAATCTAGTACAGTGTACAGTAACTAATATAATATTCCTACGTTACGTAACAAATAAAAGATATTAAAATCACACTATTATTATAAAGGCGAAAGTTTGTGAGTGTGTAAGTTTGTTACATCTTCACATCATGGGGCGCATTGGATCCGGTGGTAGCATTAAAGCGCGACCGTCGTTATTAACACAAGGTCCGTCATAGTAATAATACCTTAATATAGACAGAACCATTGACAATATGTAGTAAAAATATTAGACTTAAACTAGATAATTAAACATAGTCTCTTCACAATAACTTGATACGAGCTTGCTAATAAATATCATTGCTATAATAAAATAAATTTTATAAATGTTTTCATACAATGTGTACCTAAATATCTATGTTACTAGAAATAATAATGTATACAACTATATTACTACAAACATGTTCTGACTATTTACAAGCGCTTTTTTAAAGTCTACGTGAATAAAAACCTTTTTTATATTTATTTTATCATCTAAAAGACTGGAACGATTTTAATAAAATTTGGTATGGAGTTAGCTAACACCCTGGATAACACATTAGCTATAATTTATAACTTTAACGCGGGTAAAACCGCGGGGCACAGCTAGTAAGACAACACTTTAAATGTAAATTAAAATTAAAAAGACGTATTCAAGAAATGTTGAGGTTTACTAAAAAAAAAGAATAATATTTAATTGTACGGTATTGTAACAAAGGTAGCCGTAGAATTGTATGTCAGATTTTTGTTGGATATGAAGTACTATCTATATAGTCATAACAAACTTCATGTGCCATTCACCCCAAAATAATCCAATTACAAAGATGCACTTTACGAACATAACTTCTATTAAATCCTGCCATAATGGCAAGGAGACAGTCTAATATGAATGAATGGCACCTAAATCTTCCTCGCGACACTTTATCGATTCATTTTCCTGCTGACCTCCACATTTCAACGAAAAATATCACCCGCAGCCAATTCCCTTATTACATATCAATATATTTATCACATTTACGGGACTTTGGCGTTTTTGGAGCGCCCAAAGTCCTATTAAACGATGAAACAGTTGACATATTAGGCGTGTGAAGTCAATTTCAGTTCCGCTCAATATTTTCCCCGTGGTTTCCGGGGACTGAAAAATTGAAAACGCTGTATGGGTTGCGTTACACTGCGTAATTTATGTTATGGTGCAGCTATTAACAATATATTTAACGCATTTACGCGACTTCGGTGGTTTTTGGGCACCCAAATGTCCCATACGGCCATGAATGTCCTTTTTCTATTAACACCTTTGTAATTTCAAAGCTATTAACAATATATTCAACGCATTTACGCGACTTTGGCGGTTTTTGGGCACCCAATAGTCCCATACGGCCTTGAATGTCCTTTTTCTATTAACACCTTTGTAATTTCAAAGCTATTAACAATATATTTAACGCATTACGCGACTTCAGCGGTTTTTGGAACCCAAAAGTCCCATACGGCCTTGAATGTCCTTTTTCTGTTAACACCTTCGTAATTTCAAAACATGTTTTAATTCTTAGTATTGCCAGGTTGAAGTGACAGTGTGCGGGGCATATAGCTCGTAGAACCGGCGACCATTGGGGCAGAAAGGTTCTCGGGTGGCTCCCATGAACCCGAAGACGCAGCGTGACCAAGCTCCTACAAGATGGAACGATGATCTTGTGAGGGTCGTGGAAGCCGCTGGATAGCGCAAGACTGGCAGTTGTGGATTTTATCCAGTAGTGGATGGTTTTTGGCTAATATGATGGTAACAGTATTGGTCGCATGGAAAATATAGTTTTATAAGTTGGCTTAAATTTCTGGTCCGCTCAGAATTATTCTTGTAAATTTCAGGAACTGACTAACTGAATTCTTCGGTCTGCACTGCTCTGTGTAATTTTTACACTTAGCTTCAAATATATGCAATGTTGTTGTTTTCTGAGAATTTCTATGATGACATATTTCTGTTTGTAAAAGACAATGCCCGCACTAGGGGAATCAATCGCTGTGATAGACACTAACTATGTCCAGTCTCAGACCAACTTTTTATAAATCACGCAATTAATTGTCCTTTGCGAAAATTGTACCCGGAACACAAAGTGCTGAGGCTATTTATTTATTTTTATTTTTTATAAGACTACGCCCGCACTAGGGAATCTAATCCCTTTATAGCGGGGTACTTTACGAACATATAATAGACGGACACACATTATCATTCAGACTCAGAACAACTATTTATGGGTCACACAAATTGTGGTCTGGCGCGGGACTCGAACCCGCCACACGAAGCGGCGAGGCGACTGTCTTAGCCGCTGCGCCATACGTGCAGTCACGCTATAGTTTTAACTTGTGCGCCACTGTATTACGTTAATTTTAGTCCTATTCGTTCTTGCTGGAAACCCAAGATTTTTGCATCTATATACATATATAGTGTATATATATAGTTTGCTCTGTTAGTCGGCTCCCACGCCGTTAGTTTACGCCATTTTATCTAAGGATGGGACAGGCAAAACTAATCTATAAGAATGACTGCACGTGTGAGGCAGCGGCTAAGATAGTCACCTTGCCTCTTCGTGTCGCGGGTTCGAGTACCGCGCCGGACAATTATTTGTGTGACCCATAAATAGTTGTTCTGAGTCTGAATGTAATTTGTGTCCGTCTATTATATATTTTTAATTTATCCCGCGACACGGGGACCATGTTCCCTGGTGCGAGCGTTGTCTTTAAAAAATAATAAGAAAATTCGGATATTCTCTAAGTCACGGGAATTTTATACAAGTTGTAATCATTAATTTTAGGGTGCATCTCCAATAATGATTTTTCAGCGTTCTTTGTCTATCGGGAAAATTATACGGGAAATTTATTCGCAATATTTATAAATATGTACATTTTCAGGATTGCATAAACAGGGATTTCCATCAAGTTTGTTGGTGCAGATGTTATTCGACCCTTAGTGAGGTTTTTCCTCCACCGAGTTAATTAATTAATTAATCTTAAGGGACTGGGATTCTAGGTGCGTTTGTTTAATTTATCATTGTTTGTTTATTATTAAATACAGTTTGTACAAATCATTCGATTAAATAACAACTTATATCATGATTTTTTCCTGTTTACTTTTAATTAACCATGTGATTGAATCTGAGAACAATATTTTAACCTATTTCTAATAACTGTGTCCGTCGATTTCCTATATTATGATATTTCCATTGTACGGGCGGTTTATTTAATAAGATCTTTTTTACACATGATGAACAAAAACGTTTTCAATGTTGTGAAATAATAATGTCCTCCTAGCCGAATGTCGGCCAGTCTCAACAGAGATAAGCCATCTGCGCGGGACATATTATAGTGCTCAAGTGTTTGCGCAAACACAGGAGCACTTTCTATTCCATCACTCTCATGATCCGATGGGTCGCCTAGCGATACGACCGGAAAGAGGTCAGGCACAGGACCGACGGCTTTACGTGCTCTCCGAGGCACGGGGGTATAATATCGCCAACTCCCAGACTTCGGGCTGATGCTGACAAATTTTTCTTTCTACAGAAAAGTCCCAAAATCACTTTTGGCCCGACCCGGGATTTGAATTCATGACCTCGTTTTCTGCGGCTGAACACGCTACCGCTAGACCAACGAGGCAGTTAAAAATCGATCAGCCAAATCCAATAATAAAATTATATAATTTCCAACGAGGTTGATGTATTTGCGTTTGAGGACAAAAACTTTCATTGTCTCGTGGACTGATCTCGATATTACCTGCCAAGCAACACACCCAGTAGTTGTCTGAAGACTGGAACTCGGAGAGTATTTAAAGTTATCAGTGGTATACATGATCTCTGTCTGGTTGTATCGGATCGACGTTCCATCTCGGTTTATGATAATGAGGTAATAACAAGGAAATCATAATTTTAATTATACCCTCTATCAATCGGGACCGGCAGATCAAATTTTCGAGGATCCTTGCTATCACACTGACGGGCCTGTTGGCGTGGTTGACAAAAACTAGCTTTTCACGCCGTAGGTCGTGAGTTCGATTCCCACCCAGAACAGATATTTGTGTGCATGAACATGTCTGTTTGTCCTGAGACTAGGTGTAATTATCTATATAAGTATGTATTTACAAAAGAACAGTCGTTATGTAGTAGGTATATCAGTTATTTGGTTCCCATAGTACAAGCTCTGCTTTGTTTGGGATCAGATGGCCGTGTGTAAATAATGTCCCAGGATATTATTATTATAAAGGATTACATTTTTTACTACCCAGTTTTACGATTAAATTTTTGCATGCGGAAAATAAGAGAAAACCAAATGCTAGAAGCCACTAGCTATATTGTTTAGAGAATTAATTTCTCTACACAATATCTTCTACACAGATCTAGTATTACATGCGTACATCCTTACCGCCCGACTGTAGCCACGTCTGGTCAAAGTTATTCCTATTTTACAATTAACGCTTCAGTTTCATGCGTCCGTTTTGATTCTCTGAGGTTTATTCTAGAATCCTATTTCACATTAGTTGCGTTACTTACTGAATGTATTACTATTAATTGGAGTTGTAATATTTAGATCTCATAGGTAATTACGAAAGATTTGTTACGTTTAGCAAAGAAATAAAGAAAATCCTGTATTTGTGAACTACAATTGGAATTGGAATTGCTATATAACCAGTTCCAATTGTAGTTCACAAATAGATAAATAAAGTAGATTATAAAGTAAATAAAGTAGATGGAATAATAAAGTGGATTATAAACTAAGGAAACTTTTGGGTTGGTTATGTTAGTAAATGTATTTGTATACAGCCCCGTTGGTCTAGCGGTAGCGTGTTCTACTGCAGATAATGAGGTCCTGAGTTCGGATCCCGGGTCGGGCAAAAATGATTTTAGGAATGTTCAGTTAAGAAAATTTGGCAGTATCAGCCTGAAGTGTGGGAGCTGGCGGTATTATAACCCCGTGTCTCGGAGAGCACGTAAAGCCGTTAGTCCTGTACCCGACCTCTTTCCGGTCTAGTCGCTTGACGCCCATTGGATCATGAGAGTGATGAGATAGATAGTGCCCCGGTGTTTGCGCACACACTTGTGCACTAGAATATGTCCCGCGCAAATGGCTAGTTTCCACTGAGACTGGACGCCGTGGCCGAAATTCGTTTAGGAGGACATTGTTATTAATATTGTGTACAGCAATTATTCAGGCATTATCACTTTAGCCAAAGTACGTCCACAGCTGGACAAAAGCCTCCCAATGAATGGGGGGATATGTCATAATCGCCGCGCCGCGTCTCTACGGGATGATATTCTATGCCGTCACCACACAGCAGACCTCGTGGCTCACGGCATAAACCGCGGGAAAATACAATTACACCGTATAGGTTCATTTTTAGGGTTCCGTAGCCAAATGGCAAAAAACGGAACCCTTATAGATTCGACATGTCTGTCTGTCTGTCCGTCCGTATGTTACAGTGACTTTTTTCCGAAACTATAAGAGCTGTACTGCTGAAACTTGGTAAGTAGATGTATTCGGTGAACCGCATTAAGATTTTTACACAAAAATAGAAAAAGAACAATAAGTTTGGGGGGTCCCCATACATATAACTAAAACTCAATTTATTTTTTCATCGTACCCATACATTTGGGGTGTCTATGGATAGGTCTTCAAAAATGATATTGAGGTTTCTAATATCATTTTTTTTTAAACTGAATAGTTTGCGCGAGAGACACTTCCAAAGTGGTAAAATGATTGTCTCCCCCCCCCCCCCCCCCTGTAACTTCTAAAATAAGAGAATGATAAAACTAAAAATAATATATGATGTACATTACCATGCAAACTAACAACGAAAATTGGTTTGAACGAGATCTAGTAAGTAGTTTTTTTTAATACGTCATAAATCGTAAACCGCAATTTGCTTTCATTTAATCAACTGAAATATGAAGGGTTCCGTAGCAGCAAGCTGCTATGGAACCCTTCATGTGCGAGTCCGACTCACACTTCGCCGGTTTTTTAATATTTATTCAAGTAGCAGCAATATTATTTGACAATTTAATTGTCTACGTATTACGTCCACAGGTGGACAAACGGACGCATGGAAGAGCAGCGGAGCCTTTGGACCAGC
Organism: Pseudoips prasinana; assembly: GCA_951640165.1. NCBI lineage: Eukaryota > Metazoa > Arthropoda > Insecta > Lepidoptera > Nolidae > Pseudoips > Pseudoips prasinana. The sequence goes on from OX621252.1 coordinate 33,018,756, forward strand.
GAGTTACGAAACCCTTAAAAATATGCAAATTATTTTGGAGGTTGTATATAAAAGTACGCACAATATCCACTCGCATATTGTGCGTACTTTTCAATATCCTGCATAATCCTCTGTCCCCGTCCTATCTGCGAGAGCGGTTTTCTTTTAAATATCCAAGCGATGCTCTGTGTAGATCTTATCTGAAATCCGTCCTAAAACTTCTCATCCATAAAACAGATTTTTATTCCTATTCCTTTACTGTTCATGCAATCAGACTGTGGAACTCTCTTCCGAAAAATATACAAAACTGTAAAACTATTCACACTTTCAAAAGACTAGTGAAAAATCACTATCTTTTAATTTCATCCCCATAAAATGTATTATTAGTATTTAGTTTATTGTTAAGTCTAAATTGGATATAATATTTATCTGTATTTAAGTATATATGCAATTATTAGTATGTAAGTGTATTATAGACCTACACACATTATTATAGCTCTTCAGAATTTCTCCCGTCGCGGGTCTGCTGGAAGAAATTTCTTGCAAAATAAGCAGCACCTTTGTACTATTCATCTCTTCGTAATTTTGGCTATTTATTGTATGTTTTGTGTGTACAAGAATTATTAAATAAATAAATACCTACAATATTTCTTTTTAAAACTGTAACAATTGTAGGTGTTAGACTTACCATAGCTCTAAGAATTCTAAGCAAGATTTTGCTTTAATTCACGTCACATAAAGTACAAAATCACCTTTCGGTAAGACATTTTTATTAATGTTATATTTTTAGGTCACCCAACATAGAGATTGAGAATAAATGGCTATTTCGTAAACACGTCAGAAGACATTTTATCCGATGTTACCTTTTCTGCCACCTCGTACGGCCTAATATGTTAATAAGTAACTTAAAGGGATCAGATTGGGTCGGTAAGTAAAGTAAGTGGTTTTTCCGTTTACAGTTGATACCTCGTCAGGATATTTTGACAGCTTTAATATGGCCTGCCTGGTCTAGCGGTAACCGCAGATAATGAAGTCAGGTTTCAAATCCTGGGTCAAGTCTAATGAGAGAGAAACATACAGAAGTCTTGATAGATGCTGTTTTCAAATATTTTTATACTGTATACTGTTGACTGCCGCGTTGGTCTAGCGGTAGCGTGTTCAACCGCAGAAAACGAGGTCCTGGGTTCAAATCCCGGGTCGGGCCAAAAAGTGATTTTGGGATTTTTCCGTAAAATGAAATTTCTCAGTATCAGTTGGCGGTATTACACCCCCGTGCCTCGGAGAGCACGTAAAGCCGTCGGTCCTGTACCTGATCTCTTTCCGGTCGTGTCGCTAGTCGTCCCATCGGATCATGAGAGTGATGGAATAGAAAGTGCCCCTGTGTTTGCGCACACACTAGTGCATTATAATATGTCCTGTGCAATTGGCTAATCTCCATTGAGAATGGGGGCCGTGGGCGAAATTCGGCCGGGAAGACATCATCATCATACTGTATAAAAAGGGGAATTATTATTTTTAAGCCAGTGATTCTCAACCTATCGGTATCATTACCCCAATAATCTAAAGTAGAACATTATTTACCCATTCAAATGATATATGTACCTACGTTGGGTGTAAAGAAAAAATAAACGTGAATTTTCGCCAAGTATATTGCCTCTATTAAATTTACATAATGCTCGTATGATGATATACAGCCTAAGGTTGAGGGAGCGTTGAAAGCCATAAAATATTAATAGTCTTAGGTATTGAGTAGGTACTTTAATATGAATCTTTAGTTAAGGATATAAATCTCTGTAAATAATTTTAAAACACGCAATTCGCATTACATATACACAAAGCAAATCGTTTTTCATTACAGAGCCTTACTTATCAAAGCACTAAAAGATTCACACGGAGAATAGACATAGTAGCGAAAATTGCCTAACTTAAAATGAATTTTGCTTGAAGCCTAATATCAGTGATCAACCCAACTTTATACATAAGTGTTAGTATTTTTTTTTAAATTTATTATTAACAAAAAATATACATTTTATTTTCTTTAGTAATAGCATCCAAAAAACCCCTAGGGTTTAGACCAGTGCTAAGTGAATAAGTTTTTTTACATTACCTTAATTATTTTCGTCCATCTATTGCATGACGCTCGTGGCTCGCATCAGCTGACCGTATAGCATTTTCATTCTCACTCATTTTAGCAAATGCTCCACGGTATTTGTGTTTCGTTCAAATTCATGTTTGTTTAAATGTTGTTGTTCACTTGATCGTGATGGACAACGATACAGCAAGTGAGTCAAATGAATCGGTCAACGAGGGAAAATCCAATAATAATGCGTAAATATCCGACAGTTAATTAATTTTACGCCGTAAGAGACAAAGTTTCATTTGTGTTTGTGTTTTAAATAATGACTCTAATTGGACCAAATCCCGTGTTCATGCCCGCTTGAGTATGTTTCGCCGTACCGTCTCAACTGGGTCGTGTTGAAACCGGTAGTAGATGAACCCACTGAGTTTGTTTCGCTGGGTCTTCTCAGTTGGGGCGCGTTGGATCCGGTGGTAGCATTAAAGCGCGATCGTTGTTAATAACACAAGGTCGGTCATAATAATAATACCTTAATATAGACAGAACCATTGACAATATGTAGTAAAAATATTAGACTTAAATTTGATAATTAAACATAATCTCTTGACAATAACTAGATACGAGCTAGCTAAATATCATTGCTATAATAAAATAAATTTTATAAATGTTTTCATACAATCAATACAATGTGTACCTAAATATTTATGTAACTAGAAATAATAATGTATACAACTATATTACTACAAACATGTTCTGACTACAAGCAATTTTTTAAAGTCTATGTGAATAAAAACCTTTTTTATTTATTCATTTGTGGTTTTATAAAACCACACCACCCAGTTTGTAGCAAACTTGATTCCATACATAGACTCATGCTCTTTAGGCAGAGGTATCCACTTTTCACGATCCTTGCACACCTCTTTTGCCTCGTTTACTCTCATTATATTCTTCGTACATGTTCGTCTGTTTGTACCATAAACAGACGAACATGTACAAAGAATTCTAACCTGGCCTTTCTTGAGAACATTGCCGACATAATCACAGTATGTTAGACGAAGTCTTCCCCCATCCCCTTCCGGTGGTACAATTCACACAGGCCAGGTATACTTATTTTGTCAATCTTTCATTCATCCTTTCTCAATACCTTTTTCAATCTATGTGACTACAACCTCTCTCACAACACAACCCTCTCTTACCTCATTATTTAGTACAAATTACTATTTTTTCAAGACACATACTTCTCAGATTTCTTATTTCCAATGAATTTATTTAACTTTCATACGTTTTTTGTATTGATTCCATGATAATGAGACATCCCTTATTTCGTAATCCATTTTTCAGAAATATATTTTGGTTTCTGTTGATCTTTAACATCCAATTCTCTTTTTATTTACCTAAATCATTGCGTAACGGAGTGGCAAACTTTTTGACCTCCTTAAGGAATGGCTTGTTTCTGCGACCAACTTTAATATTCCAAATGTCCGTCAAAAGTACCGAAGATGAACCTTATCAAAAACACGATAGACAAGTTCTTAAATCTTAAGTTAACATCCATCGGTGGTTTGGTTAAGCAAGCCTTAACTGTCTGTTTAGATACCGTGTCATGGATGGTGAATATATATGAAAGGTTGATTCGATTTTTGGTAGGCAGAAGACCCTGGCTAACTTTTAATCATTGTTGAAATATCTATTGCCGAATTCGTTTCAAATACAAGTCGAGTTTCTCTCCCGTTTGCTGTAAAAGTTAAAAACATTAGAATTCTCAACATTACAAGTTGTTGGCATGATAATGATTGAATTATTAAGGGAATGTAGTTTCTATGTAAATTATAAGTAATTGGTGGAATGGAGATTGCTATCTTTATTGCGATCGGGGAGTTGGAGTTGTTTTAACTTTGAATGAATGTGGAAAAGCGATCAGTTTTGTCTGTTATCTGATTGTAACTTTGATAATTTTATTTGAAGATAATACAGGATAAATAATAGCTTACTCCGCTAGCATTTTAAAATAAGTTCGGTAAATAACTTGCTCATTGGTACCTACACGCTACTAGTAGGTAGTAGCGTGTTCAAGTGAACTTAATAAGATCCTACTTTTAAGTTCCGTGTAAGCGCTAAAAATATTATTGGGCTTTTGCTTTAATATCTATCTGGAATGAGAAGTTAATCTTTTTTGTGTATTTTACACGTTTGTACAGTTTCATAATCACCTGATGTTTTTGTTACACGTCGCATCCAGATTGATTTCACAGATGTTAGTAAATATTGATTTTAAAAACTAGTGTATTATTGGTTTTGATATAATTGATAACATTTTGGTCATATCGTCATGGGATGTTTAAGTTAAACTTGTTATATTTTATTTAAAAAATTGTGGCGTAGCAACTCGCGCAAGGTACAGGTACTAAGCAAATAAAACACTAGATGCTTTAAACATAGTCTTAATAAACAACAATCTGTCAACTATAAGTTCACTTAAAGTCTCAGCCTTACTTAAGTATGAAATGACCTATACCTAACTAAGTTATGTACCTTAATCTGAAGAGGATGCGAAGCGCGCGGCTAATTTGACACAGTATAGATGAAATAGTGGAGTATTTTAATAGGTGACTGCAATTTGGAATGGGTTTATTTGTTTTTTAAGAACTAAGTGTCTTCCCCTTAACAAATATGACTAAGGAAAGTCGGTGGACTGATTCTTAGAATTAATTATGTTTGTGTAGAAGTTTAGGTTACTATAAAATTACTTATTAGTCTCTAGACTAGATTGTAATACATATAAAGTACTATACATGGTACTTTATTAAATAATAAAAAGATAATACAAAAAAAACCCCAGGAAATACACCCACTCCCGTGCTAGGAATTAACCTGTGTTACGAGTAGTGAAGAGCTCGGCCTGGCAACGTGGTTGAGGGTGGTATTATATGATTAGACCAACTACTCCTGATCGCCGAGTTTATGGACAAATTCAAAGAGGTAGTCCACCAAGGGCACCCATCTGAATGGCACCTGCGCGAATGGCACCTCGCCGAGTCCTTGAAAGGCACCTATCAATATTTTTGGCAAGTGCTCTTCCTGGATTAATTTTATTTTTACATTCTTGTCCACGAATAGCACCTACGCCTCTGTAACCTAGGTTATTAAATGAAATATATCGATAAAAATCACTAGAACGTTTATTAACAAAGTTCGTGATACTTTGTGTACTGGAGCAGTGACATTCAAGCGCGGCCACGCGATAAATCTTAACGTGTTGAAATTAAACTACTTTTTAACGGATAGATAGTAGTTTAATTTCAATGTGTAACATTCGCTTAAACATAAGAAAACACTAGTATTAACATGCGTAATATTAGCAGTGTTAATAATCGTTCTAGTGACGACGCGTCGACGGCGAAACGTGCGCGCAGGTGCCATTCAGATGGGTGCCCTTGGTGGACTACCTCCTAAGAACTACTGTGGAAATAAATCTGTGTCTCCTTATAATCACTTCAAGACGCATATTTATAATTATATTGTCATTATTTTAGGGCTTTTTACCAGTAATAGTCAGACCACAGTAGATACAGTTTAGTACAATCACAGTATAATTATAATAATAGTGCAGCCGGCCAATATGATCAGCACTGCCAAATTAATGCGAACTAACCACCAACAGTTTACAAGTTCATATCGATTTAGCGTTCGAAGATTCAAATTGTATTTACATCCATTTGTTTTTGGTTCAATAATTCACACAAACACACACGTACACATACACACACATACACACACACACACACGTTAAGAAATCTTCCATTTAAGCTGAATTATAATGTTATAATTAAATGTACTAAAGGCTAAATACACTTTCAAAAATTATATTAAATTTGTTTATGGTTTGTGAGTATCAATATTTGTTACTCTTTTGCGCAAAAGCTACAGAATGTATTTGGATGGAACTCTGTAGTAATAGCTTATATATCTGATTAACACATTAGCTATAATTTTAAAAGTTTAATGTGGGTTAAACCGCGGGGCGTAGCTAGTAGTTAATAAAAAACACACACGGTAATTGAATAAAAATAAACATTTTTTCAAATACAAATACAAAATCTTTATTTGTCGCATACACAGGTAAGTATAAAAGTAGTTACAAAACATATGTGCGCCATGTTTTACTCTTTCGAGCGTACAAATACAGCATAAACTGATTGGATAACATTTCCATACGCTTGCTTAAAAACTACATTATTTGACTATAATTAATTATTATCTTACTTACTATTATTATAAGAAACCTAAAAACACCTTCTTTATTTTAACACTCTATTATAATTTATATTAAAAAATTCATGGATGCTATAATAACATTTCTCTGCAAGCCACTTTGTCAACTGTATTTTAAATTTATTGAATGTCAAGTGTAAGTGTTTTTAATAGTACTGCTAGTAACATATCGTTATTGGGCGTAATCGTTCGGCACATATGCGCCCTAAGTTCTATTTCAAGAGCAAAACTTCAATTTAATATACGCTACATCCAGACAATTCATAAAATATTTAACAAAGACGCGTATCAAAGGGGATGTTCCTCTCGGCTTGTTGTTTGTTCAAAAGAGATGCCATTGTTGATGCCAGCGCTTGAAGTTAAGGAGTTCCATTGATATTAAAATTTGTCAAATTTTGAAATACAACGTGTGTGCTCAACGGGGAGGCAGTATAGGTCAGCACCACGTAAGGTGGACACTTACTATCGTATAGGCTGTGTTCACCCTAGTGTCAGAGTTGTTCAAGCCGCCCAGTAGGCCTATGTCATGGCTTGGCACGGCTGTTGCTTAATGGCTACAACCGGGACCCGAGACGGTCAGAAATCAAACCACTATGGCGTTCACCTATCTATAGACTGACCGCGAGCCTAGTTACTTAACCTCGCCAATCACTTACGGACCGGTTATGAGTACCATGAGGTGGACCCTAATATGTACAGACGCCAGCACATCAAGCCACCCCAATCTATCAAATTTCTTTTATAGATTTTCAAAATTATCACATAAGTATAAGGTTCACTTTCAATTGGGGAATTTTGACAGATTGGGGTAGCTTGATGTGCAGGCGTCTGTACATAATTTGCTGCAGTAATTTTGAAACATCTGGTCCACATGTTCGCATGCCGACTTATGCCATAAAATTTAATTCAATTGAACCTTGAAGTAAAATCGACTTTGTTTTTTAGAAACGTGCATTTAAAACGCTTTGCATTGCGAATAATCACACTACTATTATAAAGGCAAAAGTTTGTGAGTGTGTGAGTTAAAATCTACCAAACGGATTGTGATGAAACTTTGTAGTAATATATGGCATTTGCGTCTGTTACAGACGATTTACGGCGCATTGTCTGAGAGACATTTCTTTTGGTGGCTAAACAAACCGATGCGAGAGCGACGTAGCCTGCCGCAGGCCTGACAAGAGAAGTTTGCGGTGGTTGGTGCCGAGCCGCTTTCATGTCTCTTATCAGTAAATACTCCGAACCAGGCTTCATCACAGATCTTACGACCCTCCACTACACGTTTGCGCCATTAAACTCTATTTTCACCGAGCTTTTCCCAGCAACAGTGATCAATTTTAAAAGCGGCCATATCCCGCTTGGTGCAGTCTTTAAAGCGAAGCAGATGTCTACCGACATAGCGCTTCGCATTAGCTACTGCACCCAACAGAACACATCGTGGTATTCGAGTGGGTTCCATTCTGTGCACATGCCCCAACCAACGTAAACGCTGCTGTTTAAGAAGCGCTGTCAGGCTAGGAGGTAGCTGTGCTACTTCTAGAACTCTCTCGTTAGTGACCCTATCTTGCCATGTAATGCCCAAGATCTTACGGAGACAACTCATGTAAAAGGGTGATATGGACGGTCACCGTCGCCTAGTTGGTAGTGCTCCTGCCTACGAAGCTGGTGGTCCTGGGTTCGAATCCCGGTAAGTGCAAATATTTGTGTGATGAGCACGAATATTTGTTTCTGAGTCATGGATGTTTTCTATGTATATAAGTATTTATCTATCTATAGGTATAAGTATGTATATCGTCGCCTGGTACCCATAGTACAAGCTTTGCTTAGTTTGGGGCTCGGATGGTCTGTGTGGCATTGACCCTAGATTATTAGATTATTAATTGACCCTAGATTATTAGATTATTAATTGTCCCTAGATTATTAGATTCGATATTTAACTACAATACAAGTAGACCATTGAAATTAATAATATCCTCTTAGCCGAATTTCAGCTACGATGGCCAGTCTCAATGGAGACTAGCCATCTGCGCGGGACATATTAGCGCTTAGTTTGGGGCTAGTTTGATCTGTGTGACATTGTCCCTCGATTGTCCCTAGAAAAGGGAACCTATTTGGCGCTCCTTATACCTTATATATCCGAATAACACATAGGCTATAATTTATAAAGTTTAACGCGGGTCAAACTGTTAAATTATAAATTTATATAGCACTAGCGTGCCCCTAGTGCTATATAAATTTATAATTTAATAGTTTCGAGGGTAATTTCTACACGATATGATCTTATGTTACTATGAACATATCAGTCGGCCATGTTTTTAGAAACCAAAGTCACTGGGAAACACTTACATCTCCCAAAAGGGTGTTAGCAAGGTAATCCTAAATTTGATTGGTAAAGGGTGCTGTTTCGAGACCCACCGGTCGATTTAATTTATGATATATGTCTTTGTTTAATAACTGTTATACTTCATATATGTGTATTTTAATTTAAATGTTTCTACAATGTTGTACATGCTTCAAATTTTTCTTCTCTGAATAATAAATTTAGATTAGTGACAGGATTGGGGGCTTTAGCCCTTTGAATGTAGATTCAAAATCTGTTGATTATCTTAATTTATTACCAGAATTAAAATTCTTAATGTATTGCGTAGGTAACATGGAACGAGCTTAATGTGTGGAGATGTTACTTGAGCACTATAAGGATATTAGACTAAAAAATAATAATAATGAAGATCTGATCCCAAACTAAGCATAGCTTGTACTATGGAAATCAGATAACTGATTTACTAGATACTTCTTTAGTAAATACATACTTATATAGATAATTATACCCAGACTCAGGATAAACAGATATGTTCATGGCCACATAATATCTGTCCCTGGTGGGAACCGAACCCACGACCTGCGACATGAAAGGCAAGTATCTACCAACCACGCCAAACTCTCAACTAGCTAGAAATGAGCGTTTTCTGCCTAATATACAACATGTAACGTAATTAACGCACACCCTCAAACACCCCAATTAGAATATTATAATATTTTTTTAATAATAATATTTAGGGACAATGTCACACAGATCATCCTAGCCCCAAACTAAGCAAAGCTTGTACTATGGGTACCAGGCGACGATATACATACTTATATAGATAGATAAATACTTAAATACATAGAAAACATCCATGACTCAGAAACAAAATATATTCGTGCTCATCACACAAATATTTGCACGTACCGGGATTCGAACCCAGGACCACCAGCTTCGTAGGCAGGAGCACTACCAACTAGGCTACGGTGATCGTCAATTATGTTGTAATCATAATACATATACTACATTTTTATTTAACATGTATATGCATTGTTATTTACTAAATTAGTTTCTTGAAATAAAGTTTCTTTTTCATTATTTTGTATTGAATGATGGCATTTTTATGAATACAAATAAAACTGCGATTTTAAGAGTTTTATTACTTTGACTTACGGTCTATTTCAATTTGTTTTGAGTGTACAGGGTTAATATGACAATAATTTCCGTAGTTTTAATTATTTTGGAATAAAAAATTACCTATATCAAAAATGATATAAATTGATTCAGTAAACGATTCTGAACAAACTATTTTCAGGATGTGCGTTAATTAAGTTACATGTTGTATATCGTTTAATAACGTGTAGAATATGTCCGTACAATTCTTTTCATTTGACCCCGACTTTACCCAAACATAAAAAGTGTGAATTATGAAGTGTTCAACTCCAACGTCTCAAGTTACGGAGGTCACTTTGATCCTCGCTGCAGACACCCGATAAACTCCACAACTAGATGTTTTCCTTTCTAGTTCATCCGCTAAAATTTAGGTACTTACAGTATATTTTTGTGAATATTTTACCATTGAGTGGCATATGGGAACATTGTGAAGGAGATCAGTCCTTTTTAGGGTTCCGTAGCCAAATGGAAAAAAACGGAACCCTTATAGATTCGTCATGTCGGTCCGTCCGTATGTCACAGCCACTTTTCTCCGAAACTATAAGAGCTGTACTGTTGAAACTTGGTAAATAGATGTATTCTGTGAACCGCATTAAGATTTTTACACAAAAATAGAAAAAGAACAATAATTTTTGGGGATCCTTATACATAGAACTGAAACTATTTTTCTTTTCATCGTACCCATACGTCTGGGGTATCTATGGATAGGTCTTCAAAAATGATATTGAGGGTTCTAATATGATATTTATCTAAACTGAATAGTTTGCGCGAGAGCCACTTCCAAAGTGGTAAAATGAGTGTCCCCTCCCCCCTGTAACTTCTAAAATGAGAGAAATATAAAACTAAAAAAAATATATGATGTACGTTACCACGTAAACTAGTAACGAAAATTGGTTTGAACGAGATATAGCAAATAGTTTTTTTAATACGTCATAAATCGTAAACCGCAATTTACTTGTTATTTTATCAACTGGAATACTTGCTGCTACGGAGTCCTTCATGTGCGAGTCCGACTCGCACTTGGCCGGTTTTTTTTAAATGATTATTAATTCTTCTGACTCTTAGTCTTAAGATTTTCAGACTTCTAACATGGGAACGCACATATTATATGATATAATAAACCAGTTTTTTTTTTTTTTTTTCCAATGACTTCTATTTTATTTATCTTAATTGTGATTGTAATTAAACTTAAAATAATCAAAATACAAAAAAAAGGAGACGAGTTTAAAAGGTCTCCTTCGAGCACTCGACGAGTTAGCAGCCCTTGAGAATGGTCCGTGGAGGACCGAAACACGTGTTGGGTATCGTACTGGCGCATGTAATTTGCTTTTTGTATTGTCCTTCTTGCATGTGCATGTTTTTGCGGGCGGGAGGGCGGTGCAAATTGCATCCCAGCATGATTAAACTGACAATTAGCGGAATTAACACTAACGCCTGATTCCATTACTTAAACTTAAAATAGTTTAATTAATTAATAGAATGTACTAATCCTAGGGAGGAGCAGAGTAACCCAACACAAGCATTACTACATGCTTCCTGGGTGGTTCTAGCCACACTATGTTATATGCGAAATATTAATGAAATAAACTATTTTATTTATTTTTTATTTATTTATATTGAACCTGCGCTATATTACACTTGTGTTTTTGCGGCAGTAATTAAAGTAGTTGCATCTCTACTATCTCGGCTCCCGTTTAAGTTTAATCCATGCACACTAGAACTGCTTGTGCGGCCCATAAATAGTTATTTTAATTTTACCCTTTAATATAAAGTAAACTCTCAGGTTTACTAAAACCTAGAGTTTAATAGAAACTAGTTAAAGTTCGTAGCCTCGTTGGTCCAGGGGTCGGACCAAAAAAGTGATTTAGAGATTTTTCTGTTAATAACATTTCTCAGTATCAGCGTGAAGTTTAATCCTTAAGAGTGCATATTAAACGGTTTTTTATAAGTTCGCAACTCCGTGAGTAGTCCCAGTATTCAAATTAGTACCTCACAGACGATCTTAATAAATAAACCTAAACCTTAGCTTTGTTTTTGTATATTTTAATATATTATTTTTTTACTATATATATTTTTTAAGTATATAACTCTACGTAATTCAAATACAATTTATTATATTTAGCTGCACTTTCTGTTCATGTTTTAGTTTTGCAAGTAATATTTTAGTAATGTTTTCTACCCTTATTATTAGAAGTAAATTCTTCATATTTTGTTACTGATTTAATAGGTCTTCCACCGAGGAGACGCTAAAGTTGTCACTCTCAGGTTGTGGTTGAAAATCAGTTTTCCGCTGGTGCTGCTTTATGCAATGCCACGGTACCCAAACTGAACCGCACCCTATTTTTGAACCGAAGCGGCGCACTATGTAAGATGCGCTTATTATTGATGACGTATAGTTATAAGAATAGTCATATTATATTTGTTAGTACAGTTTTAAGAAGTAGTTAATAAGTTCATCACAATTTGTTTAATACGCTGTGATAATATTTATAAGCGCCGATGTCTGAGCAAAAATAAATAAAATTTTCTATTTTCTTTTAGGTCTGGAAGTAATACCCGCCAATTATACTTCCGTCCTTCGGATAGCACGCTCTTTCCGGTCGTGTCGCTAGTCGTCTCATCGGATCATGAGTGTGAGATGGAATAGAAAGCGCCCCTGTGTTTGCGTAGGCACTTGTGCGCTATAATATGTCCCACGCAGATGGCTCGTCTCCATTGAGACTGGTCGTCGTGGCTGAAATTCGGCTAGAAGGACGCTTGTGTTGTTGTTAGTTGAATATTATCTCCTTATCGCTGCATGTGTGTCCAAGTGGTTAAAGTAGCTGCGGCACCACTAGCTCGGCGCCTTCCTGTTCCAGTTACTAACCAGCTACTGGGCAATATATACTTTCCGTGGCTATCGTAGTTCTGAGTTTAGTACTACTTACTCTCGCTACGTGATACAGAGATACTTACGTTACTGCCGGCATTCTATTTCCACTAAAAGGAAGTAATTATTCCGTGATTTTATTGGTTAAACTCAGCACAGAGACATGCATGTCTGCTATGTTACTGATAGACGAAAAATTGGATCCTAATTGATTGGTCATTGGCCTCGGTTCAGACTCTGTTAACCGGCGCTTGAGACTACAGAACGTATTTAATTGCCTACGAACAATGTATCTCCCTTTGAGCTGTTGGGAAGTGGAAGTGGATCCTTTGTAGCCATATAGACATGACTGATCTGCTGTGTTACGTGAACTATCTGTAAATGATTGCTATCATATACTTAATTTAAAATTATTGACTCTGTCTCAAAATGAATAATGTTATTGTTTCGAAGTTTTTCTTTTGTATACCTAAATATAATCTAAAATAATAAGCATTCAGACAACCGATCGAGCATATATTGTGTTTGCCTACTAAATAATTACTCTAATTGGACCAAATCCCGTGTTCATGCCCGCTTGAGTATGTTTCGCCGGACCGTCTCAACTGGGTCGTGTTGAAACCGGTAGTAAATGAACCCACTGAGTTTGTTTCGCTGGGTCTTCTCAGTTGGGGCGCATTGGATCCGGTGGTAGCATTAAAGTGCGACCGTCGTTATTAACACAAGGTCCGTCATAATAATAATACCTTTAATATAGACAGAACCATTGACAATATGTAGTAAAAATATTAGACTTAAACTAGATAATTAAACATAATCTCTTGACAATAACTTGATACGAGCTAGCTAAATATCGTTTCTGTAATAAAATAAATTTTATAAATGTTTTCATACAAGATGTACCTAAATATCTATGTTACTAGAAATAATATCTAATGTATACAACTATATTACTACAAACATGTTCTGACTATTTACAAGCGCTTTTTTAAAGTCTACGTGAATAAAAACCTTTTTTATTTTATTTTATTTTATTTATTTTGTTTTATGCCGATGCCAGGCTCGTTGTTGTTTTGGTAAAGCTATGTATGACTCAGTAAAAAAACAGTATGTTATATACCATGCCCTATCAGAGGATGCACTTCGACTTTGAGAGCATCTTTATTTCGTAAGCTGTAATAGTCTAAGTAGTATTTGAAGAATATCGCAGTAAATCATTATAATGCATTGCAATGCATTATAATTACTGACCCACTGGGCCTTCTCTCACATGAGAGGGCATAGGCCATAGTCCAAAACGCTGGCTAGGACTGAAGATAAGGTAGTTGGGTATTTGTTGGCAAAGGTTTTAATGCAAATATTTTTTTACCATATTACAATATTACTAGACATTCTTTGAGCTGAGCGTGAATCCAACAGATATATCGTATGTCAATTTAATTTTACATGCTGTCATGATACTTGACAGCGGGCCTGCAAATTATAATGAACCACATCTGCCACATGTAATGATTAATTTTTTTTTTTTGCAGTCATAAAGTAAATAAAATTTAATGGGACACATAAAGCCCTTTCACATGATATCCCACTGGATACTAACTAACTAACTTGACCACTGCCCTCAGCCAGGGCAAGTAATTTAAAGAAAAAAGATAGATGACCACTCAACGGATTGGTTCTGTAATGCAATTAACTGTAATGAACGCAATGTGTGTGACAAAAGAAGATATATCGTGGACTTTATTTTTCAACAAAGGATTATAAACTGAGCTTCTGATAAAATGTCAGCTTCTTATTGGAGAATGCACTTACCGCGTCCCGTCTCTCTACTATGCCCTCTGTTTAAGCAAAGTCAAGTAGTTATTTCACGAATAAATACTTACATATTATTATTTTTGTAATTAGTATTTAATTAATTTATTGTAATTAACTTTATTGATGTCAAATTTGAATGATGTGATTTAAATGATGTTAGTAGCTGTAAAGTTTCGAAAAATGTTTTATGTAAAACATAATAATTATTTAGATATTTCATATTCTATAAAACATAATGTGGAGAAAAACTTAATTTTTCTCCACAATATGTTTTGATAAGGATTTTACTCGTGGAGACCTGTTAATGCCCCATGTACACTCGCAACACCAGAGGAGTTACGGGCGCATTGCCGGCCTTTAAAAGAGTCAGTAAACAAGTGTTGCCGACCCTTCCCCCCACCCCGATGAGCTTTGGCGACCTTACTCACAGTCAGTCGGGCTGAACTTTGGGCGAATGAACGCTGTGCCCAACCCCTCCATAATCTTTCTGCTGCCTATTATTATCCTAAATATTTTGTTGTTAAAGCTGTTAGTCTTCCTAATAAAATATATAATAGTGCACATGGCCAGAATTTAGTAAGTAGTAAGATAGTGCTCCTGTGTTAGCACACGCAACACAGGGGCACTATCTATCCAACGACTCAACTGGGAAGAGATCAAGGCCGACAATTTTAGAAAGAAAGAAAGAAATAATTTTATTCTCATAGGTAACAAATACGGAAAATCGATTCAATTGTGGTATACATTTTAAATATTTTTAATTTTATCCGTACTGGTATGAAAAATGTCCCTATCTCAGCTAGTACTGCATTTCTGCAGTGCTGATCTTCCGATAGGGCCAGTATGTAGGTACTGGAAGCGTGATACCAGACGAATTTACATTAACATAACTTACAAGCTAAGAAAAAAAAACCTGGTTTGATATAACATTATAATTAGGTACACATTAAAATTATTATTATAATAATAATAATAATTTGGACAATGTCACACAGATCATCCTAGCCCCAAACTAAGCAAAGCTTGTACTATGGGTACCAGGCGACGATATACATACTTATATAGATAGATAAATACTTAAATACATAGAAAACATCCATGACTCAGAAACAAATATTCATGCTCATCACACAAATATTTGCACTTACCGGGATTCGATCCCAGGACCACCAGCTTCGTAGGCAGGAGCACTACTAACTAGGCTACGGTGACCGTCAAATATGATGAAATGTAGAACATAAAAATTAACACAACAATACAGAAAGATTTTACGTGCTCTCAGAGGGTAGCAGCCCGGAGCTTAAAAGTTGCCGTAGTCCCTCGCCTGTGCCTCGGAGAATACGTAAAAGTGTTGGCCCTGAAGGCAAATGTCGTGGGCTCAATGCCCACTTAGAACAAATAAATATGTCTCAGTTGTCTGATTTTCATAGTACAAGGTCCTGACGTAAATTTTTATTTTTACTCACTCACGGTCATCTGCTCCCGAACTAAGCAGAGCTTGTACTATGGAAACCAGATAACTATTATTTATATAGATAATTACACCCAGACTCAGGACAAACAGAAATGTTCATGTACACAAATGGTGGCAATTGAACCCACGACCTCCGGCGTGAAAAGCAAGCATTTGCCAACCACGTCATTTTGTATTAGACTCGAACAACCGTTTGAACCTCTTCAGGACATCATCTTCAGGGTAAATGCACTGCGTCTCGCACTCTATTGTCATCCAATTTATATATGTATGTAAATATTTCAGCTCAATTGAAGACCGCGAAGTAAGTTTAATTTAACTTACAAGATCGGATCACACACTCACAGTCAGACACCAGGACTTATAAAAAGATGTTGGAGATAATTGCTGCTCGGATATGTAGTTAATATCTATTATCAAATTAATACGATTATTGCTATATCCACGGGCAGGCACAGCTCCTTCCTCAGTGATCAGAGCGGCGGCAAGTTCCAGCGAGGGTACAATGGATAGTGACGTACGGCAAGCATTGCACAATCACAGCCTTGTGACACAAAGGCTTAAAAGTCGTCACAGATTTGTGAAGTGTGTCTCGCCCCTGGATGGAAATCGTTGAATAGGCTTCGAACCCAGGTTGGTCGTAGCAGGGAAAACTTGTTCCGGTGGCAAATGTGATGCAGTCCCAGTAACAATGGGACACCTATTATCTTGTCGCGCGTGCCTTTACAACTGCACTATTTAAGATCTGATGGATGCTACTCATAATTCGATTCCCGTAACCAAGGCCTGGGTAGACAATTGAGATTTCCATCGACACGCTAAGAAGTAGAAGAATACGAATTTGACGGGTCTGTTGGCGTGGTTGGCACATGCTTGCTTTTCCCGCCGGAGGTCGTGGGTCGATTCCCACCCAGGACAGATATTTGTGTGCATGAACATGTCTGTTGGTCCTGAGTCTAGGTGTAATTATCTATATAAGTATTTATTTATAAAAGAAAAGTAGTATATCAGTTATCTGGGTTCCATAGTATAGCGTCAAAATAAGATATTTAATACAGCGCTTTGAATTAAGTCGGTTATTTTAATCTAACTAGTGCATTACCTTTTTGCGGACATTTTCGATATCCAGACTTCAGTACGTTAACTAAAAAGATAAACTAGACTAAATAATTAAAAATACTCTCCAAAAGCAGACATTGTTCAAAGTTTGGAATCTGTACCCAAATATAAATTGTTTTAAACTCCAAGTTACCGATAAAAAATCCATCCATACGTTATTTTCAACAAAGTTCTAGAGTTAATCTGAATTTAAAATAATTCTAACATCAGGACGATTCCACAAAGTAAATAGGGGTGTGTACATAATATTACCAGGATTCCCGGGATTAAACAAACGGCTTCGAGTTCCGGGACTGGGTACTCCGGTTTCTTTAATAACCTTTTGAGGTTATTAAAGAAACCGGATTAGCTATTCAAATATGTACTCAAAATCCTCAAAAGGTTATTAAAGAAACCGGAGTACCCAGTCCCGGAACTCGAAGCCGTTTGTTTAATCCCGGGAATCCTGGTAATATTATGTACACACCCCTATTTACTTTGTGGAATCGTCCTAAATTAAATATCGCCGAATTTAAATATCGAAAAATCGAAAATTAATAAAATTCAAAATGGCACTGGTTAAAACAGTCACCAGTCTCGGGTTCGATTCTCGCGTAGGACAACTAATTGTCTGACTCAGAACGAGTCTTGATATATTTCGTGTCCGTCAATTATATGTTTATTTGTACCCCGCGACAGAGAGATTACACTACCTAGAGCAGGTGTTAGCTTTTTAATAAATCATATAAATATATAAGCGACGGCAAGTATCAAAGACACTAGATTTATGTATTAGTTAGGCAATGTTAGTAAACAACCATACGACCCACCTGGTGGTAAGTGGTTACCACTGTCCCGGCCTGGGAGGCCGAGAGGCGAGTCCTGGTCGCAGAGAAGAGGACGGGATCTTTCGCCGCCAGCAGTCATATATGCGATGCTGACGGGTGCCCCTCCTAATGGGCCGCCATAGTCTATTCTGTGAGGCAGTTATGCTCCAGAAGGAGGCCGCCGAGCGGGATGAGGAGCGAGCCGATCCCACTCACAGTAAGAGAAGTGTCCTTTACTGCTACCACAGGCAAGCAACTCCAGGAATACGGCTAACTGTTTGTAGCACAGTCGTTATGCCGGACTGGCTACACGGCGACTCTGGGACACGGCGCAAAAGGGGGGCACCGGAGCAGCATATCCACGTTCTAGGGGGCTCCCACTATCAGGCACCGAAGAAGTCCACGGCAGGTTAGGTTTAGTCGATGCGAGTCCGACATACTCACCCGCAGACAATTTTTGCGGGTGACATGCGTAGGTATTCCTCCTACTTAAATAAAAAAACAGAGGTTATCAGTGTATATAACACATGCGACGCACATAGCATGAACTAAACGTTGCTGACGTCATACGGCAAACTTGCTCACTATTATTCTGCCCTCCTAGTCAAATTCTGGCCATGGTGCCCAGTCTCAATAGAGATTAGCCATCTACGCAGGACGTATTATAGTGCACATGGGTGTGCACAAACACAACAGCACTTTTTAGATGAGTAGCGACACGACGAATGAAGTCAGGCACAGGACCGTCAGTCAGTTGTCAGTCTCGGGATTTTTAATGTAACTCAGTCCCAAGATTTTACGGGAACGGAGTTATATTAAGTGCCTGCCTCAACTCGTTATTTAATGAATAATATATTGCAGTTTGACTTCAACTCTGCTTACCTAAAATACCCAGTGCAATCAATATGAACATTCTGGGAACACTGGGTATTTTTGGAATGAGATAGTTGCTATCTAGTCCATGAGCATTTAATGGCTGGCAATATAATCTATTTAGATAAAAAGTCATTAAATATTTTCCATGAATTTGGTTCCTAATTACATGCTTACTTACTTATCGTATGGGCAGTGGTTACCCTAGTGTCAGAGTTGTTCAAGCCGCCCAGTAGGCGAGTGTCATGGCTTAACGACTGTTGTCTAATGGTAACAACCGAGCCGACAGCTTAACGTGCCCTCCAAAGCACGGAGACGCTCGAACTTAAATCCCCATCCATGGATTGACCGCGAGCCTAGTTGCTTAACCTCGCCGATCACTTACGGACCGGTGAGAGCATAAATAAATAAAAAATAATAACAATGGTTTCAATTCGCGTAGACTAAAAAAGCGCTGTTGAGATCCGCAGGCGAACCAAAGTAACCGACATAGCCGTAAAAATTGCCAAGCTAAAGTGGCAGTGGGCAGGGCACATAGCTCGTAGAGCCGACGGCCGCTGGGGCAGGAAGGTTCTCGAGTGGCGACCACGAACCGGAAGACGCAGCGTGGGCAGGCCCCCTGCAAGGTGGACCAATGATCTTATGCGGGTCGCTGGATGCGGATAGTGCAAGACCGGCCATTGTGGAGATCTTTGGGGGAGGCTTTTGTCCAGCAGTGGACGTCTTTCGGCTGATATGATGTTGATGAAAAAAGCGCTTGTAAAATGTTTGTAGTAGTAAAGTTAGTTAAGTATACATAATTATTCACTTAAGCTAGAACAACTCATGCAACTGCTCATACGATCAGTAGAAACGTATCGTATGAGCAGTGGTTACCCTTGTATCAGAGTTGTTCTAGCTGCTTACTAGGCCCTGGCTGGTAATGGCTTAATAACTGTTGTTTAATGACTACAACTGGGACTGAGAGCTAAACGTGCTTTCCGAAGTACGGATACATTCTGAAATTAAACTACTATAGCGATAATCCATCTATAGCCTCCGAGCCCAATTGCTGAACCTGGCGCATCAGTTTTGAACCAGTTAGAGCATCTGGCTATTAGAAAGAACCAAAGAAAAAAAAATTATTCCGTAAACAAGCACAGATAATAATAATATATATAGAAACACATAAAGAAGTTCTTAATTGCTATCTGTGCGAGTCCGAATAAGTCCCATCTGAGCACTAGCTGCGACATTACTGTTGCAGCGCTGGTTTTCTGATGGAACCAGGTAAAAATAACAATTTCCGTGTCAGTACAGCTCGCATTTCAATTTTAAACGTAGGTATCTGAACACTAATAATCTTACTTAAAACTAATTAAAATACTACATATGTAGATATGGAGA
This sequence comes from Pseudoips prasinana, assembly GCA_951640165.1. Classification (NCBI taxonomy): domain Eukaryota; kingdom Metazoa; phylum Arthropoda; class Insecta; order Lepidoptera; family Nolidae; genus Pseudoips; species Pseudoips prasinana. Next base: position 33,038,898 of record OX621252.1, read on the forward strand.
CTTATAAAAAATAAAAAAATATTAATAACTCTAACACTAATTTGTAGATAACGTAACATACACACTATATAAAATAAAAAATAAATAAGCAACCTAGACCATATAAATGGGTTACTGCAAAATTGGTTGATTTTCTAAGCATCTGCGTGCTTCAGAGACCTCCTTACGCTATCAGCCGCAACTATAGTTATTACCTCTAGACAGAAGTCATAGGGCATGGCAAAAGGCTACTGAGCCACTTGAGCAACTCTGACACAAAAAGAATCACTGCCGAATGAATTAATAAATAAAACTCACCCATGGCTACTATTGAACAAACTTTATAATACAGCGTAAATCTTGTTGCTAGCTGAGTTTATTTAATCAGCAAAGAATTTACGAGCCTCATTACTAACAGTTTGCTGACCAGACATTTAACCAGGTGACCGAGGACTTGGCAATGTTGGGAACGGTATTAAGAGGATGAATACAGCCTAATTGGTTGATTCTTGCAGTACTTCTAATTTTTTGGTTTACCATATAAAAAAATCATGATCTCTGACTTCTCTCTCAGTACTTAGCTTTACTTATGTTAGCAATGTAATAATGTATTTTTATGTAATTTATACCTTCTAGTCCTAAGGTTGACGACTGTAATAACTATTTAAATTCAAATCTTTATATTAGAAATCCATTAATTTTATAATTAAAAAGTTTAATCGTTAGTTTATTTCGCCTATTGTTTAGTTGTCTACTTATTTGTAAAAAATTACATGCCATATATATGGCGAAGCATGTGAAACCTAACAATGATTATAACACCTATAATTTGTAAACCATGTTTCATGTAAATAAATGATGTTTATCTTTATATTTTATCTTTTCATTGCTGCATTTTGTTGATTTAAAAAACTAATTCCACTATGTTCATCAAGAGATGCGAAAAGCAAAAGAATTTGAAAAAAAGAAAAATTAAATTATTATTTAGCATGTAGTGTGATTTAATATTGACCTGTATCATGTTAAGCAAAAGACGTCCACTGCTGAATAAAGGCCTCCCCCAAATATCTCCGCAATTGGCGGTCTTACGCTTCCCACATTCAGGGGCTTTCAGCGACCTTCATATGCTCAACGGTCCACCTAGTAGGGGACGGTAAGCTTCAGTTCCAGACAAATTCAACTCGTATGGGTGGAATGTGCCTGAAACGATAAAATTTAGCCTTCGTTACTTCTGAAATGAATTCTACCACACATAGTTAAATATTTATTATATTTATAGAATCGTATTAGTCTTCCAAATAGCATCTTCTAATATAAGATGTATGCGAGTAACGAAAATCATATTTTTTACTGCTAATGCAAAGTTTATTATATATTAATAGACGTATCAGTAGGCTGACCAACATATTGTCAAGTATTGAAACAAAACAATATGTTATCTTACGCCTTAACACAAGAGTCAACGCCCACTGATTACCCTATAACCAGCTACACGCTAGTCATTAGATTCACCCGTGGAGTAAATGTTTGTATATTTAAGTAACAATAAAACCCACAATATTTCTATTATCTCTTTTGTATTTTTTTATTATTTACAACCTTCAAAAATAAGGTTCTCCTTTCAACGCTAAGTAGTTCAGTTTAAATACGGTAAAATAATCCTTGCGATGGTTCTGACGAATGCAGATAGCTGCTATTAAATATTGTGCCATGACTGTTATCATATTTATGGAAGCTATCAACACTCTAAAAATAAATATACGTTTATTTCTGTTGGATTAAGTGCTGAGTAATACTACATGGCCACAACATTTCACATGCAATGTGTAGGAAAGAAAATGAAAAGTTTCGACCACCTAGCAAGCAGCTTCCAATTCTTTCGCTGGTATAAATGTATTTTTAGAACTAAATGTAGAACACCTATGCGTAACATTCTAAGCGCATAATTGTTAAAATAAATTGTGCGTATTTTATAAATATTTTTATTATATTTATAACAACACCGAATTCACAAAGTAAAAATCGTTGTTGGGCGTACTTGCTTTCATTATTTTATACATTTTGGCACACACATTTATTATTGATTGGCCTGTTGGTCTTTGTGGTTAGGTTACCCTGATTGCTTAGCCAGAGGTTCGATACCCACCCAGGACAAACCTTTATTTATTGTATTTGGGTGTAATTATTCTATAATATGGAAATATATATAAGTTTATTAGTTGTCTGGTTGCCATATCATAGGCTCTGCCTCGTTTGGAATCAGATGGCAGTACCTATATGAGTTATTCCAAGATATTTAATACTTATATTGTTATATTACTCTTTAACATTACTTACTTACTTATCGTATGGGCAGTGGTTACCCTAGTGTCAGAGTTGTTCAAGCCGCACAGTAGGCCTCTGATATGGCTTAACGACTGATGTCTAACGACTACAACCGGGACCGAGAGTTTAATATGCCCTCCGAAGCAAGGAGACCCTTAGAAATTAAACCACTTTGGTAGTTTGAGTTGTGAGAGTTGCTTAACCTCGCCAATAACTTACGGACCGGTGACAACATCTAGCTATGACCGCCTTCATAGTTAGATGCTCGCTATGAACTAGTATAAGTTATTTCTGTACAAGAAAGGTTCCATATTTAAAAATTCAGTACAGGTGTCTTACGCGACGTCCTGCGTGAGCGATCTAGACGCGAACGCGAAGTGGCGCGTCGCGGCGCGATAACAACAACAGTCGAAACCTATTGAAGTGGCCTACGTGACCAAACGCGCGTGCGGTGCGGAGCGGCGCGAAATGAAGCGAACGCGATCAGTTGGCTTGATATTTTCGCGCGAACAGGTTGCGGTGCCGTCGTGTTTTTGCGGCGTCGGTGGCGGCTTCGCGAGATGATTCGCGTGCACGTAGGACACCGCCACCGCGTCGCACCGCATCGCATTGAATTCGCGTGTCGCCGCTTCATAATCGCGTCTGCTTTCAACCGCCTACGTAGGACGTAGCATTAGGGTTTTCTTCTCTAGTCAACAATAGGACGAATTACCCATTAGCTACCTTTTACTTAGAAAATAGAAAGGGTGATTGACAGCGCTATAGAAAGTGAAGGAGTCTGTAATAAGATACCTTATTGATAGAATCAATGTACTATTCACGGACTACTGTACTATACACGGACTAGGTATGAAAGATACAAGCTGTGACATTAATAATGTGTAACTTTTAAGAAGTTAAATCTACCCCTGTATCTAAGCAAATTGCAAACGTACTCACACGGGAGCTATGCAAACAACAGGGATACCATCTGCTGTCAAATAACTTCAAACTGTTCTAAGTTTTTGGAGATATGTGACGGCAGATGCCATCTCTCCAAATTATAAAAAAATATACTATGTACTCCATCAGGTGTCCTATGGAAATTAAGGTAAAGTATTTGCACTTCGCATTTATATCTTTATCCGCTATCAAAAAGAAGGAGGTTATTAGCTCAGTTATTTATTTTTGATAAATAAATATCTTGGTGTTAACGCATAGTGCCATCTATCGCCATTAGTGTTAAATTTATCCAGTAGATGGCGCTGTTTTAAACCATTTACTGTGAAAATATATTTTTTTTTTGAGTTATCTGTGCAACACTTTTCTTTTTTAAAAAGTTCAAAAGTTGTCTAGTTTCAAAAACGTAGACATAAGAATTCTTCCCGCGCATTACTGTCGGTTCTGTCATGTGATTATAATATTTTACACGAAATATACAAATTTTCTTAAAAACAACAAACAAGAGGACTCATTTTCAAACCAAAACTTTTGCCCCTGAACTCTTGATGCCATAAATCGTAACACTTGGGTTAATTATCATATGGTTGTCTGATATGAAACTATGGAAAACAAACAATTGGTAAACTTACTTAAAAATTAAACAGTTCTAAATGCTTAAATATTATTAAATATTTCTACATATTGCTAAAATAAAAATATTTCTAAATACCTGCTGCCCGTCCTCTGTTAGATATTCTCTCGGGTTGACTTCTAAGACCCCCACGGGATGGGATGGGGTGATGATATTCTTAATATTCATCGCCGTCACGATACAGTAATGTCGGAATAGTTGTAACCTGACAGATAAACTACTTGTTCTATTATAATATCAGTAACATTGGACGTCTAATGACGAGTTCTTGACATTTGATTCTTTATCATAAAATAATTTGATTTAAAGCTGATCAATCTCGTATGTCTCTGAAAATCATCATCATGTCAGCCAAATTACGCCCACTGCTGGACAAAAGCCTCCCTAAAAATGGGGCCATAATTGCCACGGTTGGCGGACGGGTTTGCGATCGCAGTTTGATGACCATAGTTCAAGAAAAACGTTTTTGCCCGTTCCCTGGTAGGTATTCCCTCGGGACGATTTCTATGCCCCCCACGGGATGAGATGGAGTGATGATATTCTATGCCGTCACCACACAGCAAATAGATTATTTATATAGTAAAAGGTGCAATAGTATCTATTAAGTATTATAGTAAAGCAGTAAAACTCTGCAGAACACTAGTTTGCGAAACCTATCATTCACATATCGTTCTTCAGCTAATATTTATGGTTTTATGGATGTTTGCGGACTCAATATTAAGGATAGGATTTTGTCGTGAAATCCAAAATCTAAAAGCATATCCGGAACAGTTTATTACTTTTGAGTTCGTTATAAAACTCCAAGCTTTGCTGAGTAATGATCTTACAGAACATTCGATTTTAAAACTCGATTCAGATACTTACTTACTTATCATGTGGGCAGATGGTTACCCTAGTGTCAGTGTTGTTCAAGCCGCCCAGTAGGCCTCCGACATGGCTTAACGACTGTTGCCTAATAGGTACAACCGGGAACGACAGATTCACGTGCTCTCCGTAGCACGGAGACGCTAAGAAATTAAACCACTTTAGCGGTTACCCATCTATGGACTGACCGTGAGCCTAGTTGCTTGACCTCGCCAATCACCAACGGACCGGTGAGAGCATCTGGCTATTAATATTAATGGATATTGAACTCTCGAAATATAACGTTATTTAAGTTACACGTTTTAATGTTCTTAGGAGTGTGCCTTGTCTGTTATTGACGCTATGATGGATATAATGGACATTTAGATATTATGGCACAGTAAGGCTCAGACTAATTAAATTATTCCTAAGCCGTCTTCCCCCCAATAATGCGCGTTAAACTCCAACTGTAAGAGCGATCTTATTAGACTGATAAAGATACTTCTGGAAAAAGTATAACTATTTTTATAAAATACCTGTCACCTGATGGTAAGTGATCACCGCCGCCGCCCATGGACTATTAACGATGGACGATAACTAAATGAAAACTTTTCGTCAACAATGGAAATACCAGGATACTACCAATTAGTTTAATTTTCAACTACCTTTTGATGGTAAAATTCCGGTTTTTTATCGCATTAAGTGTTCCGGAAAGAAAACTCTCAGAAACCTATTTGTGTGATGAGCACGAATATTTGTTTCTGAGTCATGGATGTTTTCTATGTATATAAGTATTTATCTATCTATCTATATAAGTATGTATATCGTCGCTCGGTACCCATAGTACAAGCTTTGCTTAGTTTGGGGCTAGGATGATCTGTGTGACATTGTCCCCAGATATTATTATTATTATTTAGATTATAAATACACCAATCAGAACATGCGGGAATACTATTTTTTACACTTCTAATCTAAATAATCTACAATATGATAGTTATATATACACATATATATATATATATATATATATATATAACTATCATACATAATACATAGAAAACATCCATGACTCAGAAACAAATGTTCGTGCTCATCACACAAATATTTGCACTTACCGGGATTCGAACCCAGGACCACCAGCTTCGTAGGCAGGAGCACTACCAACTAGGCTACGGTGACCGTCACTAGGCTACGGTGATAAGTTCTAGTAATAAGGTCAGAAGTACCCTAAGCCGGCGAGCATGTATGAAGAATATAATGACAGTAAATGAGGCGAAAGAGGCGCTCTAGGGTCGTGACAAATGGAAGTCCGTTGTCTCTGCTTAGCCCTCTGGGAAACAGGGGTGAAATAATTAAATAAATTTTCCATACATTAAAAGGAAAGGAAACTAATAAAAGTTTTAAATTAAAGGAAGTAAAGTCTTTATTAGTCGATGCTCTAAATGGGGTCACAGTGGAGAATTGGCAAAAGTGTATTGACCATGTCATAAAAGAAGAGCAGAGAATGTTAAGAATTGATGGTATCATTGATGATGTGGTGGGCCAATTTGTTATTCATGTTAGAGATAATTCTTCTTCTGAGGATGATGAATAAAATGATTTTTAATTTGTGTACTTGTCTTATTTGTAATATCCATACATGTGTTAAGTGATTTTTTTAAATTAAAGCAACTGAATGATTGTAGAGTTTATTAAGTCCAGTGGTGAAGTCTGTAACTAAACATAATGCAGCTTCTTCCTTTTTCATATTTTACACTAACATTTACATTCCTTAAACACAGAACATATTTTTACCCCAGAGTTGGGTAAAAAAACTTTGATAACCATTGGTTTCATTGTTTACATTTTGTCTCAGACCATTCTGAATTTACTATAGTTTCGAAAACGTAGACATAAGAATTCTTCCCGCGCATTACTGTCGGTTCTGTCATGTGATTATAATATTTTACACGAAATATACAAATTTTCTTAAAAACAACAAACAAGAGTACTCATTTTCAAACCACAACTTTTGCCCCTGAACTCTTGATGCCATAAATCGTAACACTTGGGTTAATTATCATATTGTTGTCTGATATGAAACTATGGAAAACAAACATTTGGTAAACTTACTTAAATATTAAATAGTTCTAAATACATAAGTATTATTAAATATTTCTAAATACTGCTAAAATAAAAATATTTCTAAATAGTTGCTGACCGTCCTCTGGTAGATATTACCTTGGGTTGACTTCTAAGACCCCACGGGATGGGATGGGGTGATGATATTCTGAATATTCGCCGCCGTCTCCACACAGGGAAGTCGGAAAAGTAACCTGACAGATAAACTACTTGTTCTATTATAATATCAGTAACATTGGACGTCTAATGATGAGTTCTTGACATTTGATGCTTTCTCATAAAATAATTTAGTTTAAAGCCGAATGTATGTCTCTGCAAATCATAATCATGTCAGCCAAATTATGTCCACAGCTGGACAAAAACCTCCCCAAAGAATGGGGAGATATGCCGCTTGGCGCACGGGTTGGCGATCGCAGTTTGATGATCTAAGTTTACAGAAAAACGCTGTTGCCCATTCTCTGGTAGGTATTCCCTCGGGACGATTTCTTCGCCCCCCACGGGATGAGACGGGGTGATGACATTCTATGCCGTCACCACACAGCAAATAGATTATTTATATAGTGAAAGGTGCAATAGTATCTATAAGTATTATAGTAAGGCAGAACTCTGCTGAACACTAGTTTGCGAAACCTATCATTCACATATCGTTCTTCAGCTAATCTTAATAATTTTATGAATTTTTGCCGACTCACATACTCCACTACTCACATATACCGAAGATATAAGTTTATTCGTTTTCAGTTCGCGGTTAAGAACACTGTTACTAACAAAATTATGGACCAAAGTCTGAAATAAATGTATTTATTATATTATTAGTATTATTAAAAAACTCCGAGCTTTGCTGAGAAATGCTCTTACAGAACCTTTGATTTTAAAACTTGATTCAGATACTTACTTGCTTATCATGTGGGCAGGTGGTTACCCTAGTGTCAGTGTTGTTCAAGCCGCCCAGTAGGCCTCCGACATGGCTTAACGACCTACCTAATGGGTACAACCGGGACCGACAGCTTCACGTGCTCTCCGAAGCACGGAGACGCTTAGAAATTAAACCACTTTGGCGGTCATCCATCTATGGACTGACCGTGAGCCTAGTTACTTGACCTCGCCACTCACCAATGGACCGGTGAGAGCATCTGGCTATTAATATTAATGGATATTGATCTCTTGAAATACAACGTTATTTAAGTTACACGTTTTAATGTTCTTAGGAGTGTGCCTCGTCTGTTATTGACGCTATGATGGATATAATGGACACTTAGATATTATGGCACAGTAAGGCTCAGACTAATTAAATTATTTCTAACCCCCCCCCCATAATGCGCGTTAAACTCCAACTGTAAGAGCGATCGTATTAGACTGATAAAGATACTTCTGGAAAAAGTATAACTATTTTTATAAAATACCTGTCACCTGATGGTAAGTGATCACCGCCGCCGCCCATGGACACTCGCAACACCAGAGATTTCTTGTGAAACGCACGGTGGTAGATGACCATTCATCCAAGCGATGAGGATGAAATTTAAAATTTCATTTACCTTATTATATGCTTAACTAAATGAAAACTTTTGCCAACAAGGGAAATACCAGGATACTACCAATTAGTTTAATTTTTCAACTACCTTTTGATGGTAAAATTCCGGTTTTTTATCGCATTAAGTGTCCCGGCAAGAAAACTCTCAGAAACCACCCGGACTGTGGAAGTCCCTATGAAAATGGTCAAAGTCTTTTTTCACATAGGTAAATCCATTTTGAGCGCCTTTATTGTACACTAGCTGTGCCCCGCGGTTTTATCCGCGTTATACTATATAAATTATAGCCTCTGTGTTATTCGAATATACAAGCTATGTTACTACAAAGTTTCATCAAAATCCGTTCGGTAGTTTTTGTGTGAAAGAGTAACAAACATCCATACATCCATCATTACTCACAAACTTTTGCATTTATAATATTAGTAGGATACTACTACAATTACTTATACAACATTTTCTAACATTTCCTTTCCTTTTAATGCATGGAAAATATGTTTTATTTGTTTTAAATGTACAATATATATTATGACTTTGTTCGTGTACCTGCACTTTAGATCGTTGTTAGTTGATTTAAATAAAATATAATTTGATAGACCCTTATTACATACATACATAGACACACCCCTGTTCCCCAGAGGGGTAGGCAGAGACAACGGACTTCCATTTGTCACGACCCTAGAGCGCCTGTTTCGCCTCATTTACTGTCATTATATTCTTCATACACGCTCGCCGGTTTAGGCTACTTCTGACCTTATTACTATTATTATTATTTAGATTATAAATACACCAATCAGACTTGGAGTAAACAAAGATGCGGGAATACTATTTTTTACACTTCTAATCGAAATAATCTACAATATGATAGTTATATATTTATCTCGTGGGAAGCGTGACGAGACGATAACGTGAATTCCAAGGATTTTGTTGAACCAAAAAGTACTCGTCGCTCCTGAAGAACATTTCACCTCTAAGAATGAAATAACGCAGAAAGTATTAGAACTTGAGTAAACTAAAACGAGGAGCTCACAGACAGCTGCTCTCATCCTGTCTGCTAAAGCACGTCCACTGCTGGACAAAAGCCTCCCCAAAGAATGTGGGGATTTGTCATAATCGTCACGCTTGGCAGATGGGTTGCCGATCTCAGTTTGATCATAGTTCACAGAAAACAAACGATGTTGCCCGTTCTCTGGTAGGTATTTCATCGGGTCGATTTCTACGCCCCCCACGGGATGAGATGGGGTGATGATATTCTATGTCGTCACCACACAGCAACAGTTGCTCTCACCGGCCCGTAAATGATCGACGAGGTTAAACACGCGGTCAGTCTATAGACGGGTGACCTTTTCAGAGGTTTAATTTCTGAGCGTCTCCATGCGTCGTAAGGCACGTTAAACTGTCGGTCCCGGTTGTTGTAGTTAGACAACAGACGATAATCCATGTCAGACTCCTACTGGGCGGCTAGAACAACTCTGACATTAGGGTAACCACTGCCCATACGATAAATTGAAATAATGTAAACTAAAACGCCTTCAACTACAACAAATAAATTTCCCTGCATGTTTTATTTACAGGCACCCATTTTCCTTTTGCCCTAACATTTTACCGCCCGCCCTATTCTCAAAAAAAGTAGAAACAAGTGCACCCATTTGTTAAAGGATACGGTTAAAAGGTTGCCCATATCAAAGAAATTAATGGGGCAGTGGTGTGGCTCGTTTTAGAGACGAGTATTGGTAGACAGAGTGTTTTACAAAACCCATAAGAATATTATAAAATATATTATATCTTATTGACATGACGGACAATTTCAAAGGAAAAATGTTTAATGTGTAAACGTGCATGCGATAACAAAGGTCCAATTTCCATACATTTAGATTTAAAATTAGCTGTAAGTTATATTATTGGTGTCCAGGTACTCTAAAGTTGTAACTGCGAACTGTAATGACACGTCAATTGTCCGTGAGTTATTTTACATGGTTCCATCATAAAACCAGCGCTGCAACAGTTAATGTTGCAGCTAGTGCTGAGATGGGACCAATTCGGACTCGCACAGATAACAATTAAGGACTTCTGTTTGTGCACCTTTATATATATTGTAAGTGATATTATTCCAAATTGTTTATTTAAAGTTCTTATTTTTTACATATTTATATCTATAAAATTGAATTAAAAAAGAAAACAATAATATATAAATAAATATGAAAAAAATAGAGGTCCTCCAGCTTCGAGGTTTGACGCCCTAGGCCGCCGGTGGTCAGGGCGACAGAGTAAGGAACCTTCTCACAATGCGTGCCGTTCCCATTATCGCCGCCTTTTGTATCCGACCCTTGACCCAGTGATCTAGCGAAAGCCTCTTAAGATGTTGGTCGAGGCTCTTCGCTATGAAACCGTTTACGGAGACGACTATCGGAACAATTATTGTTGAGTCCACATCCCACATGGCGGTAACCTCGTGAGCCAAATCTAAGTATTTTGACAACTTGTCAGTCTCGGCTCTTACGAGGTTATCGTCAAATGGGACAGTGATATTATTATTATTATCTGTGTCAGTTTACTGAATAAATGTATTTTCTTTTCTTTATTTCTTTCAATTTCTTGTTGCGTGTATGTCTTGTTGTGAGTGTCTTGTGTTGGCGTGGTTGATAGATACTTGCCTTAAAGTACATATGTATATCTACGGTATGCATATAGCTCAAGGAAAGCGTGATGTGTATTTGTTCAACCATAAAGTGCTCAACGAGCCTAAGAAGTTTTTACTTAAAACAATGAAATAACTGAGAAAGTATGAAATGAAATAATGAAATTTATTCAGCACTTGGGTATTGACATACACTTGTACTGTTAAGCTCACAATGTATTACATAAACACAGTTTAAAAACAGTAATTCATCATCATCATATCAGCCGAAAGACGTCCACTGCTGGACAAAGGCCTCCCCCAAAGATCTCCACTATCAAACAGTAATTAAAGCAACAAAATATTTTGAATCAGTCCGATCGTGCGGTCTGTTTCGTCACATATATTTTTAATATTCTTCTAAAAATTCAGTAAACTAAAACGAATCGCTCACAACCAGTAGATCTCACGAGCCCGTAAGTAATTGACGAAGTTAAGCAACTAGGCTCACAGCCAGCCCATAGATGGGCGAACACCTAAGTGGTTTAATTTTTGTGCCTCGCAGGTAACGTTAATCATAATAAATATTTTATTCACATAGACTTTAAAAAGCCCTTGTAAATAGTTATAAATAGTAAAATTATAGTAAATATTACAAATTAACTATAGATTAATTTTATATATATAACTATAGATTAATTTTATATATATAACTATAGATTTATATTTGATCATACGGATTTATAATATAATAAAAATAAGTCGGGTTTTCCTTCCTGACGCTATAACTCCAGAACGCACTAACCGATTTCCACGGTTTTGCATTCGTTGGAAAGGTTTATAGCAAAGAAAATTTATAAAATTTAACGCGGGTAACACCGCGGGGCACAGCTAGTATAACATAATTGTCAAAATAGTTCTTTAAGTTTATAAATGTTTATAGTATAAAATATATTGTACTACATCTTGTCTGAATGGTTCTGTCTATATTGAGGTAAGAATTCCATATGATTATTATTATAACCTTGAGTTCACTTAGAAAGGGTGTTCTCATGTTAGTTGCCTACCGAATTAGTCGAGCAGAAGTGTGTTCAACCATAGGTGAGGTCCTGGGTTCAAATAATGAGTCGGGCTAAAACGTGAAATTGGAATTTTTCTGAGAAGTATGTCATGTCTATTGTGTTTTTAAGAGAGGTAGGGCACAGCGTTCTTTCGCTCAAAGAGCAGCCCGACTGGGGAAGTACCTCCACCTTAAAGAAGAGATTCCTTAATAATAAGCGAGCTAGCTAAATATCGAGCTTGCTATAATAAAATAAATTTTATAAATGTTTTCATACAATGTGTACCTAAATATTTATGTTACTAGAAATAATAATGTATACAACTATATTTCTACAAACATATTCTGACTATTTACAAGCGCTTTTTTAAAGTCTACGTGAATAAAAACCTTTTTTATTTATTTTATTTATTTAATATGCCCCGTGTTATGTGCCGACCCTACATGAGTATTGCTGACAGTACCTACACTGCAACGATACCTAGTATTGCGCATGGCGACAGAATCGCTGACTTCGCGGCACGTGTAACCTCGTTGCGAAAGTGACACCGCGCATCGGCCCGCGTGTCACCGGAGCTCGGCCACTTCGTTTCCAACTTCGAAACGCACCACACTAGCTCTAATTAGTAATAAGTTATAATTGTATCTTTGATTTTAATTAAATTAGTTAAAGTATTTTGGTTTTTTTTGGAACCTCCGCTGCTGCTCGGCATATTTGGCGCAGTCGGTAGGATACTTGCGGGCCGGTTCGCAAAATAAATTTTCAAAAAATCGAAAATTAGGCGAGTCGCCCGGGTGACTCTAGGCACCAGTACAAGTATCAAGAACCGTCGGGCTGTACGTGGAGGCAGGTTCCGGACATCGATGCCGCTCAGAAGAAACCCCATGCTCAAGTAAGTGCACAAGAATTTTTCTAGTGACGCTCTCCCTTATCCTTAAGTATCCTTAAGTAGTTATTATATTCAAACTTTTCCATCTTAGGAATTTAGACTCCCGACCGACTGTTTCTTATAGGCAGTCCGGAAGGGCCAGATTACTAGATACGATTAGAGAATTAGATATAGAATCAGACAGTATGAATTCTAATGATTTAGACACAATTTACAAGGCACTCCGCCTAGTCCCGGATTTCGATGGAAACCCACATGTTTTGACAAGATTTATTCGAATTTGTGACCAGTTGGTCGCAAGATATGTACAGGTAGGGGCCGAGTTTGAGTTGAACAACCAATCTTTGCTTAACGGAATACTAAATAAAATCACAGGTCCCGCCGCCTCGACTGTCAACTGAAACGGTATCCCCGAAAATTGGGCAGGAATTAGAAATACTTTAATTAATAATTTTGCGGATCGTAGAGACGAGACCACCCTATACAACGATTTGTCCTTGCAAACCCAAGGCCATGACTCCCCTCAAGAGTTTTACGATAGATGCCAGACGCTCTTTAGTACGATAATGACATATGTGACACTTAATGAAACAGTTGAGACAACTATTGCAGCAAAGCGAGACCTCTATAAAAACCTGACTAAGCAGGTGTTTGTCCGTGGCCTTAAGGAACGCTTGGGGTCCCGTATAAGATGTATGCGTCCCGCTAATATAGAGACAGCTTTAGAGTATGTACAGGAAGAACTTAATGTCATGTACCTATTACAGAGAAGCGAAAGTTATCAAACTAATCGAACCCCTTACCGTAATAATATTAATTTACCTCCCATGCATGCTTCCTACCCTGCTTTGCCTGCTATTCGTAGTATTCCAATATCTGTGCCTTATAATGTGTCTGTACCCCAAAGTATACCGGGGCCTAGCAATATGCCCATGCCAAAAACCTTTATGCAAAACCAAAGCCATCCCCACACGGCGCCTCAAAGTCAATTTAATCAGACAAATCGGCCCAATGTTACATTCAACCAGCCACGTGGTCAACCGACGCGTACGCAACAAATGTTCGGTGCCCCACCGCCAAACTATAACCCAAGGAGTAATATATTCCGAATGACCCCGCGACATTTACCCCAACATTATAATGGCCCTAAGCCAATGAGTGGAGTTGTCAACTTCACACCGAGACAGTTACCACCCAGCCAATCAAAAAGGGATTGGTCTAGACAAGGAAATCCACCCCCTTCAAATTATTTCAAGAGTCGTGACGTTAACGTTAACGAATGTTCCGGTTATGACGACTTTTATAATACACAATACTACGATAATGAGCCTACGTATGACCATTACTATGAACATAATGACTATACTGACTACAATGATTATGCATGCTACCAGCAGGACGAGACACCCGAAACTGACTTCGAAAATGACCCTGAACGGAATAGCCAAATGCAACCCTCTACAAGTGAGGATTTTCAGAGAGCTATGACATCAAAAAGATCCAAATAGAACTGAATCTACAGACACAACGGCAACTTCCATTCATCCATGTAACAAACCCTGACTTAAACTTGCTAATCGACACTGGCGCTAATCAATCTTTTATTAGCCCGGAAGCGGTAAAAAAATATTTTCCCGGTGTTCCATTAAATTACGACCCTTTCGAGGTCACCAATGTCCACGCTACCAGTAGACATTATCATTCCATAACTATACCGTGTTTTAATCAATTTAATGATTCTGAAAATATTAAATTATATGTGTATAAATTTCATGACCGTTTCGATGGATTGATAGGTTTCGATCTTCTTACAAGATGGCATGCTAAATTGGACCTTAAAGCTTTGACTTTAACTACCAAATTTGCAGTCAATCAAATTTGCATATATAATTCACGGAATTTAAATTTATATGAAAACATAATACCCGCCAATAGTTCTAAGTTACTTAGACTGCCAATGAACGCACAAGACGGACAGATTTTAGTACATGAACAAACTCTTTGTAACTGTATAATACACGAATGTTTAACCACCGTAGAAAATAGTCGTGCGTTAGTTGAAATTGAAAATTCAACATCGAACGATATTGTGTTTTCAATAGATCGGCCGCCGCAAGTAACTTTGCTTAACGTTGAGTGCAAGCGTACCGAACAATCATCGTCACGAGCACAAGAAGTAGTTTCGCGATTGCACGTCCATCATTTGAATGAGGAAGAAAAGGCAAATTTAGTGATGTTATGTTCTAAATATTCTGACGTTTTTTATATTGAAGGTGAATCCCTTACTTTTACGAATAAAATCAAACACAGTATAAAAACTAAAGACGAAATCCCCGTTTATACAAAAAGTTATCGCTATCCATTCATTCACCGACAGGAAGTTAGTGACCAGATTACAAAAATGTTAGAACAAGGCATAATACGGCCGTCCGAATCAGCTTGGAGCTCACCTATTTGGGTTGTCCCCAAAAAGGTGGATGCTACAGGGAAGCAAAAGTGGCGTTTGGTGGTTGACTTCCGTAAGGTCAATGAGAAGACTATAGATGACAAATATCCCATACCGAATATAACAGACGTATTAGATAAATTGGGCAAATGCCAATATTTTACGACACTTGACTTGACATCCGGGTTTTACCAAGTTGAAATGGACCCTGATGATATTAAAAAGACCGCTTTCAACGTTGAACATGGACATTTTGAGTTCCTTCGGATGCCAATGGGGCTCAAGAACGCGCCATCCACCTTCCAACGTGTGATGGACAATGTACTCAGAGGCCTACAAAACGTGATATGCCTGGTGTACCTAGATGACATTATAGTCTATTCCACGTCACTTCAGGAGCACATGGTCAATCTTGAAAAGGTCTTTCAGAGGTTGAGAGAGTCCAACTTTAAGATACAATTGGATAAATCCGAATTCTTAAAGCTTGAGACTGCTTACCTAGGTCATGTCATTAGTAACGAGGGAATTAAGCCAAACCCCGACAAAATTTCAGTAATAGAAAAGTATCCACTACCTAAGACCCCAAAACAAATTAAACAATTTTTAGGCCTGATAGGATACTATCGGAAATTTATACCAGACTTTGCTAGAATGACTAAACCCCTTACACAATGTTTAAAGAAAGGTAGGAAAATTACTCTGGACCCGAATTATGTTAGCACTTTTGAGAAATGTAAGACTTACCTCACGAATGACCCAATTTTGAAATATCCTGACTTTACTAGAGAATTTATTCTCACGACTGACGCTTCTAACTTTGCTTTAGGCGCTATACTCTCTCAAGGTCCCATAGGTTCTGACAGACCCATATCGTACGCTTCACGTACACTGAACGAAAGCGAAATCAACTACAGTACGATTGAAAAAGAACTGTTGGCCATTGTCTGGGCCACCAAGTACTTCAGACCTTATCTTTTTGGACGTAAATTTAAAATAGTGACTGACCATAAACCCCTTCAATGGGTAATGAGCCTGAAAGAACCCAACTCTAGACTGACTCGATAGCGACTAAAGTTAAGCGAATATGACTTTGAAGTAGTTTACAAGAAAGGCAAAAATAACACTAACGCTGATGCACTTTCTCGTGTAGAAATCAATAATGAAGAGATTAGTTCAATGATTGCCAACCCTACTAATAGACCGGAGACCTTAGACGATTCTGCGACTTTAACTGCACATACTGATAATGAGAACCCCATACTTGAAATACCTATAGTTGAAGAACCTCTTAACAAATTTCATAGACAAATATGTCTGACCTTAGTAGGCGACATTAAAAAACGTTCGACGGCAACTAAACCATTTGATACGCATACTCAAACGTCTATTCAGTTGTCAGAATCTAATTTGGAAGGTGATTTAGTTGCTGCAATAAAAGAATATGTAAACCCTAAAATTAAAACGGCTCTCCTTATAAATCCACCCCTTGCTATGTATAGAATTGTGCCTATTTTACAGGAAAAATTTAAAAGTTCGGCTATGAATTTGGTTATCGCTAAAACGGAATTGGAAAATGTTAAAGAGTATCTCAGGCAACAAGATATTATTCGTCACTATCACGATGGCAAGACGAATCACCGTGGCATAAACGAGTGTTTTCTCGCGTTATCGCGGCGATATTACTGGCCCAAAATGAAAGAACATATCTCTAAATTCATAAATAATTGTACAATATGTGGACAGGCTAAATACGATAGAAATCCAGTCAAACCAGTTTTTAACATAGTTCCACCGGCTACAAAACCTTTCGAAATTATTCATATGGATCTATTTACAGCACAAAATGAAAAATATGTGACATTTATAGATGTGTTCTCCAAGTATGGCCAAGCGTACAACTTAAAAGATGGCACAGCTCTCAGTGTAGTACAAGCTTTACTAACATTTTGCACGCATCATAGTTTACCGCTCACTATTGTTACTGACCAAGGTACCGAATTTACTAACCAAATGTTTTCAGAGTTCTGTAAGATTCATAAGATTACTCATCATAAAACTTTAGCTCATTCCCCTAACGATAATGGTAATATTGAGAGGTTTCATTCAACGCTACTTGAACATCTTCGTATTTTAAAATTATAGTACAAAGATGAACCTGTTGTAAATTTAATACCTTATGCTCTTATAGCCTACAATAGTTCAGTCCACAGTTTCACGAAGTGTAGACCGTATGACATTATATTAGGACATTTTGACCCCAGAGACCCATTAGACATTGATTTGACAGAACATTTACTACAACAATACACTCAGACTCATAGGGATCGAATGAAAACAGTGTACGAACTAATTAATGAAGCGACTTCAGCTCTCAGAACTACTATAATGGAAAATAGGAACAAAAATCGGGAGCCAGAAGCAGAATATCTACCCCAACAACAGATATTTGTTTCTAACCCAGGTGCTAGCCACCAAAAACTTGCACCTAGGTTTACCCAGGATACAGTTTTAGCCGATTTACCTATTCATATATACACATCCAAAAAACGCGGTCCTATTGCTAAATCAAGGCTAAAACGTGTCCCTAATAGCGCAAAATTGTTACAGGACAATACTGGTGATGTTGATTCCCGGCCTCATACAGGGACAGGACATAAAACTTGAAGGACTCGATACAGGACCTGGACTTCTACCCTTTAAATTGGGACCTATGAGACTTACGACTCATTACCATACCTTCCTACAGTATGTGGAGCTTACTGACATAGATAGTAAAATTAACTCAGTGAAATTACAACTCTATGACGTAAAGAATAGACTTGATAATTATACTTATGCTATGTATGAATTACAGTTAGATCACCTAAGTGATAAATTAAACAAAGCTTTACTTAAGTTACTAAGCCTAAAACCTACCAGATCTAAAAGAGGTCTAATTGATGGGTTAGGCTCGGTAGTTACAAGCTTAACAGGGAACTTAGATTACACGGACGCAATTAAATATAATAACGCTATCAAAGCACTTGGAGACAATCAAGACAGAATTATATCACAGCAGAATAACCATATTAGTCTCAGCAAAGATTGGATGAATCAACAGTCTCAAATAATCACTGAAATTGTTGAAAATCAGATTGAAATAAATAAAACGTTACATACTTTAATTCGTGAAAACTCATTTACTCAACATAGTTTTATAGAGATCGCTAAGTTCTCGCAAATATTAGCTATAGTTAGTGATAATATAGATAAGTTACTTAGTGAATTACGTAGAATTGAAGATGCTTTAGCTTTTAGTCGGGCGTCAAATACGCATCATTCTGTTCTAACTTTAGATGTATTGAATAGTATGCTAGGAAAGCTGCAAAGCTTTTATGGTAAAGATCAGTTATTAGACTTAGAAATTAGGCAATATTACGACGTAGTTAAACCGGGATCATACTATAATGATAATCAGATTGTGATAGTGTTCCAATTTCCCATAGTTTCCCCTTCAGTTTATACCCTTTATCGTTTAGCTATAGTTCCGAATAAGAACAGTCAGGTCGTAGTTCCCCCTTATAGCTATCACTAGAAACTTTCATGTGTATATAGAGGCTGAATGCCCGAAGTTAACTGAGCGGTATCTCTGCGAAGAAAAATTCAACCACCAAATAACATCTCAACCAGACTGCGTAACCAAGATAGTCAACGGCCAGGCTACAGATGAATCCTGTAAGAAGACCAGCGTCACTTTATCACGAGAAGCCATGGAGAAGTTGGATGATCGACACTAAGTGGTGGTTTTCCCACAACCAACCAAAGTTCAAGTCACCTGCGAACGAGATGAACACAGCGTATTAACCGGCAGCTTTTTAGTAACAATTCCTCACAATTGCCAGTTACGAACCGATGAATTTACCATAGTCAACGTAAATGACCGAGTACAAGGCCAGCCTATGAAGATATCTGAAGTATTGTTCAATAAAAATGAAGACCGCACTTCCCAGGCACCAATCAAGATACACTCCATCAATTTAAGAAAATTACACGATCTTCAAGATAAAATTAATCAGCAAATACCCATACATCTGGATCCGTTACCAATCTACCACACCACTATCCCGTTTTACATGACACTACTGGGAATTATAGTACTCGTCGTCACAGTACTATACCGGCGCTCTCTACGCTACAGGCTGCAACATTCGGAAGAGAAATCTTCATCGGCTGCTGCGACGACAGATCAAACTCACACCTACACAGTTCCTGAAGTACCTCAACGCAAGCTCCAGATACCAGCAACATTTTCACTAAACGTCTTAAAATAGTTGCTGAACTTCAGGGGGAGGTGTTATATGCCGACCCTACATGAGTATTGCTGACAGTACCTACACTGCAACGATACCTAGTATAGCGCATGGCGACAGAATCGCTGACTTCGCGGCACGTGTAACGTGTTGCGAAAGTGACACCGCGCATCGGCCCGCGTGTCATCGGAGCTCGGCCACTTCGTTTCCAACTTCGAAACGCACCACACTAGCTCTAATTAGTAATAAGTTATAATTGTATCTTTGATTTTAATTAAATTAGTTAAAGTATTTTGGTTTTTTTTGGAACCTCCGCTGCTGCTCGGCATATTTCCCGCATAAATAGGTGGTCGCCATTAAGGCGAGCTGTTATAGTCGAAAATCGACCAGGAGTACTCATAATTTTGAGACAGATTACCATGCCTTGCCGACCGCGACCCTCTCCGAACCCAGCATGTCTTCAGAGCTCATAAAAGAGGGAGCCTGATGAGCTCTGGTAACATCACTAAGGCAAGACAAGAGTCATATTTTGTTCATCACCAAAAACTTAAATATTAAATAGTTTCGGTTTGATCTTAATTACCTGCTAGTCGTGATTTTTCTACAAATTTAGAGTGATCCAGATTAGTAGAGAAGAGAAATAAGAGAAATGTTAGTATTTTTGTAATGAATAAACTCAACAACATCAAAATCTTTTAATACAAAACCAGCTGTAATTTAATATCAAAAACAATATTTCTAACATCAAATAAAATGAGCAATACGTTTGTATTTAAAAAAGGCATCTTAATTTTTTTTTAAGACAACACCCGAACTTGTTATTCTTATCACTGTGTCGCGGGGTACTTAACAAACATATAATACGCGGACACAAATTACATCCAGACTCAGAACAAATATTTATGGGTCACACATGTAGTTGTCCGGCGCGGGACTCCTACCTGCGACACGAAGCGGCGAGGCGACTGTCTTAGCCGTTGCGCCACACGTGCAAATTACTAAGCGACTACTACTTTTTAAGTAAATCAACATAACAAAAGCTTTTTAAAATTCGAATTGCCCAACTACAGCGGAACCCTAAGAACCACAGAGTACGTAAATACATTTGGAAAAGGATGCGGGTAAAAGGCACCTATATCAAAGAAATTAATGGCTCAGTGTTGCCTGTGGTCTAATAGTCTTGTCGCTGAATATTCAGAGCTCTCTGATAGGAGCAAAGGCTTTGTGGGAATATATATGCGGTTTATAAGTGATGCAGGTTATGAAGAATAGAGGAGGGTGAATATTGGGTAGTTTAGGAGTGCTTTATGGGTAATCAATTTTATTCTATCTTATCCATATAGTAGTCAGATAACCGATTGAGCAGATATTGTGTTTGCCTACTAAATAATTACTTTAAGTGGACCAAATCCCGTGTTCATGCCCGCTTGAGTATGTTTCGCCGAACCGTCTCAACTGGGCCGTGTTGAAACCAGTAGTAGATGAACCTGCTGAGTTTGTTTCCTTGGGTCTTCTCAGTTGGGGCGCATTGGATCCGGTGGTAGCATTAAAGCGCGACCGTCGTTTTAAACACAAGGTCCGTTATAATAATAATACTGAATTCATACCTCAATATAGACAGAACCATTCAGACAATTTGATCTTTTTCTTTGATCTGCAGGGATTTAGGAATAACTCCATTTGTGGATATAACAATTGTGATGATCGCTGGTCTTTCGATTCTCCATATTTGCAAGCTTCTATACTCTGTATTATATATATTTTTACATTTATCTTGTTTGTGTCTCGTAGTGGACACATGCAATTCCAAATTAGAACTTCAATAGTTTGCTTCAAGACTTTATTCGCCATTAGGTTTGGTTGATCCATAGAGAGAGAGAGGAAGACAAAAAAAGGACGCCATTCTATAGGTATACTAACTTTGTGCATTTTATACATAAAGTCATAGACAAGAAAAATAAATTGCCACATAATAGTTATACATTTTTAATCGATTAACTTAAAAATTATTGTTGCAGTAACCAAATAATTTACAATAATAAAAACAAACTCTACACGCCTATCGTGTACATATCCCTTGCACACGATAGGCGTGTACAGTTTGTTTTTATTATTGTAAATTATTTGGTTACTGCAAGACAAGCCTGCGTGCTTAGTGCAAAAATTATTGCTGAAAGTTACATGTAATTACTTAAAATTTTTAGGAATAAATATATTTGAATTTTAAGATATTATTTATTATTACGGATAGCATGAGTTCTATTTTGCTTTTCTCCTGTCCCTTATAAAGTTCTCTCAAGCGTAATATACATCTTCACTTGCTCTAGACGTCGTGCCGTCACCTCATTTTGGCTTCGTGTGACTTTAGATTCAGATTTAGATTCAGTTGTTTGCATATAAAACAGGTTACATATAGTTGGTGGAACATAGTAATACGAAGTGCGCTGATTTATAAACTCGACGAGGTATGCAAATTGTAGTAGCATTGTATAAAAACTAATTAAAATATATTTTATAAAATATTATTTAAGCTGACCCGGAAAACGTTGTTTTTCCATAAATTATTTCTCGTGAATATTTGGTTAGTAAAATAAAAAATAACGAACTTATTGTAAGTGTGTGCGCATGTGGTCTATGAATGAAAGACCAATGAATGAATGAAGTGCTGTGGACGATGACGGCCTGAAAGAATAACAAAATATCAACCATTTTATTTTCTTTGTACATTATTCTGCAAATTGATGATGATAAATTTACTATGAGAATAATTGACATAAGAGTTGCACTTATAATGTTACTTTCTCAAGTAAACGATAAAAGATGTGCTATGCTATGTTGGATGTGTGTTATGGATGTGTGCTAAGGATGCGTGCTATGGATGTGTGCTATGGATGTGTGCTAAGGATGTGTGCTATGGATGCCTGCAATGGATGTGTGCTATAGATGTGCGCTAAGGATGTGTGCTATGGATGAGTGCTATGGATGCCTGCTATTGGTCGTCGCGAGTGTTGTAGCTATGTGCAGAGCAGAGTATCTACCATAGAAATTAATGAAGGAGTCGCCGGCACAATCGCCGCTTCCCGACTATTGATACATCACGTAGCTCGAGCTGCGCATCTTTCTCGCGCAGCTCCTTTGCGGCGGTGCATCTTCATAACACATCTTACTCGCCCCACCACAAAGCTAAGCATCAGTTGAAACGGTCACATAGTTTCGTAGCTTAGTTTTTACATTCTCGCAGCATAGCTGCTTAGCACATCTCTGATGGAAAGGCACCCTTCAAATATAATAATGACCGAATACTGTGCAGGGAGTGAGAGAAAGCTTATTGTGTGAGAAAAACGGTCTCCTGTTTTCTCACACTATAAGCTTTCTCTCGGCTTCGTTCTCACCCTATTCCGTATTGTTTGCGGGGTGAGAAGTGACACCGGTAACGATAACTGATCAATTGATAATTTATCTTTTTTTTTTTTTTTATTTGGCACAACAAACAATTTTATCCATCAATGAATGTTGGAGATTATTACAGTACTAATAACGCTGTTAAATATTGGAATTGGAGGTAGAAGGGTGGATTTTAGGGGTTTTAAGTATTTTTAATGCCAAATATAACACATACCAATGCCACTTTTCCCCTAAAATAATAAAAGTCATTTTAATAATAATATCTAGGGACAATGTCACACAGATCATCCTAGCCCCAAACTAAGCAAAGCTTGTACTATAGGTACCAAGGCGACGATATACATACTTATATAGATAGATAAATACTTATATACAAAGAAAACATCCATGACTCAGAAACAAATGTTCGTGCTCATCACACAAATATTTGCACTTACCGGGATTCGAACCCAGGACCACCAGCTTCGTAGGCAGGAACACTACCAACTCGGCTACGGTGACCGTGTGTCATCCTTTTTGAAGTGGGTCATCCTTTTTTCACTTAGGGGTATAAAAAAATCAACCAGTTTCGGGGGAGTTTTGTTACAAACACTGTGACACAAGAATTTTATATATAGTAAAGGCAAGACTTGTTAATGTGTAAACGTGCCCACGTGCACCCTCCCCCCCTTTTACTCAACTTGCAAAATGTCGTATTCGTCTTTGAATCTTTGAGAACCTAAACAAGAGTTCTGAGGTATTTGTAACTACTGGTACGGATCCTTTTGCGCTTTCTATTTACTCGGTGTGGCCAAATTTATAATAAAATAGAGAACTGCACCGCAACTACTATTTAGAAAGATGAATAAGTTTTGAAATAAAAATAACTTAGCGAAGTAATAACCTGAGATATTTTGGAGATCGCTTATGGATCAGTGAGAGCATCTGCTTTCATAAAGTCCTCAGAAGTAATCGGTGAGGTTAAGTAACTGGACTGGCGGTCGGTGCCTGGATGGGTGACGGCCAAAGTGATTTGATTTTAGTTTCCGTGCTTCGGAGGGTACGTTAAGCTGTCGGTCCCAGTCGTAGCGCATTAGACAGCAGTCGTTAAGCCATCTCAGAGGCCTAATGGGTGGCTTGAACAACTCTGACACATTAAGTATAACCAGATTGTAGCAAATATTTTCGAAGAAAACTAAATTATTGCTTTTAATTGATATAAATGACTCCTCAAATGGAAAGTAGGCAGACAAGTACCAACACAAAGAAAGGCTACTTTTATTAACTGAACCGCAACAAAGTCCTTCTTGAACCTAAAAGACTACAAAAAGTAATGAAGGAACATTATGAATAAAGACTAAATCTTCCATTCCGTATACTGCGTGTAATTTGGAACATCTACCGTAAGTTCTCTGCGTACGATTAAACTAAGTACATGGCACTGTAGGTATATCTTGTCAACATTGTTGTACGTGATCAAGATGTATCTATATGGTCAGGGTGTATAGGCATGAGGAGCACTGTACACGCGAGCACAGAAGTGAAAACTTTCAACTTTTCAACCACTTTGTCTCCCTGCATTGCTTTGGTTCATCCAACAGTTGTCTGGAAGAGATTGCTATATTAGCAATAAGACCGCCGTACCTCATAATATGAGCATAATATAATATAAAAATAAAGTGTTATAATAATAATATCCTGGGACATTATTCACACACGGCCATCTGATCCCAAACTAAGTTTCTATAGTACAAGTTCTGCTTAGTTTGGGATCAGATAGCCGTGTGTAAATAATGTCCCATGATATTATTATTATACAACATTGTTGTGCTATTATACAGCATTACATATAACTGGTATGTGTAATAGTGGTATCCTGTTATGTACTTATTTCAATGCAAATCTTAATATATTACTAACATAGTTTTTTAAGATTACTGTTACGAACACTTCCATAGTGTCCGAAATAAAAGATTTTTTTTTTACAACGTTAAATAGTACGCAATTTTCAATCTGAAACTTATATCCTACAAGCACATAAATTACTTCACATTGTATGAAGACATCACAAAATGTATACAAAGCATGAATTATCAACATTTTTCATGCATTTTTCTGACCGCAATAACTTTACCTGCTGTCATAGCTTCCTTGTACGAAGTCCCATCGTGATCCATTATACAACTTCACCTTCCCAAATACCTTCAAAATGATGAATGGTAGTACGTGGTGACAGGTTGGACGCCCATTTTATTTTTATTAGGTAGTGATCATAGATACATACAAATTATAGATCGGTGCATTTTGGCGTAACTTACATATTGCAATGAATTGAAGTTGCCTATTATAGACAGAACAAAATGTATTAAAAATATTAGACTTAAACTAGATAATTAAACTTAAACATAATCTCTTGACAATAACTTGATACGAGCTAGCTAAATATCATTGTTGTTATAAAATAAATTTTATAAATGTTTTAATACAATCAATACAATATGTACCTAAATATCTATGTTACTAGAAATAATAATGTATACAACTATAATACTACAAACATGTTCTGACTATTTACAAGCGCTTTTTTATAGTCTACGTGAATAAAAACCTTTTTTATTTATTTTATTTATTTATTTAAAGAACGTTCATACCGCTGAATCTATTTGTATAAATAAATTTGTTTTATAATTTTGCTCTAAAGTTAGACGAGGGAAATTAAAATTAATATGTAAGTCATTCTAAGTCTATGTTCAGTATTCATATGTTTATTGTTTATTTTACTTTTTATCAGACCCATAAGTATAGTTCATTAACACACAACTTGGAAACTAGTGTGCTTACATTTGTTTCTAACTTACATCCACCACAAAAACAAAATAATATATTAAATACCACGCAACAGTGGCATGTATCCTAATTATGACTTCAGTCCTGCATAGGCTGCTATCGTGTTTACAAAACCGTCAAGCCACGACACGTATGAAACTAATAAAAGCTTGACCGATCTATTAGTTTCTAGACTGAATTCTATATCTATGGTTCTGACCATTCTCGAACTTTACGATGCACGGGACGAAAACATAAACTGTAACGAGTCCACTAACTTTATTAGTCAGGTTGCAGGTGTCGTATGTGCAGTTCTGGTATTGTTTTCATAACCTGATGTTCATAATTACGTATGATTTTTGAAGTGACATCTTTAACGGCGTTGTGCACTTTTAGGATGGGTAAAAAAATGTAAAACTCGCGTCAGGACACATGACCTGTTCGAATATTCCTAAGACCGAGGGATTTTTTTTAATTCACACTCGCCGTTTGTACACTCACATGACCACAGCATTTTTTAAGTTAAACTTCTTTAGCGGTGGCGTTGTGAACCTTTTTTCTTATTTATGTTAGATTATTAGAATTGCCTAACCAATTTTTTTTATATTATTCCCACTATAGGGAGGGAAACAATTACTATGAGTCTTTACCGCCCAAAGGTTGAAGTAGCATCTCCCCCTCGCTACTCGGATCATATAAACACTACGAGTATGAGAATTAAAAAAATAGTTTTCACTTTTATCGGCAGCCCCATAAGACTGTCTCGCATTTTTTTAATAATAAAATGATTTATTTGGATCCAACTTATTTGCAATGTTTTTAATCCCGCCAAACTGCGTAATAGTTTGTCGGCGGGAATAGCGCTTAAGCTATTTAAACTTACAATACAATTAGCTATTTAAACTAACAATACAATTATAAAATACTTATAAATAACCACGACACATCTGATATTGATCAAGTGTAGTTAAGCACACTCAGTTTGTTCAAATTCATTGAGTAAGAATTTACGTAGCTTATGTTTTAAACATTGTTTACTCATCATATGCTTACTGTTGTCTTGTCTAAGCCATGACATTTTATTGAAGACTGTTGGCGTCAGATACTTGTTGGTTCGCTAGTTTTTAGTTGTAGTTTGAACATACATATTATGTTCTCGTATGCGTCTGGTGTTGTAGGCGTTTGTCTTAATATATGATTAGAGGCAAGATGTGGCCGGTCTTATAGCAAGACCGGTATTTGTAGATATGTTAACTAGAGACTTTTCTCCAGCAGTGGACGTCTTACGACTGATATGATGATGATAAAGGATTACATTCCGAAGTTAAACAAAGAATAGTAGAAACATGATAATTTTCGGGATATACCACGAGAATAAAATTTTAATGTAATTGTCTTATGAATACCAAGTCCTATTCTGGCCTTTAATAAAGAAGCGAGTACATTTCATTTTTCATTTTAAGGGGCTGTAACATCCAGTTCAATTAGTGTCATTCCACAAGCTGTTTGCCTTAACTTTTTGTTTGACCATGTTGATTAATGAATGTCAGATTTGATTTTATTTTAAAGAAGCTTGTGATAACCAAAACAAGATTCAAGTATTTTTTCTCATAGATAATAATCGCAAAGGTTACCAAAAACATCTACTAAAAGAAACTCAGAAAATCTCACTCAATAGTGTCATGTCATGAGAATTTTATGATAACATGTAATTTTGCTATTTTTTGTCATCCATTTTACATTTTGCTTACGATTAACTATTTTATAAAAAATATTATGCTGTTTTTGAGTTCGTTATGATAGTTTTGCGGTCAATTTCGGTGGTGTCAACCTCTTAATTCATACAATGATCAAATGCACAAACGAGATGGTTGCCCAGTATTCGGCATTATATAAGCGGATAGATTTGAAGGCCCCATTTTCGTTCGATGGACTTTTTTAGATTCATCCTATAAGTAACAAAGCCGTTTATGATCTCCCTATATGGCAAGTTTTGAACCGTTTTTACCATTGCCATAATACGTATCGTTTTATGGCTTTCCGGTCTGCGGCCGCCCGGAGGTCGTTACCCATCGGCTTTTCCGCTTAGCTGTTACTGATGTTGTTTTGCAAACATTTTTCGACCACCGGAGTTGCCATACCTGGCCATTTCGGGGCCCTGATATTGGAACGAAGTTCCTTATCGCGCGTTGTGAAAGGGGGCTATACGGAAAAAAATCTTACGAAAAGTTGTCACGACACTTTTTGCAGCTGTGCGGCGTGCGCATGTTTCTCTGTCTGTCTCTCTCTCTCTCTCTTAAAGAAAGCAAGCCAGATATTTTCATTTCTATTTCGCATTGAACAGTATGGTGTCGCGACGATTATTTTTGTTGAGTGTATACAGGTTTTTTGTACATAATAAATAATAAGAAATAACTTCGTTCCATCCGGGTGTCCCTTGACACCTCTCAAGTTTTTGTTTTATTTTATGTTGTACTGGATTCTGCCTGCAATTATGTGCGTTGTTTTAGTTTAATTTAAAGAATGCATTTTGCCGTGGAATAACGCGTATAATAAAATATTTCAGGAATCTAATATTGCTGTTTGTAAGTAAACTATCTGTGTGTCAGATTTCATTGAAATCCATTGAGCCGTTTTTGCGTGATTGAGTTACAAATGTCCAAACAACTAGTAGAAAGACTTTACAGAAGGACTTTTAAAGGCCGGCAACGCACCCGCAACACCTCTGGTGTTGCGAGTGTACATGGGCGGCGGTGATCACTTACCATCAGGTGACCCACTTGCTCGTCTGTCGCCCTCTGATATTAAAAAAAGAGCTGTAGTCAAATTCATAGTTCTTTTCTCTTATTTCATCATATTATTATCAGCCGAAAGACGTCCACGGCTGGACAAAGGCCTCCCCCAAGGATGTCCACAATGGTAGGTCTTGTGCTGCTCGCATCCAGCGGCTTCCCGCGACCCTTGCCAGATCGTCGGTTCACCTCGTACAGTCCTGCCTACGCTACGTCTTCCGGTCCGTGGTCGCCATTCGAGAGCTTCTCTTATAATACCATTTTTATTTTCATTTGATTCCACGGCGATGTCATGTTGATTTTTGTTTCAAAAGTTCTTTTGTTACGTACAAGTCTTTAAGTTTGACCCTTTTTTGGAGGTTTTGGGAAGTTATAAACGTATAAGTTGTTTGATCTTTCCGAGGAGTTTGTTCTCAGTCGTGAAATTACAATTCCTTCCTTTAATCTCTGGATCGACAAGTCCCCTTGAATGGAGTAAGTAGATTTTATTGTGTTCTATGTAACTCTTTTGTGACATATTGCTTTTGGTATCTTGATGTTAGAAACAATGTGTTTGAAACAGATATTATAACGATATTTTGATGTTTCTTAGTCATCTATATTTGTGTGTGTATCAGTTTTGTGGAGTTGGCAAGTGGAATGACTTGCCGATTTGAAAACCGGGTGGCACACCTGTTTCTACGATGATTATTTGATGAGCTACGATGAGCACTCGACGAGTTAGGAGCACTGAAACACGTGTTGGGTATTGTACTGGCGCATGTTATTTGCTTTTTTATAGTGTCCTTCTTGCATGTGCACATTTTTGCGGGCGGGAGGGCGGTGCAAATTGCATCCCGGCATGATTAAACTGACAAATAGCGGAATTAACACTACATATTGATTTTGTATTTTGATTGTTATGGATTTCCGCAAAGTAACGCCTGGTTCCATTAATTAACATATACATATTTATAATAATATGAGGGATTAAGTATGTTAGGACAAAGAATTGCTTGTTTAGAAGAAGTGGTGGTCTAATAACATATTATCTGCATTTTAACATGCTAATCTAATCCGCCGAGACGATAATTTCATTTTGTTTAAGCCGCCTACTAGGCCTTTGGCCTGGCTTAATGACTGCTTTTTGATGACTACACATAAAGGCCAACAGCTTAACATATCCGATACGATTAAAAATAAATACGCTGGTGAACAGTATATTATTAGTAAAACAGTTCAGTTAAGCATCTTTAAAAGGGAGAACCCATCTTAGACTTTTACTTTATATACGTCGAATGTGTGCTCCACGATGTTTGCTAATCTTAATTAATATCTTATACTTTGATTCCGAGTAGTTTCAACATAAATTTCAACAAATTTTGTAGAAATGTATGTTGCAACTACTCGGAATCAAAGTATAGACCTTAACAGTCAAAGTAAAGTCCTAAAATTGGATAAGCAATCAGTAAGTGATACTATAATAAATAATGATGATGATTTAAAAATATCCCGTCAAATATTAGTGGGGTATACCTTTCTTCTTATCATAAAATACAGATAGGGTAAGATAGAAGACTTTATAAGTAAAATTTCCTTAAGCACGTTTTAATTTGGGAGTAAGTTGGTGAATGCATGACGAAAACGTAACCTTGAAGGCCAGCAACGCACTTGCAGTCCGTCTGGTGTTGCGAGTGTCCATGGGCGGTGGTGATTACTTACCATCTGGTGAGAGGCTTGCTCGTTTGCTGGTTATTAAAAAAATATGAAAAAACGTTACCTTGTTGTAATTAATTTTGTTTGAATTATTGTATTACTATAATATAATAATAATATCTAGGGACAATGTCACACAGATCATCCTAGCCCCAAACTAAGCAAAGCTTGTACTATGGGTACCAGGTGACGATATACATACTTATATAGATAGATAAATACTTATATACATAGAAAAATCCATGACTCGGAAACAAATATTCGTGCTCATCACACAAATATTTGCACTTACTGGGATTCGAACCCAGGACCACCAGCTTCGTAGGCAGGAGCACTACCAACTAGGCTACGGTGACTATATATTATTATAGTCTGATATAGACGATATTCGTTCTTTAGTTATACAAAGTCAAATAGATCATATTAATTAAGTATGAAGCAATGTTTAGATTTGTTTTATTTCAAATAATAGATAGATAGATAACTCTTTATTGTACACCAAGTAAAATAAAATATAAGGGACAAGGATGCATTACAGAAATGTACAATTGGCGGCCTTATCACTAAATGTTTTCTCTTCCAGACAACCTAGGCAGGGATTGGAGTATGAAATAAAAGAATTGCGGTAGTTGTCAGTGTACAAAAATGATGAAATGGTACGCACTGGTACCATGACTAAAACAGTGAATTTAATACGCTACAAACTTACATATCATCTATACTATATATAACTATATAGATACATATAAATAAAAATATAAACATTCTTGAAAATTATAACCAAAATTTACACAAGAGCTATTTAAGTAATCAATTTGTACTTTGTTGAAGAGACAAGTAGTGTTCTTTCACAAGATTCTGAAACTGTTGTAGAGATTTTGTTTGAGGAATGACTAATGACAGTGCATTCCACAGACGGGCACCTTGCACAGCAAACGATTTGTCATAAAATATTGAGGAATGCTCTGGCATTTTATATCGAAGATTTTGCGCTGATCTTGGTTACCTCGAATGTGACTCATAAAGGAAAGAAAAACGAATTTTAAGATAAGAGGGAGTAGAAGGAGTAAAGAAAACATTGTATAGAAGTGACAGAATATGAGCATTTTGGCGAAAGCTTCCACTTGAGCTAAGATATTTTATTCCCAAAATAGATTCTTGTGTGAGCCATAAATAGTTGTGCTGAGTCTATTTGTGTTCTGTGCCCGTCAATTATATTTTGTAAAGTTTCCACGACACAGGAAATTTATTTCTCTAGTGTCATCCTTTTAAAAACATATAGAAAAGCAATTTTAAGTCACAAAGTACTTTCATATCTTAAATGTACTACTTAAATAGTACTAGAAAGTGTAAGTGCTCTTTCATTAAGATTACTCTTATGATAAGCATGATATTTGAATCTTTAACGAAACAACTAAGATTTATGAGTGAATTAACATTCCCTCTTAACGTTATGTGGATCAATCACCCGAGCATAGTTCATAAGACATACCATATTCATACGAACACTTGTGCGCCCGACTCCCCGCGAACAAGTGCCCGGAGCGTACATTATAATAATCGATGGCATCACTTACCAGCTTATGAATATTTTACATCTCTCATATGGCTCATTTTACCCTCCCTTACTCCACCTTACCCCGTCTAGAGTAGACGCGTAAATTGACTAAAGGTACACTTGTGATAATCGTTTTCGCGACAGACGACTTGATACAAGCTGTCGCAACAAGCCTCCTCAAAATTTTTAAATTCTACTTAGAGATGTCTCGAAGGAGTTAACGCCTGTTGCCTGGGCCTAGTCATAATCAAGTCCATAAACCACCGACCCAGTACAGATTACGCACAACAGTTTCCCAAAATACCTAGGAGTAAAATTGGACCGGGCTCTGACCTATAAAACCAATTGTGAAACCATCAAGCAAAAGGTCAGTGCTCGCAATAATCTGCTGCTCCGCCTACGGTCATCAAATTGGGGAGCCACACCGCAGGTGCTTCGAAGTACTGGTCTTGCCTTGTGCTTATTTGCGGGTGAATATGTCTGCCCAGTATGGCACCGATCTACCCATGCCAAAAAAGTGGATGTTGCTTTAAATGAGACTCGCCGGATCATCACAGGATGCCTTAAGCCCACGCCAGTTCAAAAACTGTATCCGCTGGCAGGAATCGCGCCCCCAGCTGTTAGAAGGGAAGTAGCTAGTGGTGTTGAGAGGTATAAGCAGGAGACAGGTTATAAACACCCTCTTTATAACTGTACTCCACCTCCCCGTCGACTAAAATGTCGTAAAAGTTTCCTGGCCACTACCACAGCTACTATCGATGCACAGAAAGCGAGGACAACCATATGGCGAGATAAATTTGCTCCTCCTTTGTTTGTCCCGCCAAAGGAAAAATTACCTCCGGGACATAATTTGCCATGGCCAACCTGGAGGACTCTTAATAGACTATGTACCCAGGTTGTTAGATCAAAAGAAAACATGTGCAAATGGGCTTACATTCCCACATCACAAAACATCTGCGAGTGCGGCGTGTCACCCCAAAGAATGACACATTTATCCTTTTGTCCCTCCTGTCCAGTTTCTTGTTCCCTTCAGGACTTGTATGACGCTTCAGCCAAAGGGGTCAGCGTAGCCCAATTTTGGGAAGATAGAATATAATTCTTACCATCGACACGATAAGAAGACCACCGACGTCACGTACCTTTTTATGTATATTTGTAAATATATGTATGACTAACTTGTTCTTCATTCTTGTATACTTTTTATGTCACCAACACTGCAATAAACATATGGCTGATAGTAAGCCGTTAAAGTACCCTTTTTAAATTAATTATTATAATTTTAATTTTTCTTAGAGGACTTAATGATAATCGGTAAGGGTTATGTGTAAAGCTAGTCTTCTCAATAGATTCACTTTTAAAAACCAATATTAACGCATTTTAAGTTGGAAAAATACAAAATTAACAATATTGTTTAAAGATGTACAAAAGAATAGAAACATTGTGCAAATGGCTTTTGAGACATTTAAATTTAAAACAAAATTAAGGGATTCGGCTACAATTTGCTACAAAACAAATTACTTGTACTTAGTTTATAAATAAGACTAAATAAAAAAGATGACTTTAGGTTGACGACACGATAAGTGATTCAATGAACAATAAAACAAAGTTTTCAAAGTCTCACGATTGCTGCGTTACATCGCGATACGCAACTGGTATCGGAACCCTACCCTAACATGGGTAATATCGCGTAACTAATGCGCCTCGTTCGCGTAAAAACATCACGTTACAGTTAATCAATGGAATTACGTTGGCTTATTAAGTTTTTATGGGGTGGTATATCACTTACTTCTTAGTGAGGGAGTTCTGTTGGAGATGTAAATGGAAGTCTGGTGGAAATTAATTTACTATAACGTCTTACATAATTTATTATGACTTTACATATGGAAGATATTAGGCTATAATATAGACATCTTCATGTAATACTGTCTATTCTACGTGTTGTATGTAACTTAACATTTATTTTGTTTTACAGACTAAAACTCCAGGTCTTCTGGGTCTGAGAAAGATCTAATACCAGATCATCTATGAGAACAAAACAGTTGTAGTCGAGACAATGTGCCCAAAGATCTATCGCGCCGGTTGACGTGAATGGTAGTTACTTGCCTTTCACGCCGCAGGTCGTGGGTTCGATTCCAACTGTTCGGGTCGATACGACCGAACACCGAAGTGCTAATCCAGCACATTAAGCAATAACTTAGGTCGCGAATCGTACCGCACAGTGCATTGTCGGACAGCAAACCGCGAGCATTCATTCATAATCATTCCATTATTTAGACCAAATCTATTATAGCAATAAAACAACAGTTCTCCAAATTCCAGTCTTTTCAATCATCTCCATCAGCCGTACCCGTAGATTACGTCCCCTAAAGCAACCTAGGACAGATATTTGTGCCATGAACATTTCTGTTTGTCCTGGGTGTATGTGTAATCTATATATATAAAAATCAATGCCACTTTTCGTTGTAATGTTATAACTCAACAACGCCTTTACCGATTTGGCTAATTTTGGTCTTGAATTATTCGTGGAAGTCCAGGGAAGGTTTGTACGTAGAGAAAATTTAAAAAAAGTCTTGAAAAAGTGTAAAATCAACATCTTTTAGCAATTTAAAATATTTTTTTGTTTGAATAAATGAACTTAATAATCATTTTTTATTACTATACATTATACGTAGCGAAGCACGTACCGGGCCGCTAGTTATCTGTATAAGTATGTATTTACAAAAGAAAAGTTGTATAATGGGCCATGGGAGGCGATGATCACTTACCATCTGGTGACCCACTTATACGTTTGCCTGACTCTTTAAAAAAAAAAATCTGGTGTCCATAGTACAAGTCATGCTTAGTTTGGGATCAGATGGCCGTTTGTAAATAATGTCTCAGGATAATAATATTATTATTTTTGTGCCCATAGTCGTAAATACTAATGGCTTAATAGCAAAGAGCCTCTTAAAACACCTAGAGGCCTATGTTCAGTGATTGGGTCAAGAAACAGATTCAAAGAGCATTGCAAAACACGACTGGCATAGTTGGAAGTTCCTGTCTTAATGAGCCATAACCTCCTGTAGCATGACTCTCTTCCTGCTGCCGGATGCAGATCCATTATTATTATTTTTTGTATTTTTATTGTATATTTATTAACTTTATTTTATACTAGCTGTGCCCCGCGGTTTTACCTGCGTTAAATTTTATAAATTATAACAGCTCCTCCCCCGTAGGTGATAGCGTGATAATATGTAGCCTATGTTGACCAGTACTTTTAGTAATATTCATGCAAAATTTGAAGTAAATCCATGCAGTACTTTTTGAGTTTAGCCCGGACATACATACAGACAAACAGACAAAAATTCTAAAATCAATATTTTTGGCTTCGATATCAATTGTAGATCACGCCCCAGTATCCTTTAAAAAAATATTCAATGTACAGTTTTAATTTACTACGATTTTATTATATGTATAGATTCAAAAATGAAGGAATGATAAAATTATCTTTATTCAACACCCATTTTTTACATTTTATCCATTGACCTATATGTATTCTACTAGACGCGCAATCCCATATTGAGAATTTGCTCACCGAGTTGCAACTCAGTGAGCAATTTTGGCCGCCGCGTACGCACCCCTCACCTCGCGCACAGCCGGACTGGGACAGAGTTTTTATTCGAAACAGCGTGTATAGTTATACATATAAGTCAATGGTTTTATCTATCTTAAAGTTGAAAGAACTAGGTACATTAGAGTAAACAATGTAAAGTAATTTCTATTTAACATCGGCTGAGTACACACTTATACATACAGACTAACAACACAGCAAATTATGTGTACCGAGTGTGCTAAAGCGACAATAGCCTGACGATTAAGGCGTTGTATCGCCGGCCAACTGATTGCCTTCATATCACCTGTTGCTACTTACCCCTTCTATGGACCCACTAAGGTGTATTGTATCGCGACATTAATAATAATAATAATAATAATAAACAAAATTTATTTCTCTCACAAAGATCAAGTACAAAGTGGTAATACATTTTATGTCACTTAGAATAAGTAACTAGCTTTGTGAGAGCCTATTGTAGGTTTAGAAGAAAACCTGTATTACAGGTTACCAGTGCCCACTCCCCAGTTTATACCTAGTGAAATTAAACTATATTATAAGCTTAACGGTACATGACGTGTGACAGTATTTAAACAGATTAATACTTAAAACTAATAGAAAATAAAAACATATTATAAAGCATAAAAAAAATCTAAATAAAAAGTAGGTAGAGAGTTTGTAGATGTGTTAGTGGGTGTCTGTTTGTGTGAGTGTGTGTGAGTGATAAGTACTTGTTGTGTAGGAAATTACAGACATTATAAACAGTTCATAATAATCCCGACACGGGAGACATAATAGTTAAGTTTAAAACCTGCTGTTCAGCTTTTGACAGCCTTGCAGTTCCACTAGTAAATTCTTACACTATTTTGGTTGCAGGGAATTAAATTTGACGGTCTGTGAGCGTGGTTGGTAAAGCCTTGCCTTTCATGCCGAAGGTCGTGGGTTCGATTTCCACGCAGGACAGATATTTGTGTGCATGAACATGTCTGGTTCTCCTGTGTCTGGGTGTAGTTATCTATATAAGTATTTATTTACAAAATAAAATTAGTGTATGTATATGTAAGTTGTCTCGTTTCCATAGTAGAAGCTCTGCTTAGCTTGGCATAAGACGGGCGTGTAAAAAAAAAATAAAAAAGGTTTTTACTCACGTAGACTTTAAAAAAGCGCTTGTAAATAGTCAGAACATGTTTGTAGTAATACAGTTATTATTTCTAGTTACTTATTACAGATATTTAGGTACACGGAATGTTAAAACATTTATACAATTTATTTTATAATGGTAGTGACATTTAGCTAGCTTGTATTAAGTTATTGTCAAGGCGATCATGTTTAGTTGAGGTTTTTAATATTATGTATTGAAATTTATATTTTACTACATATTGTCTGAATGGTTCTGTCTATATTAAGGTATAAATTCAGTATTATTATTATAACGGACCTTGTGTTTAAAACGACGGTCGCGCTTTAATGCTACCACCGGATCCAGTGTGTGAACAATATCCCAGGGTATTATTTAATTATTAAATCTAAGTACCAGTTAGTCAGCAAGACTGATGGTTTTTTGATTCCTGTGCCCCAGAAAATAAGAAATACCGCCGACCCTGCACCTTTTGTGTCCCGCACCACCAGCCATTGGTAAATTTTACCAATGGCCTCTCTGCATTTTGAATTATGAAGGAAAATATACTTTTCTTAGTTAGCCTTGGAAGCTTTCGGTGCTTCACCAGACGTTCAATCAAGGGAAGGCAGAAGCCATATGGATACAAACTAGTTAGCCAGCACTAGAAGGTACCCGCTTTGGATTTCTAACCTAGACTCAGAACGTTTATTGATAGATAGATGATAGAGATATTCGAACATCTTACAATTTGCGATTGACCCCCCGCTTGGTGAAATCAAGATATTACATTCACAAGATATGAGAGTAGTCTAGAATTAGAACATCTATCACAATATCTGTAAGTGTATTTTTTATATATTTTCCTTCATATTATACTTACAATAAATTCCAGAGAGCGCTATAAATATTACATGAATCAAATTCTGAAGCCCAGTCACCGAGTTATTACAGAATATTATTCTACAGTAAACATAGGACAATATATTTGTTATACCCTCGGAGAGAGTACATTTTTTATGTCAATACCTAATACCTATTACTGTAGTTCAAACAGTAGGGAAATAAATGGCACAGATGATAAGAGAATACTAATCTGGAAAGATTTATTAATCGGGAAAGATTTTGTTTTAAAAGGTTTTAGTGTAAATGTAGGTAAGTTACGGACTTTTTACTGTTATGTCAACATACATTTAAAGTTTTCCGGTTTTATACTGTTAATGATAAGTTATCTTAGCCGAGTGGTAGAAAAAATAACAGGGCTACCCCATAACATCCCGTGGGTGTCGTAAAAGGCGACTAAGACTTTCACCACGTAGTCGTGCGCCCTACCTGAGTACTAACTAAAACCTAACTGCAGTCGCCAACTCGCAAGCCAAGCGCGGTGACCACGGCAAACCCCTCCAAATGGTAACATTATAGAAACCTTTGGGGGAGGCCTATGTCGAGCAATGGATGATATCAGGCTGATGATGTGATGATGATAAACTATCAAAGGATCCTTTACATAATCATACGCTCCACATGACTGAAAGAAGCACCCATAGCAGTTGCCCTTACCGTATCGACGAGGTTACGCACCTAGGCGGTCTATGGATGGAAGACCGCCAAAGTGGTTTTATTTTGGAGTGTTTCCGTGCTTTGGTGGGCACGTTAAACTATCGGTCTCTGTCTTGACCAACTCTGACACTAGAGTAAACACTGTCATGTGACAAGGATAAAGAAGTATCTGATGGAAGGTGTTCACCGTAACCTGTGTGGCTTACAGCATATATTCTAACTCACGTGTTGTTGTCCTTTCTCCACGTGATCAGCTATCTAAAGTGCGAAACCTAAACTAGTAATAAAATATAATTGTCTTTAACATGACATTAATGTAATTTATTGTAGAGATTTAAACCTAATTACGTCTTAACGGGCGTTTAAAGTGTGATAAATGTATGTAGATAAGGATTAAAGCTATCTAATATAAGACCAAATACACATATAGTACCAAAAATCTGTGTTTCTTCATTTTGTATGTATTTTGCTGACTGCACGTATGTCGCGCGTGTCTTCTCGCTAATACTTTTGCGCCCCAATGCTTTTGGTTCCAATTCCATTTGCCAAGCGTGGCAATTATGGCAAATACCCTAAGATGATTCTTGGGGAAACTTGTGCAGCAGCTTGTTCTTTGAGCTGTAATGATCATGATGATGAACCAATAAATGGTTTTATATATCTGGGTGCGATATGCGTCCTTCATTTGCATCGTAGTAATATTTCTAGTACGATCCATAATCTCCACTTAAAGTCTCTGTATTTTTTTTATACAAAGACAACGCCCGCACTATCCCTGTGAAGGCGTCCTGTAGGGCCTTTGAGTTTGGGCTCTCTTTAGTCTTAGAGTTTACCCTCTTTGGTCTTCATATATTTATAAAATAAATAAAAAAAAGCAAAAATACGTGACTAAACATAAGTATCAAAATTTTAATTTAATCTGGACTGACCCATATCTCGCTAATAATATTTGATGGAATCTCCACACATCATATCAGTTTACAAACGACATATCAACATGATTACTTCAGTTTAAAAGAAAACTTATAGCTATATCAATTGGGCTCAATTTAGTAGCAAACTGGAATGGTCGATAGGCAGTTAAGACGTCCAAACTTTGTATTATAAATACTACGCGATACTACCCATTGCTCACACATGTTGCCTCAGATATTGTTTTCATTACACTTTCAAATTGCTCTCAAA
The DNA here is from genome assembly GCA_951640165.1 of Pseudoips prasinana. Classification (NCBI taxonomy): domain Eukaryota; kingdom Metazoa; phylum Arthropoda; class Insecta; order Lepidoptera; family Nolidae; genus Pseudoips; species Pseudoips prasinana. The sequence continues at coordinate 33,078,273 of OX621252.1, forward strand.
CTATCTGCTTTAATTACTTCGGTGGATGTGAGCTGAAAGTATTGCCTTTTGCTTTATTCATAGCGGAAACTTGTTCCTTGCGTCAGTAGTTTCTTATAAGTTTGAATGGGGATCTTGTGGAAAAGACGTCTTTACGTGATCGTTATTTGAGTACCGATGTACCGTAATAAAATGAATAGAGCGTGGAACGCAAAGCGGTAATAATATTTTTTTTATCTTGTTCTTATGACAATCCAATGTTGATGTAATACTATTTTAACATAATAATGGTGGAAGTTGGAGGATATATTTTAGAAACACTCCCGACTGACATATCAATATGAGATATTGAGTTGTAACAATATTTACACTACTCGAAGTTAACAATAAATCATCATCATCATCATATAGGCCGAACGATGATGCTTGACAAAGGCCTCCCCCAAAGATTTCCACAGTTGTTGGTCTTGCGCTATTCGCATCCAGCAGTTTCCAGCGACCCGCACAAGATCATCGGTCCGACTTGTAGGGGGCCTGCCCACGCTGCGTCTTCCGATTCGTGGTCGCCACTCATGAACCTTTCTGCCCCAACGAATCTACGAGCTATGTGCCCCGCCCACTGCCACTTCAGTTTTGCAATTGTTCGGGCTTTTGATTCGCCTGCGGATTTCGACATTTCTGATCTCGCAGGGAAACTCCGAACATAGCCCTCTCCAGGTGAGGGCTAACAATAAATACTTAATACTAATCAAATTCTTTTGACATTAAAACTAAATAACCTAATTACTGTTTGATTGCCTTTGCTGGACTATTGGTCTATTAGTTAGGGTCTCTGACTGCTATGCCAGATGTCGTGGGTTCGATCCCATCCAGAAGAAATATTTGTGGGATGAGCATGATTATTTTTACTATTCTGGGTGTAATTTATGTATGTATTTCGTAATATATAATTTTACGGTACAGCCTCTACATATTAGGGTTCAGTTGACAGTGTGTTAGTTGTATCAAGATATTTAGTATTTATTTATAACTAACTATAATAGCACTATGAAATAGAAATCCCTTAAAAATATTAAATATATACCGTATAAATACAAATTAAAAACATTATTACTTCTCTAACAATAAAATGACAGGCGTCGATAATAATGAAATGAAAAATTGAATTTTATTCACACTTGGGTATTTACATACACTTGTACTTGTCAAGCTCACAATGTATTACATAAACACAGTAATTAAAGCTACAAAATATTTTGAATTAGTCCGTCCGTGCGGTCTGTTTCGTCACATATATTTTTTATATCCTTAAATAAATAATAAATAGCAAGTTACTAAGCTATTATTGTTACATTTAGCAATTGTATATTAAAATTAAAGAATTGAAAACAACGAGCAGTTGGCTAGCGCAACAGGCTCTCAACCAGTAGCTAGTATTTAAGCGACTAATACCTGAAGGCATCCTTATGGGTTTACTACTAATTTAATATAAATATAACGTTAATACTCCTCCGCATCGCTGTCAACCAGAAGCGTTCCCAGAAGGTTGGCTGCCGGTTTGAATGGCAGTACTAATATTTCGGTCCAAGTATATATCAGCCTTCTAGTTATGTAAAGGTAAAAAAATGCTTTGAATACCCATATGATAATTGCAAATTCTTTCTTCTATCTAACATACATTCGTGTCCACAATAAAAAACAAAAATAAATTTTAGCTCGTGCATCGTTATCCAAATTGTGAAGACCGCAGGTAAATTAAAGTATCACCTTTATCTAAACAAGCAATTAACATGTTCAAATACATGCCGGAACAAGGAAACTCAGAAACACGTCAGTTCCTTATTAAATAAGCGTGTTTACTTTGATATAATTGAATGAAGGAAGTTGCGCGATCATTTGTGTAAGAAGTGATTATGCGAAAGCTATGTAGTTTACATCGAGTAGGAAGCTTGTGGGAGTACTTAAGAACGTTAGGTACTATTTTATAAAGATCTTGTATCATCAACATCATAATCATATCAGCCGAAAGACGCCCACTACTGGACAAAGGCCTCCCCGAAAGATCTCCACTATTGCCGGTCTTGCGTTATATGCATCCAGCGGTTTCCAACGACCCACACAAGATCATCGGTCCATCTTGTAGTCTGTCTGTAGCCTGCCCACGCTGCGTCTTCCGGTTCGTGGTCGCACTCGAGAACATTTCTGCCCCAACGACCGTTCGTTTTACGAGCTATGTGCCCCGCCCAATGCCTAAATAAGTTGTATGAATTATAAAAAAAATAATGATAATGACTTTGTAGGTATTAAATTTAAAATAAAAATCATATCACGTTATCATTTATACATACATACATACATATACTTACACCTGTTTCCCAGAGACATCGGATTTCCATTTGTCGCGATCCCTGCACACCTGTTTTGCCTCATTTACTCTCATTACATTCTTGATACATTGCTCGCCTGTTTAGAGTACCTACTTCTGACCTGGCCTTTCTTGTGAACATCTACAAAGACTATTATATTTTGTACTAGCTGTGCCCCGCGGTTTTACCCGCGTTAAACTTTATAAATTATCACAACTCCTCCTCCGTAGGTGATAGCGTGATAATATGTAGCCTATATGTTGACCCGACCTCTTAGTAATATTCATGCAAAATTTAATGTAAATCCATGCAGTACTATTTGATTTTAGCCCGGACATACATACAGACAAACAGACAAAAAGTCTAAAAACGATATTTTTAGCTTCGATATCGATTATAGATCACGCCCAAAGATTCTTTTTTTTTAAATATTCAATGTACAGTTTTGGCTATCCTACGATTTTATTATATGTATAGATACTATTAATATTTTGTTTATATTCATATAATATAAATGTGTAGTAGGCAATACGTATATATAAAACAGTTCCTTTAAATAGTATCAAGACTGCAGTGTTCATACTATTTACATTTCTTCACTAAACGTTTCCAGACAATTCTGCTGGTATTTTTTCTATAAACGTTACAATTGATTGCTTACCCTATTCCTTGGAATTTCAAACTAGGTCAAGATTTAGCCGAATATAGATTCTACCTACTTTCTACAACTAAGCCCGATCGTTTTGTTTTTGGTATAAAAACACTTTTGTAATCGTTATGGCCCTCTAAAATTCAATTGAAAAGTGTATTCCAAACTATCCACAAATATCTGGCAAACAAATCTGACGATTTGAAAAACAGATAATAATAAAATAGTCAGACATGGCCTATTTTTTTTGTCAATCCATTACAAAAAATCTGGACTAACACCTGTTTCCGAGAGAGAGTTCTTTTTCCCAAAGGTTCTCGGGTTCGACCAGGAACCAAAGGCTAGCTGTAAGAGCTGCACTTTGGAGCAAGAACATTAGGATCCATCTCATTTTAATGTTGCTACCGCTAAGCTATATCCAGTCTCTTTGGTGCAGCGGTAGCGCATTTAACCGCGAATAATGAGGTCCCGGATCCAAATTCAGGATTGGAACAAAAATTCATTTTAATAAATTTGATTTTATGATAAGAAATATTTTTGAGTATTTGCCCGAAGTCTGAGTGTTTGCGGTATTACTCCTCGTGCCTCAGAGGGCACGTAAAGCTGTCAGTCCTGTTTCTTGTTGTTAGTTATTCTATCGGATCATGAGAATGATGGAATGGAAAGTGTCCTTCTACTTGTGCACTATATCCTGCGCATATGGCTAGTCTCCGTTGAGTCTGGTCGTCGATATCGATCTTTATTTTGGAAAGGCACCTTTCAGTTTCAAACCTAATAGAAATGTCCTCCAAGCCGAATTTCGGCCACGGTGGCCAGTCTCAATAGAGATTAGCAATCAGCGCGGGACATATTACAGTGCACAAGTGTGCGCAAACACAGGAGCACTTTCTATTCCATCACTCTCATGACCCGATGGGAAGCCTAGCTACACGACCGGAAAGAGCTCAGCTACACAACCAACGGCTTTACGTGCTTTCCGAGGCACGGGGTTATAATACCGCCAACTCCCAGACTTCGGGCTGATGCTGAGCTTTTCTTTTTACAGAAAAGTCCCAAAATCACTTTTTGGCCCGACCCGGGGTTTCAACCCAGGACCTCGTTTTGTGCGGGTGAACACGCTACCGCTAGTCCAACGAGGCAGACCTACTAAGTATTCATAACTCTATGTAAAGAAAGAAAAGTAGACATGTTCTCTACATATTAAAACTTCACAAAAATAAACCAAGGTAATGCAATAACGCCTACTCCACACGCATCTAAAACACTTCTTTACTCCTCAAAAGGACTCATCCTTTTGACAAATTACACGACACTTATTTGCAATTCGCTATACGACAAAACATGCCCACATTATTCAGGGCACGTACCTCTCAGGGCTCGTAATAAGCCGATAAATGCTGAAGTGCGAAGATTCGAGAATTTGATCACGAGATTTTAAATTAATATTGTTTTATCTAATATTGCCATCTTTCAGTGGAATAAAAGAGAATATTGAAGAGTATTTTACGATCCCATTTTATACGTTGAATAATAACTAGTTAAGCCGTTCGTGTTCTATCACTTCAATTATTGATTATTATAACGATGTTAAATTAAGTACTGAGCGGAGTCGGTCGAGCAGAAAACTTGATTATTTTAATTTGCTATTTTTATCTTTCAAATGATAGATCAAAAATTAATTTGAATTTGATTGGCCTATCGATAGTAGATAGTAGTATAAGTACTCCACCACCCTCTGCCGAAACCCTATTATAAAAGCTGGCGACCCTATAGCCACAGACACTAAAAGCCATCTTGTGTGCCTTCAGCCATGTTTCTGTAAAACAAACGATATCTATTTCGTACTTTTCATTAAACAGTTCTATGTCTAAAATTTTGCCAGAGAAGTTGTTACAAAATATTAGACTTAAACTAGATAATTAAACATAATTTCCTGACAATAACTTGATACGAGCTAGCTAAATATCATTGCTATTAAAATAAATTTTATAAATGTTTTCATACAATATGTACCTAAATATCTATGTTACTAGAAATAATAATGTATACAACTATATTACTACAAACATGTTCTGACTATTTACAAGCGCTTTTTTAAAGTCTACGTGAATAAAAACCTTTTTTATTTTATTTTAAAAAACAGAAGCGGTTTATATTTGGATGTGATAGAATTAGAAACTTATCACACTTCTCTATTGTATTCTGCAAAGTGGAGGTCTTCCTCTTCTCCCGTTAAAACAAAAAGTTTAGTACCATCTTGCCCACCACTGTTCCCATAAGACAATAACAACGGTGACACTGGTTAGTGACCTTGGCTGCTAAGCCAGAGGTCGTGGGTTCGATCCCTACCCAGGAGAAATTTTTGTGATGAGCACGATTATTTGTTCTGTGTCAGGGTGTATCTCATCTATAATATTTATATACCTATTTAACCTGCCTCGTTGGTCTAGCGGTAGCGTGTTCAACCGCAGATAATGAGATCCTAGGTTCAAATCCCGGGTCGGGCCAAAAAGTGATTTTCGGATTTATGGGATTTATCCGTAAAAAGAAATTTCTCAGTATCAGCCCGAAGTCTGGAAGTTGGCGGTATTACACCCCCCGTGCCTCGGAGAGCACGTAAAGCCGTCGGTCCTGAACCTGAACTCTTTCCGGTCGCGTCGCTATAATAATAATAATAATAATATTTCTGGTTGCTCCCGTCTTGCTAATGGTGAGTATTTGCACAGGCACAATCAAGTAGCCAGGATAATCCATCAGCAACTTGCTCTGCGGTACAACCTTGTGAGGTCGGAGGTGCCGTACTACAGATACGTTCCAGAGACAATACTGGAGAATGGCCGTGTCACATTGTACTGGGACAGATCCATCATCACAGATAGGACTATTGTTGCCAATAAGCCTGATATTGTGATGGTGGATCGCCAAGAGCGCCGGGCAGTGATCGTCGATGTTGCTGTCCCACATTATGACAACCTTGTGAAAGCTGAAAAAGACAAGGAAATTAAATACCTTGACCTAGCACGCGAGGTTGTTGACATGTGGGACGTCAACTCGGCGATCATTGTACCGATTGTCGTTTCTGCCCATGGTTTGATTGCCAAGAGCCTCGACCGTCACCTTAAGAGGCTCGCGTTAGGCAGTTGGGTCAAGGGTCAGGTTCAGAAGGCAGTTATTTTAGAGACGGCGCGTATTGTGAGGAGGTTCCTCTCTCTGGAGCCTTGACCATCGCTAGCATGGACCCTGCTCCCGTTGCCGATTGGATGTCTATTTTTTATATTTATAAATATATTTTTTTTTGTAACAATATATTTGTAAATGTATAAAATAAGAATGAAATGGAATAAAAGACATAATAATAATAATAATAATAATTCTTTATTTGCATAGAATGTAGGTGATTACAATACGTGATGTTATAAATAATAAAAGATACCGAGTACATTCTGCCAATTCGGCATACAAACATTGCAGTGACTTAAAACTAAAATAAAACTACTTCGGCTTAAAACTAAAATTAAACTAAATAGGGAATCAAATAAATCACTAAATTAAATTGTATCTAATTAAATAACAAAACTATACATCGAATGAATCGTTTAAGTAATCCGTAACTGAATAGTAGCACCTTTCTAGTAATAGAGTAATCAGTCTTTTCTTAAATATATTATATGGTTGCTCTTTGATTACTGATGGAATTTTGTTGTAAATTACAGGTGCCATACCAAATGCACTTTTTTTTAAGAGGGCAGTTTTATGGCTTCCAGTACTTAACATATTTCTATATTGAGATCTTAGAGTTACGGTTCGTTTTCGGGTTTCATTTAACGCTGGAAATAGGATTATATTGCTTTTAACAAATTTGGCTACTTCTAATATGTAAAGACTCGGAAAAGTTAGCAAATTATGAGCTTTGAAAATAGGTACACAACTATCAGTAACTTTAAGTTTAAATATTGCTCTTATGCATCGCTTTTGGGCTTTGAAAATACTTTCTCGTTCGCTACAGTTGCCCCAAAAAATTATTCCAAATCTTAGGACCGATACTACTAGACCGTGATAAGCAATAAGTGCTGTTTTATTATTTACTTTATTGGTAAGATTATAAAACATATAAGCAGATGAACTCAGCTTTTTACAAAGAGTCTCTGCCTGAGACTTCCATGTCAATTGACTATCAATCTGAATGCCTAAAAATTTGGTAACAACTACACACTCTACATTTTGGCCTTCGTGTATAATATTTATGTCTTCGTTGCGAATCCTTTGGTAAAAATGCATAATTTTAGTTTTTTTAATATTTATGATCAAATTATTATGTTTTAGCCAATTTATTATTGAATTTATTGCATCATTAATATCTTTCTCGTAGTTTTCTTTGTCATAGCATTTGATTATTACCGTACTATCATCAGCGAATAAGACCATCGGATGGTGAACTTGTCGTGGAAGGTCGTTGATATATATTAAAAATAATAATGGCCCTAGAACACTTCCCTGTGGCACACCAAATTTTGTCACTTTGTGGGAAGATGCGAATTTAAGTTCGTTCTTAGATTTGTCACATATTCTAGAAATCTCAGTGAACTGTTTGCGACCGCTCAAATATGATTTTATGAGATTAAGAATATTACCGCGAATGCCATAACAGTTAAGTTTTTGCAATAATAATTCGTGATTCACATAATCGAAGGCTTTCGACATGTCAGTGTATATTGCACATACAGGAGTTTTTGAGTCTACGTTTGCCATTGTCGGTTTTAGTAGATCGAATACTGCTGAGTTAATATTTTTATTTTTTCGGAACCCATATTGTTCTTTGCATAGTAGATCAAATTTAGAGAAGAAAGAGTAAATTGATTCATACATAATTTTCTCAAATATTTTCGAGAAACTGGAAATAAGCGCAACTGGCCTAAAATTTGACATGTCTTCTTTACTGTCTTTCTTATGTAGTGGTTTTATGATTGTTGTTTTTAATTTGTCAGGAAATATACCGGAGGTTATACTAGCGTTAATACAATGGGCTAAAGGGCCCGCTATAGTAACAGAAACAGATTTAATAACGTGCATGGAGACACCGTCGCATCCACAACTCTTTTTATTTTTTAGTGAATTTATGGCCCTTATTACGTCTTGTGGAATAACTGGGGACATAAATATTGAGTGTGGGTTATAATCAATTTTTTTAACTTCTTCTAATCAATTTTTTTCTATGTCTGTTATCTGTTCAATGAAGAAATCGTTGAATGACTCTACGATTTCTTTGGGATTGCTTATTATTAAATTCTGTTTTTTTATTTGAGTGATTGGTTCTGGGAGTGTTTTGTTGTTGTATATGATTTGCCACGATGTTTTTGATTTGTTTTTTGAATTTTGAATTAGATAATTGTTTTGAGCCCTTTGGGTGAGCTTAATAATTTTTTTAAATCTTTGGGAATAAGTATGAAATTTAATTTTATTTTCGTTTGTCGGTTTGAGTCTTTTCTGCCAGAGCAAATATCGTTGTTTTTTGCTACATACTCGGATACCTCGTGATACACATTTTATAGGATTTTCTGACCTTACTGTAATTGTTTTGTAGGGAAAGCATAAATTGTAGAGGAGTAAAAATTGTTCGATAAAACTGTTGAATGCAATGTTGGGATCATCGGCACTAAATACTTCTGAGAAAGTTAATTGGTTTAGATATTTATTGAATTTAATTAGATAATTACTGGAAGTATCTCTGATTATTTTACCCCATGTTTTTATTCTACATGTTTTACTAACTTTTACTTTTAGTACCTGAGCTGTATGATCTGATAAGGCTAAATCAATAACTTCGTGTTTACATTTTTGTCTAAGATTATGAGCAAAATTATCCAAACAAGTATTACTATCAAGTCTCGTCGGTTGATTTATAACAATTTTCAGATTATAACTCAGGAGAAAGTATTCAAATTCCATAGCTAGACTATTTTTATTCAAAGTGTTTACATTAAAGTCGCCACATAATATAATTTTATATTTATTATTGTTTAACACTTTTTTTAAAATATTATCTAAATTCTCATAAAATTTACACATGTTAATTGTTTTTGGAGGTCTATATATACATATAACAATTATATTATGTTTAATTAACTTTATCGCACAACATTCAATTATACCAGATACAGAGTAGTTCATTATGTCTGGCAAATCCTTGTATTCATGGCCTTTTTTTATCAAGATACATGCTCCTCCCCGTTTTATATTTTTTCTTGAATAGCACGATGCAAGCTTGTAATTAGGTAGATGTAATAGATGTTCATTACCAGACATTATAAAATGTTCCGTTATACACAATATATCTATATCTATTTGTTTACTTTGAAGTTCCTGAATATGAACAGCTAATGTGTCTGATTTATTTAGCAGTCCAGCAATATTTTGATGCATGATGTGTATATGATTAAAATAGAAAAAATCCAGGGTTTGAGGGTGTAGCTGTATTTTCGTATGTCTTATTGTATATATCTGATAACGTCTTTAATTCTTGGATTTCCTTCATTGCTATTAGAATATTAGACATTACATTTCTCATTCCGTAATTGTTTAGTTTACCACTAGGCGTCCCATCGGATCATGAGAATGATGGAATAGAAAGTGCCCCTGTGTTTGCGTACACACTTGTGCACTATAATATGTCATGCGCAATTGGCTAGTCTCCATTAAGACTGGCCGCCGTGACCGAAATGCGGTCGGGAGGACATCATACCTATTTAGAAATATATACATACGTACGTTTATCAGTTGTAGGTATGGTTCAAATAGTACAGGCTCTGTCTAGTTTTGCGATCAGATGGTAGAATGTTAGTTGTCCCAAGATTTAATATTTTTATTATTTATAATTCACAGAATCTAAAGTATGTTATGCTTGATCTTCTATAACTGAGATGGCTTTATGATTGTTATCTAATTATTATGCCGGTACCAACACGAGATAGCAGCAATATAATGTTCTCCTGGTCAAATTGGCGGCTAGTGTTAATGGAGACTGGAGGAGATCATCTGCGTGACATATATTATCTATAGTTCACAAGTGCGTGACCTTAAATTTCCCGATACCGGAGCGATACTGAGATTTGTTTTTTTTTTTTTAAAGTGCATTTAGCATTTTTTTGCCCGACCCGGGTTTTATGGTTTTTAATGGGTGTGGCTAAAGAATGTATTCGTTACTAGCTGTGCCCCGCGGTTTTACCCGCGTTAGACTTTATAAATTATCACAGCTTCTTTCCCGTAGGTGATAGCGTGATAATATGTAGCCTATATGTTGACCCGACCTCATAGTAATATTCACGCAAAATTTGAAGTAAATCCATGCAGTAATTTTTGAGTTTAGCCCGGACATACATACAGACAAACAGACAAAAATTCTAAAATCTATATTTTTGGGTTCGATATAGATTGTAGATCACGCCCCAAGTATCCTTTAAAAAATATTCAATGTACAGTTTTGACTTTCCTACGATTTTATTGTATGTATAGATAATGGGGTTGAACATGCTACCGCTAGACTATTGAGTCAGTCAATATCTATAGACTACCAGATTTCCTAGATCCTTATGAATCGTTCATGGAAGTTCGGGGTGATTAAGTGTTCTTAGCAATTCGGGACTATCGGCGACATCATTCAGGCTTACGCCTACAGCCTACCTGTTTTCACCGACCCGTAAGTAAATCACAGTTGGGGACAAGAAGAGTCAGAAAAAGTTTACCAACTGTAGGAAAAGGTCAGCGTAGATAAGATAGTTATAAAGGAAATGTTATGGATATAGAAAGATGGAAAACGCGACACCGCCGTGTGATTGAGACTTAATTCTGGATTGGATGGCCGTTACGGAAATTCTTTTAGTTTTTTCTTACATTTATAATTGGTGTGAAAAGGTGTGACTGTTTAATGGAGGTATAAATATTTGATTTTTGTGAAGAGAAAATGTATGAATTAAACAATAACTTTAAATGGAGACAAATTGGGTTTGAGGCTTTCATAGCTAGATTCTCTCGACGGTTTGTAACTATTCGGTGAGACTAGTCCCTCCCTCTTACCCACCACTGCAACTCCTGTAAGCCAGGATCAACAGTGGCACACAATGAAATGACACTGAGCGGTGAAGCTCAGGCATGTCCCGGGGAATCGCTTTAACTGTCTTGGATCCCGCAACGAATTTAATCAGAAACAGAAAAAAGGAGGAGTTAGAAAATGAATAGTTCCACTTCCCTCCAGAGCAAAGCGGGAGACAGAATGATGTAAAGAGGCTATAGCCTCATAAAATGAGAGATTTGCAACTAGAGAAGCCAGCTGCAAAAGCACCGAGGATCAATTTAAGGGTCCTAAGTGAGCTGTTATATTTGATTCCAATAGTAGGTATGGCAAAAACGCTTAAACGCACGGAAGTTGTTCCTTGTTGCTACAAGATCCGTATAATAAACTACTCCAGATATTGGTTGCAAGCTGTTTAACATAATATCACGCTGATTTTGCCAGAGATCACACTCCCACAGGAGGTGGTGAGCAGTTTGTTCATATTCGTTACTGGATGTTGAGCACAGACAGATTGGTGAAGATACTAATTTGAAACTATACAATTTACTTTTAAAATTGCCGTGTCCGGTAAGAAATTGTGCAACACAATGGTCTATGATTAGCCAAGTTTTATTTAACCGTTCGCGTACGTCCGGAAAGAACTGGTGCAGATGGCGACCCTTGGTTGACGTATTCCATCTACATTGCCATTCATTTAGTAGTTCGTTATTTAAGTCAGCTATTGGCATAAATAGCCTGGTTATTTTCGCACGGTCGCGTAATGATAAGAAATCATTTTCTAAATTATCGCGCGTAGAATAATACATTGCTGCTCGTCTTTGTACTTCAAGATCAACCGGTAGTACACCCGCTAGGACAGGTAGGGCCTCTGTGCTCACTGTTCTATAGGCTTTACACAGTAATATCAACGCCAACCTCTGGCTTTGTAGTAATTTACGGCGAGCAGCTCCGATGGTAGCCCTATCAGCCCACACAGGCGAGCCGTAGCATATACACCCAAGATAGGTTGCCCCGTAAATGATTTTAAGAGTATTAAAAGAGAGGCCCCAGGTTGCCGTCGATATCCTTGTAAGTGCAAAAAAGTTTCGCTTAGCCTTTTCCCCAACTGATTTAATATGTTCTATAAACGAGAAATTCTTTTCTAAAACTAAACCCAAATAACAGGTTGATATTTTGCGTTTTACAGTAACATTATTAAGTTTTACGCCCGGGGGGGATTTTAGTTCACCTTTAAGAAGGAGTTGGTAGGTTTTATGAGGAGCAAATGTAAGGCGATTTCTTTTACCCCATTCACTTATCATACTTAAGCAAGTTTGAGCCAGATTTTCCAACTCTCTCCTGGAGTTACCCTGTATAAGTAAGAGGCCATCGTCAGCATCTGCCGTTAGAGAGCAGCGTGATGGCAAGGGTAATGTCAAGAAGTCATCAAAACCCAAGTTCCAGAGATACGGCGCGAGCACTGAGCCCTGGGGGCAACCCATGGTTAACGATTTAGTGACTCTGAAGTGACCAAGCTTAAGAGTTGCAGAGCCATGTACGAAATAAGATGTGATTATCGAATATATATTACTGTAACAACCGCGTAACTTAAGTTTTTGTAACAAAATTGGCCACCAAGTATTATCAAACGCCCCTGAAATATCTAGGAATATGGCCAAAACGTATTTACATTCGGCGAGTTTACAGCTTTCCTCACTGAGATAGCTGCGTCCACTGTCGATTTACCCGCAGTAAAACCAAATTGATTTCCGTGAAATTTTGGTCCTCCCGGCAGCAATCGCGGTACAATAAGTCGTTCTAGAAGCTTGCCTAAGGAAGGCGTAACGTTATTGGTCGGTATGACTTAGGGTCTTCAGGCAGTTTATCGCCATTTTTTGGTATAATACGAATAAAACCGCTGCGCCAAGAACGCGGAAAAGTCCCTTCGGATATGCAACGATTAAAAACTTTTAGTATTGAATCACCGGATTGTTTTGTGGCTTCTATTATCATTTTGTTGGATATTTTATCTTCACCTGAAGCTTTGTTAACAGGTAGCGATTTCACAGTATTCATAAACTCATTAATTGTAGGAAGACTAGACATATAGGTAGCGGGTGGATTGTTTGCCCACTGTCTAATCTGCTTATGGTAGTCATTATCGTTCAAGGAACTATCATCAGGTATGAGCGAATTAAGTAAGGATTCCGTGGTCTCCTCTATGCCACTGGTGTAGGTATTATTGATTTTTATGTTTTGAATATAAGCTAAATCTATAGACCTATTTGCTTTAAACTCATGGTATAGGGGCGACCACGGGCCTTCTTTATCTAATTTATCGACTATTTTTCTAATAAGATTGCCTTTGGATTTCTCTATTGACGAGCGGTAACGTGAACGAGCTATTTTGAGATTTATATATGCATTATTTAAAACATCGCCTACAATTTTACGTTTTTTTAGTTTATTATATTTTTTACGTGCTCTCCGAAATTCACATCGAACTTTAATTAAGTAGTTATTCCACCAATCGCATCTTCGAATATTAGTGATAGGGACGCGGCCTATGGCAATATCGGCACAGTAGGTAAAAGTGTCCGACATCATTACAGCACATTCCTCTGTTGTTAGTTCATCCCGGGTGAAATCCCTGGCATGCGCGGCAAAAAGAGCTCTGAAAAAATCCCAATCGGCCCCTTTGAGCCGATATCTATAGTTACCGTAAATAGCCGTAGGTCTTTGTGCCAACCGAGGAACAAACTCGTACACGATTAAGCGGTGATCACTGGATGAAGCGTCAGGCAAAACACGCCATCCATCTATTCGGACGTCTGAGCTTGAAAAAGTGACGTCAATAAAAGATTCGCCAGTAGGGCTACAATAAGTAGGCGGTGCATCAGGAGTGTTATGTATTGATAGATTCATCTCAGCGACGAAATCTTCGACGGCGTTCCGCCGTTCTGTATCGCTTGAACGGTATTTGCCATACCATAACGTAGATGATGCGTTAACATCTGCGCCAATAATAATTTTGTGTCCTTTGAGGGACATCAAAACATGGCGCAAGTGATGTAAATGGGGACCGACAGGATCTGAATACTGAAAATAACAGCTCACTACGTAAACTTTCCAGGATGGGGATGATATTTCAGCGACAGCACAGTGTGACGTCATGAGGTTTCGCATAGCGCTTACCGTAAAATTAGTACGCGTTACGTAAATAGCAGCCCGTGATTTGTTGTCTAGCTGCACCAATTTATTTTTTAAACGCGCATATTGATATTGTTCTTGTACAAGCACTATATCTAAGTTGTATTCATTGACTAAAGTTTCCAACTCTGATGTCGCAACCCTATCGTTGTGAAGATTTAGCTGCCCTATTTTTAAGTAAGCCATATTAATATTTGGTATTTAGCACTAACTGCTCAAGTTTATGCTTAAATGTGGGGCAGTTGTCCGAGCCGTATTTGTGGTCGTGAGGTTTTTTATATGTTTTACACGATGCACAAACTGGTTTAAATTCTGGGTCATTGTGGTGCTTACATGATTTTGTGGGATGTGCTTCTGCGCATAAGGCACAGGTAGGTAATTTATTACTACAGTACTTGACAACATGCCCATATTGCTGGCAGTTTAAACACCGAACTACCTCTAAATCATCAATAAAGCGGCATGTAGCCCAGTCGATGAAAAGTTTTTCTTTAGTGCTGACTAAATGTTTTCTAATCTCCGGTTCGAGCTCAATTCCCACCCACTTGCGCCCATTAGCTACGTTACGCTTGCGCACAATTTTAGTTTTAGACGTAAAATCGTCTTCGCTGACTTTAAGATCACTATCTTTGATATTTTGCCTGTATAACGCCGTTAAAAAGACCTGGTCGTCCATTGACGACGGTATATCTTTTATAAGTATGCGCGGTCGTCGCCCGGATGGAGTTTGAAGTTTTAAACCCGCCGAACGAATGGCCTCGACAGAGCGAATTTTATTGAGTTGGGTTTCATTTGCCACTCGGAGTACAACGCCAGAATTGGAAGTTTTTTTAACGCCTACTATTTGAAAACCGTCGTCCGCGAGTTTTATAGCCTTCATAAGCGCTTCCTTGGTCGCCGACGAAGTCGCGAACTCCGCTGATCGCTCAGCGGTGGGATACGCAATAATTGAAGGAACCGGTTTTCGCGTCTGTACTATGGGGGCGGCGGTTTTTTTCGGTAAACGCAGTTTTAATTGTTCCGCGTACGTAGGAATCTCAGAATTGGTTTTATTTACGCAAAGATCTAACTGACGTTCTGCGTTCGCCAATTTAGTTTCATTGCATGAAGATTTAAGCGCAAGTAATGAAATAATACTGGTAAGGCGCTGCGTACAATCCATCACCGATAGCTTATTCGCGATATTCATACCCGAGTTGGAATCACTGACTAATTCGTTAACCTTTGACAGATAAACGGAAGCTTGTGTCACAAGATCGCAATAATTATATTCCGCACTGTTTGTATCGCTAATATTTAATGAAGACGAATAATCGGATTGAGATCCCCGAAAACGTTTTATGTCCGATTCCTGTTGACCATCGGGAGTACAAAACGTCGGTGACGCATCGTCTAGCACTCGTTTGTTGAAGCCTGAAGGGGGCGTTCTGGGAGTCTGTTTACTTCTCCCAAATGCGTTCCGCCCTCTATCGGGGGGGACATCATTCATTTTTGACATGTTATTCACACGAAATAAGCAAGCGCTTTAATGTAAACAGCACGATAACTAATTTAGCACGATAACAAGTAACTGTGACTATGACGCGGTACCCTCACAAGAAAAAAGTTAAACTTACTCACCGAACGATAATTTGAACTAAAATCCAGATATTACTTATTAAAACACTTAAAAAACTTACAGATTGTAGTATTTAGCACTAACACTAAAGCTAGAAACAAAACACAGGTCACAAAACAATCACGAAATAGCAGAAAAATAATATTATTTCACAGCGAACCTCCGACGCACTGAGCCGTAGCGTAGCGGGAAGGGAAGTTGTAACTATTCGGTGAGGTAAAGCAACTATTTGTGTGACCATAAATATTGCTCTGAGTCTGGATGTAATTTGTGTCCGTCTATTATATGTTTGTAAAGTACCCCGAGACACAGGGACTAGATTCCCAAGAGCAGGCGTTGTCTTTAAAAAAATTATAATAAAATAAATGCTCATTAGTGAGTAAGGGGAACAATAATTGTTATCCCGTGCGGGGTCGAACTCAAAATACGGAAATGCCGAGGTAGCAGCGAGGTCATTGACTTAACAACTGCACTATACAAAATCTCGATCGATGCACAATATATAAAAAAATCAACTGCCTCGTTGTTCTAGCGATAGCGTGTTCAACCGCAGATTATGAGGATGATGTTCAAATCCCGGATCGGGCGAAAAAGTGCTTTTAGTATTTTTTTTGTAAAAAGAAACTTCTCAGTATCAGCCCTAAGTCTGGGAGTTGGCGGTATTACACCCCCGTGCCTTGGAGAGCACGTAAAGCCGTCAGCCCTGACCTCTTTTCGGTCGCGTCGCTAGTCGTCCCATCGGATCATGAGAGTGATGGAATAGAAAGTGCCCCTGTTTGCGCACACACTTGTATAATATAATATGTCCTGCGCAATTGGCTAGTCTCCATTGGGACTGGCCGCCGTGGTCGAAATTCGGTCGGGAGGACATTATTATTATTATTATATAAAAATAACAGTAAAAATACCTTAAAAACCTTCCTTTAAGTGAATACAATTTCTCTATGTTGTAAAAGTTTTGAGAAACGCTACGTTTTATAGAAACCGAACTGTTACATCAATCCTGCTCTGAATTTAAACCACTATTTGGAAAATATGAATAGAAATTGTATTTCAAAGCGAATTTTAAACGATCGGAAGCATTCAAAAAGCGGCAAATACTGTTCTGTTTACAATGATCATTTTGTTAAGTGCTGGCGGAACTGGGTGCTAGGTTCTAGACAATTAGGAATATAAACACTAGATGTAAGACTGGTAGATGGACTCGTAGCCTGCTAACTGCCACGCAAACATTGTTAACTTACCTTCTGTTATTGTTGATTTAGGGTGGAGGAATGAACTTTGGTACTATATACTCGTAATTTGTATTGGTTTAAAGTGTAAAATAATAATAACTATATAAGGAAAAAAATCTACTAAGTATTTACTTTTATTTAATGAATATTGAGTACACTATCAGAATAATTTTATAATCTTAATACTAACACTATCGCATTAGGTTGGTGGTTACCCACCTGTAATGGTAGGTGTTAAGGAGAGAAATTAATAAATAAATAATAAATATCATACAAAACACTAGGATTTTGAACACATGTAGAATTGTATTATGAAATCCAAATATAACTTAATGCCGCCTGTAAGCCCGTGGGTATCATTACTAACTGAAAACATAACAAATATATAAAAATAATAATATCCTGGGACATTATTCACACACGGTTATCTGATCCCAAACTAAGCAGAGCTTGTACTATAGAAACCAGATAACTGATATATTACATATACTACTTTTCTTTTGTAGGCCAGGCCAATATCTATATTGGCCTGTTGATGTAGTGGTTAGTGATTCTGACTAATAAGCCGGAGGTTGTGGGTTCGTTTCCCATCCGGTAAAAGTCTTTGTCTGATGAACACACTTATATGTCCTGGGTGAAATTTATCTATAACTTAGTTGTATTTAGAAATATATAAGTATGTATACCAGTTGTCTGGTTGCCATAGTACAGGCTCTGCCTATTTAGGGATCAGATGGCAGTGTGTTAGTCGTCCCAAAATATTTATTTATTTAATTTTTCAAAAACAAAGACAAAGACAAAATTTATTTATTGCTTGTTACAGGTAGGAAAATGTATTGAATCTTATATTAAGGATCTCTGTAACATACCAATGTGGTGTGCAATATTTTATACATTTTAATTTACATAGCATTCATTCTTACATCAATACAATTTCTTTTTTAAAAATACCAATATAGTCCATTTACGTTTATCATTTCCTATAAATAATTAAGTCACAAATATACATCTTTGGTCATATAATTAAATGTCAGGTTTTACTACATATTATAATAATATCACAAATAATAATTAATAAGTATCACAATATAATCATTACTAAAACTAAATTCATTCATTTTTGTCATTTATATAATCATTTATTGAGTAATATGCCTTATATATTAAAAATTCTTTCAGCTGACGGCTAAACAAATTTATTGTGTTAGCATTTTTTATAATATTGGGTAGTTTATTATAAAGTTTGACCCCGATCCCAAAGACAAACTTTTGAAAATGTGCAGTTCGGCATTTAGTGTAATGTAATCGATTTTGATGTCGAGGATTCTTTAAATATTCATAGTCTTGTAAGTTATTTCGTACCGTCAATATAACCTCGTTAATATATAAAGAAGGTAGTGTCAATATATTTAATTCCCGGAAAAATGGTTCACAAGATTCGGTCCGTTTTATTCCACAGATACTTCTAATACACTTCTTTTGTGCTTTGAACGCGTGGTCTTTATTTGTAGAGTTACCCCAAAATAAAACACCATATTTATTTATTTATTTATTTATACTTATTGCACAAAACTGTACAAAGGCGGACTTAATGCCAAAGGCATTCTCTCCCAGTCAACCTTAGGGTGATGCAGAGATAATATGGTAGGTGCACTATAGACCAAGTATAATAAAAATATATCTGAGGGTAGAACCGACATAGGCGTGATAAACATTTAAAAGAGCCTTTTGATTCACTACTTTTTAAAGCATGTATAGTGCATACGCAAATTGATTCAATTTTGTACAGATGTGGTCAATTTGTAATTTCCAGTTAACTTCTGAATCAATGTGGATACCTAGAAATTTTGAATTGTTAACTTGTTGTATTTGTTTATCTTTGTACTTTATATTTAATATGTTTTTGTTTCTGTTATTTCCAAATGAAAATGTCATCATATTTGTTTTTTCTAGGTTTATTTTTAAGTCATTAGCATTCAACCAATTTATTATTATACCTACAGACTTATTTATGTTTCGTTCAGATTCAATGTGACTGTTATCAGTAAAAATTGCGGTACTGTCATCGGCGAACAAAATCATGTCTTGTTTTATTGCATTTGGCAAGTCATTTATATATATGATGAATAATAGTGGCCCAAGAATACTCCCTTGAGGGACACCACGTTTTATTATTCTTAAGTCTGATGCGAATGTTTCTTCATGTTTAGTACTACTATTAAATCTAGTTATTTCCGTATATTGTACTCTATTTAATAAGTATGATTTTAAAAGTTCTTGAGCATTACCTCGCACTCCATATTTTTCAAGCTTGGCCAGTAGTAATTTATGACTTACGTGATCAAAAGCTTTGCTCATGTCCATTAAAACTGCGCTTGTATGCTTTTTATTCTCTAGGCCTAGCATAATTTCTCGTAGGAAATGATATAACGCTGTGTTTGTAGACTTTTCCTTCCTAAAGCCAAACTGTTTATTAGAAAAAATATTATTTGCCTCACAGTAGCAGTATAGATTGTTATGTATAACTCTTTCGTATATTTTGGCCATTATTGGTATTAACGCTATTGGTCTATAGTATTCCATATTTTCTTTATTTTCTTTTTTAAATAAAGGTTTAAGCTTGGTAATTTTTAATTTCGAAGGGAAAATACCGTTTTCTATTGCAATATTAATACAACGGCTAAGTACAGGTGCTACAATATACGCTACTTTTTTTATTATTTTTGTATTAACATCATCATATCCTGTACTCTGAGTATCTTTCAGCGTCCTTATAATTTCATGTATGTCATGTGGTGTTACTGTATTTAAAAATATGGAATTAGATTTATTGTGTATCAATGTTTTATTAATAGCAGTCAAGTCCTCTGTGGTTGATATTATGTCGTCAGTAAAAAAGTTTTTAAATAGATTGCGCAATGTCTTTAGGATTTTTGATTTGCTTTCCGTGTACTATTATCTGTTGTATGTCTTCTTTAGGTGTTACTGTTTTATATTTATTTATTACGCTCCAAGTAGCTTTGCACTTGTTGCGCGCAGTATTTATTAAGTGATTGTTTTGTACTAGTTGGGTACTTTTTATGACTTTTTTAAATCTTTTTGTGAATTCTATATATTTAATCTTGTCTTTTGGGCTCAACTTACGGGCATAAGATAATTTGTAGGGTCAAATTAACCAACGCTCGCACTTAACCTACTCCTTACTGTGTACCACTCGTAATAGTCCTACCACCCTAGCCTAACCATATGTACTGATAACATATAATTATATAGATAGGTACGGGAAGCCTGTTGCCAGGAGACCTAAGGCAACAGACGGAAACTATGAAGGAAGCAGGGGTGTGTACGTAGTGCAATGTACACAGGAGAGAGGGTTTTCTCACTGCCGGTCAAGCAGGCTCACAAGACCGATCGTACTGACGGCTAAAGGTGTCTTGGCCGCAGTGAGAGGTGGTGACAGGGTAATGAGTCAAAGTCGGATTCAACGTAATGACTATTTTCGGTAATTTAACCGATGAAGCATGTTTCTCATTGGTTGATTGTACTTTGTCGCATACTTGATTTGTTATACGATCATAATCCACTCTTAATGTTTCGAATATACCGTCTTGAAAATAACTGTGATCCATTGTGTTTTCTTCGTCCAATATGTCAAAATGAGTTTCCTCTACTTTCTGCCATTGTTTTTGCAAAGTTTCCAGTAACGTAGTAAAATGCGACATAGGCTTATTTTGCTCCAGAGATTGGGCTGCGTTTTGTAGATTAAGTTTTATGTGGTTAATGCGATATAGTTGCAAATTCATTTTTGCTGAATTAACAACTTCTGGTTGCGGCTCCACGCCTTCTGGTTCATATAATTGACAAAGTGTTTGAACTTTCTTCTCACACTTTCCTAGGTATTCCATGGCTTCTGTATATAGCTCTTTAATGGACCCGAAATAGTCAGAAGTGACGTATTTATGGTTTAACAGTATTTCTTGGTCCTCTAAACATACATGATTGTCCGAAGTTCTGGTGAAGATATCTGTTAATCGAGATCTCCTTTCCGTAATGTATTTCAACGTTTTCCTTGAAGCTGAGTCTTTTTTGATATTGGTGAATATTTGGTTTATTTCCTTGTAGTTCGCTTCTTGGTTTCTTATGATCTCATTTATTTCTTGTACCTCCATCGTTTTCTTGCCGCCCTACCCTATCTACTAACAGATATAATATATATGATAAACAACACTTAGTTGCGTTCTTTGTCCTCGATACGGTATAATGCGACTTCTCAAATACCGGGGCGACCCGCTGGTGGGAGACCGGTACCCGATCCGCTACCGCACGATCGCAACTAAGTTAGTCAGTCTTAACATACAACAACCTAGCGCTAATTGGGTACGCTAACCTGGGTATGTAAGGGTGTCAGTCAGTCAGCCTACGGAAAAAAAAACAGTAAAATATAATAAGTATTATTTCACAAATTTTAAGGGACTGATTCAAATTAATTCTCGAAGGACCAAATGTACGGGCATAAGATCCGGCTCGAAGGACCAAATGTACGGGCATAAGATAATTTGTAGGGTCAAATTAACCAACGCTCGCACGTAACCTACTCCTTACTGTGTACCACTCGTAATAGTCCTACCACCCTAGCCTAACCATATGTACTGATAACATATAATTATATAGATAGGTACGGGAAGCCTGTTGCCAGGAGACCTAAGGCAACAGACGGAAACTATGAAGGAAGCAGGGGTGTGTACGTAGTGCAATGTACACAGGAGAGAGGGTTTTCTCACTGCCGGTCAAGCAGGCTCACAAGACCGATCGTACTGACGGCTAAAGGTGTCTTGGCCGCAGTGAGAGGTGGTGACAGGGTAATGAGTCAAAGTCGGATTCAACGTAATGACTGCCTTTATTTACAATATTAAAATCTTATATACTAATCTTAAACTAAATACACATTCACGCCTATTCACTTGTGTGCCATCCGTGTGTTGCGTCGACGCTGCAGTCTTCAATATTTCGGTCAGTTATATACTGACGCTGAGCTGTACTTTGTCCCAAGATGCGTCGATGTAGTAAATTTGTCATTGATTGCTGTGTTGATATAAATTAATTAGGGTTCCTTGAAGTAAATATTATGGTTCACATGTGAACAGATATTCTATAGTTCCATAATAGTTGGCGTTTTCATTTTGAACATACTTTTATTCCTGTACTCAGCCAGTTTGGACGTTTCATTACTTGTATCTTTACTTTTATAACTGGAAAACATAAGTCATAAAACAGTTTAAATGTATTATAAAAGTTATCAAATGCATTTTCTGCATCACTTGTTGCATAACATTCTGAAAACTTTAAATTTCCCAAACAGTTTATAATTTTTTTTATATTTTCATTACTATAATCTCGTTACGATTTAAACCAATGTGTAATAAGATAATATTTTTTTACTGGAATTGTTAATAATTGAGCAGTATGGTCGGACAAGGATAATTCTAAAACTTCAGATTCAGCACCTTTGATATTATGAGCTATGTTATCTATACAGGTCTTACTAACTGGGCGAGTCGGTTCAGTAATGGTCAATTTTAAATTGTGGGAAGATAGTAAATATTCAAATTGACGTGATATATTGTTATTTGATACCCTATTTATGTTGAAATCGCCACATATAATCATTTTTTTATTTAAACCTCTGATTGTGAATAATAATTCTTCAAGTTTGTCAAAGAATATGTTTATGTGGTCTTGACTAGTTTTGGGGGGACGGTAAATACTCAAAATAATCATTTTAAGATCGATTATTCCAATGCCACTACATTCAATAACGTTTCCAACGCTTAAATTTTTGGTTTCGGTGATCACTTTATATTTATGTATCTTCTTGACGAGTACACACGAACCTCCATTTCTATTTTTACGGCAAAAATGTGAGCCTAAAACGTAACCTGGTAAATTTAGTAATTTATATCATCCTCAGTCATGTTATGTTCTGAAACGCACAAAACGTCAACATGATTACCTTTTTTTCCAGTAGAATATAGATGTACGATGATTTCATCTTGTTTGTTAATTAAACCATTTATATTTTGGTGCATAATTTGGAATTAATTATGCACGAAAAAAATTTTCACCTGATGACATTTCAACTTTTGAGTTATGTTCAACATTTACATTTGTGTTCTTAGAGTTATCAGTGTTGGAGATGCAGTCTGTGGATTTGGATGGGCCATGTATATGTGTTTCAGTTAATATATAATGAGAATTACCTATTATTTCTAGTGCTTCTGTTTGAATAGCTTTATCAGTTTTTTGTACTGTCATCATATTTTTACGCAGGGAATAATTATCAAATTCATTCTTATAACACATTTTTAAAATTTCTTTAAACATTAGCCTAGTTAAATTAATTCTAAAATAATGATTACGGGGTCTATAATTACTATACCCCATATCAATATACACAGCATTGTATTTTATACATAATTGACGGACTAAGTTATTTAGTTTTATTACATTCAGATGATTATTGTAAGGTATTTCAGGTATCATTACATTAGTATTTCTCAGCTTTTTTAGCCAAACACATAAATTTGTTTGAACTTCAATAGGATCAGTTTCATTTATACCAGCTAATAATATTACAAAGTCTCTTTTAGTAAGTGTACTACAAATCTTTGATTTTAAAATATCTTCCAATTTAGCATCCTGCTTCCAAAAACTGAATACTTCATATTGTTCTCCCAGTAATTTTTGTAGCATGTTTCGGATGTACCTTCCTTGTTGATCAGCAAGAATCACTACTTTTTTCTTAACATAGTTTTCATTATTTTCATGACCAATAATATTCCTTAGATCATTTGAGGTAATCCTTGTATTTTTATTCTGTATGGGCGGTGTAGATTGCAATTTTAAGATATTATCTTTCTCTTTTATGGTGCACATTGTATTTAAAGGTTTAGGGTCCCGACTTTTAGTATTTTGATTTTCATAATTTGACATACTAGTGTCCTCCGCCTCAGTCTCCGGAATATTTAAAGTTTCGGAAAATTCAGTGCATAAATCCAAAGGTATCAACTCCTTTGTCATCATATCTGCGTTTTGTTTGTTTTCGGTTTCATTTTTGGTAGTGTCCGGTGGTAATATCTCGTTAACTACACTTCCCAATTTATCTATGGAAAATTGTTTATTTGCCTGTGTAAGGTTTTTAAATTGTTTTTGTTTTCGGGGTTGTTACTTTCACTGCATTTTTTAATGGTGTCAGTTTTATAGCTGTTGATTTAAGTATCTCAATTTTTTTATTAGATTGTTCTTGTGATTTTTTTAATTTATTGTTCTCTAATAACAAATTTTCAATTTCTTTGTGTGCCCCTTGAAGATCTCTTTTTAACTGTTCTATTTTAAGTTTGAAGTCCATGATTTCTTGACTATCAATTGAGTTATTTGG
This sequence comes from Pseudoips prasinana, assembly GCA_951640165.1. Taxonomy (NCBI): domain Eukaryota; kingdom Metazoa; phylum Arthropoda; class Insecta; order Lepidoptera; family Nolidae; genus Pseudoips; species Pseudoips prasinana. Next base: position 33,102,812 of record OX621252.1, read on the forward strand.
TAGACTTTGCATTGAAGACTCGAATACCATCGTAGAATTCAGTTCATCAAAAACTTCTCGTGATGTATCATATGACTGTGCCCTTCTTCTACGGATCGTAACATTTTGATTTTCCATTTTGTTTTTTATTTTTATTTGTCTATATTTCTGTTTTAACATACATTAAATAAAGAATAAATAATGAATAAAATTTAATGTTAATGCAACTGTTTTTCGTGGACAGATTGTTATCTCCCTCAAAGCCATTGTTATTCTATAGTTGGATTGTTATATTAACCCATTAGTTGAAGGACTAGAGCCTAGAGTAATCGCTTATAATTCAACATTTAACAATTTGGCAGATTTAAAACTAACTCGACGAAAACCACGAACCACTTTACTACAAGCATTAGGCTTCCTTCCATAGGGATGAGGTTGCATTCGACCCACAAATTGTTATACTTACAACACCTAAAACCTACAATATAGGATTTAACATTTATATATAACGTTTAGCTGTTTATATTACTGTTTTAATATTTGTGTAGACATTATTGCTTTGCATTTCTTCTGTTTGTATTAAGTAGGTATTCGCCTTTTGTGTCATAAGTGTTTTAGTCGTTACTAATTAATGGAACTTTTTGGTCTTATTGGACTCTGCTCTTATGTTGTATTTTTAGTTAACGACTGTATGTTTCCTGAATTAATAAATAAATATATTTAGTCTAGCTGTTTGGATGACGGCATAGAATATCACCCCCCTCCCCATCACATTCCAGCCAGTCGGCCCAAGGGAATATTGACCAGACAATAAGCAGCAGCGTTTCTCTGTATAATAATGTCCTCCTAGCCGAGTTTCGACCACGGCGGCCAGTCTCAACAGAGATTAGCCATCTGCGCGGGACATATTATAGTGCTCAAGTGTGTGCGCAGAAACAGGAGCACTTTCTCTTCCATCACTCTCATGATCCGATGGGACGCGAAGCGACATGACCGGAAAGAGGTCAGGTATAGGACCGACGGCTGTACGTGCTCTTCGAGGCACGGGGGTATAATACCGTCAACTCCCAAACTTCGTGCTGATGCTGAGAAATTTTTCTTTTAACAGAAAAGTCCCAAAATCACTTTTTTGGCCCGACCCAGGATTTGAACCCAGGACCTCGTTCTCTGCGGGTGAACACGCTACCGCTAGACCAACGAGGTAGTCAAACTCTCAGTATACTATCACCATCATACTAACACGCCAACCTATCTGCGAACGGAAGCATAATCCTCCAAAATCAATCTCATCACAGGTCTAACGTTTGGAGGAGGCCTTTGTCCAGCAATGGACGCCTTCCGTCTGAAATGATATTGTTTTATATTTTCTAAAACTGTTCTAAACTTATAATTCGCACGCTAATCGCTACAGTGCCAGCCGAGTGCACTTAAACTTAGAAGCCATTTGTCCAAGCTAATTTAGCTCACTTACCGGTGTCATAACTTTGGATGTGTTTACCGTAACTACTGTACGTTCTCACGAATCGGCTTGAACCAAAGATCACTCTGACTTAGTACAACTTACTATCAATTTTGATTATTTAGGAGTACCTATCTAAGATATTTCTCTTGTTCTTTTATATTAATTCTTAACTTTTATATGAATCCTATTTTGTAGTCTATTATATAAAATTCAAATGGCAATGTTAAATGTTGACTGCACGTATGGCGCAGCGGCTAGGACAGTCGAATCGCCGCTTCGTGTCACGGGTTCGTGTCCCGCGCCGGACAATTATTTGTGTGACCCATAAATAGTTGTTCTGAGTCTGCATGTAATTTGTGTCCGTCTATTATTATTTTAAAAGTACCCCGCGACACAGGGATTAGATTCCCGAGTGCGGGAGTTGTTTAAAAAAAACTTCCAGGATACTCATTAATATCATGTCAATATTGTCATGTGTAATCCAAGTTGTTCCGTTAGATTCATAAAAATTGTAAACAAAGACATTGACAAGATGTATTCTTGTCAATGTCTTTGTTTACAATTTTTACAGCAAAGATCACTCTGACTTAGTACAACTTACTATCAATTTTGATTATTTAGGAGTACCTATCTAAGATATTTCTCTTGTTCTTTTATATTAATTCTTACCTTTTATATGAATCTGATTTCATAGTCTATTATATAAAATACAAACGGCAATGTTAAATGTTGACTGCACGTGTGGCGCAGCGGCTAGGACAGTCGCCTCGCCGCTTCGTGTCGCGGGTTCGTGTCCCGCGCTGGACAATTATTTGTGTGACCCATAAATAGTTGTTCTGAGTCTGGATGTAATTTGTGTCCGTCTATTATTATTATTTGTAAAGTACCCCGCGACACAGGGATTAGATTCCCTAGTGCGGGAGTTGTTTAAAAAAATCTTCCAGGATACTAATTAATATCATTTCAATCGTCATATGTAATTCAAGTTGTGTTTCCGTTATATTCATAAAAATTGTATTGACAAAGACATTGACAAGAATACAAATTTATTCATGCAAGAATATAAAAAATTGAAGATACCCTACAAAGGCATTTGATACGGGTATGGCAATTTCCTAACAAACATTTTCGAAGGCAGAATTAATGAAGACGAACAAAGCAAGTCGTTTTACTCCAGCGGCGCCCTTAGCTGTGGCCCGAACCCCATGAAGGTGCCCTCAGGCATTAGTCGCTTAAATTAAGCTACTGGTATAGCCTACTATACTAACCGACTGCTCGTTACTTTAATTTTTTTATTGTAATAGCATTGTACTAAATTTAAAAATAATAGCTTAGTCGCTTGTTATTAGTTTAAGGATTAAAAAAATATATATGTCAGACCGCACGGACGGACTAATGAAATTTTATTTTTGTTATTGTATTTGACTATGTTTATGTACTGCATTGTGAGCTTGATAATACAAGTGTATGTTAATACCCAAGGGCTCAATACATATCATTATTTCAATGTTAAAAGAAAATACTGCTGCATACTGTGGCGCAGCAGCTAAGACAATCGCCTCGCGGGTTCGATTCCCGCACCAGATATTTATTTGTGTGACCCACAAAAAATTGTTCTGAGTCTGGATGTAATTTGTGTCCGTCTATAGTATGCTTGTAAAGTACCTAGACACAGGGATTACATTCCCAAGGGCGGGCGTTGCCCGCACTTGGGAATTCAATAAAGAGTCAATATTTAAAAACTAAAAAAAAAAATGAATAATATAATAATTGTCAATAAAATAAAGAGTCAATATTTGAAAAACTAAAAATAAAAAAATGGAAACCCAACAATCGAACTTACGTTTCTTACCTTATTTATTATTGGAACTAAGACTAGTCCCCACTGCGACTCCTGTATGCAATGATTAACATTGCCAGACAATGAATTGTCACTAAACGGTGATGCTTGGATCCCCCAACGACCTTGCATCCAGAGCAAAGTGGAAGACAAAATTATATTAGAAGCTAAATCGATAAAAGAGATTGTCAAGTAGAAAAGTATATTTTAATAGTCCATAAAATACTAACCCGAAATTGTGCGTAGAATGAAATTAGGTGTGGGTGAGACGCTAAAATTGTACGTGGGAGAGACATTTAAATGTTGTCTTTAAATATAGAAAGTCGGAGACTGCGACACCGACAAGTGCCTAGCACTTAAGGTAACACAACAATTATACCTCGCTACTCAACTACATAATTTATAACATTTGCTCGGCATACCACCAGACACTTAGATATATTATTAAGTTACACAGTTCAGCATATGAACTAAAAGCCTGACAACCACTGTTGATTGATTGATTAATGAAATGGTTATTCTGTAGTCTGAAAAATCATATGTTACTAGCTTACTCATCGCGGTGTCGCCCGCGTTATACTTTATAAATTATATAGCTAGCGGTCACTTGATGGCAAGTGGTCACCGCCGCCCATGGACACTCGTAACACCAGAGGGTCCGCAAGTGCGCTTAAGAAAGGAATAGTCTCGCTTCTTAAACATGGTTCCATCATAAAACCAGCGCTGCAACAGTTAATGTTGCAGCTAGTGCTGAGGTGGGACTAATTCGGACTCGCACAGATAACCAATAAGGACTTCTGTATGTGTACCTATTTATATATATTATTATGATTGTCTGTGCTCGTTTACTGAATAAATGTATTTTCTTTCTTTCTTTCTTTCTTAAAGTTTGCTACTTCATACCGGTCAGGAAATACCTCCGCATTTAATTGATTCCATTCGTTCCTCCATTAATGTTTATAAGTATGTATAAACATGGGGTAAGTTCTTATGTATATTTTATAATAGTATTTACCTGATATAACTTTACATCAGTAGAATTAGTTTGTTGTTTGCACTTGAAGAAAATAGTTTGATTGACTTAGAGATGCATGAAGAACGTAGTTGACATGAAGGTACTTTAAATTTACTAGATGAAGAGCGGACATTAATTTAAATTTACTAGAGATCGCCCTTGTTCAAAATTTGACCATTAAGGTTCTATTGTTTAATATAATAGACAATAAAATCAAATTATAATAATCTGTTCTCAATGTTCAGACTCAGTTTGTCAGTGTGTTAAAAGCAGGGTAGTTTGTGTAATGTTATTATCATAGTAATTATTTTACTTAGAATGCCTTTATATAAAAATAGCTTTTTGCACTCCTTCTCCATATGGACTTTGAAGAAGCGAGCCTATTCTTATCTTAAAGGCCGGCAACGCACTTGCTGCTCCTCTGGTGTTGCGAGTGTCTATAGGCGGTGGTGATCACTTACAATCAGGTGACCCACTTGCTCGTTTGCCATCATATTTTATATATAAAAAATAGATAATAATTTCAAACAGATTCCATATAAAAAAAGCTGAATTCGGTGTATGTTTTTTAAACAGTAAAGTCTCTTCAAGGTATTAGATTTGTTTACTAAACTTTAATTTATGCAGTTTTAAAACGACCTATTAATTATTGGAGATGGATCATTACTATTGAATTGAAATATGAAATAGTAGAAAATTCTCTGATCAAATCAGAGACGTTCTCAAGAAAGGTCAGGTCAGAAGTACCCTAAACCGGTGAGCATGTATGAAGAATATAATGTCAGTAAACGAAGCGAAAGAGGTGTGCAAGGATCGTGACAAATGGAAGTCCGTTGTCTCTGCCTACCCCTCTGGGAAACCGGCACGAGTCTATGTATGTATGTTACAAAACACCCACATACATATGTCCGTAGGAGTAGCATATATGAAAATTACCCCAAACATACATATATTGATGTACGTACTTTTAAAATCTAGGTATGACAATCTATACATATAATAAAATTGTAGGAAAGTCAAAACTGTACATTAAATATTTTTTTTAAAGAATACTTGGGACGTGATCTGCAATAGATATCGAATCCAAAAATTGAGTTTCTAGAATTTTTGTCTGTGTATCTGTTTGTCTGTATGTATGTCCGGGCTAAACTCAAAAAGTACTACATGGATTTACTTCAAATTTTGCATGAATATTATTAAGAGGTCGGGTCAACATATAGGCTACATATTATCACGCTATCACCTACGGGGGAGGAGCTGTGATAATTTATATAGTTTAATGCGGGTAAAACCGCGGGGCACAGCTAGTATGCAATAAGTTTGTATGGTAAAATGGCACCCAGTATTCTCTTAACGTAATACATTAATTACTAAATTTACATAGCTGGATTTAATTATTAGTAAATACAAGTAACTTAGGGTTCCCGAAGCGAGGACGTTAATCTACCAGTAATAGTTCTAGTATGGAACAATTTGTTGTTAGCCTGTAATTAATTCATTTAGGGTACTGGCTAAAGCCTCAGTTCAAGACTATCTAAACAACTTACCCTGCAGCTTGTATTAATTATCTATATTAATAATATCGTCAAGGGGTGCGGTAGATAAATAAATAAAAAAGGTTTTTATTCACGTATACTTTAAAAAAGCGCTTGTAAATAGTCAGAACATGTTTGTAGTAATATATAATTAATTAATTAATTCCTAATTATTTCTAGGTACATATAGAGCTTTAGGGACACGGATGGTATGAAAAAAAATACGATAATATTTATTTTATAATAGTAATGATATTTAGCTAGCTTATATTAAGTTATTGTCAAGGAGATCATGTATAGGTTTAATTATCGAAATTTAAAGTTTTAGCTATATTTTTACTACATATCGTCTGAATGGTCGATCGAAACCTTATATGACTGACAAAACATAAACAAATATTGATTTCGAGTCTTCAACATATATCCGCAAAATTCGGATTAGAGAATTTCGTTAAATTCTTATGGCACTGACATACAAACCACGGTCGCTGTCCAAACAAACCGCAGTCGCCATCTTGAGTAGTTAATAAACGTTTCGTTTCATACTAGCTCGTAGGTAAATGTATTCAAAACCCGATTATTTCAATATGTACAACAATCTTACTTAATATCTTAACCTCGGGCAAGTGGGTAGATACATTAGATGAGTACCACACCTTACCATAAGAATAATGTATATACTTAGGGAAACTACGAACTCAACCTTATGTAATTTATTATAAGTTGTTATTTATTGTTCTCAAGTAAGTGACTTATTTATTTTTATTGAGAATAAAGAATCTTTAAACCTATACAACTCGCCAATCAACAGATCGCGTGCATCGCGCCTAAAAAGTATTCATCACAAAGAACTGTGACTCATGTGACTGTGTAAAACGAAACGCCTTGCCGAAAACATGGAGTGAATAATAATAATAATATCTAGGGACAATATCACACAGATCATCCTAGCCCTAAACTAAGCAAAGCATGTACTATGGGTAAAAGCAAATCGTATCAAAACTAAATACTTTTCTTCAGTCGTTGACGTTTCGCGAAAATATTGCTTTTGACACTTTTTTTATGATAATATACTCTTTGCGATAACAACCATAGAAAAAAATAGTAACCATAACCATAAAAGTAGGTTTTAGTTCAAATCGGGCAAAGGAACTGACTATAAGCGACTACTTAGAAACTATGAATCTATTGAGCAAAAACTGACTTACTTATCGTATGAGCAATGGTTACTCCGGTGTCGGAGTTATTCAAGCCGCCCAGTAGGCCTCTGAAATGGCTTAACGACGGTTGCATAATGGCAAGCGACATCTCACCGTGACCTCCAAAGCACGGAGACGCTCAGAAATTTAACCACTTTGGCGGTCACCTATCTATGGACTGACCGCAAGCCAAGTTGCTTACCCTCGCCAATCACTAACTAACTAAGATAGTTTGTGTTCGTCTATTATATGTTATAGAACTCCGCAACACAGGGATTAGGTACCCTATTGTGGGCGTTTTCTTTTTTTTTTAATAAGCTATGGTGCCTCTACTACTGAGTAAATTAAAATGTATTACCAGAAACGAAAAAAAAAAACTAAGCTAATAGTATTATTATTTCTCTTCCTCGCTATGTGCCTAATTCTTCTTCTTACTCTTCGCTATATCTAAATGATCGAATAATAATAATTATTTTTTTAATAATAATAATAATATCTATGTACAATGTCACACAGATCACCCTAGCCCCAAACTAAGCAAAGCTTGTACTATGGGTATCAGGCGACGATATACATACTTATATAGATAGATAAATACTTAAATACATACAAAACATCCATGACTCAGAAACAAATATTCGTGCTCATCACACAAATATTTGCACTTACCGGGATTCGAACCCAGGACCACCAGCTTCGTAGGCAGGAGCACTACCAACTAGGCTACGGTGACCGTCAAATAAATTATTAATTCATTCATTCATAATATTCATTTACTTAACAATTAATTTAGCATTTTTTTTCTAATCTACATAAAAGAATAAAGCCCTACGGTCCATCAAGGACAAAGTAAAAAGCGGTGTCTCTAGTCTGGTCCGATAAATGTATAAACGTATTGTATCTAATAAAGCTATAAAAATTCTTCTTATAACCAAAAAATGTAATTTAAAAGCACTAAACTCGAATAACTCGACTGAGAGGCTTATTCCGTTTATCCACCCTAAAAAAGCCACCCTAAGGAGGATACTCGGAAACGCGTGTCCTTCTATCCACCCTGAACGGGGTGGATAACCGTAATTCATATAATATGTTTCTTCCGTTTTTCTCACCTGCCTAAGTACAGTCATTAACACAAAAACATACACAAACCCAGTCCAAGAAACTTCGTGAACATTAAAATACTTTAGATGTACATACTTACCTTCTTCTTTGAGCTGAAAATAGTTTTGTTTACTATAATATACATTAAAAGGGACGAATTTATCCAGGATACGCAACTACGTCTACTCAATAATGAAATAAGCGTTGGTCATTTTCTGGACATATTGCAAAATTTATAAAAAACCACCAGCCCCGCTTCGGCTTTCTATCTTATAGTACCATGTACCTACAATTTAGATTTTAAGACTATTTTATGTTATTCGCTTAACAATAAATATTAAATTAAAACTTAAAAGATATTGATTTGATTCAACTGTACTTGGGGTAAAAAATCGGAAGAAACATATTATATGAATTACGGTTATCCACCCCGTTCAGGGTGGATAGAAGGACACGCGTTTCCGAGTATCCTCCTTAGGGTGGCTTTTTTAGGGTGGATAAACGGAATAAGCCGACTGAGAGGGTAGACATAATGTAACAAATTTACACCAGAGCACTCAACGGAGTAATGGCATCTCCGAATTAATTAGGTGCGCATTATAATGGATGAAATATAATTATTGTTTTATGTATCGCTATCTCATTCGACTTAATTATTTGTAACGTTAGGTTGAAGTGTCTTTGGCAGCAAGAGATTAAGCGTGTTAGTATGTTTCAACTTGTTGACTTGAAGCAACTGTTTTTGCCATTGCTTATATAAGAGTTAACATTAAGTCTATTTTTTTACTACCTTTTGCCCGTGACTTCGTCCGCGTGGTAGTCGAAATCAGATATCGAAGAGGTTCTTGTTCTTTTGATTGCGATGAGATGAGATTGGGTTCAGATGTTGGTTGTCCCGAGATACTAATTAATAAATTTATTATTGTTAAAATAAAATAAAAAAGGTTTTTATTCACGTATACTTCAAAAAAGCGCTTGTAAATAGTCAGAACATGTTTGTAGTAATACAAACATGTTCATTACATAATTTCTAGTTATATGGATATTTAGGCGTATATAGAAGATAGCGAATGACGCTCGAAGAGCAGCCCGACTGGGGAAGTACCTCCACCTTACAGAAGACATTCCTTAAAAATAACATTAATAATTTAATGTTGTGTTTCTGAGTGTGAGTAAGGTCGCCAGAGCTCATCGGGGTGGGGGGATGGGTCAGCTCCTGTTTGCTGACTCTTAAAGGCCGACAACGCACCTGCGACTCCTCTGGTGTTGCGAGTGTCCATGGGCGGCGGTGATCACTTACCATCAGGTGATCCGCTTGATCGTTTGGTGACCTCTGACATAAAAAAAAAGGATTGTATGAAAACATTTATAAAATTTATTTTATAATATGTATTAAGTTATTGTTACAGAGATTATGTTTAAGTTTAATTCTTGAAGTTTATAGTTTTAGCTATATTTTACTAAATACTATCTGAATGGTTCTGTCTATATTAAGGAACGAATCAATAGTATTAGTATGGCGGACCTTGAGTTTATAATGACAGTCACGCTTGAATGCTACCACCGGATCCAATGCGCCCCAACTGACGAAACCCAGCGAAACAAACTTAGTGGATTAAGTTTATGATTCTTGTCCTGCGGAGTATCCATGTTAATATCAGGTTTAGTTTTAGGGCAAATCTTCACATTTATCAGGTCGTAATTTGGTGCTACTACACCTCAAGACACCTAAGACATTCCATATTTTTGTACTAACTATTATTAATATGGAATGAACTCTAACTGAGTTCATTCCATATTTTATTTTCCATCAAATACAAAAGATCTTTGAATTCTAAAATAACACAGTATATTTTGTTCTTTGCTCGAAAGTATTATATGTTTAATTCAAAAATCGGTTCAGAGTAGGTATCTACGGAGATAACATAAACACAAAATAAAAGTTCTATTTTTAATTCTGAATGCATGTTGGTGGGGTTTCTAAATACTATAAACTGACTTGAACATTATGAACTAAATATAAAGATCATTTCAGGTTTCCCAAATCGTAAAAAAACAGATGCTCATTCGCTATCGGGCACATGCTATCGGGACTAGTCCCTCCCTCTTACCCACCACTGCAACTCCTGTAAGCCAGGATCAACAGTGGCACACAATGAAATGACACTGAGCGGTGAAGCTCAGGCATGTCCCGGGGAATCGCTTTAACTGTCTTGGATCCCGCAACGAATTTAATCAGAAACAGAAAAAAGGAGGAGTTAGAAAATGAATAGTTCCACTTCCCTCCAGAGCAAAGCGGGAGACAGAATGATGTAAAGAGGCTATAGCCTCATAAAATGAGAGATTTGCAACTAGAGAAGCCAGCTGCAAAAGCACCGAGGATCAATTTAAGGGTCCTAAGTGAGCTGTTATATTTGATTCCAATAGTAGGTATGGCAAAAACGCTTAAACGCACGGAAGTTGTTCCTTGTTGCTACAAGATCCGTATAATAAACTACTCCAGATATTGGTTGCAAGCTGTTTAACATAATATCACGCTGATTTTGCCAGAGATCACACTCCCACAGGATGTGGTGAGCAGTTTGTTCATATTCGTTACTGGATGTTGAGCACAGACAGATTGGTGAAGATACTAATTTGAAACTATACAATTTACTTTTAAAATTGCCGTGTCCGGTAAGAAATTGTGCAACACAATGGTCTATGATAAGCCAAGTTTTATTTAACCGTTCGCGTACGTCCGGAAAGAACTGGTGCAGATGGCGACCCTTGGTTGACGTATTCCATCTACATTGCCATTCATTTAGTAGTTCGTTATTTAAGTCAGCTATTGGCATAAATAGCCTGGTTATTTTCGCACGGTCGCGTAATGATCCGAAATCATTTTCTAAATTATCGCGCGTAGAATAATACATTGCTGCTCGTCTTTGAACTTCAAGATTAACCGGTAGTACACCCGCTAGGACAGGTAGGGCCTCTGTGCTCACTGTTCTATAGGCTTTACACAGAAATATCAACGCCAACCTCTGGCTTTGTAGTAATTTACGGCGAGCAGCTCCGATGGTAGCCCTATCAGCCCACACAGGCGAGCCGTAGCATATACACCCAAGATAGGTTGCCCCGTAAATGATTTTAAGAGTATTAAAAGAGAGGCCCCAGGTTGCCGTCGATATCCTTGTAAGTGCAAAAAAGTTTCGCTTAGCTTTTTCCCCAACTGATTTAATATGTTCTATAAACGAGAAATTCTTTTCTAAAACTAAACCCAAATAACAGGTTGATATTTTGCGTTTTACAGTAACATTATTAAGTTTTACGCCCGGGGGGGATTTTAGTTCACCTTTAAGAAGGAGTTGGTAGGTTTTATGAGGAGCAAATGTAAGGCGATTTCTTTTACCCCATTCACTTATCATACTTAAGCAAGTTTGAGCCAGATTTTCCAACTCTCTCCTGGAGTTACCCTGTATAAGTAAGAGGCCATCGTCGGCATATGCCGTTAGAGAGCAGCGTGATGGCAAGGGTAATGTCAAGAAGTCATCAAAACCCAAGTTCCAGAGATACGGCGCGAGCAGTGAGCCCTGGGGGCAACCCATGGTTAACGATTTAGTGACTCTGAAGTGACCAAGCTTAAGAGCAGAGCCATGTACGAAATAAGATGTGATTATCGAATATATATTACTGTAACAACCGCGTAACTTAAGTTTTTGTAACAAAATTGGCCACCAAGTATTATCAAACGCCCCTGAAATATCTAGGAATATGGCCAAAACGTATTTACATTCGGACGAGTTTACAGCTTTCCTCACTGAGATAGCTGCGTCCACTGTCGATTTACCCGCAGTAAAACCAAATTGATTTCCGTGAAATTTTGGTCCTCCCGGCAGCAATCGCGGTACAATAAGTCGTTCTAGAAGCTTGCCTAAGGAAGGCAGTAACGTTATTGGTCGGTATGACTTAAGGTCTTCAGGCAGTTTATCGCCATTTTTTGGTATAATACGAATAAAACCGCTGCGCCAAGAACGCGGAAAAGTCCCTTCAGATATGCAACGATTAAAAACTTTTAGTATTGAATCACCGGATTGTTTTGTGGCTTCTATTATCATTTTGTTGGATATTTTATCTTCACCTGAAGCTTTGTTAACAGGGAGCGATTTCACAGTATTCATAAACTCATTAATTGTAGGAAGACTAGACATATACGTAGCGGACAGATGCTCATTAGTTGGCCATAACCATCGTAGAGTACTTAAGGATCCAAGTTGTAGAAGTATTCAAATATTCTCCACCGGCTATTCAGTTTATCCGCTCCATATTGAATGGGACTTGAACATAAAATTCGAAAGGAAGTTTCAACAGCTAATTAAAATATCTATAAACGAGTGTTCTTACTTATTCTTCTTAGCGTGTCGATGGCAAACTAATTAAATTTTTGTGGGCTAGAACGTGGCTCCACTGATTGCTTCGCTTCTTGCATTCTTAAGGTCCTGTCAATAACATGTGGTAGGGCAGGCTGAGCACGATGTTAGGTTAAAGTAAATACAGTATTCTTACTACAACGTGTTTTCTGTCGAAACCGGTCGTTAGATGCCAACAAGCTTTGTCAGTACAGTACAAATTATGTTAGTTATAGGTACTTGGGTGGAAAGGAACGTGTCTGTGTGCAATTTCCGGATAGGTCAATACTCTAAGAACTGGCTGGTGCCGATTGGACCGCTCTCTGCCCGCATAGTGGCAGCGCCGTAATGAGGTGCTGCAAACCTGAGCGTTCGTGTATTATTTCAACAACGTCCTTTGTTAAGTGAACTTCCGAGTATATCTATCTGAACACTATGTTTTTTTTATATCAGATGGCGACAAACGAGCAAGAGGGTCACCTAATGGTAAGTAATCACCGTCGCCCATGGACACTCACAACACCAGAGGAGTCGCGGGTGCGTTGCCGGCCTTTAAGAGTCAGCAAACAAGTGTAGCTAACACAACATTAAGTTATTATAATGTTATTATTAAGGAATTGCTTCTGTAAGATGGAGATACTTCCCCAGTCAGGCTACTCTTTAACCGAATGACCACTGTGCCCTAATTCGCAACAAGTCGTCATAGTAATGGATTTTATAAAATGTTTTAATAAATTTATATTTTTTATATTTTAATATATTTATGTGATGAGCTGTTAGTGGGCAGGTAGCGGAAGCATGAAAATTAAAAGTATAACATTTTTCGTACATTTTGCTTACCAATATCAACATAAATCAGATTCTTTGTATGTATGAATAGACTCAAAAAGTACTAAATTGATTTTATAAATTATTTCAACTTTTGAAAGTTACATTAGCAGCAGCAAGTAACAGAGGCCGTATTTAGTTTTTAATAAGCTATCAGTTAGAAAACCCCCCGACTCCTACTATAATTTCATTATTTAGGAAAAGAGCTGAAACTCTTATACTACTGGACCGATATTTACCAAACATAGCTTAGCACGACCGCAGTAAAACTGCTTTCGAAATTAAAAAAATCACATAGAAATCGGTTCATCCGTTTGAGAGCTACGATGCTACAGACACACACACAGACAAACAGACATCGACGTCAAACTTTTTGCGCCTCTTTTCACGTTGGGGGTTAAACACCGTTGAGATCCTTTCGTAAATTATAATAATATATCAATATTACAATATCTAAATACGTATAAACGTGAAAGACAATAAAACACAGCACGCTTGATGGCAAGATATATAAGTGCAACAGGCTTTTTAGCTTCACATTTAAGTACAGACGCCAGCACCTCAAGCTACCCTAATCTGTCAAATTTTCCCAATTGAAAGTGAACCTTATGCTTATGTGATAAATCTATTAAATAAATTTGACAGATTGGGGCAGCTGGATGTGCTGGCGTCTGTACATGTGCCGTACACATATGGTGCAGCAAAATAGTCATCTCTGTACTAGTTTTGTGCCTCGGTATATGGTTCAATTTCGGTTCAGGGCATGTTTTTTGTGTCCCACCTGTAGTTATTCTGAGCCAGGGTCTTTGTGCCCATTAACTACATGTTTGAAAACTTCCCGCAAAACAGATATTTATTTTCATAGTTCAGGTTTTGTTTTTGCAAGTTTAAAAGTAAAGTTGGGTGTTAATAAGTTTCACTGTGCCTTTCAAAGTTAGAAAGAAGTGCATATGGTGTAGGTTACGTTATTTTATTTTACATACCCACAAAAATAAACACAATAAACAAAGGAATCAGTAGAAAGAACATAGTAAGACGGATACTCGTGAATGATTCTCAAACATAATGATACCATATTTCGTTGCAAACTATTGAGGTATACCATATATACCCTAGGACTTTTTCATTCAAAAATACTTTTAACACTTGAAAGTATTTCCTAAGAAATAGATAGATCCAAGAGATAATATCATTATAGGCAAATTTTACTCATTAAGGAACTTCCTTCTCGGTAACACAATAACCTCGTCGTAACGAAGCGCCCGGCGCCTGGCACCATTACGGCACACGCGTATTGTTTCTACGGCTACTACGAAGAAGATATTATTATGTTGCTATACCATAGTAAGGTACTACGCCGTAGCAAAGTACTACGCCGTAGCTATAACTACGACATGGATATGCGACCTTTGGAGCAATGGTTATGAGCGAATCTAAATGTTTTACGAATAGATTGTATGTTGTTTTTATAAAAGGTAGAAGTGTATTTTTGTATATTTCACAAAGATTATATTTGAATAACGTAATGTTTGAGTAAATAAAAGGAGCGATACACATAATGTAAATACTAGATATAAGAATAATCTCATATTGTATACTACCCGTCTCCACAAAATAAGTAACTCTTTTATGGGGCAATGTATAAGATTCTATAACAAACTTCCCAATGATATTAGAGAATTGTCTACGAATAAGTTTAAAAGAATTATTAAAGCCAAATTGTGTAGCAGGGCAGATTACAAAATTTCTTTAATTATTTAAGTGATAAAAGTGCTTGGGATTGAGTTGTTCTGAGTCAACACACATGATTATAAATAATCTTAAGTATATTTTATTTAAAAAAAAGGATTCCTACTGAGTTTTCTGGCAGTGTTTCTCAGTAGCTGCCACGTCATGCACTGCACGGCAGGGTAAAAAAATATGACGATTCCACATAAATGTAATTTTTTTATGGGTATTTAAATGAATTTGAATCTTTGAATCTTAGCTATATACTTTTAAGCGGTTATCGTAGCCTATATAACACATGCAACACACAAGGTATCAGATGAGCTCCCAATCTTACTCACACCCAAAACCACAAGATGAACATTATAGTCTGCTCAAAAGTGAAGGTCAAGGTCAGTCAAGCTACTCACAAGTCACAGAGTGCATGAATGCTTTCCTCTATTTACTTAATGTTTCTACAGGTTAGCGCTACCTAGAAAGAGTCAAACTCTAAGGACGCGGTTGCATTCGACCCCAAGATTTTTATTCTTATTTTAAGTTCGCATGTATCCCTGCCTACCCCCTGTGGACTTTTTCCGTCTCTACCACTATTTTGTTTATTAATAAGGTTCAAGCAGAATTGATTTGTGGGCGGCCAGTTGTATAGTCTCAATACTGACCACGTCGAATTTTTATTAATATTACTAATTTTGTTTATGTTACAAAGTTCGTAGAACCCGTATGCCATCGGGGCAGAAAAGTTCTCGAGTGGTGACCACGAGAAGGAAGACGTAATTGTGCAAGTTGGTAGGCCTCCTAGAGAATGAACAGATGATCTTGTGATAGCGCAAGACCAGCAATCATGGAGACCGTTGGGGGGCGGGGAAGTTTAGTCCAGGGGCTCTACCGGCTAAGTCACCGAACATCGATTTCTTAAATGGCGTTCAAATAAATAAAGGTCAAAAATGACTTAATCAATCGTTAAATCAGCTTCCATGAGCACATACGACGTTATGAATGCTCCGAAATCGATTGTCAACGTAAAAATAGAGCCCCAGTAGTAGAAATTTTTTGGCTGACATGATGATGATTATAAATGTGTTATTGGCTTTAAATTATCTGTGAGTTATATTGTCAGTAATAAAGGTTTTTGTTTATTTCAAACAGCTCTTGTCTCTCTCTGGGATGTGAGTAAAAAAATCGCCCTAAGACTAAATTTTGTGTTGACATTATTATGCTGTTATTATAGACCGCGTTAATTATTATATTAATTTTATTGTATTATATTAATTATTTTATTATTGTATTGTATTACATGAAGCATGGTGAGTCGTAAAACTTGTAACAATGCTTTTGTTTTGCATAATATTTGTTGGGAACTGCAATTATAAGATAAGGATATGGTTATTGTTTTTGGAAGAATGAATTATAACGTTTCCACAGTAAATGGAAAATCAATACAATTCTATTACGTAGATACAAAATGCATCAATGATCTTGTGAGGGTCGCTGGATACCGATGAATGAGATCAGTGCTTTGGGAGGAGCCTTCGTCAAGCAGTGGACATGTACACAACAGATATTTTGGGATATCTAACACTCCTACCGGAACCCAAACTAGGCAGAGCCTATATAACAGGCTACCAGATAACTAGTAAACATACTTATTTTTTTTAAAGAGATACATATTCTATATAAATTACGCCCTGACACAGAACAAATAATCGTTCACATCACACAAAAAAATTCTTGGGTAGGGATTGAACCCACAAATTCTGGCTTAGTAGTCACGGTCACTAACCACTAGGACAACAGGCAGGACGTGACAGGAACTAGATGGGACACAAAACAATATTGGCATTATATAATTAAGATGGTCACCGTAGCCTAGTTGGTAGTGCTCCTGCCTACGAAGCTGGTGGTCCTGGTTTCGAATCCCGGTAAGTGCAAATATTTGTGTCATCATCAAACATCCATGACTCAGAAACAAATATTCGTGCTCATCAGCACGAATATTTGTTTCTGAGTCATGGATGTTTATAAAGATCTCCACGCTTGCTGGACTTGCGCTGTCACAAGATCATCTCGACGGGTCCAACGTATACTGGGACATCCAACAAAATAGCGAAAACTGTTTTTTTACATCAATATCTTTATAATAACTTAAACTTCATATGGTGGCTTGATCACTGCTTAGTGACCGAAGCGGCTATGGCCTCCGTTAGGAAAGTGTATGTAGTCTATGATGTGTTTTGGTCAGACCACTTGCCGCTCGTAGTAGAATGTGACTTGAATAGTATGTTACCAAAGAAACCTGTTAATATTACAAATGTGAACAACTATGTTGTGTGGGGAGAGAGAAGCCAATATCAGATAGTTGCTTATGAACGTGAATGTCATGAAAGATTAAAACTAATTGACTTTCCACACGAACTTGGCGAATGCTCTGACAGTATGTGTAACAACTCTGGCCATAAAATTATTATTGAGAAACTGTATGCTGACATCGTACATGCTTTAAGTGAGGCTGCTGTGATGGGTCGGGGAGGCAGTAATAGATGCTCTAAGCGGGTAATAGTTGGCTGGAATAAACATGTCGCAGAGGCTCATAGGGAGGCTAGGCAGAAATTTATATTGTGGGCGTGGTATGGCAAACCTTCTATTGGATTACATTATGATGAAATGCGTGACACTAGAAAAGTCTTTAAGTCAAGGTTAAAGTGGTGCCAGGATCATGAAGACCAAGTTAAAATGGACATTCTAGCCTCACACCATGCTAAAAACGATTTTCGTAGTTTCTGGAAACAAACAAACAAATTAAAAGCCAGACCGGGAATCCCGGGAAATGTTACCAAAGAAACCTGTTAATATTACAAATGTGAACAATTATGTTGTGTGGGGAGAGAGAAGCCAATATCAGATAGTTGCTTATGAACGTGAATGTCATGAAAGATTAAAACTAATTGACTTTCCACACGAACTTGGCGAATGCTCTGACAGTACGTGTAACAACTCTGGCCATAAAATTATTAACATACTTAACTTTTTTTGGTTGGGGGTAGTTCAGAATAGCAGTTTAGAAATTTTTCGGGTCCTATTTAATTGAGTTTTAAAAATATTTATAAGGTTATAATAATAAATTTTATGTGCTCAACACATAGTTGACCTACTCACCTGCCAGCCTAGTGTAAAATCTCACTACAACACAACCTTCACCAGCACTATCACACTTGAAACATCTGCCCTAAAATGGACAACATGCAAATGGCTTTCTGTAGCATGAAGGCCCACCTTCTGAAGCGAATGGCGGAATTCGAGGAGCAGCAGAAATCTGCCGACACGCCTGCCTCTACTGCTACGCTGACTGCAGACTTCAAGGCCTTCAAGCAATTTGTGTGTGAGTCATTTGATTGCTTTCAAAAACAACTAGATCTTCTTGCCCGTAGTCATGACCAAATGGAGATGAGGGCAAGGCGTAATATACTGCTTTTCCATGGTATGCCTGAAGAGAAGAAGGAGGACACGTCGCAGGTTGTAATCGGAGCAGTAAGTAACAACCTTATGATAGCCGACTTCACAGAAGCCAATATACATAGATGTCATCGTCTGGGTCGTTCTCCAACTAGCGATAAGCCTAGGCCGATCCTTGTGGAGTTAGATAGATTCGGTGTGAGGGACAGCATCTGGTTCGCCAAGACAAAACTGAAGGGTACAGGGATCACCATTTCCGAATTTCTAACAAAACCCCGGCATGAGGCTTTCATGGCAGCACGATTGAGGTATGGGATCACGAATTGCTACTCCAGAGAAGGAGTTATTCACATCCTCCTCGCTAATGGTTCTCGTCGTAGGATTATCTCGATTGAAGATCTTGAGAAAATTCCGGCAGTGTCAACGCAAAGCGAGACGCAAGTAGAATCCAAGGAACCCGCCATCATCAAGCCTGCCGCCGCTCCGAAGGCAAGAAGAGCAGCCGCAGTGAAGAAATGATCGTCGCGATGTATAATTTTTCTCATATTAATGTTCTATTTCTTTTGTCACACCGCCTTAACTTCTTTTCGCTTGCTCTTTCCAATTTAGTTGGTTTACCTTGTCGTAATATTTCTTAATCTAAAGAGTTTATTCGTTAGTTATCTACTATTTGTGATTCAAACATAATATTCCTATTTTCTTTGTTTACTTTAAGGTTAACCGCGGTCCATTGACCGTATGCTTGTAAAACATACTTTTATAGCATAGATAAATGAAAGCGTAGTGGGTGTATGTATGTGACAAAGAGTATTTAAACCTACAGTATGTGATCTCTTTTGACATATTTAAATGGGGTGATTGGTAACAAGACGTATTTAATAATTAGTTTTGATAATTCCATCATAGGTAATATATCTCCTTGATGTTTATTTTTCTCTTTTTTGGCAATAAGTCTCTTTTATTTTCATCTTATTAACATTTGATTTTGTTTGTTTTAAAATATTTAACTGTTTCCGTTGACCCCATTTTATCTAATAGTGTCTATATACTGTCCATTTTTAGTTACTTGTTATTCGTGTAATCTTAAATACAAGCTATAAACAAAAACACTGTGGGCACTAGGCAGGTGAATATAACAAATTTAGATAGTACTATTTTTTTGTAAAATAAGATATTTTTATTTATTTATATAATTAATTATTATGTATGACGCTGATGATAACATTAGTGATGCTGAAGATTTCTTTTCCATTAGCAGTGACGATGACAGTTTTGTGAGTATCCCCTCGCTTGCGGATACTTTACAATATCAATTCTATGATGTATCTAAGAATTTCAATGTGATTCATATCAACGCCCAAAGTATTCCGGCTCATTTCCCCGATATGCTGGCTTCCTTCGAATCTAAAAATATTCATGCAATACTTGTTTCTGAGTCATGGCTAAAACCATGTCTCTCTACTATGTCCTACACTCTTCCTGGCTTTCAACTTATCAGAAATGATAGAACTGGTGCCGGGGGTGGTGGCGTTGCTATTTATCTCCGAAATTTTTTTAACTTCTCGGTAGTTAGTATGTCTTCGCAACCACCACCTCTAAATGCTGGTGAACATCTTTTTCTGGAAGTTGAACTACACCACGCTAAAATTCTGCTTGGAGTCTACTATTGTCCCTCGCTTCGAATCAATTTCTTTTCATCCTTCGAACTTCTTCTAGACAGTCTTACCCCATCCTATAGTCACACTATTATATTAGGTGACTTTAACACTTGTTTATTGAAGAAAGACTCTCGTTCTTCTTCTCTCATCTCTGTTGCAGAATCTAGTAACCTTTCAATTCTTCCTCTCAACGCCACTCATCGCTTCCCTAACTCCAACCCATCCCTCCTTGACCTTATCATTGTTTCTTCTGACGAGCATGTTGCTAAGCATGGTCAATGTTCAGCTGATGCCTTTTCCTACCATGACCTTATCTTTCTCTCTTATAAAGTTCGCCCTCCTAAGGCAAAGTCTAAAATTATCCGTCAACGTAATTTTGGTGGCATTGACTTAAATCGCCTGCAAGCTGACGCTGGTAATATCAACTGGGCTACTCTTTTCGCTGCCGAGACTATCGACGAGCAGGTTGATATTTTTAATGGTCACATAGAACGACTATACAACAAACACGCTCCAATCCGTGCCATTAAAGTAAAACAGTTACCCGCGCCTTGGCTTAGTACCGAAATAAAATCTCTTTTAGAAAAGAAAGCCAAAGCTAAGTCGAGATATACCAGCAGGCCTAACGACATAAATCGTGAAAAATATTTAGCTCTGCGTAATCACAGCAATAAGGTGTGTAGGAGCGCACAACGCCAACACATCCACAATTCTGTTGAAAACGGAGATCCTTCCAAGATTTGGAAATTTCTACAAACATTGGGAGTTGGAAAAACTCGTAACGATTTTAGTCCAATAAATTTAGACATTAATTCTTTAAATAGACACTTTACTGTTTCGCCCAATTTCGACAGGGCAACCAAGATTAGTACTTTGAACCATCTTTCATCTATTCCTACTCCCAGTTATTCTCCTTTGAGTTTTAGTCAATTTTC
Organism: Pseudoips prasinana; assembly: GCA_951640165.1. Lineage (NCBI taxonomy): Eukaryota > Metazoa > Arthropoda > Insecta > Lepidoptera > Nolidae > Pseudoips > Pseudoips prasinana. The sequence continues at coordinate 33,123,933 of OX621252.1, forward strand.
TGCTTGTGACGTTAAGAAGAGTGTTCTTTCCATAGCATCAAATGCAGTTGGTGTTGATAATGTCACCCGTAATATGATCCTTCCCATCCTTGAGGAAATCCTTCCTGCCATATGCCACATCCTCAATTCCTCTGTTATCCTTGGTGTATTTCCATCGGCTTGGAAAGACGCTTACATCATCCCCCTCCCCAAAAAGTCCAATCCTTCGGCCTTCTCTGATTTTCGACCCATTTCAATTCTACCTTTCCTGTCAAAAGTCCTAGAACGCCTCATCCATAAACAGATTAGTAGTTTCCTCAACAAAAACAATCTCCTCAATCCTTTCCAGTCTGGGTTTCGGCCCGGACACAGTACCACTACAGCTCTGGTTCATATTACGGAGGACATTAGAACTGGCATGAACAAGGGAATCTAACGGTACTTTCGCTCTTAGATTTCAGTAACGCATTTAATATGGTCGATTTTGATATTCTTCTCGGAATATTACGCTCTCTTAATGTATCTCCAACGGTTGTTGACTGGCTTCGTAGTTACCTGTCTGGGCGCCGGCAGTGTATACGCATAGATGACACACTGTCTTCTTGGTGTAGCACTACTGCAGGTGTGCCTCAGAGTGGCGTTTTATCTCCATTACTTTTTGCAATTTTTATAAATTCTATCTCAAACCAACTTCTTTCTTCCTACCACCTTTATGCGGATGACTTACAAATTTATTATCAAGCTCCAATTGAAAGACTGCCTGAGGCTATTAACACTCTTAACACTGACTTGGACAGAATTAATAAGTGGAGCTGTGCTCACGGGCTTAAGGTTAACCCTCAAAAAACCCAGGTTATTTTGATTGGCAGCTCACGTATGATTGCAAAAGTACCTTGGAATCAACTTCCTCAACTCCATTTTAATGGCAGTATTCTGCAGTTGAGCGATAGTGTTAAAAATTTAGGCGTCCTATTTGATAACTGTCTAACCTGGAATGTACAGCTGCAGAATATTAGTCGCAAATTATACGCATCAGTTGGCTCATTAAGGAGACTACGTAACTTCTTGCCAATTGCCACCAAAATCACGCTTTCCCAATCTCTGCTCCTCCCAATACTAGATTATGCAAATGTCAGCTATCTTGATCTCACCGAAAACCAGCTTGATAAACTTGAGCGACTCCAAAATGTTTGCATTAGATTCATATTTGGTTTGCGCAAATATGATCACGTTTCAGAATTTCGAAATAAGCTCAAGTGGTTACCTATACGCCTTCGTCGGAATACTCATATTCTATCATTCTTGTACAGTATACTATTTTTTCCGTCTACTCCGTCTTACCTCAAAAACCGTTTTTCATTTCTCCACGAATCACATTTGAGGTGCTTAAGATCTTCCGAAAATTTAAAATTAAAAATGCCAGCTCATTCCACCACTTTTCTCGACAAATCTTTTTCTGTACAAAGTGTCCGTCTCTGGAATGAGCTGCCAATTACCATACGTCAAGCAAAATCATTGCGCGAGTTTAAAAAACTTTTAAAGAATCATTATTTGTCAATACCGGTTTATCAGTAATAGCATCTTCAATGTTATTGATGACTCCTATTACATGTAGATGATATGTAGTATGATTATATGTAGTTTATGATATTAGTATATATCTAGTATATTGCTTATAAATATTTTAATGTACGTAGTAGGATGCATATTAGAATGTATTTTATTTTTATTATTTATTTATTTTTAGTATGTACCCAAGAGTAGGTACCTTATTTAAACACTCTGTACACCGGCAACTACCCGTGACTGTATCCTTTCTCCTGTTTTCTAAGTAGGTTGTCTGGAAGAGATCACATTTTAGTGATAAGACCGCCAATTGTACTGTTCTCTCTAATGTGTATTGTTCTTATTAATATTTTGGTGTACAATAAAGAGTTTAATAATAATAATAATAATAATATTATTGAGAAACTGTATGCTGACATCGTACATGCTTTAAGTGAGGCTGCTGTGATGGGTTGGGGAGGCAGTAATAGATGCTCTAAGCGGGTAATAGTTGGCTGGAATAAACATGTCGCAGAGGCTCATAGGGAGGCTGGGCAGAAATTTATATTGTGGGCGTGGTATGGCAAACCTTCTATTGGATTACTTTATGATGAAATGCGTGACACTAGAAAAGTCTTTAAGTCAAGGTTAAAGTGGTGCCAGGATCATGAAGACCAAGTTAAAATGGACATTCTAGCCTCACACCATGCTAAAAACGATTTTCGTAGTTTCTGGAAACAAACAAACAAATTAAAAGCCAGACCGGGAATCCCTGTGAGCGTCGGTGGCATGAGTGCACCGGAGGATATTGCAAACCTATTTAAGGAAACATTTTTTGTTAAATCTCCACTAGGTCCCTCACGGTCAGTGCTCAATGTTGTGCCCGGCATGGCAATAGGGGTTAAATTTAAGATCTTAGAAATAGCTCAGACTATACGACGTATGTCAAGGGGTAAGTCACCCGGTCATGACGGGCTTAGCATCGAGCACTTACGATATGCTGGCCATCACTTACCCAGAGTGCTTGCCATATTATATGGTCTTTGTATGAGTCATAGTTTCCTGCCCAGTGAGATGATGCGAACAATAGTAGTGCCAATAGCAAAAAATAACACTGGCGACCTTGCTGACACAGGGAACTATAGGCCTATTTCCCTAGCTACCGTGATTTCAAAGGTATTTGACAGCATGCTTAATACACGCTTAACTAGCTGTACCACTATTCATGATAACCAGTTCGGATTTAGAGCTGGTTTATCAACAGATAGTGCGGTGTTGTGTCTTAAGCATGCTGTGACGTACTATGCGAGACGAGGGACGCCTATTTATGCTTGCTTCCTCGACTTATCAAAAACATTTGATCTGGTTTTCTACGACGTGTTGTGGAGTAAATTAGAACGGTTAAATCTACCCACAGAACTAATTAACATTCTCAAGTTTTGGTATGGAAACCAGATCAACACTGTACGATGGGCTGGGGCGATCTCTGGTCTTTATGGGTTGGAGTGTGGGGTGAGGCAGGGTGGATTGAGTTCACCAACACTTTTCAACCTATATATAAATGAATTGATTGGCGAGCTCAGCAGTACCAGGCTCGGATGTTATATAGACGGTACCTGCGTCAATAATATCAGTTTCGCAGACGACCAGGTACTCCTGAGTGCGTCAGTTTGTGGCCTCTGAAAATTAATTGCCAAATGTGAGGAGTATGCTAAATTACATGGCTTGGCATACAACACCAAGAAGTCAGAGGTCATGGTCTTTGAGGCTGGGGGTAAAAGCCCTGATACAGTACCGCCTGTCTTACTGTATGGTACACCGTTGTAGAGAGTATACAGGTTTAAGTATCTTGGTCATATATTGACTCCCGGCCTCAATGACGATGATGACATTGAACGGGAGCGGAGAGCGTTGTCGGTTAGAGCAAACATGCTGGCTCGCAGGTTTGCACGATGCTCACTACCAGTTAAAATCACGCTCTTTCGAGCCTACTGTACTTCTTTTTACTCGTGCAACTTGTGAGCTAGATATACAAAAAAATCGTGCGGCGCTCTCCGCGTCCAATATAACAATGCGTTTAGGATACTTGTGGGGCTGCCTCATTTCTGTAGTGCGTCAGGGATGTTCGCAGATGCGCACGTAGATTGCTTTTACGCAACAATGCGCAAAAGGTGTGCTTCTCTGGTGCGCAGGGTGTGGGGCAGCCCCAACAGCGTCATAAGCATGGTTGCCAGTCGACTGGACTGTAAATACGTTGGTCACTGTTGTGCAGTCTCCCATGGAATGGCACAACAGTGACAAACCGCCATTTATTTATGTATGTGTTCCGTGTTTGTGATTAATGTGATTGTGTGATTACTAACATAGTCGTAAGTTTATATTAACAATCTTGTTGAGTCATAGTTACTTGAATAAAGAAAGTTCTATTCTATTCTATTCTATTGCACTTGCATCAGGGTAGCACTTCCAAGCGCTAGCGGCGCCGCGCGCATACTGATATGAAGATCACTTGAACGCTCGTGCCGCGTACTTTATAACCACCTACACTGGTGCAAGCGACTTGCATCAGTGTTAACAGTCGTGTGGTTAAAAATGCTATCACTTGCACCATATTACTAGTTTGTATCTCTAAAACTAATTGAAATATTATAATAAAATTTTCAGGATATGAAGTTTAAGTTATTTTAAAGATATTGATGTAAAAAAACAGTTTTCGCTATTTTGTTTACATGAAGCATGGTGAGTCGTCAAACTTGTAACAATGCTTTTGTTTTGCATAATATTTGTTGGGAACTGCAATTATAAGATAAGGATATGGTTATTGTTTTTGGAAGAATGAATTATAACGTTTCCACAGTAAATGGAAAATCAATACAATTCTATTACGTAGATACAAAATGCATCAATGATCTTGTGAGGGTCGCTGGATACCGATGAATGAGATCAGTGCTTTGGGAGGAGCCTTCGTCAAGCAGTGGACATGTACACAACAGATATTTTGGGATATCTAACACTCCTACCGGAACCCAAACTAGGCAGAGCCTATATAACAGGCTACCAGATAACTAGTAAACATATCTACTTATTTTTTTTAAAGACATACATATTATATATAAATTACGCCCTGACACAGAACAAATAATCGTTCACATCGCACAAAAAAATTCTTGGGTAGGGATTGAACCCACAAATTCTGGCTTAGTAGTCACGGTCACTAACCACTAGGACAACAGGCAGGACGTGACAGGAACTAGATGGGACACAAAACAATATTGGCATTATATAATTAAGATGGTCACCGTAGCCTAGTTGGTAGTGCTCCTGCCTACGAAGCTGGTGGTCCTGGTTTCGAATCCCGGTAAGTGCAAATTTTTGTGTCATCATCAAACATCCATGACTCAGAAACAAATATTCGTGCTCATCAGCACGAATATTTGTTTCTGAGTCATGGATGTTTTCTATATATATAAGTATTTATTTATCCCTATAAGTATGTATATCGTCTACTAGTTACCATAGTACAAGCTTTGCTTAGTTTGGGGCTAGGGTGATCTGTGTGACATTGTCCCCAGATATTATTATTATGTTAAACTGCTAGCCCGTCCATAGGTTTTAGTTCTAGTTACCCTGCACGTGGAGCCTGGGGAGCACTACCTGGTCATGTATATATGATGTCTTCCCGGCCGAATTTCGGCCACGGCGGCCGTTCTCAATGGAGATTAGCCAATTGCGCAGGACATATTATAGTGCACAAGTGTGTGCGCAAACACAGGGTCGATTTCTATTCCATCACTCTCATGGTCCAATGGGACGGCTAGCGACACGATCGGAAAGAGGTCAAATACAGGACCGACGGCTTTACGTGCTCTCCGAGGCACGGGGGTTTAATTCCACCAACTTCCAGATTTCGGGCTGATACTAAGAAATTTATTTTTACGGAAAAATCTCATTTTGGACCGACCCGGGATTTGAACCCAGGACCTCGTTTTCTGCGGTTGAACACGCTACCGCTAGACCAACGAGGCAGTCATATATATACTGGTATACTGTAAGATGAAAGCTCACTTATTTCTTTATATTCGTAGTGCTACTTACTAATAATAGGTCTTTACCTATGAAATTGCCGTTTTGTATGAAAAAATTTAAACGAATTTTTTTCATGAATTTTTTTATTTGTATTAATCGAAGTAATCACCCATGCAATCAATGCATCTTTGCCATCGCAGTGGCAGTTTATTGATGCCCTTCTTAAAGAAATCAGCTGGACGGGAGGCAACAAATTCTTCAAAGGCATTTTGTACTGCCTCTCGGGTATTGAATTTTTTTCCCGCCAAGAAGTTATCCAAATTCTGGAAAAAGTAGTAGTCTGTAGGCGCAAGGTCTGGTGAGTAGGGCGGATGACGGAGAGCTTCCAACCCCAGTTCTTGCAACTTGGAGACCGTCTGCTGTGCAGTATGAGGTCGCGCGTTGTCGTGCAGGAGCAGCGGAGACGAGCGATTGACCAATGCTGGTTGGAGATGCGCCAGCTTCTCCATCATTGTGCTCAGTTCTTCACAGTCATCATCTGCAGTAATACTCACCCCGTTTGGTAAGAAGCTGTGATGAATCACACCGGCGCTAGACTACCAAACAGTGACCATCACTTTTCTAGGGGTAAGTTTTCGTTTAGGGTATTGTTTAGGTGCTGAACCAGGATCCAACCAACTTGCTGAGCGCTTGCGGTTATCAAACAGAATCCATTTTTCATCGCAGGTAACAATGCGGTTCAAAATTCCTTCATTTGTGTGTCTGTTGAGCAGTGCAAGGCACGTCTCGACGCGTACTTCGCGCTGGCGATCATTGAGTTCGTGGGGCACCCATTTGTCAAGCTTTTTTACCTTGCCAATTTGACGCAAATGGACCAATATTGTTTTGACGCTAACGTCGAAAGCTGCTGCTAATTCAGCCGTAGATTGTGTATCATCAGCTTCCACAACCGCCTTTAATTCGTCATTGTCGACCAAAGTCTTCGGACGACCGCGAGGTTCATTTTTCAGGTCGAAATTTCCAGAACGGAAGCGAGCAAACCAATAACAGGTGGTGCGTTGGTTTGTAGTGTTAGCTCCGTAAACGTCGTTGATGTTGCGTGCCGCTTGTGCCGCGTTGCTGCCACGACGGTACTCATATTCCATAATTACTCGAATTTTTAACGTATCCATGATGACGAAAAAGATTGAAATGCGATGAAAATGTAACACTAATCAATAAAGAAATGACTACTTTTGGAAAAAAGAATCCACGTTTTTAAAATAAAATTAATTTGAAATTAGAATTCTTAGCCAAACAAAAATTATTTTGATTTGAAATGGCCAGTACTGCAGAACGGCAATTTCATAGGTAAAGACCTAATATTACCTACTCACTTCCAATACTGAGTGAGTAATATTGTCAGAGCCCGGAGATGAGAGAAAGATAAAGGAAGTGATGCCATATGACTTAACAGAACTATATACTTATATGTGCAGGCGCCAGCACATAAGCTACCCCCATTTGTCAAATTACACCAATTGAAAGTGAACCTCATGTTATTGTGATAAAGATGAAAATCTACAAAAGAAATTTGACAGATTGAGGTAGCTGGATGTGCTCGCGTCTGTACATTCAATTCAATAATCAACTCATAATTTCGAAAGTTTAAAATGCCTGTTCCAACAACAGAGTTACAATAATAGGTCAGTTTTTGGCATTCCATTTGCCCTACATCTCCATAACATACTTACCCCCAAATCATACAAAAGCAAACAGTAAAAAGGCTAATTGGACCATAAACAATACCAACAGGCTAAGTGGCGAGGGGCGGAGGAGGGGGGGCGGGGAATGCACAATACGAAGGCGAGGAACTATAAAATTTAAATGTAAAATACGTCATACATCGCAACGAAGCCCGTTTAGGCCATGAAAATAGCGGATGAAACGGCTAACACAATTATTATTTAAGTTAAAAATATCACATAATATTATATAATAAAAATACACATTTTAAAACTGTTAGAAGTTAAGTATAAATGGCAAATGTAAATGGTACAGATGAGTTTAAATAATATATAAAAAATCTCTTGTCTCTAATCCAATCGCAAAAAAGTTAGAATCTGTAGCATAAAAAACCGGCCAAGTGCGAGTCCCTCACTCGCCCATGAAGGGTTCCGCAGCAGCAAGTATTTCAGTTGATTAAATGAAAGGTAAATAAAAAATAAAAAAAAAGGTTTCGGAAAAAAATGGCTGTGACATACGGACGGCCAGACATACAGAGAGACAGACATGACGAATCTATAAGGGTTCCGTTTTTTGCCATTTGGCTACGGAACCCTAAAAACGGCCAAGTGCGAGTCGGACTCGCGCATGAAGGGTTCCGTACTATTATCTATAAAAACGAGACAAAAATTCACGTCTGTTGTATGGGAGCCCCCTTAAATAATTATTTTATTTAGTTTTTTGGTATTTTTTGCTATAGAGGCAACACAAATACATCATCTGTGAACATTTAAATGTCTAACTATCACGGTACATGAGATACAGCCTGGTGACAGACAGACAGACAGCGAGGTCCCGTTTTACCCTTTGGGTACGGATCCCTAAAAACCAGACAACTGATAAACATACTTATATATTTTTTTATTGATATCGAAATACATTCATATTATAGACAAAAACACCCAGACACTGCACAAATAATCGTGCTCACAACGATTTGTCCTGGGTGGGCCGCGATCTCTGGCCACCAATAAGTAAGTTTTTTTTTTTTTCTTTATTTTTTGAAGGGGGCTTGTTCCCATTATGTAAACATGTCACCCCCGTAATGATACATGAAATACTTATACTATTCAAAAAACAATTTTTGGAAAATTCCAGATTAAAAATATGCTCAATCGATGTGGTGCATGTATGAAATATCTAATGAGAGTGAATTAGGCCAAAGTTGAGCGCAAACCAGTGCTAGCTAATAAAATAACCTAGTAAAAATCCTTTCTATATAATAATATGTAGTAATCTAAAAGAGAATGAGTATTTACTGATTTATGAAACCGACTTTAATAAAATTTATGTTAACCCTCAATCAGTCATAGCGTATGCCTATAATTTATTGGATTTAGCTCTTATTACAACATAGTAGAGTTTAAAATGAGGTGGGAACTATTATACTTGTGTAATTAGGGGTTAACAACAACCAATTTACTGAAAATATATAAGGGACTATACAGAAAACATTCCCTATTGAATAAAAAAGAGTAATCAAAATCAGCTTACAAACAGAGAAGAAATCGCTTAGTTAAAAAAAAACACGTATGGTTCTTTTTATATCTTAGTTTAGTGACTATAACTTGGGATCATAAATTGACTCCTGTTGGCTTGGTTGGCAAATGCAAACGCCGGAGGTTGTGGTTTCGATTCCCACCCAGTACAGATATTTCTATCCATGAACATGTCTGTTCGGCCTGAGTCTGGGTGTAATTATAATTAATATTACTATAATATTTACAAAAGAAAAGTAGTATGTGTAATATATCAATTACTTGGTTTCCATAGTACAAGCTCTGCTTAGTTGGAAATCAGATGACCGTGTGTAAGTAATGTCCCAGGATATTTTTATTATTTTATATATCGTACCAAGTGCACACGATGATTGACGATCAGAAAGTGATTGACATCACATCGTCACATTTACTTAGTCCTCCATGACCCTGTGTTTGCATTCTTATCGATGAAATGATAAATTGGACGAGAGGCCTGCGTCCCTAAAACGACACTCTTACGCATCTGCCCGTCAGTAACCACTTAGAGTCGAGGTTCGAACCTACTCTCCGACGCCGGTACTTAGTTTGTAGTTTTATTTACTAGACAGCTTGATTCCTCGCTCGTCTCCATTGTCTGGTGAAGCAATGAAAGTCTCACAAAGTAACTGTAAACGACATGTTAAAAAAATTCAGTTTACTATACTTTTCAATTGCTTTCTGATCGAGTGTAGAGTAGCACACAATTATTCAATAGATGGGTGTACGCCAAAGTGGTTGAATTTCTGTCTCTATGCTTCGCATTTCTGTCCACATGGAAGTGCCGGTCGCGGCTGTAGTTATTAAACAAAAGTTGATTAGCTATGTCAGAGGACCATTGGGCGATTAACACACACACTCAAGTCAACTATGACAATACAAAGGAATTTAAGGTAATTGCTTCGTATCATCATCATCATATAGCCGGAAGAAGTCTACTGCTGGACAAAGGCCTCACCCAAGAATCTCCTCAATGGCCAGTCTTGTGTTGCTCGCATACAGCGGCTTCCGGCGACACTTGCAAGATCATCGGTCCACCTTGTAGTTGCCAATCGAGAACGTTACTACCCCAGTGGTCGTTGGTTCTTCGAGCTATGTGAACGGCCCACGAAACTATTTGCGTCATGTACTAATAACAAATATATATTAAAGTAATACTCTTTGCTATCCTTTTTTGTTTATCCCTTACCCTCTTTGAGATTAAGTTGTCATTTTGCAAACATATCAAACAGTACGAAAAGGTTACTTATTCATGGATTAATATGTAACGCGGTCTTCAACCAGTGTGTGTTGTCAGTGATGACTGATGGAACAGAGACGTGGTCGCTTACTATGGGCTTCATCAAAAGGATCAAGGTCACCCAAATAGCAATGGAGAGGGCTATGCTCGGAGTATCCGTGACGCGAATCAAAAACATCGAAAGCCGGAAATTCACAGGTGAACCAAAGTAGCCGACATAGCCCAAAGAATTGCCAAACTGAAGTGGCAGTGGGCAGGGCAAATAGCTCGTAGAATCGACGGCCAATGGGGCACAAAGGTTCTCGAGTGGCGACCACGAACCGGAAGGCGCAGCGTGGGCACATTAGTAGTGAACCAAAAAAATATATATTTTAAAACAAATTATATAAATACTTACTTACTAAATTTGATTAGATAGATAATGTTGATGATAATGTTGATGATTGTGATAGATAATGATAATGTTAATACATAAAATAGTGTAATAATATCAACTGTGATTAATAATAGTTATTAGTTATTTTTAGTATATATCTTGTTGTTGTTTTCTTGTTTATTGAGACTTTTCTCCCGCAGTCAAACCGACTGATCGGTTTTGTGGGGTATTTTTTTGGACTTGTGTTTTAATATTAAGGAAACAATAAATAAATTAATAATAAATCTATAAAGTGGACCGACGATCTTGCAAGGGTCGCGGGCTGCGTAGGACCGTCTATTGTGGAGATCCTTAGGGGAGGCCTTTGTCCAGCAGTGGACGTCTTTCGGCTGATATGATGATGTAATGGGGATAAAGTTGCGCTCCCTGAAGGAAAACCCACCAATTATATACTTAAGCTAATGTAAAAGACGCGTTTTTATTATTTAATAATATACCAGTCTTCATTTGAAACAGAAATTGAGCCTTAACCTTTGTAATATTTCATCAGGATTTCGCCAAGCGTGTTCCAATATCCGCTTCAGAAATGATATATTGTGTTCCTAAACTATTTATTATCTTTTCACGAACGTTTTCGCTTACCCATGAAAATACTTTGACTATGAGTAGTATTATCATATTATTATAATGTGATATGAAAACTGATCGAAGATCTCAATCTTACAATTTTAGTATTTTCTAGTCCTTCTAGTCTGGATTATAGTTCATCTGGTCTGAACATTTTGAAACTTCTTCATCATATCAGCCGCCGAAAGACGTCCATAGCTGGACAAAGGCCACCCCCAAGGATCTCCACAATGGTCGGCCTTGTGCTGCTCGCATCTAGCGGCTTCCCACGACCCTTGCAAGTTCGTTGGCCAACCTTGTAGGGGGCCTACCCATAGTGCCCACGCTGCGTCTTCCGGTGCGTGGTCGCCACTCGAGAACCTTTCCGTCCTAGCGGCAATCGGTTCTACGAGCTATGTGCCCCACCCACTGCCACTTCAGTTTGGCAATTTTTTGGTCTATGTCGGTTACGGTGTTCGTCTGCGGGTTTCGACGTTTTTGATTCGCTCGCGCAGGGATACTCTGAGCATAGCTAAACTTCTTCAGTCTTCCCTAATTACAGCTTAACCTGTTAAAGTTTGCAACGAGAATTATTCGAGCGACTGCTATCTGATCTGGATACCCGTAGAAAAACCTGTAAGTAAGACTGTTAGACCAGTTGTCAGATTCTTTGAGGTTTCTGACCTCTGTAGATCGTAGATGTTCTCATGACAAACGGTACCTATAAAAGTTATAATATACTTAAGAGAACAAATGTAATATTTTACGACTTTATGTTTTTGGGTTGTTAGAATGCGTCGTCAGTCTAGCAGTTGCAAGGCATCCGCAGATAACAAGGCCCTGGGTTCAAGTCCCGAGTCGGGCAAAAAGTGATTTTGGAATCACACATCTCAGTTTCAACCAAGTCTGGGAGTTGACGGTGTTATACTACCATGCCTCGGAAAGCACGTAAAGTTCTGTACCTGACCTATTTGCGATGACCAGTAGTCTCATCGGATAATAAGAGTGATGAAATAGAAAGTGCGCTTGTTTCTACAACTCTGTTATAAAAAGCATATTACTAAAGCAACACTCTCGGCTTTATTTTGACCCGTCGCTCTGTAGAGGAAAACGACGATTCAGCCCTGTTGATAGACCATGTACTCACCTGAAAACTGTGGTAGCAAAGTGGTTCTTCTGACATCTTGGGGACTTCTTCTACAATCAAATTAATAAAAAACTGCCTATGTACCACCTAACTACGAATAAATGCAATAATGACTCCAGGCTTAACTTGGCTCCAGGCACTGATCTATGACGAAACTGAGAAGCTTTTGACCAATCTGACAATTTACCTGGTATCCTTGCGCAAAAAGTAAAATAATAAAAAAATACTCATACGTGCATCCACAAAACACCTCACACACTCACATACCACACACACACACACACTCATACACACACACACACACTCACAAACATACTTTTATATATTTTTTTTTCTCACATTTTATACTGTTAATATGGTCAATACTCCAAGGGGTGGGGGACCTGGTGACCTGAAATACAGGCCTACTAAAGCCTAGTTTGGGCATCAGTCTTCCACAATATTTTTGTTTAATGTTGTACAATTTTCAATGTCTGTAATCATAACACTATGTACCATGTTATAATATTGTGGAGAGAAATAAATAATATTGATTTATTGATTGATTGTTTGTGTGCACACACTTGTGCACTATAATATGTCTAGGTTAAAACGTAGTTAATACGTTTAACCTATTTAAAACTCAAAACTGGGGTTTTTTTTATTACAAACAACAATTAAAACTGGCAACTAATAACTAATTTCATTACTTATATTAAATAAAACAATTAGGTATACCTATTTTTATCATAAACATATTGATTACTAGCTGTGCCCCGCGGTTTTACACGCGTTAAATTTTATAAATAATCACAGGCGCTCCCCCGTAGGTGATAGCGTGATAATATGTAGCCTATATGTTGACCCGACCTCTTAGTAATATTCATGCAAAATTTGAAGTAAATCCATGCAGTACTTTTTGAGTTTAGCCCGGACATACATACAGACAAAAATTCTAAAAATTATTGGCTTTGATATTGATAGTAGATCACGCCCCAAGTATCCTTTAAAAAAATATCCAATGTACAGTTTTAACTTTTCTAGGATTTTATTATATGTATAGATGACGTCACATATCCGCTGTTCCCATGGCCATACTCCATTTACTCAGTAAAATATAGCACCTGCAATGCCATTCCGGTTCTCCGTTGAATATTGATGCATCTCTCGACGCCTCCATCGACACCAAATATACAGATCACAATACTGAAGGAATTAATACCCATGTATGGCACATTTGGGTTATGGGAGAGATTGATTCATGCTTGTTTAGTCTGCTATTTCATTGACTTTTATGGCTGGGAGATGTGGACTAACTTGTAGAAGGAAAATTCTGGAAACCTTTGACATGTGTTCTCTTCAATAAGAAATGTCCATAATGTCCAAAACTTCACCATATCAGCCAAAAGACGTCCACAGCTGGACAAAGGCCTCCCCCAAGGATATCCACAATAGCCGGTCCTGCGCTGCCCGCATCCAGCGGCTTCCCGCGACAAGATCGTCGGTCCAACGTGTAGGAGGCCTGCCCACGCTGCGTCTTCCGGTTCGTGTTCGCCACTCGAGAACCTTTCTGCCCCATCGGCCGTCAGTTCTACGAGCTATGTGCCCTGCCCACTGCCACTTCAGTTTGGTAATTCTTTGGGCTATGTCGGCTACTTTGGTTCGCCTGCGGATCTCAGCATTTCTGATTCGATCTCGCAGGGAAACTCCAAGCATAGTCCTTTCCATTGCTCTTTGGGTGACCTTGAGCCGCCTGATAAGGCCCATAGTGAGCGACCACGTCTCTGTTCCGTAAGTCATCACTGGAAACACACTGTGTGTTGCCAGTGATGTCCAAAACTTACTACTTTTCATTTTCTGTTTCTGAGGCTATTGAACCTAAAATAAATACTTAATCAGACAACCGATCGAGAAAATATTGTGGTTGCTCGCTAAATAATTTCAGTAAGTGGACCGAATCTCGAGTATATGCCCCATTGAGTATGTTTCGCCGGAACGTCTCAACTGGCGTTGGGGTACATTGGATCCGGTGGTAGCATAAAAGCGCGACCGTCGTTATAAACACAAGGTCCATAATAATAATATTGAATTCTTACCAAATTATAGATTAATACCTTTAATTACCTAATATATATGTACAGACGCCAGCACAACCAGCTACCCCAATCGGTCAAATTTATTTTATAGATGTTCAACTTTATCACAAAAGCATAAGGTTTACTTTCAATTGGAGAAATTTTACAGATTGGGGTAGGTTGATGTGCTTGCATCTGTACTTAGAAATAATTATCTATCATCATCATCATATCACCCGAAAGACGACCACTGTCGGACAAAGGCCTCCCCCAAGGTCTCCACAACTACCGGTCTTGCGCTATACGTATCTAGTGATTTCCAGCGACCCTCATAAGATCATCGGTCCATCTAGTATGGGGCCTGCCCACGCTGCTGTGTCGTAGTCACCACTAGAGAATCTTTCTGCCCCAGCGGCCGTCGGCTTTACAACCCATGTGTATTATGTATACTTAAATATATTACATACATGTTTTGGCTATTTGAAAATGCTTTTTTAAAGTTTACCTGTTATAATCTTTTTTTTTACTTTTTTATAACAAAGCAAGATGGCGGCAGACGGCAGTCGTATACTATGGGAGTTCGTCATCTACGCTCTGAACAAATAATATCCAAATATAATCAAATTTCGGCCACGCGGACATTTACTACGGATGTCACTACGGTCAACGTCCCTGGAATAGCTCGGAAATATGTCAGATGTTTCTAAGCTATTCCAGACACTTACAACATGTAACGTAATTAACGCACACCCTCAAACACCCCAATCAGAATATTATGTTGTAATCATAATACACAAACTTTTAATTTGACATGTATATGCCTTATAATTTACTAAATTAGTTTCTTGGAATAAAGTTGTATGTATGTGAATGAATACAAGTAAAACTGCGATTTTAAAAGTCTTATTACTTTGACTTACGGTCCATTTCAATTTGTTTTGACTGTTAAGGGTTAATATGACAATAATTTCTATAGTTTTAATTATTTTGGAAAAAAATTACCTATATTAAAAATATATTTAAATCGATTCAGTAAACGATTCTGAACAAACCATTTTCAGGGTGTGCGTTAATTAAGTTACATGTTGTATATACCGCGCGTGTATAATCGCCGCTTTCGGACTCGATTTTGGTACTCAGAGAGCACATTAAGTTCAGTCCTGCGCCTACTCCCTGCCAGTCGTGTTGGATAGCAGGTCCATCGGGTTATAAGTGAGGGATTGGAGAGTGCATCTATGTTTGCGCACACGGTGCTGCTTTATAATATGTCCTACTTAGTTGGCTAGTCTCCGTTAAAACTGGACGCCGCCATAGAAGAATGATTAGGTGAGTGCGAGAAGTATTATATAATGTGCTATTGACATTAAGTCCACCTTTTTATACAATGTGCATAGAGTTTTTAATGAAATAAACATGTATAAGACTTTTATTTATTATTACTTACTTATCGTATGGGCAGTGGTTACCCTAGTGTCAGAATTGTTCAAGCCGACAAGTAGGCCTCTGACATGGCTTAACGACTGTAACCTAATGGCTACAACCGGGACCGACAGCTTAACGTGCCCTCCGAAGCACGGAGACGCTCACAATTAATTTGTGAGCGTCTCCGTGCTTCGGAGGGCACGTTAAGCTGTCAGTTCCGGTTGTAGTCCCTTTCATGACCACTTTGGCGGTCACCCATCTATGGAAAGACCGCGAGCCTATTTGATTAACCCGCCAATCACTTAAGGACCGGTAAGAGCTACTGGCTATGAGCGCCTCTTTTATTTATTAAGTTAAAGAGGAAAGTAAAATATAATATCTGATAAATGTCCACCACAACTACGGTTACAGAGGTCTGGAGGCGTGGGTGGGCCGTTCTTTTGCCCCACCTTACTTTAATTAATACAAAAAAAATTGTATTAATGTCGTCTAAAACTCAAAGTTATTTTTGAAAATCCCTTCATTACAGAGTTTACGTAATTTATTCTCAATGCATTCTACGAGATTATTGAAAAAAATAATTGTCAGACTAAGTTTTTGTATCTTATTCTACGTATTTAAACTTGTTTGTAAAACTTACTATCTAAATGCTGTGGATATCTGTAATTGTTACAACACAAGGAATGTATATTTAAATAACTTACTGTCATAAATATCTCTGTGTATGTAATGTTGATATTCCTAAATAAATAAATAAAATAAAATATCCCACTTTTCGTAACGCTCTCATCACGCATACACCTGCTTACTCCCCAAGTCAAGCGTGAGTTATAAGTTTTACTTTAATAAGTAGTAACTTGTTGCTCCATTTTAAGTCAAAGCCATTGTCCTTTCGTAACTAAAAGAAAATCAATTTTGTAGTATTTAAATAGTATGTATATACAACATGTAACTTAATTAACCCACATCCTGAAAATAGTTTGTTTAGAATCGTTTACTGAATCGATTTATATCATTTTTATTATAGGTATTTTTTATACCAAAATAATTTATACTTCGGAAATTATCATTATTTTAACCCTGTACAGTCAAAACAAATTGAAATGGACCGTAAGTCAAAGTAATAAGACTTTTTACTCGCAGTTTTATTAGTATTCATAAAAATTCCATCATTCAACACAAAATAAGGAAAAATAAACTTTATTCCAAGAAACTAATTTAGTAAATAACAATTCATTTACATGACAAATAAAAAATTTAGTGTATGTATTATGATTACAACATAATATTCTAATTGGGGTGTCTGAGGGTGTGCGTTAATTACGTTACATGTTGTATATTACTAGCTATGCCCCGCGGTTTTGACCGCGTTATACTTTATGAATAGCCTATGTGCTAATCCAGGGTGTCAGCTAACTCCATACCAAATTTTATTAAAATCTCTCCAGCCGTGTATATGTGAAGAAGTAACAAACATACATACTCACACTCGCAAACTTTCGCCTTTATAATATTAGTGTGATTTGGTATGATGTTGTTACTTGAATTACTTCAGATACTTCCATTAAATAAATCAGAACATGTTATTACTAGATTTTAGGAAACCGTCTCCAAGAAACTTTTACGCTTTTGTGTTGATATAATCCTTCGGAGAAAATTCTACTTCAAGTATTACTATATTAAGTTCCAAGAATATCAGATATTCGTGGCCATACATTTGATAACTTACGTATCGATTGCAAATATATATATAGTTCAGTATTAATACATATAATACTAGCTGTGTCCCACGGTTTTACCCGCGTTAGCCTATGTGTAATTCGAATATTTAAGCAATATTTCTACAAAATCCGTTCAGTAGTTTATATGTGAAAGAGTTACAAACATCCATACTTTCATCCATACTCACAAACTTTCGCATTTATAATATTAGTAGGATAAAACATTTACACAACTAGAACAATAATCTGCATACAGTATGCCCCTTAATGTATGTATAATCCTTTTAACCAATTTAACCATAGTATTTTGCAGCAGGGTAAGTTATTACATGTTTAAAAAGCTGGTAGTAGGATGTAGAAAACTTAGAAGGGTGAGAAACGCGTGGGTGACGTCAGTCATGGGTGTTGTACGCATTAGAGGCACTATAGTTACTACACACTAACTAGTAAGGAAACACTGCGTCTGACTTGTGATGGCATTTTGAAATAAATTTGATCCCCCTATTTTACCCTAACAACAAATTTCCTGAAAATAACGATGAACTATATGTAAATTTACTTAAATAAAAAAAAAAGGTTTTTAGTCACGTAGCCTTTAAAAAAGCGCTTGTAAATTGTCAGAACATGTTTGTAGTAATATAATTAATTTAATTATACAAATACAATGGTACAAATGGTAATTATCATGATATCGATTGCGTACGACTTATTAAGTGCAGGCTTTGATGGTATCAAACACTGATGCCATAAAACACTTTAAGACTATTGTATATATTATGTCAGTGGAAGATTCAATAATAAATTACGGTATTGCCAGCTTTGGCAAAACATATTACACATACCTAAAAATCCTCTACAAATTGCAAATAAGACTATAAAAAGCGATCGTTCCACGTAAAATAAAATACAAGCATAAAGATAATTATGACACGTTGTTTCAGTACTCCAAAGTAATTAATGTCTTTGATAAAGTAAAACTTGCAACTGTATCCGAAAATTGTGAATGCATTTGTAAATTAGACTCATACAATAGACCAACTTTTAATCTACCAAGACAAAACAATAACGATGGTAAAAGGGTTACGATTTGTATTTTACCACAAGCTTTAAACAGTCTGCCAAAAACGTTATTAAAAAAACCGACCAAGTGCGAGTCGGACTCGCCCATGAAGGGTTCCGTAGCAGCAAGTATTTCAATTGTTTAATGAAAGCAAATTGGGGTTTACGATTTATGACGTATTAAAACAAACTACTTGCTAGATCTCGTTCAAACCAATTTTCGTTATTAGTTTGCATGGTAATGTACATCATATATATTTTTTTAGTTTTATCATTCTCTTATTTTAGAAGTTACAGGGGGGGGGGGGGACACTCATTTTACCAGTTTAGAAGTGTCTCTCGCGCAAACTATTCAGTTTAGAAAAAAATGATATTAGAAACCTCAATATCATTTTTGAAGACCTATCCATTGACACCCCACATGTATGGGTATGATGGAATTTTTTTTTGAGGTTCAGTTGGTTCTTTTTCTATTTTTGTGTAAAAATCTTAATGCGGTTCACCGAATACATCTACTTACCAAATTTCAACAGTACAGCTCTTATAGTTTCGGAAAAAAGTGGCTGTGACATACGGACGGACAGACAGTCAGACATGACGAATC
The DNA here is from genome assembly GCA_951640165.1 of Pseudoips prasinana. Lineage (NCBI taxonomy): Eukaryota > Metazoa > Arthropoda > Insecta > Lepidoptera > Nolidae > Pseudoips > Pseudoips prasinana. Next base: position 33,142,993 of record OX621252.1, read on the forward strand.
TATAAGGGTACCGGTTTTTTTCCATTTGGCTACGGAACCCTACAAATAGAGAACAAAAACCCTAAACAAGTAAAAGGCATACTGAAAAAGTACTTTGTGCCCGACAAATACTTGGGATGGAATGCACATCTGAACACGGAACTCTTAAAACATAGTCATTGAATATAAGTAAGTACCAAGAGGTTGTATCTATTATATATACACTATCCGGTGGTCGCATTAAAGCGCGACCGTCGCTATAAACACAAGGTCCGCCATAATGATAACATTTAAATCGTACCTTTATATAGACAGAACCATTCAGACAATATGTAGTTACAATTTAGATAATTAAACCTACACATGATCCTTGACAATAACTTAATTTTAGTTAGCTAAATATCGTTACTGTTATAAAATAAATCTTATTGTAAATTATTTCCTACAATCCGTGAACCTAAATATCTATATGTACCTAGAAATAATTATATATTACTGCGAACATGTTCTGACTATTGAATTTTTTTTTTATTATTGTAGGACGCTACAGTTAGCCTAGGAGGCTTTCACTGCTTCACCGGACTATACTATTTACAAGCGCTTTTTTAAAGTCTACGTGAATAAAAACCTTTTTTTTTTATTTATTTATTTATTTTATATTATACTGTTAGGAACTTTGAAGACTGGCAATGAATCACGTGGGACTTTGCCTATATAAGGCCCAGTCGGCCGATGCCTCTCTCTCTTTTGGGGCCAGACGTCGACGAGGGCGAAGCTCTGCTGGTTTACGTATCGATTAAATCTTGAGTGTAATGTGCAGTGGTTACAGTGTTTCTCGTTATAAGTGATTTGTCATAAGAAAATTGTTGTTGATTTCTAATTATTTATTCTGAAGTGTGAATAAACCTCTTTTTTTATAATAAAATCCTTTTAATTCCTAAAATCAGAAGTGGGATAAAGAACCCAAGTGCTGCTTGTTGCCATCCAAATTTAATAAGATCTAACCTCGTGTTACTTTCATTTGTGATTTTCTTAAGACAAATCGACCACGTTGTGTATTGTGTGTTTTGAAATTCCAACGCCGCTGCGTATCTCGTGTAATCGAGTGCTTAAGGATTGGGATTGGTAGCGTACGTCAGAAAAAAGTGCGTCTTATAGACCACGTGGCAGTAGCCCCGACGCCCTACCTGTACACTGCGGTCGAGATCGCAATCATAGTCGCGCTCTCAAGTGAATAACCGATCACGTAGGCGTATTTGTTTGTCAAAAACGGGACGATTTCCGTTTACGTTCCTTGTGTTGCTCATGTAAGTGTGAACCTGAAGTGTCTTCCAAGGCACAATAAAATATACACCGTACGTTCGATACTATCATGATTAGTTAAGAAATAATCGAAAGTAATTTTACATCTGTTAAATAAACTAAAAAAAAAATGTGGGTAGTTCGGTTACTCAGGCAATTGTTGACACGATTCCATCGATAGTTGAGTCGTGTTAGCCACCATTACGTCATTGTGTTTATTTTAATCGATCTCTTTACAATTTACAATTATTATGCGACGGGGTGGATCGTGCCCATACACTGAATTATTGTGACGACAAAGAATGTTTGTTCAAGCCTTTATTGGATGTTATAACTGTAAAAAGACTCTACGAAGTGTATACCTAAACGGAACAATTCTACCCCAGTGTAAATTTATTTTAGTAATTTTTTGTGTTGTGATTTACGTAATTACAATTTTATTGCTTTGTTTGTGAAATACCGCGATGTATTTCACGTAGCCGATCAAGAAAATTTCTTGAAAGGTGGATCCCATATAAGGGCGCGAAACCATTCACTTAGTTTGTCGCACGGTAGTTTGCGATAGTCCGGTGAAGCAGTGAAAGCCTCCTATGCTAACCGATTCGTCATGAAAAAAAAAGGTAGTTTGCGACGTGTGTTACGATCTAAGTTCGACCAGAAATCGCCAAGTGTTGATAGCCGCCGTCGCCGGTGCCGCTCAGTATCGTGTGCATTGCATGATAGCCATAGTATATAGCAGTACGTATTGACCACCGCTGAGGAATGCAACCTCAAACGGTTGACATCATGGTGTTGCATAAAATGTCATGCCGTTGTTTTGTGCCTAATGGTAGTGAGAGGATTGAGTGAGGAGCTGAAAAGCCTATGATACAAGGTATTGACAAAGCTTACTAAGTAACACTTGACAGTCTTATCATTTTTCAATTTAATACTCAATGTGTTATTTGCATTCTACAATGTAAATGAGTTGTTATTTAAAACCTAGTAGGTATAATAGCAGTGCAAGTTCTCAAGCTACTTCTTAGCAGCGGAGTTATCAACATAAGTTTGAAGTCATCCTCTGGAGTTTGACTGCACGTGTGGCGCAGTGGTTAAGATCATCGCCTTGTCATTCAATGACCCGGGTTCGATTCCCGTAAATTGCGTAGACTGTTTGTGTGAACTATAAGTGGTTGTAATCTGGATGTGTTTTGTATACGTGAATTATATTTTCGTCATTATGTAATTATGTTTTGCAAAAGACAAGGTCATACGGAGGACAAACGTTTCACAAAGGTGAGATCAGAGTCGTGTAAGCAATCTGAAGACCAGTGAGTTATGGTCAGGTGAGGCCGAGTCCGAGAAAGGTGGTTTGGTATACATTTTCCAGCCACAAAAGCCGGACTTTCATCATTATCTTATAGCAGTGATTTTTATAATTACTGTGCTCTGAAATATACCGAGCTTTATTGTGATCTAATGCCGCGTATTGCGCGTTGGTGCATTGTTTATAGGATTTTGATTTCTAAAGGGGATAATGTTGCCAAATGCTGATAACGCTGAAGTTGTATTAATCAGATTTCCAAGCCTTTTAATTGGACACAGGTAACCCAGACAGCGGACGACGTAATTCAATAGCTTTAGTATGGTAGTTTGGAGGCAAGTACGTAAGACGTTATGATCTTTTGTATTTACCGATACAATCCGGTAGGAGAGGAACCCAGGCGGTTCTTGTGTAACATTGTTAAAGGATCTCTGTTGAGTCTTTAGTGCGACGAACGTGAGCATGCAGTTGGGGAAAAAACTGTCTCACTTATTTCGAAGTATTTTTGGCTCCACGTGCTTCCATTTGATTGTACATCGACTTTCACTAAGGCTAACTAAAAGAGTTCACATATGGAATGTACTCTTTGTTACTAAATTTTCTTAGTCCACAGCGAGGTTTGATCCATAAATGTGTGGACCCTTTAAGGTGTTCAGCATACTGCCAAGCGGTCTTCATGAGCGTGTGTTGTTCAGTGGCAGTTATGACAAAACGATGCAGTCCGCGGCCCGTACATGGTGTCGTGGCGAGGTTTGAAGCAGTTTGTCGGGAAGTATACTTTGCATTGTTCTAAGAAACTTATCCTAAGATCCCATATCAGCCAATTACCCCTTGGGAAAGTATCAATCCAATTTCAGTTTTAGAATTGAGAACTTTAATTCTTCGCATTAGTTAAGATGAAACTACGCCAATCTTTTGTGTGTTAGTACGTGACGTGGCCGTGTAACCAAGCGTGACGCGGTAGGTGAAATAACCAGAAGTCGCACAAGACTTCATATTACAGACAATCGAACTAATATATAAGGACGAGTAAGTTAACCGGAATATACATCCTACCCAGGAGTTAAAAATTAATGATCTTGTTTTTGTAATCATGTATGTTCAGTCTACAGAAAAGCTAGTCAGCTGGACACGTGGTCTTTACAATGTGACCAAGGGCTTGCAGAGCGGTCATTATGAGGTGAAGCTACGCTCACGGGAGACAAGACTGCGCAAGTGGCTGTACAATGAATGGTGCCCGGAGACATGCGCTCCATTCTTCGAGACTCCGAGACTGAGTTCAGCTATCTTATCCTAACTTGACGTAAAGTTTGCATGTATTTTTGTTTGTCATTATCCTGTAAGTACACTTAATTTCCTTAGTGTTAGTATAACACACATTTGATCAACATACAAGTAGTGTTATCACAATAAGAACCGAAGTTAGCCAGTTACTTGGTCTAGCTGGTTACTTTCTCAGATATATAAAGGGTTACTCCACTGAATCCGCTTGTATTTCCAAACTAACCAAAGAGAGTGTTGAGTTTTTGCAAGTGCCCCTGAAGTTCACGTAGGCTCAGCGCTGGTTATGTAGCGGTTCTCATTCAAGCGATACTGACTATAAGAAACTTGTAGCAGTCCACTACAGTACAGTGACTCCAGATGTGAAGGGCAAACATAACTCCTACGAGCTAGGAAACTCTTGTTGTACTAAAAACGTTCCAAAGCCTTTGTCGTTATCATGTTGGTGCCGGTAAGGGAGTTTACCTTATCTTAAAGCACTTTTCCGATAAGGACATAGCACATTGTTTAATCCACATATATATGATGTGTGTACCCAGTATGTCACCTGAAATACATCGTTTGAGCGGGCAAGCTGTTCAAGCAAGTTGTATGGGAACGGTTCTTGGTATGATCCGTGTAGAGAGCGAAAATAATGGGTCCCCTTAGTCTGATGATCTATCTAAGATTAAATTAGTTTTAGGCGTAACTAAACCTTTTTAATTTTGTTTCATGTTACACGTATGAATTGTTCTTGCGTGTGAAAGAGGCGAGTATGCGACTTACTGTTTGGAACAAACTGTCGGCGTGGCCCAGTGGCTGCCTTCGAGACTGAAGCCCTGAAGCGTTTAATCTGGCAGGCGTGCACTTAGCGCGCGTGGCTAGCTGGCAGGAAGTCTGTACTTTGTGTTGGACAGGAAGTCCGGTACTAAGAGTTATGCCACAACTTTTGATAATACGTTTCAACCGAACCTTTTAATTTTATTTTGTTTATAGTACACTTGGCGTATGTGCGGACGGGCGCGAGCGGAAGGCAGGTCTTGCTGGTTGCTGCCGGTGCAGTCCAGTGGTGGTTCCCGAGGCTGATGTCCCGGAGTACCTGGCTTCAGCAGACGTGCGCTCCGTACGCGTGAATAGTGTACTCAATGAGTTATCAAGTGCTAGTCGCTATGGTACTATGCTCTCAGGCGTGTCGCTTGGCGTTTGTCGCTGTAACTTTGCGTTTGTCGCTGTAACTTGGCGTTTGTCGCTGTAACTTGGCGTTTGTCGCTGTAACTTGGCGTTTGTCGCTGTAACTTGGCGTTTGTCGCTGTAACTTGGCGTTTGTCGCTATTACTTTGCGTTTGTCGCAATATTTGACGTTTGTCGCTATAACTTTACGTTTGTCGCTATAACTTGTTCAATTATGAGTATGACAGAAGTTTACAAGAGATGTTTGCATACATTTGAAAGCGAAGTATTTTGAGTGTATTTATCTCTGTTACGAGAGTGATTGCCTGTTTGAGTGCCTTGAGTGCGAGGTGGATGACTGAATAGGCATCTTTGTGCAGTTGCCATAATAATTAACTGTTTGTGTTTTATGCAGGCGATGATTCTGATGACGGTGAGCTCTCTAATGCAGTAGGAGCTGGCGATCATAGCTTCGCCGTGTCTCCTGGTGGTGCTGAAAAAGCGCGGTCGTGGTCGACGCGAAGTCAGGAGAGGCCGTGTTAGGAACTTTGAAGACTGGCAATGAATCACGTGGGACTTTGCCTATATAAGGCCCAGTCGGCCGATGCCTCTCTCTCTTTTGGGGCCAGACGTCGACGAGGGCGAAGCTCTGCTGGTTTACGTATCGATTAAATCTTGAGTGTAATGTGCAGTGGTTACAGTGTTTCTCGTTATAAGTGATTTGTCATAAGAAAATTGTTGTTGATTTCTAATTATTTATTCTGAAGTGTGAATAAACCTCTTTTTTTTATAATAAAATCCTTTTAATTCCTAAAAATACATATAATTAAATCGTAGAAAAGTCAAAACTGTACATTGAATATTTTTTTAAAAGGATACTTGGGGCGTGGTCTACAATCGACATCGAAGCCAAAAATATAGTTTTTAGAATTTTTGTCTGTGTGTCTGTTTGTCTGTATGTATATCCGGGCTAAACTCAAAAAGTACTGCATGGATTTACCTTAAATTTTGCATTAATATTACTAAGGGGTCGGGTCAACATATAGGCTACATATTATCACGCTATCACCTACGGGGGATGAGCTGTGATAATTTATAAAATTTAACGCGAGTAAAACTGCGGGGTACAGCTAGTAGTTCGTAAATTTTGTAATAATCGTAGCACAACTAACTATTCCTGAGGCTACAATAAAAATCTTTAAAATTGTGATTAAAGTAGGGCTCTTCGTAATTATATTATTCTTTTTTATTGAAATAAACTGCTTAATTTTATTTTTTACAAATTTTAACAGCAGAAACAGTAAAGAGCAGGACTCCCTACAAAATTAACCGAAGATCTTGTGAGGGTCGCTGGATGTGGATAGGGCAAGACCGGCAATAATGGAGCTTTTTGAGGGAAGTCTTCGTCCAGAAGTGGACGTCTTCCGGTTAATAATAATAACCATTTATTTCAGACAAGGTCCATATTTTGTTAGTAACAATGTGCTTAAAAACGAATGTTAGTAATTGGTAACAAAAAATTAAATTTCTATGTGAAGCCGCACCCATCTTTGCAGCATGAGGGACTCCCACCGATCCGTAAAAAAAACTTGTGTGTACTTATGTACACGCGTTAGAAGTTATACTTCTTAATATACAACTTGAACATAGTTATCAATTTTCATACCACCTAGAACTAACTTCATGCTGTTAAATTTTTTGGTGTCGGTGTAAGCGCGCATCGTAAAAATTCACTCTCATCATTTTTCTCCATCGCACCAAAAGAAGTATAACTTCAAAAAACACCCAGAATAATAAGTTAGTACTGCCACGAACGCGAGTGAGTAGGGAGGCGCACCTTTTCCTAACTATTGCGGCAAAGCCATCCGCGCTTCGGCGAACTTAATAATATTAACTTAATAATATATATTTTGAAATAATAAATAGTTTGGGACAACTGCCATATGACTCTAAATTAGGCAGAGACTGCGCTATGGTATTCAGACAACTGATAAACATACTTATTTATTTTATTTTTATTTTATTTATTCGGGAAAACAAACAGATATACATTGAGCATTAGGTACTTAATTCTAAACATATAAATTTATGAAATGTATATCCAACCACATTTTCCACAGGTTGCGATAATAATATTTAAGGAATAGATATAAACCAGAGGCACAACATTACATTTGTGTGAGAAATCTATTTAGCATAGCCTAGTATTATCATACAAGCACATTAGATTGAAAACATTATAGTAAAGTTCAAAAGTTACAAAGATAGAAAAGTAATAAATTAGTAATAAGTAATGAATGATTGGATTTCACATTATTAAAGAAAAGAGAAAAAAATAAGGTAATTATATAAAAATATTGTGTGTGTGTTGATTAATTATTTCCGCCAAGCAATGATCTTTTTCTTAAATTGGTACATAGAACATGCAAAAATATCAAGTTCATTGAAATGGATATTGTATTCGTTCACTAACCGATGCATGGGAGCGCGCACACCAGCGTTGGTTCTACAAGACCCAACTGCAAATAGTGTGCGCGCCCTAACCTCTCGACCGTGAACTGTTCTTGGAACTGAGTAACATAATTTATTGTTGATTTCGGTGCAGTCAACATTATTATGGCAAAATTTGTGAAGCATCATAGCTTCCAGTTGATATTTTTCGATACATATTTTCTTTACGGGAGGCCTTTGTCCATCAGTAAGCGTCTTTCGGCTGATATTATAAAGATATGTCCCTACTCTATACATATCATTTTCAAACACATTTACATACTTTTTTTAAAGGCAGCGCCCGCACAAAGCAATCTAATCAGAACAATAGACGGAAACAAATTACATCCAGACTCAGAACAACTATTTATGGGTCATACAAATAGTTGTCCAATGCGGGACTCGAACCCGCGACATGAAGCGACGAGGCGACTGTCTTACCTGCTGCGCAACACGTGCAGTCAAAGAAATATGAGTTACCTATAGGCCGCATGGTTAGTGAACATTGTTTTGATGACTTATTTTTATTTAAGAATGAAATTAAAAAAAGTTTGAGGTCACATCGTTACAGGTTTTGTCAGCCCCAAGTGTGTAGTACAAAAATAAAAAAAGGAAAGACAAGTGAAAGTTTCATTCTATATACAACGGGTGTTTGTTTTCGTTCTGTAGACTACAGTTTAAAACAATACACTCTGTTGGTTATCCCACGCAACAAGAGGTTTAGCTAAATAAAAACACGTAATCGGTGGCTGCACTTAAACCTCGCAGCTCCCAAGTAAATGCCGACATTAGGAGAAACAGTTACGCTCGCTAGTTAACTCGAGTAGTTTTGTAAGAGTTTTTGTCGTGCGTAATAGATACATGGACATAGATACCTATTTCGCTAAGTGTATACAGGGTAATTAGTGTACATCCACTTAATTGTGTGTTAGAAATGTACATAGAATACAAATAAGATCTGTATAAACTTCATTTCAAAGTGTATGTGTTCAATAAAACATTTTCTTCTTAAATAATATTTTTTTCGTAATTGGACTGGCCTGTTGGTCTAAAGGTTATTGATCCTGACTGCCAAGCTAGAGGTTGTGGGTTCGATCCTCACCCAGGACTGAGCATGGTGTGATGAACATGTTGTTTTGTTCTTTGTCTGGATGTTATTAAGGCAGTGTGTTAGTTGTCACAATATTATATATTATTATTTTCTTTTTTTGTTCTCAGCTTTTACGGGCAAACGCCAAGTAAATGACAAGGAGTTAGCTAGTCATATTATTATGTCCGTCAGTTGCATTATTGTCGTCGTCTAATTGGAGGAATTTTCTTACAATGCTGTAAATATTTAGTATGGCCGCCTTTTGTAATTGAATGTAAATGTTACGTTTCATATCAATAAGCTTAATACTGTGGTGAATGTGTCTTGGGATTACTCCAGTACTGGATAATGCTATTGGGACGATGTATACTTTATTATTATTATTTATTTATTCAGATTAAAACCATCTGACATAATATTTTTAACATATTTGTTCAGGATTCCATACATAAATAGTAGTAATTACTGTATGAAATTATAATGATGTGATCCCATCCAGTCTTTAACATATCAGTATGTGTTACGTGATTTCTTTTAATTGGTGAGAACCTCCTTATTAAAGTTGTTTAAAAAGTTACCCCTACAGAACTACTCAGGCCGTCAAATGGTATGTATATCTCAGCATTCTCAAGTTAGACTTAAAGTTAAGATATTCTTAACTTTAAGTCTAACTTAACTTTAACTATATTAAGATATTAATTTTATTCCGTTATTTCAAATGGCGATACTTTAGTTTTCTTTACAAATTTCTTAAAATAAGGAGGGAAGCAAAATTTTAAAGAAAACAAAAGGAGTGTCATATTCCTTTGTCTAGCGCGGCGTCATTTTGCTATTTGACCGCTTTCGTATATAAGCACGCATAAGCACCTAAGGTCTTGCCGGATAACATTAAATTCTAAAACAGCCTTTTGTTTATTTGAGGCCGCATTGTTTGGAACTTTAGAATAAAAATGATAAATAAAATCCATTTCCATCCACATCTGAAAACTTGTGTCAAAAAATAATTATATAATTACCCATTTTTCTCATGAAACATACATGTAAACTTTAATTAATGCTTATGATATTGTAATATATTTACACTAATCTTATTGGCGTGTTTGGCAAATGCTTGCAATTCACGCCACAGGTCATGGGTTCGATTCCCACCCAGGACAGATATTTGTGTTCATGAATATGTCTGTTAATCCGGAGGTAGCATTAAAGCGCGACCGTCTTTATTAACACAAGGTCCGTCATAATAATAATACCTTAATATAGACAGAACCATTGACAATATATAATAAAAATATTAGACTTAAACTAGATAATTAAACATTATCTCTTGACAATAACTTGATACGAGCTAGCTAAATATCAATGCTATAATAAAATAAATTTTATAAATGTTTTTATACAATGTGTCCATAAATATCTATATTACTAGAAATAATAATGTGTACAACTATATTACTACAAACATGTTCTGACTATTTACAAGCGCTTTTTTAAAGTCTACACTCTACGTGAATAAAAACCTTTTTTATTTATTTATTATTATTTAATCCTGATTCTGGTTGTAATTATCTATATAAGTATGTATTTACAAGAGAAAAGTATTACATGAAATTTATCAGTTTTCTGGTTTCCATAGTATAAGCTCTGCTTGGTGTGGCGTCAGATGGCCGTGTGTGAATAAATTCCCAGGATATTAAAATTATTTACTATACTTTCATATTTAAGTCCGAGCTAGTAGATAATAGTATTATCACATTAACAGCCTCAATACAGGTATTGCCTAGTGAGGTTATAAATTTAAATCACCTTCTAAAACTGGACTGCTAATAAATGTTTATTTTTTAAATTTATTTAAGTTTTTATTGACAAAACCTTTCACTACAAATTATTTATATAGTTGGTAACAAACTGCTCGGTTTCTATTTCCCTATGTAATATATTACTTTTGGCCCCAGTTTGTTACTTCTAGCACCTTCGGGGAGAAACACGAAATTCCCAAAAGTATTTCTCCCCAAACTCACACAAGCGTAACACAGTTCCGTAACTTCGACACGTATATACGTCCCAAGATTATTCATATCCCCGTGTTGACTATAAACCTGAGATATACGGCAATGACTTACAGTTGTACTGCATGACTTGTTACCTGCAATTTAGCCATGCCAATACACAATGGTTATGGTCACAGACATGGTAATAGAGAAGGATTGTATTGCAATACATTAGGTATGTCATTACAGCAAGCAGTTCCTATGATGAATAAGAAATTGTTGCGAAGAAGCAACTCATTTTCATTAAATCTTATATTTTAGAATCATACGTGTTAAGGACACATAACTGAATATAAGATAACATTTTTTGATCTAACTTAGGCAGACATCATGCATACGAGCCATCTAATGATGAGTGGTCACCGTAACCTATGGATTTTTATCTGCATCATATCAGCCGAAAGACGTCCACTGCTAAATAAAGGCCTTCCGTTGTCTAGCAGTGGACGTCGACGGAATGCCAAAGATGATGATGATCCTCAATAATAAATGCTGGATGTGGATAGTGCAAGATGGGCGCGCTATCCACATCCAACATTTTCCAGGTTATACTATTTACCTGATGTGATATTTGCCTAATTGCACCGTCGTTACGAAAACAATGTAATTAAGGATAATTATTAACACTTGTTAAGTGGCCTGCTGCCCAAGACTAAAACTTATATATATGTAAAATAAGGCATCTTTCAAACTACTAAACATTCTAAATTTCGATGTAACTCAGTAATCGTGTCGTAAAACAGGTGTCTTAATTTTTTAAATATAAGTTTTAATAAACATCATCGACATCTTAGACCTATATTCTACATTACACCTTTGTATTATTTGTTTCAGTGTACAATAAAGAGTTTATCTATCTATTTACGACTATAAGCTACACTATTCTAGAATATTAATAGGACTAAGCAATTGCTTTTACACGAGTGCAAACCTTGTAAGCCAGGTTTGATAGGGGCACAGAAAAAGCTCGAAGCTCTAAGCAACTGTCATGGATCCCGTGATCCCGTAAGTTAGAAAAAATTTAGTCCACTTCTATCCAGTTCTATACAATTTGAGCTGATTAGATAAGTATTCTTAGGTAAAGAATATTACAAATAGATGGATCGGTAGATATTAACATCGAAACTAACTTAGTAGTCCAAATTAATAAGTTTCGCTGTAGAACTATGTTTTCTTAAGATAGTACCCATATATAATAAATAAATATCTTGGGACAATTAACACACTGCCATTTGATGCCAAACTAGACAGAGCCTGAACTATGGCAACCAGAATACTGATAAACATACATATATATGTCGCAGATTCAGATGGATTAGAATCGACGTCCACGAGGTCCGTGTCCGCCATGTTGTATTTTTAAAATCGATCAGTGCGCACACACGGCGCAGGCGACGGTACTAGAACAAGTGTCAAGTCCAATCGCACTACTGACAGATATTAGTTCATTGACAACGTCAAATGTCAACCCTTCAAATCACGATGACACGTACAACAGTGTTGCCACTCCATTATTATGATATCCATGACTTACTAGTGTTGCCACTTTATTCTTATAGAATCGTTCATAGATTATTTATTATTCTCCGACATATATTTCTATATACATACATATTATAGATTAACTACACCCAGACACAGAACAAACAATCGTGTTCATCACACAAGGATTTCTCGTGGGTGGGAATTAAACTTATGACCTCTTACTTTGCAATCAGGGTCACTAACCACTAGAGCAACGTGCTAGTCGTTACGTTTGCTTGTAAAGACAAAGGAATACCTACACATACCACCCGCAAAAAGTATCTACGGGTTTTGCGGGTTGCCGACTCGCCCATATGTTTACTATCGATAAGCGTATCTACCAATCTGCTGAGGTACTTCGTATTTGATATTACGAATATGCAAAGGAACAACAAAGCAAGATACATATTGTTAAGTATCTCGGTCTATTGATAAATCAGTCCATAACAACGAGTTCTTATCCCCTAAAGAGGTACTATTGTCTCTTTTCGTGAAGGTCTCTCCCATGGGATAGGAGGTTGACCTTTTCCAAATTGATCCGGGACAAATAGGATGTAAGTACTTGCGATACCGAGCGACACACAAGGAACTGACATAGTATTTTCCTGTTAACATAATATTAATGTAAATATATGTATGTATATATTTGCATATTAACTATAATTATATGTATACCACTGATGTATGGTATAGACGAAGGAGTTATGAAACATACCACAGAATCACTATTTAAAGTTGTTTTAATCATCATCATTATCATCTGGTCAGCTGAATTGTTGTGTCCATAATTTGGAGGGATATACTTAAATCCCAATGACGTAGGTTTTGAACCTAGGACGTCATTATCTGCGGTAGAACACGCTACCGCTAAAACCAACAAGGCACCTATCTCATCATTCTGTCGTCTGTATACAGCCCGCGTACTTAGCTTGTGCTTAACTTCACCGATGCCGCGAAGGCGATTTTTTGTTAATTTATCACCAACAGAAATATACAAATTGGCCATAAGAAAATTCCTCCGCATCGTAGAGAGGAACATGATTTGCCACGCTTAATGAAAACTCCAATTCTTTGACCAAAAAAGTTCATCTGTCTATCACTAAACGTTAGCAATTTACAATTTACGCGAAAAAATATACGTCAATTTGAAACCTATAAGAAAATACGACTCCAAATAGCTTCAATACATCAACAACAAAAAGCTTGGTGCATTTGAGCCGTTGTAAAATAGCTAACACACTAATACTTTCAATGTAATGTAATGTTTAGATGTTTGGATGTGGGTTACGCTAATTGCGCATAAAATGGCAAGAGAAATTTGGATAAAATTTGGAACTGAGATAGATTACACCGTGTATTGACATACAGGCATGTAAAATATCAAATCATGGACAACATCGCGGGGTACGGCATGTGTTTAAAAAAATGATTAAACTTTTGACTTTGCTATTTAAAACGATAGTAAAATTAGAAAGTTAATAATAGCTTTATCTATCTTAAACATAAATAATGTGGGCCTTCGGAATCTTAGTTTCAGTTCGAATTTTGCCAGAATAACAAGCGCCAGAGCTAATTTTCTGCTTCACCGCGGCTCTACTCCTATTATTAAGAAATTATAGATTAGATTCGCTATCGCCGCTCAGCTCGGTTACTCGGATAAAATGGGAAAAGTTCTGGCCAATCAAAACGTGCCATCTTTTGATACCGAATTAAAGAATGCGATGGTTCGCGTAGCTGAATTTTAAGTGGTTTCGACAGAAATAAAAATAATTTAAAGTAAAATTGTCTTGGCGTTACATTTCCCTGATAAGAAAAAAATCAAAATATAACCTAATTATGTTTGTAATATAATAGTATAGTGGTATCATTTCTTGAAAATACACCAAAAAAGTGTAAGTAGTTCTTTTATTTTTTTAACCTAGGAATAATTAAAGGAGATTAATACAAAAAAATATATATAAAATGATCCCAATACAAACATATGCTTCCGAAATAATTGTCATTTACCGTAGTAAGTTTGAGAGGTCATATTTCGATATTTTACTACTGAGTGATAACAAAAAAATAACAAATGTTTTAGGATTTTACGTCAAATGCATGTATTATTTTAGAAGGAACAAAAACGTCTTCCCCGTAGTATTAGAATTAAATATTTAATCAAGGGAAAACTGTTAAAAAAGCGGTCAAGTGCGAGTCGGACTCGCCCATGAAGAGTTCCGTAGCAGCAAGTACCAAAAATAACAACAAAGTCCGCACCACCATAATATAAAAGTTCTTGTAGTTCGTTGAACTTTGATCGATGTTTTAATCAAAGTGTATTTGAAAGGTAAATTGCGATTGACGAATTATGACGTATTTAATAAAACTACTTACTAGATCTCGTTCAAACCAATTTTCGGTGGGAGTTTGCTTGGTAATGAGCATTATATATTTTTTAATTTTATTATTCTATTATTTAAGAAGTTACAGGACACACACACATACACATTTTACCAGTTTCAAAGTGTCGCTCGCGCAAACTATTCCGTTTAGAAAAATATGATATTAGAAACCTCAATATCATTTTTGACGATCTATCCATAAATACCCCAAATGTATGTGTTTGATGAAAATAACATTTTTGAGTTTAAGTTCTAAGTATGGAGCATCCCCAATTATTTTTTGTTTTTATATGAAAATCTTAATGTTGTATACAGAATACGTCTACTTACCAAGTTTCATCACTATAGTTCTTATAGTTTCCGATAAAAGTAGCTGTGACATATGGACGGACAGACAGATAGATATGACGAATCCATAAGGGCTCCGTTTTTTGCCATTTGGCTACGGAACCCTAAAAAGCTTCGTATGTTGCATCACAGCATTAACGAATTATTGGATAGATATTGTTGGAGATTCTGTCATTTACACCACTAACCTAATTACGTCATACCTTCTCTCTCTAATATAGCTCATATGAAAAGAACAGGGTATACATAGAACGGTGAAAACACTAAAACTGCTTCTAAAATGTGCACCGATTATAAAAATAGATAATTACTAAGATTACTGTCCTTTTTGATATTTTTGCCATAATTAGTACAGCCCAAACCACTATAACTGAAAAGAAAAATACTGTTATCAAGTACTCAATAGCAATAGTACTCAATAGCCGCGCAACGGTTAAGACGTAGCTGCTATATTATAATTATATATTAACATCTTATATATTAACCTCATCAAGCGACAACTCCGATGGTGCGGACGGGTGTTGCGAATGTCAGATCAACGTACGGCAAAATGCATCTTTTTCTCTGAACTTGAGAAGGGCAAGCGCAATCATGGCGGACAACTTCTCAGGTACAAAGATGTACTTAAACGCCATATGAAAAAATGCAACATTGCGCCTTCAGATTGTGGTGAAAACCAAAGTCATAAACTTAGAGGATAATCGCCGCTCGGAACTAGATGCTCGACGCGATGAATTGAAGGCACGCCCACCTTGTGGTATCACTTACAACTACGGCAATGGTGTGCTCACTTGCCCGCAATGTGCGCGGACTTTTACCAATAAGATTGGTAACGTTAGCCACACATGAGCACACCAACGTCAGCTAGAACGGAGTTGAAGAAGTCGCCGTGGCCGAAATCGGTCGAGGAGATTATTATTATATTGACATTGTGATTATTTATTTAATTAGTGATTATCATTTTATTAATTACCATAATAATTTTACATCTTAAAACTATTATTAATCGATTTAAGCCTTTCAAATAGTTATCACTGATAAGAAGATGGTAAGAGATTATTAAAGAGGCATTCCTTGTACGACGGTCAATGAAAACGTTACTCTGGTCGATTACATATTGTGTGTGGAAAACATCTCGGAGTTTTAATGTGCAGAAACTACGAGTGCGTAATAATACATTAATAGTGTATCAATACAGAAGCTTCTTTTTTAAGACGCTTTTAAATCAATCAATATATTTATTTGCATGAATATGGAAATTATAAAAAAATCAAAATACTAATCAAAACTATACAAATCAAGAAGAAGAGAGAAGAATCATCAATAACAACAACATCATAAACAGTGTGTCACAGAATTTTGAGTAGTAACATTTTTGACATAGTAGGTCTCTTTGTTTACTCTTAAACGAATTAAAATTCAGAAGTTTTAGTGAGGCTGGAAGCTTATTGTAAATTTTTGGTGCTAAGCAAAAAATACTTTTCCACATTAGCGCTGTTTTGGCTGTGGTCATACATAATTGATCCCTACGCCTATTACGAATAGCCACATCAGAGAGTTTCATAAACAAGTGAGGGTTACATTTAACAAACAACGATGTTTCAATATACAATATACAGAGACGGAAGTGTTAGAATTTTGTATTTATTAAAATATGGTTTACAGTTATCAGTTATATCTAGGTTAAACATAGCTCTTATTTATCTTTTCTGCGACTTAAATGCAATATCTTTATTTGTGGAATTGCCCCAAAAAATAATGCCATATCGTAATACTGATGAAACCATACAATGGTAGGCAGTAAGTAGTGCCTCCGTATTTGCTACTGGTGCAAGTTTATATAAGGCATAAGAGGAGCTACTTATTCTATTACAAAGTGCCTCTATGTGAGCCCTCCAATCAAGGCGTCTGTTAATTTTGATCTTAAAGTAAGCCTAATGTTGGTAGGTTGTGTACTCTTAAGTTGCTAAACTTCGTTAGGACTACTAACCTACCGAGTAATCGCTGGCCTACTAGTGTATCTTATATCTTGTGGGTGGCTTTATAACCATGCCACTGCTTAAATATTTCTCAACTCGGTGACTAGTTATACGGCTCCCTTGGGATGCGACTAACTTGATACTTTAAGCGATAATTGGGATAAGCCACCTTTTGTGCGTAATTTCATTAATTTTATAAAGTCAAGTTAACGATACTGAAATTCTAAATAGATACATATATGGTTATTACTATATATCGGCAAACAATCACATACCCTAAGCTATGACGTTTGTAATACACATAGCATCACTCCTAGGTTGCCGACCCTTATGCCCTCCTCATGAGCATTGGCAATTATTTTATTTATTTAGACAACCAGTAGTTGTTACATTGTTTCTTAGATTATTAAGTACAAAATTACAATTAAATGCACAACATTTTAAGGTGTCACGGCATGCGCATAAATTTCATAATAGTGACACATAAAGAAAAATTAAAATTAAATGAAATAAAATATACTACATAAAACAAATAAAATTAAACATATTTTTTAACATAACAAAAATTAAAACATATTTATAATCAACTCAAGCAAATAACTGAAACACATTTACGTAAATTACATATAAACACACTTATGTAAATTAAAAAAAAAATACTATTTACACTAATATAACACTAATTAAACCCTACTTAATAAACTCAAGACATTTTTTTTGAAAGTGGGTGGCCCATCCTTAAAGACGTCTAACTCCCCGGAGATAGCATTGTATGTTTTTGCTATTCGAGATATAACCGAGAACTGCTTAAGATTGGTTCTGGCAAACGGTTGGTGTAATAACCCAGACCCAACGAGCGCACGCCTGGGCACAATCGCAATCTTACCACACCAGGACCATAACTTGAACATTATAATGTTATTGTCATCATTTCAGCCGAATGAAGTTCACTGGACGAGAGCCTCTTCAAGAATGGATGATATATAGAATTCTATTAATTAATTTCATGTCCATATAATATCTGTAATAATATTGAACCATAATTAAATCGTAGGAAAGTCAAAACTGTACATCGAAATTTTTTTTTAAAGATACTTGGGGCGTGATCTACAATCAACATCGAAGAAAAAATATAGTTTTTAGAATTTTTGTCTGTGTGTCTGTTTCTCTGTATGTATGTCCGGGCTAAACTCAAAAAGCACTGCATGGATTTACTTCAAGTTCTGAATGAATATTACTAAGAGGTCGGGTCAACATATAGGCTACATATTATCACGCTATCACTTACGGGGCGTATATATATATAATAATCGTAGCTCCTCAGCTACGATTATTTATAAAACTTTACGCGGGTAAAACCGCGGGCACAGTTAGTATTGAACTACGAAAATTTTTCACTAATTTTCCTTCTGAGTTCTAGGTGAGTTTTGAGCGTTATTTTTAACTATAATTTCCATATACCAAAGAATTCCTCAATTTTCTCTCTGATACCGTCAAGCTAACCCTATTTTTTGAATGAAAAACGAATCGGTTTTTATTTGTAAGTGGATATTGGAGAATACGTAACCTTGATATTTTCTTTTTGACACGTATATGCGCTGTTATCGAAACAGTTTTTGCACTCCTATTTAACGATATGCTGATAAAATTGACGCTCGATGATACGGTTACATTACTCAATGGGGCATAGCACACTGACGCCATGTGCGCGTTCCGTGTCGGGCATTATAATAATAATGTCTTCCTAGCCGAATTTCGGCCACGGCGGCCAGTCTCAACAGAGATTAGCCATCTGCGCGGGACATATTATACTGCTCAAGTGTGTGCGCAAACACAGGAGCACTTTCTATTCCATCACTCTCATGATCCGATGGGACGCCTAGGCGTCACGCCCGGGAAGAGTTCAGGTACAGAACCGACGGCTTTACGGGCTCTCGAAGCACGGGCGTATAATACCGCCAACTCCCAGACAGATTTTTTTCTTTTTACAGAAAAGTTCCAATATCACTTTTTGGCCCGACCCGGGATTTGAACCCAGGACCTCTTTCGCTGCGGGTGAACACGCTACCGCTTGACCAACGCGGCAGTCAAAGTCGGGCATTATAGGCTGTATATGTTAATCGACGCCGCGTCGGGTGGGCCGTATGCCTGTTTACCGACTCAGTTACTTAAATTAACCCTAAATATATGACACTAAGAATTATTTTGAGTTATACTGACTTGCTCATTTTCCTTGCAATTATAAATTACTAGCTGTGCCCCACGGTTTTACCCGCGTTAAACTTTATAAATTATAGCCTAGGTGTCAATCCAGGGTATCAGCTAACTCCATACCAAATCTTATTAAAATCGCTCCAGCCGTTTAGACGTGAAGAGGTAACAAACATACACCCTCACACAGTGACACACTCCCAAACTTTCGACTTTATAATATTAGTGTGATCATAAAGCAATACTTGTATACTTTACTTGTAAAACACCAACCACCTTGCTCGACTAGATAAATAACACCAAAAGCAACAATTTTTGTTCTACGAGCTCGGACATAACTCAATACATAAAAATAAAATTGATTTGAAACGGATGACTGTCGACTAGACAAATGGGTCAAGTTCAAAGGCGCTAGTAATGCATCCCGTCCTCGTGCCCTCGCAAGGGTATATTTACGTAATCTTTATGATGCGCGTATTATCAAAAGTTGTTGCTATTTTTTTAAAGACATGTCCCTGTGTTGCCGGTATTTTACAAACATATAATAGACGGACACAAAATACATTCAGGCTCAGAACAACTACTTGTGGGTCACGCAAATAGTTCTCCGGCGCAGGACTCGAACCCGTGACAGGAAATGGTCAGGCGACTGTCTTAGCCGCTGCGCCAGACGTGCAGATTTGAAACGTCCATTATGAAGCTTTGCTTAATGGAAGTATATTAATTCTAAAAGTAATTTTCAGTGTATTTCCATATCTGCCAAATGTACTTTAGAAAACATTAGGATATTTCAGTAACTTAACTAAATTGCGAATCTCCATTTGGCAATCGTGCACTCATAACATTGGGCCAAGTTTGGGGAGGGAAAACTTTTGCACAACATGGCATTAGTATGTGTCAGATTTAATAAATCGTCGTCACTTTAAAATATTAGTCGTTGGAAAGAAAAGTTAGAAAATATATAAGTAGTCTAGTCTAGTTTTAGTAAAAGAAGCTTTTATCGGAATTTTGGTTATAGTGGGTTATCTCCACGGAGACTTACCAAACAAAGAATTGCAATTGAGTACACGCAGGTGCATCACCTACCTCGATGGAATTTCTATCTAAACTGACTGGGGGTAGATCAGGCGCTGGACCAACAGCTTCCATCATCATTATAGCTGAAAGAAGTCCACTGGACAAGCTTCCCCCACGAATCATCTTGGGGGGATAGCCATAATCACCATGCTTGGCAGACGGGTTGTTATCGCAGTAAGTTGGTCGATTTCTACGCCCCCACGGGATGAGATGGGGTGATGATATTCTGATATTCGCCGCTGTCACCACACAGCATGGACAGCTTTATATAATAATATACATAATATCATTGTTCACTCACGGCAATCTGATCCAAACTAAGCAGAACGTGTACTAAGGAAATACTCTCTCCGAGGCAGGGACGTATAATAATTTCTTACTGCTTTTATGCATTTTCTAACCAGAAAAAAACAATAAACTAAACTAAATGTTGTGGTCCAACCTGAGACTTGAACCCATGACCTCGTTTTCCACGGTTCACTCTCTACCGCAATATTCAACGAAGCAGTCAATTATGAAATGTAATGTAAAATGTAACTCTCTGTCGTGGTTTTATCAAAAGGCTACACGAATATAAAAAAGGTTTCTGCCGCATTCGTAAACTACGGTGCCTCTCATTTAATAATAGCTGATCTCAAGTGGTTCACTTATATCTGTACATTAGAGTAGTACCTAATAATATACGTTACTAGCTACAACCATGCATTTATAAACATATTTATAATACATCATATTAAACTGTTGATAGACGTCCACTGCCGGACAAGGACCTCCCTCAAAGAACTTCAAAATTGACGGTCTTGTGCTAACCACATTCAGTGTCTTCCAGCAACCCGCACAAGATAATCGGTCCCGAGGTGGCCTGCCACGCTACGTCTTCCGGTTCATTGTCGCCACTAGAGGACCTTTCTGCCCAAGCGGCCGTCGGTTCTGAACTTTGTGGACCACCGAATGCCACTTCAACATAACAATTCTTCGGGCTATATCGCTAACTACAATAGTATAACTGCGGATTTCGACATTTCTGGAAGAGGCTTGCTACTCAGAGGAGAGAATGGCGAGCTGCTGTTAAATCAAGCCTAGAAAACGTTGAGCATGCGTGTCTGGAAACTCTTGATGCCAAACGCCAGTTCCGGAAAACCCAGCCTAAGCCCTCCTACAATTATACATACGATCCAAGTGGGTCTCTTTACTGTGCTTCCTGCAACAGGAAGTTTTCTAAACCAAGTTTGGCTTTGCTAGTCATGCTCGCGCCCATGCAAGAGCCCAGGCTATCACAAGCTAAGGGTGTCGCCGTCGACGGATACGTCTGGGATCCTCCCAGACGTATCCGTCGACGGCATCATCATCATCTTTGGGTCACTTTGAGCCTTCTTATGAGGCCCATAGTGAACGACCATGTATCTGTTCTGTAAGTCATCACTGGCAATTTACTATTCATGTGAGCACAAACAAATGATGAAATAAATCCATTATGCAGACTTCAAAGAGAGACAGAGGGCAATATTTTAGGTCGTTAATTCAAAGCGTTTATTACATTCATTCCATACACATATAAAAATAAATTATTCCAGACAGATAACACACGAAACCATGTTTATATTATGAGATCCGAATAACGAATATTGCTAACCTCATTACGTTTGTTGCGAAGTAGTTTTAGCTGTGAAATGAGGCTATACCGTACCAAGGAGGTCGCAGGTTTGGCTTCTTTATCAAAGGGTTATTTAGAAGAATCACACTAATATTATAAAGGCGAAAGTTTGTGAGTGTGTATGTTTGTTACTTCTTCAAGTATAAACTGCTGGAGCGATTTTATTAATATTTGGTATGGAGTCAGCTGACACCCTGGATTAACACATATGCTATGATTTATAAAGTTTAATGCGGGTGAAATCGCGGGCACAGCTAGTATTATAAAGGCGAAAGTTTGAGAGTGTGTATATTTGTTACGTCTTCAAGGCTAAACTGCTGGAGTGATTTTATTAATATTTGGTATGAAATCAGCTGACACCCTGGATTAACACATAATTATGCTATAATTTATAAAGTTTAATGCGGTTGAAACCGCGGGGCACAGCTAGTATTATAACGGCGATAGTTTGTGAGTGTGTATGTTTGTTACTTCTTCAAGGCTAAACGGCTGGAGCAATTAAAAAAAATGGTATGGACTTAGCTGACACCCTGGATTAACACGTAGGCTTTAATTTATGAAGTTTAATGTGGGTAAAACCGCGGGGCACAGCTAGTCATGTAATAAAGAGCTACCCTCCATACATCGGGGACCACGTTAAACTATTGGTTTCGGTTGTCTTCAGAACATTTAGTGTCGCAGGGTAGTTTACAAATATATAATTGACGGATACAAAGTATATCTAGATTCAGTACAATTATTTATGGGTCACACAAAGTTGTTAGTAGTTGTCCTGCACAGGAATTGAACCCTATATTATCAGAGCCTGTCTCGAATGCAGCTATCTTACTTAATAAAATAGTACATAAGGTTTTAAATACCGAATAGTGTAAAGCCTTTATTGTATTAAGTTATGATGGGGCTGGCATGGTCGTATTTTGACCAAAAGCCCCTAAATTTATAATAGATAATAAAAAAATTAAATAAAAAAAAAGCAATTGAACCCGGGACACAAAGTGGCGAGGCGACTGTCTTAAGCACTGCGCCATACTTGTATCTCAAAGCATTATTTTAATTCGTAACGTTGTTTTCTTTTATAATGAAAAATGTAATTTTTGTGAAGGAATAAAGGTCGAAGCTCAATAAAGGTTTGTAATATAATTATAACATCGCGCTCAGCACTTAGGGGGAAACATGAAAGGTCATTGTAGAGGTGAGCCTATTATAGGAACTTGCTACGTCACCACTAGCTGCCTCAAGCTTCTATTTGCGAAACAAAACCCTATCGCTGCAATAGCACCTTGTAAGAAACAAAGGAATTGCAATCCTTCCCCAGTACTGATCCGCCAAGAGGCAGCTGTCAAACCGAAATCGTTTTCTCTGGACTAACGTTTGTCATGTTCTACATTCCCTATTCACTGCCCAAACAATAAGTTAGTAATATTATAATGAGAAAAGATTCGATTTTTGTATGTTTAGTTATTTGTTTGTAATAATAATAAACTCTAAGCTAACTTTACTGATTTTATACGATTCCTTAACCTTAAAGCTACGTTTTTAGCGACTCTTTAAGTCTGAGATCTCTATATATATATAAACTTTTAGTATTGTATTAGCACTACCCCCGTACGTGACTACCAGGGTTGCCAACTGAAAACCAGCGCTAAGTGTAACCCACCTAGCTAGTGCTGAGGTGGTGACCCTTTCGGCAGAACATGCAAGAATCGCAATTGTGTGTGCATTTTCTTCAAATCTATGTATGTAATGTCTTGTAGAACTGTGTGATGTATACTTGTACTTACTCCTCATTTTCTTGTGTGTTGTGCTGAATTAAATTGTTGTTTTTCATTTCATATAAGACAACGCTTGAACTAGAGAAATGAATCCCTATGTAAAGCGATGTTTTATTGACAGAGTCAGAACAACTACTAAGGCGTTACAAAAGTTGTTGTCCTGGGCTGGAATCGATTCCCGGATACGTAGTGGCCAAACGATTGTCTTAACTGCTGCACCACATACCATATGCAAAAATACAATAATACAGGGTGGCCGAGAAGTTGACGTTAAAAACGCAAAATTTTGACACTATGATGAGGAGTGTTTGAATCACCCACATGTATGTTCTACGATTTTATTTAAAGAAGTCCTTTTCCTTTTAGCAAACCCGAAACAGAAACGCAACAGAGAACATTGTGATAAGTATTTTGCAAATTACTAATGAAGTTATCCACTTTCTTCGAGAATTCGATACCTCTCAAATGTTTCCAAATTTTGTCAAGCTAAGGGATAGTTACAAATTCTAAAATCCAATTTAGAAAACTTAACCTGTAGAGAACCCTTCAACTTCAAGCGTCTCTTTTTCAAATTGATATCAAGTTTTCTTGACAAACTTTAAGTTTAGTTGTTGCCGAAAAATATCTCTTTCTAGGAGATCTGGTTACAGGAAACCGAATCTCAACGCTGAACTCATTTAAATTTAAGTTAGAGTGCACCTGAGGCGCAGTGGTTAAGTTGGTCACATCACTCCTATCTCGGAAGAATCATCGTTCAATTCCTGCATTGGACAACTATTTGTCAATAATCCTAGTCCTACTAATATTAGAAACGCGAAAGTTTGTAAGTATGGATGGATGTTTGTTACTCTTTCACGTTAAAACTACTGAAAGAATTTTAATGAATCTTTACATTAATATAGCCTATGTGTTATTCTGATGTATACAGAATAACACATAGGCTACAATTTATAAAGATATAGTGTGAATTGTCCAAAATATGACGATAAGTGTCAAGTAAGTAGGAAAATATCTACCATTTGCGAGCTGTTCCGGCGTGCACTGCCAAAACGCTAGGTACACATTCTACTAATATTATAAATGCGAAAGTTTGTGAATATAGATGTATGTATGTGGTTTGTTACACTTTTACGCCAAAACTACTTTAACGCGGATGAAACAGCGGGACGCAGCAAGTAATATTATGAATGTGAAAGTTTGTGAGTATGGATGTTTGTTACTCTTTCACTCAAAAACTAGCGGACGGTTTTTGATGAAACTTTGTACAAATATAGCTTATATAGCCGAATAACACATAGGCTATATTTTATTAAGTTTAACGCGGGTAAAACCGCAGGGCACAGCTGGTAATAAATACCTAGGAATAAATTTGAATTAATAGCATTATTCCCAATGCAAAAATAAAACTAATCTCAATAATAGGAAATCTCAAATGTAATCGTCTGGCGGGAAACTGTCAATGTTAAACCAAAATTAATAATTTGGAAAGTCAAAGTCAAAATCATTTATTCCGTAAAAAAATTACATTTATGTGAAATCGTCATATTTTTTTACCATACCGTGCAGTGCATGACGTGGCAGCTACTGAGAAACACTGCCAGAAAACTCAGTAGGAATCTTTTTTTAAAATAAAATATACATAAGAATAATTACAATCATGTGTGTTGACTCAGAACAACTCAATCCCAAGCACTTTTATCACTTAAATAATCAGAAATTTTGTTATATGCCCTGCTACACAATGTGGCTTTAATAATTCTTTTAAATTTATTCGTAGATAATTATCTAATATCATTAGGAAGTTTGTTATAGAATCTTATACATTGCCCTATAAAAGAGTTACTTATTTTGTGGAGACGGGTAGTATGCAATATGAGATTATTCTTATATCTAGTATTTACATTATGTGTATCGCTCCTTTTACAGAAGGTATCGATATTTTTATGCACATATAGTAAGTTTTCATATATATACTGAGATGGTACAGTTAGAATGTTAACCTCTTTGCACTTTTCTCTTAGAGACACTCTCGGGCCAAGATTATAGATGCTCTTACAGCTCTTTTTTGCATTATAAATATGGTGTTAATGTTAGCAGAGCTACTCCAGAGAAGAATTCCATCACATTACACTATGAAAATAACTGAAATAAACCATTCTAGCTGTGTCAACATCAGTCAGCCGTCTAATAGTTTTCACTGCATATGCTGCAGAACTTAATTTGCCGGACAGTTTTTCTATTTGAGGGCTCCAGTGTAGCTTTGAGTCAATAGTGATACCCAAGAACACAGTTGATTCAACAGGGTCCAACCTAGCTCCATTATGTTGTACATTGGTTGTCGCCTGTTTCACATTCGGTGTAGTGAATTTTATGACTTTAGTTTTCTTATCATTAAGCACAAGATTATTAGCATTAAACATTAAAAAAGGTGTTTTTAATATCATATGATCTTTCAAATTGACCATGTTTTTATAAAATAAAGCCAATAGATAACGCCTATATCCTCCAAAAGTTAGGAAGGGATCCTAAATTTCGTCTGTGTGTATAGTTCGTAGCTTAATGCAGAGCGCCTACCCCGAATTGTGGAGGATACTGGTTCGAGACGCACCGGCCGATTAAAGGAGTTGTGCAAGCTACGGCCTTTGATGGATAAAATTTTAATAATAATTGAAAAATAAATTATAATATTCAAAATACCTTCATGCCTTTAATTTCCTTGTACAACAGGGAAAAAGATTGCAATTCATAAAAGTAATTAATTTTCTTTTGTGTTTTTTATTAAACTGTCTTTTACGGACTGGCAGCTTTGGTCTTTTGACTCGTTAAGGAAATATTTTATTTTTCAGTCAATAATTAAATATTACAAGGTCGATGTCCGAGCCGTTATGATTTCACTGTATTAAAAGCTGTATTTTTTGTGTTCATAGTATTATCCTCAATAGTCATAATATAAAACAATAATATGTGTAGATTTGATTTAAAAATCAATTACTCGTTGTAATTGCAATATTTTTTAGGCTGTAATATTGCACTAATTGACAAATTGTCTATTTACTTACATTGTGATATACATTAAAATTATGTTTTGGCTTGCTTGACTCGCATCGTGAATGTTTTCTTGTGACTTTAGATAGGTGTTTTAAGACTTACTACGATTGCCATAAACATCTTTGTTACCTGTTACTTATCTTTATATAAAAAGTAGATAATTTATCACGAAATTTTATTAAATTCGTTGCATGCTCTATTTAAATTATTAAATCATGTTCACCGTAATCGTCTTATATTACACTAGCTGTGCCCCGTGGTTTCACCTGCGTTAAACTTTATGAAATATCCTATGTGTAATTCGAATATATAAGCTATATTATTACAAAATTTCATCAAGATCCGTTCGGTAGTTTTGCGTGAAGAAGTAACAAACATACACACTCGCACACTGACATACTTATAATATTACTTATAATATCACTTATAATATTAGTTAAAGGCATCTTCTACATAAACATGTTTATACAGGACGATAGAATATTAGTACATACATGCAGAGACAACGGATTTCCATTTGTCACGCTTCTTTTGCCGGGATTACTGTCATTTTATTCTTCATAGATGCTCGCCGGTTAAGGGTACTTCTGATCTGACCTTTAAATAAATAAATAAATAAAATAAAATAAAATAAAATAAAATAAAATAAAATAAAATGAAATGAAATGAAATGAAATGAAATGAAATGAAATGAAATGAAATAAAATAAAATAAAATAAAATAAAATAAAATAAAATAAAATAAAATAAAATAAAATAAAATAAAATAAAATAAAATAAAATAAAATAAAATAAAATAAAATAAAATTAAATAAAATAAAATAAAATAAAATAAAATAAAATAAAATAAAATAAAATGAAACGAAACGAAACGAAACGAAACGAAACGAAACGAAACGAAACGAAACGAAACGAAACGAAACGAAACGAAACGAAACGAAACGAAACGAAACGAAACGAAACGAAACGAAACGAAACGAAACGAAACGAAACGAAACGAAACGAAACGAAACGAAACGAAACGAAACGAAACGAAACGAAACGAAACGAAACGAAACGAAACGAAACGAAACGAAACGAAACGAAACGAAACGAAACGAAACGAAACGAAACGAAACGAAACGAAACGAAACGAAACGAAACGAAACGAAACGAAACGAAACGAAACGAAACGAAACGAAACGAAACGAAACGAAACGAAACGAAACGAAACGAAACGAAACGAAACGAAACGAAACGAAACGAAACGAAACGAAACGAAACGAAACGAAACGAAACGAAACGAAACGAAACGAAACGAAACGAAACGAAACGAAACGAAACGAAACGAAACGAAACGAAACGAAACGAAACGAAACGAAACGAAACGAAACGAAACGAAACGAAACGAAACGAAACGAAACGAAACGAAACGAAACGAAACGAAACGAAACGAAACGAAACGAAACGAAACGAAACGAAACGAAACGAAACGAAACGAAACGAAACGAAACGAAACGAAACGAAACGAAACGAAACGAAACGAAACGAAACGAAACGAAACGAAACGAAACGAAACGAAACGAAACGAAACGAAACGAAACGAAACGAAACGAAACGAAACGAAACGAAACGAAACGAAACGAAACGAAACGAAACGAAACGAAACGAAACGAAACGAAACGAAACGAAACGAAACGAAACGAAACGAAACGAAACGAAACGAAACGAAACGAAACGAAACGAAACGAAACGAAACGAAACGAAACGAAACGAAACGAAACGAAACGAAACGAAACGAAACGAAACGAAACGAAACGAAACGAAACGAAACGAAACGAAACGAAACGAAACGAAACGAAACGAAACGAAACGAAACGAAACGAAACGAAACGAAACGAAACGAAACGAAACGAAACGAAACGAAACGAAACGAAACGAAACGAAACGAAACGAAACGAAACGAAACGAAACGAAACGAAACGAAACGAAACGAAACGAAACGAAACGAAACGAAACGAAACGAAACGAAACGAAACGAAACGAAACGAAACGAAACGAAACGAAACGAAACGAAACGAAACGAAACGAAACGAAACGAAACGAAACGAAACGAAACGAAACGAAACGAAACGAAACGAAACGAAACGAAACGAAACGAAACGAAACGAAACGAAACGAAACGAAACGAAACGAAACGAAACGAAACGAAACGAAACGAAACGAAACGAAACGAAACGAAACGAAACGAAACGAAACGAAACGAAACGAAACGAAACGAAACGAAACGAAACGAAACGAAACGAAACGAAACGAAACGAAACGAAACGAAACGAAACGAAACGAAACGAAACGAAACGAAACGAAACGAAACGAAACGAAACGAAACGAAACGAAACGAAACGAAACGAAACGAAACGAAACGAAACGAAACGAAACGAAACGAAACGAAACGAAACGAAACGAAACGAAACAAAACAAAACAAAACAAAACAAAACAAAACAAAACAAAACAAAACAAAACAAAACAAAACAAAACAAAACAAAACAAAACAAAACAAAACAAAACAAAACAAAACAAAACAAAACAAAACAAAACAAAACAAAACAAAACAAAACAAAACAAAACAAAACAAAACAAAACAAAACAAAACAAAACAAAACAAAACAAAACAAAACAAAACAAAACAAAACAAAACAAAACAAAACAAAACAAAACAAAACAAAACAAAACAAAACAAAACAAAACAAAACAAAACAAAACAAAACAAAACAAAACAAAACAAAACAAAACAAAATAAAATAAAATAATTAAATTAAAATAAAATAAAATAAAATAAAATAAAATAAAATAAAAAAGGTTTTTATTCACGTAGACTTCAAAAAAGCGCTTGTAAATAGTCAGAACATGTTTGCAGTAATATAGTTGTATACATTAGATATTATTTCTAGTACACTTCATAGATATTTAGGTACATCTTGTATGAAAACATTTACAAAATTTATTTTATTACAGAAATGATATTTAGCTAGCTCGTATCAAGTTATTGTCAAGAGATTATGTTTAATTATCTAGTTTAAGTCTAATATTTTTAATACATATTGTCAATGGTTCTGTCTATATTAAAGGTATTATTATTATGACGGACCTTGTGTTAATAACGACGGTCGCGCTTTAATGCTACCACCGGATCCAATGCGCCCCAACTGAGAAGACCCAGCGAAACAAACTCAGTGGGTTCATCTACTACCGGTTTCAACACGACCCAGTTGAGACGGTCCGGCGAAACATACTCAAGCGGGCATGAACACGGGATTTGGTCCAATTAGAGTAATTATTTAGTAGGCAAACACAATATATGCTCGATCGGTTGTGTGAATGCTTATTATTTTAGATTATATTTAGGTATACAAAAGAAAAACTTCGAAACAATAACATTATTCATTTTGAGACAGGGTCAATAATTTTAAATTAAGTATATGATAGCAATCATTTACAGATAGTTCACGTAACACAGCAGATCAGTCATGTCTATATGGCTACAAGATCTCCAGCGAGCAATGTGCAGGTAGGAAGTGAGAGCCAGACGTCTTTGTCATCGATGTACTCTTTAGTGGTGTAATAACCCCTAGCCATAAGTATACGTTTAATATGTGTTTTAAAACTTGTGTCAGGCAGATCAGCAATTTGAGTAGGAAGCTTGTTATAAAACCTACAATTTCCTAAAAATGATTTATTAGTTTTGCTTACTCTAAAGCCTGGCATGGCTAGTTTGTTTTTATTCCTAGTATTTATATTATGCAGTTCACTTTTCTTTTTATAATTATGAATATTTTTGAGAATGTCTCCGATTTGGTCAGGGAATGTTCTACGAGGTCTTCCCCTTCCGGTTGTCCCATTCACCCAGGCCAGGTATACTTCTTTTGTCAATCTTCTTTCATTCATCTTTTCTAAATGGCCAAAAAATCTCGGCAAAAATAGAATATTAGCATCTCTCCGAAATATGAAAAAAGCAAATAAATTATGAGATGAAGATAGAATAGCGCATATATCTGGGATACTTAAGGACTATTATAACGCCTGCGTGATTTAGTCCTGCTAGTTTCTGTCCAGACTGGACAACATAACTGAAATAGTTTTCTTTTAAGAGCTCAATAATATTTTCCTAACTCATATAGGTCACCTGCTACAGAAACCAATTTTGAACTAACCCTATTAAAGGGAAAATTTGTCCGCAGACATTATCGTACAATCGGAAGGCGTGTGTCGCCACATGTCGCCAGATCACCCATTTGAATTCATAATGGCGACATACCGATCCGCAAGATTACAGTCGCACAATCAATGATATTATAAATAAAAAACCAGCCAAGTGCGAGTCGGACTCGCGCACGTAGGGTCCCGTACCATTATCTATCAATACGAGCAAAAAATTCACGTTTGTTGCATGTTTTATTTTGTTTTTTAGTATATTTGTTGTTATAGCGGAAACAGAAATACATCATCTGTGAATGTTTCAACTGTTTAACTATCACGGTTCATGAGATACAGTCTGGTAACAGCCGGACAGACAGACAGCGAAGTGAAGACTCAATAACGTCCAAATAGGACGTTTAGTCTTCAGTCCGCGCTGAGCAGGACGACGAGCTCAACATTAGAAGCGCAATTGTTTAAATGATAGCTATCTCTTTTATTTACATGCCTATCCTATCTTTTGTACTATTCATCTAGCAACTTATCAACATGTTGCACTATAACGGTAGCCAGCGCGACCATATTATAAATGTCGGTTACTATGAACGTAACGTATCCTGTAATTTTTTTAAGGTAACGCCTGTACTAGGGAAGTTAATCCCTGTCTCGCGGGGTACTTTACAAGCATATAATAGACGGACACAAATTACATACTCAGAACAACTATTTATGGGTCACACAAATAGTTGTCCGGCGCGGGACTCGAACCCGCGACACGAAGAGGCAAGGCGACTGCCTTAGCGAGCACGTCAAATATATATACAATATAATTGCGCACAATATAAATTCACAATGTCATTGCACACAATATAATATGACATCGGCTTACTGTCACCTAGATTATTTCATAAATATGTCGAAACAAATAATAATGGTACTGAATTTCGGTTTTGGTATTTCATGTTTGAATTTCTAGACTTGTGAATTGTTTCTTGTGAAGTGTCCTCAGTGAATCAAATTGGATACCAGCCACTACGTCGTATGATATTAATTTCAATGTCTCTCCACGCCTCGACTGTCTAATCTTCTATATTAATATCTCGGTGTAATTAAGGTCAGACTTGTACGTTAAAATTCAGATGACATTCCAAACGTGATGTTGGGACAACTAACATACTTCTATCTGATTGATGTTGCTGATGATGTCCTCCCGACCGAATTTCGGCCACGGCGGCCAGTTTTAATGGAGACTAGCAATTGGTTGCGCCGAACATATTATAGTGCACAAGTGTGTGCGCAAACACAGGGGCACTTTCTATTCCATCACTCTCATGATCCGTGGGACGCCTAGCGACACGACTGGAAAGAGTTCAGGTACAGGACCGACGGCTTTACGTGCTCTCCGAGGCACGGGGGTGTAATACCGCCAACTTCCAGACTACGGGCTGATACTGAGAAATTACTTTTTACGGAAAAATTCCAAAAACACTTTTTGGCCCGACCCGGGATTTGAACCCAGGACCTCATTATCTGTGGTTGAACACGCTACCGCTAGACCAACGAGGCAGTCTATCTGATTATAAAATAGACAGAGCCTGTACTACGGCAACCAAATGACTTTTTAACATTTTTTTTATTCGTCTGTATCTGTGTCCCGCAGCTGAGCAAAGGCCTCCCTTTATTACTCCGTCTTTCGCTATTTCAGGGCAGGTCGCTACAAAACGAGTTCAGGTCATCACGTCATCTCCGTTTGCCCGACCACGTCGACGTCGGTCGTTTTAAGGAACAAAATGCGCCCATCTGTCTGGGTGCATACGTGAAGCATGTCAAGCTCAGTGTAGGGTTGCCAACTATATTGTTTTGAACAGTATTATACTGTTTTTCACTAAATTATACTTTTTACTGTTGAACAAAAATAAAGTATACAAAATACTGTTTCCATTTATTTAATTAGAGAGCGTTCACTGCTCAGTGCAGCGCAGCCACAAAGATTGTAAATTCAAGAAAGGTCTTTTTGCCAACATAAGCTATTCGAGTTTTGGACTGCAGTGTTATATTCACTGATAAACATATATATATATATATAATATCATACCCAGCCCAAGAACAACTAATCATGCTCATCACAAAAGATTTGTCCTGGCTGGGGATCGAAGCCAGGATTTCTGGCTAAATAAACAGGGTCACTAGCCACTCGACCAATAGGCCAGTCTTAGATTACAGTTTAAAAAACCTAGAACCAATTTAATTTTTTTATTCAATAATCATGTTAATCAACATGTAAATGACAAATTAACCCGAAAGCATTCCCTATTGGAATATAATTAAGAAACAAAATTACATCCGAATCATTTTCTAGATAGTTCACAAACAACCGCGAATTCACGAAACATACATAAAACAAAACCTTCCACGAGAACCTTTTGAGGTCAGCAAAAAAATACAGATAAAAATCAGCGTTCAACTGGGCTGAAAAGTAAACAAACAACCACGTAAAAGTCATGTCCCATCGTAGTTAGCCTACTTGGTAGTGCTCCTGCCTACGAAGCTGGTGGTCCTGGGTTCGAATCCCGGTAAGTGCAAATATTTGTGTGATGAGCACGAATATTTGTTTCTGAGTCATGGATGTTTTCTATGTATATAAGTATTTATCTATCTATATAAGTATGTATATCGTCGCCTGGTATCTATATAAGTATGTATATCGTCGCCTGGTACCCATAGTACAAGCTTTGCTTACTTTGGGGCTAGGATGATCTGTGTGACATTGTCCCCAGATATTATTTATTAAAAAAAAAATTCAATAGATAAGAAGAAAATTTCTCAGAAACTAAATTCCAAGGGGCTTAGTAATCTTATATCCAATAGATTACAACGATAGCTCCAAGTAATTCTATTTTTGAAATAAAACATCTTAAGGCACGCTTAACTTTGGGTGTAAGCTGGTGGTGAGTTACGAAAAGTGTGATCTGGCAAGGACAAGTACCAGGAGGACATTATTACTCTAGGTTACAGCAGGAGCGTTTTAGTGCTGAGTGTGAGTAATCCTGCAAGAGCTCTTTTTTATATCAGAGGGCGACAAACGAGCAAGTGGGTCACTTGATGGTAAGTGATCACCGCCGCCTATTGACACTCGCAACACCAGAGGTGTCGCGGGTGCGTTGCCGGCCTTTAAGAGTCAGCAAACAAGTCTTGCTGACCCTTTCCTCTCACCCCAATGAGCTCTGGCGACCTTACTCACACTCAGGAATACAATATTAAATTATAAATGTTATTATTAAGGAATGTCTTCTGTAAGGTGGAGGTACGTCCCCAGTCGGACTGTTCTTTGAGCGAATCAACGCTGTGCCCTACCACTGTGTTAGTCAACAAT
Source organism: Pseudoips prasinana (assembly GCA_951640165.1). Taxonomy (NCBI): domain Eukaryota; kingdom Metazoa; phylum Arthropoda; class Insecta; order Lepidoptera; family Nolidae; genus Pseudoips; species Pseudoips prasinana. The sequence goes on from OX621252.1 coordinate 33,177,175, forward strand.
AAGGCATCCAAAAGCAGGAGTTTCGTACATCTCATTAGTAAGTAACACCTATCACGTGGGCACTTAACTCGTTTGGATATTACTAGTATAAACACTAGGCACATTAGTTGTCTGGAAAGATATGTAGTTACCTAAAAATACAAGTGTGCTTTAGACCAGACTACTGAAGTAAAACTTCTTTCGCTCCATGCTTCGGTGGCCGCTTAACATCAGGTGGTCCATATACTTGTTTGGTATCGAGAGCGTCTATAGACTACGGTGACCGCTTAACATCAGGTGGTCCATATACTTGTTTGGTATCGAGAGCGTCCACAGACTACGGTGTGCGCTTAACATCAGGTGGTCCGTATACTTGTTTGGTATCGAGAGCGTCCACAGACTACGGTGATAGCTTTACATTAGGTGGTCCATATACTTGCTTGGTGTCGAGAACGTCCATAGACTACGGTGATCGCTTATTCGACAAAAACAAAAACTAACCGTAAAATTTTCACATACTAAATCTGAAAATGAAAAAATGTTTAATTTTGACAAAAAAGAAATCTTACCATACATCGCTAAATTAATATAATAAATTTGGTTGTCAAAAAAGGCCCCTATCTCAGCATTAGCTACGGCAAGTCTCGTTCTCTCTTTTCATAACTTCACTAACTTATATTTCCCTCTCAACTTCCGTTGCCCTCACCCGATCACACATTTCACTCTCGTCATATATTCACCAGCTTACTCAAGTCAAGCGCAAGTATAGAAGTTTGATTAAAAAAATCACACAAAAATACAACAACCAAAATATTCTTTAAGTACTTACTCTCCAACTTCTTTTCATATTGTACTCGTACTTAAAAACTTAGCCAATCAATTTTACTTATGATCAAACACTTGAAAACATTTTTATAATAAAAGAAACCTTATTTAGTTAATTAAGGTGATTTCCTCGAAATGTTGGAGGGAAAGTTGTAGAAACACACACTTATTCTTAAGTGATGAAAAACGAAAGGAAATTTTCAGGAAACGCTACCCTCTTAGAGTGAAATGTTCATTTTCACACGTTAGACTAAATTTTAACGATTCCTTTCAACTTTATACTTGAGCCATTTTAGGAAACATGTCCAACATTTTGCTTAAAACGCTTCACGATAGATGTTTAATTATGTTTTTTGTTTTACTGTTATATTTATGTTTCTTTTAAAAATTATACATTGTTTGTTGGAATTTGGTACAGATAAGAATTTCTAACAAATGTAACCTATACATATAATAAAATCAATATTTTTTTAAAGGATACTTGGGGCGTGATCTAAAATATCGGTTTTAGATCACGCCCCAAAAATATAGTTTTTAGAATTTTTATCTGTTTGTCTGTATGTTTGTTACAGTAAGTCTGTCTGTACAGCATGGATTTACTTCAAATTTTGCATGAATATTACTTTTAATATTCCTTTTATTATTAATTACTTTTTATTCTAAGAGGTCGGTTCAACATAGGCTACATATTATCACGCTATCACCTACGGGGGAGGAGCTGTGATAAATTATAAAGTTAAACGCGGGTAAAACCGCCCGGCACGGCTAGTGTTTTATAAAGGTGAAATATAAGTTTTTAATATACCTTTAGGGGGACAAATTAGTAACCATCATCATCAAATCAGCCAAAAGACGTCCACTGCTGGATAAAAGCCTCTCCCAAAGATCTCCACAATGGCCGGTATTGTGCTGCCCAAATCCAGGGGTTTCCCAGAGACGACTCCTGCAATATCGTCGGTCCACCTTGTAGATGGCCTATCCACGCTGAGTCTGCTCAAAATTTAAATGTTATAATTTTGGAGTACAAAAGAGTTATTAAGGGCAAGATTGCTTCCCCCCTTGAATCTGTAACTACTGAGCCTATAACTAGGAGGAAAATACTGAAGATAGTTTATTTTTTATAGATTACTGAATAACCTACAAAAAATGTAAACAATATAGTTAATTAGTTATATATTATAATAGAGTTGTTAGGTTACATACTAGGCATGCCATTTAAGTTCTGTCGTTTCCATATTTCCCGGCATTTTTAAATTTGGAATTGTTCCATATTCGAATGTGTTTAAATTTTGAATCTCAAAACAGTTAAAAGTATTAGTATTAATGCTATTGTTTAGTCACAGCGTCGATTGGAATGAAAATGAATCTTTCAAAGGAAAATGTTCGTGCAATAATTTTCTATTGAGGTCTGACACGGCTTCAGTGTTTTGAAGAGCAACAGGCTCTATTGTGCACGCCTCGTATTCATCATCTGGAACCCACGTCATGAAAGTTCGACTCGCACTTTTAACAGACTGTTATTTTAGGGTGCATTCATTAACTAAGTAGGCAGGCACCGTTTTCTTTTGAACTCTATAAAAAAACCAAACACCACTGAGGGTTTTGCATATTATTGAATATTTATTGCTCGGAAATTAATGACGTCTGAATAATTAATACTAATAGCATAACGACAGCCAGTTGCTCTCACCGGCCCGTAAGTGATCGGCAAGGTTAAGCACCAGGGCACGCGGCCAGCCTATAGATGGGTGACCGCCAAAGTGGTTTAATTTCTGTGTAGTCTGTCCCGGTTGTAGTCGTTAGACATAAGTCGGAAGCCTAATGGGCGGCTTGTACAACTCTGGCACTATACCCTAGTGTTGTTCAACCCCCCAGTAAGCCACTGATTAAGATGAAGAATTTTGGCAACCCCTTTTCTCCTATCGCATTAGTCAGTCCATTACATTACTTTAGTTATGTAAGCCCACGCTCGTTGTTTCTTTACATGTATAATTAAGTCGAATTCATTTTGCAGCATTATACTCGAGTATAATGCTTTGAACTGCTGATAAGTATAGAGGATGTATTTAAAAGTAAAAAATGTATTAGCGTTAAAGGGCGACCGTCGTTGTAAACACAAGGTCCGCCATTATAATATATTTTTTTTTATTTGTTACTAAATATTTTTGGCAACCATGCTGCCATCTGATCCCTAACTAGGCAGACCCTGTACTAAGGCAACCAGATAAACGATAAACATACTTATGTATTTTTAAATTCATACATTATATCACACTAAATCATACATTACAACATTCGGCGGTTACGGCAAGTTTAACTAAATTTTATTTTTATTCTCCTCTTTTTATTTTCAGTTTCCTCCTAAGTTTTCTTCGTTAGATGAGCTGGAACAGTAGTTATATTCAAAATATAGTACGTGAGCGTAATTAGTTGTAATAAAAGCATTACTTTAATTCGTAACGGCTATAGGTTCATAAAATACCTTTATAAACATTAATTTGAAATAGTCGATACAGTAAAGTAAAAGTAATACCAGAATATAATATTCATTTAAGTGTGTAGATAGATATTTAGATCTATCTAAATTAAACTATTTAAAACTTATAATTAATTAAATAAATAAATAATAATAAGAGACGCACGTCTCTTATTATTATTTGCATATCGGCATGTTTATTCAGAAACAATTTTAATTCCAAATTCCTATTCATTTATTCCATTGAAGTATTACATTTGTGTGGAATCGTCAATATTTTTTACCCTACCGTGCAGTGGATAACGTGGCAGCTACTGAGAAACACTCCCAGAAAACTTAGTAGGAATCCTTTTTTTAAATATTTCTTACATAAAATTGCATTGTATTTAAATGTCCTAATTTAGAGCGACTCAATCCCAAGCTGTTTTGTCACTTAATGAACCAGACTTTGAAATTGAATTTTATTATTCTATTTATTTTGATATCGGACCCGACATGTTATTTATCTCAGCTTCTTAGTAGGGCTAATACAGCTTACAGGATGGAACGCGGTGGCCTCCTTCTGTGAAACTGCTATGCTCAAGAAGGAGGCCGCCGAGCGCGAGAGGGAGCGCAACGATCCCTCTCGCAGAAGAACGAGACGGCGCCGATGAACCGGACATTGACGCTAATGTCCGCTTTAGCGGCGCCGGCGCGGCGCTAAGAGCTAATCACACCGCGAGAGAGTATGCGGTGCCCGGCCGGGCGCCGCCCCTGGGTCGCTGGCGTTTGGAGGAAGAACTCCACTCGTCTTGTATAAGCGGTCCCGGGAAGAGGTAAGTTGCCTAAACAACGCGTGCCGGGGAGGGGGGAGGCATTCATGCCCCCTCCCTTCTCTGGGTGAGAACCTCGCTGTGGCTGCAGTGTACAGCGGGGGTACTGGCGAGATCGTTCACGAGTACCCAATGCCCCCGCTACAAGCACTGTGAGGCTGGCTACCGTGGTGGTTTTAGTGGGTCGTTCCTACATGATATTTGATTTGGCATGTCCACTACGTAAAAAAAAGGGCTCAGACAGCTTGACAGTTGTGTAACGTCTACGATTGGGTCTGCTGTACGTATCGTTCAATCACGCATCTATAGACTGATCCCGCCTTTAGGTGCTTAGCCTCACTGATCACGTCCAGACTGGTGACAGCTGCAGGTATGAGCATCATAAGTACAGATGCCAGCACAACCAACCACCCCAATCTGTCAAATTTATTTTATAGATTTTATCACATAAGCATTAAGTTCACTTTCAATTGGGGAAATTTGGCTTTATGTGCTAGCGTCTGTACATATATGTAAAGGAGATTGCTCGTCGCCCATACATTTGCCGCCCCAGAACCAACAGCTATGAAAAATTGCTCGGAGTGTTCTTTGTTACATATATAAACTTATGACAACAAAGTTTTTAAACATAAACCTGGGAGAAAATATTTGTTTTCAAAAAACGCAAATATTTTGAGGTTATGTTTACCTAATTAGAAACAATCGTTCATTGCTTAGAAAAAAATAACAAAAGCGATGTTAGTAAGTACTTCTATTGTTTGTGACTAGTTAAGCTAGGACATAAGAAAATATTGAAGTATATACTACTTACCCACGTAGGTATCTTGGTTGAGTATTTTAAGTCTTAATTAATAAGCATTGGTACTTATTGGTGAGATACATTATGTATTATAATATATTCTAAGAGCGTTATTTAGAAACGAAACGTCGACTACGAAATGGATTTATTTATGAATACCCGAAGAATTAATTACGTATATTATGATGTATTATTTTGAATTTTGCTACATTTATGGGTGTTTACAAAAAGTAACTTTAGTGTGTCTCCACATCAAAGTAACTTTTTGTAAAACAACCTGATAACATGAGCTTGTTCTACGTGAGTCCTCTTGATTGATCTACCTAGGTGGACTATAGAAACTTACATAAATCCATCATGCTAATTCAGGTTACGTAGTTTAACTAAAAGTATCTTTTTGGTGCAGGTGCGACACATCATACCTTTTTATTCTTTCATGGAAATTATATTTTCTAGATCACACAGTAGCTGTAATCGGCTACAGTAAGCTTAATATAAAGGTTGAATTAAAATGAAAACAGTTTTGATATTTTTTATTGTTTATCAACATGTTCCACATTGGTAATTAAAATATTATCTAAAAATTGTGCAGGAGGGGATATGTCGTTTTGGTATCTTGCATAGCTGATGTACCAAATAATTGTCATAATATGGGCACAACAACCTATGGTCCCTATCTGTAACACTCACTGGATTTAAAATGGCGGAGCATCTGTTAGGTCATTACAATACAATATAATGTTAATTTATGATCACGGGGTGTCCGTTTGACACAGTTATCTAGAATTAGTATATTAATATACGAATATAATTATTATGTTCGTCAGATCTTTGTAGGTTCTGGGGCGGGATTCGATAATCACCTTTATAACGTGTTAATTTATTTTCCTTGATAACTCAAACTGTTACTGCATCTGTACGTCGAGAATTGAACAGCAAACAATTTAATCCGTGACATATCTGCGCACAATAGGTACGTGCTACATGGAGTCCATCGATGATAACGTTCCGTCCGGCATTGTCGTCTTGTCGCCCTGTTGCGCGCGTCAACCGCATTGTTCTACTTAGTTCTTTTGTTGGTCTGTCGCCTACATATGTTGCGACACCACCATTGTAATTCCTACTTTAATTGTTGTGTTGTAAGGTGCACTTTGATTTATATGTTTTGCAAGTGTCATAAGGCATGCACTCGATAGAAAAATAAAGCCAAGGGAAATAACGATTCTTTTGTTTGTTACATAGAATGACATTTGTTTTTTATTTTGCCAACAAGTATGTGTAGTAAATCTTTAACCGCTCGTATATGTTTTTATTATATTATATTTACTGGACTGTTGGCCGCTGACTGCTAAATCAGAGGTCGGGAGTTCGATCCCCACCCAAGACAAATCTTTGTGTGATTCCCACGATTATTTTTGCTATGTCTACTTGTAATTTAATGTAATTTATAATAAGAACTTTGCACACCTTTTAAAGGTAGAATATGGACTTGGACATACATTATTTTAATATCTACCATGTATGTACCCAAATTGAGCAAATAAAGTGATTTGATTTGATTTGAATTTATCTATAATATTTATGTATTTAGATAAATATCTCGGTAGTACAGTTGTCTGCTCTGCCTAATTTGGGGTCGGATGGCAATATGTTAGTTGTACCAATATTTATTTATATTAGACTAGATGTTTATAAATTATAGCCTATGTGTTAATAAAGGGTGTCAGCTTACCCCAAACCAAATTTTATAATAATCGCTTCAGCCGTTTAGACGAGAAGAAGTAACAACTCACAAAAAACGCTTACCGATGGATGATATTATTAAAAAAAAATAGTTTGATCTCGTTATTCCAATTAATCATAGATGTATGAATGGAGTACATATTATGTTATCTCTTAGAACAAACACAACCACTACATTTATGTATTTTTGTATAAGCGATACCATCGTACATAATATTAAGGAAGCCTATAAAGCGATAGGAGCCCATGCATGCAAAGTGCCTCAAATCTTTCCGAACGTCCTTACCAAACACAATGTTATGAACAGACATAAGTAAGCACATTGGGACCCAAAACATTCCTGAGTGCACCTTTTGTTACACGACCGTACGTCACGCACTTTTATTAAGGTGATCCCATGTCAGTTTGAATCCAAGTTGTTGGTAGATGGCGGTAATTGATTTTGTTAATCGTGGTGGTGATACAGAAAGTATAATTCAACAAAACTATAAACCTTAAAACTAAATAACTACAAACGCTGTAAACGATTTTTTTCTCTCTTTTGAGCAGGAGTAACCTTTCTGTCAGGAGACTGCAGAACATTATAAGGAACAGTAAACTAGTGAGATATGACATCCTATGCTTGTGATATATGAGTTATTTAACATAAAACGAGGTGATGATGATTGGTCGATCGTCCTAGCCAATTAGGTCAACCCGCTTGTTACAGCAAATTTTATAAGAAACAGCATACTGGTGAGATCTGACGTCATATGCTTGTAATATCTGAGTTATTTAAGATATAGCGAGGTCAACATGATGATGATTGGTCGATCGTCCTAGCCAATTAGTTTAACCCGCTTGTTACAGCAAATTTTATAAGAAACAGCATACTGGTGAGATCTGACGTCATATGCTTGTAATATCTGAGTTATTTAAGATATAGCGAGGTCAACATGATGATGATTGGTCGATCGTCCTAGCCAATTAGGTCAACCCGCTTGTTACAGCAAATTTTATAAGAAACAGCATACTGGTGAGATCTGACGTCATATGCTTGTAATATCTGAGTTATTTAAGATATAGCGAGGTCAACATGATGATGATTGGTCTATCGTCATGGAAAATTAGGTCAATCCGCTTGCTACCGCAAAACTTTATAAGAAACAGCATCTGGTGAGATGTGGCGTCCTATGTGCGTAATATCTGAGTTATTTAAGATATAGCGAGGTCAACATGATGATGATTGGTCTATCGTCATGGAAAATTAGGTCAATCCGCTTGCTACCGCAAAACTTTATAAGAAACAGCATCTGGTGAGATGTGACGTCCTATGTGCGTAATATCTGAGTTATTTAAGATAGAGCGAGGTCAACATGATGATGATTGGTCTATCGTCGTGACATCGTCCACCCTTTTTTAAAAACGAAGTCTAAAGTTAAACCGCAGTTGATCCTTGGTTTAGTCGAAAAGTATCCAATGGGATTGCTTGATCCATAGTTCAACTGCAGTTTAATGTTGGATTTCATTTTTAAATAAGGGTGTTAGTCATTTAAGATAGAGCGAAGTCAATTTTAGGATGAATGGTTGCTCCCTTAAGTTAACCCGCTACTCGTTATTTTTCCCAGTGACTTGGGGAGTGCCCCTCAGGAAAAATCTTGAAAACGTGAAAAAGAATGATAAGTATCTTCGAAATCGGTTTCGGAGAATATAAAATTATCAACTCAATAGGTACAATTTAATTCTTTACTCATCAGGATACATGATAAATAAAATAAATAAATATCCAGAGACATTATCCAAACTAAGCATAGCTTGTACTATGGAAACCAGATAACTGATGTATTACATATACATTTCTTTTGTAAATATATACTTATATAGATTATTACACCCAGACGGAGGACAAACAGACATGTTCATGCACACAAATATCTGTCCTGGGTGGGAATCGAACCCACGACCTCCGGCGAGAAAAGCAAGCATTTACCAACCACGCCAACTGGCAGATGAGCGAATTTCTTCATTACAAATTTGCCCATCTTATTCTTTGTAATTACTATTTAATTATGTTTGGTAACTAACAAAAAATGCGTTTTTATATTTATAATTATAATAGAACACACGGCTACATATCAAGCTATACATTTCCAATATAAGCTGACCTGTCATTAAATGGCAATCCTATGTAACGCGAGATCGGCTTATACTGGAAATGTATAGCTTGATGTGAAGCCTTGTGTACCTAAACAATTTAAAAATGACCATCGATATTATTTTATTGTCAATAATAGCAAAATATTTGAATGTCAATCTATACAGTAATTTATCCATAATACGTACATATGTATTTCGAAATATATTTATGAAGTTTATTAGTTGTCATATTTTATCATATGTCATATGTTTATCGCCATATAGTCTGTCTAGTTTGGCATCAGATGGCAGTGTGTTAACTGTCCCAATATATACAGTATTTAATTATAAAAAAGATACAATTACAAAACTACTGACAAAATAAAGTGAATTAACAGAATCACACTTAAACTGACGCGACCAATATTGGCTTATGCTGCACTGATTACATTAAGTTATATGTAAATTGTTCTCAAATTGAATAAAACAAAAATCCAAAATTAAGTACTTTTCTCAGATATTATCTAATAGAACAATTGTAACGGCTTCAATATTTTATTTATACTAAATTGGTAGTGATTACCGAACAAAAAAGTTATGATTGTTTTTTGTTAGGATTCTTTTAGACTAGAAAATGTTGTTGGTAAGCGTGTAGTATTAAAAGTTTTGTTCAATACAGTGCCGAAAAACAAGGCCATATCGTTATATTTTATTAAAATAAAAATATTACTTAAATTATTGACACAGTTATAAAAACGACTGAGTTATTTATTTTATTTTATTTATAACTGGTATTCAAAGTTCCGAATTTTCTTTATGTCTTTATTACTGCTGAGTTCAAATTAGGCGTAAGTAATCGTTTTAATTTTTTTAGAGAAAATTTTGATACTCCATGGTTCATATGAAATTCCGTATTACATACACGGAATTAAATATAAACATGAGTTAAGTGTCCATGATTGGCCTCTAACTACATATTGAGTGCAACATATTTGCTCAATCAATGTTACAAAACTCACAAGTTACAGACTGCATGAGCGCCGAGTCTTCTGTCCCTCATAAAGAACTCATGAAATAAAAGAATTTAGTTTCATGCACACAAACAACCTCCGCTACTGCTCGCTCGCCACAAATATGCTTTCGGTCTATAATTCTAAAGGAAGATGAATAGGATTTGTATGTCTTGCTGCTGCTCTTGGTACATTTAATGGGATTTTAGACAGAAGTTCTGGACGATTGATGAATCCTCCTAACAATTTTAAAAAGAATATATTAGCTATTTCACGACAAGTGACCAACGGCAGAATGTGAAATTCAGCACAGACCTTATGATAGTCTTCATGCGTATTCGTCATATGTATTTATCTCGCTCAATTTTCCTTAAACTACACTACATGATGCTGATTTCTCTTGTCTTATTTCCCTTATAATGTACACTAGTATCAAGCAGGTTTAGTATCTATAATGAACGATATACGTTTCGTATCTTTATATAACGAATTGCCATATAGAGAACCCGCACGTTATGACTGTGTTAGCTTGGAATCGATATAATAAGTATATAACTATATATATTATAAGTTAGTAGATAAAATAATAGTAGATTTATAATTAAATACGGTATTAATAAAACAGCGGTAGCCTAACATTTAGCCTGGCGACGGGCGGGTGTGCGTCATACTTGTTTGTCGCATAACATGTTTCACATCTATTTGTCGTCTATTATAAAAGGTGTGTCCCGATCGGTTTGAGCATCATTCTTGTTCGAAACGTGGACCGGAGCGGAGCTCTCGGTGGTTGGAGGGACGATTCAGTTTGAACAAATTTAAATTAACAGTAATGCTATTTGTGTCGATTCTATTGGAACTGCCGTACTGAACAGACAGAGTGATTTAAAGCTAAGTAAACTTTGTATTATGTTTATGTCTCAACATGGTTTGTTTTATTAAATAATATGTTCAGCTTGTATTTCTTGTATTTAAATGATTGTTTCCCTATATGGTAAATAAATATACCTTATAATAGATTACCTGGTTTTCATTATACACATATAACACCTCCATGATACATAAAGTATGATGTTTTGTTGTTGGTTACCTGTGTAAAGTAATCTTATTTATAACAATTTATATTTTAGAGCTTGGCATATCTGGCTATATCTATACTTATCTACACATCTATTTAGTATTACCTAATATCAGAATTTGGGATAGAATTCGCCCCATAATTTAATCATATGTGTTTTTTCAGTAGTGCCTGTGTATTCCTGACATTTCCTGTGTTCCTGATTGGCCCGGTTCGATCAGAGATTGCAGTAAGCCGAGGCAGCATCACCAAATAGCTTTAAGGCAAGCTATTCTTTGTTCAGTAAAGCTTGTCCATTAATCCATCAAGCAAGATAAATAAAAAGGTTAGTGGAGTGTTTGTGATCAAAGTGTTGTGTGGTGAAAAAAAAAAAAAAAATGAAGTGCAGTGTTAAAAAGTGTTACAAGTGTATCAAATGGTGTAGGTTTAGTTTACAAAAGCATAAAGAGGTTTCATGTTATGTGAACAGTGCCACATTAATAAAATGTTGATATATTGTCCGGTGGAGTAGTAAAAGAAAGCCTCTTAAAGGATAACGGCTGTAGATTTTTTTATTTGAAAATTATTATTTGAATAGTTAATTACCTTTTGTTTGATTTTTAATGAAAGCTGTTCAATAGTATTTGACAGTGAAAAGCATTATTAGAAATATCTAATGATAATAATTACTGTATGCTTTATTATATGCTACATTACTATGTGAGAATTTGGCATTTGTGGGTCTGATTATCTTTAATAAATGGTGGTCAGATTTGCAAATGTTGAATAAGATTTAGAAAAAAGTTGCAATGGTGCCATTGCCAACTTATGGATAATAATAGTCAGTATGACCGAGCGAAAGATCTGAAATATAGTTACCGAAAATAATGTATTATGTGAACATGGGTATTGCTGTTTATTAAAATCAATAATTAGTCTATTCCATGCACCAGTAGGCATTGCAAATATCTGTTTAAGTGGTGTACAAGGTTCAATAACAATAATGTCTCCATCTACCAGTAAATAAGATAGTGCCAATAATATGAGTGGTCAGATGGATATTACCGGAATAGAAAATAATATTTAGTCATTGAGCTATGGGTGTTGGACATTAATGGTTTTGAATAACTTATAAAATGAAATATTTGGCTTTTGAATTTTAATAGCCTCCCATCTAATTATCCCAATGAAAATTCTGTTATCTTATCGGTTCTTTATTGAAATTTAAACAAGTAGTGACTGCAAAATATTAATAGTGGAGACTGCGGAATACTGGTTGTTCTGAGATTATCATATTGGCCATGCAAAAGATATTATTTCTGATTAGATTAAAGTAATCTTAATGAGTATTTCTAAAATAAAATTCTTTGATATTACATTTCACAAAGTACCTGAAATTTGCCATTCTAGCTGTGCCAGGATCAGTGAGCAGATTCATAACTTAATTTGCTTCATGGTTTTTAAATTTGTGGGCCCCATTGTAGCTATCTAAATAATAACTTAATTCACAAATTTGATTTGTAGTTTCACTGGTTTGGTTACTTTGATTAATCTTAGGGTTATTATCGTAACCTTGGGGCTAACCTGATTAAAATTAAAGAAATGAAGAAACATTTCTCATTGATGTCAATTAGCGTATCAAGTAGAGTTTTAGGGTGTTGCAGAGATGTGTTTTTATATAAATATCTCAAAAACATTTTATATTCCGCCTAGGTACTTCGAGACGAAGTACATGTCAAAATGGCCGAAGTTTAATAATTAATTGTGTACATAATTAGAATAAAAGAATGGAGTCCACTATAGCCTCATCTCTTTTACGATCTTGGATCTAGTTTGAGTGGCAAATTCAGCAATTGAAACTGAGTTGGTTTGCTGGTAATTACAAATCATAAAAAAAAAAGAAAAAAAAAATCGCTTACATTTATTATGATGGAATATATAGTACATAGTTTTTCCATACAAGTACTATTACGTAGTATCATTATGGGATCGGTCATTATTGATAAAGTAAACTTTAGTTGGTAATAACATGGGTGTAGTATATTTTAAAATGCATATATAGTATTGTGGCCTATTCGTGATATTAAAAACATTACGTTGCTTTTACAAAGTTAAATTCGTTTAAATGACAAAGATTTTAATCTTTTTAAATCTATGCCGTGACTTGGTGCTGATTTCTCTCATCAACAGCGGATGAAAGAGATCAGCATGTCTATGTTACAGTCTCTGTTATAATCCGCTAGTCGGTCAATTACTTGGTGTCAATATTGACAAAGTCTGACAAAGATTTGTAGACCTTACACGTTTGGTGTTGGTCAGTTGAGAGACCATCTTTTGGAATTAAACTCTAACCGCTGGTCGGCCTTCTATTTGGGGTCAGTTATCTCACCAGCAGCGGGTGAACGTTTCTGACATGTCTATGTAGTTGGCAGTTAGATTCAATAAACGCTGGTCGGCCTTCTATTTGGTGTCAGTTATCTCACCAGCAGCGGGTGAACGTTTCTGACATGTCTATGTAGTTGGCAGTTAGATTCAATAAACGCTGGTCGGCCTTCTATTTGGTGTCAGTTATCTCACCAGCAGCGGGTGAATGTTTCTGACATGTCTATGTAGTTGGCAGTTAAGAGTCAATAACCGCTGGTCGGCCTTCTATTTGGTGTCAGATATCTCACCAGCAGCGGGTGAACGTTTCTGACATGTCTATGTAGTTGGCAGTTAAGAGTCTATTGAACTACATAAATAATTAAAAACGAAACCTATAATTATGAGACTTATAATTGATGACATATAAATGGAAACAATGTTATTTTTATGGTATATCAATATTAAAATTCAAAAATCAATAATTCCGTAAAATGTTGCCTTTGTGTGTAATCGTAATGTGTGTTGACTTGGAGCGACTTGATCTCTGGCCCATTCGTCACAAAAATGGTCATAACTTTTGTAATGTGCTGCTGCACAAATTTGACTTAAATAATTCTTTTGAACTTATTAAATTACATTTCTAACTAATTAAATTAAATTACAAAACTATAATTCGAATGAACCATTTAAGAAAGCCGTAACTGAATAGTACCAGCTTTCTAGTAATAGAGTAATCAGTCTATTCTTAAATATGTTCGTTATCTTATTGTATCTCATATTAGACAAACAAGCTTTTTTTGTATTCATTGGTGAAATTAGATATAACCTGTTTCTTATCATAAGTTGTTAATCCTGTTTGTTTTACTAATAAAATAAAATAAATAATAAAATGAAATAAATAGTAACATAAAAAATATAATGAAATTAAATTAAATAATACTTCGTGGACGAAGTATTGTCAGTATGGCCGTGTTAGCTTGGAATCGATATAATAAGTATATAACTATATATATTATAAGTTAGTAGATAAAATAATAGTAGATTTATAATTAAATACGGTATTAATAAAACAGCGGTAGCCTAACATTTAGCCTGGTGACGGGCGGGTGTGCGTCATACTTGTTTGTCGCATAACATGTTTCACATCTGTTTGTCGTCTATTATAAAAGGTGTGTCCCGATCGGTTTGAGCATCATTCTTGTTCGAAACGTGGACCGGAGCGGAGCTCTCGGTGGTTGGAGGGACGATTCAGTTTGAACAAATTTAAATTATCAGTAATGCTATTTGTGTCGATTCTATTGGAACTGCCGTACTGAACAGACAGAGTGATTTAAAGCTAAGTAAACTTTGTATTATGTTTATGTCTCAACATGGTTTGTTTTATTAAATAATATGTTCAGCTTGTATTTCTTGTATTTAAATGATTGTTTCCCTATATGGTAAATAAATATACCTTATAATAGATTACCTGGTTTTCATTATACACATATAACACCTCCATGATACATAAAGTATGATGTTTTGTTGTTGGTTACCTGTGTAAAGTAATCTTATTTATAACAATTTATATTTTAGAGCTTGGCATATCTGGCTATATCTATACTTATCTACACATCTATTTAGTATTACCTAATAACTGCAAGTGCATAGGTTTATTTAACGTTCTATACTTTGCAAAGTACTCTAGGAAAGGGTTAAGTGTGTATAAAAACTGACCAAGTATTAACATATAAAGCTTGCTCAATGTTACTGAGCCCATATGATAAAGACTGCACGATCACAGCTTTATTTAATCTTCTACCCCTGGCAAAGTACTATAGGACTAAGTGTGTAGAATAAGCGAACATCGAGTGACATATTGCACGTGCTCAAAGTTACAGAACATTAAAGACTACATGTTTCTATCCCTTACTAACTACTCTAGAAGAAAACGGGTGATGAGTGTGTATAATAAACTACCTTTTATTGATATATTGAACTTACTCAATGTTACAGACACACCTAATGGACGCCAATAGCACTGCTTTGTCTAGTCTTATCTAATAACTAAAGAGTTAAGGTAAGTCTCTATAATGACTGAAAACTTACCTATATATTGATCTCGCGCAATGTTACATTACCCAGACATTATAGGCTGTTTGAGCTCTTCTTTATTGCTGCAGTCTTTTTGATATGAAACATCTATAGCCGCACGTAAAACAGATTTCTGGCGTGGCGACGCATGCCGTGGTTTTTTTTTTTAGATCCTATCACAATATGTTCTTTTCGACTTCGACTTCGACTTCGACTGCAACGTATACTTCGACTTCGACTTCGTCTTCGACTTCGACATGACTTCGACTTTGACTTCGACTGCGACTTATACTTCGACTTCGACTTTGACTTCGACTTCGACTTCGACTTCGACTGCAACTTATACTTCTACTTCGACTTCGACTGCGACTTATACTTCGACAACGACTTCGACTTAGTCATAGAAGTCGATTCTGCATATTACTTTTACAAAATAATGTCGATGTTTCACATCTGCCAGGCGTCCCGTGACGGCTCACATTTTTTTTTCTTTTTAGTTAAAACTTCTTCAAGCACGTTGATCACTATTATCGATAGCTCTTGGAAAAGACTAAAGAATAATAAAATCAAAAGAAATAATTAAATTAAAAGAAAATAAATACTCTTGACAGAATGGTGCAAAAATGACAACTATAACTTTATTGTTTCTTTTCTAACTTTCATAGAAAAATAAGTTAAAGAATAGAGTTCGTAACAAGGACTTTTTGGTTGAACAAAAATCATGTAAGTCGCGTCATCGTCACGTCGGGCTTCCCATGAGCTTACCCTTAAATAACTATTATATTGTAGATTTTTATATTCGAAATGTAAAAAAATGTTTTCAGTTCTATTGGCAATAATAATATATATAGAGAGACATGAATGTCACACAGATCATCCTAGCCCCAAACTAAGCAAAGCTTGTACTATGGGTACCAGGCGACGAAATACATACTTAAATAGATAGATAAATACTTAAATACATAGAAAACATCCATGACTCAGTAACAAATATTCGTGCTCATCACACAAATATTTGCACTTACCGGGATTTGAACCCACCAGCTTCGTAGGCAGGTGCACTACCAACTAGGCTACGGTGACCGTCAAACCGTCAATGCCCAAAGACTGTCCCGCATGTTTCTTTTTTATATAAAGTGCTTTAGCAACAAGCGGGTTATATGGTCTTGTATAATACAGCGATGGATATTTTTAAACCAAATATAGTTAGAGTATTAGTCATGCTTGGAAAGGTGGTTTGAGCCCACGGGTATTCTAAAAGGAAAGTTTGCCCAAGAGCTGTATACGTTTGCGCAAATTTTTACACGATCGCTGTTAGTATTCAGTTGGCCTAGTGGTTACCGTAGGCGTTGATGCTAATATTAACATTGTCTAGCATGCGAATGCCGTATAAATCAACCAACAGGTACCATATTTCTAAATACATACAAGGAACGGGTGCGTTTCTGGCCTTTAAAAGAGTCAGCAAACAAGTGTTGCCGACCCTTCCCCCCACCCCGATAAGCTCAGACCTCCACCTTACTCAACTCAGAAATACAACATTCATGTCATTAATGTTAAATAATGTTTAGTTTCATAGGCAAATTAAGCTCCTTAGGTTATGTCCATTATTGATATCACATCTCCTTCTCTGACTCCTCACCTTCTTTCTCAAAGGCGGTTAATTCGAGCATGCGAACTCCCGAGCACCATTATGGCATGAGTGGGGAACGATACACTGTTTGGCTAAAGAAGTCGTTTATAGCACAACTAGCTGTTTTACCCCCGTTAAACTTTGTAAATTATAGCCTATGTGTTAATCCAGGTTGTCAGCTAAATCCATACCAAATTTTATTAAAATCACTTCAGCATTTATACTTGAAGAAGTAACAAACACACACACTCACACAGTCACACACTCACAAACTTTAGTTAGTTAGTGTGATTTATACAGTGTTACAGATGATCTGGAATGTGACAGATTTCTTAAAAAATACTACTGCATTGGGTGATTAACAATAAATATAATGTTAATGGATACAGCGTGAGTAGTAAGCTTCAATAAGCTTAATATGTGGGTTAGATAAAGCGAAGGGCTCGGGCAAGATAAAGCGAGGTCAATATGAAGAGGAATAGTCTCGCATCCATCATAGATACTTAGATTAACCCACTACAAGGGCCTAGTATAAGGGGTGGCCGACTAATGAGAGCTGACCTCTTATTAATTAGCTAACTTAAAGTTCTCTCCAATGCACAAAGACGCTCTGTTATTTAAACGCAGAACCAAAAACTATTTTTAAAGACAACGCCCGCGCTAAGGATTTTAATCCCTGTGTCGCAGGGTACTTTACAAACGTATAATAGTCGGACACAAATGACATCCAGACTCAGAACAACTATTTATGGGTCACACGAATAGTAGTCCGGCGCGGGACTCGAACCCGCGACACGTAGCGGCGAGGCGACTGTGTTAGCCGCTGCGCCACACGTGCAGTCAACTAGACCTATTAAGCCGACATTTGGAACGTAGGCATATATAATACACATTCAGACAACCGATCGAACAGAAAACGGTAGCATTAAAACGCGACAGTCTCTATACACATAAGATTATAACAATAATAACAAAAATAATATAGACAGCACAATTCAGCCGGGAAAAAAAATTATATCTAAAACTATAAATATGTACTAACTTTTAAAACTATTTCGGCATTCAATTTAAAGAATTAGCCATTTAAGTGAACTATGACTCATCAATTAAATTATAATTCCGTATGATCAAATGTAAGTCATAATCTAATAATCTAATTGTACCTAGAATTAATATAAAGTTATTTTATCTATAAATAAAATAAAATCCTAGGAAAGTGAGAACTGTACATTATATATTTTTTTTAAAGGATACTTGGGGCGTGATCTACAATCGATATCGAAGCCAAAAATATAGTTTTTAGAATTTTTGTCTGTTTATCTGTTTGTCTGTATGTATGTCCGGGTTAAACTTAAAAAGTACTGCATGGATTTACTTCAAATTTTGCATGAATTTTACCAAGAGGTCGGGTCAACATATAGGCTACATATTCTCACGCTATCACCTACGGGGAGAAGATGTGATCATTTATAAAATTTAACGCGGGTAAAACCGCGGGGCACAGCTAGTAATATTATAATTCTTATTCTTGCTATTTATAAGCGCTTTTTAAAGTCTACGTGAATAAAAAACGTTTTCATTTTATTATTTACTAGCTGGTGCCCACGACTTTGTCCGCGACAATTTCGAATGATGACCAATGTAACTACTTACTTCTAGCTTAATCTAAAAAAATTAACATTAAAAACAAATAAGCAATATAAATTTAAGAAAACCTAACCTATAAATAATCTAACTAAGAAATAAACTTAACTAAAACTTAACTAAAAACTACTTTGCTACTGTTATTTAAAAAAACGACCCGATATCATCAACCAAAGAAATCAAAGAATACATATCAATTGTCCTAAAGTAGGTACAGTCAGTAAGTCAAATAATAATCAACGATGCATTAATTACAAAGGTAACTCCCATTAGATTAGGTAGACCACGGTATTGATAGGTCTTATATAAAATTTTGTGAAGGAAACCATAACACGATCTAAAACGATGATTACGCAATCTATTACAAAAATATAAACTTGTAAAGCGGTAAAATTAAGATGTGTGCATAGTTTTTGGGTGAGATTTAGGTGATCATTTATTAATTCAGTTTTGGACTACCTTTTATTTCAAGCATTTATTTATTTTAACCGTTATATCAAATAAGTTCCATGATCTGAAACGATATTACCGCCATCTAGATACAAAATTGTGAACTTGTAGATCAGTAAAATTAAGATGATATTTTTTGGGTGCGATCATCTCGACACGAACAATTTATACTACGCTAACTCGAATATAAAATATAAAATGTCGCTTTTTTGGTTTGTTATAAAATTTACCAAAAAAAAAAGAAGTAACAAATCGTATAAAACCCTACATCTTTACTTAGACAACAACGACCACGACATTTTAAGCAACTTGGCAAAGAAAAGAATTTCTCTAAAATTTGAGTTTGCGTAAATTGTTGGAGTCGATTTGTTGAATCAGTTTTGGATTACCTTTTTTTTATCATCAAATTAAACCCTGGATTGCTTTATTTTTAACTAAAAGACCAAATACGAGTACATTACATGCGTTTACCCCAAAAAAAAACAGATTTTCATACAAACTTACATGCCCTATTTTAGTTGTCCTTAGGGGTGGAATTTCCAAAAATCCTAGAATACATATTTTTATTTTTAACTGAAAGGCCAAATACCAATTTTCATAGGTTTAACTTAAAAAAAGTCGCATTTTCATACAAACTTACATACCCTATTTTACGCCCTAAGGGGTGGAATTCCCAAAAATCCTGAAATATATATTTTTAATTTTTAACTGAAATGCGTAATACCAATTTTCATGCGTTTAACTTAAAAATTGACACATTTTTCATACAAACTTACACCCCCTATTTTACGCTCTTGGGGCTGGAATTTCCAAAAATGCTGAAATTCATATTTTTTATTTTTAAGTAAAATGCCAAATACCAAGTTTCATGCGTTTAACTTTAAAATTGACACATTTTCCATACAAACTTACATCCCCTATTTTTCACCCTTGGCGGTGGAATTTCCAAAAACCCTGAAATACGTGATTTTTTATTTTTAACTGGAAGGCATAATACCAGTTTTTATGCCTTAAACTTCAAAAATTGCAAAGTTTCATACTAACTTAGCGCCCCTGTTTTACCCCCTTAGGGGTTGAATTTCGAAAAATCCTTCCTTATTCCTTGTCTACATTATAAAGCAAACATTTGTGCAAAATTTCAGCTTTCTAGGTCCAAGGGTTTGGGCTGGGCGTTGATGAGTCAGTCAGTCAGTCAGGACTTGTCTTTTTATTTATATAGATTTAGGTATTCCATAGTGATTAACGTCAGTTAAGGTCTGACGTGGAGGTTCTATGAAGTATTTTATTTAAAGACGTGTTGCGAGGTACTTTACAAACATATAATAGACGGACACAAATACTCAGAACAACTATTTATGGGTCACACAAATAGTTGTCGGGCGCGGGACCCGAACCCGCGACACGAAGCGGCGAGGCGATCGTCTTAGCCGCTGAGCCACACGTGCAGTCAAAATTAAGTATTGTAAGTTTATACGGGCTGAATCAGCTGGCACTGATAATTGTGTTATATGTTTATAAGAATCATAAATATTGATTACCATATATTTCCATTCACATCAAACCCTTTACCCCAACAATAAAGCAGAATTAACTCCATAAACTCAAGATTCACGCAACCCTATAAAGTGTTTTCCGAGATTGTGCCACATACACGAACAGTCATAACATGTTAAACAGCGTAATACAGTAATACCGCTATGGATCGTAATGGCCGAGGAAAAAAAAATTATATACTTTATGATGAGGAGTATCCGAATCACCCCCATGTATGTTCTACGATTTTGCATAGTTTTCGAGATAGAATTATTTTAATGATTTTTTTCGTAAATTTCACCTAACATCAGTTTTCGATTTTTTTCTCGTTCTGTTGGACATTTCTGGTTCAGTTTTTTTGTGATACCTAATTAGCATAGTTTAACTTAACACCCTAAAAAGTAGGGTTTATCTTATCATTGCAGAACTGACTTAGAATTTATTCGAAGTAGATAAAGCATACTCTTTAGGGTGTAAGGTTCAAAAATTCTATCTCGAAAACAACGCAAAATCGTAGAACGTACATAGGGGTGATACGGATACTCCTCACCATAAAGTATCTAAATTTTGCGTTTGAACGTCAACTCCTCGGCCACCCTGTATAAATGACTGGCCATAACATGACTGCCCGGAGGAGCAGCCAGAGGTCGTGGGTTCGATTTCCATCTGGGACAAATCTTTGTGTGATGGACACGATTATTTTTTTCGTGTCGGGATGTAATTTTTCTACAATATGTATGTACCTGCGGCGTAAAAGGCAAGCATTTACCAACCACGCCTAACGGCCCGTCTATTGAATTCCGCAGCGTGGGGATTATGGCATATCCCCCCATTCTTTGGGGAGGCTTTTGTCTAGCAGTAGACGTACTTTGGCTGACATGATGATGATGATTGCAACGCAAAGATTAAAAACCGTTATGCTTCCTCCATGGAAACGACTCTCGCTTTTTCCGTCTGTAAAAGACGGAAAAAGCGAGAGTCGTTTCCATTTTAAACATGGACATTATATTCTATAATGTCCATGTTTCAGCACTGATTTGAGCCATGGTGGCGGCCAGTCTTAGCAGAGATTAGCCCTCTTCTAACAATCTGCTCTTGCAATTCCCTCCCTCCCCTGATCCAATGAGACAGCAAGCCGACACGACCTCAAAGAAGTCATATACCAGACCTACAGCTTTACGTGCTCTCCAAGGCTCGGGATTGTAACTTGTATTTCCAGACTCCGTGCTGATATAGAAACTTTTATTAAAAGAAAAATTTCAATATCACATTTTAGTTCGACCCGGGATTTGAACCCAAGACTTTATTATCAAGCTCTAGAAAAACTAGGCAATCTAGTGTACACATAAGTGTGTATGTGAGTATAAAGATTTGAGTAGATGAGCATTGTGCGTGACCGGTTGTACAATACTGAACTCATGGAAACTTAAAACTTGTGTTATTCGCTTTTTTATTAATATGGTAATAGTTCGTACAAGAACTTAGTTTCCTACGGTCTAAGTTTTCTTGCTTTCGAAGGCTGTTTCTATGTATTTGTAGCAAGAATAAACCCTAAAATAGTTAGTTTTATGTTAATAACTGTAAAGTTAGTTTAATAATATATAACCGGAACAATACGTTCGAATATCTGCTCTTTTTTAGTCCTCAACCCTCTAACGCACATTTGTATAATGTTATGTTTACGATCACCGCGAGGGTGCGTGCTTGGCACCGTGTCACATATGGTTAGGGCTGTCAGTAGCTAATACACCCTGATAATAGCAAATACAAATTTGAACATCCATTATTAAGAAATAAGTCTTAATGATTGTTGTAAATATATTTTGTTATTTTCGGTTTGGAACTTGTTACTTTTATTTTTATATTCTACTAACTGTGCCCCGCATCAAACTTTATAAATTATAGCCTATGTGTTAATCCAGGGAGCCAGCTAACATCATACCAAATTTAATTAAAATCACTTCAGGCATTTAGACGTGAAGAAGTAACAAATATACACACTCACAAACTCACAAACTTTCGCCTTTATAATATTAGTGTGATTTATTACCACAGATACAACCGGAAGGTGACCTCGTTGAACATTCTTTGACTAAGTCGGAGATGTTCTCTAGAAAGTATACATGCTCATCTATGAAGAATATAATGATAAGCTATTTCATGGAGAATGCGCTCAAGACCTCCATGAATTTATCCCTCCTTCCCCCTTTTTTCATCAGACTACTAGGCGTCGGGAGGGTTTTCACCGCTTTGTTGTTGACATCCCGTTCTGCCGTACGAAGCGCTTTGCTTCGTCTTTTATCATACGCACGGCTAAGCAGTGGAACACCCTCCCGAACGACGTGTTTCCAGACTCATACAACATGGGTTTATTCAAGGCTAGAGTGAACAGGCATCTTATGGGTACGCGCGGTCCATCTTCGACCACATCTTCACTTACCATCAGGTGACATCGTAGTCAAGCGTAAACCCATTCAGCATAAAAAAAAAAAAAATTGAGTAAACCAGGCAAAGAACACCTTCTTTGCCAAGGATCGTTAGAAATAGAAATCGGTTTTGTCTGCTTACCATTCTGGGAAACAAGCATAAGTATATGTTTGTATGGATTAACACCTAGATATTACGAACAGCACAAGATCTGCTTGAATTAGTCAGTCGTCTCTTATAAAATACTCTAGTAACAAACATGTTAAGTTAAATTATCATTGCATTTATTTTTCATTTTTAAGGGACAATTATTTAAATTCACATCGTGACCCAGGCCCTGGAATCTTTACAAACATTAATTAACGGATAAAAGTATACTCACACTCAGGACAACTACTTATGGGTCACACAAATAGATATCCTGTGCGAGAATCGAAAAAAGCCAGTACACGATGTGGCAAGGTGACTGTCTTAACCGTTGCGCCAAACGTGCAGTTTTTTTTATTATTGTTTATTGTACAATATAGAACTTGCTCTTGGTTAAATAACCCAGATAATTGATTTTATAGAATTTTTAGGTCGTCTAGTAAAGGCTTTCCAAGATTTAAAGTGTCTAGCAGTAGTAGACACGATTTCTAATACTAACAATAATAACCAGAAGAAAATATTAAGTTTTATACTTTAACAAATTTAGGTTTCTATATTACACACCTTTGTTTTCCTTTTACCTACCAAGGCCTCAATAATCTAAGCTGCATAGTAGGCCATTGTCCTGACCTGTCCTAGAGCACATGCCCTGAGATACTAAGACTTGTTATAAATTAACGAGACTTAGAAATTGAGAAACTTTCACTTTTTATAAAATAACGAAAATCTGGCGGTCACGGGCTCTTAGACAACACCGTTCTTCATTGTCAATCAAAACCATTTTATATGCTTTGAATGAAATAAATACGCATTTGACGTGTTTTTAATAAAGGCGGTTAATGAAAACCTATAAACTAACCTTGGTTTCTAGCAACTAAAGTTGACCTCCAATAACTGACACTTTTGAATCGTGTATTTTTTTTTCTCGTGTTACTTATTCACACAGCCCTATGTAATGATGGCTATCATACGAATATCAAATGGGCATATAAAAAGATTTCGCCTCGTAACCCGGGACTGCCCACTTTACAACTGCTTTGTGTAATGGATGAAGGGTTAGTTGTTCTTTTGTACCGGGTTTGAAATATGGCCTGATTAAAAAAAAATGTTTTAGCTATACATTTCTTATTCTCGATGTTGTATAATTCCTTAAAAAATAATAAAGGTGTTCCATGAAATTATTTGATTTATTTATAATATTTATAACTTCAATCACAGTTTTACGGGCTGGTTGTTGTGGTTGGTAGATACTTTCGCAGGTCGTGGGTTCGATTACCCCCCCCCCCCCCCACCCCCGGACAGATATTTGTGTACATGAACATGTATGTTTGTCCTGAGTCTGGGTGTAATTATGTATATAAGCTTATGTATTTACAAAAGAATGTAGTACATCAGTTATCTGGTTTGATTAGTACAAGTTCTGCTTAGTTAGGGATCAGATGACCGTATTTTATGATATTATTATTATTATAGTCCTCATAGTGCAATTGCAATCATTTCTCAGTGTCACCAGCATGACAGATAATGTCTTTGACATTTCGTCTGCCTCTATATATCGTGGTGCATAAATTTAAAAATAAAATAAATAGATAATAAAACTTATACTAGCCCTTATATTTACATTTTAGCCATAGTAAGTGTATCGGGTACTGAAATGTTTTGATATGAAAAAGCGCGAGCTAAAACTCTCTGTTACGCGTCGAACAGCTGCGTCACCTAAAACAAGATTTTGACTAAAATAATTATCTCTATACTACTTTGTTTAACAATATACATACCTATATTCTTTTCATTTTAATAACTTCAACTTGGTTTTGACGCAATCAATTTGTAATCAAGCATACGGCCCGACTGATAGTCAGCAAATATCGTAGCATAAAAAGTCGCAAGACACCTGTTCACACTCAGGCACAACGATGAGATGAAATTACCAACTTGTGCAGTGGTGGAAATTTCCTAGTCTAGTTGTTAATGGCGCTAAAAATCACAACGATCTTATTGTTTCCGTAGCGTTTTATTGAATTGACTTTTACTTTTTAAGGAGGTCGTCACTATTAATTTGTTGTTACGTCAGTTGTCAATTTGTCCTATTTATTTTTCTCGAGATAGACATAATTCTTAGTATTCAATGCAAGTAGAAATTTAGGCATGGATTATTCAAAAGTTGCAACAAGCGACATTTGTCGTCGATTTGTGAGGCCCCCTAATATTACTTCAGTACCCATTTTCTGCCAGTATTTCTCTATTTTTAGTTTATCAAGTTTCAAGACTAGGTGCGAATGCGTGCGGGTGGCGTTCTAAGAAATAACTCTCAAATGTTCTGAACAATTCAAGGTTAACTACAAGTTATTTTTGAAGTAAAACTTCTTTACACACGCTTGACTTGTGGAGTAAGCTTGAGAATGCATTATGAGAACGTTACGAAAAGTGTGTTTGGGCGAGGCGAGGAAGTTGAAAGGGAGATATAAGGTAGTGAAGATAGAAAGAGAGACAGAGTTACATTAAAGAGGAAATGACCGTTACATTAAGGAGAATGAAGAGGTTTGCCAGTTCTTTTGCCAGTGGTAACTTATGGAAAATATGGGCTTACAGTCAACCAAAAAGCAAGGCAGAGGGTTATGCTCGGAGTATCCCTGCGCGATTGAATAAGAAACATCGAAAACCGCAGGCCAATCAAAGTAACCGGCATTGCACAAAGAATTGCCAAACTAAAGTGACAGTGGGCACATAGCTCGTAGAACTGAAGGCCGCTGAGGCAGAAAAATTTTCGAGTGGTTACGCAGCGCAACTGGAAGGGTAACGGCAGGATCCATACAAAGTGGACTAACGATATTGCAAGGGTAAGCCGCCGGATGCGGCCAGTACAAGACCAGCCATTGTGGAGATCCTTGGGGGAGGCCTTTATCCAGCAGTGGACGTCTTTCCGCTGATATGATGAAAGAAATTTTACTTCAGTCGTGTGATCTAAATCGCACTCGCTTTTATTTTCTTGTAATCGATTTTAACTTAATTTATGGTGTTGTAGACTGCAATTATAATATTATGAACTTCTCTACAGTATAACCAATAATCCCGTTGGAAGAACACTTGGCACTGAAACTTCCAAATAAAAGGACCGACCTCTTTCCAAAATAACAAATAACATTGTTCCATACAAATATACCCACATCGATCTCTCACGAAATTATTGACTGTAAGAGGTGATTGTGTAACAAAGAGAAACAATATTTCACCATCCCTTGGGGGTTGGCCAGTGGGAAGTTATGTGATGACGCAATGCTCAACTAAAGTATACATTTATTAGTCTGATATCAAGATGTCCTATATCTTTATATGTCTTACGGCTATAAAGAAAATTGTACGTTAATTATAGGCCAGTAAGCATCATCGATAGCCAGCGTCGTGGTTTAGCGACATAAAAACACGGAATATATGAGTTCCATTGTCGGCGAAGCAACACTAAGGCGTTTGACATATTAGTTCTTGCGAGAGATTTATATAAGATCGTTTTATATCATCGAACGAATATATAATATTGAACCATCTCATGGAATTATCTATAATCTATATATTATATTGGGAAGACTAACACGGCATTGAATAAAATATGAAATATTACATTTATTCAGCACTTGGATATAAACAAATACTTGTCTAGCTCACAATAAATAAATAAATCAATTTCTTAGGCTAACTAACACACTGACTTCTGATCCCAAACTAGGCAGAGGCTGTAACTGATAAACATAGTTATATATTTTGGGTTCGATGCCCACCCAAGTGTATGAGCTATATCAACCTGCCTGGACTCGTATATACTTGAGTCATTTAACCCGCACAGTATGCCTCTAACATTGCTTTATGACTTATGTCTAATGACGCTCTAGCACGACTGACAACATGTCCTACCCACCCAGGCAAACTGTCAGTCTGTAGATGGCAGACAAGAGTAGTTTAATTAACAGCAAAAACAGGACTCCCTCTTGAAAAAGCAGAATGTCTGATTCTTATAGTTTTTAAGAAAATCCTACCAATCTATTTACACTACGGTTTTCGTAAAGTTTTTAGCACAAAGTTTGAAGTGCGGCAAGAGGTGTGATTTAGTTATCATTTCTGCATAACATCGGCTAAGAGGCAGCTTCTTCGTTTTCCAACTGTGACATCTATCTCGAAGTTTGAATAACAAGTTATAAATATTCAGTCAAAATATTAGTAACTTACACTCAAACATTTGTGAAATATTTTGTGGAAAGCGTGTAATAGCATGTTTGATTTTGTCGGTCTATGTAGTTATACTCTGTGTCGTGATGATAAAAGCACAATTAAAATTGCAACTTCATGTACAACACGTTGTCAAGTTTCACACGCTATTAAGTTTCGTCCACTATTTATGTTAGTTACACCTTGTATATCCAATTTGTTTTAGATTTAAAACAAAGTAATTATTATAATGTTTGATTAAAAAAATATAGAGCCAAATTTGTCTAACAAAACAATTATTTGAGAAAAACGCAGAAAATATATTTTGTCTGTCGTATTTTATTCTCCATATTTTTCCTTGTTATTCGTATGTAAAAACCTTTTTATTCGTCATGTCAAGCCTGTTCTTGTTGATAAAGGTGGCCAACGTCATTTCAGTCAAAAAGTCCGTAACAACAATAGTTGTATTTTATGGTTTTCTGCCTCTAAAATTAGGTAAAAATCTGTGATATAGTGATGTGTGGACATAAGGGTTGAAAATGGTGGGAGAGGTGGAAGTTGTATGGAAGTATCGTCATGTTTATAGGTATAAGCTTGAAGCTTATTTTTTAGGTTGTTTATTCGATATAAAACATGTAACGTAATTAACGCACACCCTCCAACACCGCAATTATAATATTATGTTGTAATAATAACACATACACTGAATGTTTAAATTAACATATATATGCATTGTTATTTACTAAATTAGTTTCTTGGAATAAAGTTTATTTTTCTCTATGTTGTATTGAATGATGGAATTTGTATGAATACAATTAAACCTGCGATTTTAAAAGTGTTATTACTTTGACTTACGGTCCATTTACATTTGTTTTCACAGTACAGTATACAATATGACAATAATTTCCGTAGTTTTAATTATTTTGGAATAAAAAATTACCTATATTAAAAATGATATTAAATCGATTCCGTAAACGATTCTGAACAAACTATTTTAAGGATGTGCGTTAATTAAGTTACATGTTGTATACAAATATGTCATTCAAAGTTTGTAAAAGTTTACCCTCTAAGGTGTACAATAATAATAGGGAATTGGGCATAAAAGTATGTATGGAAATATGTAAGGTTTGTGTGAATGTGTTATACGGTAGGGTATAACATATACGGAGTGGTTACAAAATGTGCGGACTACGTCGACACACCTAGTACATATGTATATATTTGTTTATTTTTCTATAATCCCTTATTTTATATCAATATAGGTTATTTATTAATATTAAGCAGCTTATAATATGTGCATGTTGGCGTTGTTGGTAAATGCTAGCTTTTTGGAGCGAACCCAAGACGGGTTCGATTCCCACCCAGGACAGATATTTGTGTGCATGAACATGTCTGTATGTCCTGAGTGTCGTTGAAATTATCTATATAAGTATGTATTCAAAAAAAAATGTATATGTAGCTCTGCTTAGTTTGTAATCAGATGGCCGTGTGTGAATTATGTCCCAGGATATTATTATTAATTAATAGAACACAGTATGTAAACTTTTATTCTAAGGTTATAAATAGGCGCTGCGCAAACGTAGTTCAAACTTGTAAACGATCGGAAAGCGTTCCTAATGCGGCGGACACCCGTAACAATACTCGGATTGTACCGGTGTTTCCGCAGACACTATGAAACACAAAAAGCAATCTCACAGTTTGTAGTTTAAATTCGTTGCACAGTTAACCTGTCGGGTATATGTAGGGTTTTAAGCCTTTGTGCCATTTCCAGCTTCAATAAGCGAATTTGTCTGGCCCATCCGAAACCACAATGAAACATGTTAGCAGAGACTAACAAAGGCAAGTTTCCCGGTATCAATATCAGCATAAAAGCGTAATTTTCCGAGGATATGGATTGATTTTGCAACACGGGTTACTAGGTTACCAATGTGACTGTGCCAATTATGTTGTGTGTCATTCATTTCGTAGAAATATTGTATACTGTTCACTAGTAACAAGGGTTTGCAGTAATCTTCACCAGCACGTTCTGGACATGAGTATTGTTTTATGTAAATTTGTGTATTTAGTTTAAATACTCGTTAACAAAAACATACATCAGTGCAACCTTTAGTACAGTCATTACTTAGTGCACCTGCCTACTTTTTAATAATAATAATATAATAATAATATCTGGGGACAATGTCACACAGATCATCCTAGCCCCAAACTAAGCAAAGCTTGTACTATGGGTACCAGGAGACGATATACATACTTATATAGATAGATAAATATTTATATACATAGAAAACATCCATGACTCAGAAACAAATATTCGTGCTCATCACACAAATATTTGCACTTACCGGGATTCGAACCCAGGACCACCAGCTTCGTAGGCAGGAGCATTACCAACTAGGCTATTGTGACCGTCAAATTTCTTCGTTAATCTCTGCACTTCCTCAAGTTCGCTGGGAGAAAATGCCTATGGCATTAAGTCCACCTCTACATAACTATGTGCATAAAGAATTTAAATTTAAAAACAAGATAAATTACATTATACACAGCGTAGGAAGGCATCCTACAAAATGGACCGATGATCTTGTGAGAGTGGAGGTCATCGAGTGTAGCTTTTGGCCTTTACTGATATGCTGATGATGACAAAAATTTTAATGACATATCTATCTAGCAGCAAGGGCAGAAGGCCCTGAATCCAACCCAACTCATTTCTGCAATTAAAGGTGACACACGTATGAAGGCTACTACTGGAGTGAAAACACAAATGTATAAGAAAATTGTATGATCGGTGACACGGGTTTCTGACACGGAATCGTCGTATATAAATATGATATGTATGTATGACATAAATACAAACACATATATGTGATAATTGTTGAAAATATATGTATATAAGATGGTAAAAATCCGAAAGAATTTACACATGGGCTTTCCCCAGAGATCTCCACAATCGCCGATCGTGTGCCTCACAAGATCATTGGTCTATCTTGTAGGGTGCCTACCTACCTTCCTTCGTCCCGTTTATAGTTGCTACTCGAGAACCATTCTATCCCAAAGGCTTTTGATTGCTACAAAATTCATTCGGAATCATAAATCAGGATCAGGAATTGCTGGCAAAGAATGTATCATTGCTTTCCCTATATTTTTACGAGCTACTTAAATACCTATGACATTAACCTAAAATAGGCTTCATTATGTGTTGTGAACACAAATTAAGAACAAAGGCCCGACTCGTTTACCAAAAACCCAAAGAAAAACAACCGTCAAAACTCGAGGGAAATCATCTTTGTTTCACTACTCTTGCCGAGAGTTTTTCGAATACATTTGGATCAACTCCCACTTATCCTTGACATATTTAGCAGGACATACCATCACGCTCCTATGCCCCGATGGGTTAGATAGCGGGACAAACATATTAAAAGCCATGCTCCGTCAATTCTAATTCAATTCTGTTTAAGGGCATTCCACGTAATTCGCGCACGATTTCATCCATGGCAATTGAGAATTGACATTCTATTTGTTATTTATAAAGATATTAATGATAGTAAAAGCATAAAATAGACGTGAATACCAGAATAATTGCGTGGTAATCCATACAAATATTCTGGGCAGAACAGCTGAGCAATATTTTTCATCAATTCTGTTATAAAACAATGCTGGAATTGTGTATTTAACATGCCCAAGTTATTTAAAATGGTGTCTATTAAAATGGGTATCTTCTTCTTTTATAGCAAGTCAGCTAAATATAATTACTATTATAAATGTTTTCATAGAATCCGTGTACCTAAATATCTATGTAACTAGAAATAATTATGTATACTATTGTGTAAATAATTATGTATAATTCACTTTTTTGTAGATTTAGTTTTTCTTTCTAATGCAGTTAGTTATTTAGATTATGTATACTTAATTATATTACTACAAACATGTTCTGACTATTTACAAGCGCTTTTTTAAAGTCTACGTGAATAAAAAGCTTTTTTATTTTTTTAGCCCTTTTTACTCTTTGAATATGAAACCCAAAAGAACAATCACTAAATTTGTAATAAATATTCAATTAAAATCGATTACAACAACGACAACAGATTTAATCTTAAAATTTAATGTAAGCTACTTTTAAACATATTTTGAATAGTTACAATAATGTTTACGCGTTCGTAATGGCTTTAACGATTTAAAGCCATTACGAACGCTTAAACATTATTGTAACTATTCAAAATATGTTTAAAAGTAGCTTCGAGATCGAACTTCGAGAAAGAGGTGAATCATAGAATCCAACTCGGCTGGACAGCGCTCGGGAAGCTACGTAATATCTTCTCGTCCCAAATACTGCAGTGTCTTAAGTGGATAGTCTTCGACCAGTGTGTGTTTCCAGTGATGACTTATGGAACAGAGACCCAGGTCACCCAAAGAGCAATGGAGAGGGCTATGCTCGGAGTATTCCTGCGCGATCGAATCAAAATCGTCTAAATGTGCAGGCGAACCAAAGTGGCCGACGTAGCCCAAAGATTTGCCGAACTGAAGCGACAGTGAGCGAGGCACATAGCAAGTAGAACCAACGGCTGATGGGGCAGAAAGGTTCTCGAGTGGCGACCACGAACCGGAGGGCGCAGCATGGGTAGGCCTCCAAGGTGGACCAATGATCTTGCAAGGGTCGCGGAAAGCCACTGGGTGCAGACAGCGCAGGGCCGGCTATTGTGGAGATCCTTGGGGGAGGCCTTTGTCCAGCAGTGGACGTCTTTCGGTTGATATGATGATGATGACGATAATGGCTTTATATGAATTCAACTTTATTACACTTGAATTTTTCATAAGTTTTGATTTAGACTTTAGTCACTGCTTTTATTGTGTACATCTTAAAACTACAATTTTAATACGTAATGCTAGTAAAGAAGACGGTAAAAGTCGCCAAATACAAATGTTCACGCCGATTTCTTGTCTATATTCATGTTAACCCACATATTGTATTATTTTCTATTCCAAGGGACAAGCGCGTCACTACCGCAAATACGTTCTGATAAATCACGAAATATTGGGAGGTTCACCTTCCATATTCAATATCTGACGGCCCACAATGCACTCAAAAACCAACGTTATTAGTTCCACGTAGAGTTAGCTTTGGTCTAAGCGGTTTATTCGTATGTTATTGTCTCGTAGGGACTGACACGCACTATGAATATGTTAGGTGTTACGTTCTATCGCGATATAGACAGGACACGTGTCGTGAAGCTTTGTGCGGGATTCCAGTTTGTTTATATTGTACCCGTATACAAGTTATTTCCCTTAATAAAAGAAGGTAATCTTCAAGTCGGAGAAACAGGCCGTATTATGAATGCAGTATATTTAAGCCTCTTTCACTGCGATTGCTGGCAAGTGGACCCAAAGTTTCTCTATTAAATATATTTAAAACTTGAAGTCACTCGTTTTAAAATAAACCAGAAAAAATATAAGAAAGGATCTCAGCTATTTCGTTCTTTTGAACTACATTCATTTGAATAATACATTTCCAGGTAACGTTTTATATCCAGAGCTTCATTTGCTAATATATTTTCTACGTAAAAGTATGAATATTGAAATTAAAATACAAAATTAATATCTAGTGTTCATTCCGCTAATTCTCAGTTTAATTAATCTGGTATATAATATGGACCTGCCTCCCGTCTGCAAATATCGAGTGTGTGGTTTGTGTCCATAATATGTTTGTATAGTAACCCGCGTCACAGGGATTCATTTCCATATTACAGGCGTTTAAATAAAAAACGAGAGTCCTTTAGACGATTACACGACGATGTAAAACTTCAAATATATTATGAGAGTTTGTGGTTATAATATAAATGGTTATTTTATACACAGTGTATTCTTCGTAAACTTTTGTTTTGCTTTGATTCCTTCTCGAGTAAGCAAGAAGTAATTATACATAGGCAAAATTTAGTAATGTATGAGTTTCTCATAAATTTTTGGTATTGTTCGATTCTACACTGTTTTTGAATAAGTTTAACATAGCTTATATGTGCGGAAATTGTATGAAATATGGTAATTAGGTCTTATCTGTTCATAACTTATACATATCTTTAATTAAAAAAATAAAAAGAAGAATTATGTACATGTAATATCAAAGCCGATTTGTTATTGTCTGGACACATGCCTACCATTAATAAAAAAAAATTAAACATTTGTTAATTTTTTATTGTCTTTTTACAATAAAAATTAAACATTTGTTAATTTTTATTGTAAAAAGACAACCCCCGCTCATTGGAGATTATCCCTGTGTCACGGGGTACTACACAAACTTATATTTCTTCTTCATTGACGGACACTAAATACATCCGGACTCAGAACAACTATTTATGGGTCACACAAATAGAGTTCCTCCGCGGGAATCTAACCCGGGGCAAGAAGTGGGGAGGCTGTATCACATAGTATAATTGTATTAACTGCTGCCTGTGCCACATATGCAGTAATTGTAGAATTGTGTTTATTGCACGCATGAGTTATTTGGGTAGAATTTTGCTTATTTTTTATTTTTAGGGTTCCGTAGCCAATTGGCAAAAAACGGAACCCTTATAGATTCGTCATGTCTGTCTGTCTGTCTGTCACAGCCACATTTTTTCCAAAACTATAAGAGCTGTACTGTTAAAACTTGGTAAGTAGATGTATTTGGTGAACCGTATTCAGGTTTTTACACAAAAATAGAAAAAGAACAATAATTTTGGGGGTCCCCATACATAGAACTTAAAATAAAATTTTTATTTTTCATCGAACCCATACATGTCTATGGATAGGTCTTTAAAAATGATATTGAGGTTTCTAATATTTTTTTTTCTAAACTGAATAGTTTGCGCGAGAGACACTTCCAAAGCGGTAAAATGAGTGCCCCCCTAACTTCAAACTTCTAAAATAAGAAAATGATAAAACTAAAAAAAATATATGTTACATTACCATGCGAACTAACAACGAAAATTGGTTTGAACGAGATCTAGCAAGTAGTTTTTTATTACGTCATAAATCGTAAACCGCAATTTGCTTTCATTTAATCAACTGAAATACTTAGTGCTGCGGAAGCCTTCATGGGCCCGACTCGCACATGGCCGGTTTTTTTATTTTTGTTAAACTACGCCCGCACTAGGTAATCTATTCCCTGTGTCACGGGGTACTTTACAAACATATAATAGACGGACACAAATTACATCCAGACTCAGAACAACTATTTATGGCTCACACAAATTGTTGTCCGGCGCCGGTCTCGTACCCGCGACACGAAGCGGCGAGGCGACTGTCTTAGCCGCTGCGCCACACGTGCAGTCAATTAAAATTTTTGATATTTCAAACTTTTGAATTGTAATTTTTATAAGTTTGTCTAAACTTAACTGTAAAGTCTGGTCTGGTTATCGGGCGGTAACAAACACACAGGCAGAAGATGCGCACAACAACTATCAATACAGAAGCATAAAACCGCTGGATTTAGAGGTCGTTTTTGCTATGCTGCAAGTAAAGTTTGGAATAACATACCCACCTCTTAAAGATCTCCGTGCGATTGAAAGTTTCAGAAAGCGACTACGACAATTTCTTCTCGACACGCAAAGGAAACTAGATAATGCCCAGCAAGACTCTTCAATTATTTAAATATGTTTATAATAAGTATCTATTTCATTTAGTATACATTTTTTCATTTACTTTTCTTGCGTATAATTATTATTATTATTTCAGCAATAACATATATTAAATATATAATAATATCCAATCCATAGGGATATTTTGTTATGTTGTCCGGGGAAGTGGAGGTGAAGTATATAGGCGGTCAAGGCAAATTTAGATTTACTCTTAGGGAGCAGCTTAATTTAAGTTGATAAAAAAAGAAGGTAGTTTTATATCTTTTTTACTGTTAATTGTGTGTGTAGTGTGTATTGTATTTTATACTTTTAAATTTTAATTTTATTGTATCTATTCATAAGTATCTATAGTTTATATAAAGCATAAACTGATTGCTCTTCTGTGACTCACCTTGGTAGGTAGCTGAAAATCAGCGTTGCTGTTGGACTCTGGCTGTAACAGTGTGCTGAGCTGCCTACCAATTGAACACATTATCTATATATTAATTATTCGTTGTAATTTGTTTCTTTTTAATGTTTTTGTTTTCTTAATCATGTTTAGTTTTATGTAAGTAAATATAAGATTTGTACAAACTTTATTTTCAATGTGTGTGTATATGTGTTCAATAAAAACATTTTCTTCTTCTTCTTCTTCTAAAGACTATCTCTTTCTCAACCATTGGTGACATAATCGCCGTCTCACTTTTATTGTATGTAACAACTATTGTGTCACAGGTAAAAGTCCTTACTATGAAGAATACTCCTACCCTACCTACCTGTACGGACAGGTGATGCAGTTAGAAACTGCAACGTTGTATTACGATTAAATATAATTTACATTAACGTTTTCTTTGTAAAAATATGAACTTAATCACTTTTGTGGAAGCCAAATTAGCTTAAATTCAATCAATAAAGTATACAGAAACTTCGGGAATGTTTGTGTTTGTAAAATACGTAATTTTTATGATACGGAATATTTCAATGGCCAAGTTTCTTATTCCGCATGGGAATCAAACACCTCTCCGCTCAAACTCTAAAGCAAATGCTTAAACTGACAATTAGCAGAATTAACACTATATATTGATATTGTTTTGATTGTTATGGATTTCCGCAAAGTAACGCCTGATTCCATTACTTATTACTTGTTAAAAATATTATGCAATATTCGTATTTCCTGAAACCTATTATAATAATTAAATGAGTTGGCCCCGAAGTCCTCAGATGTCTCATCTGAGGACTTCAGGGCCAACTTATTTCATAAACACATCTTCCTCGTATTATGACGTGCACATACGATATTTTATAATGACGCCTCCAAGGGGGCTGCGGGAGATGCGGTGTAGAGTGTCTGGCTAATGACGTCGCCTGCCTGCGTCTAATGATCGTTTGTCAAAGCAACACCATTCTATGTGCACTCTGTTTTACAGTTATTATGAGGCATGTGATTACCACTTTATATTATTTAACATATCTGCATCAAACTACTCCATTGTTGCTATAAATTTAAACTATTGTTTTTGAACAATTTAGTTTCACAGCGTCGGCAGTAAATAAAATGCAATGAAAAACAAACGTTTTGTGTAAAAAAAAAGATACTGCCTTTGTTAAATATAAGATCACTTAGCGTATATAACAGAGACTGAATTGTTTCTCTAGTGATTAGTGACCCTGATTGCTAATCCAGAGAGTATGAGGTCGATTCCCACCCTGGATACCCAAATCTGGATTATCACGAGTTCGCTTTTTTGTTCTATGTCTGTGTTTAATTTAGAATGGGAAAATTTAATCAGCAATAAAGACATCAAAGAAAACAATACAATAGATATAGATTACAAACAACAAACACAATATACATATAGAGATACAGCTTAGTAATGAGTAGAGACATAAATAAAGATACGTAATAATTAAGCTACATACATATTCAAAATTAAATCTTTTAAACTAATTACATGTTAATTAATTTATCTATATTATGTATGTATTTAGAAATATATAAGTATGTTTATCATTTTTCTGCTTGCTATTGTACAGGACCTGTCAGTAAAATAAAGTTCTGTTAACAGCGCTGTTTGTCTGCGCACTCTTATGTCACTCTGGTTGGGGTATAGAACGAGTTATATAATGTATTACCATTAAACTGAACGCTTTTCATGTGCAATTACACTCACCAGTCCATAAGTATTCGGCTAGGTAAAATGTTAAATAACGACTATACTGAACGCATGGAAATTTCATATATCATTTGATATTTACTTTTGATATTTTAAATTATACGCGAGCTATACTATCTTATTATTCAAATTTTACAAGGATTATGTTCAAATCTTCCAACTGCAGACGTTTATTTCCTTGATATAAATAATTATCTTACAAAGTCACTTATGAGCATGTACTTAAAAGCATGTACCATTTGTATGTCCTTTATTCTCTTTGCGCCAAAAATTTTAATAGATTGCTGTTTATTGTCACTACTTGCAACAGTCTTAATAATTTAAGTAACCCGATTTCAGTTCTCAACAACTTGGGTCCAGCATTTAACAACTAACCGAATCAACTTCGCAATGTTAACTTCAACCAACTAAAAGCCAGTTTTTAATCAAAATGAACACTACAGTAATTCTAGAAAATTTAACATAATTTTGTAAAACATTTCTCTCGTAGAAGATGTCTACGACAGGCGTAGCAACTACGCCGTAGTACTGCGGTACCACGAAAATGCCTTGATTATATTAATGCATTTCCAGCAAACGGGTTACACGGTACGTACACTTAAAAGCTTTGTTTAACACAAATAAGCTTATGCTTGTTAAGTTTATTTTGTTTTGTCATTTAAACTGTACCAGATTTGAGAAAACATATCTAATTACTGAACTTTTTCTTTGAGTATTCTGTTCTAAATTACTAACTATATGTTGAGTCGGCAATAGGGGAGGGTAATCGAGCGCCCTCCCAGGGTACATGTCCCGACCATACAGGACATGGCACGAAAGGGGGGCACCGGAGCAGCACATCTGCGTTCCCGGGTCTCCCCCCATCAGACGCGAAGAGAAGTCCACGGTTAGTTTTAGACGGTGCGAATCCGACATACCCACACGTAGACAGTTTTTGCGGGTGGCATACGAAAGCACCTCCCCTGCCTTATCAAAAAAACCTGAAATAAGTTGCATTAAAAGACTATTTTTTTTTATATAACTAGCAAGCGTGTCACCTGATGGTAAGAAATCACCGCCGCCAATGGACACTTACAGTAACAAAGGGGCTGCAAGTACGTTGCCGGCCTTTTAGAGAGGAATAGGCTCGCTTCTTGAAGGTTGTCATAAGATACCGGATTATTTTGAGAACATTACACTATTAAAGGCTACAATAGTTTGTCTGTCTGGTCGTCTCTCACAGACACATGCCTCCGAAACCAATGGGCCGTCACAGTTAAAAAAACAATTTAATACGTAATTTTAGGAGGCGAATTAAAATAAATTAAAAAAGATCTCGGTTCTGTTCCCGCGCAGGACAGCTATTTCAGTAACATATTACTAGTTACCAAAGTAACTAGTTATGGGTTACAGAAGTCTGGATGTACTATGTGTCCCTCAAATATATTATGTTTGTAAAGTATCCCGCGACATATGTTTTAATAGTTACTCTAGAATAAAAAAGGCCAAAGGAAATGTGGGAATATTTACTATCCCTAAAACTACTGACCATATTTTTTTGTAAAATCTACAGATTGTTAAATAGTTAACATGAAAATCTATAAGTGGTGACAGTCTTAAAATAACATACTAAATCAATATTGAGAATATTGGTCGTTAATACATAGCATACCCACAGTTTACATTACATATAGAGAACCCACTGCACTGCCTTAAATTATATTAGAAAGAACTAGGTAGGAATTTCTATATCTACACTTCTGTATTAAACATCGTTGAACAAAAAGTACTGACTCCGTCTATGTTTCGTTATATAGTTCAGAAGTACGCCCAAAAATTACCCTCATTTTTCCTTCATGTTTAATTCCAATATCATATGCGTGAGTGCATGTGTAGGTGTGTCTATCTGTCACAGATAATAGAGATTTCATATAATAATAGGGCAGTGTTGGACTCCCACGGTGTCGGTTACATAAACTATTATGAAAGCAAATTGATTAGAAACCAACATTTCAACTTTCAGCCGTTTCTTGAAATACTGAACAATATTGAGTCACTCAATATCACCGAACCTACCGCGAGTGGAGTGGTGTGCCGCGAATTATATAAACTATGTATTTAGCTTTGTTTATTCAAAGAGAATTGTTGTAGTTGTACTAAGAGGAATTCTACCGTATTCCGTTTAATAAAAGCGCCGATTTCGAGTCTTACCGTACTAAATAATTCTTAACGGGTATTCATGATACGGTTAAAGTGAAAAATAATTACTAGTTTTAATGCACACCAGCTTTAATTCACGCACAGGATAGCTATTACTATATATACATATAAAATTAATAAATAAATAACTTGGTACAACTAACACACTACCTTTTCCAAAGTAGTCAGATCCTGAACTATATACCAAATAACTGATAAAAAGAAAGAAGCAGATAAAGAGAGAACTGATATACATCCTTATATATTTCTAAATATATTTATAGATGAAATACACTTTTTTTTATGTCATAGCGCGGCAAACTAGCAAGCTGGTCACCTGATGGTAAGTGATCACCGCTGCCCACGGACACTCGCAGCACCAGAGGCGTCGCGGGTGCGTTGCCGGCTTTTAAGAGTCAGTAATGAAGTGTTACTGACCCTTCCTCCCAGCCCGATGAGCTCCGGCGACCTTACTCACACGCAGATACACAACATTAAAGTTATTAATGGTATTATAAGGGATTTCTTCTGTAAGGTACTTCCCCAGTCAGGCTGCTCATTGCGAATGAACGCTGTGCCCTGCCTCTCTGCGCTGTGCCCTACCTCTCTGAAAAAACACAGAACAAAGATTTGACCTGGGTGGGGATCGAATGTACTAGCTCTGGCTTAGCAGTCAGGGTAATTAATCATTATACCAGCAGGCCAGTCATTTAATATATAATAATAATAATAAATAAAATTTTTATTCAAGAAATAATGTGTACAAAATTATATCTACTTACTTTAAAAATAATTAATACTAAGCTATAGACAATTTGTGCCTGTACTAGGTTAAACCTGTACCACAGGCGTTCTAACGGCTTAAAGGGTATACTTATTCTTTTTTTTTAATTTAAACAATATTTAATTATATATACAAATTCAAAAACCTAAGATATAATGTTTAAAAAATTAACTTATTTTAGAATACTAAATAATCCCTCAGTCTCATCATAGCTCAATTTTTGTAAAAAATTGCTGACTATTTTTTTACAATTTGTATTGTTAAGGTTATATATAGATAGTGACTTATTTATTTTATTGTAAAGATATGGTCCGAGAAAAGGATAAAATCTGTTTGTATAA
The DNA here is from genome assembly GCA_951640165.1 of Pseudoips prasinana. NCBI lineage: Eukaryota > Metazoa > Arthropoda > Insecta > Lepidoptera > Nolidae > Pseudoips > Pseudoips prasinana. The sequence continues at coordinate 33,217,519 of OX621252.1, forward strand.
ATAAACTTTGACTCTGATGCACTAGTGCAGATAATATCTTTCCGTCTCTTGGTGTTAGTAAGGTTAGCATTGTAAGTGAGTGTTGTGTGTTGTTTTAAAATTGCACGTTTAATAAATAGTTGGCGGACAGTTAAAACGTTGCATTTTTCATACAGAAGGCACGTAGGAAAAAGGAAAGGTCGAGAAGTTGCAACTTTTAGTATTGCTCTTTGGGCACGTTCAATGGTTAACATTAATGTTTTTGGAGCACCACCCCAGGAAGTAATGCAGTATTGAATAATAGATTGACATAATTCCTGATAGACTAGTCTAATCAATTTCATATCAGCAATATGCCGTAGCTTTTTAAATACGAATATGAGTTTCCGTACACGATTTGACAAGGCAAGGATATGTTGTTTAAAAGATAGAGTTTCATCGATAATAACACCAAGGTACTTCATGCTACTTGTGTTAGCAATAACTGGACAGTCGCAAGGAACCAAGGGACTGGGACAATAGTGTGCATATATGTTATCTTGTTTAGGAAGTCTGTGGTTTTTACGCATGCAAAAATTTATAAACATTGTCTTTTCAGCATTTAATGTTAGTAGATTATTTCTAAGCCATTTATTTATTACATTAAACCCATGTTGTGCGTAATAATGAACCGCAGTAGTGTTTGGAGCAGAAAAAATTAATGCTGTGTCATCAGCATAGGAAATTACTTTTCCATGGTCTAACTTTAAGGTACACAGATCATTTATGTAAATCAGGAATAGGGTAGGGCCCAGTATACTCCCCTGGGGGATTCGAAAAGCAGGAATTTTTACGTCCGTACTGATGAATTGGTCAATTTTAACACATTAAGTACGGTCATTTAAATAGCTTGCGAAGAGTTTCAACTGGGTGCCCCTAATTCCTAATGCCTCTAACTTGGATAGAAGGTTAGGAATAGACACGGTGTCGAATGCCTTCGCTAGATCAAGGAAAATACCAGTTACTAGGTTCCCTTTTCCCAGTTCCTCTGTGACAAAATCAGTTAAATGTTCAACCGCGTCTGATGTGGATAAATTAGCTCTAAAACCAAATTGCATGTTTGAAAGCAAAGAGTTCTTTTCTAGATATAAGACAAGTCTATTGTTTATTATTTTTTCTAGAATTTTGGAAAAGGAAGGTAGTAACGAGATTGGCCTGTAATTAGTTACAAGATCCCTACTCCCTGATTTGTGAACGGGAATAACTACGGCTTTTTTGAGGCATTTGGGAAAAATACCATCAGAGAGGCAGGTTTGAAAAATGAAAGTTAAAGGAGGGACTAGGATGTGCTTAAATCTTTTGAGAATATTATTACTAATGTTATCCCAACCCGCTGCGCCACTGTTTTTTAACCCTACAATAATTCGTTCTACTTCAGATTCATCTGTGTCTAACAGAACAAAAGATTTCCCACTATGAAGTTGAGTCCTTGTAGAAGAATAACCAGTCAAGTTAACGTTTTGCTCTTTTATTTTATCCCCGAGTTCCTTTCCAACGTTTGCAAAGAACTTATTAGCGTTGTCAGCAGCGATAATCGGTGAGGAGTGAGTGCGTAGTAAACTTGAAGACGATTTATGCTGGTTAGAAGAAAAGGTAGTGGATTTTATAACTTTCCAAAGTTGATTACTATTTGAACCTGCTTCATGAAGTTGTTTTTTGTCAAACTCAATTTTAATTTTTTTCAACAAGTTATTACAGAAATTTCTATATCTTTTGTAAGATAATTGTAATGTATAATTATGTGGAGATTGCTTAACTCTTTTATGTAATTTATCTCTGTGTCGTATACAACGTAAAAGGCCCGGTGTGATCCATGGCTTAATGTTAATATTTTTCCTACTCAATCTAATTATAGTTGTATTACGTAAAATTGCTTCTTGCAGTTTATTAATCACGTATAACAATGCCGTATTAGCATCAGCAGAATAGTAAACTGGGTCAAAATTAATATTGCACAAATCACATTCAAGGTTACACATGTTTATGTGTGATTTTTGTTGCGATTGCATAAACTGTTTACGCAGCGATAATTCAAGTGTAGTTAGAACTGGATAGTGATCAGTTATTGTGGCGTTGGTAACAAGGGTCAAGCTTGGTAATTTAGCTTTAAGCAAGACGTGATCTAAACAAGAACCACTCTGGTGTGTTGGAAAAGTGTGGGAAGGCAAAAGCCCATGAAACGCACTTAAATTAAGGTAGTTTTCCATCCCTGCATCGATGTTTGCAGGATTGATGTTTAAGTTGATATCTCCAGTTAAAACAATATTTTTAAAGGAGGAGAGAGTTGAGAGTATTGTATTAAGAGAATTAAGAAAAGAATGTAAATTTCTAAAAGAAGGAGGTCTGTAAATAGCCACGATTGCGATGTCGGTTCCAATTTTAATAACTAAGCAATTGCATTCCTGTGCAACGGGCTCTTCAACAATGACAAGAAGAGATTTTTTAGTATAGACAACCACCCCATCATTCTGATTGAAGTTGACTGAACTGTTGTAGTTGTTGTATCCCTGTATCACAGGAATATTACCATCACGATTGGAAAGCCAACATTCCGTAAGAATTATTACATCACAGTCCACATTTAATCTATGTAGAAAAATATTAAAACTGTCTATGTTCTTAAAAATACTCCGAATATTTTGTGTTAGTATCGTTAATGGGTTAGTAAATGCGGAAATGTATTGCTTGCAACTTTCAGTGTCACACTGTTTTGAGTCATACAAGCAAATTTTATCTACATCATCAATTAAATTATGCGTCATTGTGTATATCTGTTCTAGTTAAGGCTAATAAACAAAATAAAATGTACGGCGCTCTAGGCGCCCTCATAATCGATTGAGTTGATGTATCTTAGTTCTGCGCTCTTTTTAGCGGGACACTCAATATCTCCAGTTTTGTGATTGCACGGCTTCTTAAAACGGAGGCATGTAGCACATCTTGGGGCATCACCTTTCTTTGTGCATTCTGCCATTGAATGCCCTGTTTCGCCACAGTGTCCGCACATGGAAACGGTGTCCTTACAGAATTTTGCTGCGTGCCCGTATAGCTGGCATTTGTAGCACCTCGTTACAAGTGTAAAATCACGAACTGGGCAAGAGGTCCAATTTATGAAGATTCTAGATTGCGAAATTAGGGCTTTGCGTATATTAGCTGTGACCTCGATTATAAAATTGCATGTTGTGACATCTTTCTTACCAGACTTGTGGCTTAGTTTCGTTGAGGACAAGAACTCTTCAAAAGTTAAGGATGGTATCTTTTCGGTGACGTTCTGTTCGTAGATACACCGAAATAACTCCTTTTCTGTTAGCGATGTGGGCACTCCGACAATAACAATTCGAGGTTTGCGCTTGTAGGGATCACCAGCTATAAGCCCAGACGACGATTGTTCCACAGCGACTTTTAATTTTTCTGCGTCTTCCTTGGTCTCGGTGTTAATGATGACTCCGCCATTAATCGTTTTACGTAAACCACGCACTTGGAGCTTCTTTTGCTCTGGCCGAATAATTTTTTGGATCATGAATTTGGTATCCTCGCTTGACGTAGACTTGCTTGAGTTGTTGGGGTAAATAGCCACGGAATTAATTTGGCTGGGCTTAACAAAATTATTAGAACCCCTCTTTACCATATCGGCAAAAGACGTAGTCCCTGATGATTCCTTGATGGTTTGTCTCAATCCGGATAATTGGTCTTTTAGTTCCCACTCATCTTTTAGTTCGTCCACCCTGTTAAATGCTTGAATGGCTTTCTGCTTCAAGGACTGGTACATGACAGCCATTTCTGAACTACCATGTTTGACTTTACGGCACAGGTTAGTTATACGTAGTTTTTGCTCTGAGTTGAGCTTACCTTCAGTGATGATGGTGCAGACTTCATTTAAATTACAGTTGATGTTAGTCAACCATTTTTGGATCTCGGACGTATAGAGAATGTTCAAAGCCCCACTGTCAGAGTCTGAAGGTGTAGGTTGCAACGGCGCCGGATGTGGATATGGTGAGCCCGCAGGATGCACGAGACCACTGAAGGGACTAGTCATTTTTTTGGTTTAATTATTACACTGTTACTTCACTGTGAGTACATTATTTAAGATCGTCAGTACAAAATACATTACACTGCAATGTCCGACATAAAAGGAGGTCAATATATTCAGAATAAGTATTAATTAAATATTGTTAACGTACACGTCCACCACTGTGCCCGACTAAAATGTGAACCAAATGAACGTACATATTTGGAACCGTTGGTCGAAAGAATATCTACAGCAGTTACAAGTAAGAAGCAAATGGCAACAACCTAAGAATAATCTCAAGGAGGGTAACCTCGTACTTGTAAAAGATGAACATTTACCTCCTGGGCGATGGGCGCTAGGAAGAGTGACAAATATTCACCCTGGCACAGATGAGAGAGTCAGGGTAGTTACCCTTAAAACAAAAAAGGGGCAAATCAAACGACCTATAACTAAACTTTCCCCTCTGCCAATTTCAAATGACTTGATGACAGACAGGATACCGGAAGCAAACTCAACTACAACCAAATCAAAAACTGAAAAACGAAAAATTACAACAACTACTCTGAACAAATTGTCCATAGTTCTTATAACTATTTTAGCAATCACAGGTATAACAAATGCCTCTCCGATTACAAGAAGCTATAAAATATCTTCCATACCTACCAATCACCCAATTTATTTTGATGAAGCTGGAAAACTACAACTGATACACGATGAATGGACACTATTAATCTACTACAATTTAACTTCTTATTGGCAAGCGACAAGTAAGATCCAATTATATATTAATCAAATTGACCAACTTTGCGAGAGAGTTGTACATCTCTATGAGCCGTGTGAATCAATGGTAGATCACCTACGTCACGAATTGCAACATCTCGAAGAATACAACTCTATACTACTGTCTCAACACTTGCGTCAAAAACGAGGATACTTTGACGGAGTTGGAAAATTAACACGAACACTTTTTGGTATTTTAGACGCTGATTTTGCAGAAAAATATGAGAAGGACATCCAAAATTTACAAACAAACGATAATTATTTGTTAAAACTTATGAAGAATCAGACATTATAGAATTATAGAAGCGGAAAATAACTCGATCAAAAACAATACGATATTTATGGATAAGCAATTCACAGCTATACAAAGTTATATGAATCAGACTGGCAGCGTAATCACAAAGATTGAAAATAGAGCCCAAGTATTGTATACAATAAATGACATAAACTCTGCCGCGGTAACATCGACTCTAATCTTAGGTGACTTGAATCGGATTTTGGATCTACTAATGAATGCGATCACTAATATCTACCGTGGTCATTTAGACACACATTTGTTCTCCGCCTCGCAATTAATTGAACAACTAAATATAATATCAGGAAAATTGCCGCAGGGATTATCCTTACCTATAAAGGATACTCAGTCAGATTTTCAAAATATATATGAATTAATGCATGTAAAGGCCAGGATAACTAATAACTTTCTTCTTTTAGAGTTACACATTCCGTTGTTAAGCGACGAAGACTATAAGATTTACCGTGTCATACCAATACCTTTCCTTAGACAGGGACGGTTGAAACTGGTACAGCCAAGCTCAAAATTTATCGCCATCAACTTTGTCAAAAATTCATATATAACCTTAGATGAACAAGATATACATCAATGTACGTCGTATGGACAAGATGAATTCTCCTGCATATCCAGACAGCCTGTCTACAACTTACACGATAAAAATGCACCGTGTGAGGCCAAGGTCTTCAGTCAACAAACTTCAATTTCGTGCTTACTGAATGACGTAATTTGCAAAGAAGTCTGGGTAAAATTGCATAAACCTAACTTATGGTTGTTTACCGTATGTCACAAACAGCTGATGCGTATTATTTGTAGTGATCAGGTTACGCCGGCGATCGTTGACGGGACCGGAGTAATATCCTTACAAGCAAAATGTATACTACAGAAACAAGACGCTACTATATTTACGTATAATCATTTAGGAAATAGTTATTACATGGGTGTGGATACGGATGTTCCTACGATTAACTCAACAATTAACAACGTCTTTGATTTAGGTTGGAAAAGTGCACAGTTAAATATTACTGAGCTCGGTACACCAAATTACAATCGATCTATGTTTTCAAATATTGAGGAACAACTAAGCTACCAGAAAACGCATGAAATTCTTCCGGAATCGTCGACGATATCCAGTCATGATGTTTACCTATATTCTGTTACTTCTGTGCTGTTGGGAGGATTTGCCGCATTTGCTCTTTACTTTGGCATAAAACGTTGGTGTAGAAAAACAACTTCAAAGAGCACTAAGCGATCTAAACCTAGAGAAGAAAATAACCTTGGAATGGAAATAGAGATGCAAGAAATTCATGGCTCGGTCGGACGGGAGCCCATTTACAGCAAACCAGAACCGAAGAAACGATTTGAATTTGAGGACACAACTAATTAATATTTACATACTTATTACATATTTTATACTTATACATATTTACATTTTTTCTATTTTGATTATCTTATTCTTTGCTTTGTACTGGATGCTCATCTTGTTTCTCTTTTCTCGGGAGCATGTACGGTTCACGTACAGGCTTATTTTGCTTACGCCGCCTTAACCTAGTTTCGGCGCATTACTTATACATACTTTCGACATTAATATAGTTAGTTGACAAATAACAATAACAACGAACAGATTAGCATCCAAATAACTTATATTGTATACTTGAGTAATAAACGTGGTTTTAAGTCAACTCAACTCGTTTATCTACACACCACCTCGAGACCCGTACATCCGTTTTGGTCCTTCAAGCCGGATATATAACTATTACATTTCAAATATTGTAAGATATTCTATATTAATACATTATTATTGCTATAAAATGAATATCTACTTTCATTCTAGACTGAATCTCGGACTTGGTCTTGGAAAATTGGTCTTGAGTCCAAATTTTCCATTTTTTCATCCCAATTTTGTCATATATCTTGTATTTGTTACGTTATAAATAAATAAAAATAAAAAGGTTTTTATTCACCTAGACTTTAAAAAAGCGCTTGTATATAGTCAGAACATGTTTGTAGCAATATATAATTATTTCTAGGTACATATAGATATTTTGGTACACGGATTGTAGGAAATAATTTACAATAAGATTTATTTTATAATAGTAGCGATATTTAGCTAACTTAAATTAAGTTATTGTCAAGGATCATGTGTAGGTTTAATTGTCGAAATTTTAAATATATTTAGCTATATTTTTACTACATATTGTCTGAATGGTTCTGTCTATATTAAGGTACGAATTAAATCTTATTATTACGGCGGACCTTGTGTATATAACGACGGTCGCGCTTTAATGCTTATGTGATCAACATTATCTGTATTCTCAACAATTGTTCACCAATACTTAGTAAAAGATTATTTTAATAATTCCCAATTAACACATTAACCGTGACATTCACACAATAAGGAGGCTGATCACGTTGTAATTATTAATTAGCTCATTGTGGAACTCGATTGTTACGATACGTACGTTTCCGATGCTACCCTTATAGGCTAGCCCGAGGGGTTAACCAGTGGAACTCATTAGCTATTGGTCAGTCTATGTATGTACTGATCATACATTACCAGTACACAGGACGTGTTCAATTACATTTTTTCGAGAATGATATTACCTATGTTAGCACTTGGTTTTCAATCTATACTAATATTATAAAGAGGTAACGTTTGTGAGTTTGTGACGTGGTAAGGGGTCTCTGAATCTATTGTACCGATTTTCAAAATTATTTCACCAATAGAAAGCTACGTTATTGTGGGGTGTCATAGGCTATTATTAATTATCATAACTTTTATTTATCCCGAACTTTTAACCCGAAGCGCGAGACAAACGGGCAGGGACAAAACTATTTATAACGCGTAATGAAGTCCGCGGGCACTGCTAGTAGAATAGCAATTAACTATGTTTTGTAAGAAAACTAGCTCGGGATACTCAGAATGTATAGTGTTTGCAAATATTGTCCGGTGAAGCAGTGCAAACCCGTAAGCTCACTGTAAACATTATGTTAAAAGATTGGAAGTATTCAGAATCTTTGTTTGGTCCCGTGCAAAATATAAAATAAACTAGCCGCTAAATATAAATAATATGTAGGTATGTTTTCATAAACTAGATTTTGATCTATGTAAAACAACATGAGCAAAATTATATCAACATTTATATATATTTTTAAGTACTATTAATATATAAGGCACCATTTTCGTGTATTTTACGTATAAATAACTGAATAATTAGCAATACTATAAGAAAGACAACGTACAGGAAATATACTAAACTGTAATCATATTGGTATCACGTGCGATAAAATAGTACTGGCGTTAATCAATGAAATTCATATCACCATGTCATCCGAAGGACGTCCACTGCAGAGGCTCTTCCGGCTAAGTCGCCGAACATCGATTTCTTAAATGGCGTTCAAATAAATAAAGATTAAAAATGACTTAATCAATCGTTAAATCGGCTTCCATGAGCACATGTGACGTCTTTAATGGTCCGGAATCGATTGTCAACGTTGAAGCCGATTTAACGATTGATTAAGTCATTTTCAATATTTATTTATTTGAACGCCATTTAAGAAATCGATGTTCGGTGACTTAGCCGATAGAGCCCCTGGACAAAAGCCTCCATGGACTTGTGTCCAACATTTGGAGGTAGGTATTTGCCGTAATCGCCACACTTGGTAAACGGCTTGACGATCGCAGTATGATGGTCGGAGTACTCAGGGAGACGCTGCTGTCCGTTCTCTAGAAGGTATTCCCTCGGTTTGACATGTTGACTTTGACGATACCTTCCCGCCCCCTTGGGGTAGAAATGTGGTGGTGATATTCTTACATGACAGCCACATAGCTAATGCCTCGTTGTTCTAGCGGTAGCGTGTACACCCGCAGAGAATGAGGTCCTGGGTGCAAATCCCGGGTCGGGCCAAAAATGGTTTTGGGACTTTTCTGTAAAAAGAAAATTTTCTCAGCAATAAGCCCGAAGTCTGGGAGATGGCGGTATTATACCCCCGCGCCTCGGAGAGCACGTAAAGCCGTCGGTCCTGTACCTGACCTCTTTCCGGTCGTGTCGCTAGGCGTTCCATCGGTACATGAGAGTGAGGGAATAGAAAGTGCTCCTGTGTTTGCGCCATAATATGTCCCGCGCAGATGGCTAATCTGTATTGAGACTGGCCGCCGTGGCTGAAATTCGGTTAGGAGGACATTATTATTATAATGTAAATCATATTAACTTTTAGAAAATTCTTTGGATTATTTTAAGTAATCTATACATATAATAAAATCGTAGGAAAGTCAAAACTGTACATTGAATATTTTTTTGAAAGAATACTTGGGGCGTGATCTACAATCGACAACGAAACCAAAAATATAGTTTTTAGAATTTTTGTCTGTTTATCTGTTTGTCTGTATGTATGTCCGGGCTAAACTCAAAAAGTACTGCATGGATTTACTTTAAATTTTGCATGAATATTACTAAGAGGTCGGATCAACATATAGGGTACATATTATCACGCTATCATCTACGGGGGAGAGTTTATAAAGTTTAACGCTGGTAAAACCGCGGGGCACAGCTATTATATATATAGCATAAATAATACGCTACCAAATTTTCTTTTTCTTGAATAGCACTAGTTAAGAACTTTTATAACAAAAGCAAACTCGATGGGCTCAAACAAAAGCCACCTTTTGTACAATCTATTAACTCCAAATCTTTGTTGAAAAAAATGAATAAGAATAATTTATTGCCCAAATTCGATGAGAAACCCAGCAGTTATCTAAATCATCCATCAACGACCTTTTCATTCGTTTAAAAACCAGCATGCTAGTTTTAAATTATTTTATTGCTACGTCAATAAGGTTTTATCACTAAAGTAGTAAATTTGGATTGTTAGATTCAATTACCCAATTGCACATATTCCCGTGAACCTTAAAAATAATATCGTGGGACATTATTCACACACGGCCATCTGATCCCAAACTAATAAGATTTAGGTAAATCTTGTATCTTTAAGTTAATGTTCCGTGAAAGTCACTTGGCACCATCAGAATGACCAGCGCTAGAACAATAAAATTTTCTAGCAAATGCTGAGATGGTGCCATTTCAGGCTCGCACGGCAACTAGTGTCTGTTTTTATTTTATTTTTCATTCTGTTATTTTCAATTCTTGTAGTCTGTGCAATTTTCTGAATAAATCTTTTTCTTTCTTTCTTCTTTCTTTCAAACCATATATGTTAAATACTATGGAACCAGATAAATCATATACTACTATACTACTTTTCTTTGGTAAATACATACTTATATAGATAATTATCCCCTTGACTCAGGACATTTACGCCACGAGTCGTGGGTTTGATTTCCATCCAAGACAGATATTTGCGTGCATAAACGGCAAATATCTACAAACCATGCCAACTGATATGCACCAATAATATTAGTCCTTATTTTTTAAAATAATATTTGGTTCCACATCCGACAATACGGACAGCACAAGGTAGGCTGCCCATTACATTGGTCTGTAATGTATTAATTATATAATTTATTACGAAGTACTCTAACAATAAGCCGATTAAAAATTAATGGGATATTTTAAATGCACATCAAGAACTGCTCATCAATTTATAGTAATCTATTAAATAATTTTCATATTAAATATACTGAACGCACACCAAATTTACCCGGGCGTAACTGACAATGTAATTAGCTACTAGAAAAGTAGGTTAGGTTTGGATTGCAAACATACAACGGCATAAATAAATTTATTAATGGTGTACTTTTTTAAATAAATAGGGATGCGTCAAAACATTAAATCGCTGCTAATATTATAATATTTAGAGATAGCACTTTCTTCACTTCTGTAATCAGCAGTTTTCCTTAAGATACGGAATATAAAAGGAAGATTTTTTTTATTTTAAGTTAAATACTACCCGTAATTAAAGGCTTATTATACATCTTAAATTTTCAACCCCCTATTATTTATTGTGATATTCTAATTGCTACATCTTTTATCCGTCCTACAGAATATTTTGGAATTAATGAAGCAAAGTAGCTTTAAGCAAAAATGCAGGTTTAAACTCACTTGATTAAAATCTGTTAGAAAGAATTTCAGAATATACTGAACATTATGAATAGGTTTAAACAAAAACATTTGTAAATTATTCATTATTTCAAAGCCGACGACGAGAGCTTCCCTCATTATTTAAATTGTGCATTTTCTATAATAACAAGCCAACATAATTCAACCTACATAGAGTGACTAGTCCCATTCGCGTGATGCATAATTAGAGCACATCATTACGACGTGCACCCGTTCGCACCCACTTGACGGTGTGAACAAGGCTTTAGCCCTTACTCACTAAGAATTTCTATTACGAGTAAAAGGCAGATGTAGAAACCCTTTTATTTAACCACAGATTTTTTACTTAGGGGGAATTAGAGTGGTTAGCAAATTTCAGTATCTCCTGAAAATTAAAAATGTATTTTTCAACGACTGCTTATTACTGGAATATACTAATGTCCAGGTTTCAATAGTTAGTCGTTGAAAAATACAATATTCTACCAAAATATGCCCCGTTGGTACTGTAATGATTTTACCTCCTATATAACAACTGAAGGTTTTCAAGAAGAGATCACTGTAAGCGATAAGACTGCGTATTTATATATAGTATACTAGTTTTCCCCCGCGGTTTCACCCGCGTTAAAGTAGTTTTGGCGTATAAGAGTAACAAACATACATCTACATCTATACTCACAAAGTTTCGCATTTATAATATTAGTAGGATGTGTACCTCTAGCGGTTTTGGCCGTGCACGCTGGAATAGCTCGCAGATGGTAAAATTTTTCCTACTTACTTGACACTTATTGTCATATTTTGGACAATTCAGACAATATCTTAATAAATTGTAGCCTATGTTTATTCTGATGTATAAGCTATATTATTGTAAAGTTTCATTAAAATCCATTCTGTAGTTTTTACGTGAAACAGTAACAAACATCCATCCATACTTACAAACTAAAAAAAATGTATAATATAATATTATTTTAAATCTTGTAACTATTATCTACAAATGGTGTGCAATAAAGTGTATCGTATCTCTATCTTATAACTTTTTAAGAGTTGAGGATAGAATTTCCTTTCATTTTAATATACAGCTGTACATATTATTATATACTTCTAGATACAAAAATATTATATAAAATTTTAGATAGAATTGATGATGTGTGAACTACACAATGTAATGAGAGTGATGCTATATTTCATGAATTTGTTAAAATCCAAGTCTAATTATTCAAATACCTTCGTTACAGCATAGTTAATTTGTGATAACAGTGGAAATCTCCCCATATAATCCCTGGTGCTGTCTTCTCGTTGCGAGCTAGCAGTGGCGAGCGTTACAGTACCTACTCATAAAGTGTATAACTACAGCGCTTTGTTCGTAATTACTCACGAAAACGAGTTATCTATGACATGCAACTGTTAATATGTAGAAATAATAAAGTCCTGCTAGTCGATTTTCGGCCATGGCGGCCGGCCTCAAAACCACTGATAAACAAACTTATATATTTCTAAACATATAATACAATATATTATAAGTAAATAACACCCAGATACCGAACAAATAATTGTGTTCATCACACAAAGTTTTGTCCTGGGTGGGTATCGAATCCATGATATCTGCCTTTGCAGTCAGGGTCACTAACTAACCTGGAGTTGTAAACCCGGGTTAATAGCGCATCCAAAGAGAGGAAATAATAGTCAGATTCATCAAAGCACAATATTTGACATAGGGCAGCTTACAAAAATGGGAGAGAATATGGCTCCAAATACACAATATTTGACATAGGACAGGTTACAAAAATGGGAGAGAATATGGCTCCAAATACACAATATTTGACATAGGACAGGTTACAAAAATGGCAGAGAATATGGCTCCAAATACACAATATTTGACATAGGACAGGTTACAAAAATGGGAGAGAATATGGCTCCAAATACACAATATTTGACATAGGACAGGTTACAAAAATGGCAGAGAATATGGCTCCAAATACACAATATTTGACATAGGACAGGTTACAAAAATAGGAGAGAATATTGCTCCAAATACACAATATTTGGCATAGGACAGGTTACAAAAATGGGAGAGAATATGGCTCCAAATACACAATGTTTGACATAGGACAGCTCACAAAAATGGGAGAGAATATGGCTCCAAATACACAATATTTGACATAGGATAGGTTACAAAAATGGGAGAGAATATGGCTCCAAATATGTTGGCTGGAAGGGACCTAAGAAGAACTGGATTGACTGAAATAATGAGGGCCTATGTGCAAAACAAAAAAGTTTTCCACCTAAAAGAATAAAACCAAGTATCACAGAAGAGACAAGAACACAGACAAATTATTGCAGTGTATAAGTAAGAATAAATTTAACTTTTAACTTGACAAATTGCTTTCAACTTAAAGTCTACTTAAACCTAACAAAAAACCGGCCAAGTGCGAGTCGGACTCGCACATGAAGGGTTCCGCAGTACGGTTTACGATTTATGACGGATTAAAAAAAACTACTAACTAGATTTCGTTCAAACCAATTTTCGTTGTTAATTTACATGGTAATGTACATCATATATTTTTTTTAGTTTTATCATTCTCTTATTTTAGAAGTTACAGGGAGGGGGGACACTCATTTTTCCACTTTGGAAGTGTCTCTCGCGCAAACTATTCAGTTTAGAAAAAAATGATATTAGGAACCTAAATATCATTTTTAAAGACCTATCTAAAGATACCCCACATGTGTGGGTACGATGAAAAAAAAATTTTGAGCTTCAGTTCTATGTATGGGGAACCCCCAAAATTATTATTATTATTCTATTTTTGTGTAAAAATCTTAATGCGGTTCACAGAATACATCTACTTACCAAGTTTCAACAGTACAGCTCTTATAGTTTCGGAAAAAAATTGGCTGTGATATACAGACGGACAGACAGACAGACAGACATGACGAATCTATAAGGGTTCCGTTTTTTGCCATTTGGCTACGGAACCCTAATTACAACTAAAATTGCACTCAAGTCAACATCTACGGGTAGCGTGTCCAGAGCTAGCGACGTTACCTCGTATTACCAAGCTGATACAAGCAAGTAAATAAATATATAAAATGGAAACACTTAGATAAAACAACAAGGAATATAAGGTGAAGAAATTTTCATTTAAAAGTGCTTGTATATTGTTTGGTAGAACATCCAGAAGCAGGATAATATTTCAGACCTTTAAAATATACATAATGTAAGTGCAGTCCTAACAATAACTGAAACTACTTCATCTCCGATTCCGATCTCAAGCAGTTATTGGAAAAGTTTTGTTCAATTTCCATCGTCAAAAGTTATACTTCTGTTTAAGTTCTTACATAATTTTATTTTACCACATGCAATTTAAGTTGGATGTATTATTAATTAACTAAGCTGACTAATAAACAGTTTCTTGAATGATTTAAAGAAAATAAACTTGCTTGAAATATTAATACCAAAGTGATGAATAAATTTAATTTATATATTCTTTTATAAATTAGACAGGAAAATCATTATGTAACATTTACGTCTGAACTAGACATCCTTTTTATTTTTAACACTATTTTTGTCATGTAACATATTTGGTTTTACTATGTTTTATGTCCCCCTTAAAATGAAACATCCTTGACATTCTATATTAATATTATATCCTCATAAAAAGAGGGGTAGGGCACAGCGTTCATCCGCTCAAAGAGCAGCCCGACTGGGGAAGTACCTCCACTTTACAGAAGACATTCTTTAATAATAACATTAATTACTTCAGTGTTGTGAGTAAGGTCGCCAGAGCTCATTGGGGCGGGAGGGGAGGGTCAGCAACACTTGTTTGCTGACTCTTAAAGGCCGGCAATGCACCCGTGACACCTCTGGTGTTGCGGGCGTACATGGACGGCGGTGATCACTTACCATCAGGTGACCCGCTTGCTCATTTGTCGCCCTATGCCATAAAAAATAAAACGGTCGATGCATATTCCTTAAAATATATAACAATAATTGTTTATCCTATAAAAATATAAATCCGTAACCGAGACACTGTGCGCTGAAGTAGGGATCTTAAGTATTTGCAAAGGTTCTTTCGCAATCAAGTAAGGATGTAAGCGTATACTACCACCAAAATCTAAATACATATTCTTACCTTTTTCTGTAATTCAATTGGAAAAGACGCACCTGGCGTCGTTTCATACCTATTTCCGGCATAACTATAATTTTATCACACAAACGGAACACATTTTTGGAACTGTATGGTGACAACCATGTTTGAAAGGTCTTTTGAAATACCAATATTTGGTAAATGCATTCAACAGAGGGCTAAATGAAATCGTTCTATATTTTTTTCTTGAAATTTTGTTTTTTAATTATAATTAATTGAATATACGTGATGCAAGTGAGATTAAAAGTAACCATCTAACTGCAACTTCTGTCTATCGCTTGTGTGTGGCTGTGCTTGTGCAACTTCTTATTTATCGTAAGGGGCAGTGGTTAACATGGTGTGTGATTTGTTCAAGCCGCCCAGTAGGCTTTTGACATTGCTTAAACAATAACCGGGACCGACAGCTTAACATGCCCTCCGAAGCATGGAGACGCTAAAAAATTAAACCACTTTGACGATCTCCCACCTATAGATTGGACGCGTCCATAGATGCTTTACCTCGACTATCACTTATGGACCAGTGAGTCCAACTGGCAGAGATCTTGTGTTCTAATCCAAATAATGAAGTGTTGCTGAGTTTTTCTGGCAAGAAATACAGCCAGTAGCAGACTGTAGCCCATAAGTTGTAATGTTGGGTCCTAACAACTATCCCAATAGACTATTATAGAGAAGATACCTGTGTTTGTGCACACAAGCGTGATCTTTGTCCTCCGCAGCTAGCTAATTTCCGTTGAGAATCCAAAGCCAGTGTTATAACAACTTATCAATATGCAGTCGTACAATTCGGTTAGAAGAAACAATAATTTAATATAGACAGAACCATTGACAATATGTAGTAAAAATATTAGACTTAAACTAGATAATTAAACATAATCTCTTGACAATAACTTGATACGAGCTAGCTAAATATCATTTCTGTAATAAAATAAATTTTATAAATGTTTTCATACAAGATGTACCTAAATATCTATGTTACTAGAAATAATATCTAATGTATACAACTATATTACTACAAACATGTTCTGACTATTTACAAGCGCTTTTTTAAAGTCTACGTGAATAAAAACCTTTTTTATTTATTTATTTATAACAGAGGTACGTAATGTATTTACCTGCACATCTGTTTTCTAGAGCGGTAGGCAAAGACAACGGATTCCTACTCGCTATGATCCCAGAACACCATTCATTCTTATTAAATTTTCATCTCAGCGCATAAAATTAAATGTAGTAATAATATTAATATTCTAGGACCTTATTCACACACGGCCGTCTGATCGCAAACTAAGCAGAGCTACTATGGAAACCAGATAACTAATATACTACATTACTACTTTATTTTGTAATTACATACCCAGACTCAGGATAAACAGGCATGTTCATGTACACTAATACTTGTCATGGGTGGAACTCGAACCCGCAACCTGCAGCGTGAAAAGCCAGTGTCTACCAACTACGCCAATTGGACGGCAGGACGTAAAACATGACTATGGTTATTATTTTTAACTAGCTGTGCCCCGCGGTTTTCCCTCGTTTAAGTTCATAAATTATAGCCTAATCCAGGGTGTCAGCTAACTCTATACCAAAGCCGTGAAGAAGTAACAAACATACACACACACAGTCATACACTCACACACTCACAAACTTTCAGCTTTATAACATTAGTGTAAAGTGTGATATGTGATAAATTTCCAAATCTTGTATTTCCTTTATTTTAAATATCCTTATAAACGTGTGCTTAATTTTATATTTATATGCCTATACTTTCGATAAATATTGTGACAATCGTAACGTTAAAAGCGTAGGCATATTGGTTTGGACATCCCGTCGCTATTCCCAGAGGGGCACGTTAAAGTTCCTTTGAATACAACACTCAAAAAACTATGATCTAAGTCGAAACCAAACAGTAAAACAGTTGCAAAGCAATAAAGCAGAGGCTCCATAAACCGCGTCGAAGCGGAGGCGTGAATCATAAACCGGCTCCTTCGAGGCGACTAGTCCTAATGCAATACGTTTCCGCGATCATCATGATTACTTTTTTAACATATCGTTATATATATACGGCCTTTGCGTCTGTTACAGACGATTTACGGCGCATTTTCTGAGAGACATTTCTTATTGTGGCTAAACAAACCGATGCGAGAGCGACATAGCCTGACGCAGGCCTGACAATAGAAGTTTGCGATTTTGCGGTTGGTACCGAGCCGCTTTCATGTCGCTTCTGTCTCTTATGAGCAAGTACTCCGAACCAGGCTTCATCACAGATCTTACGACCCTCCACTACACGTTTGCGTCATTCAACATATCGTGAAACATTCATGTAATACACAGTGAGACGAAGCCACTCATTAAATTTAGGATCAGGGACGGCATTTATCGATAAGAATAAAAACGAGGAGTGGATGATGGTCCACGCATGGTCGCAGCACAGCGAGTACTATTTGCCAGTTTTAAATGAGCGTTTCTAATACCCTTTACTAGGTAACTAAGGTAGTAATGAGATCAAGTCATTGTCATGGTCCTCTATGACGTGCTTGAGATGACACCTTTATAATGATAATACCAAGCTTTAAATGATTAAATTGATTTTAATAGTGATTAGTCGTTCTTCATTTAAAGCTTGTTATTTAGGAACGCACAAAAAACAACGATATGAATCATCTTATAACTTTAAATTTACTCACAGTCATGCAAAATATAATAAAAACTACATTTTGATAGTCGAGGTGACCGCTACTATCAATAATGATTCTAGAACGATACCAGCAGATGGAACCTGCAATAATCATAAGGGATTACATATAAGTTCACTTGGTGGTTACAGGCTGGATGAGCCAGAGTGTGTTATTTGTAGCTTAACTTAAATTGAAGCTTAATGTTTAACATAGTAATAAAATAATTAAGAAGATATGAATGAATAAATGAACTCTTTATTTGCGAGAATACAGGTAAATTTGATGGTATTATATTTTCGTCTCACTATATTCGACAGAATATGTCGTGCAAATATTTGTTAATATGGGTTGCTAACTACTAAACTTATGCAGAAAATTTACCATTGACCATTGACCCATTTAAATTTTTAGTTAATATTTAATGACATATAACTAAATGAGTAATTTAAGTGAAGAAATAAGAACTTAACATAAAAAAAAGACACGGTCAACACGCAAATGATCATTTTGCGCGATGATCGCGCAATCGTGTTCTAATGCCTCCCTCTCAAAGTGGCGAAGTGGTTCAACTAAGACTGTTCAGTTTATGAATAGGAGGAATGGAGTCGGTCGAGAAATTGTAATAAGATTACAGATATTGGCCTACCTTGCTGGAAAACTGCCAGTGTCTATTACAATCATAGTGTGTGTGAAATATACATAATTTTATAGTAATACGCCCATTTCACGTCTTGTTAAGGGTAAATTAATATGTATTTTAAATAGTTTAAGTTATCATAGACCACAGACAAGAGGGCAGCGTCTTAGTAAAAATAATATATATGATGGGGAAAAAGACTAAATCTAACCAATAAAAATATCATGGGACATTATTTACACGTGGCCATCTGATCCCAAACTAAGCAGAGCTTGTACTATGGAAACCAGATAACTGATATACTACTTTTCTATTGTAATTACATACTTATATAGATAAATTACACCCAGACTCAGGAAAAACAGACATGTTCATTCACACAAATATCAGTCCTGGGTGGGAACCGACCCCACGACTTCCGGCGGGCAAAGCAAGCATTTGCCAACCACACCATCAGACCATTCGAAAAAAAAATTAATAACATTTTCTGTTACCTCATATTTTCCAGTGTCAGGATCTAGAAGTTGACGGTGTTGTTCCCTCATGTCTCGGCTAGCACATAAAACCGTCGGTCCTGTACCTAACTAATAATAATACTTAGTCCTGTAGATATGGCTAGTTTCTATTGAAGCTGGCCGCCACATCCTAAATTCGACCAGGAAGACACGTAAGAAAAATATTACTCTCCCCGTCAGCCGGGAGCAACTGTTTATAATAGGTCTTTACCTATGAAATTGCCGTTTTGTATGAAAAAATTTAAACGAATTTTTTTCATGAATTTTTTTATTTGTATTAATCGAAGTAATCACCCATGCAATCAATGCATCTTTGCCATCGCAGTGGCAGTTTATTGATGCCCTTCTTAAAGAAATCAGCTGGACGGGAGGCAACAAATTCTTCAAAGGCATTTTGTACTGCCTCTCGGGTATTGAATTTTTTTCCCGCCAAGAAGTTATCCAAATTCTGGAAAAAGTAGTAGTCTGTAGGCGCAAGGTCTGGTGAGTAGGGCGGATGACGGAGAGCTTCCAACCCCAGTTCTTGCAACTTGGAGACCGTCTGCTGTGCAGTATGAGGTCGCGCGTTGTCGTGCAGGAGCAGCGGAGACGAGCGATTGACCAATGCTGGTTGGAGATGCGCCAGCTTCTCCATCATTGTGCTCAGTTCTTCACAGTACACATCTGCAGTAATGCTCACCCCGTTTGGTAAGAAGCTGTGATGAATCACACCGGCGCTAGACCACCAAACAGTGACCATCACTTTTCTAGGGGTAAGTTTTCGTTTAGGGCATTGTTTAGGTGCTGAACCAGGATCCAACCAACTTGCTGAGCGCTTGCGGTTATCAAACAGAATCCATTTTTCATCGCAGGTAACAATGCGGTTCAAAATTCCTTCATTTGTGTGTCTGTTGAGCAGTGCAAGGCACGTCTCGACGCGTACTTCGCGCTGGCGATCATTGAGTTCGTGGGGCACCCATTTGTCAAGCTTTTTTACCTTGCCAATTTGACGCAAATGGACCAATATTGTTTTGACGCTAACGTCGAAAGCTGCTGCTAATTCAGCCGTAGATTGTGTATCATCAGCTTCCACAACCGCCTTTAATTCGTCATTGTCGACCAAAGTCTTCGGACGACCGCGAGGTTCATTTTTCAGGTCGAAATTTCCAGAACGGAAGCGAGCAAACCAATAACAGGTGGTGCGTTGGTTTGTAGTGTTAGCTCCGTAAACGTCGTTGATGTTGCGTGCCGCTTGTGCCGCGTTGCTGCCACGACGGTACTCATATTCCATAATTACTCGAATTTTTAACGTATCCATGATGACGAAAAAGATTGAAATGCGATGAAAATGTAACACTAATCAATAAAGAAATGACTACTTTTGGAAAAAAGAATCCATGTTTTTAAAATAAAATTAATTTGAAATTAGAATTCTTAGCCAAACAAAAATTATTTTGATTTGAAATGGCCAGTACTGCAGAACGGCAATTTCATAGGTAAAGACCTAATATTATGTTGGATGTGTTTGACCCCGTCTTGGTTAATGATAAGCAAACATTACATACCATGGAGCACACAAATTAACGCAAACAAACCTCTTCTAGGCTTTTGCTCACATATGTGAGCTATCATCTATACATATAATAAAATCGTAGGAAAGTCAAAACTGTACATTGAATATTTTTTTAAAAGGATACTTGGGGCGTGATCTACAATCAATATCGAAGCCAAAAATATAGTTTTTAGATTTTTTGTCGGTTTGTCTGTTTGTCTGTATGTATGTCCGGGATGAACTCAAAAAGTACTGCCTAAATTTACTTCAAATTCTGCATGAATATTACTAAGAGGTCGGGTCAACATATAGGCTACATATTGTCACGCTATCACTTACGGGGGAGGAGCTGTGATAATTTATAAAGTTTAACGCGGGTAAAACCGCGGGACACAGCTAGTCTATAATAAATTACCTTCACAAATCAGATCCATTAATAGTTCAGATATGTTTAAAAATAAACTTAACACCTATCTTGAAGAGAAAGCGTATTACACGGTTAATGAGTTTTTAAATGATAATAATATTCAGCAGGTAGTCTAAACTAATTATGTTATCCCAATAACTATTGTATAATCTCATTCTATCGTAATAAAATTATATGTAATTGACTTAATTTTAAGATTTGCATGCCGAAATGGTGAAGTATAGTTAGCACATTATATAAATTAGAACATCTTGTATCCTATATTTGCAAATAATGATTATTGTATTGTATTGTATTGTATGTTACTTACAGCACGTGTGGCGCAGCGGCTAAGACAGTCATCTCGCCGCTTTGTGTCACGGGTTCGATTCCCGCGCCGGACAACTATTTGTGTGACCCATAAATAGTAGTTCTGAGTCTGGATGTAATTTGTATCCGTCTATTATATGTTTGTAAAGTACCCCGCGATACAGGGATAACATTTCCTAGAGCGGTCGGTGCCTTTAAAAAAAATGTGCATTCTTTTAGCGAAGGTATAACAGTTGATACATCCCTGATTCTCTTTGGATAAGATAATTATGATCATTTTATTTTAATTAATTTATAGTTGTTACAGGTCTTAAAAATTATAATAACTTGCTACATATCTAACCAAATCCTGTTATGGAAATACTATACAATTAAATATATTAGAGATCGCACTTTTTTCAAATCCGACCATTGAGGTTCTATTGCCAAAAACCTACATTAAAGACAAATAATATTCATCTGTTCTCAGTTTTGGCACTCAGTTTGCCATCTCTTCTCAGTGTACCAGTGTGTCAAAAGCAAGGCAGTGGGTGTGTAATGTTTTAAAAAAAATATTAGCTTTATGCACTCCTCCTCCATATAAACTTTAAACTTTCCAAATTTAGTACACATCCGTCCGCGCTAGTTGTAAATTAAAATGTGTTACATTAAACAATAAGTCCACACAAAAAAAAAAAAAATTTGCGGTGAGGTGGCTATGAGCTCTTTAACTAAAAGTTAGGTTTACAGCTTTTTTTATCATTCTACAAACTTCATCTAATTCAACTTCATTAAATTAGCTTGCTGAACCAAGCTAGCCTGCTGAAAGGCCCAGAGATCTCCACAATAGCAAGTCATGTGCGACCCGCATTCAACGGCTTCCAGCAACCCTCTCAAGCTCAACGGTCCATCTTGTAGGAAGCACTCGCTACCGATGGTAGCTTAGGTGAATAAAATTACTACTTCTTATCCGACCGGGGAAACAAACCTGATTTAATGATCATTGCAGGGGCCCTACCGGCTAAGTCGCCGAACATCGATTTCTAAAATGGCGTTCAAATAAATAAAGGTTAAAAATTACTTAATCAATCGTTAAATCGGCTTCAACGTTGACAATCTATTCGGGACCACTTATCACGTCACATGTGGTCATGGAAGCCGATTTAACTATTGATAAAGTCGTTTTTAACCTTCAATTATTTGAACGCCATTTAAGAACTCGATGTTCGGCGACTTAGCCGTTAGAGCACCAGGACACGGCACGAAGTACAATTACATTATTCAATACGTGTTTTGGCCATTTCTAAAGCAATTTCAATTTAGTTGTCAGAGTACAATTCGGATTCTTGTTCAATGCCATTCCTGAGGGAATCGGGGAGATCACTACAAAACATCCGCCTTAACACCCTATTTCAAGAACAAAGCAATAACAATTAACTATTCCGATGACTTTGTTGAATTTAAACAGAAGCGGCCAGGTTATACAACATAATGCTTAAAAAGCAATATCTAATTGGAAATAAAGTGGCTCTTGGTTATTTGCATATACTGCCTTACTGATAAGGTCTTCTACAAACTTTTTAAGTTCTTTGACTATAAGCAATGAAATGAGGATTATTATTATGAACATGTTCCCATTGTATTTTTTATTAATGTTATTAAATTACTCTACATAATTAAGCATTTATTTCCTTATTTGATTTTAATGTTTCTATGCTTTATTATTTATTAGATTAAGTTACAATTAATTATGTAGCTATTAAAATTGCATGTGAAAAGTCACATATCTCTATAGACAAAATGTGCGAACCTAAAATGTATGTAACCACGTTTTTAAGCAAAATAAATATACTTACTTGAGCTAAACTTGATGCAAAACTTGAATTGAAGCAATATATATATATATACATAAATAGGTTCCTTACTTAATTAAATTATATTTTACCATCCGTCAGTTTCATAAAACAGATATTAATAAATTTATTAGTAACATATCCAATAGCTATAGTGATACTCAAATAAAGTGGTTAGAACAAAAGGCTTTCAGCCAGAAATCTAGGCGGCACACGCCTGAAGGCACCCTTGTACGGTAAGGGCTGCGATTCGTTAGCCAGAGTCGTTACTAGGTCACCTTAAAATTTTAATTACAGTAATTTTACAGTTACTAACTATAATAATATCTAGGGACAATGTCACACAGATCACCCTAGCCCCAAACTAAGCAAAGCTTGTACTATGGGTACCAGGCGACGATATACATACTTATATAGATAGATAAATACTTAAATACATAGAAAACATCCATGACTCAGAAACAAATATTCGTGCTCATCACACAAATATTTGCACTTACCGGGATTCAAACCCAGGACCACCAGCTTCGTGGGCAGGAGCACTACCAACTAGGCTACGGTGACCGTTTATTATATATAAACATCAAGATAGTGAAAAATAGTGTTCTTTCACACCTTTAATAGGTGTACATACATATAAGGACTGAGTTATATAGTGGGGTAAATATTTAAATGTCGTGTATGTATACTATTTGTGTGCCTATAATAAATACATAAATGCCGCCACTAGCCTTTGTCTGTAATTTCACGGAAGCTTAAAAAAATATTTTAGACGTTACTAATTTATTGTGTACCTATTGATGAATGTCTAAAATATGGAACTGACGACGCATAATAACTACGCAAATTAAGCTTTTGGTAAGTAACTTGGCTGTGTGGTGACGGCCTAGAGAATATCACCACCCCCTCTCATCCCGTGGGGGGACGTAGAAGTCGTCCCGAGGGAATATATTCCAGAGAATGGGCAGCAGCGTTCTCATGAGTACCAATTTCTACCTTACTGCGATCGCCAACCCGTTTGCCAAGCGTGGCGATTATGGCAGATCCCCTCAAATGAAGGACACAATTAAACCGCGGCCCCCAGTCCCCGGCAGCCCTGCTATTCCCAGCCGTGGTAACAGCCGTGGTTACGGCAGGGCAGGGGGTGCTAAGAATCCCCGGCAGATTCCGCGTTACCAAAACCGACGACCTCTGGCCCTGGCAACATACAACACACGCACACTGCGGACCGACGAGAAGATGATCGAACTGGAGGAAGAATTGAGCAGGTTACATTGGGACATAATAGGATTATCTGAAGTCCGAAGAGAGGGGGAGGACACGATAATCCTGAAATCCGGGAATCTGTTCTATTTCCGGGAAGGCGACCAACTCTCCCAAGGTGGTGTTGGGTTCATAGTCCACAAGTCCCTCGTCCACAACATAGTGAAAATCGAGAGTGTGTCGACTAGGGTTGCGTACCTTATACTCAGAATTACCAAGCGGTATTCGTTGAAGGTCATACAGGTTTACGCGCCGACTTCGACGCACTCCGACGATGAGGTTGAGGTCATGTATGAGGATATTTCTAGAGCCATACATACCTCGAACTCTTATTTCACTGTGGTCATGGGGGACTTTAACGCGAAGCTGGGTAAACGATTCGGGAATGAGCTGAAAGTGGGGCAATTTGGAACTGGAGACCGGAATCCCCGGGGCCAAATGTTGGCCGACTTCATGGAGAAGGAGGGACTCTTTATGATGAACTCCTTTTTCAAGAAGTCGGAAAACCGCAAATGGACCTGGGTAAGCCCCGATGGTAAAACAAAAAACGAGATAGACTTTATCTTGTCGACGAGTAGACAGGTGTTCAATGACGTCTCAGTGATCAATACGGTTAAAACCGGGAGCGATCACAGACTGGTGAGAGGCTCATTGAACCTAAATGTCAAGCTCCAGAGGTCCCGACTAATAAAGTCTACGCTCCGACCTTTACCCATCCACATCCAAAACCCTGAACCCTTTCAGCTCGAACTGCTAAACCGTTTCGAATGCCTAGCAGATTGCGAGGAAGTGGACTCATACCATGACAGGCTCGTAGAAGCTGTCCTTACGGCTGGGTCTAAGGTCTTCAAGGCCCACCGTACAAACAGAACCAAAAAGATCTCTGACTATACCCTGCAGCTTATGGACGAAAGACGGAAAATGGTTCTGACATCCTCTGATGATGCTACCAGATACCGGCAGCTCAACAGACAGATCTCAAAGTCTTTGACACGCGACACGCGCCAA
The DNA here is from genome assembly GCA_951640165.1 of Pseudoips prasinana. Taxonomy (NCBI): domain Eukaryota; kingdom Metazoa; phylum Arthropoda; class Insecta; order Lepidoptera; family Nolidae; genus Pseudoips; species Pseudoips prasinana. The sequence continues at coordinate 33,243,004 of OX621252.1, forward strand.
TTTAATACAAATTGTATTAAAGAAGCCATTGAGCGGAACAAAGGCTCTAAAGTGTTTGCAAGAGAACTGTCTGTTGGACAGAGCCAACTGACGAAGCTGAAGACTGAGGATGGCAGAATCGTCACGTCTAAACCTGAGTTGCTGGGAGAGATCGAGAGGTTCTATGGACAGCTGTATGCGAAAACCCAGTCACCTGTCGATAGTTGTGCCTCAGATCCCAGAGCACGACTAACCCAACACTTCACCGACGACATCCCGGACGTCAGCCTGTGCGAGATTAGAATGGCTCTCGAACAGCTTAAGAACAACAAGGCGCCTGGTGATGATGGAATTACGGCAGAGCTTCTGAAGGCGGGTGGTACACCAATCCTACGGGCCCTTCAGAAGTTATTTAACTCCGTCATACTAGAAGGTCAAACGCCAAAAGCATGGCACAGGGGTGTGGTGGTGCTCTTCTTCAAAAAGGGCGATAAAACCCTCTTGAAGAATTACAGACCCATCACACTGCTGAGCCATGTTTACAAGTTGTTTTTGAGGGTCATTACGAATCGTCTCGCACGCAGGTTTGACGACTTCCAGCCTCCCGAACAAGCCGGTTTCCGTAAAGGCTTTAGTACCATAGACCACATACATACGCTGCGGCAGGTTATACAGAAGACCGAAGAGTATAACCAGCCATTATGCTTAGCGTTTGTGGACTATGAGAAAGCCTTCGATTCGATCGAAACTTGGGCCGTACTGAGGTCTCTCCAAAGGTGCCAAATCGACTACCGGTAGATCGAGGTGTTAAAGTGTTTGTAGAAAACGCCACTATGTCAGTGCGACTCCAGGACCAGAACTCGAAACCTATCCACTTGCAGCGAGGTGTGAGACAGGGAGATGTTATATCTCCGAAACTGTTCACCGCTGCATTGGAAGATGTCTTCAAGCTTCTGGACTGGAAAGGCTTTGGCATCAATGTCAATGGCGAGTACATCACCCACCTTCGATTTGCCGACGATATAGTAGTCATGGCTGAGACCCTTGACGACCTCGGTACAATGCTCGATGGCCTCAGCAGAGTCTCACAACAAGTGGGTCTGAAAATGAACATGGATAAGACGAAAATTATGTCAAACATCCATGTTGCACCCACTCTAGTTAAGGTTGGAGACTCTGCACTCGAAGTTGTAGAGAAATATATTTACCTAGGACAGACCATCCAACTAGGTAGGTCCAACTTCGAGAAGGAGGTCAATCGTAGAATCCAACTCGGCTGGGCAGCGTTCGGGAAGCTACGTAATATCTTCTCGTCCCAAATACCGCAGTGTCTCAAGTCGAAAGTCTTCGACCAGTGTGTGTTGCCAGTGATGACTTACGGAACAGAGACGTGGTCGCTTACTATGGGCCTTATCACGCGGCTCAAGGTCACCCAAAGAGCAATGGAAAGGGCTATGCTTGGAGTTTCCCTGCGAGATCGAATCAGAAATGATGAGATCCGCAGGCGAACCAAAGTCACCGACATAGCCCTAAGAATTGCCAAGCTGAAGTGGCAGTGGGCAGGGCACATAGCTCGTAGAGCCGACGGCCGCTGGGGCAGAAAGGTTCTCGAGTGGCGACCACGAACCGGAAGACGCAGCGTGGGCAGGCCCCCTACAAGATGGACCGATGATCTTGTGCGGGTCGCTGGAAAACGCTGGATGCGGATAGCGCAAGACCGGCAATTGTGGAGATCTTTGAGAGAGGCCTTTGTCCAGCAGTGGACGTCTTTCGGCTGATATGATATGATGAATTAACTTGGACTCTTTTTAATTAAGTACAAATAAAGATGGTTTGTACTCTTCGTTTCCCTTTTGTTTAATTTTGTATGATTTTTGTGTGTACATGAATAAATAAATAAAAGGAGTAGGTTCTTAATTTGACTATGTATTTTTATTTATAGTATGGGTAGAATGAATGAAATAATGTGGTGGTACAGTCTCTGTTGTCGCGAAAAAAATGTTTACTTATATAGCTTATAACTACAACAGGGACAACACGTTATTAATTATAAAAGTTTGTATAACATTTATTTAACATAGTCTGCTATAAATATTTGATGCAATTAATTTTTGTCACGAACGAGTTTAGTCACACAGTGACACCTAAAGAAACAATGCTATTTTACCTGAAATATATTCTACTAGCTGTGCCCGTGGTTTCACCCGCGTTAATGTTTATAAATTATAGCCTATGTCTTAATCAGATATATCAGCTTTATTGCTACAAAGTTTCATCAAAATTGGTTTGGTAGTTTTAGGGTGAAGAAGTTACAAACATACACACAAACACTCACATACATTCGCCTTTATAATATTAGTGTGATAAGGTAAAAGTTGCTCATAAAATGAAAAGTTCCGTACCTACCTAAGTTATATATTGCTACCATCTAGCGTTAGGTTAAGTTAGTTGGGGTGCTAGGTCGGAAAATCTCCTCGTGGTGCACCCTGGGCACGAGCAGCAGTCTTTTTTTTGTATTTGGTGAGACTGCTGCTCGTGGCGAATATTCCGACACAGGGGGGGGGGGGGCGGAATCTGCCAAGATCCTGTGGTCGTATCTTGGCGGACCTTCCATACATCATCCATGTATGGTAGGAATTCAGCAACGACCACCCGCGTGTTTGTGCCGTGCGCGGGGACCCGTACGGGGGGATGAAGGAGTCCTGGAGGTTGAGTTGGTGAGGGGTCGGGCAGTAGTTATCCCTCACCCGCAACACGCCTCTTTGGTCCGGATTTCCCCTTACACGGGCGGTCGAGGTCTAGCCGGGCCCCGATCAATCGGCTGCGACGTCCGGTTGGACGGCCGTCAAGGCTAGCCATGGGTAGGCGTAACTGCAGGTGGCGTCTGGGCTGGCGCCGTGTGCCGGTCTGCAGACGAAGGCGCGCGCCGTGCTAGACATTGGGCTGTCCAGTATCGGTTCGCGTTGGAGGTCTCGCAGATTGGCATAATCCCATGGCTATACCGCCCAATATCCCTGGTGCTTGTAAAGCATCCCCTTTGAGGGCTCGGTGGAGGGTGGGGAATTGGGTTGGTGAACGCCAATAAAGAAGTTTTTTATGGATCCATTAAATAAAAATAATGCCCAACCGATAGTTAAGGTTTCTGCCTTAACTCCTGAGGTGCTAGCGGGTGTGTCAGGTGTAGTGCACCCCGCAGCAGAAGACGAGATGGCAGCAAAGGCTGCAAAAAAGACGAAGGCCATCAAGAAGGTCAGGGGGACCTTTTCCCGCCCGGCCACTCCGGTTTCTGGAGCATCGCGGGAACAAGCGGGCACGGAGAGCGATAGCTCCGTCAGGTCCGCTGTGTCGATGGAGTCGGTGTGCAGCCGCGAGGGTACCCGTAAGCGAAAAAGCCCCGCCGGGCAAAGCAGAAACAAGGTGCTTCGCCCCAAAATAAGTATGGATGAAGATGACGATGATGACGTGGAATTGGCGTTTATACTGGACCCCTCTCAGGGTCCAGTTAACACCAAAAGCAAGTGCCGGCTGCCCCGGGTCGAGGACCTGGTAGAGAAGCTACGCCAGCAGCCCTCAGCCGACCTGGGGGCAGTCATACAAGAGTCGCTGGCTGCGGTTGAGAAGGTGGCGGACACGTCCCGGAACCTAAAGGGAAATTTCGTGCGTGTCCTACGTCTTGCGGCGCGGAAAGCTCAGGCGGCCGCGGCTGAGTTACACGGGAGGACCAGCGGGAGCTTACTGGAGCTGGAAAACCAGAGGCTGCGCTCCCAGCTTGCCTCCCTGGAGGCGCGTGTGGCCACCATGTCGGTGGAGATGGCGGAGCTTCGCGGTAGAGAGGTCGGGGCTTTTCCGCCATTGCCTTCGCCATCCCGGCCGTCACCACCTGCTCCGCGGTCGCCGCCGCCGCCGCCGTCGTTGAGACCTTCTCCACCGCTGGCACCGGTTGTCTGCGCTCCACCACCGCCGCAACCAGCCCGGATAACTCGGAGGAGCAATTTAGATGCTCCTCCCTCTATCCCTGCCCGGGAAGATTACGTCTCGCCGGAAGACAGGTTTGCGGCCATATTAGACCGCAAAATGCGCGAGATGGGGCGCATCTGGGACCAGCGTCTGGTCCAGATGCGTCAAGATGTCATGGCGGAGATCTTCCCGGGCAGGGCCATCCGCCCGCCGCTCGCTGGGAGCGCAGCGCCGCCCCAGGTGCCACCCACCGCGAAGCGGGGTGGGCGGAAACAACGGGCTGCCGCTGCGGAAGCTGCTGCGGCTCGGGCCACGGCAAGGCCGGCGCCGACTGCGCCGCCACCACCCACCGAGGGCTCATGGGCCCAGGTGGTTGGCCGAAAGGCCAGGGCAAAGGCTGCCCGGCAGAATCGGCCACCGCCACCTCCGCCTCCAAAGAGGCCGATCGGGCTGCCGCGACCTCCACCGTCCGCGGCAGTTACGATCAACCTGCCCTCGACCTCAGCCACTACCATGGCTGAGGTCATGAAGGTAGCGAGGACCAAGGTCCAGTTAAAAGACCTTGGCTTGGAGGCGGGCCTTTGCCCTAAGAGGGCCTTGACCGGGGGCCTCATTTTGAGGATCCCTGGTACAGAGGGGTCCGCAAAGGCGGATGCCCTAACCTCCCGGCTAAGGGAGGCCTTAGCCGAGACGGATGCGATGGTGGCGCACCCAGTTGCAATGGGAGAGCTCCGGGTGATGGACCTGGACGACTCCGCCGACCCCACCGAAGTGGCAGAAACTTTAGCCACGGCGGGGGATGTGCCGTCGCCGACGTAAAAGTCGGTGAAATTCGGTTCTCCCCGTCGGGCTTAGGTTCGGTGTGGGTTCGTTGCCCACTAGTGGCCGCCCGCAAATTAGCGGCAATCGGCCGGGTACTAGTGGGCTGGATGTCGGTCCGGGTGGTGGCGCTTCCACCCACAGCTCTCCAGTGCTACCGCTGCCTGGAGAAGGGGCACGTCAGGGCTCGGTGCACAGGGTGCGACCGGAGCGCGTCGTGCTTCGTCTGTGGCCAACAGGGCCACAAGGCGAAGGAATGCACGGCGCGCGCCCCTCATTGCGTTGTGTGTGCCGACCTTGGCAGGCCGGCAAACCATCGCCTGGGCAGCGGTAGGTGTACGCCACCGAAAAGAAAGGGAGCGGGACGTCCTGCCACGTCCGCTCCAACATCGTCGCGGTGCAACGATCCGGGCTCTGGCCCCGATGGGGTGTCCATGGAGGTGTAAACATTCTTTCCCCCCCAACTTATTTTGCAGGGCAACTTGAACCACTGCATCGCTGCGCAAGCTCTTCTTGCGCAGACGATTGCTGAGCGTTCGGTTGCCCTAGCGATAGTGGCGGAGCCTCACTCCGTTCCCGACCACCCTCGTTGGTTCGGGGCGGATGGGGGCCTCGTCGCCATTTATTGGGCAGGGGGGGAACGTGACCCCCATTGCACACTCCTGGCCAAGGGGCCCGGATACGTCATCGTGGAGTGGGGACCAGCAGTCGTGGTGGGCTGCTACATCTCCCCGAATTGCGGCCTCGCAAATTTTGAGGCGTACCTGGACGGGCTAACGAGTCATATTAGCTCTTACCAGTCCCGTCCGGTACTCGTCCTGGGCGATTTTAACGCCCACTCTAGTGTGTGGGGCGATGCCCGGGACGACGTTCGAGGGGAGTCACTGCTGGAATGGGCCGCCGGACTGGACCTCCGTCTTTTAAATCGGGGTTCAGTCAGCACCTGTGTGCGGTGGCAGGGGGAGTCGATCGTCGACTTGACGTGGGCGACTCCCTCTGCCATTCACCTGGTCTCGGGGTGGAGAGTTGCGGAGGAAATTGCCACGCTGTCGGATCACCGACACATCCTTTTCAGCGTGGCCTTCCGTCCGCCCCGAGGTGGCCCTGACCGCAATAGTGTTGTCCCACCGCGGCGCTGGTGCCTACGCCGCATGGACCGCGACATGCTGACGGCTGCCGCCGTCGCCATCGCCTGGGGGGCGAGTGAAGGTGGAGAGAGGATCCCGTCCGATCCCAATTCGCAAGCGGGCTGGTTCCGGGCCATCATGTCTCGCATCTGCGACACGTCGATGCCCCGGATCCGTCCGGGTGACAGACGAGGCTCGCAGTACTGGTGGTCGGCCGAAATCGCGCGACTCCGTTCGGAGTATGTCGCAGCGCGTCGCCGACACCAGCGGGCCCGTCGGAGGAGGCGAGCCAATGCCGAAGAGGCTGCCGGAGCGCACAGGGCGTATCAAGTCGCCGTCAAGGCACTATCCATTGCGATAGCGGAAGCCAAAGCACGGTCCTGGAACGAGCTCATCGAGGGACTGGATAGGGACCCATGGGGGCGCCCGTACAAAATGGTACTGGGCAAGCTCAGACCGTGGGTCCCTCCGTTGACGAGTACCCTGGACCCGGATTTCCTGAGGAGAGTGGTGGACATCCTCTTCCCTAGGGTCCAGGACAGTTCCTCGGACCCTCCGTCACCATCGTACCATGCTTGGGACGACCAGTTGGAGGTGACGGAGGGGGAGTTGGACCGAGCAGTACGGCGACTTGCGGCCCGAAATACCGCCCCTGGCCCGGATGGGATACCGGGCAGGGCGTGGGTTTGCGCCCTGGCAGTCCTGGGGGACTGATTGAGGCAACTGTTCACCAGTTGCCTCCGTAGTGCCGTGTTCCCCACCTGCTGGAAAGAGGCAAGGCTTGTGCTTCTGCAGAAGCCGGGCAGGACCGCCGATTCTCCCTCGGCGTTCCGACCAATCTGTTTGCTAGACGAGGCGGGCAAGCTCTTGAGCGTGTTATAGCCGCCCGTCTCAGCGAGCATCTGTCGCGCGTTGGCCCCGATTTATCGGACAGCCAGTTCAGATTCCGGCAGGGACGTTCGACGCTGGACGCGATCAACCGCGTCCGCGCCCTGTCGGAGCCCGCCGTTCGGGCGGGGGGGGGTGGCGCTGGCGGTGAGCTTAGACATCGTCAACGCCTTCAACTCCGTCCCCTGGCGGGCGATACGGGAGGCACTGGTCCATCATAACGTGCCTCCCTATCTCCGTGGTATAGTCGGGACATATTTGCGCGACAGGACGATTAAATTCGTCGGTCGGAACGGGATTGAGATCCAGAGGGAGCTCTCCTGCGGGGTTCCTCAGGGGTCCGTGTTAGGACCTCTGCTATGGAGCCTCGCGTACGATGCGGTCCTGCGGATAAGCCTCCCTCCCGGGGTGAGCGTCGTCTGCTATGCGGACGACACGCTCGTCATAGCCCGGGAGGTAAATTTCCAGCGGGCGGTACGGCTCGCCGAACTCGGTGTCGCGTGTGTCGTCGCGGCCATAACGCGACTGGGCCTTCGGGTAGCGCCTCATAAGACCGAAGCGCTATGGTTCCACGGCTTACGCCGTAGGGAGGAACCACCCAGTACGTCGATGCGTGTAGGTGACGCAGAGGTCAGGGTGGGGCGGTACATGAAGTACCTGGGTCTCACCCTAGACAGCCGATGGGGCTTCGAGGAGCACTTCGAGCGTCTGGCCCCCCGAGTGCGCCGGGTAACCGGAGCGTTGACCGGCTTTTGCTGAACCTCGGGGGTCCTAGGGAAGAAGTTCGCCGCCTCTACGGAGGTGTCGTGCGATCCATGGTCCTTTATGGGGCGCCCGTCTGGTCTGAACGCCTGACGGGCGCCTCCCGCTGCAGAGCTATCTTGAACAGCCTGCAGCGTGTGGTGGCCATACGGATCGCACGAGGATATCGAACGATATCCTTTGAGGCGGCGACACTCCTGGCGCGCTTTCCACCGTTTGATCTCCTGGCGGCAGTCGACGCGACGGTTTTCACCGAAATCCGCGTCCGCCGGGAGAGCGGTGAGGCGCCAGAGCAGACGCTCGTTGCCTACAGGCGGGAAGCACACCGGCGCGTACTTGCACAGTGGCGCGCAAGGCTTGAGTTGCGGCTGAACGCGCGCCAACGTGCCGTCGGTGCTATCCTGCCTCACCTCGAGGCCTGGGTGGGAAGGAAGGGCGGTTGCGTCACCTACAGACTGACTCAGATACTCACCGGACACGGGTGTTTCGGTGAGTATCTGTGCCGGATCGGCCGAGAAGTGACGACACACTGTCACCATTGCGGGAGCGACCTGGACTCTGCCCAGCATACGCTGGAGGAGTGCCCGGCCTGGGAGGCCGAGAGACGAGTCCTGGTCGCTGAGATCGGACGGGATCTTTCGCCGCCAGCAGTCGTGTATGCGATGCTGGCTGGCGACTCCACCAAATGGGACGCCGTGGTCTCCTTCTGCGAAGCAGTCATGCTCCAGAAGGAGGCCGCCGAGCGGGATCGGGAGCGAGCCGACCCCGCTCGTAGACGGAGGAGGCGTCGGGGCGGCGGAGGCAGCCGTTAGCCCTACTCCCCTCGGGGTTGCGGTGGCAGTATGAGAAGTGTCCTCTACTGCCGCCATGTGCAAGCAGCCCCGGGAAGACAGCGAACTGTTTGTGGCACAGTCGCTGTGCCGTACTGGCAGGACTCGGCAAATGGGGAGGGCAACTCACAGTCCTCCCCGGGTGCGTGTCCCGACCATCTGGGACACGGCGCAAAAGGGGGGCACCGGAGCAGCATACCTGCGTTCCCGGGGCTCCCCCCATCAGGCGCCAAAAGAAGTCCACGGCAGGTTAGGTTGAGTCGGTGCGAGTCCGACATACCCACCCGCAGACACTTTTTGCGGGTGGTATGCATTAGCATTCCCCCTGTGTTATCAAAAAAAAAAAAAAAAAAAAAGGATAGGTTAGTTAACATGTAGGAATATGTGGTTTAACCACCTCGTTTGACCAACGGTAGCTTGATTGACCACAGATAGTGAAGTTCTGGTTTAATAGGTCGATGCAAAAGTGTTTTTGACGAATCTCAATAACGCTTTTTCCACTGTTGATGAAATTCGACCTGGAGGGTTTTATTATCAGAGTTACTTTCATTCTGCCGCTATATTATACACTGTAACTTCGTACTTTGTATTTAGTGTGAATAATATTTGTGCCATTAATTAGCATTATGTTTTACTCATATTTCAATGATTGCAATTAGCGTGTAAGCGTTTTAAGTCTTCTCATTTATATTTTATTAGCAGTATTCATAAAGAGTAATTTACTGGCCAAACAATTTCGGTGGCGTAATCCTAATTAGCAGTTCGGAATAGAATAAAATATATTAATTTGTATTAAACATGCTAAATAAAATACTTACTTCATCATCATAACATCCGTAAGAAGTCCACTGCTGGAAAAAAATAATAATCATGTCGGGAGAGGTATGGGAAAGATGCGGACACCAATGCTGCGGAAACGAGGGGATGCTGCATTGATGGCTGGAGAAGCCGGGAGCGCGTATATTTTCCCGTGAGGTCGATCAATTAAAGATATTGCTCAAGCATGGAACATGTAGATGCTCTGTGATGCTCTATGATGATGAAATTTTTATTTTTTATAGTTGCTCTAAGTCGTGCTCCTGTAGCCGAATCGGAACTTGGTGATGAAGATTGTCAAGTACTTGATGTCTTAAGTTTAGAACTAAAATATTGGATTTCTGCCGTACAGAGCAACGATGAAGAAATTAAAAGAATTAGAAACATTTTACAGGATACCGAAACTAAACAAGTGGCAGACATTCACAAAAACTATTTATTAAAGGGAAGTTATGTTTATAAAATTATTGAGAACGGGATACGATGGGTCGTGCCACGCGCAGTTAGATGGCAGGTTCTAAAGATGAACCATGATGACGTAGTACATTTCGGTTTTGAGAAAATTTTAAGTCGTTTACGAAGTGTGTTATGGTTTCCCAAAATGCGTTGCTTTACCAAAAAAGTATGTAAACGCTTGTTTAGAGTGTGTTTACCACAAGGTTCGCGGTGGCCGTAAAGAAGGCATGATGCATTCCATTCCTAAACTTTAGGTTTCCTTCCAGTTAGGCCCTTTCGTTCGTTCAAAAAATAAAAGGTAATACTTATCTACTGGTAATCATCGATTTGTTTACAAAATTTATCAATATTCGACCGGTAAGGGATACTAAAAGTACGATGGCAATCAGGGTTTTCGAAGAACACTTTAGTTTCTTTGGCACACCATCTCTCCTAATAACTGATCGCGGAACTTGTTTTGCCAGTGGGAAGTTTAAATCTTTTGTAAAGTAAGCTTTGGGTTATGAGCGGTCAGTGTTGAGGTGTAGATGGTCGTAGATCATAGTAGACTGTGTTCATTAGAAGTCGGTGACATAGGCTATGAGCGGCCAGCACTACAACATAGATGACCGTAGATTGTAGCAGACTGAGCAAAGTTAGCTGTGTTCATGAGCTAGGTGCAATCAGCCTGAGATTCACGTAGATGGTTGCAAATTATAGCAGATCATGATAAATAAATATGTGATATATTATAAGTAATTTTAGATAATGATAGGTTTTTGTTTGAGGATACACCTCTGACTAGGAGAGGTTAAAAGAAATATGAAAATGTTGTTGCACTGGACAAAATACATCCTTGCCTAGCTTTTAACAGTATCCCAAGTGATGCTTGTAATAGCGACAATACTGCTAGTGATTTGGAAGGCACTGATTGACTGACAGTGTGGGTTATATAAAATATTTGTAAATACATTTCATTATTAGTAATTATAAGCTAGGTTGGTATGATATGTTCGATTATGATGAGTACTATGTAATTGCATTATTATTTATTGTTCCAAGATTTGTAATTAAGGATATGGCAAAGCAAGAAAGGCATAGGCTATGAGCGGTTTTATGAAGCTTAGATGGTCGTAGATCATATCAGACTGTGTTCATGGATGGTTTAATCATGACATGGGGTATGAGCGGCCAGTGCTGAAATGCATATTACCGTAGATCATAGCAGACTATGCCGTATTGTGAAATTAATTGTAAAGTAAGCTTGGGCTATGAGCGGTCAGTGTTGAGGTGTAGATGGTCGTAGATCATAGTAGACTGTGTTCATTAGAGGTTGGTGACATGGGCTATGAGTGGCCAGCACTACGACATAGATGACCGTAGATTGTAACAGACTGAGCAAAGTTAGCTGTGTTCATGAGCTAGGTGCGATCAGCGTGAGTATTCACGTAGATGGTCGCAAATTATAGCATCATGATAGATAAATGTGTTGTATTGAAAAGTTGATGTGCTAATATTGATAATGACTTGTTAGTGCTTACCTTGCATTGTATAATGTTACCTTATTGTTTTTTTTTATTTGGTTAATTTATGCTTTTTTTATATGAGAGGACTCACTAGAATAAGGATGACCGAGCTGTAAGCATCACATAATAAGTCAGAATCCAATGTTTATTTATTAATTATTTAATTCTAGATTTGAATATTCGATATTTGGTATTGATACAAATATCGATACCTCCATATTTCTATTATTATGAGTGGCAGCACTACAGAAACTGTCAGTGTCAGAAGAAATATATTTTCGGTTGTCAAGAAGTGATAATAAGTTGGTGTGACAATAAATCCATAATTATTTAAGTAATCCAATTGTTTTACTGAGTTTAAGACCTTGATCTAACACAAGGTAACCTTACTTTAATATCTCTTCATTAATTTTTTATTATTTATTCATATACAATTGCCATTAGACGACATCATGAATAATATATTTATTGTTAATACTGATTTTCTAGTCCACTTAACTGTTATATTAAAATAATAATATTCCAAGAATCATCTTGGGGATGATTCTTGGAATATCCAACCGCCACGCTTGGCAGACTGGTTGGCGAAAGCAGTATAATGGTATTAATACTCAAAAAGAATTCGCACGTCTAAAATACTTCAAGGGTAGCGGGTGCTACCGCAGAATTAGCAGAGGGCCTCAAGCGGAGACTGTATGCATCCATCGATGATGGAAATATTTTTCTTCTGTTTGTGTTTGTAACTATGGACCACTGGGGTTCAGAAACACGCATTTTGTAAAGAATATGTCCAGATGCCTTATTGAAACTTCAAGTGATCCAAGGGATGACGTGGCGTTTGTTGTTTTATTATTATACAACTACTCTTCTCAGTTGGGGCGCATTGTATTCGGTGGTAGCATTAAAGCGCGACCGTCGTTATAAACACAAAGTCCGTCATAGTGATCATCATCATCATCCTATCAGCCGAAAGACGTCTGTTATAAAATAAATCTTATAAATGTTTTAACAATGCGTGTCTCTAAATATCTATATGTAACTAGAAATAATTATGTATACATACTATATGACTACAAACATGTTCTGACTATGTACAAGCGCTTTTTTAAAGTCTACGTGAATAAAAACCATTTTTATTTTATTTATGTACTATATATATTTAGTACATAAATACGATTTCTTCATTGTTTTATGAACCACATAGATAATTCCTTTTTATTCGACATTATATGCTTCCAATTTGGTTCAAGTTCTTCTTAAAGAGAAGTCGGTTGCATTTTTTTATAAGTAATTAGTTAGTCCAACCCAAAATAAACCTTTTGTGAAATACTTTACGGCCCTGTAATCTCTCTACACTCCGCAGTTTTATTAGTTAGGAGTTTCCAACCTACTTTTTAACTAACCATGCATGCTCTAAAGGCATTTTACAACCGTTTTAGTGCTCTAGTTGAGCCTGTATAGTAAAAACTTTATACACTAGTAACATTGTTGTCCGGGTAATGAACCTGGAGCTCCGTAGACCGTCTAATTATACAGCCAAACAATATGTCTACAATGTTTGCTAGAAACATCGATATTAAGTCATATGGAAGGACTTTTATGCCTCTTAACTCTCAGGTTTTAATAACCTTTTGCTTTTATCAGGTAAACACCTCACTTGCGGTCAGTGGCGTCTCCATTCTTACAAGGGCCCGTTAAGTTATCGGAACCGGCTGTATTCATTAATAATAATAATAATAATCTCCTCGGCCGATTTCGGCCACGGCGACCTCTTCAACTCCGTTCTAGCTGTGTGTGTGTGTGTGTGTGTGCGTGTGTGGCTAACGTAACCGATCTTACTGATAAAAGTCCGCACACAGTGCAGGCCAGTGAGCACACCATTGCCGTAGTTGTAAGCGATAGCACAAGGTGGGCGTGCCTTCAGTTCATCGCGTAGAGCATCGAGTTCCGAGCAGCGCTTCTCCTCAAAGTTTTAACTGTAGTTTTCACCAAAGACCTCCCGCTTTGAAGGCCTTATATTAATAACTTTTTCATGTGGCGTTTAAGCACATATTTGTACCTGAGGATGGTCGTTAAACCATGTCAGGCACCCAGAAAGTGGCTTAAATACCACTGATACTAGGGTTATCACTGCCCTATCAAATAATACCCAGATAAATAAGTAAGATAAGTAAATAGTCGATTATAATTACGCCTAGGTAATAGCACTTCTCCAGAGCGATACTCTAAAGTTCTAGACATCATATGTAAGCTTGGCCTGCTGAACTCACTGTGTGCATTATACAAAAGTTTCCAAAACTATGTACAGACGCCAGCACATCAAGCTACCCCAATCTGTCAAATTTCCCCAATTGAAACAGAACCTTATGCTTTTGTGATAAAATTGAAAATCTATAAAATAAATTTGACAGATTGAGGTAGCTGGATGTGCTGGCGTCTGTACTTATTTAGTTTTAAACTGTTGTAGATTCATTCTGCAGCGCCGTTTATTTATTTATATGGTATAAACCGTTTATTAAACTACATTCTTCTTTGAATATGTTACAATTTGTAAACGTAGCTTGCAGAATCCTCGCGATAGCGAATTAAGCGCATAATTATGTTTTGCTTCGCTGATACGTCGAAAGAAAAGTCATACGACGTGTCAGCGACATATAATGTGAATGTTTAACGGATTCTAATCATTTATATACTGAACAAATTTGTTATCAATATGCATGAGCTTTAAAAGTTGTAAATAAATTAAACCATAAATTTCTACGGTTATATCTATTAATAATCTCTTTGACAATAACTACTAACTAAGTAAGTAACTAAATCATCACTATCATAAATTAAAGGTTACTTTTATACCACCCCATCTCAACCTGTGGGGAGTGTAGAAGTCGGCCCGCGGGACTATATAACTGAAAACGGGCAGCAGCATTTCTTTAAGTAACATGACCATGATACTGCGATCGCCAACCCGTCTGCCAGGCGTGGCGATTATAGACAACCCAAAAATGGTAGAGATCTTTGGGGGAGACCCTTCCAGCAGTGGACGTCTTCCGGCCGATGATGATCAATGTTTTCATACAAGCCGCAAACCTAGAAATGTCAGCCAAAGTACGACCATTGGTGGACAAAGAATCCTCCCCAAAGAATGGGGGAATATGCCATAATCGCCACGCCTGGCGATCGCAGTTTGATGGTCATAGTTCACAGAAAAATGCCGCTGCTTTTTTCTGGTAGGTATTCCTTCGGACGAATTCTGTGCCCCCCACGGCAGGACATGGGGTGATGATATTCTATGCTGTCACCACACAGGAATTATGTATCCTTAACTATGTAAGGTACCCATCGTACAAAAAAATGTCCTTTCTGCTAATTATGCCAACAAATACACAAATGTCTTTTATTTACTCCTGGTCCATTCAACGGTTGCCTGGAAGAGATCGCACTTAGCGATAAGGCCGCCGTTTGTACAATCTTGTTAATAAAGTACTCATAGTTATTTTTATGTATTATTTTTTGGTGTACAATAAAGAGTTACTTACTTACTATATTACTACAAACATGTTCTGACTATTAACAACCGCTTCAAGTATACGTGAATAAAAGCTTTTTTATTTCATTACTAGCTGTGCCCCGCGGTTTTACCCGCGTTAAATTTTATAAATTAATATTTTTATTTAGGTTAGTAGGTGATAGCGTGATAATATGTAGCCTATATGTTGACCCGACCTCTTAGTAATATTCATGCAAAATTTGGAGTAAATGCATGCAATCGTTTTTGAGTTTAGCCCGGACATACATACAGACAAACAGATAAACAGACAAAAATTCTAAAAACTATATTTTTGGCTTCGATATGGATTATATATAGATCACGCCTCAAGTATCCTTTTACAAAAATATTCAATGTAAAGTTTACACTTTCTTACGATTTTATTATATGTGGGTATAGATATTTAAATATGTAATAAATATGTACCAAGGTTTATCGGCCATTTGCATTTAAAATTGGAGTTTATGAATGCAGGCCAAGAATACTAAAATCCTAAGAAATATAACAAGTTTTGGAGCAAGTCTTGGAGTACTTAATTACAATACAAGTCTTGCTAAACTAGTTAGCATAAGTACCCATACAAAAGTTAGAGCCTAACTCGAAACATTAGAATGCCCTTTAAGTCTGCCTTTACTGATTGGGACTTAGCTAGATTTCTTTTTAACCTAGACAAACTGATTTATTTTACTTTATCGACTTTTTATTTAGTTTCGTTCCAACTAAATTGCAAGTTTCTTGCGCGCCGATAGAATAGTAATTTCAAGTAAGGTCCAAAGAAAATGAAATAAGATTTATTGCGTTGGCAAGTATGGGTTTTGATTCAGCATTGAAATAATTAATTTATGTGGCAGCCATGACGCGTTGTACATGGACAATTAAATGTTATAAAAAATCGAATGTACTTTAATAATCATAAATTGTTTGTTTATTTCGATTACAAAAGGCTTACAGATACACATATTTGGAGAACACCTTTTAAGCAAAGGATTGCTTGTCTTAGGAGTCTCCGCTCTTCCACTTATCATTATTATTATAATCAAGATGTAGACAAAAGCATGCAAGATTAAAACACAGGGTGACTTAATATTATACATTAATCATTAAAATTAACAACCTGCTCTGCAAGAGCATGACCAAAAATGCAGAGAAAGCCAAATCGCGCAAGTATGTGTGATGTGTGTGTAACAGTGAGTGCGTGAGTGAGGTGTGAATGAGTGTGGGTGTGAGTGTAAGTAGTGAGGTAGAGTGGTGTGCGGTTATTGTAAGGCCGCTACAATAGATTCAATATCGTCGTAGGATTTAGTTTTAAGCCATTCGGTTACAACTTTTTTACAGTCCCAGAACTTCATGGAATAAATGTGTAATTCTCTATTCACCAAGTTATATAGGTAAGACGATTGGCTTAAGTATTGTCTTTAACCGAAAGCAGATCTTACCCTGACAGTTGGAGCGACCTAGTAGGTTCTTCTGCTTTTAGGTTTAGACGGATCATACGGGAGGGATGTATGCTTTTTCAGTATAATTTGCAGCAAATAGAGTTTTCTTGCAGACAAGAGATCAGACAAAAGGTATAGAGAGTGGGTGGGGACTTTAAACCACCCACTGAAATAAAACTTTAAACCTTGCCCTTACAGTGATACACGAAACGCAACTCTCTTTTTCTTTCTATCTTCACTAACTTATATCTCCCTCTCAACTTCCGTTCGCCTCACCCGATCACACTTTAAGTAACGGTCCCGTCAGGCATTCACTAGTTTACTTCCTAAACCAAGCGTGCGTAAAAAAATTTTACTTATCAAAGTCTCTTAATGAAACAAGGTTAAAAATACGTAATGTCCTAATTGTTTGGCTTTAGATCATATTACAACACAATAGGGTTTAAAATTAAGTGGGACCTATTACACCATTACCTAATTAAAAGTGATCATGTATGAAGGTCTTATGTTACCTATGTTTGAATATGAATATGGAAATTGAATGAAATGTATATACATATATGAATATCAGGTCATTTCATTCAAAGTTTTACAGCAAGTAAACAGTAAGTAAGTTAAAGCCTAGCGTAAGTTAGTAAATTAAAGCTTTTTTAAAGGTTTAATTTACTATTAAAGCCTCCAAATTCATACATGAAAATACATATGACTTATGTTAATTAAGAAGAATTGAGGATTTCCAATACAAGCACGCTTAACAGGAGGTTTTCAAACCCTACAAGCGTAAACCTTATTTTTAGCATTAAGCTATTTGACTGCCTCGTTGGTCTAGCGGTAGCGTGTTCAACCGCAGCAAATGAGGTCCTGGGTTCAAATCCCGGGTCAGGCCAAAAAGTGATTTTGGGATTTTTCCGTAAAAAAGAAATTTCTCAGTATCAGCCCGAAGTCTGGAAGTTGGCGGTATTACACCCCCGTGCCTCGGAGAGCACGTAAAGCCGTCGGTCCTGTACCTGAACTCTTTCCGGTCGTGTCGCTAGGCGTCCCATCGGATCATGAGAGTGATGGAATTGAAAATGCCCCTGCGTTTGCGCACACACTTGTGCACTATAATATGTCCTGCGCTAGTCTCCATTAAGACTGGCCGCCGTGGCCGAAATTCGGTCGGAAGGATATCGTCATTTGAAATTTATATTCGAGAAATTGTTGCGATATCGAAATAAAACAATGCCATATCAAAGAATCTGGAGATTAAAGTAAATATACTGCACGAACAGTTGCTGTCAGCCTAACATGTAACAAAATATCATATGACACAAATGTGCAAAAACACCTAAAGCACATTTGAGGACATTTAAAAAAGATGAAGAGATCAAAGTTTAATATAACTGCAGCTTTAAGTATCCATTTTCATTTAAACATAAAATTACGATTTTATTATATTTTTACCTATTTTTATCCTATTCATCATAACAGCTGTAAAAAGTTCACAGCTGGACAAAAGCCTCCCCCAAGAATCATCTTGGGAGGATATGCCATAATCGCCACGCTTGGCAGACGGGTTGGCAATCGCAGTAAGATGGTCATGGTACTCAGAAAGAAGCTGATGCTCCTCGTTCTCTGGTAGATATTCCCTCGAGTCGACTTCCACGCCCCTCATATTTTCCTATGCTATTATATATGGTATCTCGATTATAGTAATGTTTAATTTTACATTGTTCGTATCTGTGTAGAATGAGGCACTCTCGGCAGAAAGGATTCCTTTAAATATTGGTACGAGGTCATAATACCAGTACATCGTCGGCTTTAGTGTATAACCGCGGGCATACCTAGGCAATAATTAATGAGCTTTAATAACAATAGAATGTTCTAGACTATAGCATTACAAATGAACTGTCATCTAGTGCTTAGCTGCGCTACACCTTTTGAAACATTACCTTTCAAATTCAAATCAGTTATTCAGGGCTGGCTTATAGATCGCTTCAGATACAAGTTTAATTACGGTCTGCTATTGACTAACCTGTTGTAGCTAGGATTACCAGTGTTAAGCGCCGAGTACTGTGACACTGAGGTTAGACCAAGTTCAAATAAGATTAGTGTTGGTAGAGTTTTAGATAGTTCGATACAAACCTCTTTAACCTAGATCTTAGGGATGATTTGAGCCCAACTATAGATAATCTGTTGTTCTTTACAAAGTATTATATGTCTGAAATAAATTGCTATTATGGAATAAGATTATACTGTTTTATAACGTTTTTATTATTTAACGGAAATTTTGAACATGATTTTGACCTCCTTCAAGACATCGTATCAAATCGAAACTTTATATAACTTAATACAAGCTAGCTAAATGTCACTACCATTATAAAATAAATTGTATAAATGTTTTAACATTCCGTGTACTTAAATACCTAAAATATGTAACTAGAAATAATAACTGTATTACTACAAACATGTTCTGACTATTTACAAGCGCTTTTTTAATGTCTACGTGAATAATAACCTTTTTTATTTTATTTTATCAAGGTTTCCGGACAATCCTGTATTTTAAACAGTTAGACCAGATATCATTACTAGGATAATCGCTTTAGCGATTCAGACCCAGGACCACCAGCTTCGTAGGCAGGAGCACTACCAACTAGGCTACGGTGACTGTTGTCTTAAGCACACTTGTTTTTTTATACTATACTACCATATCAGCAAACTAGAATAGGATCCAACAGTATCAAATATTCAACAGTTACTGTAGCTTACGTCTGCTATTATAATCTGATGAGTGATTTTCTGGTTTTGGATTCAGATTCAGATACCTACTTTATTGTGGATCATAGGTAGGTACAAAATACAGATGTTGAACAATATTTTAAGATCAGCCATGTCCCGCCCTTTGGGCATACAATAATTAACACACAATTAAAACAATAATTACATAACATAATGTCAATAAATTAATTAAAAATATTTGTCAAAATTAATGATAGTCAAGTTATATAATAAAAATTTATATGGATATGAGTTCGGTCGTCAGAACTCATCAGTATGTAAGGTAAGGTTGGTGACCGTATAAGAGTATAAAAGCTATTAAATAAATCTATTCTAAAGCGCTTTTCTGTCAAATGAAAGAAATAATTTTTTTATTTATACTGCCATTTCAGCTCAAAAGCATTATGTCGCTTGCAACCATAATCTGATGAGTTCTGGCGACCGAACTCGTATCTAAAACCAGATCAATTACAGAGGCACTTTATATTCCATCACTCTTATGATTCGATGGAACGACTAGCGACACGACCAGAAAGGTAGGGACAGGACCTACGGCCAACTCCCAAATTTCACGAAAACTGAAATTGTTTTCGTTACAGAAAGATCTTAAATCTAATTTTGGCCCAAACCCAAGACCTCAATCTCTGCGGTTAAACATGCTACCGCTAGACCAAAGTGGCAATCTTTGTAAAATTTATATGATGATGATGATGTCCTCCCGACCGAATTTTGGCCACGACGGCCAGTCTTAATGGAGACTAACCAATTGCGCAGGACATATTATAGTGCACAAGTGTGTGCGCAAACACAGGGGCACTTTCTATTCCATCACTCTCATGATCCGATGGGACGCCTAGCGACACGACTGGAAAGAGTTCAGGTAAAGGACCGACGGCTTTACGTGCTCTCCGAGGCACGGGGGTGTAATACCGCCAATTTCCAGCCTTCGGGCTGATTTTTTTTTTTTTTTTTATGTCAGAGGGCTTCAAACGAGCCAGTGGGTCACCTGATGGTAAGTGATCACCGCCGCCCATGGACACTCGCAACACCAGAGGAGTCGCGGGTGCGTTGCCGGCCTTTAAAAGTCAGCAAACAAGTGTTGCTGACCGTTCCCCCCACCCCAATGAGCTCTGGCGACTGTGAAATTTCTTTTTACGGAAAAATCCCAAAATCACTTTTTGGCCCGACCCGGGATTTGAACCTCATTATCTGCGGTTGAACACGCTACCGCTAGACCAAAGAGGCAATCTTAGTTAAATTTATATAGAACAATACAGAACACATAGAAGTTACTCTTGCAAAGGCCTAACCAAACGATCAATTCTTGTTCTAAAGCGGTATGGTTTGCAATTGGTGCCTACCGTCAATGAGGCTGTGTCTAATATCAAATGGGTCGTGCAATTACCGTTAAAGTAACATGATAAGGGTGCTACCCGACCGTGGGTAAGGGTAACCGCACACTGCTACTAACTTACAAACAATGACGAACATTTAAAGTAATAGAGGCTTCGCAATATTCACAAAGTTGCTTAAGATCAAATGCGATTGCATTCCCGATGAAATATTCTGGACTCAAAATTCAAAAATCATTTATTCCGTAAAAATGTTACATTTATGTGGAATTGTCATTTTTTTACCCTACAGTGTGGTAAGTGTCGTCTCCAGTAAAAATATTCATCGACTTTTCCAAATCGTTGAAGGAAATATGTACCTTAATGTCCTCATCTTCTTGTTCTTTGTCGTCTTTTTTTGGCGGCATCGTGGTAGTAATACTTATGTCGGGCTTAGAACTCTGAGATTTTCTTCTTCTGGTAGTCGTACAAAATGATGGCTCCTTCATCAGTATCTGTAGGGTAAAAAAATGACAATTCCACATAAATGTAACATTTTTACGGAATAAATGATTTTTCTAAATCTCTCTATATTCTCTCTCTAAATCTCAAACAGGAATAATCTTTATATGATGAGCACGATTATTTGTTCTATGTCTGGGTCTAATTTTTCTATTATATATGTCATTATAATAATAATATCCTGAGACATTATTTACACACTGTCATCTTATCTCAAACTAAGCAGAACTTGTACTATGGAAACCAGATAACTGATATACTACTTTTCTTTTGTAAATACATAATTATATAGATAATTACACCCAGACTCAAAACAAACAGCACGTGCATGTTCATGCACACAAATATCTGTCCTGGGTGGGAATCGAACCCCCGATCTCCGGCGTGAAAAGCAAACCAAAAGGCCCGTCAATATTTTTGATATATGTATATAAGTGTTTATTATACACCGTTTCCCGATATCCAAATTCATTCCATGCTAACAGCTCCAGTTATAGTCACCGTAGCCTAGTTGGTAGTGCTCGTGCCTACGAAGCTGGTGGTCCTGGGTTCGAATCCCGGTAAGTGCAAATATTTGTGTGATGAGCACGAACATTTGTTTCTGAGTCATGGATTTTTTCTATGTATTTAAGTATTTATCTATCTATATAAGTATGTATATCGTCGCCTGGTACCCATAGTACAAGCTTTGCTTAGTTTGGGGCTAGGATGATCTGTGTGACATTGTCCCTAGATATTATTATTAATCGTACGTGTGTCCGCGGCCTAACGCCAGATGAAATAGTCGCAATCCTTTAAACCATCGCTTAGCATTAGCTTTTGAGCATTCCGTTCCGTTTCGGAGCGATTCGTGGAATTTTGTCTAGTTTGTTTTTATTAAATCTAACCGTTGCGTTGCGGCCGAGCTATCTGTTTGTACGGGTCATTGTTTTACCTTTCCTGTATTTTTGTAATTTGAATACAGTGTTAAGTCAATGTTACAACTATTTGCAATTGAAAAGCACGTTTCCTAGTTCTAGCCATTGAAAATGCAAATGCTTACTACAGAAGTCTTAGTACCAACGCATAATTACTAACTACCTCGCTGTAGCAGTAGTATGTTTAAACAAACGGGCATACTTTTGGGAATTATAGCGAGTCTATGTGAAATTTAATCGAATTCAATGGTTTAGCCAAAAGAGACACACTTTATATACAAAATCATTTAATAAACAGTTAAAAAACTAACTCCACGTGGGAGTAGATCCAGGTAAAAAAAAATGGAACCTATTGCTGCCACAGTTGATGGTAAAAGGTCTTAGAAGTAACTTTATTTATTAAAAAACAAGTGTGTCAAAGCATGGTAGTGTGTGTAATGACACACACTACCATGCTTTGACACACTGATAAACTGAGAAGAGATAGAAGATAAACAAAAAATGAGTTGCAAAACTGTGTACAGATTAATACAGGTCACCATAGCCTAGTTGGTAGTGCTCCTGCCTACGAAGCTGGTGGTCCTGGGTTCGAATCCCGGTAAGTGCAAATATTTGTGCGATGAACACGAATATTTGTTTCTGAGTCATGGATGTTTTCTATGTATATAAGTATTTATCTATCTATATAAGTATGTATATCGTCGCCTGGTACCCATAGTACAAGCTTTGCTTAGTTTGGGCCTAGGATGATCTGTGTGACATTGTCCCCAGATATTATTATTATTATATTATTTGTCATTAATGTCTACAGTCTTTGACAATAGAACCTTAATGGTCGAACGTCAAACAATTGCGTTATCTAATTCACATAAACATCCACTAATTCACAAACAAGTAATAGAAAACATTCATATTCAAAGACTTGAAATTATTTACCCCCTAAACTAACAACAACAGAAACCAGCAGAATTATTGATGAGAAGATCCCTGATGAAATTAGGGGAACCATTCGTCTTGTACCCAAACAGACACGGGAACAAATAAACTTATACTGTCTATAGTATAATATGTATTTTACAACGAATTACTTTTATAAGTGGTGAGTGCTACCACCTTTTTCGCTTCTTATTTATAATTCTATGAAATGAAATAATGAAATTTATTCAGCACTTGGGTATTTACATACACTTGTACCGACTTGTCGAGCTCACAATGTAGTAGGTACACAAATATAGTAGAAACAGTCTAAAAGTAACAAAAAAAATATATTATTCCGTCCGTGCGGTCTGTGTTGTCACATTTTTTTTCTACTATGCTGATTTTTCTACTAGCTTTGGCCTACGGTTTTACCTTTGTTAAACTTTATAAATTATAGCCTTTGTGTTAATCAGATATATAAACTATATTACTACAAAGTTTCATCACAATTAATTAATTAAAATCACAAAATATTATTAAATATTATATAAAATATTAAAATATTATAATCCATTCGGTAGTTTTGGCGTAAAGAAGTAACAAACTCACACACTCACAAACTTTCGCCTTTATAATATTAGTGTGATTAACAATAAATTAATGTCTGGCCATGTTACTATAATGTAAACCAGTTGGACCTATTATAAAAAATAATTGCGCCATAAAAGCAATTTAGATTCACTAGAATACTTAAAAAGCCCTAGAATTTGGGTACTACCATTTATCAACTTTCACATTTGCAGACTTTAGGAATAACATTTTTCTTTATAAAATATATTTATTGAATTTCTTATTTATTAGATCCGACGTAGACTAACTGATATTTTATAAAAGCTTTCATATTTTTAAAAAAATAAGTTGGAAAAGTGGTAGACGTACACACGGTTACATATCAAGCTATACATTGTATAGGAATTCCATACAATGAGAGATCAACTTATGTTGGAAATGTATAACTTGATATGTAGCCGTGTGTACCATGGTGTACTTACACTACAAATATCTCTCTAACAGACTACATAGAAGGTGTAACATGAAACCTAACTTTAGGTACTTAGTTTGCCTATTAAACTGAATAAGTTAGGGCACATCAACATTAAATTTCACCAAAAAAATTGTAACTCCTCATACAAAGTGGGGTAGCGCACAGCATTAATTCGCCCAAAGAGCAGCCCGACTGAGGGAGTACCTCCACCTTACAGAAGACATTCCTTTATAATAACATCAATACTTAATCTTGTGTTTCTGCGTGTGATTAAGGTCGCCAGAGCTCATCAGAGTGGGGGGAAGGATTACCAACACTGATTTGCTGACTCTTATAAAGGCCGGCAACGCACCCGCTACTCCTTTATGTATTATTTAATGGCTTTGGGTTCGATTGCTTGAACTAATCGAAGTAGGTTGAAAAATCGGCATTACGTAAATAATGGAATATTTTGTCGCGAGCATCATAAGCTACGGTAAATGATTATCATTAGGTGGGCCGATGTTTATTTGTTGACTTTATACTAGAAAAATAAATTGTCTAATTAAACTCCTTGAGTAGGTAAAGCTATATTATATTTGGATATTAAACCAACACTTCTATATCTTTACACAATTAAAGATAACACAGCAATACTCTAGCTCCGTACGTCCGAACCGTACGACGCCACCAGCCAAAGAGACCGATCGATCCGCCAGCTTGCGACACGGTATTTTTTTTGTTATTCGTTTTTACGGCTCTGGCTTCTTTGGCCTTATGAGCCTTCAGTAAATATATTTTTATATCATTTATTTCCGTCAATGTCAAGTAAAATCCGTCACAGTCAAGTCATACATAGTCCTTGTCCAACCCCAGTAAAGCAGTGGAGACTTTACTAGAGGCTTTTATGGAGTTTTGGTTACAACACGGAAAATCACAATTCACGGCCATATCGCACTTTCCTCCACTTGTGTACGTTGTCGAAGATGTTATGTCTAAAAATCCACCATATTTACACATAAAAACTCGAATTTACACCAGTTTTTGAAAATAAAACATAGTTGGTGCCAAAACCCTTGCGACACGTCACTCTTCAGTGTTGCCACATAAATATTATTAATAACCCATTTTATTTTAGTAGATTTTAAAAATTGATATTTTAAATGTGAAACATCCTAGTTTTAAATATATATTCTATGCAACATACAGTAGTGCAGTTCCCGTTTAGAGGTCCGGTGGCAGTAGCTCGTTTAACTCTTTATGTAATTGGTTAATTTTAGGCATCGAGCCAAGAACAAGAAGTGGGGTTAGATAACTTGCAAACCCTAATAGAAATAAGAAAACTTAAAATATGAAATATGACGAGGATATAAGTACGCGGGTATAAGTTACCATTGCGACGGATTTGTAACACTACTTTCTTTCATCCTCGTGTGGTTAACCTAGTGTCAGAGTTGTTGACGCCACCTTGATTGTAACTTGACTTATAGGCTGATGTCTAGTAACTACAATTGTAGCCGACGACAATTAATTGTCCCTTGCGAAGCATGGAGACCCCAGTAGATAGATTGGAGTACCTACAGTGGAGCTGCTAATAGAACAAATAAAGTTATTTTCTAACTCACTTGCATGTTGACTGCCTCGTAGGTCTAGCGGTAGAGTGTTCAACCTCAGATAATGTCGGAAACAAAAAGCACACGGTGGTAGTTGTATTTTTATAAACAACAACATGAAGTATACTGAGAATGTTGAATTTGTCTCACTGTCTGTTGAACAATATCTTGAGATATCAGCCATTGACCTTTTGGAATTTGACCTCACCGTTATATGTGTATACAGAACAAACCTAGTCAGCTCGATCCAGTTCCTAACTCATTTAGAACGACTGCTCGAAAAAACTAGCGAACTTGACGGGAATTACGTAATATTAGGGGACTTTAATATCAACTGCTTAGATCATGTAAAGTCTGAATGTAAATATTTAAGTGACATACTGTTAACCTACGGCATGTCCAATATCGTAGATTTTCCAACGCGGATTACGCGGGACACAGTGACCAGTCTAGATCACGTATACACCAACCTATCAGACCAACACAATAGCTTGGTGACCGCGATACCCTGTATATCGGATCTGAGTGACCATCTCGCAATCAAAGTAAATTTAAAGTTAATTAGGAAGCGCTGCGGGACGAGCACCTGCCTTATAAGAGATATGAGCGATGCAAATCGCGCTAATTTTGTCGCTTCACTCCACAGTATCGATTGGCCAATGGTCATAGAACGCAATAAGACATCGGTTCTTTTGTCACAGGCACTAATGAACATAGTGACAAATAAATATGGAACGAGCTTTCCTCTTAAAAAAAAGACACTTAAAAAGCCCGACTCATCGTGGGTAACACCCGATGTAAAAATGACAAAAAGCCTGCTTTTTGACATTAATAAATTACTTGAAAAATTCCCTGACGACGCCAGACTGAAATCAATAGCTGACAAATTAACCGTTAAGTACGACGATTTAATAACAAATGGTAAGCGCCAATACTACACTAGTATGTTATCGGCCACTAATAATACTTCCAAGACGATGTGGAAGATTGTTAATAAAGAAAGGGGCAAATCAAACAGTCAGAACGTAAGTTTTTTAGACGTATTGACAGATTCGGCCGGAATTAAATTCGCCTCATCTCAAGAAGCTGTAAATGCCATGAACAGGCAGTTTAGGGACGCTGCAATAACTTGCGGTGCCCCACGAGCGGATATCAGCAGTACATCACGCTACTTGGCTGATACGACAAGCCCAGATTGCTCACTCCGATTACAACCTTTCACCGCGGTTGAAATATATGAGATTGTAACGAAGCGTATACCAAATAAAAGCACTAAAGACATCTACGGTATTTCAATGGAACTACTTAGACTAGCCATCATTCCACTGTCCCCAATTTTGACAGTACTATTTAACTTGTGCCTAAAAGAGGGAGTATACCCTGCTTCATTTAAACTGAGCAAGATATCACCTATCTTTAAAGGCAAAGGGAAGCGTAAAAACTTAGATGGGTATCGACCAATATCCATAATCCCCGCTGTTGCCAAAGTATTTGAGAACGGCCTCAGTTCAAGGCTCACAACATTTCTTCGGACAACTAACACGCTATCAGACCGTCAGTACGCATATCGTGAAGGTAGATCAACAACTTCCCTTGCCCGAGAAGTCGTACGACGCATTATAGCCGCGCGTGAACATAATCAGCAAGTCGCGCTTCTATGCTGTGACCTTTTCAAGGCCTTTGACGTCGCAGACCACCTGGTAATTAGCGCAAAACTCAAGCACTATGGCATCACGGGTAAATCCTGTGAAGTATTCGTCAATATGATGCGCGATCGATCCCAAGTGGTTGTCGGAAGAAAGGTTCAATCAGAGCCCTACACAACTACAATGGGCGTAGCCCAGGGGTCTTCGGTATCTAATATTTTATTCTCCTTGCTACTAAACGACTTACCAAGTGCCGTATCTGTAGCGGAGATATTCATGTTCGCTGACGACGTAGCCGCTGTAATCACGGCCTCATCTTTGGACTGCCTCGAACAAAAATTAAACGACACATGTTCGCATCTAGCCGATTGGTTCAGATCAAATGGTCTAGCTCTTAACTTAGGTAAGACACATTACCTCCACTTTTGTCTGTCAGGTCGCCCTCTCAAACCACTTGCGGTCTCTGTGAATGACCGCATTTTAATTCAATCTGAAACCACAACGTTCCTAGGATTCGAATTGGATAGAGGTATGACGTGGTCAAACCACATAGACAAACTGTGCGGTAAGCTGAGCAGCGCGTGTTTTGCACTTAAGCGTGTGTCTCGTGTAGTGCCAACCAATTTGGCGCGTGCATGTTATTTCGCAACTGTCCATTCCATCTTATATGTATATGGTGCCGAGCTGTGGGGACGCGCCGCCGACTGGGAACGTGCCTTCCGCATGCAAAAGCGCGCCGTGCGAGCGATCGTACATGTGCCCCAGGAAACATCAGCGAGGCCCTACTTTGAGCAACTCGGTATACTGACGTTACCTGCTATAGTAATATTACAGGTAGCAGTGTATGTACGTACGAATAGTAGCCACTATACAAAACAGGGTAACGTACACGCGTATAACACCCGCGGTGCTACTAAGCTTACTGCTGTGCCACAAATTAACAAAATCTTCAAAACTCACTCACGTAATGGGGCCTACAATTTACAACAGACTACCAGCTAAGGTATTGGACACACCGACTTTTAATAGTTTTAAGTATAAGCTGAAATCCTGGTTAATCGAGCAGCCGTTTTATTCCTTTGACGAGTTTCTTAAATTAAAGATTTAATTTATATTGATTTTATTTTTATCTTTTTTGACATCTGTATAAATTATTATTTTATTGAATATTATTTTATTGACATTGAAATGTATTAATAAGTAAATGTTGTTGTGATCGACTGTTGATCGATCATTGCGTAATTACTAAGGCACTCATACCCTACGCTAAATAGACTTGTAAAATACTTTTTACCAATAAAAACTTTGAACTTTAATCAGTTCCTGGTTTCAAAACCCGGGTCGTGCCAAAAAGTGTTTAAAAAAATAATTATTCTCAGTATCAGCCCGAAGTCTGGGATTTGGCGATAGTACACCCCCGAGCACCTCCGTATCCTGATCGTATTCCAACCAGGAAGGCTATCAACGAAGTTTTTTTTTTTTAGAAAAGACGACGCCCGGACTATTGAATCTAATCCCTGTGTCGCGGGGTACTTTACAAACATATAATAGACGGACACAAATTACAAAAGTAAACAATGATTGTTTATGCACCATCAACTAGAGCTCGGAGACGTTCTCAAGAAAGGACAGGTCAGAAGTACCCTAAACCGGCGAGCATGTATGAAGAATATAATGACAGTAATTGAGGTAAAAGACGTGTGCAAAGATCGTGACAAATGGAAATCCGTTGTCTCTGCCTACCCCTCTGGGAAACAGGCGTGAGTCTATGTATGTATGTATGTAACTAGAGCATTAGGTACCCCATTAGAACTCGGATAACAGTCCGCTGCGTGACTTCCTCTTTATTACATAAACAGTAAAAAGAATGTCTTTCCGTAGTCAACTGTAACTGACATGGCTTTGACTGCTCCTTGATCTGATCCTATTCCATCCAAGAAGGCTATCAACTCTTATAAAAAATCAATGAGTGAGAGCATCTCACTTGTAGAACAGTTCTTTGTGTGACCCTGACTTCCTCTTGCCTTTTGTAGTCAACTGTAACAGACATGGCTTTGACTGCTCCTTGACCTGATCATATTCCAACCAAGAAGGTTATCATCTCTTATAATAATCAATGAGTGAGAGCATCTCACTCGTATAACAGTTCTTTGCGTGACCCTGACTTCCTCTTGTCTTTCGTAGTCATCTGTAACTAACATGCCTTTGACTGCTCCTTAACCTGATCGTTATGCAACCAGGCAGGCTATCAACACTTCTAAATAAACAGTGAGTGTTTATTAAACATCAACTAGAGCATTGGGTACGCCATTAGAACTCGTATAACAGTTAGATGCGCGGCATGACCTCATTGTGGCCACCGCCATCTAGTGTTATGGACAGAAATAAATAACTGGGAATGCTTATTTCTGTTATAAACGTTGGATTTCCCTAAAGAGATCATAAGTACTGAGTGTAATACAAATTATGTTATGTTGCGGTTGTATAAAAGCGAATGGTCACTCATTCACTCACCAAGTACAATAACTATGTATATACTTGATGTAAGAAGCTGAAACTTGACAGGTGGGTAGTACAAAGGTATGCGACGTCAGCTAAGACAAAATTCAATCTTAAAGTTTATATGAATGTCCCATGCTTTTTCTGCCGGAGATGTCCAAAGGAAGATATTTGTTTGACTTATAAATGGTCATATCAGTTGTTGGTAGTCATCATAGACTCTCACTGGTTTCCCAGAGGGGTAGGCAGAAACAACGCATTTCCATTTGCCACGGTCTTTGCACATCTCCTTTTCCTCGTTTACTGTCACTATAGACAGGCCGATTGGCGTGGTTATTAGATACTTACCTTTCACGCCGCAGGTCATGGATTCGATTCTCAGCCAGGACAGTTATTTGTGTGCATGAATATGTCTATTTGTCCTGAGTCTGGGTGTAATTATCTATATAAGTATTTATTTACAAAAGAAAAGTAGTATGCGTAGTGTATGAGTTATCTCCACAGTACAAGCTTTGTATGGGATCAGATGGCCGTGTGTGAATAATGCCCCAGGATATTATTATTATATTCTTCATGCATGCTTGACGGTTTAGGCGACTTCTGACCTGACCTTTCTTTAGAACATATCCGTTTTGGTAAGATATTGTTCTATGACGTCTTCCCCATCCAGTTGTCACAGGCCAGCAATACTTCTTTAGGTAATCTTCTTTTATTCATCCTTTCTAAATGCCCAAACCATCTCAGCATTCCTATTAAATGATCTCATCATATTTTAACTTGTATGACGGTAATTACTCATAGTATTTTAAAAGGCCCCAGGTGCTCCTCTATAGTCATTTCACAATCGATAATGTATTAAATCCCTAAAATAGGACTTCATTTCTATAACAAGTTATGGCAGTAATTATTTACAGTTTTCTAAAAGGCCTCAGGTGGTCTAGTACCCCTATATTATTATGGCTTAATTCAATTACGTATATATAAAATACCTCGAATACATATTATTTATTACATTGTTTTTCAAAAGGCCTCTGGTAAATGCGTATAATAATATTGTTCTAACAAAATTAATAATAATAATAAAGAGCCTCGAAAAACACGTAAAGAGGATTACATAAGGTGGTTGGGTCAAAAACCAAATTCAAAAAGCAGTGCTTTTGGACACGGCTTGCATTTTCAACTGGTTCCTGCCTCTAAAGACATTACCTCCGGTAGCATGGACACTATTCCTGCTGCCGGTCGTAGATCTTACTTTACATATTTAGAAATGTAAATTAATTTTATACTTATTTAAAAATGTATAAAAAGAGAAAAAATGTGAGCCGTCACGGGACGCCTGGCTGATGTGAAACATCGACATTATTTTGTAAAAGTAATATGCAGAAAATAACATATTGTGATAGGAACTAAATATGTCATAATGATAAAATAAAAAGTCGATTGCGCATGTGTCACGGCACACCAGAAATCCGTTTTACGTGCGGCTATAGATGTTTCACATCAAAAATACATTTATACATACATTTATTTTATATACAGGGTTACTTATAAAACATCAACAACCTCGCAGTACTAGATAGTTAACACTATAAGTAACAACTTTACGCTACGTCCTACGTAGGCGATTCAAAGCGAACGCGATTATGAAGCGAATTCAATGCGAAGAGGTGCGACGCGGTGGCGGTGTCCTACGTGCATGCGAATCATCTCGCGAAGCCGCCATCGACGCGGCGAGCGACGCCGCAAAAAAACGACGGCACCGCATTCTGTTCGCGCGAAAATATCAAGCCAACTGATCGCGTTCGCTTCACGTCGCGCCGCACCGCACGCGCGTTTGGTCACGTAGGACACTTCTATAGGTTTCGACTGTTTGTTGTTTTCGCGCCGCGCCGCTTCTCGTTCGCATCTAGATCGCTCACGTAGTAATTTGTTAGATTTTATTTTCATACAAGTGTAACGAACAAAAATAAATATAATAGTCCTGTGAGGTAGTAATTCTTATAAATACGTTAGTAATACACTAAAAATCTACCTTATAATTAAAAAAATACCGGCCAAGTGCGAGTCGGACACGCGCACGAAGGATTCCGTACCATTATCTATAAAAACGAGCAAAAATATCACGTTTGTTGTATGGGAGCCCTCTTAAATATTTTTTTTTCAACTGTCTAACTATCACTGTTCATGATATACAGCCTGGTGATAGACAGACAGCGAAGTCTTAGTAATAGGGGCCCGTTTTACCCTTTGGATATGGAACCCTAAAAATGGAACCGTGAAACCTATATAATCACTATTGGATACTTAATTTTGTATAAGTAATATTGTATTTAACTCGTGCACGACACATCAGGAGGCAAATCTTTTTCTTAAGATAGCTTTGAAGCAAACAGTCCTTGCCTCTGCTAAACATATCTAAAACCCTAATATATATATATATATATATATATATATATATATATATATATATATATATATACATATATTAATTAATGTTCTAACTATGTCGACACTGTTCTACATACTTTGAATACGTGTTCTCTTTTCTGATATATCTAACAGTATTTAAGTTTTCTTAAAGGCCTCAGGTGCTCCACTATCCTTTTTTTACTATGTTCTAACTCCATTAATACTAGATGAAAGCCTGGAAATTAAAGACAATGCTTACTGAACACCCTTGAGTGTCTATTTCAATATCATAACTATCGTATATCTTGATAGCACTTAAATAAAGTCTAAACAAGAAGTAACATAAATCCCCCTTCCCCCCAAGTTACGCATTCATGGGTATAAGCGAATTCCGTTATCGGGTATAAATCAAAATACGAATACTTCCGAGGACTACAATAACCATGTTATGTTTGCTGTTGAGAAAGTTACGGGTACTTAATAATGGATTTTATTTGATGCACGGTAAGGTTGCATGAATAATATTTGGATTGAAAAAGTGTGTAGATATAAACAATTTCTTCAGAAAACAAATTGTTCTCAATTCAATTACTGTAATGGGTAAGAATCGTGGTAGCCAATTGGTTCTATCTGAAGAAAAAGTATAAATAAATATACAAAGAGGAAGTTAATTCATATGAAAGCCTATCCAGGATGATTTGGTACCTACTGGTCGGTAAAGAGTTGTAATCCACTGCATAGTTTATTTATTCTTTTTTTATATCAGAGGGTGACAAACGAGGAAGTGGGTCACCTGACGGTTAGTGTTCACCGCCACCCATGGACACTCGCAATACCAGAGGAGTCGCTGGTGCGTTGCTGGCCTATAAGAGACAGCAAACAAGTGTTGCTAACCCTTCCTAGATGAACTCTGGCAACCTTACCCACTTGCAGAAACACAACATTAAAATAATTACTGTTATTATTAACGAATGTCTTCTGTATAAAACAAAAAAAGTCATTTATTCCGTTAAAATATTGCATTTGTGTGGAATCGTCAATTCTTTTTACCCTACCGAGCAGTGCATGACGTGCCAGCTACTGAGAAACACTGCCAGAAAAAAATAGGAATCCTTTTTAAAATATTTATTTCTTACTTATGTTACATTGTAATGTATGTTTCAAAGTAATTACATTGTATTTAAATGTGTTAATTGAGAGTGACTCAATCCCAAGCTGTTTTGTCACTTAAATAATCAGAGTTTTGTTGTAAGCCCTGCTACACAATTTGGCTTTTATAATTCTTTTAAACTTATTCATAGACATTTCTCGGATATCACTGGGAAGTTTGTTATAGAATCTTATACATTGCCCCATAAAAGAGTTACTTACTTTGAGGAGACGGGTGGTATGTAACACAAAGTTATGCTTATATCTAGTATTTATATTATGAGTATCACTCCTTTTACAGAAGGAGTCTTTATATTTATGCATATAAATTAGATTGTGTAAGGTGAAGGTACTTCCCCAGTCGGGCTGCTCTTCGAATTATTCGTATGATGGCTTAGCTACAGCTCACACCTACATTTAACGTGCCTCTCGAAGCCAGAAGTCGCCCCAATTGAAACCAATTTTACGGTTACACGTCTGTAGACAGACCGTGAGCCTAGAAACGCCTCTTTAGTACATATTCTGAGATTGAGTTCCGGATATAGGGAAATATAAAATGATGATGTCATTAATTGGGACTTAATGGAGACTAGCCAATTGCGCAGGACATATTATAGTGCACAAGTGTGTGCGCAAACACGGGGGCACTTTCTATTCCATCACTCTCATGATCCGATGGGACGCCTAGCGACACGACCGGAAAGAGTTCAGGTACAGGACCGACGGCTTTACGTGCTCTCCGGGGCACGGGGGTGTAATACCGCCAACTTCCAGACTTCGGGCTGAGAAATTTCTTTTTACGGAAAAATCCCAAAATCACTTTTTGGCCCGACCCGGGATTTGACCAACGAGTCAGTCAAGGGAAATATAAAATAATGAAGATAGAAAGAGAGAGAGTTATAATAATATAATATCCTGGGACAGTATTCACACACGGCCATCTGATTCCAAATTAAGCAGAGCTGTACTATGGAAATCGGTTTGTTCCACATTTGCCCCACTTTTTCGTCCTACATTCCAAAGAATTCTTCTCTTGCCCCATATTAAATTTGATTCCTGTTTCGCCCTACTTTATAGTACCAACTAAAGTATGGTTAGCAAATTAAAACGTGTTATACTTATGAAAGGCCTGTTGGTGCTTTGGTTAGATAATATACAAACGTAAAGCTAGGCCAAAATATGTGGTTTTGGTTTCCATTCAAGTCAAATCTTAAATGGGTAAGGCGGTATTTTGTTGTACCGCCTAATACCGCCTAATCTATTATATCCAGGAAATTAGAAATGTGTAAGTATCTTTGTCAATTTTTAATACCATATTTTAATCATATCATATATATCATAGTTTTCAATCTCTGTCTCTCCAATGCCAAGTAGGCCACCACTTAGTCTACCACAGTATCCTACCTAGTTTATGATTGAATAATTATTGTCTAAAAACTTTGCATGCTGTCTGTACTAAAATTCTATTAATTTGCACACAAAAAGTATTCGAGGCGAATAAGGAAAGGAAAAGAGGACGAAACAGGAATAAAATATTAAATTTAAAAGAAATATTACATTTGGGGCTAAAAAGGAACAAAATGTATGGCGAATGCGGAATTTTTTATGTGGGGAAAAACTTCGCGAGGCGAACGCGGAACAAACCTGGAAATCATATAACTGATTCAATGCGTATACTACTTTCCTTTTCTAAATACATACTTATATAGATAATTACACAACAGACGTGTTCATGCAGACAAATATCAGTCCTGGGTGGGAAATGAACCGACGAACTGCGGCGTGAAAAGCAAGCATTTACCAATAGCGTTTTACTGTAGGGATAAGAGAGATAGGTGCGAGCACATATTTTCATTTTCTTTTTCTCTCTTTAACCTTTTCAGTGGTGTGGTCTAAAGCACACAGGTTTCTTTTTTTTAAACGACTATTTCTTAAAAAATTAGTCTGCTCAGCGTCGTTGGTAAGTTGTATGCAAAAGTATTTGTTGAAAGAGTTGTGAAAGAAACCGATGCGAAAATATGGGATGCACAGGCGGGTTTTTGGAAAGGAATGGGATGCACGGATCAGGTCTTTTCTCTGCGAAGCATAGTAAAGAAGTTTTTGGGCATAAACCAAAAGGTCTACTGTGCCTTCGTAGACTTAGAAAAGGCCTACGATAGAGTGTTGAGGAATGAACTATGGTCGGTACTGTCCATGTATGGGTTGGACGACAACCTTGTTCAAGCACTGAAATCTCTTTATAGGGATTCCAGAGCTTGCGTGAGGATTAACGGGTCATACACCGAGTGGTTTAGCATCCAAAAGGGTGTTAGACAGGGATGTGTACCGTGGTTGTTTAACCTATTCATGGATAGCTGTTTAAAAGATTTGAAAAAAGTGAATGTGGTGTAAGGATGTATGAGTTACTCATCAAATGTCTGCTTTACGCTGATGATCAAGTTCTACTTGCATCATCGGCGGACGAGTTGCAGGTGATGGTAACCAATATGCATGAATCTTTTGAAAGGAAAGGGATGAAAATGAATGTAGGTAAGACGAAAGTAATGGTATTTGAGAGGGATGAATATACGACAGCATGTGATATTGTGATTGGAGGAGAGAAAGTCGAACAGGTGAATGAGTTTGTATATTTGGGAACTTTGTTTACGAGAGATGGGAAATATGAAAAAGATATTGTAAGAAGAGTAAATACAGGGAACAGAGTGAATGGGGCACTACACGCCTTTATGAGTAGCCGGCAAGTCTCAAAGAAGGCTCGACTAGCCGTGCACGATGGAGTGTTAGTGCCAACTTTAATGTATGGAAGTGAAAGTTGGGTATGGCAGAAAAAGAATGAAAGTAAAATAAATGCAGTGGAAATGAGAGCTCTGAGAAGTATGTGTGGTGTGACTTTGAGAGACAGAATTCGAAATACTGATGTAAGAGAGCGTTGTGGTGTGAAAGAGGATGTAGTCACAAAGATTGAAAAAGGCATGCTGAGATGGTTTGGCCATTTAGAAAGGATGAATGAAAGAAGATTGACAAAAGAAGTATACCTGGCCTGTGTGAATGGGACAACCGGAAGGGGAAGACCACGTCGAACATTCTCTGACCAAATTGGAGATCTTCTCAAGAAAGGGCAGGTCAGAAGTACCCTAAACCGGCGAGCATGTATGAAAAATATAATGACAGTAATCGAGGCAAAAGAAGTATGCAAAGATCGTGACAAATGGAAATCCGTTGTCTCTGCCTACCCCTCTGGGAAACAGGCGTGAGTCTATGTATGTTCTTAAAAAAATAATAACAGTATTACTTTCATAATACTGCTCATCATCATCATATATACCGGCTGGTAATACTTCATAGTGTATTAGAAACCAACCATAACCGCTGGTCGGCTATTGATATTTCCTTTGCAGTCTGTACGTACTATTTCCACGTATTTTTATGGTTGTAGGCATTTATGATGAAAACGATATTATTGCCACAACTTTACCGGTTCCTGAATGCACTCCCGAGAATTGATAACTTATACCTACTCATAATATTGCTTATATACGTTGTAAAGAACAGCCTAACGAATACTAGTATCCCGGCTTTACTACAGTCACCTTCAACAATATAATATGAATATATTGTTGACTGTAATATATTTGTATATTTTTTTTATATCAACTAGGTACTTTTATACTAACACTGAACATGTTCTATGTATCCCACTTTGTCTCGAAAGAACGTTTTGAGTTCCTTCTTGTCACTTTCACACACAATTATTTTGACTAACTAGCTGTCATCGGTTCTGTGCGTGCATTACGAGGATGCACGGCGAGGATCACGTTGCCCGCTTAATACGTGATCGGTAATCCCATACAAGCGATCAGACCCCCATTTCGAATTCCATCTTTTTACTTCAGCGGCCGCCTGAGCTGTGGCCCGAACCCCAAAAGGGTGCCCTCAGGTATTAGTCCCTTAAATTAAGCTACTGGTTGAGAGCCTTTTGCGCTAGCCAACTGCTCGTTGTTTTCAATTATTTAATTTTTATATAATTTTTATATAACAGTAATAGCTTATTAACTAACCAAACTAGTGATAGAAAATCATTCACTATACAGGTTGTGCATTTTACTTTACAATTAAAAATATATAAAAATATGCATTAATATTAGATATTAATTATTATGTATAACATAATTTTTGATATTTATATCTGTATCTGTAAAGAACGATTAAGAGATAATTCCTAATTGACCATCCTCCTCACAAGATGTCTTAGAATAGGGGAGTAAGGACTCCCCGCCACCGTTTTTAGGATGCTATTGTACCCGCGATCGATGCATCAGTGACGCCTCTTTTATGCGCATGATTGCCTGGAAACCGTGATTTAGGTTCTGCGTGAACACCTCCGATACACTACAGAACCGAAACGGTCTCAACAGCACTCTAAACACATTATTATATTGGAAGATTTTTTGGCGCAGCTGTCCCTTTACATATTACCAGTACGCCTTAATTAGGGTGATTTTGATTGGTCGTTACAATGGGTGATCGACGGGACAACATCCTCGGATCGCAAGTGCCCTACGTTCCCTCTCAATGTCTACATTATCCTTAATGTTTTCTGTCATATTTTCATGAAATTACAACGCTGAATAGTTCAGAAATATGAACAGAACACATGGTATTCATTCTCATTGCGCTGTTCCATACCCAGTATTTTACGTAGGAATATAAAAGTTTAGTGCTCACCTACATATCTCTTGATGCAGAAATGGAGCTTCGTAGAAATTGAGATACTTATTACGAGTAATGTAACGTCTCTCGTACTTCAACGGCCAATCTCCATTTGCAGTTCAATTTGAAATTCAAATATGCTTATAAAATTAAAAAATTCGAAGTTTGATAATATTAGTTTGACTGTCACTTTTAACCGTGTTCCAAAGAGCGGAAGAACCAAGTCTGAGTCACGTTTTTAGTTATATATGCTCATACTCACTTTACTCCGATATTTGATGTATTTGAGTAAGTAATATGTTTGTTCATCATTTATCTCTTAAGCTACAATCATTCCAACGTAAGGCAAACAGCTAGTTTGTTAGTTAAGTTAAATAAAAAATTCCGGGATATTATAAAATAATATTTACATATTTGCAATTTCTCTGAAAGATGTTTATATCCAATATTAGGCTTCGGTCTATGGCTTCGCCTACGTAAATTATAGGGCTGTCTAAAATTTAAAATAACCTCTATATCCTATGGAAAAGTATGTTTTGAATAAGACCTAAAGGTGGCCAACCCCAACTTATAACATTAGCTACCTGTCGTCGCCGTTCCTGTGATTAGCCAGAACAAAAATAAATAAATATGTTTTTTATGAGTATATACTTTAAATTAATATTATTAGATATATATTACTACTACTATTATTTTACAGACAATAAATAACGTCTGCAGAAATCTGAAAATAGCTCTAAACTTCTTTTTGCATAAGCTTCGTCAAAATCAGAGAATGTAGCCTCGCCACAGTATTTACGACGCTGTTGGGACTATTTCTTATCTTTCGCGGCCCGGCGTTCTTTCGCATGATTGCGTGAAAACCATTAGTGTCATCCCTGATGCACTACAAAAACGAGGCAGTTCCATTAGCCTCCAGAGTTATACTGGATTCGCATGACTTCTAGCGATCGCTTAGTTTGATTGTGCCATAAGTTCCCCGTGTATAGATTGTGTCAGTACTCTTAAAGAGTGGAATCCTAATTTGAAGAGAGCCGACGAGATAACATATTTCTCCAGATCGTTATTGCCCTGCGTTTTTTCAGTGTCAGCATGTTGTCTTTAGGGTAGGTAAATAGAATTAATTATTATAAATAATTACTACAGGCCCCCTAAAAGGTGGACCGACGATCTTGCAAAGATCGCGGGAATTCGTTGGATACGGCAGCACAAGAACAGCCATTGTGGAGATCCTTTTCTCTCTTTCTCTCTTCGCCAGTAAGTTTCGTATAATATAAATTTTACATCAGTAGTGTGGTCTAAAGCACACTCGTTTTTTCTTAATACTATGTATTAGAAATTGCTAACCATAATAATTATCAACATTGACTACATTTTGCACAAACTCATTTTTACCAAAATACAATTTAACTATTTCCTCGATAAAAAAGTTAAAAGCAAATTTACCTCAAATAAATGCTTAAAATAAAATAATCTTAATGTAATCTTACGTGCACAGTGGCAAAGCAACCTCATCTGTTTTGTTTTTTTAACAAATACTAGTTTTAACGCAGCCTGCAGTAAAAAAGCAATTATCCTTAGCCCGTCGACGCAGAGGAATATCAGGTTGGGTACTTACGTCAAGCAAAATACGTGACTAATTTATATAGTAATTGACTCGTCTCCATTACCTGCTTAACCGTTTTATTTAATCAGTTTATTTTCATGAGTAGATAGCGTTTCATAAATTTCCTACACGACTTATAATAATAAATGAATAAATCCATTTATTTCAGGTAAGTTACACCCATCATAACATAATAATAAATTAAATTAAATGTATAAATTAGAAATAATAATAATAAAATCATTCAACAAAACAAATAATAATTAGTGATAATAAAAACAAATACTAATAAAAATGATATTAAAGCTTTTTCTCCGGCATTGGTACAGCAATATGCCTGCCGCAACAATGCCGGATGAACGGACAATCCAGCCTTCGCGCAATCATGCTCAAAATGGTGTTGGAACTGGCCCGTACTCGGCGCACCATGGACGCAGCGCGCTTGCGCATGGTCGCGTGAAAGCAGTCCATGTGCGCCAGCTTATGTTATGCCTAGTATAATTGTGTATTAATGTTAATCAGCGATCATGTGGTGCAGTCGCTGTGCTGGACTGGCAGGAGTCAGCAATAGGGAAGGGCAATTAAGTGCAACAGCCATTAAGTGTAAAATTGATTCGTACAGCAATGATCACAGGACTCAAATTTAAAGTGATTCAAAATGGCCGTTGGTCGTTTAAGTTGCAATGTCGCGTTTTTAACCGACTTCAAAAGGAGGAGGTTCTCAAGTTCACCGTTATTTTTTTTTATGTATGTACACCGATTACTCGGAGATTTATGATCCGATTTACGTGATTCTTTTTTAGTTTGATGCGAAATAGTTGCCATTTGGTCCCATAAAAAATTTGTGTAGTTTGGCCCAGTAGTTTTAATTTTAAGGACATTTTTGTATGAAAAATTTTGTTTATGTGGACGATGTAACTGTCTTTGTCACTTTGTTTTAAATCTTAGCCAGCTCACAAAGTATGAAAGCTGTATGTAATATTAACTTTTATTTTGCTTAGGGCTTGGCACCGACATCAAACCTATTAATAGGTAGCACATACAAATTATAGTATTTCATTAATATTAAAGGTATTGATTGCGTTTGCATAAGAGATGTATTAAATTAAATCTTTATTAAGATATTTTTTTAATACTTTTTTTAATTTTTGAAGTCGGTTTTTTTAAACGAAGTTTTTTTTTATGTTAGAATAAAGCATTTAAGTGAGTCGCTATACCGTGTACCTTCACGATAATAGTCGACATGACACTGTTAAGTTTGTACTATGGTAAGAGGATAGGAAACTATTCGAAGACTAGATTTGAGGTAGTGTGTGTAAAAAGGCGTTTACTGCTATAACAGATGGAGATCTGTGTGAGAAGTAAAGGTGACATGTGCATACTAGTATTGGTTAGAGAGGGAGAGTGGGGCATTATTTAGCCGCTGATTGTCGGTTTGTAAGTGATCTAGGCTCGAGGTCAGTCTATAGATGGGTGTTAGTCAAAATGGTTTACTTTTGGAGCGTCTAACGTCTATTAAGCTCTGGGCTTCCTGGCCTAGTAACCTCGGCCCATATGATAAAAATCAAACATTTTATACGATAAAAAACCGGACAAGCAAAGGTCCGACTCGCCCACCGAGGTTTCCGTACAAATTTGTAGGTGCATATTACAAATAGTTCAGGAATCCATTATGAGATACCGAACTTTACCTATTAATACCTATAACCTACACTGCTAGGTATATAATGCAATATCTTGCTACGCACTATGGTATGGGCCTTAAAAATATAATTGTTAGATATAGACTAGATACGCTGCGAAGCGCCGTGAGCGCTTCGTTCACATCTACCCACCGCAACACAAAAAAATTAAAATTATAATCTTGTCGGCATGGATGTATGGAATTTGTGTTATTTGTAAAATTGTTTAGGTGTTTATTTGTATTGTATAGTTTAGTATTTTAGTTTAGTTTAGTATTGGTAAGTAGCCCACGCTTGGCGTCCTATATTAAGTATTTAATTTCTCTGCAAGTGAATGTACAGACGCCAGCACATCAGGCCACCCCAATCTGTCAAATTTCCCCAATTCAAAGTGAACCTTATACTTTTGTGATAAAGTTGAAAATCTATAAAAGAAATTTGACAGATTGGGTTAGCTGGATGTGCTGGCGTCTGTACATATTCTTAAGAGAAATAAAGAATTTTTAACCGTATATCTCTCTCAACTGTCACGCCATGCCAACTATACAACGTACATTTTATAACTTGCCTAGCTTTATATGCGCTGTGGGAAACTTTGGTGTGAATTCGAAACATTGTTAGTTTTGAACTGAAGTGGTGATGTCACTTTTATTTACATATTTATATAAACAGTTCTAAGTAAATGGCGTTAATACTAACACAATATAATGACATGGTAGGTATATAATCATATTGTACATACTTTGTGTACAATTACTTATAGATGAACATAACGAGCACTTATTAACATTATTTTACGTTGAGTTTGCATGTGCACTTAACACATAATATCTATACATATAATAAAATCGTAGGAAAGTCAAAACTGTACATTGAATATTTTTTTAAAAGGATACTTGGGGCGTGATCTGCAATCGATACCGAAGCCAAAAATATAGTTTTTAGAATTTTTGTCTGTTTATCTGTATGTATGTCCAGCCTAAACTTAAAAAGTACTGAGTGGATTTACTTCAAATTTTGCATGAATATTACTAAGAAGTCGGGTCAATATATAGGCTACTTATTATCACGCTATCACCTACATGGGAAGAGCTGTGATAATTTATAAAATTTAACGCGGGTAAAATCGCGGGGCACAGCTAGTATTATATAAACAGTTCTAAGTAGTTGGGGTTAATACTAACACAATACAATGACACGGTAGGTATATCATATTGTACATACTTTGTGTACAATTACTTATAGATGAACATAACGAGCACTTATTAACATTATTTTATGTTGAGTTGATATCACTTAACACATAATATAATAAATAAAATTAAAACACTTAAAATCCTACTAATATTATAATGGCGAAAGTTTGTGAGTGTGTATGTTTGTTACTTCTTCACGTCTAAACGGCTGGAGTGGTTTTAATAAAATTTGGTATGGATATAGTTGACACCCTGGATTAACACATAAGCTATAATTTATAAAGTTTAATGCGGGTAAAACCGCGGGGC
Organism: Pseudoips prasinana; assembly: GCA_951640165.1. Lineage (NCBI taxonomy): Eukaryota > Metazoa > Arthropoda > Insecta > Lepidoptera > Nolidae > Pseudoips > Pseudoips prasinana. Next base: position 33,285,414 of record OX621252.1, read on the forward strand.
ACCGCTAGTAATAAATAAATCTCATCTTGGGACAACTAACACACTGCCATCTGATCCCAAACGCAGCAGAGGCTGTATGTATACTATGGCAACCAGACAACTGATAAACATAATTATATATTGAAATTACATATCTATTTTACATAGATGGTAGTTTTTAGTTATCCCAAGATATTAAAACGTAATGAAATAAAATAAAAATAAATAAATAAATAAAATAAAAAAGGTTTTTATTCACGTAGACTTTAAAAAAGCGCATGTAAATAGTCAGAACATATTCGTAGTAATATATAATTATTTCTAGGTACATATAGATATTTAGGTACACGGATCGTAGGAAATAATTTACAATAAGATTAATTTTATAACAGTAACGATATTTAGCTAACTTAAATTAAGTTATTGTCAAGGATCATGTGTGGGTTTAATTATCTAATTTTTAAATTTTAGCTATATTTTTACTACATATTGTCTGAATGGTTCTGTCTATATTAAGATATGAATTAAATGTTATTATTATGGTGGACCTTGTGTTTATAACGACGGTCGCGCTTTAATGCTACCACCGGATCCAACATAATGCTCTTATTCACGAAGACTTCAAAAAAGCGCTTATAAATACTCAGAACATGTTTGTAGTAATATATTTAACTAAACATAGATTATTATTTCTATGTACATATAGTATTATCGGAAGGCGATCACAAACCGGAAGACGCAGCGTGGGCAGGCCTCGTACAAGATGGACCGATGATCTTGTGCGGGTCGCTGGAAACTGGTGGATAGCGCAAGACCGGGGATTGTGGAGATTTTTGGGGGAGATCTTTGTCCAGCAGTGGACTGCTGATATGATGATGATATATAGTATATATTATTATGCTTGTAAATACAGTTAACGCCAAGCTGGTGAATACTCTCTAGACTTGGCAGCATTCATTGTGTGAATAGTAAAAACAGTTTTCCTAGTACAGTGTCCAGTGTTAGAAGCATTCCACGATCGCACTGCTTGAATAGAAATTAATCTGTCATACCGGCTTGAAGTATGAAACTATGAAAGGAGGACCCTCCTTTCATAGTTTCGTACTTCAAGCCTAGTTGGTAGTGCTCCTGCCTACGAAGCTGGTGGTCCTGGTTTCGAATCCCGGTAAGTGCAAATATTTGTGTGATGGGCACGAATATTTGGTTCTGAGTCATGGATGTTTTCTATGTATATAAGTATTTATCTATCTATATAAGAATGTATATCGTCGCCTGGTACCCATAGTACAAGCTTTGCTTAGTTTGGGGCTAGGTTGATATGTGTGACATTGTTCCTAGATATTATTATTTAAAAAAAAACTCTTAAACGTGTCGTTGCTATTTACCTTCGCTCTTTATTACTAACTCTGGACTCAGGTGGGCCAAAGCAAAGAAATCATGTCTAGGTGGGGACTGTCGAGCAACCCCAAAATGTACTGTATCAGCATCGGTCCAATCCATGGCCCATCTAACAGCATTCCCAGCCTGCCCTGCCACATGTTCATGGTAGGATCCTAGAAATGCCACAAGCAGGGCAATCAGTACGTCGGTAGACGGCAAACCTACCGCGCGCATAATATTGTTGCTACTAGCTACAAGTTATAAATCTACTGACTGCGTATCTCAAAGTTTTTTTTTTTTATTCTCTATAATGGCAACTTGCAAGCGCTGCAATGCTGAAGTAAGGGATGGTGTTACGTGTTCTATGTGCATGGACCAGTTTGATATTCCTTGTTCGGGCTTGACCGAAGCAGGCTGGAGAAAAATGGGTGAAGACAGAAGAAACACTTGGAAATGCGGTGACTGTAGGACCAAGGTAGGACCCAGCCCACGACCTAATGCTGCGAAGAAAGATACGGATTGCATCCTCGCGGAGCTAAAACGGCTATCTGCACAAATGGAAGCACTGCCGGCGCTAATGGAGAACTTAAAAGCTTTACAAGCAGAAATTGTTGAACTTAAAACCATCAAAACAGAGTTCTTGGAGTTGAAATCTTCTCTTGAATTTACGCAACGTTCGACAGAAACTTTAGAAACCAAGGTATCGACTATCGAGGTAGAACTGAATTCTTTGAAAACGATGAAAGAAGAACTCACAATGTTACAAACGCGCTGCATCAAGTTAGAAGTGCACCAACGCGAAAGTGAGCAGAGGTCTCGTATGAACAATGTAGAAATCAAAGGTGTGCCCTATTCCGACGGAGAAAACCTATTTGAGATAGTTGAAAAACTTGGTAAAATTATTAACTGCCAAATTCCTAAAGAGAAAATAAACTACATAGCGAGAGTACCAATGAGAAATGATACTAATATGAAAAATATAATATGCTCACTACTTAATAGTTACACGAAGAACGACTTTGTGGCAGCTGCGAGAAAATTAAAAACGTTGAACACAGGTGACCTGGGTCTAAAGGGCAACAGCAGAATATATGTCAACGACCATCTAACGCTAGAAAATAAATTATTACTGAACAAAACTAAGTCCTTCGCCAAGGAAAGAGGCTTTGAATTTGTGTGGGTTACTGGATGTAAAATATTTTTGAGGAAGAATCAAACTTCGCCTAAACACCGTATTTCAACGGAAAATGATTTAAAAAAGTTTTTTTAAGTAATTCATCATGTCGATTCTCTGGCATCGTTTACCAACACTCTGACTTACATAGTTTGAGAACCACAGGTACCTATTTTTTACTTGCAATTATTAGCTGCCGGCCTTTTGTTCGCTCATTAGTGAAAGACGACCATTCAATATTTTTATGCTATAGAAATAATATACGCTATTGCTATGAGTTTAATGTCGATTCTTGTCTATCATTTAGGATGCATTTTATTAAAGAAAAATATATTTCTATTTTTATTACTAATAAAACTATCGCTATTTTAGACTTAATGTACAATTGCATACAGCTCAAAATGACTGTTCCCTGCTATCATTTCTTATCTACAATGACGTTTTTTCTATATTAAGTTGAATGCACCTGCTATTTTTATCTTTTTGCTTATAGTAATGCTAATAACGTTAAATTACGATGGCGCCTATTAGTGTTTATTATCAGAACGTGCGAGGATTGCGGACTAAAACATCTGATTTTCTTAGAAACGTGTACATTAATAATTTCGACATAATTTGTATATCCGAAACATGGCTAGTTGATAGTATCGCAGATTCCGAGTTATTTGACGGTAGGTATGTCGTGTGGAGACGCGATAGAAATTATAAAAACACTAATCAAGCTCTAGGAGGTGGTGTGCTAATTGCCGTAAGACGGGAATTAGCAGCCACTGGCATGTGTGAGTGGTGTTCATCCGCAGAGGATATGTGGGTTACCTTAACACTACACCAAAAAAAGCCTAAAGTATCTTATAAGATTCACATATGTGTAGTGTATATTTGCGCGCAAAATCTTGGTAACGCACTGGTAACTCAATTATCAAACTTCACGAATAACTTAACCGATATTGTCTTCAAGCATCCCTCAGATAAATTCCTGATCGTAGGTGATTTTAACCAACCCAATATAACCTGGCAAACGACAGGGTATAATTTCTTGTCTCCCAGTAATGTACAAGGTTATATACAGACGAATGTACTGGACAGCTTTACTATATGCAGTCTGTCACAATACAACCGACACCGTAACTGTAACGATAGAATACTGGATTTAGTTTTGTCCAACAGTGACGTAGATGTAGCTCTCTCCAGCGATCCGCTGGTTCCCGAGGACCCTCACCACCGCGCTTTGTGTGTTTCTGTTGATTTCGTGCAACTCCACAACCTATCGGTCTGCTCCCGTGTTAAATTTATATATAACCAAGCCGATTATAACTCGATAGCAAACGAAATAAACAATATTGACTGGCAGTCGGAATTAAATCGCGGGTCGCTGGAGGATGCTACTGCTTACCTATACAATACCCTAGACAGATTGCGAAATAGTTACATACCTACCAAAACTATTATCCCGCGAAACCATTATCCCCCATGGTATAGGAGCCCTTTAATAAAAATCATCAAAGAAAAAGCTAAATATCATAAAAAATATAAAAAATACGGCAATTTAAACGATCTCCAGTCTTTCACTGTACTGAGACAGCGGGCCAAAGAAATTGAAAACGAAATGTTCGATAATTATATAATGAATATTGAATCAAACATCACTAAAGACCCACGAGCCTTCTGGCAATACGTAAAGTCCAAAAAACAGTCCAATACATATCCATCAATCCTAAAATATAAAGGACAGACCTCGAGTGGTGGAGAGGAGATTTGTAATATGTTCGGGGAGTACTTCCATTCCAATTTTCTGCAGGCCAACCATACACATGGCAATATATCTGACTACTCTCTGAACAACACCTATCGGCCACAGGGGGATGTTTCAGAAGCTAGCTCAATAGATGTTCAGCAAGAAGAAGTCTACAAGCTCTTCAAACACCTCGACCTAAAAATAGGTGCTGGACCTGATAATATTCCCCCTGTTTTCATCTATAATTGCGCCAAAACCTTACCACCCCCCTCTCCATCCTATACAAGCGATCCCTTAATACTGGATTCGTGCCAGTTATCTGGAAATCGGCTTATATAACACCTGTCCATAAAAAAGGACCGAAGGATGATGTGCAAAATTACCGGCCAATCTCTAAGCTATGCGTATTTGCCAAAACACTCGAAAAAATTATTCATAAACAACTTTATTCGGCTATTAAATTGAGTCTCAGTGATCATCAACATGGATTTATTAAGGGTCGCTCCACCACATCTAACCTCATAGTAGCCAGTGACTATATATCAGAACACATGTCTCATGGGTCACAAGTGGATGTTATATACACTGACTACACAAAATGTTTCGATCGTATAGACCATTTTATATTAAAGCGTAAATTATCACTGATGGGTATAAGAGGTGATTTATATAGATGGTTCGTATCGTATATTGAAAATAGGAGTCAAACTGTGGTGCTGAACGGTTACTCTTCGCGAGCAATGGATGTTACCTCAGGAATACCGCAGGGATCCTTATTAGGGCCCCTATTATTCAACATCTTCATAAACGATGTCGTATCCTGCTTTCTTAGCTCAAAAATTATATTATATGCGGATGACATGAAGATTATGGGTAAAATATCGTCTTATGAAGCCGCTATCTCTTTGCAAAATGATCTGGACCGTTTTAATTCATACTGCATTGAAAACCACCTCGATCTCAACATTGATAAGTGCTACGTGTTATCTTTCACTCGTAAACCCAACCCGATTAATTACGATTATAGACTCGGGGCTACAGTTATTACGAGAGTGAATACTGTCAGGGACTTGGGAGTGACATTTGATTCCTAGTTGATCTTTGATTCACACGTGGACAACATAATTAATAGAGCTTCCAAAGTGTTAGGTTTCATTTTCAGACTTTCAGCAGATTTTAAAAACATTAAGACTCTCAAAATACTATATTGTGCTTACGTCCGTAGTCTACTCGAATACGCTTCACAGGTATGGAACCCCAGATATGACACATATATAGTAAGGTTAGAAAACATTCAAAGGAAATTCTTAAGGTACATTCAATATCGGGCTAAAACCTATCTACCTAACTACACAAGTCGCTGCAGTAAGTTCCACATGCTTCCTCTACAGGAGCGCAGGAAAATAGCTGATGTCTCACTATTATTTAAACTCATGAATGGTTCAATGGATGTCACTGAGCTGATGAACAAAATAGGCCTTCGCGTACCCTTAGCATTCCTAAGACGACATAATTTATTGAACACCCCTACCACCAAAAGCAACTACAGACAAAATGCTTTTTTGATAAGGGCAAGTCGTTTGTACAACACTGAATGCCAGAGAGTCGACATTGATATATTTCATACAAGTGTCTCAAACCTGAAAAGGACTATGTGTAATAATTTCTTTGAGTCACAGTGTTCTCAGTAGATTTTTTAGATTTTTTAAAATAGTAATTTAGTAATAGGTAAGTATAGGTATGCTGTTTATTGTATATTTGTAATATGTATACAATTTATTTATTTGTGAAAACTTGTAATTGGCCATCTTTTGTATAACTTCAAGAATTTGTGTAACTTATAAGCTGTAAGTTTTCTAAATTTGAAAAAAAAAAAAAAAAAAAAAAAACAAATCAGTTCTGGGCCACAAAAGTTTTCCATCGAAACGCTAAGAAGAAGAAGATAACAATAAGAGAAGAAGACCTTCGCGCTAACATAGAACAGTATGCAAAACTGTGCGACGTTCACGAATATGACACCCGTAGCGCTAACAGGCTTGCTATACCCCCTGGTCTAGAAAAGTCCTGCAAACTGACTCACGTAATGGGTCCAATAATCTATAATAACCTACCTGACAATATTGTATCAGGTTTGAATCTAGATTGGTTTAAGAATAGATTGAAAAACCGGCCAAGTGCGAGTTCCGTAAAATGTATTATAAATTATTATATTTTGCAGAAATGTATCATCTGTGAAAATATCACAAAATCACGGTTCATGTTATACAGCCTGGTGACAGACGGACAGACAGACAGCGAAATCTTAGTAATAGTGTCCCGTTTTACCCTTTGGATACGGAACTCGGAAAATGACTTATCGAAAAGTCGTTCTATTCCTTCGATAAATTGAAAACATAAAATAGCTAATTAATTATTTATTTTCAACTATTACTTTAATATCTCTTCATTTAATCATTTTTACATTTTCTTTTACAATTGACATTAGACGACCTAATGAATATTAAATTTATTGTGAATACTGATTTGCTAGTCCACTTAAATGTAATATTGTATTTATGATAAATGTATCGAATCATACGAATTTGTTAATAAGGACATGTACACCTGTTTACGAATAAATAAACTATAAAAAATATTATCGGAGACCGTAAATGAATCGAAAGTTTAATATTAAGTAAGTACAGACGCCGGCACATCAAGCTACCCCACTGTGTCAAATTTCTCCAATGGAAAGTGAAGCCTAAGCTTATGTAATAAAGTAAAAAATCTATAAAAGAAATTTGATACATTAGGGTAGCTGTATATGCTGGCGTCTGTACAATACAGAATGTTTCCTAATTCCCCATTATCTTTTATTATTTGCCTTATTATTATATTTACCTTATTATGAGCTTTAAGAGCTATCTATAATCTTGGCCCGAGAGTGTCCCTAAGAGAAAAGTTCAAAGAGGTTAACATTCTAACTGTACCATCTCAGTATATATATGAAAACTTACTATATGTGCATAAAAATATCGATTCCTTCTGTAAAAGGAGCGATACACATAATGTAAATACTAGATATAAGAATAATCTCATATTGCATACTACCCGTCTCCACAAAATAAGTAACTGTTTTATGGGGCAATGTATAAGATTCTACAACAAACTTCCCAATGATATTAGAGAATTGTCTACGAATAAGTTTAAAAGAATTATGAAAGCCAAATTGTGTAGCAGAAATTTTTTAATATGCCCATATTACAAAATTTCTGATTATCTAAGTGATAAAAGTGCTTGGGATTGAGTTGTTCTGAGGCAACACACATGATTGTAATTAATCTTAAGTATATTTTATTTTAAAAAAGGATTCCTACTGAGTTTTCTGGCAGTGTTTCTCAGTAGCTGCCACGTCATGCACTGCGCGGTAGGGTAAAAAAATATGACGATTCCACATAAAAGTAAAATTTTTACGGAATAAATGATTTTTGACTTTGACTATCCAATTTTTTCGTTCTATGCAAACCGTAGCGAGTTGCAGTACGATCACTGTTTCGATAAACACGACTGAAGAAGAAACGGATTTTCCCCTGCAAGCAGTATTCAGTGCTTCCATGTTAGTATTTCACCACCTTATCACACCTGTCTTACCCGCTAAGTCATCTGTCGCTTGTATACGGGAGCGGTGACGTCACCGCCACGCGCACTCACCGCGTCACGCGATATTAATCTCGTTCAACAAACTCAAGTGTGACAGCAGATTAGCTGCGAGGCTACGAAAGAAGCGTGATGCTGCTGAAGCAATATTATATTTGCTGCTTCTTTTTTTTCATTCCCACTAATGCAACTGGCCGAATAAAAGTTGATAGGTTAAGACCTGCAGGCTTTGAGCATTGGGAATTTTATACTGGAAATTATTTTATTATAATCTGTCCAAGTCTTTTCATAACTCCAGCTCAGGACATTGAGAAAAACTGGCTATATAACCAGAGAAATATTTTTTAAATAAATACTTGCTGTTAAAAAAATTAGAACCGACTTCAAATCTTCTTTTCAATGACAAATTTTAATACGATATATATATGACATTTTAAATTATAAGAGAAATCTAAATGTAATATTGTTATATCTAAATTAAATTTGATATGTATTAAATGTTATTAAAAATATTAGACTTAAACTAGATAATTAAACTTAAACATAATCTCTTGACAATAACTTGATACGAGCTAGCTAAATATCATTGCTGTTATAAAATAAATTTTATAAATGTTTTAATACAATCAATACAATGTGTACCTAAATATCTATGTTACTAGAAATAATAATGTATACAACTATTTATTTATTTTATTTATTAAGGTTCACCAACAATTGTTTACATTAATTCTTATATCTAACACATTATCAAAAAACTTATAACAATGTAACAATTACTTAAAGGTAAACACCGCAAACGAATATATACAGAGATTTTTCAATTTATACAAGAAACATATGACACTTAGATTGTTATATTATTATTTTATTTTTTTGTTACTATTCTAAATTTGGTGAATGTGTAAGTAGGGATTTTTTTTGTTAACAGAATTGAAGTGTAAATCGATTAAATCGCTAAAGCCATTTACCAACTTACACATCCTTGCGTAAGGAGAATTAGCACCTAAAACAGTTCTTCTTAACGGTGGACAAAGTGGTGTGATTGCACTGCGCGGAAGCCTAGCTGGAACGCGAAATTTGAAGAGTGCCAGTAACCCCGGACAATCTATTTGTTGGTTAACTATTTTATATGCAAATGTTGCATCATTTATATTTCTTCGGTTGACTAGAGAAAACAAGCCAAAGTACGTCAATCTACTTTTGCAAGAGCGTTCCTTTTTGGAGACCCCATTAGAGAACGCAAGATGCCAAAGAAATCGCTTTTGGATTCTTTCAAGGCGCAATGAGTGGATTGCATAGTGTGGACGCCAGACTACGCTAAAATATTCTAATATGCTCCGAATAAGACTATTGTAAACAAGAATTTTGGTTTTGTTATTACGAAAAATTTTACAATTTCTCAAAACAAATCCCAACATTTTTGATGCTTTCTTAATTATGCTGTCTAAATGAGAGTTAAATGTTAGTTTTTTATCGAAAATTACTCCAAGATCCCGTATAGTATCTACTTCACTAATTTTACTATTTTCAATATGGTATTCCGAGTGGATATAATTTTGTTTACGCGTAAACTTTATATGAAAGCATTTATTACAATTTAATTGCATTTTATTATCTTTGCACCACTTTATGAGCCTATTAAGGTCTTCTTGTAGGTGGATGGTGTCTTCGTATGATTTTATACTTCTTACGAACTTTAAATCATCTGCGTACATAAAGACGTCCGAGAACTGAAAACAGCTTGAAATATCATTTATTTAATAATTAAATAGAATTGGGCCTAAATGTGATCCTTGAGGAACTCCGGAGGATGCATCGAGTTACAAGCAAAAACATTAGTAAATTTTAATTATCGCCATCCATCCCTGACCTACGACAACCCGCAGAACGCTCGCATACCCCGCTCCGCGCGCCCGCGAGTACCCGCAACGCCCACTGCCCGCGAGTGTACCTGCATCTAACTACGCTTCAAGCGCTTTACGGTATTTAGCGGCCCGCTAGACGGCACTTATATAATATTTTTTGTTGCTAAAAAATATTTTAAAGGAGTACATCTACTGCCATGACGCGTGTTTGCTTGGGTTGTATGAGGGCTATAAAGGATAACAATTTCATGAAATGCATTGTTTGCAAAGAGGCATGCCATTTAGTCTGCGTAAATACAACCGCAAAGAAAACTGCCAAGGATTTAAACTGGACATGTCCAAACTGCATCAGCAAGAGGCCCAGAAGTGACAACACCAACACTCCAATACGCCCCGCAGACACTGACAGCCAACCTTCGCCAACATGGGTAACGCAACGCTCGCAACCTAAAGGGAAGGCATCACCAACCATGAGTGACCACGAATCTACTCACCATTGTTTATCCAAGGAAGACATTAGGGAAATCATACGCAGTGAAATTAAATATGCAATGTTGAATGAATTAACTGATTTAGTAAAACGGACCATCACTCCTGAGTTACAAGATATAAGAGCGGATATTACTACTATGAAAAACGAAATTGCTACATTTAGAGAGTCCATGGGTTTTATTAACTCAGAATTTGAGAGTATTCGATCTGAGATGACCAATAAATTTGATTTGACCACACGTCTCCAGAAGGATCTTACTGAATTGAGAGCCACTAACAAAGAGCTCACCCACCGCTTAGCTGAGATTGAGCAACAAACCCGTGCCTCTAATATAGAATTACAATGTGTGCCGGAACACAAAACTGAAAATGTATTAACACTGACGAAACAGCTTGCCAAGTGCGTAAAATTCGATCTAGACGCTGGTGATATACATGTGTGTACTAGAGTAGCAAAAGCTAATCCATCCTCATCGCGACCAAGATCTATAATTGTCAAATTGCGTAGTCCACTGATTCGTGACGGATTACTAGCTGCTGTACTAAAGTTCAATAAAAATCACCCGTCAGAGAAACTCAACTCATCACATCTGGGCATCGGCGGTGATAAGAAACCTATTTATGTGGCAGAACACCTATCTTCTCAAAACAGGGAACTTCACAAGGCTGCTAGATTGAAGGCCAAGGAGTCACAGTACAAGTTTGTTTGGGTCAGAAGCGGCCGCATATTTGTTAGAAAATCCGAAACCTCACCAGCTATTGTAATTAAGGACTTTGCCTCGGTAAATAATATAACTTAATTTAATTATTTTATTATTATTATATATCTTTAATTTAGAACATATAGTCAAACTATTTCAAAATTCAGTTCTATAAATTTTTATTACCAAAATTGTAGAGGCTTGAATACAAAAACTAATACATTCTACACTAATGTGTCACTCAATCAATACGATGTAATAATAATTACCGAGTCTTGGCTCCGGGATAATGTCGCGAATTCAGAATTGTTCGACGATCGATATGTTGTGTATAGACGTGACCGTGATCTGAAAAGTCTTCGGTCTAAGCGAACGGGTGGCGGTGTAATGATTGCAGTTAATAAAAAATTTAACACAGTTAGATGAAAACAACGGTACGATAGAGGACCTATGGATAGTAGTTAATCTGAAGAAAGGTGATACCATTGTCAAAATTTGCATTTGTGCTGTTTATATACCGCCTCCAGTTCGCTTAGCGGACTTTGAGCAGTTTGTGGATAAGTCCAGTGCTACCCTCTTGAACTATGACCACTGCTTAGTCTTAGGTGATTTTAATATGTCCAATTTAACATGGAGTAATAATAGCGATAATTTTACTATTTTACAAAGTACTTCGTGCCCATTTTATCATCTCATGTCTGAGTTCATGGCCATGAACGATTTGAAGCAGTATAATAAAATAATGAATAATAAATCTAGAATTCTTGATTTGGTTTTCTCGTCAGAATCCAATTTATCTGTTATAGAAGCGAATGAATTTTTAACTCCAATAGATAATTACCACCCTCCCTTTGAAGTCGACCTTAGAATTGATTTTTCAGACAATAATCTACCATCACACAAACTGTCTAGATATAATTTTTACAAAGCCGACTATGATGCAATTGTCGATGAATTGAATGATGTTAACTGGCCTGACTTATTCTCATCGTGTAACAATATAGACGAGATGGTAACGCAGTTTTATAGAATATTGCAGGATGCAATAAATCAATTTGTACCTAAGACTAAACTCAGAAGTAACAAATACCCTGTTTGGTATACTAGCGGTCTAATCAGGAGCCTTAAAGAAAAAAACCGAGTTAGGATACGTTTTAAGAAATATAGAAATCCCATGGATAAAGTCATCTTAGATTTGTTAAAAGTCAGAACAGAAGTACTAATGCAGCAATGTTTCACTAATTATTGCAAAAATCTAGAAACGAGTATAGCTAAGAATCCAAAATATTTTTGGATATTCATAAAACATAAACGTAATTGTAGAAGCGACATACCATCTAATATACAATTAGACGGTGAAGAAGCTACTGATATACTTCATGTTAGTAACTTATTTGCAAAGCATTTTTCATCGATTTACACACCTGACTCTCAGCCTGCTACGAATTCAACAATCCACATCTCTGATAATAGTTCCCTCTGTCTTAACACATTGATTTTACCCGAATCAGATATACTTAATAAACTAGAAAAAATTAACTTAAATAAAGGGCCTGGACCGGATGGTCTTCCAGCTGTATTTTTGACTAGATGCGCCAAACAAATATCCTTTCCTCTAAAGCTTATATTCAACGAGTCGCTCCGTTCAGGACAATTCCCTAACCATTGGAGAACGGCCAAAATTGTGCCTATCCATAAAGAAGGTCATAAAAATATGGTTAAGAACTATCGACCTATATCAATTTTATCTATAATACCAAAAATATTTGAGTCATTAATTTACCCATATTTAAATAGTTGGGCCAAATCGCGAATTATTGAACAACAACACGGCTTTATACAAAAAAGGTCCACAACTACTAATCTTGTAGCTTTTGCAGATACAATATCTTATCATCTAGATCAAGGTACTCAGGTGGACACCGTATATACAGACTTTAGCAAGGCCTTTGACAAAGTAGACCATACAATACTGATTTCGAAACTTGCGGGCCTTGGAGTAGGAGGTCCTATCCTAAAATGGTTTGAATCGTACCTTACTAACCGAAAATCCTACGTAGTAGTGAATGGTACGCAGTCATCAGAATTCATCATCACCTCTGGTGTTCCACAGGGATCGCATCTGGGACCTCTTCTGTTTTTAATTCTCATAAATTCCATCTCGAAATGTTTCCACCACACAGAGTTTTACCTATTTGCCGATGACCTTAAAGTTCTGAAACCTATCCAAAGCTCAGAGGATTGTAAGCTAGTTCAAGACGACATTGACTGACTGGTTGAGTGGTGCTCACAAAATAAAATGTCCTTAAATGCTGAGAAATGCAATTACATTTCTTTTACCAGAAGTAAAACAAAGATACAAACGTCATACACAATAAATAACCACTCACTGAAACAAGTCGACTGTGTTCGTGATTTAGGAGTTTTAATGGACAGTAAACTTACATTTAATGCACACATAGATAAAATAATACTGAATGCGACTAAGATGTGTGGTTTTATAGCTAGAAACTCTAAACGGTTTATAAAGCCTAGAACCAAAATTCTTTTATTTTATTCATTGGTCCGTAGCATTCTGGAATACTGCTCCCAGGTTTGGTCTCCATTTTATGAGGTTCACAAAAACCGACTTGAGCGAGTACAAAGAAGATTTGTCAGTCATCTTGCTTTTGACATGAAGTTGCATCATTCATTAACATCGTACAGTCGTCGTCTTGAACACTTTAGAATGGTCTCGCTGAATGAAAGACGCCAACTGCTTGACCTATCATTCTTACATAGTTTATTAAACAATAGAATAGATTGTCCTGAATTATTGTCTAAAATCAATATCTCTGCTCCAAGTAGGCTACCGCGCTCGGGAGTCTACAAGCTGCTCACTGTCCGTCGATACAAAACTAACATAGGTCTTAATTCACCTTTAATAAGAATAGCCAAATTATATAATAGCCTTCAGCGACTGGCAGACTTGGACATCTTTGGTGATAATTTGGTTAGATTTAAGAAAAAAATCACTGAATACCTGTATTCCAGGCTTCGATAATTATCTTAACACACGGTTGAATATCTATTTTTATATATATATATTTTTTTTTTTAATCATAAATGTTTCCAACTTTTGTTTTAATTTTTAATTTTTATAATTTTTATTTTTAACTTAGTGTTTCTGTTTTGTTAATGTATGTAAAGCATTTTTTTATATTTGGCGAAAGCATTTTATTATTGTTAGTTGTGGTTGCCTGTAACTGAATGAGCACAAGGCATGTCTTTAAATACTACTTAGTTGTAAGAAATGTGTATCATTTGTTGGTGATCCTAATAAAATAAATAAATAAATAAATAACCATTTACCACTACATAAAATTCCCTATCCGACAAGTACGACGTCAACCAATCGAGCAAAGAACCAACAATACCATAGGCGCGTAATTTGGTGATTAAGATTTTGTGAGGCACTTTGTCAAACGCTTTGCTGAAATCTGTATATATGACGTCAGACTGCTGCCCGGAGTCTATGGACTTTGTTAATAATTCAGTAAATACTACTAGATTTGTACACGTGGATCTAAGTCCCACAAATCCGTGTTGATCGTCACTTAGGTAAAGCTTTAGGTGGTTTTGAATGTATGGACAAATTAGAACTTCGAAGATTTTGGCAAATGATGACAGAATCGAGATAGGCCTATAGTTTGAAACATTTTCAATGTTATCTGATTTATAAATCGGGACCACTTTTGCCAATTTCCATTTCATGGGGAATACGCCGGTGGATAACGACTTATTGTAAATAAGCATCAATGGATAAGCCAACTCTGAAGAACAAGCCGAAATAAAATAAGGTGGTATACCATCTGGTCCAGCTCCTTTCCTACCATCTAAATTCTTCAAAATTTTTAATAATGTTTTGTGGTCTATATACGGGCTATTTAAACATAAGCTATTTTGTTCTAGCGATTGCAAGTAATCGGAGTTAAAGCTATTACCAACATGTTGATCTAAGTTATAGACGGAAACAAACTGATTGGCGAACATCTCACATATCTGTGTACCATCGTCAGTTGAAGTATTAGATCCATTTGTCATCGACTTAGGATATGAGCTAGACCCTCCTCTTTTGGCTTTCACAAAAGTCCAAAATAGTTTCGGATTCTTTGTAATTTCAAATTCTAAAAGTTTTGTATAACTATTATAACACTTCATGGCCAGACTATCACAATACTTGCTTACATATTTTAATTCTATTGCATCTAAAGGGTTGTTGTATTTTTGATATCGTTTCCTCAGCTTATATTTTTCATTTAACGATTTAATTAGTCTACGGTTGAACCACGGAGGATATTTATTACCTTTTGGTATTCGGGATGGAATGAACTTTATTATGGTGTCATTAAGAATTTGATAGAAGACTGCAAGCATTTCATCCACACCACTATGTCCATCGAATAATTGATCCCAATTTTGTTCTTGTAAGAATTTACAAATGGAGTCATAATCTCCTTTATAGAAATTTGGTCTTAAATTAACAGTATTATATAGGAGCTTGGCCTCTTTTTGGAGAGTAATGTTAATATCTAGAGCAGGGTGATGTTTATCGATATTGCTTATAGGGTTAAGGCACTCACTTACACTACATAATGACAAACTATAATACTACAAACATGTTCTGACTATTTACAACCGCTTTTTTAAAGTCCACGTGAATAAAAACCTTCTTTATTTATTTATTTTTATTTAACTGAAAAATCTAATAACACCTGGAAATGTATTTAAATATAATGAACTTTTGTGCGGAAATAAATTTATGATTATATGATGATGATGAGGATAAATAAGGCATTTTCCATCAAACAAAATATATTAAAAATCAGTTCTCAAAGAACGGGAAACGTCCTTACGCAATAATCACCAGGTTCGTACCACCGAACGTGACAATATATTTAAATTTTATTTACAATAATGAGTATAACTGAACTTCTTAATAGCAAGCCTTCTAGTTATATTAATTTAATTTAAATTAATTACTTTTTTAAAGACAGCGCATTAGTGTAATAATCCCTGTGTCGCGGGGTACTTTAAGAAACATATAATAGACGGACACAAATTACATCCAGACTCTGAACAACTATTTATGGGGCACACAAATAGTTGTCAGCGCGGGATTCGAATCCGCGATACGAAGCGGCGAGGCGACTATCTTAGCCGCTGCGCCACACGTGCAGTCAAATTATATACAAGTCATATATGCAAGGTAAGGTCCATCCGTAAGAATTGTTTCAAAACATAAACTAATCAAAGTATTCACAGCAATTAAGCTTAATAATTTGATTTAACTATATCCCGAATTAAGACATATTATAACTAAAGACTGTCTGGGCTAGGATGACAAAATATGGTTTGAGAATTACGCGAATAAGTTATGCACTCGAATACAATCAAAGAACACGCGGAAATTTAAAGTTATTAAGCTATTCTTAGCCTTTGGGGGGCAGACAGGATATTCAATGCTAGTGCTTAATCGTTCATGGTTTTATACCATTATGTTATCTCAGGATTCCAAAGGGTAATAGTAACTTAATTTTGGAGCTTGCGGTTAATTTTTAGTTGTTTCTACTTGTTTTTTTATTTGCTTTTAATAATTTTAGTTCAAAAAATTACGGTTTATCGAAGCTCAACCTGTTAGTTCAGATACAGACAGCGACAAAAAAAATAGACATTCATCTACATTGACCTATATGTATTCTACTAGACGCGCAACCCCATATTGAGAATTTGCTCACTGAGTTGCAGCGGCCGCGCTGCAACTCAGTGAGCAAATTTTTGTCAAAATTTTTAACAGTCAAAATTTTGGCCGCCGCGCCCGCGCGCCTCACCTCGCGCACAGCCGGACTGGGACAGAGTTTTTATTCGAAACAGCGTGTCTAGTTATACATATCTATAAGTCAATGTTCATCTATACATATGTACACTCACAAAACATCAACTTCCTGTTATTTTGCAAAAAGCAGTACTCCAGTAAAACATTACTGATTGATATAGACCTACAGACCCCATCAGATTGAAACACGCAAACCTCCATCCATCCATAGTTTTCACTCCGAATCTTAACTACATTGCGGTGGAACAAAACGCTTATCGGCCGGCCATTTATCTCCGAAACGGCTAAGCCGATTAAGTGCGGTTCTCACTAATGGCTTGCGGTTAAGGTAGCCGTTACGTGAATCAACATTGAGAAAGTTTTGTGATCTGTGTGTCCGTTACATTGCAGTTTTGGGGAGTTTCTTTTCAATTAGGTGAAACATTATGACTTTAATTGATGAATTAGGTATTTAGCGGAGTATTTGTTGATTTATTTTCTTATATGACTAGCTCTTTGTTGTCTATATGTAATATACAAAATGATTTCGTTATAATAGAATAATATATAATATTCTGGGCCATTATTTACAAACGGCCATCTGATCCCAAACTAAGCAGAGCTTGTACTATGGAAACCAGATAATTTATATATATATAATTAGATATAGATAATTTATTTACACCCAGACTCAGGACAAACAGACATGTTCATGTACACAAATTTTTGTCCTGACTAGATTAGATTCATGTTAAATTATGCTTCAAAATCTTTGAGGACCGATAAAAAAGGGGAACAGACTCAATTTTAGACCGTTTGAACTGTTTTCCCATTCCTTCCTTCTTTATTGTATGGGCGGCTGCCCAGAAGGCCTCTGACTTGTCTTAAAGTCTGTTGTCTATTGACCATAGCCCTCCGAAGCACGGAGACGCCCAGACATTTTACCACTTTGGCGGTCACCCATCTATGGACTGGCCGCAAGTCTGGTTGCTTGACCTCGCCGATAACTTACGGACTAGTGAGGTTATCTGGCTTAATGTTAAGGTTATTAATTTTTTTATTAAATAACTTGATGAAGCTCCTTGACCTTTGCTACTCTCATAGCGCCTGTATTCCCAGCTTTACCCGCTTTCTTTATGGTCGCACTTTCGCACCTCAAACTCCCGAAGACGTGCCGCCGAGACACTTCTGAAGCTTATATATTCACTATTTACACTCCATAGTCTCTTTACCTTCATATTTACTCACTTTACACCTCTGTTTACACCCAAAATGACCCAAGTCAACTTAAAAGCCTACAAAACCTTTGTAAACATTGTTCAAGTCTAGAAAACTTAATGATGTGAACGCGACGCTCGTAAACCTCCTCGTGGTACATCGTAAAGTTTTCTAAAAAATCCTAACAAAGTCCGTATTTGTTGATTAACTCTTTGGCCTAGTGGTAGTATTTTCAAACGTAGATAAAGAATTCCTGAATTAGATTCCTCGTCTCAGACAAAAAGTATTATTGCGAGCTTCTGGCGAGATTTGACGGTCACCGTAGCCTAGTTGGTAGTGCTCCTGCCTACGAAGCTGGTGGTCCTGGGTTTGAATCCCGGTAAGTGCAAATATTTGTGTGATGAGCACGAATATTTGTTTCTGAGTCATGGATGTTTTCTATGTATTTAAGTATTTATCTATCTATATAAGTATGTATATCGTCGCCTGGTACCCATAGTACAAGCTTTGCTTAGTTTGGGGCTAGGATGATCTGTGTGACATTGTCCCTATATATTATTATTATATTATAATGTTCGGTATCAGTTCAAGATTTAGATTAAGAAGTTAACAGGCATGTCACCTAGATCTGTAAAAAAATATATCATGTATATGTTTATAGCTTTCAATTCTTACCACTTAATTGGTCTCTGAGAATAATTTATGTAATTGAAAACAAAAAATATTAATTTACGGATACGTTAAAAAGTTCGGGCTTTACTGACGAATGGGTGGTACGTTATCAGTAAGACATGTATTTTAATTCTCTTATCACCATCATCATGTCCGAAGCTCAAATAGAGCTTCTCTCAAGAATAAGAGGTTATGTCATAATCGCCACGCTTGACAGATGGGACACAGTATGATGTTAATAGTTCACAGAAAGACACTGCTGCCCGTTCTCTGCTAGTTATTCCTTCGGGAGGACATGTACAGTCAAGGTACAGACGCCAGCACATCAAGCTACCCTAATCTGTCAAATTTCCCCACTTGAAAGTGAACCTTACGCTTAAGTGATAAAGTTGAAAATCTATAAAAGAAATTTGACAGATTGGAGTGGCTGGATATGCTGGCGTCTGTACCTATTTATCTGACGAACACAAGTGTATTTGAATGCGAGCCAAGTGCGAACTAAATATCGTTTTATTTCATAACACAGCCTTGTGCACGGTACTCAAAAAAGCCTAATATAACATTCTGGTATGTACGTTATTTAAAAATCTTACTAGTAATAGTTATTTTTTATATATTACGATAGCTAATGAAAGCATCTTGATCTTTGCATCGACTTTCTATTTGTCGGCAGAAATCTGAAGGTGTGCGCCGTCGATGTGGCTTAATTGCTCAGTATCTCCATGCAATGAAGAGCATGTTTAGCGGTCTTCGTTGTACTCTAGCAACAGACAGAAGTCTATTGGGTGACTTAAACGAGACTTAACTTACTTTAAGTGATGACGAAATATCGAAAAATACATTGCTTGTTAATACTGACAGGCAATCTAAGATAGACTACTTTCACTGGGCTGTGATTCCGTATAACATCGTCTTCCAAGCGAGCACGTACTAAATTACAAGTCTCAAATATATCTCTGACAAATTCAGGACCTCCAACAAAACCCTTGAGCCCTAAACTTATTACGCAAAATTATAAAGTTAGGCAAAATTAATATTTTAGTTTTTGCGCTTGTAATTTACGGGACGTCGGACGACGTAACGTCGCGTTGCGACACGCAATGATAAACGAGCAAATTGTAAAGGCTTGGACGGATCCCTAAGGATAATGTGTAGGTACATTATTTATTCGCTTCATAGAAATGGGGAGACAGGGTAATCAGAATAGTACGCTTGTTGCGCAGATAAAATGTGACGTTTAGCAGGAAGAGTACGAATTGATAAATAAAACGGATCACATGGCTCTGTTATATATTTGTTGAATGAAGTTGGTGCAATGCAACTTACCAGTGTCTTGGAAATTTGATGCTTTGAAATGTCTAAACAAAGACGGATAGATAAGGTGTCTGGCCCTATGAGGCTTCTGTTTAACAACCTGTTATGATTGTCATAGACACATAAAAACTGGGACCAAAATTTTAACGTAAACTTCGAGGCAGTCTTTTAGATCCTTTAATCAAAGCAAATGAAACAAAACATGTATTTTTAGCCAATAAGCAGATTTTCATCTGAATCCCAAATTGCCAACCTGTATTGATGTAGGTACCTACCGTTTTCTTGTGGGTAATAAATATATTTTCTTACTTGAGCCTCCTAAGTACCATATTGCACAGAATTAAGTGTCTAATCCAAAAATTATAATTAATAACAAATTACTATGGATCTATAAATGTTAAATTATAACAAAAAAAATTTGGTACACATATAATAATAATAATAATATAATAATAATAATATCTTTATTCAGTAAGTACTTAGGTCTAATTAACAATTTCCATCTGTACCTGAACTAGGCTTGACGCCTGTATCTCAGGCAACAGTGCTCATTCTCCAATTCATGCAGTTATACTGAATTACTACTAACAAAAAGAAACTTTTAAAAAATTTAAATAATAAAGGAAAAAAAAGAAAAATATTATACATAGACATATATTTATATATATAATAATAACTAAATCCATTATCATGCTTAAAATTAAGTTATGGATTCCTCTCTGTGTGTGTGGTGAGTATGAGTGAGTGTATGTGAGAGGGTGTATAATTGTTTTTCACCTTTATTAGTATATGTAGCGTTTGATAATTTTTTCAGATTCATTGTAGTCTAATTGTTGAAACCATTTAAGAACAATAGCTTTGCACAACTTACGGTTGTAATTTAGCGTTTATTGTATTATATAGGAATGGACCTTGATAGCAAAAATATTTTTGGGTATAGGCGAGAGTGTATAAAGATGTTTCGCAGACTTTATTTTTACGGCGCTTTGTAGAATTTATATTATTAGAATTAAAAATTACTAGCGAGTGTTGTCGTAAAATTGTGTGAAAAATAAACAACTGTCTGACCGTTAGAACTTCACAATTTTGATACAATTGACGCGTGGGATAGAGTATTGGTCGAAAAGTACATACTTTTAGTAGTGCCCTTTGCGCTATTTCTAATGTCAATAAAATATATTTGCTAACCCCTCCCCAGGACGTGATACAGTAACTTAATACTGATTCACAGAGGGCAGTGTAAATTTGCTTTAACAAAGTTGGACCAGTCACATGTCTAAGGTTCTTAAACACATAAATAAGCTTTCTTACTCGAGTAGTTAAAAGTTGTATATGATGTTGAAATTTTAAATTTTTGCCTACTGTTACTCCTAAGTACTTTGTTCGATCAGTTCGGGTTAGTGGAATACATGAGCATTGCTGAGAATCAAGCTCACGGCAACTGTGAGCTATCAAAACTTGACTACTTGGAGGTTCATTCTTATTATTAACAGAAAAAGTTATGTAAGTGGTGTTGTCAGTATTAAGGGTTAAATAATTTCTACGTAGCCACATCACCACAGTATTAAGTCCCTGTTGGCTCTTATTAAATGCTTCTGTCCACGTACTCGCTGAAAACAAGAGCACTGTATCGTCTGCGTATGAAATTATTTTTGCATTTAGAGAAAAAGTTTTCAGCAAGTCATTTACATAAACAAGAAAAAGTATGGGGCCCAAAATACTACCTTGCGGTACGCCCTGATTAATTTGTAAGTCACAGCTAACATATCCATCAATTTTAACACACTGAGATCTTCCTGTAAGATATTCTTTAAATAATTTTAATTGTGTACCTCTGATTCCAATTCGATCAAGCTTTGATAGGAGCACAGGGATTGAGACCGTGTCAAACGCTCTAGCAAGGTCTAGAAATACGCCTATAGTTTTACAGCCTTTTTCAAGATTTTTTGCATCGTAATCCGTAAAATCCTGTACCGCATCATTAGCCGATCTTCCCGAACGGAAGCCATATTGGAACTCAGATAATATACCATTTCTTTCGAGGTAATTAGTTAATCTGGTATTAATAACCTTTTCTAGGAGCTTAGATACAGCCGGTAAGATCAATATCGGACGATAATTATCTACACGGTCTCTATCTCCACTTTTGTGTATCGGATGTATGATAGACCTTTTCAAACTAAGAGGAAAGATACCTTCTGTAAGACATATATTGAAAATATATGTCAGTGGTGGAACTAGTATGTCTTTAAATTCTTTTAAAAGCTTATTTGGAATATTATCACAGCCCACAGCGCA
Source organism: Pseudoips prasinana (assembly GCA_951640165.1). Lineage (NCBI taxonomy): Eukaryota > Metazoa > Arthropoda > Insecta > Lepidoptera > Nolidae > Pseudoips > Pseudoips prasinana. The sequence goes on from OX621252.1 coordinate 33,307,735, forward strand.
AACAGATTTTAGATTTATTATTTTATGTTCTATTTCATCTGCATCTACATTTAGCAGAACAAATGAGTTCAAAGTAGTTGCTAGAGCTATTTGATTTGGTTGTTTAGATTGATCGCCAAACTCTTGTATTATATTTTTTGCTAATTGACCGCCCATATTAATGAAATATCTATTTATATCATCTAGGGAATTTTGTGATGGTTGGGATCCTATTAGTTCTTTAGCTGATGTTCTAGATTTAGTCGTATGGGATATTTTTTTAATAGCTTTCCAAATCATTTTATTATTATTACCCGCTGATAATATCTCGTTTTTATCATATTCCCTTTTTAATTTTTTTAATACACTATTGCAATAGTTGCGGTATCTTTTATATGTTAGAGCCAGTATTAAATTATCCGGAGCGCTGTTAGTCCGTTTGTGCATCTTATCCCTATTTCTAATACAGCGTACTAAGCCCGGTGTTATCCAAGGTCGTAATGTCCTACAACGTCGAGAAATTTTAATTGTAACTTCGTTATGTTTTATTGCATGTTGAACTGAGTTGATTAAATAATTAAGACAATAATTAGCGTCATTTGAGTTATAAATTGAGTTGAAATTTATTCATGGCAATTGTTAATCCAGATTTATTAAGTTTCGTTTTATATATAGCAATAGGAGTTCTTTTTTCTTTTTTGTTCAGAATAAGCAAAGTAGTTTGGTGATCTGTTATATTTGCATTTATAACTAAAGTAAGGGCTGATTTTTTTGTTTTTAGTAAGATATGGTCTATGCATGTTTTGTTCATTCTAGTTGGAAGTGTGTGTGCAGGTAATATTCTATGTCCAGCACATACGTTAAGATAGTCAGGTGCTTTAGTATCGGTGCTTTCTGGTCTTATATCTATATTCAGATCACCAGTAATAACAATGTTTTTAAAACTAGATAGTCTCGATAACACTATGTTAAGAGAAATATTGAAATTTTCTACATTTCTGTAAGAGGGAGAGCGATATATGGCGATTATTGCAGTTTCCTTGCCTAGTTTTAGTATTATGCAATTACCGCCCTGAAAATCAGGTTCTTCTACCGTCAACTCAATGGTTTGGTCGGCATAGACAACTACCCCATCGTTTTGAATGAGATTATTTTGTGTCGAATAACAATTATATCCATCTAATATGGGAACAACAGGATTACAGAATAGCCAAGATTCTGTAAGGACAATAATGTCACATTTAATACCTAATTGGTGTAATAATACCATCAGGCCGTCAAAATTTTTGGTAATGCTCCTTATATTTTGATTTAACATAAGCAATTTTTGTGATGGGTTTTCGACCAATCTAATAGTTTCTTCCACTTCACAACATCGAGAATCAGAGACAGTTATTTCATCAATTTCTTCATTTATCTCATCATCCATTGTTGATGTGGTAGTAGACAAAAATTACTAAGCAAGATATTGCTGTAAGCAACCAAATTAAAAAACCCATACGCAACAGTATTTCATGGAATAAATAATGTATTATAGAAATGTAAGTAATGTAACGAACGTGAACATAAGAATCGGCTTGTATTAAATTTGTGTGAGGTGTAATATAAAGAAAGGTGGTGTGTTTTAAATCTATCAATATCGTGGACAAAAGCATGTAAATTAACAGTTTTTCAGCAAAATAATAATCATTAAAGTTACCAAACAAAATAGAAAATAATAATCTAACATAGAAAAAAATCAAAGATATACCATCATACATTACAACTATGGGGTAGACTTCTTGAACCCCAAAGTAAGTGTTACTTAGTCAAATTTTTAGCTTAGCAAGTTCAGATTCGTCGTCGATCCTGATCCTAGGGGCACCTTCCTTCTTTCTTAAGTATATTCTGCCATAAGACGTCCAACAATATTTATAATCATGCAATTTGGTGAACTCACGTGCTAAATAATACAATCTCTTAGCCTTGTATGTTAAGATCTCATTTATAAAAATTGGTTTTGGCGTACCTTCTATTTCCAACAGTGCGGTATTCAGTTTGTTGTTTTCATTTTTCTTATTAAATATCTTAAGTGACTGCATAAATTTGTCTTTCACCAATATCGAGTTGAAATCGACTATAATTGGCCTTATGGTTTCTGGCTTCGAAGCTCCACGAAAAATGACTTTGATGTCTGAAGATTGTATTTGTGAATCCACTATTTTACTAATCTGTTTTACAACCTCGGAAAGGACGAACTTTGTTTCTTGTTGTTGTTGTTTAGGGATATTCCTGAGCTCTATCCTAGTTTCACACTTTTCTCTTTCTATGTCTTCCACTCTGTTCTCTAATATTTTCATATAAGCGAGATGTTCCTTACGATTTTCCTTAACAATTTCCAATTCCTTTTGTATCGCATCATACTTTTGCGATAAAAACTGTATAGAGGTACTTATATTCTCATTCTGTTTTTTTATTTCATCAACTGTAGCCTGTAGGTCAGCCATTTTGCTGTCTTGTTGCGTAACAAAATTGGCAAATAGCTGTCTCATTTCAGCCATGATATCCTGGTTGTCACTTGTCTTCTTCTTTCTCGTGCGTACGTTTACATTTGTGTCTTGCCCTGATAGCTGTTCGTTTACAATATCATCTTTATTGAGATCGGACACAGGTTTTATCGGCGACGTTTTTTTAGACGTCATTGCAATACTACTTTACTGCAGCACTCGTAGCACTTACGGTAAAACGCGTAGACGCGAGGGCGGGGACACAACTGTCGTAGAATGCAGCAAGTGAGGCACTCGTAGCAGTCGTAGCACTTGTGCACCGATACGTAGACGCTAATGTGGGGGCACGGCTCTCGTAGTATGTAGTAACGAGCGTTGGAGCGGGATGGCAATTATGAGGTACCTCTCGTTTTGGCGCGGGTGTGAGGGCGCCGCTCCCAGCTGCATGCGCTTGCGTCGTCGAATTTTAATTTATTAGATATTAAAAACAAATTTGGACTCTAAGCGTGTGGTATAATAACAAAAACAGTATTACTTTCCAAAAGCAGATAAATTATATATCGCGATTAACCACGTACACGACTGCTTTGGATTGCGACTTGGACGAAAGAGGATATATATAGGTCATCAAAACAATTTTCTGCGTTCTCGAGCGGTAAAGTGCCTAGAAGGCCATGTTGGATTGGTTGACTTAAATGAAGGCCAGCTACCTGTTCTGGTAATATAATTTGATTTGGAATTGCTTAGCGGATAAACTACCCTCCGTACCCTGCAAAGGACGTTAAGTTGTTGATTCGGGTTATCTACTTAAAAGCAAAATAATCTGAAACCTGGCCTAACCATCCTGGAGTCGACATCAGGCGGCAGTCATTATATTAATTCTGGTAGCAAGCCACAACGGTAGCAGGCAAGAAGTGGTTTAGAAAAGAGCAGCGAAGAAAAGTTATAATTTAGTTTTTTTCAATTCAAAAATGTCTTTGATACTTTTCCCATGGTCTTACTATATTTTTAGTCTGTGTCTTTAGCCTGTTATCAAAGACTTGGATCACGTTACTTAGGCACCAGATTAAATATTTAAGCTGCACAACGATATCTAGACAGGTGTGAAGTGAACCTAATTTTATTACTCCTTCTAAGAGAATATATAAGACGTTCAAGATTGGTTCGAAATAAATAATTAAATCGTATTGAAGCTATGTAAATTGATATATGGTGGGGTCCGTTAGCGAGGACCGTCTGGCCTTAACGCATACAGTTTGACTATAATAGCAGTTATCATCATAAAGGCCAGTATCAATGGATACTAGATAGCTACCCGCAAAGACCAGATATAGATCTGCTACAGGACCGATGGTATTACTCCCAGGCACAGAGTGTAAAACTGCCAATTTCCAGACGTTACTGAGATTTTTCTTAGCAGAATATCACTCCTTAGCAAGTTTCACTCACCGGTCCGTAAGTGAATGACGAGGGAAGGCACTAAGGCGCGCCATCAGTCCATAGATGGGTGACCGTCAAATTGGTTTCATTTCTGAACAACCCCGTACTTCGGAGGGCACCTTAAGGTGTCGGACCCGGTTATTCATGTTAGTCGTTAAGCTATGTCAGAGGCCTACTGGGCGGCTTGAACAAAACTGACACCAGGGTAACCACTGTCCATATAATAAAAGAAAAAAATATTTTGCCCAGTCCTCGCCTTAGCTACTGATAACAGCTCGGTATCGCGGAACTGACGCGCGTCCTCGCGCCCGTCCCAAGGTTCGCGACCACATTCATCACCACTGCACCTTGCTTGTCTTCCACGTGAGCTTACTAACGACACGTCTATTTTATAATAAACGTGTCCGTTTGTAATGTACTTAAAATGTTATAAATACTCATTATATTGTTATATTAAGTATTTAATAAGTATAGAATTAGTGTAATACCAACCACTCCTTTCATTGAACGTTGGGGCCTAAACAGGCCAGATACGGGGTTTGTACCGCGGACCTCGATGTCTAAAATTGAACACATTTCCGCTGAATCAACGAGGCATTTATAATGTCAAGTAGGTAATAACTGCGGTTCTCATAATGCCAATATATCCACTAAAATGGCTCCTACTCTACAAGTCAAGTTTCGTATCGAATTGTTAAACAATTCGGCAAGACCAGTTCATCACCAACATCATATAAGGAAAAATTGAGGCAAGGAAAAAGCACTTAGGTGCTTAACAAAAGCACCTAAGTGCGTCGTCATTCTGTAAATCGGTGACCGTTAATATGCTTAAATTTCTGAACATCTCTGCTCCTTGGAGGGTATATAATGCAGGCAACGCCAGCTGTGGCGATAGCGGTGTATTTGACGGTCGCGACTACAAAGTGACGTGTGTGGTATATGCCTAAGTCAAGACAGCACAAAATTGCCTAAGGTGTTCAATATTGTCTACAGTTTACAAATAGCCTTGAGTGTACAAAATGTTCTTATGGTGTACAAAAGTCCCTAAGTGTACAAAATTAACTAAGGTATATAAAATTGCTTTAGGTGTACGAAATCATCGATAATTTTATGAAGAGCTTAACTTTTCAAGCTTAGCTTAATTTTATTACAATTAAAATAATGCCTTACCATCAGGCGTTCAATAAGCTTGTATGGATAGTTGATGGTTTAACATAATACAAATTGGTATGCTTAATGCAAACTCAGAAAAATATGTATTTTCCAGATCCTGTTACAAGTTTGCAATTGCTAATAACAAACATTTTTCTCTGTTTCCTACCCACAGTTTTCGACATCCAATTTTTGGACGCAATTTAGATATGCACCACGACCATGGCCAAGCACACCATTTCTATAGAAACACGTATTTTTATAGAAGCTTCAAAAGGCAATAGTAAACTAATAAAAACTAGCCATTATAAATGACAACTTCAAACAAAAAACAACCATAGCCGTAGCGGCATATAGCCTATTTTTACATTATTTGGTTACTGAAAAATGAATTCAAATCTGTTCAACTATGGCGGAGGAAACAGGCGAGTGCAAAACCTCCATTTATTGAATTTTGGTATTGTTTTCTTGTTAGGGTTCCGTAGCCAAATGGCAAAAAACGAAACCCTTATAGATTCGTCATGTCTGTCTGTCCGTCCGTCCGTATGTCACAGCCAATTTTTTCCGAAACTTATAAGAGCTGTACTGTTGAAACTTGGTACGTAGATGTATTCTGTAAACTTCATTAAGATTTTTACAAAAAAATAGAATAATAATAATAATTTTGGGGGTACCCCACACAGAACTGAAACTCAAAAAAATTTTTTTCAACGTACCCATACATGTGGGGTATCTATGAATAGGTCTTCAAAAATGATATTGATGATCCTAATATCATTTTTTTCTAAACTGAATAGTTTGCGCGAGAGACACTTCCAAAGTGGAAACACGAGTGTCCCCCCCCCCCCCCCCTGTAACTTCTAAAATAAGAGAATGATAGAACTAAAAAAAAAACTTGTGTGTACTTATGTACACGCGTTAGAAGTTATACTTCTTAATATACAACTTGAACATAGTTATCAATTTTCATACCACCTAGAACTAACGTCATGCTGTTATTTTTATTTTTACGATGCGCGCGCATCGTGCGCGCGCATCGTAAAAATTCACTCTCATCATTTTTCTCCATCACGCCAAAAGAAGTATAACTTCAAAATATATGATGTACATTACCATGTAATCTAACAACGAAAATTGGTTTGAACGAGATCCAGTAAGTAGTTTTTTTTAATGCGTCATAAATCGTTAACCACAATTTACCTTTCATTTAATCAACTGAAATACTTGCTGCTGCGGAACCCTTCATGGGCGAGTCCGACTCGCACTTGGCCGGAATTTTTTTCATGTTTTAACAGGGATAGTTTTAACAGTAGCAATTCCTCTTAAGCTCTTTAAGTATGTATATACAAATATGGCGCGGTAATTACATGTTTTGTTGACTGTACTAATACTTTAAGCTTTTGGTAATTAAGCTAGTATAGTGGCCCTGTTATTCTTTCTGGGCCGGAAACCACACGGGTATTGTCCTACTAAACAAGCTTTATATCATTCCATGGGTGTTATAAAAGTTGACTAAGGGATACAACAAGTAGTCGGGCAACAGCGCCTCCTGTGTACCTACTAGCTACCACCTAACTAAAGTCACCAACTCGCATGTCAAGCGCGGTGACTACGGCAAACCCCTCCAAATGCCAACGTTTTAGAAACCTTTAGGGAGGCCTATGTCCAGTAGTGGACGATATTAGGCTCATGATGATGATGATTATAATCGGTAGTACATTTAACTCATTTTTTTTAATAATTAACCCTACTTTAAGTTTAAACGAAGGAGAAGAAGTAAATTTAGCGAAAATAATTAAAACAATGCGCACAATAAATTGATCGTTCTAATGGAATTGGCGGCCTTGACGCTAAAAGTGGCTCTTCCAGGCAACCGTTTCGCATTGGATGGATCGAATAGAACCGATAAAGGAACAGAAGGTGTTCTAATTTCAAAGAAAAATATTAAATCTAACTTAACGTTACTCAGTGCTACGATGGTATTTCTTTTAAATTCATTGTTAATTGCTTACTTAAAGCCTTACTTAGAGCTCATTTATTTTAATAGATCCAACATGAAAATGCACTTCAAGTCTACTCCAATGAATTTTATTCTGGTATTTACTTTTTCTTGAGCGGAGACCTTTTATACATATTAAAGCATTGAAGCGGGGAACTTTGGAGCTCAGTCATGAACTTATACGTCGTGGTTAGTAATCATTTATTAATTATCAAACAAAATTAATTAACTCTACTAACCATGTTTCTTTCAATGTTGTGGTTTACGGTGAACAAGAAGGAGACCTATTTTGTATATGTACATTTATAGACATATGTACATGTATGCAGAAAAGCTTTTGCTTATTATGTATACATGTTTCCTTTATCGTTGATTAAGTGTTTGTAACGTCGATAAATCCTCAAATAAACAAATAAATAAAGGTTTTTATGCACGTAGACTTTACAAAAGCGGTTGTACATAGAACATGTTTATAGTAATATAGTTAATTATCCATAAATATTTTTAAATACGTATAATTAAAATCCAAAAAAAAAACCTTCTTAACCGTTGCGCCAAGCGTGCAGTCACAGATTTATTGAACAGATAGGCAGATTGCAATATAGTTTATTTATTATATATCTGTGGATTTAACTCTGTATGTAGAAATTCAGTATAAAAACTTAAATACTCCATCTTAGATATTACTGGAACTAAATTTGTAGAAGTACTTACAAAAAAGAAGATAATTAATTTTTTACCCAACAGTCAATAAGGCTTGTTGAAGGTAGGTAAATTTAGAAATTGTGTTTCAGTTTGTAAAGGATAGGCCTTCACAAACTGGAACACAATTTCAAATTTCGAGGAGACCCTACTAAAATAGCCAAGTATAACTTAATTTTAAACTTAGTTTTAAGTTGAACTCAAGAATTTGATATCAGCTACTGTTTGTCTTATTCTAGGTCAAGAGTAAGGCCTAACTCTTACGTAACTTGGTTACAAATTTGATGGGACAGATACCGTTTCCACAGTATAAATATAGACAGTAAGGTAACTAAGCCTAGTTGATGGAATAATTACCTGCGCTCTATTGACCCTTAGGGCGTTTTTAAGCGTAGGGTTGCAACTTTTAGCAAAATCAAAGTCAAAAATCATTCCGTAATAAAATTACATTTATTTGGAATCGTCATTTTTTTATCCTACCATGCAGTGCATGACGTGGCAGCTACTGAGGAACACTGCCAGAAAACTCAGTAGGAATCCTTTTTAAAATAAAATATTCTTAAAATTCAATACAATCATGTGTGTTGACTCAAAACAACTCAATCGCAAGCACTTTTGTCACTTAAATAATCAGGAATTTTGTAATTTGGCGTTAATACAACTTATTCGTAGACAATTTCCTAATATCATTAGGAAGTTTGTTACAGAGTCTTATACAATGTTCTAGATACCTATTTTTATTTTTATTACAATATATTTGTTTTATAAATCAGCACGACGGTTAAAATACGAAAGCTCCCGTTTTGATGAAGCCGAATTCAAAAAGCCGTATACTACGCAATACGCAAATAGATTTCAAAAAGATTGCCAGGCTAAACTTATACGCTACCACTCGTTTTGATGCGTCACTCACTACTGAGCACCGCGACAACCGCTTAGAGGTCTTATCGATGCGCATGTTTGTGTGAGTGCGCCGTTTCGACCATTTGTAGGTAGTTTCCGTACTGTTAATTCTTATACTGAGCCGTTTACTTGTGAATCTAAATATACATTTACATCTAAATATACAGTTTGTTCTTTGATTGGATTAAGTTACAAATGGCGAAGGTACCTATTCTGAGTCGAAATATTAGTATAAACGAGACAAGATATAGGCTGAAGTAAAACGGGGCACGTATAGCCTGTTCTTCTCACCGGTCTGTAAATCGGTTAAATTAAGCATTTAAGTGGCGACCACGCGCAGTCTATAGATTGGTTTAATCTACGAATGTAGATCCTCGGAAGGCACGTTAAGCTATTGGGACCTGCTGCAGTTATCAGACAGACAAGTTGTTAAACCTTATTAAAGGCCTATTGGTCGGCTTGAACAATTCTGACACTAGGTTAGATACATGATAAAATATCCACTTACAATCTCGTTTTGTTTAAATATCATATCCCTCATCATGGTAAACGGAGATGCAGTCAAGGTTGGACCCTGTGTACCCATAACATGTATGTTCTCTCTGGCGTTAAATAAACCTATGTTGTTTGTATTTGGAAACACTTAGGTGGGGAGAGAATTCTACAGCTTGGCCCCACTATTGAGAAATAGGGAAGGGAAACACTTGGTGCGGAGATGGACAAGCGGTGGACATCCTCGTAGCACTTTCATACGATAAAAGAATGGGGATGGAGGGATAAGAAGTTTTTGACCTCATTCTCTGTGATACAAACAGTAGAAAACCCAAAAACATGACACCGATGATCAAGACGTTACAGTTTCTTGCGTGTTAGGTCCCTATTGTCATTATCCTTCAAGCGAATCTGCCTAACGAATACAAAGAGACAAGTTAATAATTGACAGTACATAATAATGTCCTCCTAGGTTAATTTAGGCCACGGCGGCCAGTCTCAATAGATATTAGCCATCTGCGCGGGATATATTATAGTGCACAAGTGTGTGCGCAAACAAAGGAGCACTTTCTATCCCATCACGCCCACGATCCAATGGGACGCCTAGCGACACGACCGGTAAAGAGGTCAGGTGCAGGACCGATGGCTTTACGTGCTCCCCGTGGTACGGGGGTATAATACCGCCAACTCCCAGACTTCGGGTTGAAGCTGAGAAGTTTTTCTTTTCACAGAAAAGTGCCAAAATCACTTTTGGCTCGACCAGGGATTTGAACCCAGAACCTCATTCTCTGCGGGTACATACTAAGCTACTTTCATAGTAAATGGTCCCAATAACTTATATTCCCCAATAGGAATATGTGTAATAGAGATTTGGGAACTCAAAAAGGAAATTCAAATTCTCCCGAGCTAAATTAACCGGGTGTAAGGTATTAACCTGACAAACGATGATACCATGGATTTAGAACATAATTCTTTAACCTCAACGTTGGAATTATCATTTCATTTTCGAAGTAGGGTCGGACAGTAATCATTATACTTGACTTCACAGGTATTCATTTATGAATGCCTCGTTTTAGTTTGAAACCATGGACGACCACGAAAAGGTAGTCAAGACAGACAAAGGTGCCTTTTGAAATAGTTTGCTCTGTTTTATATTATACTGTGATGATTATAAGAAATTCATATATTTTTATAATAATTGTGGCAGTACTACTAACAAATGGAATATAGATATTGAATCTTGCACATCCCGGTTACGGATAGTTGCAGGGCGATAGGGAGATATAGATTTGTTTCTTCTTACCTTTTTGAAGTAAAACTTCTTAACGCTCGCTTGACTTGCGAAATAAGCTAGGTACCAAAAGTGTGATCGAGGCGAAAAAGGCGCGGCGGTAATTGAGAGGGAGATATAAGTTAGTGAAGAGTGCGAGTTACGTTTTGTATATTGCTATAGGGTGAAGAGAGAGAGGTGCAAGTACACATTTTCATTCTCTCTTTCTCTCATAGCCAGTTAAGTTGCGTATATTTAACTTTAATTCGGTTTTACTTCAGTCGTGTGGTCAAAAACACACGTTATGTTGTATGCAAATCTTACCTTTAGGACTTTTGGAAGTTGCTGTATAAAACTTATCACCTAGTGGTAAAAATTACAAATGTCCTAATGGTTTCTTTATTTGAGCTTTCTAGACTTCATGAAGGAGTTTTTGAGACAGTGTTTCACGCCGTTTGCCGTGTGTGATCTGTTTGTTAACGAGCGACCTGGAAATTTCCTAAGAATTGACACAATCAATGTGAACCTACTAAGGGAACTCCACCTCGACTAACTTACCCGCGGATCGCGGATATCTATGTTGATAAGTAAATACCGAAATGCCGCCCAACACAAAACGAGCTTCTTCTGTCCTTAAGTATCTATCATCATCTTCATCAAAAAGCTGTAGGAAGTCCACTGCTGGACAAAAGCCTCCCCCAAGATTTATATTGGGAAATATGCCATAATCGCCACGCTTGGCAGACGGGTTGGCGATCTCAGTAATATGGTCATAGTACTCAGAAAGAAGCTGATGTTCCTCGTTCTCTGGTAGATATTCTCTCGGGTCGACTTCTACGCTAACTACGGGATGAGATAGCGTGATGATATCGCCTAGACACCCGAATAACAGATAGGCTATAATTTATAAAGTTTAAGGCGCGTGAAACCCGGGGCACAGCTATTATGAAATACGATAATGCTACCATCTAGAGTGCATAATCATGTCAGCAGCAAAGTACGTCCACTGCTGAACAAAAGCGTCCCTAAAGTCTAGGGGGATATGCCATAATCGCCGCGCTTGGCAGACGGGTTGGCGATCGCAGTTTGATGATGAAAGTTCACAGAAAAACTCCGCTGCCCGTTCTCTGGTAGGTATTCTCTCGGTCAATTTCTACGCCCCCACGGGATGAGATGGGGTGATGATATTCTATGCCATCACCACACAGTATAACACTCTGTAAAATCCCCAATGAATCTAGAAACAGAGTGAAACACTTTTGATATGCCTGACTAAATATTGTTGCTATCATTTTGCACTGAACAGGGTCAAGAGTATGATAAACTGAGGTCTACCCTACACGGCGTATGCGAGTATGCTCACCAAAAACACATTAAAAATACGCATAAAAAACCACTTCTAATTTATTTGTTACCGTAATAAAATGGTGTGAAATATGGCGTCTGCGCTGTGTCATTAAAATAACTGGTGAGGGAGGTATCTGGATATTTGTGCTCGTTTTCCTATTCAATGTAGTCGTCAGCTCATTGAAATGTCCTGTTTGACAAATGAGTCGTCACCAACTAATTACACCGCCGCTAATTATTTATACATCAGCTGGGAGTGGCGAGACACGTCTATTGTTAGAAGGAATTACAATTTGCGGGGAAGAGGACGATTTCCGTTGTGATGTTGTACAGTTTTGATACTTTCGTACATATTTATAACAAAAGTATATAAACCGTTTTTCTTACTTATTTTGAATTATCCTATTTTCGAGGCTGATTGCTGTGTGGCTGACGGCAAAGCTTCGAGAGCTTCCACTAATACAAATGAAAAGAGCACTAAAACAGTGGTTTTTAAGTAACGTTTTTTATAATTTTAAAGAATTCTTTGACTACAGGATATGTTGATGTTTATTTTATAGTGACTACAATGTTGACATGGATACTGATATAGATGACATTATGATTATTATTTTTATATTATTATTTCTTATGAACAATGTATTAGAATATTATAATTAATGTAAGATGTAAATGATTTGATAAAATTTCGCATGTCATTGTCGACAAAATATGTGAAACTGTAATTGTATGACTATAAAAATCTTATTACAGAAAAGTTATTATACTGTTAAAGAATACTTGGACTCAAAGAAATAATTCTATAGATCTTGACATTTTAATATAAATCTGATAATTTGTTCGCTTTAAATCTTTTTAAATTAAAATTTGGCATACTTAATAATTCTTACAAATAGCATAAATTATAAAACTTTTTATTATTAACAAAAAGCCTTCTTCCTCTCTTCTACTGCCGACAGGGTCCATAATTGTTACATAATTATAAGATTATACCATCTACATTATAGAAGCAATAAATGATTGAGTATTGAGTAAAATCTTGTCTGTACCATATTTTAAGCGAAATAAAGATTACTTACTCACAAAAAAAAATCATTATCTCGTTTCATCGCATAGGGGCGTAGAGTCGAATTGCGGGAATATCTCCAAGAAAACGGGCAACAGCGTCTCTCTGTGTACTTTGACCATCATACTGCGATTGCCAGCGTGGCGATTATGGCATATCTTTCCAAATGATGGACACAAGTCCATTGTGGAAGTCTTTTCGGGGAGGCAAGGGCCTCCCTGTTTGTGGACGTTGAAGATGTGTTAATGTGGTTGACGGTGATGAATATCACCACCTATTTCTTTCCTCGAGGACACAAAAATTGTCCCTAAGGAATATCTAAAGAAATATGTAGGAATATCATCTTCCCATCGTGGCAATATTGCATATGCCACTAAATTATGGACACAATTTCACTGTGGAGATCCTTGAGAGGTTTTTGTCCAGCAGTGGACGTCTCGTAGATATAATGATGTGGATTTGTAGTCGCTAAATAATGTCCTTTTTTTAAAATTGATTTGCTATATCGACACCCTTATTAGCTGAGTATTACTAATGTAGTTATCACTTTGCGCGTAGTCACGCGATAGGCTTCGATGCCCCGAAACGGTTACGGCTTATCCAAAAGAGAGCCTTACAAAACAGGAGTAATCAGTAATGTGCGGGGTGTCGTAATCTATACATATATTAAAATCGTAGGAAAGTCGAAACTGTACATTGAATATTTTTTTAAAGGATACCAGGGGCGTGGTCTACAATCGATATCAAGGCCAAAAATATAGTTTTTAGAATTTTTGTCTGTTTGTCTGTATGTATGTCCGGGCTAAACTCAAAAAGTACTGCATGGATTTAGTTCAAATTTTGCATGAATATTACTAAGAGGTTGGGTCAACATATTGGCTACATATTATCACGCTATCACCTACGGGGGAGGAGCTGTGATAATTTATAAAGTTTAACGCGGGTAAAACCGCGGGGCACAGCTAGTCGTTTATGAACTACGGTAACCGCTTACCATCTTGTGGACCGTAAGTTAGTTGACAAAAAGTATTTTAGTAACGGCTTATTAAATACAAAATGTTATTACAGAAATATACAAATTTTAGCGTATTTCAGCGTTAACTTGCTATAACGCCAAGGTTATAAGATAAAATGAAATTTTGCAGGACGATATCAAAATTTAATTAGCAGCAAAGCGAATTTCGTGGCGTGTGTGCGGGGAGAATTTGTAACCAGAGATTTCACGAGCAAACTGAATGAAATTCTACGGTATCTGAGTATCGGGAACATTAAGTTAGATTAATACAAAATTAGATGCCTAAATAACTAATTTGGAGGATAATACCTACATACATAGACTCTCGCTTGTTTCCCAAGGGGGTTGGCGGGTACAACGGATGTCTATTTGTCACAATCCTTGCACACCCCTTTTGTCTCGTTTACTCTCATTATGTTCTTCATACATGCTTGCCTGTTTAGAGTAGTTCTGTCTGACCTTGCCTCCGACTAGGAAAAGTCTCTAAAACTTTTAATTCTTCTTTTTTATCGAACAGTGGTTACCTCGGTATAAGAGTTGTTGAAGCCACCCAATAGCCCTCTGACATGGCTTATCGACAGTTGTCTAAAGATTACAAACGGGACCGACAGATTAACGTACCCTCCAAAGCACGGAGATACTCAGAAACTAAACCACTTAACGGTGACCCATCTATGGACTGTCCTTAGGTTCTTTATCTCGTCGATCACTTACAGACCGGTGAAAGCAACTGGCTATAAATGCCTCAAACTGTGGCAGTGCAAGTGCAGGTTTAAATTGTCACTTTAACGATCTCCATATAACAGTCCAGTAGGAAACCACAGATAATAATAATAATATCTAGGGACAATGTCACACAGATCATCCTAGCCCCAAACTAAGCAAAGCTTGTAGTATGGGTATCAGGCGACGATATTCATACTTATATAGATAGATAAATACTTATATACATAGAAAATATCCATGACTCAGAAACAAATTTGATATAATCCCACACGTACTTAAGTAATCATACCACTTGACTATTGTCCGCTGTAGCAATGACAATCTCCTTGGTAAAATTTTAATATAAACATCATTTGAGTAAAAATATACTTCATGTCCCTGTACTGCCAAAAATGTTTTTAATTACAGCATAGAATAGACTAATTGAAACACATAGTCTTTCATGCACTTACATTTATTCATTTGGGAAACAAACAGTTGTACAACGTTAGCTTATATGTAAACTATAAGTAATAACACTGTATAATGTTAGGAGTACAACCCACAGCGTTTTCACAGATTACTTAAACAAAAATAAGTGATGTGAAGTCTAATGCTAAGAGGTTATACACTACAAAGGCTTAGGTAAAACGTAATTATACAAAGAAAAACGAATACAAAATATCAAACAATCTTAAGTGATTTGAGGATTTTAATTTTTTTTCGTAAAGTTCTATTTACACAGGTCTTCAAATATTTATAAGCCAAGTCCTACAGGTAGTAGCCAAAGGCCTATAAGTTTAGATCGGTGTCTTTCAGAGCTTTATTCGCAAATAACTCTAAGAAAGGGCCTTGCTTTTCTAGGCGCAGCTCAAAGGATTCAACAATTTGCTTCAAAATTCAATAAACATATCCGAAAATATTTTATTTGTATGTGGTGTGTATTGGGTGTACCTTTTTGTGTTTTAATATGTTGCTAGCGGGATTTGTAAAAGTCTTCATTACTCACTACAAGATTTATTATTTATTGGAAATGTGAACAGGCCAAAATATCAGCAACACTTGTTTGCTGACTCTTAAAGGCCGGCAATGCACCCGCGACTCCTCCGATGTTGCGATTGTACAGACGCCAGCACATCAAGCTGCCCCAATCAGTCAAATTTCCCCAATTGAAAGTGAACCTTATGCTTTTGTTATAAAGTTGAAAATCAATAAAATAAATTTGACAGATTGGGGTAGCTCGATGTGCTGGCGTCTGTGCATGGGCGGCGATGATCACTTACCATCATGTGACCCACTTACTCGTTTGTCTCTTACTCTGATATAAAAGAAAATATCTAAAATAAATGTCTTGCGGCAGCTATCACAATGCCGTCTGATGCCAAACTAGGCAGCACCAGTGCAATGGCAGCCAGACAAGGAATAAACTTAGGTACTTTTATATATCTTTCTAAATATATACACTTCATTGATTACTGTAGCCCGTGGTTTCACCTGAGTTAAGCTTTTAAATTATAGCCTATATGTTATTCGGATATAAGTTATATTACTAGAAAGTTCCGACAAAATCCATTCGGTAGTATTTGCGTGAAATAGTAAACATCCATACAAACATACCCTCAAAATTTCGCATTTATAATACTAGTAGGGTTTAAACCCAGACACAAGAAATATTCGTACTCAACACCTAAAGATTTGCCTTGAGTGAGGACCAAATACGCAACCTCTGGCTAAGCAGTCTGAGTCAATATTGGTACTCAACACCTAAAGATTTGCCTTGAGTGAGGACCAAACACGCAACCTCTGGCTAAGCAGTCTGAGTCACTAAACACTAACCGGTACGTGTAGGTATATAAAACCTTCACGGTACGCTTAGTAACTCTCTAGTTCCACAACGATACAGTACAAAGAAATATATGAAACTAATTCTTTAACGAAAACGTACCGAAAACTGTTACATAACCGAGTTGGGCAATTTATTTGACGTTTTATTTAACTTTTTATATTTCCAGACATTTAAGTCCGCCGGTGACAAATGATAGCCGCAGCGGGACCGCGCGAGATGAAAACAGAAGTACTGTTAAATATATATCTGCGGTTATACCACCATTCAGGTAGAATAAAAGATATGAAATATTATTTGAGAGTGCGGAATGGCTAGCGTGTTATATTTAAAGATAATAATGTGGACATTTTAATTATACGCTAGTCATAAGGCACTACCCCCGATACTAAAATATACCAACTCAACTAATTAATAATAATAATATCTAGGGACATTCACACATGGTCATCTGAACCCAAACTAAGCAGAGCTTGTGCTATGGCAACTAGATAACTGATATACTACATATACTAGTTTTCTTTTGTAAAGACATACTTATATATATATAATAATAATTATACCCAGACTCAGGACAAACAGATCTGTTCTGGGTGGGAATCCAACCTACGATCTGCGGCGTGAATGGCATTTACTAACCAAATATTTTATTTTCCTAAAAATATAGACTATAGACACAAAGCAGGGAACGGAATTATAATTTACTTTATAAATTAAAATAAAATAAAATTATGATTCCGGATGATCAAATATAGGTCACGATCTAACTATCTATGTATACCTATAATTAATATGTAGTTAATTTGTAAAACTATAATTCTTATTCATGTAATGGTTATTCAAAAGCGCCTTTTAAAGTCTATGTAAATAAAACCGTTTCTATTTAATTAACCTATCAAATGGTCCCTCAATTGAAACGCTTATCTTAGGAAAACTACAATTTACTTGGCTTACGGAAGTTAAATAGACCAATGATACAGTCTATCCTTTAGTAGTTGATTTTAACTAATGATTTTTTTTTATGAGGTCAATGTCACACAGATCATCCTAGCCCCAAACTAAGCAAAGCTTGTACTATGGGTACCAGGCGACGATATACATACTTATATAGATAAATAAATACTTATATACATTGAAAACATCCATGACTCAGAAACAAATATTCGTGCTCATCACACAAATATTTGCACTTACCGGGATTCGAACCCAGGACCACCAGCTTTGTAGGCAGGAGCACTACCAACTAGGCTACGGTGACCGTCATATCCTTTAGTAGTTGATTTTCACTAATATTTACTAAACAGGATCAAATTTATTTAACTATTTCTTAACTTTCGACTGAGAATGTACCCTAAGAAGTTATGCTAAGTATTCTTGTTTTGTATATATATATATATTGCTATTGTATGTTTGCATTTTCGTGTCGTGCAATTATTTCATCATCAACACCGCTTACAATTTAATGGAAAACAAAGTTGGTATGGAGCGCGACAACGCCGAATTGTGTAATTGCTAGCTCGCTATTGTGCAGTACAAATTACGTACACACACCAACACATACGAACTTTGCATCGTTTTGATATACGACAGGAGTTTTACTAAAATTAAGGAAATTAATTATACAGATGGTATAAGAACAGGGGTTATAGGGTTGTCACTAAAGCTAAATGGTGTAGGAATTTTGTGGTCCGTAGGTTTAAACTTTACTAAACTTAACCGTCAACCCTTAGTTATCGGTAAGCAGCAGCGTTTTTCTATTGTCTTCTATTCTTATTCAAAATATTTAAAAAAATCCGTGCCATATCAAAAGCTCCATCTAGCCCAAAGTAAGCAAAGCTTGTACTATGGATACTTTTGTTTTTACAATACCATAATCTTTATTTTCAAATATAGGTGGATACAAGATGTTCTAATCTATAAAATGTGCTAACTATATTTCACCATTTCGGCATGCAAATCTTAAAGTTAACTCAATTATAAATTAAGTTTATTATGATACAAAGAGATACAATAATAATTGGGATAACATAATACAACATAATACTAGACATACATATAGACTCACGCCTGTTTCCCAGAGAGGTAGGCAGAGACAACGGATTTCCATTTATATTTATACACCTCTTTTGTCCCATTTACTGTAATTTTATTTTTCATATATGCTCATCGGTTTAAGGTATTTCTCACCTGGCCTGTCTTAACATCTCCGATTTGGTCACAGAATGTTTTACCAGGTCTTCCCCATATTAGGCAACGGATAGAAATACTTATATATATATATTTGTGAATTTATTCATACAATACACAGAAAACACCCAAACCAAGACAAATAGAAAACTACTTGTATACAAATATTTGTCTTGTGCGAGAATCGAACCCGCAGACTTTGGATCAAAAGACAGGTACACTACTAACTGAGTGAAGGTATTTGCGTTGCAGAAGTACATGCGTGCACTTTTGAAACTTAATCGATTCAGTGAATTCAGAGCAAATACCAACAAGACGGATAGACAGACACACGAGTGATCCCATACGGATTCTGTTTTATTTGGACGTACGCAACCCTAAAGGAGGTATTGAACGAAAAAAAGCTATTGCTACGAAAAATATTAATATAAAAGTTAAGTTAAATATTATTTGCAGATGATATTAAACATTCCTATTATATTTCGAATAACTTCAGCAATTATTAAAAATGATAATATATTATTTTCTATTTTATGATAAAAAAAAGATAATAATATAATTCCTACGTTAAAATCATAATCATATCTTTTATCTTTGCCGTAGCCTGTTAAAAATAATTAAAAAAAAGATAAACTTTTGAAACAAACGAGCGCTATAATTTTCTATTTGACTTTCTGCATTTGAACACCTTATTAAAGCAGAAAAATGAATAGTGGTACGTTATCTTTTGCGTCCTCGAAACAGACTTGCGTTCAAGTACCTAAACTAATATAATAACCTAGCTGCGACCCGCGGTGATACTCACGATGGTCAATTTATTTAAGGTATGATTTAATTCTTTGGGTGAACTTGAGCCGCCTGATAAGGCCCATAGTGAGCGACCACGACTCTGTTCCATAAGTCATCACTGGCAACACACACTGGTCGAAGACTTTCGACTTGAGACACTGTGGTATCTGGGACGAGAAGATATTACGTAGCTTCCCGAACGCTGCTCAGCCGAGTTGGATTCTACGATTGACCTCCTTTTCGAAGTTGGACCTACCTAGTCGGATGGTCTGCCCTAACGATCTTGCAAGGATCGCGGGAAGCCGTTGGATGCACGTAGCGCAGGACCGGCTATTGTGGAGATCCTTGGGGGAGGCCTTGGTCCAGCAGTGGACGTCTTTCGGCTGATATAATGATGATGTTGATTTAATTTAAGGTAGTACCTATACAAAATCTTTTCGAAATTAATCCTCAAGACAAGCGTGCGTTAAAAGGCTTTACTTCAAAAAGCATGGGATGGTGCGGGCGCTGCTAGTGTATAATAAAACAAAACAAATCATGAACATAATTTAAAGGAACCATTTAATCTCGGCGAAAGATAACCTATATTTGCACCGCATTCATTAAAATGGCATTGTTCATAATTGCAAAACTTAAAGCCAACATTTCAATGGCAATTGACATAATCGATCCTCAGGGATTTAAAAAGCGTTCACAACGATATGCGGAGCACAATATTTTATGGTAGAAAGAACTTCAGGTAAATTATATTTGACTATTTAAAGGGAAGTAGAGGAAAACAATCCTGATAATAACATTACAAAAATTTTAATGATGCCGCTTGCACTTGGGAAATCAATCACTATACCGTAGGAAACTTTGACAAACATGCATTCGCGGCCACAAAACAACCTTAACCATTCCAGTCTGGAGTCCGAAAATAAATAAAATAAAAAAGGTTTTTATTCACGTAGACTTTAAAAAAGCACTTGTAAATAGTCAGAACATGTTCGTAGTAATATATAATTATTTCTAGGTACATATAGATCATCGGTCCATCTTGTAGGGGGCATGCCCACGCTGCGTCTTCCGGTTCGTGGTCGCCACTGGAAATCGCTGGATGCGGATAGCGCAAGACTGGCAATTGTGGAGATCCTTGGGGGAGGCTTTTGGCCAGCAGTGGACGTCTTTCGGCTGATATGATGATGATGACATATAGATATTTAGGTACACGGACTGTAGGAAATAATTTACAATAAGATTTATTTTATAATAGTAACGATATTTAACTAACTTAAATTAAGTTATTGTTAAGGATCATGTGTAGGTTTAATTATCTAAATTTTAAATTTAAGCTATATTTTTACTACATGAAAGTTATTGGAGTTAGACTCCCGTGCCCCGGAGAACACTTAAAGCTTTGGTTCTGTACTGGATTTCTCTCTGGTCTGCACTGCCTCGTTGGTCAAGCGGTAGCGTGTTCACCCGCAGAGAACGAGGTCCTGGGTTCAAATCCCGGGTCGGGCCAAAAAGTGATTTTGGAACTTTTGTGTAAAAAGAAAAATTTCTCAGCATCAGCCCGAAGTCTGGGAGTTGGTGGTATTATACCCCCGTTCCTCGGAGAGCACGTAAAGCCGTCGGTCCTGTACCTGACCTCTTTCGGTCGTGTCGCTAGGCGTCACATCGGATCATGAGAGTAATGGAATAGAAAGTGCTCTTGTGTTTGCGCACACACTTGAGCACTATAATATGTCCTCCGCAGATGGCTAATCTCTGTTGAGACTGGCCGCTGTGGTCGAAATTCGGCTAGGAGGACATTATTATTATTTATTATTTCTCTCTGGTCATGCCAGATAGCTGTCCTATCCTATGATTATAGAAAGTACTGTTTTTTCGTTCACTCCTGTACTATATGTCCTGCATGCTTGGCTTGTTTCCGATGACTACTAGGTACTACTACTACTACTATACATATAATAAAATCGTAGGAAATTCAAAACTGTCATCATGATCATATCAGCCGAAAGACGTCCCCCGCTGGACAAAGGCCTCCCCTAAAGATCTCCACAATTGCCGGTCTTGCGCCTTCCGCATCCAGCGATTTCTAGCGACCCGCACAAGATCATCGGTTCATCTTGTAGGAGGCCTGCCCACGCTGCGTCTTGTTTGTGGTTTGTGGTCGCCACTTGAAAACTGTACATTGAATATTTTTTTACAAGGATACGGGGCGTGATCTACAGTCGATATCGAAGCCAAAAAACTAAATAATAGTTTTTAGAATTTTTGTCTGTTGGATGTATGGATGGATTTATTTCAAATTTAGCATGAATATTACTAAGAGGTTGGTCAACATATTAGGCTATATATTATCACGCTAAAGTTTAACCGCGGGGCACATCTAGTATATATAAGATAATGCAGCCCATTACTATCCCACTGCAGGGCAAGGTTCAATCCCGGAATGGGAGGGGAAATGCCGTAGTCCACCACGCTGGCCTGTACGAGTGGATATTTTTTATATAAATGGGTCACACAAATAGTTACCCTGGGTGAGATTGAAGCCAAAACATAAGGATGCCGAGGCAGCATAGCCAGATAGCCATGTGCTCTGGTGGGTATTGTCTCAGGATGACTTCTATGGAATAATAATATGGGATAATAATGACAGGGTGATGATATTCTTCGCAGACAGCAGACTGGCGAGCTACTTTATGGTATGGGGAATGGATTGTTTTACCCCCCAATTGTACTTCGTTCTTAGGGGATATTTTCTTTTTAATCTACTATTGTACAGACATTCAGCTACCCCAGTACATCAAGCTACCCCAATCTGCCAAATTTCCCCAATTGAAAGTGAACCTTATGCTTTTGAGATAAAGTTGAAAATCTATAAAAGAAATTTGACAGATTGGGGTAGCTGGATGTGCTGGCGTCTGTACTCACCCCCACTCTCCGCTACGAAAGACTTTCGTTATGAATTTTGTATTAAGGGGATTTTTATTGTATTAAAACCATATTTATTAATATTAATATGTCGGAACAATGTCACACAGATCATCCTAGCCCCAAACTAAGCAAAGCTTGTACTATGGGTACCAGGCGACGATAGACATACTTATATAGATAGATAAATACTTATATACATAGAAAACATCCATGACTCAGAAACAAATATTCGTGCTCATCACACAAATATTTGCACTTACCGGGATTCGAATTTCTTCTTACTCATGGATTAAGAACTTGAATTGTCAGTATATGCATCGTGACTATATGCCCTACTATCGCCAGAAAACCAAACTGTACAGCAATGATCAAAAATGTAAAAAATATAAAATATGTAAAGAATTACGGTGAGAAATGTTTCCTCAAATATTACAGTTTCATTTTAATTATCAAGAAGCTCGTATATTTTATTTTTGCTTTCCTGGATCTATTAATATATTGATCAACGTTTTCCTCTTATATTATTTTAATTGCTCAATTATTTTTCCGGGAGCGTATTTTTTCTGTCTTCTATTTTATCGATAGTTTAATCAAAAAGTAGAATGTACGAAGGAGTAACAAATAATAGTCCCATTTTTTACCCAAAAGAAAAGCTGGTTTCTGTTTCGCCAATTCAAAATAATTTCTCAATTCAAACGTAAAGATATATTCTTTCGTTGTTCATGGTATATTAAACGTTCAGAAATCAAACCACTTTGGCGGTCACCCATCTATAGACTCGACGCGCGTCTAGGAGCTTAATCACTTGCAGTCTGATGATAAGAATTCGCTATGAACGGGGTCTAGATGAGGCTTTTCGAGGTGCGGAGGAAAGCTCCACAACCACAACCAGAAATTAATTCAAGTTTTTACTTAATTAAAAAGAAAAGCTTGGACAGTGAGGTGGTTATATGGTGAGTATATTTTTCTATTATGGACTAGTCTTGGAAGTTTCCTAAAGGTGAAGATGATGCAAGAGAGAGAATCACGCAATTTGCCATCACGGCATACGACTCTCTCTAACACTAGTAGACGTTGTACATGTAACAGACAATTAGAATACAATCCGTTTAACGAATAATTTACTTTTTTTTATCATTATCCTAGTGTCAGAGTTGTTCAAGCTGCCCAGTAGGCCTCTGTAATGGCTTCACGACTATTGTCTGATGACTACACCCGCACCTTATTAGTTAGCGTGCCCTAAGAAACACGGAAACACTCAGAAATTAAACCACTTTTGGGGTCACCCATCTATAGACTGATCAAACGGTTAGGCGTTTGACGTCACCAATCGTTAACGGACCGAGAGCAGCTGACTAAGAGCACCTCAAACTTACTGTATAGCTGCTAAGGCTAGCCGCGACATACACCCATATACCCAGCCACTAACAGCAAATACAGTTAAGCTTCAGTCTTCTAACGCTTCTCTTTTTATGCCGCTGGCAGCAAAAGGGTTGGCCATCTTGATTTTCCTGGAAAAGCGGTTCTATTAAAAATGAGTCACATTTTAATCAAAATAAGGTAAATGAATCTTTTGAAGTACAAGTTCCTTCAATCATGATAGCTTTTCTAGTACCTCCAGTTTAAAACACCACAAGTTGAGATAATGTAAAATTGTTTCGGATATTTTATTTCTTTTCTTTCTTTCTTTTAACGTATTGGTGGTGTTTACCCTGGTTTAATTCAAGCCATCCTGTAGGCCTTTAACATGGCTTAAAAACTGTTGTCTAATTATAACAACTGGAACCCACAACTTAACGTGTCCTCCCAAGTACGAAAGGGTTCAGAAATCAAACTACCTTGACAGTCAAGCTAGCTCAACCTCCCAAAATACACCCTAAATAACAGCAACTTTACTTCCTCTATAACTCACTTAAATGATATTACCGTTTAACATTACTCAGAGGTCATGTATAAGTTTAATAGATCTAAAGCTTCTTCGGGAAGATATGCTCGGATTGTGGCATAGCCGCTGTGCCTAACTGGCAGGAGTCGACAACCCGAAAGGACAAACCAATGCCCTCCCAGGGTGTGTCCTGGGCGGGCAGTGCATGTACGCACCTACCACGACGTGAAAGGTGGGCGCCGGAGTAGCATTAACGATCCCGCAACCACGCTTACCACGACTTAAAAAGCATTAGACTGTAACAAGTAAAATTTCTTTTAAATACAAGTTTTACGCCTTACACTTTTTGTCCTCTGAGAACGCGACATTTTAGTGAGTTCATCAGTCACTTAAGTGCGTCTTCAAGTAATGGCGCTGTGTCTCATAATATTATTATCACAGATCTTTGTTGAGTAAATCTGCATTATCGTCCGGATTTAAACGAGCTCCCTTCCACGGTTCCGGATTTTGAAGTATCAACTTATTGCTTTGTTTTGTTCCTCACGTAACTGAAAAACATTGTATTGCAAAATCAATTATAGCCAGTTGCCTTCCGGTCTAGAGAGGGTGTGCTCGTAGCGTGCAGTTAGTCTTACACCACAGACATTAAGCCTTAAGGCGGCTTGAACAACTTTGACACAAGGGTCAACCTAAATATCCTCTTGGTTGAATTTTGACCACGGTAGCCAGTCTTAATGACTAGCCATATGCACGGGTCATATTATAGTGCAAAAATAGTGACACTTTCTATTCCATCACTATCACGATCCGATAGGACAACTAGCGACACGAACGGGGTGGGGTAAGGTAGAGGGCCGACCGCCTTACGTGCTCTCAGAAGGTATATATTCTTGAACTTCGGGCTGATACTGAGAAATTTTCTTTATAGCCAGATGCTTTCACCGGTCTGTAAGTGATTAGCAACGTTAAGCAACTAGGCTCGCAGTCAGTGCATAGATGGGTGACCGCCAAAGTGGTTTAATTTCTGAGCGTATTCATCGTTCTGATTGGTATACAACTTTATTACTACAAACATGTTCTGATTATTTACAAGCGCTTTTTTAAAGTCTATGTGAACAAAAACCTTTTTTATTTTATTTTTATGTTATCGCTCGGGTCGGTCCGGGCTGTAACCGTTAGGCAACAGTCGTGAAGCTATGTCAAAGGCCTTCTCGGTGATTGAAACCACTCAGGCAGGGTTACCATTGCCCATATGATAAGTAAGTGGTATAGAAACAACACCATAATCACTTTTTGGCCTGACCCGGGATGTAAACCCAGGTCATCTTTATCTGCAGTTGATCACGCTACCGCTAAACCAACGAGGGAGTCTATAGATGGGTGACTATATAAGTGGTTTAATTCGGATCGGAGTGCACGTTAAGCTGTAGTCACTAGACAACATTTGTTAAGTCATGCCAGAGGTCTACTATGTGCCTTAAACAACTCTAACAAGGCTAAAACAAGACAAAAGCATACAGACGTGTAAGGAAGAATCAATAGACTTTAATTGTTTATGTCTGACTTCACTTTGCTTTCCCAGATATAGAGGACATTAATTTCGTACCCTTTCATCGTATACAATGGCAGCAAAGAAAAATAACCAACAATAATACCAGTGATCAATTTCCGGCACTTCCCCAACAAAAACAAGGGTGTCTTAAGTAAATTGAAAGCATTTTCTTACTTACGCGTCTATCATACAATCAGACATGTTGTCAAAACAGGCATTTAAAACGAAAACCGTTGCTCAAACAAAATATACACGGAAAACCTATTTGTTCCAAGTGTTCGATAAAAGCCGTTGAAATAAATATTTTCCATTCCATCGACGGGCTCTTTGCATAAATTTCGGTTATGGCGAGACATTTGTCAATGGATAATGCGGTGCGCACAATATTCATGTCGGCGATATATCGCGGTGTGCATACATCTTGAGAAATGCCGAACATACAATAAATATGATGTATAGCGTCTGCGGGTATATTTATATTTTCTTTTGCTTAAGAGCCATTACTAGCCGCCATTTTCCCATTCAAACGTATTTCTCATTGTACTCCGTGGCTGTTAATACTAGACCATTATTTTTTTACGCTTACATACATAAATCTGCCACGACTATACTTTTATTCTTTTTCAGGATAGATCTATTTCGTAGAAAATATAGCCATAAATACAAAACTAATGTGCTTTAAACCGTACGACTGAAGTAAAACTTCAAATGTAACTGGCTATAAGAGAAGAATGGTACAACCGGCAAGGGAAGACCTCTAGAAAATTCTCTGAACAAATCGGAGACGTTCTCAAGAAAAGCCAGGTCAGAAGTAGCCTTAACCGGCGAGCATGTATGAAGAATATAATGACAGTAAATGAGGCGAAAGAGGTGTGCATGTCGTAACAAATGGAAGTCCGTTGTCTCTGTTTACCCCTCTGGGAAACAGGCGTGAGTATGTATGTATAATATGCCGCAGGGATATGTTGCAAACAGGGATTTGGCCAAATCCCTAAGAGATTTGATCAAATCACGGAGGATGTTAAAATAACAACACGATTTTATCATTTCCCTAAGCAAATCTGGTGATTTGACAAATCCCACTAAAGAAATCTAGTGATTTTAACAAATCCCAAAATTGGTTCAGTGAAATGACAAATATAACTTTTCTGTGGTATTTTAAACGTTTATTTTGAAAGATTTCCTAAATAATTATAATAATCAGGTGTAGTACAATACAATATTGATCTCAAAAATCCCCACTAGAACATAATAATAAGAAAATAAAATAAAATAAATATTATAAAAATTGAAAAACTTAATCTATGATATGCTTATTTGTAATGATCATTTATTAAAACATGTAGCAGATTTGTGGCGACATATACGTATAAGAGAAAGAAAACGTTTGCTCGCACTTCTCCCTCTAGCCCCTACAATAATATCTCTCTCATTGTTCTGAGCCTGGGCGTGCTTTATGCCTGTGAACTGGACATTTTTGAACTCCCGGGTAGACCTGGGTGAAGTCTTTAAATAAAACCAGAAGTGAAAACACAGTCTTTGAGTCAAATTAGTCTTTAGATTTCATTATAGTATTGATTATAAACTGGTATTCAACACGAAACCTATTTTCTTCTAAAACTAAAATCAAAAGACAACAGCCTTTTATTTCAAATTCACCTTCAAATTTGAGTTATAAATTAATTTATTCCTTTAAAATTTTACATTTGTGTGGAATCATCAATTTCTTACCCTGCCGTGCAGTGCCAGACGTGGCAGCACAGCCAGAACACTCAGTAGGGATCTTTGTTCAAAATATTTATTTCTTAATATAAAATAACATTTAAAAGTCTTCTAATACTGCTCCACTGATTACGTTAAGGGGCAATCACGCTATTTGCCGCTTTAACACCAGTAGACGTTGTTGTGTGACCATTAACATTCAATTCGTTTTGTTAATAATTTACTTTTATTTATTATAATTATAATAGATATAATACATTGTCTCATGTGCACCAGTAGAGAGGGTAGCCGTCAATCTGGCAGTCTGGCGTTAGACACGGTGCGGATTGGACGTGCGCCTGCGCTCGGAGCTGCTGTGTGTAATAGTGAGCCAGTGAACGTATACCTACATTTATATCAGTCCTCTTTGTCGTGATAGTGATCACTACAACAAGGAAACACACTAGAATAAATCACTTTTGCGGTCACTCATCTATCGATTGACCGTACGCTTAGGTATTTGACCTCACCGACCATTAACGGACCAAGGACAACAAACTTAGAACTCCTCAAACTTACTGCGTAGCTACTAAAACTAACCGCACAATAAACCCAGCCACAAGCAGCAAATACAGCTAATCTTCAGTCATCTAACGCTTTTCTTTTTATGCCGCTGGCAGCAAAGGGTGGCCATCTTGATTTTCCTGGAAAAGAGGTTCTATTAAAAATGAGTCACATTTTAATCAAAATAAGGTAAATGAATCTTTTGAAGTATAAGTTCCTTCAATCATGATAGCTTTTATAATACCTTCAGTTTAAAACACCATAAGTTGAGATAATGTAAAACTGTTTCGGATATTTTATTTCTTTTCTTTCTTTCTTTTTACGTATTGGTGGTGTTTACCCTGGTTTCATTCAAGCCATCCTGTAGGCCTTTCACGTGGCTTAAAGACTGTTGTCTAATAATAGCAACTGGAACCAACAGCTTAACGTGTCCTCCCAAGCACGAAAGGGTTCAGAAATGAAACTACCTTGACAGTCAAGCAAGCTCAACCTCGTAGAGTACACCCTAAATAACAGCACCTACACTTCCTCTCTATCTCACTTAAAGGTTACTACCGTTTAGCATTACTCAGAGGTCATGTGTTAGTTTAATAGATCTAAAGCTTCTTCGGGAAGAAATGTTCAGATTGTGGAATAGTAGCTGTGCCCAACTGGCAGGAGCCGACAATTCGAGAGGACAAACCAATGCCCTTCCAGGGTACACGCCCCTACCACCTGGGTCATGGCGTGAAAGGTGGGCGCCGGAGTAGCATTCCTGCGTTACGTAATGGAATCAGGCGTTACTTTGCGGAAATCCATAACAATCAAAATACAAAATCAATATGTAGTGTTAATTCCGCTAATGTCAGTTTAATAATGCCGGGATGCAATTTGCACCGCCCTCCCGCCCGCAAAAATGTGCACATGCAAGAAGGACAATATAAAAAAGCAAATTACATGCGCCAGTGCGATACCCAACACGTGTTTCAGTCCTCCACGGACCATTCTCAAGGGCTGCTAACTCGTCGAGTGCTCGAAGGAGACTATTTCTCTCTTGTCCGTGGAGGACTGAAACACGTGTTGGGTATCGTACTGGCGCATGTAATTTGCTTTTTATATTGTCTTTCTTGCATGTGCACATTTTTGCGGGCGGGAGGGCGGTGCAAATTGCATCCCGGCATGATTAAACTTACATTAGCGGAATTAAAACTATATATTGATTTTGTATTTTGATTCCTGCGTTTCCGGAACTAAGTTTACCCCGACATAAAAAAAGAGCATTAGACCGTAACAAGTAAAATTTCTTTTGAATAAAAATTTAACGCGTTATTCTATTTTACCCTCTGAGAACGCGACATTTTAGTGAGTTCATCAGTCACTTAAGTGCGTCTTCAAGTAATGGCGCTGTATCTCATAATATTATTATCACAGATCTTTGTTGAGTAAATCTGCATTATCGTCCGGATTTAAACGAGCTCCCTTCCACGGTTCCGGATTTTGAAGTATCAACTTATTGCTTTGTTTTGTTTTTCACGTAACTGGAAAACATTGTATTGCAAAATCAATTATAGCCAGTTGCCTTCCGGCCAAGAGAGGGTGTGTTCTTAGCGTGCAGTTAGTCTTACACCACAGACATTAAGCCTTAAGGCGGCTTGAACAACTTTGACACAAGGGTCAACCTAAATATCCTCTTGGTTGAATTTTGACCACGGTAGCCAGTCTTAATGACTAGCCATATGCACGGGTCATATTATAGTGCAAAAATAGTGACACTTTCTATTCCATCACTATCACGATCCGATAGGACAACTAGCGACACGAACGGGGTGGGGTAAGGTAGAGGGCCGACCGCCTTACGTGCTCTCAGAAGGTATATATTCTTGAACTTCGGGCTGATACTGAGAAATTTTCTTTATAGCCAGATGCTTTCACTGGTCTGTAAGTGATTAGCAACGTTAAGCAACTAGGCTCGCAGTCAGTGCATAGATGGGTGACCGCCAAAGTGGTTTAATTTCTGAGCGTATTCATCGTTCTGATTTGTATACAACTTTATTACTACAAACATGTTCTGATTATTTACAAGCGCTTTTTTAAAGTCTACGTGAATAAAAACCTTATTTATTTTATTTTTATTTTATCGTTCGGGTCGGTCCGGGTTGTAACCGTTAGGCAACCGTCGTTAAACTATGTCAAAGGCCTTCTGGGCGACTGAAACCACTCAGGCAGGGTAACCATTGCCCATATGATAAGTAAGTAGTATAGAAACAACACCATAATCACTTTTTGGCCCGACCCGAGATATAAGCCCAGGTCATCTTTATCTGTAGTTGATCACGCTACCGCTAGACCAACGAGGGAGTCTATAGATGGGTCTTTTTTTACGTCATAGGGCGACAAACGAGCAAGTGGGTCACCTGATGGTAAGTGATCACCGCCGCTCATGTACGCTCGCAACACCAGAGGTGTCACGGGTGCGTTGCCGACCTTTAAGAGTTAGCAAACAAGTGTTGCTGTCCCTCCCCCCACCCCAATGAGCTCTGGCGACCTTACTCACACGCAGAAACACAACATTAAAGTTATTAATGTTATTATTAAAGAATGTCTTCTGTAAGGTAGAGGTACTTCCCCAGTTGGGCTGCTCTTTGACCGAATGAACGCTGTGCCCTACCTCTCTTTTGACAATATAAGTGGTTTAATTCAGATCGGAGTGCACGTTAAGCTGTAGTCACTAGACAACATTAGTTAAGTCATGCCAGAGGTCTACTATGTGCCTTAAACAACTCTAACAAGGCTAAAACAAGACAAAAGCATACAGACGTGAATGGAAGAATCAAAAGACTTTTATTTTTTCTTTAAATTTATTTATTTATTTTTTTGGGTCACCAACGGCAACTTATACTAATACAATCTCAGAGAAATCAAAATATACATAAAATAATCCAAGTATAGCGACCACTTATAGGTGAGCACCACATCTACAGGAACTATTCAATTCAAATTCAAAATATATTTATTTTCTCTTCACAAAGAATAGGGTTACCTAGAATCTATGGCAATACTATATGGCATTAGTCTAAAATTTGGAAATATAATAATTAATAATTACAGAATTAAAAACCTATTTTAAATTTTCTAATTTGAATATAAATAAAATATAATATGTAAATATTGTATTAATTATTAGCCTAAGGATGCATTAAAATATAACATTGGATAAATTATTGGAACATTAACGAATTAATTAATCAATAAAATTGTACAAATTTAATTGTTTATGTCTGAATTCACTTTGCTTTCCGAGATATAGAGGACATTAATTTCGTACCCTTTCATCGTATACAATGGCAGCAAAGAAAAATAACCAACAATAATACCAATGATCAATTTCCGGCACTTCCCCAACAAAAACAAGGGTGTCTTAAGTAAATTGAAAGCATTTTCTTACTTACGCGTCTATCATACAATCAGACATGTTGTCAAAACAGGCATTTAAAACGAAAACCGTTGCTCAAACAAAATATACACGGAAAACCTATTTGTTCCAAGTGTTCGATAAAAGCCGTTGAAATAAATATTTTCCATTCCATCGACGGGCTCTTTGCATAAATTTCGGTTATGGCGAGACATTTGTCAATGGATAATGCGGTGCGCACAATATTCATGTCGGCGATATATCGCGGTGTGCATACATCTTGAGAAATGCCGAACATACAATAAATATGATGTATGGCGTCTGCGGGTATATTTGTATTTTCTTTTGCTTAAGAGCCATTACTAGCCGCCATTTTCCCATTCAAACGTATTTCTCATTGTACTCCGTGGATGTTAATACTAGACCATTATTTTTTTACGCTTATATACATAAATCTGCCACGACTATACTTTTATTCTTTTTCAGGATAGATCTATTTTGTAGAAAATATAGCCATAAATACAAAACTAATGTGCTTTAAACCGTACGACTGAAGTAAAACTTCAAATGTAACTGGCTATAAGAGAAGAATGGTACAACCGGCAAGGGAAGACCTCTAGAAAATTCTCTGAACAAATCGGAGACGTTCTCAAGAAAAGCCAGGTCAGAAGTAGCCTTAACCGGCGAGCATGTATGAAGAATATAATGACAGTAAATGAGGCGAAAGAGGTGTGCATGTCGTAACAAATGGAAGTCCGTTGTCTCTGTTTACCCCTCTGGGAAACAGGCGTGAGTATGTATGTATAATATGCCGCAGGGATATGTTGCAAACAGGGATTTGGCCAAATCCCTAAGAGATTTGATCAAATCACGGAGGATGTTAAAATAACAACACGATTTTATCATTTCAAAGAAATCTAGTGATTTTAACAAATCCCAAAATTGGTTCAGTGAAATGACAAATATAACTTTTCTGTGGTATTTTAAACGTTTATTTTGAAAGATTTCCTACATAATTATAATAATCAGGTGTAGTACAATACAATATTGATCTCAAAAATCCCCACTAGAACATAATAATAAGAAAATAAAATAAAAAAAATATTATAAAAATTGAAAAACTTAATCTATGATATGCTTATTTGTAATGATCATTTATTAAAACATGTAGCAGATTTGTGGCGACATATACGTATAAGAGAAAGAAAACGTTTGCTCGCACTTCTCCCTCTAGCCCCTACAATAATATCTCTCTCATTGTTCTGAGCCTGGGCGTGCTTTGTGCCTGTGAACTGGACATTCTCTGAGTAAAATTAGTCTTTAGATTTCATTATAGTATTGATTATAAACTGGTATTCAACACGAAACCTATTTTCTTCTATTCCTTTAAAATTTTACATTTGTGTGGAATCATCAATTTCTTACCCTGCCGTGCAGTGCCAGACGTGGCAGCACAGCCAGAACACTCAGTAGGGATCTTTGTTCAAAATATTTATTTCTTAATATAAAATAACATTTAAAAGTCTTCTAATACTGCTCCACTGATTACGTTAAGGGGCAATATTTTTATGCGCCACCTTGTTAATACAATTCTACATTGAATTTCTGCATACATATCGTTAGTTTCAGCTGCTACTAATTAGCAAACAGTTTTCTACGAGCACGGTAACGCGGGGTACTACGCAGCTACGACATGAGGCTACATCCGAATGCAATGTGCACAATAAGTTAGAACATAAAATAAAATAATTACATTCCCTAACGAGATAGAAAATGACGCTTTAGCCCACGACCAGATACATGACGTCATAAGTTTGAAATCAATATCTGTGTTTTTTGGCTACGTCGTTGCAGTTTCAATTCACTTGTTCATCGGATCTAATTGAACTATTTCTTTTGTATATAATCTGATTTCTGTCACACTTCTAGGCAAATGTCTTTTGTTTATTTCTCCAGCACTTTTATATTGAGCTATTTTGTTAGCAACGTTTTGATCTACCTCGGTGTAGGAGGCCGTCATTTGATGTCACCGTCAACCATAGGACTTACATAATAAAACTATTGCCTGCACCGTATTCTAAAAGTTTGAGCTTATTATAAAGCGAGATGCTAATAGTACAAAATCCATGTATTTATAGATCTAAAAGGTAGTAAAATGTTACTACCGTTTAAACCTGCTCAGAGGTCACGTGTAGGGTTTTTAAAGTTAGGACATATTATTATGAGATGGTAGAATATGACGGACAATACTGGTCGGCTACCAGATTTACATCTAAGTCCGGTGCCAAATAGTTTTACGGTGTTCTGTTATGTTCCTTTAAGAGCTATGCTCTGAACGTTAACTTAATTTGCGGCCTGGAGTCTCTCTTCTACCCTGTTTACGCGTATTGTCAAGCAAGATTAGGTTTTTCATCTTCAGGGCAAATGCGACCCGCAGAAGGTGCGAGACGGGACGTGAGGTCATGTGGGTCACATTCGCGTTGAAGACGATCTCCTCACGTCAGTTTTAATTACAATATTATTTAAGGTTATCTGGAAGAGATTGCTACATTAGCGAATTATACGTATGTATCTCATACTTTAAGAAAACTCATGATACGATATAATATTTTGATTTAGAGCAATTAAGTGTATCTATTTCCTAAATAATCAACTTTATAAAGCGCATACATTGCAGAAGGATTTAGTTTTAGCGAACTCTTGACATGATTTAATTAATTCCTCCAAAGGTAAACGTTAGTTTGCCGGGAAATTCTCACTAAATTCACTTTGAGTTGAGTGTAGTCCCTAAAGTGTTAACTACCAGGAAACCTAGGAAACAGCAAGTTGCCTTGCTGTTTTCTCAGATTTCTCTATTCGTGCGTCTCAGTAATCGTCACCCAGCTGCCCTTAAAGGTTGTCGTGTTTCGGAGGCCATGACAGTGGCGTAGTAGGCCCCTAAACACCTCGGAAATTATCGAATGGTAATCATGTCAGCCAAAGTACGTCCACAGCTGGACAAAAGCCTCCCCAAAGAATGGGGGAATAGGCCATAATCGCCACGCTTGGCAGACGGGTTGGCGATCGCAGTTCGATGGTCGTACTTCACAGAAAAACGCTGCTGCCAGTTCTCTGGTAGGTATTCCCTCGGACGATTTCTACGCCCCCACGGTATTAGATGGTGTGATGATACTCTATGCCGTCCCACACAGCAAACCGATGGTCACTCACGAATAAAATAAAATGCTTTCAACTTTTCTGTAATTCGAAACATTTTTTATAAAGGGTACTATTCCCTCCCTCTTACATCACTGCAACTCTTCTAAGCCAAGATCAATAATCTGGCACACAATATAATAACACTGAGCGGTCAGAGATCCCAAAAAAATCACTTTTCTGATTTAACAACTCCCATAATTATCAAACCAAACTCATGAGCTCTAAACTGTCTTCAAAGACAGGCTTGTGCGTACCTCGACTGTTTCAACTCACTCTATAGTTGAATTGATGGATAAATGGCGCGCCTTATATGACTCAACTGGGGTTTACATCTTTCGTGAGCTCGTCTCGTATGTTATCAAACTTGCGTTTATATATAATCCTGACATACCGCTACCGACAGTTTTTGCAAAACGCTTTAGTTCGGTAGAGTAGATATGCTATACTACTATTTCCTACTAATATTAGTATGATTTTAAGTATGGATGTAAGGAAAATACGGAACGGATTTTGTATTTCGGAACTTTGTAGTAATATACCTTATATATCTGAACAACACCTAGGGTATAATTTATATAGTTAAACGCATATAAATCTGTGCGGCACAGCTAGTAATACATAAATAATATGAAATTACACATTTAAAACGATTAAGATTACGGTGGACGGTCTTATCACAGCTAGTAGCTAGCATAGTAATATAGCTAATATTATATCCGAATAACACATATTGTTCACGTTGTTTGTAAGTACACTGTAACGTCATTAGATGGCGTTGCACCGTAGTGAGATTCTCCATACATCAATCTACTAAAGAACATAATGTTTTCCGCTTAGCACCACTAGATGGCATTGTACCATAGCAGACAATAGTTAGAAGTCGCTAGTGAGATTCTCCGCACATTGATATAGCCCTAAGATTTTTTTTGTATTGTTTGATTATCGAAAGCATTGGAATCGATAGATCAGATATATCCTCACAGGTTTTTTATTGAGTACCCTGTAGGAGTATATCCCGCCCGGTTCCCAGTTCGTAGTTCGTACCGGCTGCAAGTTTTATACGTATAATATTATGCTGTAATTTATACAGTTTAAAGCGCAGGGCACAGCTGGTGGTGAACAATAACTCAATAATATACGAGTTTTAACAATCTTAACACGTACAATAATAATTTTGTTGCCCACTGGTCCCAAGTGAGATTGAACTTGTGGTATGGGTACCAGGGCTTTCGTATTTGTTTGGAACAGTAGTTCACGTGAAAGTCTGTGTTTCATAGTTACATATGCGATGAGATGAACTACTTAAAATAAGAATAACCTACACATATGTATGTGTAGGTTATTCTTATTATATATAAATTATTTTAAGTAGTTCAGTCCCAAGCCATTTATATAATAGGATATATATTATATAAATATCTTGGGACTACACAGAGCCTGTACTATGTTGACCAGCCAACTGATAAACTTATTTATACATTTCTAAATGCATTCATATTAAGATAGCTGTGCCCCGCGGTTTTACCCGCGTTAAACTTTATAAATTATCACGGTTCCTCCCTCGTAGGTGATAGCGTGATAATATCCAGTCAGTGTTGACCTCTTAGTAATATTCATGCAAAATTGAAAGTAAATCCATGCAGTACTTTCTGAGTTTAGCCCGGACATACATACAGACAAACAGATAAAAATTCTTAAAACTATATTTTTGGCTTCGATATCGAATGTAGATCACGCCCCAAGACTCCTTTTAATAAAGTATTAATGTACAGTTTTCACTTTCCTACGATTTTATTATATGTATAGATAAATTACACCATTTACACCCAGACACAGAACAAATAATCGTGCTCATCACACAAAGACTTCTACTGGGTGGGATTGAACCCACGATCTCTGGCTTAGGGTCACTAACCACTAACCACTAGGCCAATAGGCAAGTCAATATGTGTTTGTGTGAGTATGTGTGCAATAGCTTTGAATAAATTTCTTTATATTTGCGGAAATCTTCAAAAGTATGGCTTATAAAAAGAAGCTATGGTTTCTATACCTAACAAAATATGATAACCTGCAAAAATATCGCATACCAAAACATTACAATAATATTATTATACATAAGCAGTTCGATGTTAGAATAACATAAGTATACGCTGCATACTTATATATTCAAGGAAACGCAAACTAAACAATGCTATTTTTCTTGAAAGTATTTTTGGAATCGGTTCGGCAGTTTGCAAGTTATAATGACTTGTGTGTGCCAGAACTGGAGATGGAATGAAACATATCTTGAAAACACTACCAAAAGTATACGGAAGTACTAACGGAAAAGGTACAGAATGAACATCGTTGTCTGGAATATATGGTTATACACCGTTGATATTGAGTTTTTTTTTTAAGAATTCCAGAAGTTTGTGGAAGTTACAATACTTTTGTACATAACACGTATGAAAAATACTGCATGCTCAAGAAAAAAGATTGCATACGTATATTATGTCTGTGTAGAAAGTAGAGCATGGACAATTTCTATTTAATACATAAAGACAACATTTGGAAAATTAATCTGTGGGTGAATTGCCCAACCCAAAAAAATAAACGGCATACGTGAGAACGATAGTGCAATGTGCCGATTTTTTATTTTACACATTTTTTCTAAATAGCGAATGTACTTCTCTACCTCGGCAAAAAAAATCATTCATTACTACCCACTAATAGACCGAAAAAAAAAATTACAAGTGTTATTTTATCATCACGGTGGCCTGTCCTGAACCCAATTCCTCTCATAAAATACCTTCCCCTGTAAATACAATCGTAATATGGATTTAAATCGATTTTGATATCATTAAATTATAATATTTTCGATCAAATAAAACTTTCTTTGTTTGTTTATCTTCTTTCTCATGGATTTGACAGTCATTCAACTTTTGTCCGGAAGAAAGTTATCATTTCAGAGGACAGTAAGTTTTAGTAGAATAGCCACGTCAAGATCGCGTTGTTAGGCCTGTGTCAAATTTCCTCACTTCGGATCCATCCGGCTCAAGATCTCGGCATGAACGCACTGATCCCAATGTCTTGCGGTTTTCCACCAAAAAAGTAAGTTTATCATTTCAGTGATATGGGGACAAAAATTGTTTCATTGCGGTTTCATTTCGGTGGCTGTTATAACTCGTGCTAGATTCGTTCAATTTGTTTCAAAATTATGTATTAAATTCGCCGTAAGTACTGTTTTGTTTAAGTAGTGTTCATATATTTTTAATAAATTTATTTCGGAGTTAAATGTAGAACTAACCTGTATTTTATCATCTCAGTGTTATCATTTTAGTGGATTCGGTGGACTGTTACTGCCACCGGAATGAAATGTATCTCCGAAATGATAAAACTATATAGTTTTAGAGATCCTTATGTCAAATATAAGGTCATAGTTTTGTAATGTAATTTTACCTAGAGTGTAGATTTGATTATTCGGGTGTATTTGTTGTGTAATATTTGTGTTTACGATATATAATGTATACACATATTTACGTAGTAAGTACATGTCTATACTTACTTTACATACACATTTGTTCGGCTCAACGATAATGTGATGAGTGTGTGTGATAATAATTTCGAGGGTTTACCTTCATTTTAAGTAAGTTACTTACTTTTATTTTTATGTCATTTATTATGAGTAAATAATATCTATACATATTATATTAAAATCGTAGTAGGAAAGTCAAAACTGTACATTGAATATTTTTTAAAACGATACTAGGAGCGTGATCTACAATCGATATTGAAACCAAAAATATAGTATTTAGAATTTTTGTCTGTTTGTCTGTATGTTTGTCCGGGCTAAACTCATAAAGTACTGCATGGGTTTACTTAAAATTTTGCATGAATATTACTAAGAGGTCAGGTCAACATATAGGCTACATATTATATTATCACGCTATCACCTACAGGGGAGGAGCTGTGATAATTTATAACATTTAACGCGGGTAAAACCGCGGGGCACAGCTAGTTTTATATAATTTCTAAATGTTACAAGATATATAACAAATAAATCTATAATTAAACTTATTAAAAAAGACTGATGTTTATAATAATTATAGTAAAGACGTGTGGTCTGATAATTAAAGAAGACTTGTTAAGTAGGTACATATCTAAATTAAAAACCTATATTTACACTCATAAAAAGAAGCTGATTAGTGAATTTGAAGAAACCTGTAGAAACACTATTCTCGTCTAGATCCTAATTTAACTAAATTATACCTAGCATTTTTCTCTAAGTGTAATAGGTAGACATTATGTATTACTAATTAATTAATGACAAAACTTACAAATGCTGCCAAATATTAATCAGAAACTTTAAACTTCCTAATCGCACTTCGTTAACTCTTTTGAAAATATATTAAGTAAATTAGTATTAGTTCAAAACCCATTAAACATATAAAAATATTTATTAATGGTTATCAGCAGTTACGATAAAGTTTTCCAACATTTTCACCCAACAACAACCAGAAAAAATACCAAAGGTTATATAAGTGAAGAAACAATTCATTCATATCGTAATAAACATTACATTGATATCATATTTTGGGGATATTGTAACCTCAAAGAATGATATATGGTAATACTAAATGTAATATCTGTATATCAATAATGATATTAAAATACCTGTGTACTGTCCTGTCTCAGGGTTTATCTAAAATTTGTGGATATCAAAACTAACAAAGTACGGAACCCTGGCTGCCCGGCACGGTTGTTCTTAGCTGTATCATTTCGGTGGATTTATTTCATTCCGGTGTACAGTCTATCATTTCGGTGGTCATTTTTATCATTTCGCTAGACACTTTTCATTTCAGTGGACTCTTAAAAATTCATCCTTAAATATTTATGTCAGTTTTTATGATATTTGGTGTCCACTCACGCACAATGTTATAAAATAGGCTAAAGTTTAATTTATCACTAAAAATATGTAAATAGCATTGAAAACAAAAAATTCCACCGAAATGATAAATAAAATACGATAAAATGACTTGTTGAAATTCACCCCTGTATGTCACGGGGTACTTAATAAACATGTAATTGACGGATACAAAATACGCCCAGACTCACACAAATAGTTAACCTGTGCGGGAATCGAACACGGGATACGAAGTGGATAAGTAACTCTCTTAACTAGTGGGCCACACTTGGTGACTTCAACTTTGCTATATGATAACCAAAGTAATTGAAATTTATATCAGTGGCCTGAGAGTTCCAAAAGCATTTCCGAATTTTGTATAAATAATGAATCATCAAAATCTGTTTAAAAACAAATTCACTCACGGAACGTTAGTTATTTTCTAAGCCGCAAAGATACACTACACTGCTAATCAAATATAATTAAATACCTATCTGCGAGATGTCGAGACATTCAATGTCAATCAAGTGAATTAATACACGCCGATGTCTACGCATTGATATGATCTTCGTAAGACAGAAGGCTCAGTTTCGTGGTAAGAGCAGGTTCCGACACACAGTAATCACGGCGCGCCATGCTCCATACATAGCAATAAGAGTAGACTCTAGTCACCACATATATAGTTTTCAATGGGATATTATTTGCGTTGCCTTTGCTATCTGTCCCTTCTGTATATTACAATTTTTTTAAGGAAAACTTATTTACGCACACTTGACTAGGTGATAAGCTGCGAATGCGTGACGAGAGCATTACGACAATTGTGATCGGGCGAGGCGAACAGAAGTTGAGGATATAGAGTACCACGCGTACAAGGTCACGGGTAATAGTTATTTGTTATAGTGCTCAATTGTGATAACCGAACAAGCGAAGGATTCTAAAATTAGAATCCTGAGCATTAGCGAGGAAATCAAAAGAGCACAAGGTGAAAAATCTTTGCACTCGAGTGCAACACGTAACTTTTCATCACACCTCAGCGAGAATATGACGAATGCCAAAAAAAATCTTATTATAAATACTTTTATATCAGTTTAGGTAATAATTACTAAATTATGATATGTAAGTATTACATGACTATCTTTAAATTATAACAAACTAGCTGTGCCCCGCGGATTTACCCGCGTTAAACCTTATAAATTATAGCCTATGTGTTAATCCAGGGTGTCAGCTAACTGCATGCAATATTTTAATAAAATCGCTCCAGCCGTTTATACGTGAAGAAGTAACGAACATACACACTCACACAATCACACACTCACAAACTTTCGCCTTTATAATATTAGTTTAATAATACTTAGTAACGTTGCTACAGTTTGAGTTTGAAATTAAAAAAGTACACCAAGAAGATTCCGAGTGATAGTTTTTAAAAAATAAAAAAAAGTTGTATGATAAATTCGGCGCCATAGAGGTAGAAGTAAATAGGTTTATTAATATTTTGCATTCACAAACGTAAATTTGAATTTAGAACATCGTGTGCACTAAGCACAATGACATGATGTTCTAAATTCAAATTTACTTTAACAGATATCGAAGAGCAAAAATACTCTTTCCGAGCTGGGGTGATGAAAAAGTTATTTTTCACTATGTTACCTCCTCACGTCAGTTTTAATCATAATAAATCCTGTATTAAAAATATTTGATTCTCTTAGAGCCAAACTTTAAGTTTTTGTTTGAACTTTTCTGGCGGAAGGGTTTTTAATAGGCTGTGGAAGGGCGTTGTGGACACTTACACGCTAGCATATGGACTATTTTTCTATATCAGACTCTGACAAACGAGCAAGTGTGTCACCTGATGGTAAGTAATCACCGCCGCCCATGGACACTCGCAACACCAGAGGAGTCACGGGTGCGTTGCTTTTAAGAATCAACAAACAAGTGTTGCGGACCCTTCCCCCCACCCTGACGAGCTCTGACCTTACTCACACGCAGAAACACAACATTAAATTATTAATGCTATTAAGGAATGTTTTCTGTAAGATGGAGGTACTTTTTCAGTCGGGCTGCTCGAATGAACGCTGTGCCCCACTACTCTTAAATAGGTAAATATATCGTTTTAGGCACTCTGTCAATAACAATTATTTACCTACGGTATAACCAATCTGTCTCTAGTATTTCTAGGAAACATATGCTTTGCTGTCAAAAAAAAAACGTTTTTTGGTTGTCACAAATATTTCTGTTTAAAATAAATAAGCAAGTAACAGATATAATTCTTCTAACAACCGGGAGCGATGGCTTGAGGGCATTGGATACGAAATATATGTACAAAACACATTTTTTTTTTGTATAAAAATTGGATTATTAATTAATAAAGTCAAAAATTTAAAGGTTGTGCAATAGATTTGCATGTAGAATTCGTGTAATAATATTTGTTATTTCCCTTTTTAGCTAAGTTAATTATTATTGTAATTATTGTAAATAGTAATCTTTAGCGGCATTAAACCTACATATTGTAAAATAATAATATGTAAACATTTTTCATAAAATACTCTCTATTTGGTGTTCCATTTCGCAAATCTAAACTTTTGAATTAATCTCATTTATACATATATGTGGGATGATTTCAGAGTGAAACACAATGTGAATACTCAAAGAAACTATTTAATACTTTATAAATCTTTTAACAGCAGTTACGTCTTTTACAGTCACGGTCGCCATCTTATTTTTCATCTCTTCCATCCCTCTCTTACACATATCATTCATCCTTCTCACACAATTACGTTCCATTTCCCACATTCGGCCATCCTGCTTTATGTCTGTCCCCAGACATACTTTAAAATACATCAAACATAGAAAGAAAAACAATTCCAATTCATCCTTGGACAACAAACAACTTTTCAAGTAACAATAAACAACAATTTAGGTACATATGTTAAAAATTCAAATTTATACACAGTACACAGTAGTAGTAGTACACAGTAGATAACACAGTACAAAACAAGTAACATTTTCATTTAACACAGGTAAAATTTTCGTTTAACCCAGGGTGTAACAGTACATAATAAAAATAAAATTGCACTAACTACTACAACATACATCACTCATTCCATATCTCATTCATACACCTTTTTTACCTCTACTTACCTCTGAAATTTCTTTACTCCTCACTTTCCTCTGGCCACCTCTTCATATTGTCTGCTGAATTGGAGGTACGATAAGGACCTTCTGTTGAACTATCAACCTTTTCCATTTCATACCTGTCATTCAGCTTAACCTTTGTGATTCTGTAAGGGCCTAAATATTTGTTCTTTAGCTTAAGACCTGGTCCAAATTGAGTTCTTTTAATTGCTATCAAGTCTCCAGACTTATATTTACAACTTTCTTTTCTTTTTCTGTTATAATATCTTCTATTTTCTTCTTGTACTGCTAAAATTTGCTCTTTTGCCTTCTTACGTAACTCTTCACGTTCGCTATCATGCTGTGCAGCAGTTTCGTCTTGAAGTAATTGTAAAATTTCAATGTCCTCTTTACATCTCATCTTACTGCCAACTAATAAATTAAAAGGTGCAGTGTTAATACTCCTCTGAAATGTGCTATTCAATGCTCTTTGCACTCGGCTGACATGTTTGTACCACACTCCAGTTTCTTCATTACAGAGCTTTGTTATTAAGGGGATTATAATTCTATGCACCCTCTCTACTTGACCATTACCTCGGGGTATCCCAGTGGTAATTGTTACATGTTGGATATTTTCTTCCTTACAATATTCCTGAAATTCATGGCTTGTAAAAGCAGTACCTCTGTTTGTTATTATTCTTCGTGGATTTCCAAAAATCTGTTGATGTGTTCTCAACTTATTCAGTGTTTCTGCACTAGTTGTACTCTTAGTAGGGAACAACCACACAAACTTTGTGAAAGCATCGATAACAGTGAGAATATAGTTGTATTGCTTCCTCGTCTCAGTCAATGGTCCTACATGATCCAGATGTAATGTATCTAACGGTATACTTTCCTTTTCAATGGGATTCAAGAACCCTTCCTGTTTTCCTTCCTTCCGGGTAGCCAGTAAACATGGTATACATGCAACTATGAATTCTTCTATTTTCCTATCCAAGTCTTTTATGTAGTACTCTTGACAAATTAAATCTTTCATCTTTCTCTTTGAAAAGTGTCCTTTTCCATGGATTCTCATTATTATTTCTTTCTCCATTTGCTTAGGTATTACCAACCGTTTCTCAGGTCCTTTGTATAGGATATCACCATCCATTGAGTAGTCTTTATACATCTTTTCTTTTAATATCTCCTTAATTGCTTTAATTCCATCATCTTGGTCTTGTGCTTGCTTTATTTGCTCTCGTAAAGATGTAATGGTAGCTACATACGGATTCCGGCTGAGAGCATCAACATGCCTCATCTTTTCACCAGCTCTATGTTCTACCTCAAAGTCATAGTCATTAAGCATAAGCACCCATCTTGCTACTTTCGCTGTGACATCTTTCTTCTTCAATGTTTGCTGAAAAGCTTTACAATCGGTTACTATCTTAAAATGTTTACCATACAAATAATGGCGAAACTTTTTTACACTTTCAATAATAGCTAATGCCTCCAGCTCATAACTAGTATACTTTCTTTGTGCATCAGTTGTCTTACGGCTCATAAAATGAACTGGGTGTAAACCAGTATTTGGATGATACTGCATAAGCACTCCGGAAATGGCAATGCTTGAGGCATCACTGTGTAATTCTGTTTCTAAATTAGGATCAAATATCTTTAAGACTGGGCCACTTGACAACTTAATCTTTAAATTTTGAAATGCTTCCTTTTGTTCCTTATCAAACAAAAATTCTATATTCTTCTTTAACAAATCATTAAGTGGTCTAGCTATAACAGCATAGTTATCTATATACTTTCTAAAATATGAAGTTAGGCCAAGAAAACTCTTAAGTTGCTTACCCGTCTTTGGTTCTGGAAATCTTACTACTGCATCAGTTTTTTCTGTAGTAGGTTGCACCTCACCATTCTTAATAACATGTCCTAAGTATTCAATCTCAGTCTGTATCAACCTTGCCTTCTTCCAGTTGATTCTCAATCCAAACTTTGCTGTATCAAGAACTCGCTTCAATCTTTCTAAGGCTTGTTTCTCATCTTTGGCTGGAATAATAAGATCATCAATAAATATCATCATTATCTTTTGCGCTATTAACTCCTGAAAAACAATATGGGCAAATCT
The DNA here is from genome assembly GCA_951640165.1 of Pseudoips prasinana. Lineage (NCBI taxonomy): Eukaryota > Metazoa > Arthropoda > Insecta > Lepidoptera > Nolidae > Pseudoips > Pseudoips prasinana. The sequence continues at coordinate 33,352,432 of OX621252.1, forward strand.
CATGAAGTATTTAGGACTAACTGAGAGTCCAAACGGAGCCCTTAAAAATTCCCATTGGCCATGGTGAGTGACAAATGAGGTGTATGGAATTGATTCCTCACTAACTCTCAAATGAAAGAAACCATTTTTCAGATCGAGCACGCTGAACACTCTTGCATGGGACAACCTATCAATTAAGTCCTCAATTATTGGTAGCGGATATTCATCTTTAATTATTTTTGCATTAAGCTGTCGGTAATCCACACAGAGACGTGACGTTCCATCCTTCTTTTTCACCAACACAATCGGACTAGCATACTCTGAAAAACTTACCCTTATAATGCCATCTTTCAACCATTCCTCTATCTGACTTTCTACAATACCCTGCTCTGCATATGACAATCTTCGGGGTCGCCGATTTTTAATTCCAGTGGTACCTCCTTCACCTGAACTGGATTGTAATCTTCTATACACTGGTAAACTGCATTCCTTATAGAGCGATCATTTATGTTTTCCACAAGACTATCTGTAACACCTGAAATACAATTGATATTATTCAACCACTCATCCTTGCAATTAAATATGCTAACACACCCGCCATTCATAAACAATGTTACACCCTTCAAGAAATCCTGTCCTATTATAATATCGTAAGGCATACAGTCTCTAGGTATTATATGGAAGGTAACGCTTTTATAACACTGTCCATCTATAGTAATTGACGTCGTAATCTTTCCCATAGACTGCACTTGTGAACGCCCAAGCCCGGAGAGCGTAAGACCGCCAACACTGGGTTTTTCGTCGAATAACTTAGTATACAGTTCAGCCGATATCAAGTTCACATCACTACCTGAGTCTATGAGTGCACGGGATTGATTATTGTCCGCTATTATCACATATTTCACCGGTTTACTTGAGTTATTTACACACGCTAAGTCTTTGTTTACATGCATCACGTCATTTGAAACTGACAACCCGGTGACGTTTGTAGTGTTGGTACTGTCATGGCCGCACATACATTCGTTCACTGAATCGTTCTCTGACGTCATCTTCGTCGTTCCGAACATCGCCGAACGTGGTTTTGTGGAAGTTGGTACTGCCGCGCCACGGCTTCGGGTCGCACGATCATTCGCTGCCGTCGTCATCGGCTGCTTCACGAACGAATGGCCAACGTTTCGCTCACTCCTTCCGCCGTCGGAACCAATCACAGGACACCGTGATCCAATATGTCCGTACTCGTTGCACCGGAAACACTTTATGCCGTTCGGACACTGCGCCGACACGTGGTTCCAATCCCCGCAATTATAGCAACGACGTCTTGTTGCTGATGATGATGATGGTCCTATTCTTTTCTTTACAGGCTCCAGCCGTGTTGTTTTATTGTTGTCTTCTTTCATCTTCTCATAGATGGCCAACTTCTCCTTTAACACGCTATACGTCGTCACACCGTATAAAACAACTTTGTTCGCCGGTAGATCTTCTATACCATCGATTGCGTACTGTATGGCAACGTAGTCGGGGAATTTGGCTCTCTTACCAAGCTCCTTCATGGTCAACATATACTGGTAATAGCTCTCGTCTTTTCTTTTCTTTCTAGCTGCCATGATTTCGTGCATTTCCTTTACATTTACCGCCTCGGGAAATTCTTTTAATAGGGCATTCTTAAGCTCTTCATAGGTTTTGAATACTTTTTCTGATTTTAACCACAGGCCCGCCGTACCACACAAAGACCTGCGCGCGATAATTAGCTTTTGTTGCGGGGTCCAACTGAAGATTTCCGCGTTATCTTCAATATCCTGAGCCCATTTGGTCGATGAATATGATCGATCTTCACCGTTGAACTGCGCGATACTCCCATCGAAATTGGAGAACATGGTTGCCGCCACATGTGTTCCCTCACCGCCGTCGGTCCTTTTTCCACCGTCTTGAGACATCATCGTCGTCGTCGTCGTCGTTTAGTGCGTCGAAATAGAAACGTTAGGCACGTCTTGATAGCCCGTTTCGCTGGATGTCGTCTTTAAAATTGCACACAATGCACTTCCTGTCCGGATATGCACGTTGCCGCCTTGCTGCCGGTAATTCGTCGTATTCGTCTTCTTATAGCTTCCCTGACTCTGAACACATCCCGGACGAGCCCCCAAAATTTGTGGGATGATTTCAGAGTGAAACACAATGTGAATACTCAAAGAAACTATTTAATACTTTATAAATCTTTTAACAGCAGTTACGTCTTTTACAGTCACGGTCGCCATCTTATTTTTCATCTCTTCCATCCCTCTCTTACACATATCATTCATCCTTCTCACACAATTACGTTCCATTTCCCACATTTTCAATTAGTTACAATTCATAGAAGGTCATGTTATAAATAAAATGCCCTTAATGCCCATGCTAAAAGGTACAGAGGGTACCTCAAATCACAAAGATTGTTAGGTCGGAGAAATGAACCCACGACCTCCTGGGAATTAAGGCTCGACCGAACGTCTTAAACCGCTTGAACACAGAAGCCTCCGTAGTAATTCATAAATGTTAAATATTAAATATAGGTTTTTATAATGATAGTTCGCTTTTTTTATATAGAAACAGTTTATCCTTTTATGTCAAAAAAATAATAATCAATTCCATTTCCGAAACTTTTATCCAGACTTTTCCCAGTTCATGTTCACCCTATATAGTGGACAACAGTAGAAACGTATTCAGGCGTGTAATAATACAGTAACGACTCACACAAGAGTCGACATGTTCCCATTTGAATCCAATTCCAACCCAGATCGAACTCTATTCTAACATTCGGGCTATACATCTTCCGAGGCGAAGATATTCAATCAACTTAAGTTAGAAAGCATTTTAATATTGAAATCCAAGTTCGATCAAACCTTTAGGTGTTGATGTGGCGTGTGTATATGGTTTGCCACAGACACCTATAAAAGTCTATATGTGTGAGTACTAGGGGGGGGGGGTGAAGGAATGATAAACGTTTTACTAAAATATAGTACTAACATAGTAAAGTATAGTAGTACTATCATTATTGTGTGCGTCAGCATTACCACTACAAACCCTTCTAGGTATTTACATAAATGAATATAGAACTTGATTTATAAAAAATTTATTAAATCTTAAACGGAAACGCAACATTTTTCAAATGTACTTAATACTTATCAAAATAGTAATAATAATACCCTGGAACATTATTTACACACGGCCATCTGATGCCAAACTAAGCAGCGCTTGTACTATGGAAACCAGATAACTGATGTAATACATATACTACTTTTCTTTTGTAAATACATACTTATACAGATAAAATACACCCAGACTCAGTATAAACAGACATGTTCATGCACACAAACTGGGTGGGAATCGAACCCACGACTTCCGGCGTGAAAAGTAAGCATTTGCCAACCACGCCCGTCATGATAAAAACCTTATCTGTAGTATTAGATCATTTTACTTGATTTCCTTTTTTTTTAATAAGACAGGAGGAAAGCCCACGCATGCCACCCGCCATAGTTGTCTGCGGGTGGGTATGTCTGACTCACATCGACTAAACATAACCTGCCGTGTATTTTTCTTGGCACTTGCAAGGGGAGCTCCGGAATCGCGGGAATGCTGCTCACTCCCATTTTATGCCATGTCATACATGGTGTGGGACACGTGCGTTGGGAGGACTATTGCATGTCCTCCCGGATTACATGCTCCTGCCAACCGGCACAGTGACTGCACAACAAGCAGATCACTGTCTCCTGGAGCTGACTGCAGCTGGTGGCAGTAGAGGACACTTCTCTTCCTGCCCCCGCAGCCCCGAGAAAGAAAGAAAAACATTTATTCAGAATAATGCACAGACAACAAAAATATAAAATAACATAATGACAAATAAAATAAAAAACAGACACTAGTTGTCCGTGCAAGCCTGAAATGGCACCATCTCAGCATTAGCTAGAACATTTTATTGTTCTAGCGCTGGTCATTCTGATGGTGCCGAGTGACTTTCACGGAACATTAACTTAAATACTTAACATTCAAATTTCTCAAGGATTAGTTGTTGGCTTACGTGCCGCCCTGCGTCACTTTTACTTTCCCTCAAATTGTCATGCTGCGTACATACATTCGATATACATAATTATGTTTAGGAATACTGTCTAGTTACTAGTACTAATATCTTATCTATACCTCACTGTCATTAATCGATCTTATTCTGTTTTTGTTTTAGAAAATTTTTAAAAAAAAGTGGTAATAAGAAGCGGAAATAAGTAAACCAAACGAAAACTAATTTTTTTTCAAATCTAGGTAATACTTGTCAATTAGCTGTAGTGCACTACAAGTACGCATAGGTATGTTTTTCTAAATTTATCGTCTATTCGTAATCGTCGTCTTGTTGGCGCTATCGGAAGATCAGCGTTACAGTAATTATTTACTGTAGCATTTGCTGAGGTAAACGTCTTTTCCTCGCTTATGCGGATAATGCTGCAAGGTTCCAAATGTGCGCCTATCTGGATTTTTATAATGATAGTTCAGTAGTATTATATGCGCTTGCTGGGAATAAACCTTTGTTCTTTCTTTCAGTAAGTTGCGGTATACGTAATGTTGCCAAGTCAATTGATTCCTCATCGATCATGTTGGTTGTTATTCCATCCAATCGGCTTACAAGTGTTAGGGAATACCTACACCTGTTTTTGGCCATACGCTCCAGTATTATAATGTGTCCCGTAGACATAGCTTGACCCCATTTACCGGCATCCCAATCGCTGGCTTGATTTTGATCAGTCATACGTAATACCCACTGAGATACACGAAAGATTTAAAGTGTATACAGTAATTACCTTAAATACGTGATTGTTTAGCGTTGCTAAATTGATAAAAGAAAAGTATAAAATAATATCCAATCCTAAAATTAGTTCAAAAAGCATAGTCTTAGCTACTACTTTTAAAACTAAGCATTTTTATCGCAAATATTAATAATTCTTATAGCAATTAAGAAAAGTGATTAATCTTTTTAGTTTTTATACTTGTCTTCAAAATACTCAAGTAATAGCTACCTCATAAGTAATTAAGTTTGACCTTAGGACGACTTGAAAAAATATGTTACAGAAATCAGGCTAATTAAAGCTAAATAGAGAAATATATTGAAATTAGTTGCCGACTAAAAAGTTTAATAATAATAATGTCCTGGGACATTATTTAACAGAGCTTGGACTATGGAAACCAGATAGCTAATATGCTACGTTTCTTTCACGCCGCAAGCCATGAGTTAGATTCCCACCGATGACAGATATTTGTGACAATGAACATGTCTGTTTGTCCTGTGTCCAATAAGAGGTGTTATTGTGATATTCAAAGAAAAATGCTATTTTTGAAGTTATACTTCTTTTGGCGCGATGGAGAAAAATGATGAGAGTGAATTTTTACGATGCGCGCGCACACCGACACCAAAAAATTTAACAGCATGAAGTTAGTTCTAGGTGGTATGACAGTGAATTTTTACGTTGCGCGCGCATCATGCGCGCGCATCGTAAAAATAACAGCATGACGTTAGTTCTAGGTGGCATGAAAATTGATAACTATGTTCAAGTTGTATATTAAGAAGTATAACTTCTAACGCGTGTACATAAGTACACACAAGTTTTTTTTTTTAATATTAATTATCGGATATTATTGTCCTGTACCACCACGACCACGCTCGTGGTGGTCATTTGCCTGATGTTATTTTCCACTATTAACTTAAAAGGATAATGCTCAAAAAAAACCCAGGCCCCGGCGCAAACGGTACATATCTCAAATTCTTAGTATAAAATAGTACTTTCATACTAAAAAAAAATATAGCCAAAAATTCGTTTTTAAACGTAATATTTTGCTAATCCCTTTTTCGTAAAAGTAATTTTTAAATAGAATTATTTAATGGAAATATGTATATACATATATTTTAACATACTACGCTAACCATTATAATATTCTCAGTGGTTGTTGCAAGGCGGAGACGCACTAAACTAAACCGGTTGTTTGTTCACTCAATACCTTTCCGTCGTCGTCGCTCGCTACAAAAACGAACTAAGAGTCAACTGCTATTTCACTCGCACTTATAGGTTCCCTGTATTCTCGTACCTTATCAAGTTACCGGCCGAGTGTCACTCATTGTGAAGTCTCGCTCACGCCACGTGACCAATACGCAGGCGCAGTCCTTCGTTATACTTCGTTGAGATCTGTGCGCTTCATTGTTTATAATCGACTTTTGTGAACTTATAACCCTGCATACTACTTTGGCATTACTTTGGACTTGGATAAGCTTCGCGATTAGTTATTTTTGAACATGAACAGGTGTGTTGTGTGAGATCGGTCGTTATACCGAGGTATTCGAAGACACGTTCTGACACAGCGTTTTTTCGAATCCCGGAGAGACTTCGTTGAACGTATTTTCCAGAATTTGCAACCGCTACAAGAGGTAAGATATATAATTATTTACGTGTACTTATGTAGTATTAAAATAGTCAATATGATAATTATGCATGGGTATTAAACATTCTGTGTATATTTCACATCTGTGTATATGTACCTACAAATACAATCTGAAAGCAGAGCAGGTGTACCTACTTATTTTTTATTATGAAAAGCAAGGGGTATGTATGTATAGTCATAACATAAATAAACCGGCTCTGTAGCCTGGGTGGTAGTGTAACTGCCTCCGACGCACAGGGTCGCGTGTCTGAATCCCACCCAGGGCAAACATTCGTGTGATGAGCACTTGTGTTTGCCTTGTGTCTGGTTGTTGTTTATTTATATATGTATCTATTTATATATCTGTGTATGTATATCAGCTGTCCGAGACCCACAGTACAGGCTCTGCCTAGTTTGGGGTCAGATGGCCGTGTGTGAGATGTCCCCACATATTATTATTATTAAACCCCTTACTTTTCATAATAAAACGATAAGTATACCTGCTTTCAGGTTGCATATTGTATAGGTACTCAGATATGTAATAATAATTACATTAAATATAGCTATGAATAAAAAGATAACATAGATAATCGACCGCGGAAAAATATTAATCGCTAGCACCACATCATTGTCGACGTTATTTACTAAAATATTTAATTCTATGTTACAGGTAGCTTTCGATGGATCGAGGTCAATATGCCATCCTTGTTGGCATAGGATCGACCATTCTTTACGTCCTGATCCTGAACCACCAGCTGCTCTTATCCATCAAGCTGGAGGTGCCGCAATCACAGTTCCAGATTTCACTAGGGCGGCCAACACTTCCCGTCGTTGTATGATGGAGAATTGTGGCAACATGCAACTCCGACAAATGCCTAATTCGATTAAGGTATTTTTACTTAGTTATTATAGATTATACATACCCCCGCTCGCAAGGATTTGTGAAAACCATCTGAGAAATACATCCTTGGAAGACATGCCTCATAATGTGTCACATCGTGAAACAGATTTTAATAGTGATACTTTTAAAGATATTGTGAATATCTATACGCTAGCACTGGAAAATAGATGTCAATTGGATTTTGATAATATAAACGAAATATCACAAGAAGATTTACATTTCTGGACTGGCTTAAGTCATGAACAATTTGATACTTTATTGTCACAAGTACCGACCTTGTCTCGGAGATCTAGTTCTGCTCGAAAAGACTTAGGCATTTACCTTTCTAAAATAAGAACAGGTGAACCCAGTATTAGATTGGCAACCACTTTTAATACATCTCGGCAAAGTATAGACCGAAAAGTCGCGCTGGTGAGAGAATGTCTTTACAATGATTTCGTTCCTTTGCATTTGGGCCTGGATCATATCAGCAGAGAAGAAGTAATCCAAAGAAACAGAATTCTCCCTAATTACATCTTTGGGAATGACCAATCAACAAAAGCGTTGATAATATGTGACGGCGGTTACATTTTTATCCAAAAAAGCTCCAATTTCCTTTTCCAAAGGAATAGCTACAGCCTCCATAAGTATACCAATTTGATAAAACCTTTTATGTTGGTCTGCGGTGATGGACATATTATAGACGTTGCAGGTCCATACTCAGCTTCGACCTCTGATGCTTCCATCATGCAGCAGATTTTACAAAATCATGATGGCCCATACGAAGAAGCACCGATTAATTATTATCTTGAACAAAACGATGCGTTCATTCTTGACAGGGGATTCCGTGACGCAATTCCTCTTCTAGAAACATATGGTTATGACGTGCACATGCCCCCGACCAAAAGACGTGGTGAAACCCAGCTGACATGTGAAGAAGCCAATAAATCTAGGCTGGTCACCTTATGCCGCTGGGTCGTAGAGACAATCAATGGACGGTTTAAACGTGATTATAAGATTTTTAGATACAGAGTATTTAATCGAGCATTGCCCTCAACAATGACTGACTATAAGATAGCCGCAGCGCTTATCAATGCCTTCCAAGAACCCTATGAGGACAGTCAATATACTGAACAATTCGTTGATATTATAAATAGGAATGTGCACAAGCCAAACCTTTTGGCAGACTACGTCATTGAGCACAATTTAAACAGACATAGAGCCGCATTTGTTCGTTTGGAAGCAAATGACCAGACGTTGGAAGATTTCCCCAGACTTTCCCAAGAAGAGTTGATATTGTTTGCTGTGGGCACTTATCACTGTAAAATAGCACGCTCCTATTGCAGTGAGCACATTAAACAAACAGGTGTCTACGAAATTGAAGTATATAGACATCCGGTGCTCGTAACAATTAATGGCGAAAGCGGTGTTTTAATAAGATGCCGTATACAATCGCGGCATGTAAGGAACAGAACTTACTATACATATATTTTGTATAGAAGAGAAACCGGTATTAATGCAATTTCAGAGCATTATTGCTCTTGTATACATGGCAAAAGAACTTTGGGTAGCTGCGCCCATATTATGAGTGTACTGTATTACTTGGGTTGGGCCAGACATCAAAATGATTTTAATCATCCCGGATACACTCTGGAAGATGTAATCATAGACTTAGAGAACCAATAATGTGTACAATAATAAAATAATTTCATTTGCCTACTCTTGTTTTTTATTAAGTTTACCCTAACATTGCACAAAATGTAGATGGCGTTGTCAAAATAGATGCCTAAATGTCATTTATAGAATAAGAGTAAAGAAAGAAATAATTAAAAAAAAATCACATTTTTGAAGCTCCTTACATAAAACAACTAGCAATTTATGACATTTAAAAAAAGATTTTGGTAATTCCCCCTACTGAATATTATGTCACATAAATACTTAAAATCTGAGATACATTTTATTTGCGCCGGGCCTGGGTTTTTTCCCCATACATTGTGAGCATTGTTCTTTATAATGAAATAAACATCCGATCATGTATAATAAAAAAATTAATTATTCTTTGAATATCAAAATAACACTTCTTATTGGAAAACCCTGTATATCAGTTATCTGGCTTCCATAGTACAAGCTCTGCTTAGTTTGGGATCAGATGGCCGTGTGTAAATAATGACCCAGGAAATAAGGATTTAACAAATATTTTACTGTTCACGCAACATAAAAATATTACCAAATGCTTCCGGATAAGCAACATAAAATATTCTGACAATTTCTGACGAGTAACAAGCGAACAATCAGAATCAGTTAGTTACGCATTCCCCTGCCATCCACCCCGACGTGACTGACAGCTTAACAATACGCACTATGGCTACGTGAATACTTATTGGACAAGCCACGGAAAAATACGGGAAGGATGCTTCCTTGACGTGCGCGGTGAGAGTGAACGCGATTAAGTTACCTTAGCTACTTAATTACCCTAGTTACTTAATCGTAACTTAAATTCAGAGGCTCATAACCACATGTTCTCACCGGTCCGTAAATGATCGACGAGGTTAAGCAACTAGGCTCGCGGTCAGTCCATAGATGGGTGACCTCATAAAGGGGTTTAATTTCTAAGCGTCTCCGTGCTTCCGAGGGCTCGTTAAGCTGTCGGTCCTGGTTAACAATCGTTAAGCCATGTCAGAGGCCTACGGGGCGGCTTGAACAACTCTGACACTTGGGTAACCACTGCCCATACGATAAGTAAGTAAGTAATTCATTAATTTAATTGACTTTAAACAGACTCCTTTGACGGTCACCTTAGCCTAGTAGGTAGTGCTCCTGCCTACGAAGCTGGTGGTCCTGGGTTCGAATCCCGGTAAGTACAAATATTTGTGTGATGAGCACGAATATTTGTTTCTGAGTCATGGATGTTTTCGATGTATATTAGTATTTATCTATCTATATAAGTATGTATATCGTCGCCTGGTACCCATAGTACAAGCTTTGCTTAGTTTGGGGCTAGGATGATCTATGTGACATTGTCAAAAAAAAAATAGAAAAAAAAACCTCTTAGTTTATATATGTCTGGTGATTTATCTGTTATTTGAGAACAGATTTTGGTTATATAATCGATTATAATTATTGTTCCAATCGGATCACAAATAAAGGATTTCGATTTTTATAAAGTAAAACTTCGTTACGCACGCTTCGCTTGGGGAGTAAACCGGTGAATGCGTGACGAGAGGGATCAGGAGAGGGGAATGGAAGTTGAGAGGGTGGTATAAGTTAGTGAAGGTAGGTTTCGTAATATTACTGTAGGGGTAAAGAGAGATAATAATAATAAATAATATCTCGGGACAATGTCACACAGATCACCCTAGCCCCAAACTAAGCAAAGCTTGTACTATGGGTACCAGGCGACGGTATACATACTTAAATAGATAGATAAATACTTAAATACATAGATAACATCCATGACTCAGAAACAAATATTCGTGCTCATCACACAAATATTTGTACTTACCGGGATTCGAACCCAGGGCCACCAGCTTCGTAGGCAGGAGCACTACCAACTAGGCTACGGTGACCGTCATGCAAGCACACATGTTCTTTCTCTCTTCTCTCATAGCCAATGTATTTTAAGTAATTAATATTATTATTAAGGAATGTCTTATGATACGTGATCACCATCGCCCATGGACACTCGCAACACCAAAGGTACGTTGCCGGCCTTTAAGAGTCAGCAAACCTAATAAAGTCCTCCTGACCCTTCCCCTCACCCCGATAAGCTCTGGCGACCTTACTCACACGCAGAAACACAACATTAAGTTATTAATGCTATTATTAAGGAATGTCTTCTGTAAGGGGGAGACTTCCCCAGTCTGCTCCGGGCTGCTCCTTAACCGAATAAACTCTGTGCCCCACCTCTCTTATATACAGAAAATATTAGTATTTATAGTTTTATTTTGACCCAGAATTGATTGAAACATATAAAGTTTAATTTATATTGTAGTCTAGCAAAATTCTGTATAATCCCATACAAATTTTAGACAAATCAGATATCATAAGAGATAGTTGAACTTGGTTCTATGTTATTATCGACGGTCACCGTAGCCTGGGTTCGAATCTAGATATTATTATTAGATATTATTATTTAAGTAACAAAAGACGGTTTAGACGGTCGATGTTTCATCATCATCATATCAGCTGAAAGTCGTACACTTCTCGACAAAGGCCTCCTTCAAGGATCTCCACAATGGTCAGTCTTGTGCTTGCTGCCTGCATCCACCGGCTTCCCACCACCCTTGCAAGATCGTCGGTCCACATTGCAGGCCTACCCACGCTGCGGCTTCCATTTCATGATCGCCACTCGAGAACCTTTCAGCCCCAGCGGCCGTTGGTTCTACCGTCCATCTTTACTTCCACATGATTATGTTTTGTGATAACTCTTACATCGTAGTAGTTTTAGCCAAGTTCTCGCTCAAAGCGCAGCCTGGTTAAAGAACCGGAGGTACGTCCTCGCGGAATACCTGTGTTTAATAACTTTATGAATGAAAGAAGACTGACAAAGGAAGTATACCTGGCCTGTTTGAACGGTACCTCGTATAACACCTCGAACAATCTCTGACCAAATCGGAGACGTTCTCAAGAAAGGGCTGGTCAGAAGTACCCTAAACCGGCGAGCATGCATGAAGAATATAATGACAATAAACGAGGCCAAAGAGTTGTGTGACAAATGGAAATCCGTTGTTTCTGCCTACCCCTCTAAGAAACAGGCGTGAATCTATGTATATATGTATGGAAATAACCTTAAATTCAATAGAGAAATAATTTAAAAAGTCATATTAATGCTATTTAAAAGTCATAGAAATATAATTACAAGAATCAAGACAATTTTGAACGGCCTTTAGCAATTCATGAGAGAGATCTGTTTGACCACTCCAAAAATGGCACCCAACCTACACTTATTAGTATTCCGTGGGCGCGCCCCATCCACTTGTTTTTGCGCACGAGCCACTAATGAGCAATATCAACGAGATGGAACACCCACCTCTGCCATTTCGTTTTCCTCCACTTGACTATAGATTGTTTATATATTCGTAAACTGTCTCAAAAGCTATCATAAAACCTTACACTCATTACTTATAATAATAATAATATAAAAAACTTGAGAGGTGTCAAGGGACACCCGGATGGAACGAAGTTCTTTCTTATTATTTATTATGTACAAAAAACCTGTATACACTCAACAAAAATAATCATCGCGACACCACACTGTTCAATGCGAAATAGAAATGAAAATATCTCGCTTGCTTTCTATAAGAGAGAGAGAGACAGACAGAGAAACATGCGCACGCCGCACAGCTGCAAAAAGTGTCGTGACAACTTTTCGTAAGAATTTTTTCCGTCTAGCCCCCTTTCACAACGCGCGATAAGGAACTTCGTTCCAATAATATCCTGGGACATTATTCACACACGGCCATCTGATCCCAAACTAAGCAGAGCTTGTACTATGGAAACCATGTAACTGATATACTACATACACTACTTTTCTTTTGTAAATACGTACTTATATAGATAATTACACCCAGACTCAGGACAATGTGTGACAGGAAGTGTTCATGCACACAAATTTCTGTCTTGGGTGGGAATCGAACCCACGACCTCCGGCGTGAAAAGCAAGCATTTGCCAACCACGCCAACAGGCCCGTCACGTTTATTGTAAACTAAATTGTGTTCTTAGGTGAAAGATATGTTCAGTGTTCTTAATGTGGAACAATGTTTAATGTAGGCTCTATTGAGCACAATCGAGTGATAAGTTTTATTTAGAGAAAAGACGTTATACGTTAAAGAGTAATGAATCGAAAACATAAAGAAATCTATAATAATCTTGAAAACGAAAAATCCTAGCTTTGTAAAATAATTTACGTTTAATAGACAATTAAATACTCCTTAAAGTAAGGTATTCAAACTGGTAAGTTAATGTAAAGTAATGTCATAATTCAATATCATTATCAGGCGGCTCAAGGTCACCCAAAGAGCAATGGAAAGGGCTATGCTTGGAGTTTCCCTGCGAGATCGAATAAGAAATGCTGAGATCCGCAGGCGAACTAAAGTAGCCGACATAGCCCAAAGAATTGCCAAACTGAAGTGGCAGTGGGCAGGGCACATAGCTCGTAGAACTGACGGCCGATGGGGCAGAAAGGTTCTCGAGTGGCGACCACGAACCGGAAGACGCAGCGTGGGCAGGCCTCCTACACGGTGGACCGACGATCTTGTGCGGGTCGCGGGAAGCCATTGGATGCGGGCAGCGCAGGACCGGCTATTGTGGAGATCCTTGGGGGAGGCCTTTGTCCAGCAGTGGACGTCTTTCGGCTGATATGATGATGATGATGATGAATGTCATAAAAATCAAATTTGAAAAAGGAAGACTTTCGAAGATGGAACCACGAAATTACTGCGTTTGATTTTGCTTTTGTTTCCAATCCGTCATTTAAGTGGCCTTATAAACCATGTTAATAGTGTTAAATATTTATTATTCAAGCTGTAATAACACTTACACCTGTGGGCAAAGTAAGTAGTTTAAAATCCACAAGTATGTTCTCATTGTCAATTAATTTTGTATTAACCCTTTATAAGGCAGTAGGTATATTTTTAATTAATTGGTTTTGAACTTTATTACAAGCCCATAGAGTTCAAAATGTGGTGGTAACTATATTCCCACAGCCTTGGAAAGGGTTAATAGTAATTTTGTTTTAATAGTAGATCACTAAGTATAAGAATCATACTTACTTACTTATGGCATGGTTACCCTAGTGTCAGAGTTGTCCAAGCCTTCGACCTCCGACATGGCTTAACGAATGATGCCTAATGGTTACAACCGGGACCGTCAGCTTAACGTGCCCTCCGAAGCACGGAGACGCTCAGAAATTAAACCACCTCGGCGTTCACCCATCTATGGACTGACCGCGAGCCTAATTGCTTAACCTCGCCGATCACTTACGGACCGGTGAGAGTAACTAGCCATGAGCTCAAGAATTATGAAAATAATATATTAATTATACAGTGAATGAAAAAAAAATATTCACATTGAAATTTCCATTAAACTATAATTAAGCTTCTAAAAACTTGTGAAATACCACTATCTGTCTTTATCATAATAATTATTAATATTTATATTATATTAATATAGTAATATTATATTTATGGTATATAGATTGCCTTGTTGGTCTAGCAGCGGTAGCGTGTTCCACCGCAGATAATGAGGTCCTGGGTTCAAATCCCGGGTCGGGCCAAAAAGTGATTTTGGGATTTTTCCGTAAAAAGAAAATTCTCAGTATCAGCCCGAAGTCTGGAAGTTGGCGGTATTACATCCGTGCCTCGGAGAGCACGTAAAGCCGTCGGTCCTGTACCTGGCCTCTTTCCGGTCGTGTCGCTAGTCGTCCCATCGGATCATGAGAGTGATGGATAGAAAGTGCCCCTGTGTTTGCGCACACCCTTGTGCGCTATAATATGTCCTGCGCATTGGCTAATCTCCATTGAGAATGGCCGCCGTGGCCGAATTTCGGCCGGGAAGACATCATTAGTATAATATAGTTAATATGGTTATTTTATCTGTGTACCACACTTTGTTGCATCATCCCCGGCATTTTACACATTTAATTCCTATCCATCCAAAGGTTGTCTGCAAGAAATCGCTTTATGCGATAAGACCGCCCGCGCCCATTGTAGATTATAATCAATATTTCATTGTAAAATGTCCTTTTTTGTGTACAATAAAGTGTATTTTATTTTATTTTATTTTTTTATTTAATAAGTTCATTTAACTGGATGGAAACGTGAATCCGGAATATTTTTTATATGGTTCCGTTAGCTGTTCGGTGTACAAGCTCAAGTACCAGGGCACCCTGGACACGATTTCTTGCGGTTTGTTGATATTCTTGAAGAAGGTGAGCTCATCCCAGTGGACGCACTTCCCCAGGTATGCCATCACCCACCCTGAAATTATAAAAAAAAAGAATTTATAGATTTTAGAGTTCCGTACCGAAAGGGTAAAACGGGACCCTATTACTAAGACTTCGCTGTCTGTCTGTCCGTCTATCACTAATGGCTCTACCGGCTAAGTACCCGAAAATCTATTTCTTAAATGGCGTTCAAATAAATAAAAGTTAAAAATGACTTAATCAATCGTTAAATCGGTTTCAAGAGCACATGTGACGTTATAAATGGTGCGGAATCGATTGTCGACGTTGAAGCCGATTTAATGATTGATTTAGTAATTTTATTATAAGATTAAGTAATTTGAACGCCCTTTAAGAAATCGATGTTCGGTGACTTAGCCGGTAGAGCCCCAGTTTGTATCTCATGAACCGTGATAGTTAGCCGTTAGCCAGTTGAAATTTTCACAGATGATGCATTTCTCTTCCCCCTATAACAAATAATAAATAACAAAATAAAATTATTATTTAAGGGGGCTCCCATACCTACAATAAACGTGATTTTTTGCTCGTTTTTTTATAGATAATAGTACGGAACCCTTCGTGCGCGAGCCCGACTCGCACTTGCCCGGATTTTCTTTTATTACATTTACAGTTAGTCTAGGAATCTTTAACTGCTTCACCGGACAATACAGACGAGCGTGTGTATTGTCCGGTGTCCGGACAAGCCGCGCCGGAGTGCACATCCTTTGGGGTTCGAACTTAGTCTCTGGGCGGTTGTGAGAGAGCAATTACTTTTTAAGGACGTTTTGCGCAACTCTACATTAATACTTTACGCGAAGACGTGAGGCTCTTGTTCGATTGAGGATCAGAGAGGCCTATTTCATTGACACGAATGAAAAACATACTTATATATCGACGCGGGCATAAAATCGTCATTATAACGTTCGTATATATCATGATCAGAGATGAAGGTATTTTTGAAATAACATAGGATTATTGTCCGTTACACTTGTCCGCAGGCGAACCAAAGTAACTGACATAGCCGTAAGAATTGCCGAGCTGAAGTGGCAGTGGGCAGGGCACATAGCTCGTAGAGCCGATGGCCGCTGGGGCAGAAAGGTTCTCGAGTGGCGACCACGAACCGGAAGACGCAGCGAGGGCAGGCCCCCTACAAGGTGGACCGACGACCTTGTGGAAATCTAAATCGTGCAAATGTGGAGATCTTTGGGGGAGGCCTTTGTCCAGTAGTGGACGTCTTTCGGCTGATATGATGATGACACATGTCCTTATTAATAAACTATCTTTGGTTACAAAATAACAAAGGTTGCGTAAAATATTGTTGCTTGCTTAGCGTATGGGTAGTGGTAACCCTAGGGTTACCACTACCCATACGCTAAGCAAGCAAGCAAGCTAGTATCAGAGCTGTTCAAGCCGCCCAATAGGCATCTGGGGCTCTACCGGCTGAGTCGCCGAACATCGATTTCTTAAATGGCTTTCATATAAATAAAGGTTAAAAATGACTTCATCAATCGTTAAATCGGCTTCAACGTTGACAATCGATTCCGGACCATTTATGACCGGACCACCTTCACATGTGCTCATGGAAGCCGATTTAACGATTGATGGAGTTTTAATCTTTATTTATTTGAACGCCATTTAAGAAGTCGATGTTCGGCGACTTAGCTGGTAGTGCCCCTGATATGGCTTAACGACTGTTGTCTAATGACTACAACTGGGACCGACAACTTAACGTGCCCTACGAAGCACGGAGACACTCAGAATTTAACCACTTTGGCGGTCACCCATCTATGGACTGACCGCGAGCCTAGCTGCTTAACCTCGCCGATCAATTACGGACCCGTGAGAGCAGCCTATGAGTGCTATTAGATGCGTTATTCAGATAAAGGATTTACAAAAATACCCAATGCTGCTAGACTATCATACAGGTACATAATAATATAATGAAGTTAGCAATGTATTAAATGAAGTTTAATACTATAAAAATAAAATAAAAAAGGTTTTTATTCACGTAGACTTTAAAAAAGCGCTTGTAAATAGTCAGAACATGTTTGTAGTAATATAGTTGTAGGTATACATTATTATTCCTAGTAACATACATATTTAGGTACACATTGTATGAAAACATTTATAAAATTCATTTTATTATAGCAATGATATTTAGCTAGCTCGTATCAAGTTATTGTCAAGAGATTATGTTTAATTATCTAGTTTAATTCTAATATTTTTACTACATATTGTCAATGGTTCTTTTTTTTTGTAACGGGACTAGTCCCTCCCTCTTACCCACCACTGCAACTCCTGTAAGCCAGGATCAACAGTGGCACACAATGAAATGACACTGAGCGGTGAAGCTCAGGCATGTCCCGGGGAATCACTTTAACTGTCTTGGATCCCGCAACGAGTTTAATCATCAAATTGTCAATGGTTCTGTTTATATTAAGGTATTATTATTATGACGGACCTTTTGTTAATAACGACAGTCGCGCTTTAATGCTACCACCGGATCCAATGCGCCCCAACTGAGAAGACCCAGTGAAACAAACTCTACTACTACTAAATATAACTACTACATATATAATTACATACGTACTAACTATATATAACTACATACGTGAGCCTTTGTTCCCCTTCATCTTACACTGATGATCGAGGAATTCACAGTAGGAGTCGAAGGTCCTGTACGGCCTCTGAAGACCGTCGAACTTGGAGCCATCGCAATAAGAACTCGACTTTTGACACCCCTGCCAGTACGACATGTCTAGTGATTGACGAGCACAAACATGCTTTACTCTATAAAAACAAATAACAAAATGACTTAAAAAAAGACAACTTATTATGGAGGTAGGGCATAGCGTTCATTCGCTCAAAGAGCAGCCCGACTGGGGAAGTACCTCCACCTTACAGAAGACATTCCTTAATAATAACATTAATAATTTTAATGTTGTGTTTCCGAGTGTGAGTAAGGTCGCCAGAGCTCATTGTGGTGGGGGGAAGGGTAGCCACACTTGTTTGCTGACTCTAAAAGGCCGGCAACGCACTCGCGACTCCTCTGGTATTGCGAGTGTCCATGGGCGGCGGTGATCACTTACCATCAGGTGACCCACTTTCTCGTTTGTGGCCCTCCGATATAAAAAAAAAACAAAAACAACGCCCGCACTAGGGAATGTAATCCCTGTGTCGCGGGGTACATTACAAACATATAATAGAGGGACACAAATTACATCCAGACTCAGAACAACAATTTATGAGTCACACAAATATTGGTCCGGCGCGGGACTCGAACCCGCGAGACGAAGCGGCGAGGCGACTGTTTTGACCGTTGCGTCACACTT
The DNA here is from genome assembly GCA_951640165.1 of Pseudoips prasinana. NCBI lineage: Eukaryota > Metazoa > Arthropoda > Insecta > Lepidoptera > Nolidae > Pseudoips > Pseudoips prasinana. The sequence goes on from OX621252.1 coordinate 33,370,992, forward strand.
GCAGTTCACTAAAGTAGGAAAACAGATCTCAATTTTAAATGGCTGGATGCATTTTCATTAAACAACCTCTTAGATTACCTAGTTTTGACATTGTCAACTTAGGTATGCATTAAAATCGATCCATGCGTTTGAGAGCCATGATGCCACAGACAGGTATGCGGTAAGGGATTATTATTGGAAATAAACACTCTACGTTTAATTAAATGCATTAATTCGATTGTTATCGTGGGACACACACGGCCAACTGATCCCACACTAAGCAGACCTTGTACTATGGAAACCAGATAACACTTTATTACTTTTCTTTTGTAAATATATATATATAGATAATTACATTCAGACTCAGGTCAAACAGCCATTAGTTCACAAAAATATCTGTCAAGGGTGGGAATCGAACCCACGGCGTCAGGCGTGAAAAGCAAGCATTTGCCAACCCGGCCAACAGTTAACTGGTAGATGAAGTCCCACGAGAAAAGTTATTTATTTGTGAATGTGTACCAAATATCTAACACACACACACATTCAATTCATTAATAATAATTACTTAAAGCTTGGTTTTCACGCCGGAGGTCGTGGGTTCGATTCCCACCGAGGACAGATATTTGTGTGCATGAACATGTCTGGTAGTAATTATTTATTTAAGTAAGTATTTACAAAAGAAAAGTAGTATAACAGTTATCTGGTTTCCGTAGTACAAGCTCTGTTTAGTTTGGGATCAGATGGCCGTGTGTAAAAAATGTCCCAGGATATTATTATTATTTAAATTCCATAGTACTAAATGCACTAAAAATAAAAAGTGCACTAAAAATTTCCGGAACTGGGCACTTTCATTTATCACTGTCGTAGTATAATTTACAACGATTTTGAGTACAGTTTGACGTGTTATCCTACTCCCCTTCTAAAGAAGTAGGGCGGTCCAACAGTATTGTCAATATATTTTAGAAATAAGCCTGTTCCTGAAAAAGCATTCAGAATTATTTGATATGGAAGGTAGTCGTAGAATACAGAGAGATTGCGCGTACTGCAAATACGGTTGCAGCTTTCTAAAAGAAATGTCTACTGTCTGTCCATTATAGTATACAATCATCTGCCTAACGGCGCGCTTTAAAAACGCAGTGTGTATAGGCCCATACACACTACGTTTTTTTAAGCGCGGTTAACGCGCGTTTGTAGGCGTTCAAACAAACACCAAACTGCTCTGTAGGATACAAAATAATAATAATAATGTCCTCCAAGCCGAATTTCGGCCACGGCGCCCAGTCTTAACAGAGATTAGCCATCTGCGCGGGACATATTATAGTGCTCAAGTGTGTGCGCAAACACAGGAGCACTTTCTATTCCATCACTCTCATGATCCGATGGGACGCCAAGGCGACACGACCGGAAAGAGGTCAGGTACAAGGCTTTACGTGCTCTCCGAGGCACGGGGGTACAATACCGCCAACTCCCAAACTTCGGGCTGATGCTGAGAAATTTTTCTTTTTACAGAAACGTCCCAAAATCACTTCTTGGCCCGACCCAGGATTTGAACCCAGGACCTCGTTCTCTGCGGGTGAACACGCTACCGCTAGACCAACGAGGCAGTAGGATAAAAAAACGTGATGTGCATAGGCTTAAAAAGTTTAAAAGAATTGCCATTGCCAAAATCTAAAAAATAATTGACTGACATGTTACGTATTAAAATTTAGATATATAGAATATGTTGTGCATAGTTATGTAACACTAATATTACCATCTTCTAGGAAATAAATGATTCAGATTCTATCAATATATCGCAATAGTTGCATTACACCTTTGGTACATATAGTTGCATTCGTCTCCGCAGACGGTGACTGCCGACGTGGTGTTCCTGCCAACTCCCCGCGGTTGCTGCAGACCTTCACCGTCGTGCCAGTAGGGCTCATAGCCAGGGTGTGGGTCGTAGATCTCTTCGTATCCATAACGTTTTTTACCTCGCTTCTTTTTCCTATAAAAACATAAAGGAATCCAATTTAATCCAAGTGACGATACACTTTTTTTTTGAAGACTACTTCCGCAATAGTTAATTGAATCCCTGTGTCGCAGCGTACTTTCATTATTATCATGTCAGCCAAATTACATCCACTGCTGGATAAAAGCCTCCCAAAAGAATGGGGGATATGACATAATCGCCACGCTTGGCAGACGGGTTGGCGATCGCAGTTTGATGGTCATAGTTCACAGAAAAACGCTGCTGCCAGTTCTCTGGTAGGTCTCGGTCTCGGTCGATTTCTACGACCCCCGCAGGATGAGATGGGGTGATGATATTCTATGCTGTCGCCACACAGGATGGGGTGGTACGTTAAAAACATATGATTGACGGACACAATGTACAGACGCCAGCACATCCAGCTACTCCAATCTGTCATATTTCCCAAATTGAAAATGAACCTTATGCTTATGTTATAAAGTTGAAAATCTATAAAACAAATTTGACAGATTGGGGTAGCTGGATGTGCTGGCGTCTGTACATTGTGTCCGTCAATCATATGTTTTTAAAGTACCACCCCATCCTGTGTGGTGACAGCATAGAATATCATCACCCCATCTCATCCTGCGGGGGTCGTAGAAATCGACCGAGACCGAGACTTACCAGAGAACTGGCAGCAGCGTTTTTCTGTGAACTATGACCATCAAACTGCGATCGCCAACCCGTCTGCCAAGGGTGGCAATTATGTCATATCCCCCATTCTTTTGGGAGGCTTTTACACACTATAAAACACATATCTGGTGGAGGATAAAACCAATAAAGCTAAAACTACTAGTATTCCGGTCGATGAGAGCGAGCGGTTAAGCTACGAAGCAGGTGGTCGCACCATCATCATATCAGCGACATCTGTTGGCTGATATCATGATGGTGAAACTGTCGGTCGCATATTCATTAGGTACCTGTCTATGAAGCTTTTTATTTATTTTTTATATCAGCGGGCGACAAACGAGCAAGTGGGTCACCTGATGGTAAGTGATCACCGCCGCCCATGGACACTCGCAATACCAGAGGTGCGTTGCCGGCCTTTTAGAGTCAGCAAACCTAACAAATTGTTGCTGACCTTCCCCGCACCCCGATGAGCTCCGGCGACCTTACTCAAACGTAGAAATACAACATTAAGTTATTTATGCTATTATTAAGGAATGTCTTCTGTAAGGTGGAGGTACTTCCCCAGTCGGGCTGCTCTTTGAGCGAATCAACGCTGTGCCCTACCTCTCTTAAAACTATCTATCCTAAAACCTTATACTCATTACTTTATTGCATACTACAATGTGTTCTTAGGTGAAAGATTTGTTCAGTCTTCTTTATGTGGAACGAGGCGTTCATAGCTTGAGGCTTTCACCAGTCCATAAGGGATCTGCGAGGTTAAGCAGCCAGGCTCGCTTAGTGTGGAACGTGGTGCTAAACTCTCGCTAAACTCTCTCATCGGTCTGTAAGTAATCAACGAGGTTGAGCAACTAGGCTCTTTTTTTATCGGGACTAGTCCTTCCCTCTTACCCACCACTACAACTCCTATAAGCCAGGATCAATAGTGGCACACAATGACATGACACTGAGTGGTGAAGCTCAGGCATGTCCCGGGCAATCGCTTTAACTGTCTTGGATCCCGCAACGAATTGACACTGAGTGGTGAAGCTCAGACATGTCCCGGGCAGTCGCTTTAACTGTCTTCGATCCCGCAACGAATTTATAATTATGAGCAACTGCCAAGGCTCATGGTCAGTCCATAGACGAGTGACCACCAATGTGGTTTAATTTTTGTCCGTCTCCGTGCTTTGGAGGGTAGGTTAAGCTGACAGTCCCGTCTGTAGTCATTAGACAACACTCGCTAAGCCAGTCCGAGGCCTAGGCAGGTTAATTATGACACTGTGTTACCAATTCTCATACAATAAAGTTAAACTCAAGTACTGGTAACACTTTAGTAACAAGTATACATATGTATTTATATATGTATGTACATCATTACCCTTATTTGAATGTGATAAACTCTATCAACAAACTCTTTATTATTTCGTACAGTCGCCGCCATCAATTGAACCATTGAATGTTCAAGGTTACCCACCATTGCGACGTAATGATGCATACATACGTAGACTCACGCCTGTTTCGCAAAGGGCTAGCCAGAGATGACGGATTTCTATTTATCACGATCCTTGACTCATTTCATCATCACAGTTGAAAGTAGTCCAATCCTGGACAAGCGTCCCCCAAGAATCATCTTGGGGGGATATGCCATAATCGCCATGTTTGACAAACTACTTGGTAATCGCAGTAAGATGATCATAGCACACAGAAGGAAGCTGCTGCCCATACTCCGGTAAATATCCTCTCAGGTTGACTGCTACGCCCCCCATGGAATGAGATGGGGTGATGTTATTCTGATATTTGCCGCCGTCACCACACAGCAAATGATCTCTCATTATATCCAGAGTCCATAGCCTTTTTATATAATCATCATCATATCAGCCGAAAGACGTCCACAGCTGGACAAAGGCCTTCCCCAAAGATCACCACAACTGCCGGTCTTGCATTACCCACATTCAGCGACTTCCTGTGACCCTCACGAGATCATCGATCCAACTTGTAGGGTGCCTGCTCACGCCTTATATATTGACTGTATATTCTAAATTAAGCACCCACTTCCACAAGCAAAACAATTATAATATACTTACTGTTGATCCGAATATTTTAGCACTGGAAAGTACAAAACCATATTAAAAACTATTTCATAGTAGCTCATCGAGAAGTCCGTACGGTTTTGTGTATAAAATACTGGGTTTCAGGTTTTGAAAAATAAAATACACAATATTTATTGAACACACACACACACACACACACAAGATTTAAATAGGAGTCTATTATAATTGGTGACATAATATTTAAATACAATACAAAATACTCAATCTAAGTTACTAAATCATAAATTAAATGTTATTTCTGAAAACCTCTAATCTAAGCATTTACATGTACCTATAAAAATTATGTATAGTTAACTATATTACTACTAACATGTTCTGACTACAAAAACAAGCGCATTTGAAAAATGTCAAAAACACTGTCAAAGGGCGAAATGGGAATCTCTTACTAAGACTCCGCTGTCTGTCTGTATGTATGTCCGCCTGTCACCTTTTTCTTTGTCGCAGAATTAAAGATCCTACGAAAACAACAATAATGTAATCCTAGGTATGAATAATATACATATAAAAAAACAATATTCTGCGCACGTTACTAAATATTGATGGTACAGACGCCAGCACATCCAGCTACCCAAATCTGTCAAATTTCTTTTATAGATTTTCAACTTTATCACATAAGCATAAGCTTCACTTTCAATTTGAGAAAATTGACAGATTGGGGTAGCTTGATATGCAGCTGCTAGCGTCTGTACACAAAATTCCGTATGGAAATATATTTAAAAAGTTTAAACTGTTGGCGGGTTGGCAAATGCTTGCTTTTCACGCCTGAGGTCGTGGGTTTGATTCCCACCCAAGACAGATATTTGTGTGCATGAACATGTCTGTTTGTCCTGAATCAGGGTGTAATCATCTATATAAGTATGTATTTACAAAAGAAAAGAAGTATATGTAGTATATCAGTTATTTGGGTTCCACAGTACAAGCTCTGCTTAGTTTGGGATCAGATGGCCGTGTGTGAATAATTTCCCAGGATATATATAAATATAATGTAACCATTTTATGTTCCAATTTGTTATTTATTTGTTTACTCTCTATCTGCAGATCACCGCCGAGGTGTTTCACCTTACAACCTTACCTTACTATACAGACTGCAATGTTTATTTGGGCTCGGCTTGGTTTTGAATTTGGAACTGTTCTATATTCGAATGTGTTTAAATTTTGAATCTCAAAACAGTTGAAAGTATTAGGATTAACATTGACTTATATGTATAACTGCTGTTCTGCTGTGTGGTGACGGCGACAAATATCTGAATCAGAATATCATCACCCCATCTCATCCCGTGGGGGGTGTAGAAGTCGACCCGAGGGAATATCTACCAGAGGATGGGCAGCAGCTTCCTTCTGATTACTATAACCATCTTACTGCGATCGCCAACCCGCCTGCCAAGCGTGGCGATTATGGCATATCCCCCCAAGACGATTCTTGAGGGAGGCTTGTCCAGCAGTGGACTTATTTAGCTGTAATGATGATGATGATATGTATAACTAGACACGCTGTTTCGAATAAAAACTCGGTCCCAGTCCGGTTGTGCGCGAGGTGAGGGGCGCGCGCGCGGCGACCAAAATTACTCACTGAGTTGAAGCGCCCGCGCTGCAACTCGGTGAGCAAATTCTCAATATGGGATTGTGCGTCTAGTAGAATACATATAGGTCAATGAGGATTAATGCTATTGTTTAGTCACAGCGTCTATTGGAATTTGTCAGGTTACGTACCAAAATGATTTTTCTAAGCAAAATGTTCGTGCAATAATTTTCCACAAACTTAGAAGAGGCCTGATATGGCTTCAGAGCTAATATCTGTGTTCAGTGATGAAGCCCCATTTCTACGGACTGTCGAACGCTAGTATTTAGATTTCAAATAATTGGTTTGAGCGAATGGAAAAGTGTATTAAGCTAAAAGTACTATAAGGTTCTAGTTGTTTTTTCTTCAAACGGCAAAACTTAAAAGGCATGCCTTGTACACACATATCAATACGCTATATTAAGTAGCTGTCATTACTTACTCAGCATAATTGTTATTAATACGATGAATATTCTAACTTTGTTCATCATTTTCATATATATTTTAAAGGACGACACACTAACACATAGTCTAAATGGCTCACACATATCCTAAGAACATGTTAGTGCAAAAACTAGATTTCTTTTAAACTATTATTATTACAATTTATAAAATTTACACCGAATAATTTTCGGATTTTATTAAAATAAAAAATTTAATAGTAATATGTGTTTATTAGGTACACATTACATAACTCAATTTGTGTTTATAACTAATTTCTTTCAACAACATTTCTTTGTTGAAACTATTCCCTACTTCTTATATTCATTCATTCATGTATGTATTTCTTAATTAATCTAAAGTTAATAAGCGCGACGTACGGCGATATGGGCCGTAGCTCACTGATATTGTTTGAGATTGTAGGTGCACCTTCTCGACAACGTATCTTTTCTCTTATAAAAATCTAGCGGCCCGGTACGTGCTTCGCTACGCTTTTAAGTATTAGTACAAATTGTTTGTATATGGGAGTATAGAAAAATGTTGATGTTGATTTTACACTTTTTCAAGACATTTTTTAAATTTTCGCTACGTACAAACCTTCCCTGGACTTCCACGAATAATTCAAGACCAAAATTAGCCAAATCGGTAAAGGCGTTGTTGAGTTATAACATTACAACGAAAAGTGGCATTGATTTTTATATATTACTAGCGGCCCGGTACGTGCTTCGCTACGCTTTTAAGTTTTAGTACAAATTGTTTGTATATGGGAGTATAGAAAGATGTTTATTTTACACATTTCAATTTTTTTTTAATTTTCTCTACGTACAAACCTTCCCTGGACTTCCACGAATAATTGATGACCAAAATTAGCCAAATCGGTAACGACGTTGTTGAGTTATAACATTACAACGAAAAGTGGCATTGATTTTTATATATATAGATAATTCCCTTCTCGCCGAATTTCAGCCTCGGCGGCCAGACATATTATAGTGCACAAGTGTATGCGCAAACACAAGGGCACTTTCTATTCCTTCACTCCCATGTTCCGATGGCACGCATAGACGAACGGAAAGAGGTCAGGCACAGTACCGACGCCTTTACATGCTCGGCTCGAGGTTCGGGGGTATAATACCGCCAACTCACAGACTTCAGGCTGATGCTTAGAATTTTTTGTTCTTACAGAAAGTCCTAAAACCACTTTTGGCGCGACCCGGGATTTGGACCCAGGACATCGTTCTCTGCGGGTGAACTCGCTATCGCTAGACCAACAAGGCATCCCAATATATATATTATTTATATAATGCTATTACTTGGAGTATATTCAGTAGTCAAGCAGAATAATATTACGACTCAACTGCTTTGATCCCATATACACACATCAACACAATCTAGGGATATTGAACATTTCATTGATTATCTAGAAAACTATAAACATTTTGTTATGACTGTAAATGGAAGAATTAAAGATAATTTCATGGCCGATATTTAAACATTAACAACACGATGCGATTTTGTTTTTCTAATTAATAAAAGTCTTAAATTAATTAAGCCATAGAAAATTACTGAGTGAACAAAAACATTTTATTCTTATAAAATTATTCAATCGAATTAAATGAATAAAAATCTTACCAAATCTGATAATCAGTAATCGGTATTTCCTCCTCTAACATTAATCACACAGCGGCAACGATTTTCCATACTTAAAATTAAGGTGTCAATGTCTTGCTGGGGTATGCAGTCCCAAGTTCTTTTTAAATGTTCGAAAAGTTGTTCTTCTGTTGTCAAGTTGGGCGGAAAATCCCTCAATGCTCTTCGCTGTAACATGTCCCAGGCGTGTTCAATTGGGTTTAAGTCTGGCGACTGTGGAGGCCAATCTAATACCTGAACATCGTGTTCTCGAAGGGCGGCCCTCACCAGCCGCGCTGTATGGGAAGGTGCATTGTCATGCATGAGCTGAAATTCTTGCCCCGTTAGGGCCCTGAGCGGGACAATGACACGTTCTACTACCTCCTCACGGTATCTATGGGCAGTCATGCTGCCCTGAATCCAAATGAGTTGGGTTCGTCCGCCGATTCGTATTCCTGCCCACACCATAATTGTCCCGCCTTGGTAAGAGTGGACCTCCTGTGGATGTCGGAGACGGCTGACCCTGCCTGGAGTTCTCCAAACGCGTGTTCGTCTCGAATCTGGATGAAATCCATAGCGGGACTCATCAGTGAACAGCACCAATGACCATTGTTGATCACTCCATGTCAAATGTTCTTGAGCCCATAAAAGTCGCCTACCGCGATTGCCACGTCGCAGCGCTGGGACTCGTAGCGGTCTGCGAGCATGAAGACCAACTTCATGCAGCCTCCTTCGCACGGTTTGGTCGCTCACCAGCAGCTGCTGACCCTCCTGGAGCCTTTGCACTAGTTGCATCGCTGTGATATTGGGTAGTCTTCTGGCGGTCATTTGGAGAAATCGATCCTGTCTCTGAGTGGTAACACGATATCTACCTGTGTGCCGTTCTGCCACATCTCCAGTAGCGCGATAACGTGACCACAGCCTGGATACCACATTTTGGCTTGTGCCCAGAGACTCAGCAACGACGCGTTGAATAGCACCGTTTTGTAACATGCCAACTGCCCGTAACATTTCATCTCGACTCAAATGATGGCGTGGCATGACGCTAAAAAGCTTACACAACCAATTGAGAAAAGAAAATAAAACAATTTATCAGGTTTTCTTCAATTAACACGCAAAAAAAAATTTAATGCAACTTCTTGAAATTAGATACAACTCAAGATTGCGCTGTGCTTTGCGTGTTTTCATTTGTTTCTCATTTTAATTTTTAAATTTTGAATAAAGAATAGACAAGGTTTAAATCTGTAAATAAACTTTTTAAGGAAACTAAATAGGTTTTAAACAATAAAGCCATGTTTGATTTCAAAATAACGTATCCCTAGACTTTGTTGATGTGTGTATACATACGTACACCGGCTCAATTGCCGTCCTACATTTAATGTAACAACTCCAATGTCTGGTATTAACTTATAAACGACTCAATTGCCTTAGTCGCATATACTCGAGGTTTCATTTGGGCTTGGGTGGTCAATTATTATATATTTTCAAAATTAACGACTACATGTTTGTGCTCTCATCATTTTTAACACGCTTTTATTAGCTTCACCTGCAAACTTTTTGACCTACTTCCCGGTCTCCGATTAGGATGAAATTTTGCAAACGCTCTGAGTTCTGATGACAATACATGACTAGCTAAGAAACGTCATTACAAATTAAATCCAATATGGCGGACCTTCAAGATGGCGGACAGGCTATTTGAAATGCACCCCCATGATATTGGTATCAAATGAAAGGGTTAGCTGTCAGGAATACGAAAAAAATAGTCATGTGACTTAAATCCAACATGTCGGGCATCCAAGATGGCGGAATGGCTATTTGAAATGCATATTGTAATTTCTTGCGCCTGCCAAAAGCGTGTTTTATTGGTTTTTTAAACTATTATTTAATCTTATTTAAAACTAGCGGTGCCCGCGACTTCGTCCGCGTGTTAATTAGTTTATTTTGTTTTATTATTGGTTTTTCCAAAACAAATGACTTTTATAAAATAAAAGTAGCCTAAGTTTTTTTTTTTTTTTATTTATTAAGGTTAACCAACAATGGTTTACACATAAACATTTCTAACTTAAAGGCTAGGGTAACATTTACAAGTGCAACAATTAATTATAGGTTAACACCACATGCATAAAAAAAATGGCTTTATATAATATTTTAACACAAATTGTAACAAATTATCTATCTAACTTATTTAAAATTAAAAGTGAAATTATACAAACAAAAATAAGAACAAATAAAGTAATCAGTTAGTAACATTCAATGAAGTATATAAAAAAAATGGCATGAAGATGTATAAGGTGATTAAAATTGTAATTGATTAAATTCTGTTTGATTATTATTTAAATTATGAATAAAAATGAAATAATTATATAAAGATAACAACATTAAATTAATTACATTAATAGAATTAAATTATAAGAATAATCTTAATATAGTTAAAAATAAAACACGTATACAATTAAATTACATCTACATTGGATTATTTACAATAGCTCGTAGGATCGTATTCATACTGTCGTGGTGTATATCAATTATGTCACTGCGGCCATTAATGATTTTGCACAATCTGGGTAATGGAGAGTTCGCACCAAGAACAGACCTTCGAAGTGGCGGACACAGGGGTGTTATTTTATTCCTAGGGTATCTAGAGGGCGCATGGAACCTAATAAGCTTTATTAGACTGGGGCAGTCGAACTTATTGCGCAACAGTTTACAAAGAAATAAGGCATCGGTTATATCTCTACGCATGGATAAGGTTTGTATTTTGAAATGGCACAGACGAGCCTTGTAAGAGGGCAGACGCTTCGATTTCCCCTCACTGAAGGCTAAATGCCAAACAAAACGTTTCTGTACCCTTTCTAGACGCAACATGTGAGTGGCATAGTGAGGCCTCCACACAACACTGCAATACTCCATAACACTGCGTACAAGGCTGTTATACAAGATTATTTTAGTGCCACTTTTCCGAAAGCCTTTAGTGTTACGAAGTAAGAACCCTAACATTTTTGATGATTTCTTAATAATATATTCAATATGGGGCACAAAAGTGACCTTTTTGTCAAAAAGAACTCCTAGATCCCTCATTGTTTCGACTTCCTGGACTTTTTTTTGGTTTATGAGATATTCCGTGTCAATACTATTAATTTTTCTCGTATATTTTACATGGTAACATTTATTTAGATTTAGTTGCATTTTATTATTGTGACACCATTTTATAACTTCATTGAGATCATGTTGCAGTAGTTCACAGTCTCTTTTTGACTCGATTACTCGTGCAAATTTCAAGTCATCCGCATACAGAAAAGGTTCGGAAAAACGAAAACATTCAGGAAGGTCATTGATGAACAAATTAAATAGTATTGGAGCTAAGTGAGATCCTTGAGGGAGTTAGTAGTAGTAGTTAGTAAGTTACTCCTTATTACATCAGCTACCTGCCAATAAAAATCCCGTCAAAATCGGTCCAGCCATTTCAAAGATTAGCCGGAACAAACAGACGGACAAAAATTGAAAAAAATGTTATTTTGGAGTATGTACCGTATATATATTCATATACATGTAGTAAAAATCGGTTATTTCAATATTACAAACAGACAGTTCAATTTTATTTATTTGTAGAGATAGTCCTATGTAGTAATATAACAACTCAGTTGCATTGACCCTAGGTTTAAATATAACGACTGAATAGGTTAGGTCCAGTCCGGGACAATTAAGAGGCATAGAAATATTTTTAGACGGGCCTGTAGCGTGGTTGATAAATGCTTGCTTTGCACGCCGCAGGTCGTGGGTTCGATTCCCACCCAGGACAGATATTGGTGTGCATGAACATGTCTGTTTGTCCTGAGTCCGGGTATAATTATCTACATAAGTATGTATTTACAAAAGAATAGTAAGTAGTTTATGTAGTATATCAGTTATCTGGTTTCCATAGTACAAGCTCTGCTTAGTTTGGGATCAGATGACGGTGTATGAATAATGTCCCAGAATATTTATTTATATTATTTATTACGCTACACTACTTCACTTCCTCCGTCCACGGCTTATAAGGTTCTGGGAATCCAAAAAATTTACTTGTGAAATTTTTGGATTGCATGAAACTAATTCTAGAACTCAACGTTTTATTGATAGCGGCCTTATCGTTGAACCCCTTCATTGTATACGTGTGGAGATCAGGTTGACACTCTCCTCTGTACAGCATCATCCATCCTGAAAGATTAATATCCTTACTAATTTTTCCGACGACGGGCCTGTGGCTCTACTGGTTAAGTCGCCGAACATCGTTTTCGTGAATGGCGTTCAAATAAATAAAGGTTAAAAATGACTTAATCAATCGTTAAATCGGCCTCAACGTTGACGATAGATTTCGGCCCATTTATGACGTCACATGTGGTCATGGAAGCCGATTTAAAGATTAAGTCATTTTTAACCTTTATTTATTTGAACGCCATTCACGAAAACGATGTTCGGCGACCTAGCCGGTAGAGCCCTGTTGGCGTAGTTGCCAAATGCTTGCTTTTCACGCCGAAAGTCGTGGGTTCGATTCCCACCCCGGACAGATATTTATGTGCATGAACATGTCTGTTTGTCTGTATGGGTGTATATATCTATATAAGTAGGTATTTATAAACGAAAAGAAGTATATGTAGTATATCAGTTATCTGGTTTCAGTACAAGCTCTGCTTAGTTTGGGATCAGTGCCTCTAACACGAGTTCCTGCAGTTTACTAACTCGACCACACGTACAGTTTCCTCCCATACATTGAGCACCAGCGCCTCTCGCGGAAACTATTAAGAACTAAAACTCTGGTGCTCAATGTATGGGACGAAACTGTACGTGTGATCGAGTAAGTAAACCGCAGGAACTCGTGCTAGAGGCACAGATGGCCTTGTGTGAATAATGTCCCAGGATATTATTATATTTTCCGCACAGGACAACTATTTGTGTGAACCAAGTTGTGGTTCTGAACCTAGGTGTATTTTATGGCCATCAATTATATGTTTGTAAAGAACCCCGCGAACGGATTAATTTCCTTAGTGCAGGCGTTGTCTTTACATATTTTTTTTTATTAAGTCATAGAGCGGCAAACGAGCAAGCGGGTCACCCGATGGTAAGCAACTCGCAATACCAGAGGAGCCGTGGGTGCGTTGCCGGCTTTTTAAAGAGTCGGCAAACAATTGTTGCTGACCCTTCCCCCCACCCCGATGAGCTCTGGCGCTCTTAGTTGACCTTACTCACACTCAGAAACACAATATTAATGTCATTAATGCTCTTATTAATGTATGTCTTCTGTAAGGTGGAGGTACTTCCCCAGTCAGGCTGCTATTTCAGCTTATAAACGCGATCTCTCTTAATATTATGTAAATATTTAAATAAATAAATACATGGTGTACTTAAGAACCTTAATTTGACTATGAAACTGAACAACGTGGAGCATATCAACATTTAAAATACTCTGAAATTAATATTAACTTCCCAGGAACAACGTGCAGCTGAAGCATTAAATTATTTTTTTCGTAATTCTCAATCATTGTTTTGTATTAGTTCACAAGTTGAACAACAACCAAATTGATATTTTAGTTCATCTGCTCATTCGTTGAGACTGTTCTTACATAAGAAATTTAATTATAAGTGATGTAAATTACTGCAACTAGGTTTTATTGTATTGTTATTTTTAATTGAAATTTTTGTTTTGTCATCTTTCTAATATTAATTTCAATTTGAACTGACTACGATGTAACCCAACTGTAATCTTTCTTTTTGTTTAATGAATCTGTGTTCACTTCTAGAAGGCCGAACACTTAAGCTATATTTGTTTAATGCTATTTAAATTGTACAAAGTGCGTTGGCTAGTTAAGCGAACCTAATTTAAAAAAAAATGTTTTAAAGGTTCTTGTTAAAGTTCTTAATTTATGTCCACTATTTATGTTACACCTTGTATACTCTACTTTCTAGACGGACATAAAAACAATAACATACGTTCCAAGAACGTGCAATCTTCTTTCTTGAGCATGCAGTAGTTTTCAAACGTTTTGTATTTAAAACGTTTGTTTCTTCCACAAACTTTCCCATAACTAGAAATGAAAAAGTTAAACGTTTCAATTAAATGTTATCCTTGACATTTATAATAAATTAGCAGTGCCCGCCGACTTCGTTCTGCGTTATAAATAATTTTGTCCCTGTCCGTTTGTCCGGCGTAATACTTCGGGTTAAAAGTTCGGGATAAATAAAAATTATGATGAAGAATCATAGCCTATGACACTCCACAATAACGTAGCTTTCTATTGGTGAAATAATTTTTGAAATCGGTTTAGTACATCCAGAGATTACCCCTTACAACGTCACAAACTCACAAACGTTACCTTTTTATAATATTAGTATAGATTATTAGTATTTAAGGCTTAAGTGACATTTATAATTTAAAAAATAATAATAATAAATAACGTACTGACAAATGTTACTACAGGAAACTAAATATATACTATGCTTGCTAGTGATTTGTTCTTTTTTAGTTTTATACTTTTGTTTATTATTAGAATCTTTATCTAACCTATTGTATGCCAATTTGGCAGGTCATAGCTGCACAACTCATTCTAACACATCTATAATACCTAAGTCCCACTATATATTTCATTTCAATAATTATAACTGTTTAAAAGAACTTTAAACGGACGTACGAAGACGTGTTTTTAAAGTAACCAACTGTAACAATATTTATATAAGGCCATTTCGAAAGAATCACTAGACGAACAAAAGCATCACACACAACATCAAATCTGTTTGTGAAGTGAGAAATCGCATAACATAACGCATGACTAACGTGCACGTGTCGCGCAGCGGCTAAGACAGTCGCCCCGCCGCTCCGTGTCGCGGGTTTAAATCCCGCGCCGGACAGCTATTTGTGTGACCCATAAATGGTTGTTCTGAGTCTGGATGTAATTTGTGTCCGTCAATTATAAGTTTGTAAAGTACCCGCGACACATCGATTAAATTCCCTAGTGCGGGAGTGGTCTTTTTAAATTAGATTAAAAAAAATTGTAAAAAATACAGTCACTTGTTTAGACGTCGGTTTAAGAACACTTAAGTAAACCGTACATTAACTATTACAAAACAGTTGTCTTTTCCAAATTTTCTAGCATCTACATTGAAAAGAAGAGAATCAGAAATACAGCAGGATTTTTCTTGTTATTTTATGATACACATGTGAATTTGTCCTACTAGCCTTATTTATTTCTATATATTTAAAAAAATTGGTAAAGATATAGTTTAGGTACGATTTACTTCCATCGTACTCTATGTTTCCAGAAAACAAACACATACAGGGTTTTAACAAGGGAATGCCAAATCTGAACTGTCAGTGTGTATCGTTCGTAGCGTAAAGCAGAGCGTCTACCGCAGATTGGTAGAGTGCTGATTCTAGACCCACCGGAATATTAGTTTAATGATTTTTGAGATTAGATTTACGCTTTGCGTTTCATCATCAACATCATAACAGAAGTAAAATGCTCACTGCTGGACAAAGATCTCCGCACTTGCGCTACGGCAACCAGCGACTTCCAGCGGCCCTCATAAGATCATCAGTCCATCTTATAGGGGCCTGTCCACGCTGCGTATTCCGGTTCGTGGTCGCCACTCGAGAACCCTTCTGCCCCAGCGGCCGTCGGCTCTACGAGCTATGTGCCCTGCCCACTGCCACTTCAGCTGGGCAGTTCTTCGGGCTATGTCGGTTACTTTAGTTCGCCTGCGGGTCTCAGCATTTCTCATTTGATCCCGCAGGGAAACTCTAAGCATAGCCCTCTCCATTGCTCTTTGGGTGACATTGGTCTTGCGGTTAATGCAATTAAAACTAAAATGTAATAGTAATTATACAACATGTAACGTAATTAACGCACACCCTCAGACACCCCAATTAGAATATTATGTTGTAATCATAATACATACACTGAATTTTTAATTGAACATGTATATGCATTGTTATTTACTAAATTAGTTTCTTGGAATAAAGTTTATTTTTCTTTATTTTGTATTGAATGATGGAATTTGAATGAATACAAATAAAACTGCAATTTTAAAAGTTTTTAATATTTGGCTTATGGTCGTTTTCAATTTATTTTGACTGTATAGGGTTAAATATGTGCGTTAATTATGTTACATGTTGTATACATATAGGATTAATGTTTATATTCTTATAGATAGGATGAATTAGATAAAAAAGGCATATTACTAACGCCTTCTGATATTCGGGGCACACCTGGCCACAGGCGAAGTTATCCCCCGTGCCCGGCAGCGCCGTCGGTCGCAAGTCGAAGACCCAGCCTCCCCCCGACCAGTACGGCTCGTAGCCGTAGTTGGGGCGGTACTCGGAGTCGTGCGGTTTACCCATTATGATGGACAGGTCTTCACGATAAATGCGCCTGGAATAAATGTAGTAGCTTTATTTAACTGCTAGTTCATTAATACTTTCCGACTAGGTCTCACTCAAACATTTGTTGATTCCATCACTTATATTTATGTTTCATTGGTCTAGAGGAATCGGATAATTAAGTCTTGGGTAGAAAAATGTGATTGGGATCTAAAAGCGGTCTTTCTTTTCCTAGATATACCCTGCTTGTGTCGAATAGAAATCACAAACAGATTATTAGAGTGAAGAAATACACACATCACGAGTATCTAAGGACTAATCAATTAGTTTAGGATAAAAAAAATTCTATTAATATTTACCAAAACTAGTCCTCCCGATCAAATTCCTATTTGAGTAATTGTTTGATTGAGTAAATATTAAAGGCAATTTCTTTTTTTCGTTATAAATGTACTGATCCCTAGACACTTGATGTGTGTAGATAGTGCACCCCTGTTTTCGCTTTTACTCCTACAATATTGTATTTCCACGGTTCGACCTGAAGCACTTCATTACCTTTGTTTGTAATTTAATTTTAATAATCAAATTATTTTCAGAATATTTTTTTATCTTCTTATTTCAAAAGGTCTTCCACCGAGTGTGTAATTTTGTTTAATAATGTTTACAAGAAGCAAGAGAAGAAGAAAACAATCTTTACGATGGTAACATAGCATAGATAGCAATTTTAAAATGTGATTTACTCCCCCAATAGTCTCCTTTACTAAGTTTACTAGACACTGTGAAACCAGAGAGGAAAGGTAATAGCTTAACAAGGGATAAGTGGTACATCTGTATATTGTAAACGATCGTGGCCATCATTGTTCCCTTACCAATAGGCGAGCCATAAGCTTATTCGCAAACCGCCTCCAAAAAAGCTCAAAGTAGTTTCTGTTTTACAGTTATTTTTCATTGCAACCTTTTGTGTCCTTAACCATTGGGTTTGGAAATGACTAGATTCAAGGGGCTAATGTTCGTGTTTAAATTGCAGTGGTTACTAATAGTTACTAACCTTGTTTCATTACACTGCCGTTTCCAAAACCTGGAAGTTCCATTTTTCACCCATCTCCCGAGCGAACATTTGGGCATCGTCCTTTTTATTTTGGTCACGTTGCGACTTGGACGACCAAATGTCTGCATGGGTAGATATCCTACTGAAATGGTACAAAACTCTTATAATAATATAAGGCTCTGGTGTGGTCGTTGTCCATCACTCAGCTACAAACCGACAACCATCCTAAACAGCTAGAACTGATAAGTACTTGATACTGCCACCGATGTTATCCAAACCCCACACACATGGGCCAGTGGGGGGGTTGGTAAATACTTGCCTTTCACGCCGGTTTGATCCCCCCCCCCCCCCCCCCCAAGAATGATATTTGTGTGGATGAACATATCTACGTGTGCTGAATCTGGGTGTAATTATCTATATAAGTATATATTTACAAGTATATAGGTATTAAATGGTATCTGGTTTCCATAGCACGAGCTCCGCTTGACCATGTGGGCATAATGTCACAGGATATTATTATTAATAAACGGACGTAGTCACCAGCTTTATAAAGACCACAGAGCTAGGCTTCAATAGGTTTACCAATAAACTCGTGAAAAATAGTACATTACTTATAGTGTGTATATACGATGCAAAGGTTATTTAGACTAGTAGGACTGTATTGACATGAAAAAAGAGCACAAATTATTTACGCTCTTCTTAGAATGTATCCTATGTAATCTACCTTATAATATCATAGCCATAGTGTGAATTAATATGCCGCAACTTATTGCCGTGAAGCTTCGAGTGTCGCAAGTATTTATAAGATATGTAGCCCTTATTAGAAAATTTGTTGTGTTAAATGTATAATAAGGTACATGCTAGCTGCGTAGAATTGGAATTGGCTGTCTAACTTCAGTTCCTCACGTGTAAAGTCAAGCTTAATTCGTGGCTTGAGTTTGATCTATAATTCTGAACCATAGATAGAATAACAAAATTACTACCTCATTAGATTAGCGGTAGCATGGTCAACTCAGATACCTAATGAGGTTCCGGGTTCAAATGTCGGGTCGGAGGAAAAAGTTATATTGGGTTATTTCTGTCAAGAAAACTTGCTGATTGTAGGACAACTTCCTTCAATCTGCAACTTTACGGTGTTACAACCTCGTTCTTCATAGGGAGCGTAAAACCGACGGTCTTGTACCTGTTCTCTTTTCGGTCGTGTCGGCAAGCCAGCCCTTCGAATCAAAAGAATTAGGGAATACAAATCTCATCTGTATTCGTTCACTATAATATGGCCCGCGCAGATGTCTAACGCCTTGCCGTTATAGCCGAATTCGACCAGCAGGGCATTATTATTATTATTAGTATAAAATCCACAAATCAGAACCAAAACTTAGTAGCATATCTAGGAAAGTATAAAAATAAACTTACCGGACATTGCTGCAGCTATCAAGCAAGCTATCAAATAAAGAACTGTATTCATTACAGTACTTTATACTCGTATATGTTATTCTCTTATCTTCAACGTACATGAAACAAATATAATTAACATTTAAAATGTATATTCTAAATATTACAGTTGTCCCCTAAGAGCAGAATAATCTGCAATGTATCCTTATACACCAACATCTTTTGTAACCTTATTCAAGTAAACAAACAAATTGAACTGCGTTGAACACAGACTATAAAACTTGAAATTTTAATTAAAATCTAGCCGGCCAAATGCTGCTACCAGTGAGTTATAATCATACGAAATTACATCTTAAGTCTCTTTTGTAGAAAATCTAAATTTTGCACTCTACCTCCCGTTGAAAAATAATCGCGTTAATAAACAAAATTCAGCAATTCCATAGATAATAATAATATCTCGGGACAATGTCACACAGATCATCCTAGCCCCAAACTAAGCAAAGCTTGTACTATGGGTACCAGGCGACGATATACATACTTATATAGATAGATAAATACTTATATACATAGAAAACATCCATGACTCAGAAACAAATATTCGTGCTCATCACGCAAATATTTGCACTTACCGGGATTCGAACCCAGGACCACCAGCTTCGTAGGCAGGAGCACTACCAACTAGGCTACGGTGATCGTCAATAGGTAGCAGCCTAATAAAGACATTGAAACGACGATACCGGTTAAAGGTACCATGTTATTGAACTGACCAAATAAAAATTACGCTCTTTTAAGCGTATTGTCAGAATTTGCAGCCGGGTTGCTGTGTGCGGCTGACGGAATAAAATATCGCCACCAAAGCACTTAAGTTTTAGTTAGAAGAACCACAACGCACCTGCTAGTAAAGAAATAAAATATGACTGGCCTCTTTGTTAGTGGCCCTGATTACTAATCCAAAATTCAAAAAGTCATTTATTCCGTTAAAATATTACATTTGTGTGGAATCGTCAATTTTTTTACCCTACCGTGCAGTGCATGACGTGGCAGCTACTGAGAAACACTGCCAGAAAACTCAGTAGGAATCCTTTTTTAAAATATTTATTTCTTACATAAAGTTACATTGTATTTAAATGTGTTAATTTAGAGCGACTCAATCCCAAGCTGTTTTGTCACTTAAATAATCAGAAGTTTCGTAGTAAGCCCTGCTACACAATTTGGCTTTTACAATTCTTTTAAACTTATTCATAGACATTTCTCGGATATCACTGGGAAGTTTGTTATAGAATCTTATAAAGGTCGTGGGTTCTATCCTCACCCAGATTAAAACTTTCTATGATACACAGAACTACACTTATTACTGCTCTGAGTGTAATTTATCTATAACATATATGTATTTAGAAAAGAACAAAAGTAAGTTTATCAGTCTGGTTGATCAGATCAGATGGCAGTTTTTTAATTATCCCTAAGTATCTATTTTTATATTAGAATAAAAATGTGCACCAAAATGCAACCTAAGGTCTTAACTTTAGAAGCTACTCGTATTTATTACTAACACAAATGGATCCTCGTAGTTCGCAATAATTATACATCATAGAATACTCGGTGTACACAAAGATGGAAATTAAAAAAACTTATTGCTCGCCAAATGATCTTAATACAATTTTTCTCTATAGAACAGTTGACCTTGACCTTGTCCTTTCAATTCCATTTTTCATTGGTCACACACGGGGAATTTTTATACGTTGATTTTTGGCAAAAATAAACTTACTTCTTCTAAGCACCTTCTACAAAATAACATATTGATCATCATCATTATATCAGCCGAAAGATCCCCCAACAATCTCCGCAATGGCTAGTCTTGCGCTCCCCACATCCAGCGGCATCTCGCTATCCTTGCAAGGTCGTCCGTCCGCCTTCAGAGGCCTGCCCACGCTGCTCTTCCGGATCGTTGTCGAACGAAATGAACTTGCTCTTATCAATAAATGCTTTTATTTTGTTCCGATTTTTGTTTGTCACATAATTTTGAATAAATCATTCTCCGTTATCTAAATAAATCTAACAAAAACACTCGAAATGATAAATTTCCGACGAGGCTTGTAAATTTGTGCCAGTGAGTCAATAAGGATAATTTTTGTGTCGCTAAACATACACACATAAGGCTGGCAGTCCACAGAAACGTAGCTCCGTAGGCACTTCAAAATGTTTTACTACAAATTGCTGCTTGCTGCACAAGACTCGTTCACGAGAAATATACAGAATTTTTGATTTTGCTTTTATTTAGACGTATGTAGTATGGTGTATACTTTATAAGGTCGTAGAGGGAACCGAACTAGATTTTCTAGTTTAGTTGATATTATTTAGAATTAGCTTTCTTTTTAATTTTAGTTCTTATAGCGTTTTATCAATCGGCGGACTTAATTTACGAGTCTCCTTGCTGACACCTTTAAGGAGGTGGTTGGTGTATTGTTAACAGACATATTTACAGAGTAAATAAGTCTTTATATTATTTTAAAAACAAAAATCATATTGAACTAGTATTAGTATTCACCAATCTGCCTTACATAGTTTGTTAGCGAACTCGGGATAACTTAAAACAACTAAAAAAAATAATACCAGTTAATAAATATAAAAACAACAACAAAGTAAATAATAATTAGTATAACATATTATTGATAATATTGATGGCCGGTCGGCGTGGTTGGCTTGCCTTTCACGACGCAGGTCGTGGGTTCGATTCCCAACCAGGAGAGATATTTGTCTGCATACATGTCTGTTTGTTTTTTTGAGTCTGGGTGTATTTATCTATATAAGTAAATATTTACAAAAGAAAAGTAGTATATGTAGTAAATTAGTTATCTAGTTTCCATAGTACAAACTCTGCTTAGTTTGGATCAGATGGCCGTGTGTGAATAATATCTCAGGATATATATTATTAAGTAATAAATAATAGTAGAACTAAATTTCAAAATAATAGATTAGTAACTTGTTATTTTTTTAAGGATTTCAGAAAGTATATGCGATAAAACAAACCGCACGGACGGACTAATTAATTTTTTTGTAAATTTTATACTATCCACTATATTTATGTACTGCATTGTGACCTTGACAAGTACAAGTGTATGTTAATACCCAAGTGCTGAATAAATTTCATTTCATTTCATTAAGCATGAGATTCTTTAATAATTATACTTACATAAAAGTCTACCTACATCCTTCACAAAAGTTAGCAGGGGAAGTAGTAAATTTGATCTCTCGGTGAAAACCATTCGTAGCGATACCGGACTAGTATGTTATGGGCCAAACTTGATCTGACGATAAAATGTATGAATTTTGAGTTATTTTTTAGTTCATATGCATTTGTAAGAAAGGAACATAATTTTACGAACCTAAGTATGTACTTAACTATTAGGTGGTATTTAAGAACTGGTTCTCCTCATCGAACCTAGCTATAATGTTACAAGTATCCGATGTTAGTTGTAACATTATGCACATAGCTCGTAGAGCCGACGGCCGCTGAGGTAGAAATGTTCTCGTGTGGCGACCACGCACCGGAAGACGCAGCGTGGACAGGAAGATGGACCGATGATCTTGTGCGGGTCGCTGGAAACCGGTGGATGCGAATAGCGCAAGACTGGCAATTGTGGAGATCTCTGTCCAGCTGTGATGTTAGTTGAAAAACTTTAATGTGACATGAATACTTAATTATTAAAGCTGACTAATACAATAATCTTATTAAACTTAAAATGAACGCGGGACACGCAGTGACGAGGCGATTATCTTAACAATCAATATTTATTATGTTTTTTCCAACACACTCTTTGGGGAATGTATTCGTTATCTATCGATCATCATGACAGCCAAAGTACCTCCACTTCCTCCACCAAAGAATGGGGGGATATGCCATAATCGCCACGCTTTGCAGACAGATTGGCGATCACACTTTGATGGTCATAATTCACAGAAAAATGCTGCTGCCCGTTCTCTGGTAGGTATTCCCTGAAACGATTTCTATGCCCCTACGGGATGAGATGGGGTGATGATATTCTATGCCGTCGCCCGAAAAAGTTCTAGTATATGAACGACGGCGGCTCAGAGGCAACGGGGTTCTAATAGCGCCAATCTCCGGACTCCGGGCTTCTATCACACTAATATTATAAAGGCGAAAGTTTGTGAGTTTTAATAAAGTGAGTGTGGCAAATATTTGGTAAGGTGTTAGCTGACCCTGGATTAACACATAGGCTATAATTTATAAAATTTAACGTATAAAGTAATTATTTAGTATTATTTTTAGATTATAATTTAGGAAACAAATGAACAACAATGATTCAATAATATTAAATGTAGTATATGTTGAAATATTACAGATAGTTCACGTAACTCAACAGATTAGTCATGTCTATATGGCTACAACATCTCCAGCGAGCAATGTGCAGGTAGGTGGTGAGCGCCAGACGTCTTTGTCATCGATGTACTCTTTAGTGGTGTAATAATCCCTCGCTACGGCACCACAGACGGTATAGTGGTACCGTTCGACCGTCAAATAGTATTACTACGTTAAGATCGCGAGTAGGTCACCAGAACTCATCGGATAGGGGAGAAGGGTTCGTAACGCCTAAGTGATTATGATAGACTACTTATCGGTAAGTGGCCCAAAAGCTTCTTCGCCGACACAGTAGTACCTACACAAAATTATCGAGACTTCACTGGACAATAGGCCTAAGAGAATGCAATTTGTCATGGTAGGGGCGCGGGGCGAATTTGAAAAGGCGACGGAAAAATTATTCCACTGCGGAATCGCGCGATATATCACCGAGACACGCGCGAGAATTACACGGAGCGAGTTTGTTACGAGTTATGATACGAGTTTGTTGAGTTACGAGTTTTCTGAGTTATGTTCATCTTTGTCGCTTTAATTTAATGAACGTTTTTTGGGTTACACCTGTGTTGACTTGCGACTCAAGGCGTCCGCATATTTGAATTTAATTACACGAACTTGTACCGCCGTGTATTACCATGATATTGATTACGGGAAGCTGTTTGCGTTGGGTTTACGTAACAATATTTATTTCATACATATTATGAACAACATATGTTATGTAAAACAGGTACGTAGATTTAACCTTAGTAAGTACATATACCACTCTGTTACGCCAAACATTTACAAACAATATTCTTTTTTGTAAATTTTTGGCGTAATAAAGTATATATCAACGCAATGCGTAGCCTTACTGTTAAAAGTGGTCGATAATAATATAAAGATACGGTGTTATACAATGTGCTCTTGGTCTATTTTCGACCACGGCGGCGGCTATTCTCAATGGAGAGTAGTCATCTACGCGGGACATATTATAGTAAACAAGCGTATGCGCAAATACAGAAGCACTTTCTGTTACATCACTCTCATGGTTCGATCGGACGACTAGTGACAAGACCGGTAAGATACAGGATCGACGACTTTAAGTGTACTCCGAGGCACAGGGTTGTAACACCGCCAACTCCCAGACTTCAGGCTAATACTTATAAAAATACCAAAATGGATGACTCATGATCTACGACCATACATTTCACAAGAAACTTTTTACGGCGTAGTACCTACTTCTAATCCGGTTTGACTGATTCCGGTTCTGGATCCGGTATGATACGAGAACGTTCTAGAAACGAGCCTAGTTCTTTCAAAGATCGGTTACGCTCTTGCGGTCCTACTGGTGTAGTGAGAGACCACGGGCGTCAGTGATGATGCGGCGGCGCTTACTCGTTAGCCCTGCTATTCTAGTAAAACTTAGATATACGATGCCGTCTCAGGAAACACCTGTCCACGGTGGGCATCGGAGACTGTAGAGTGTGCAGATTCTGCAATAACGCAGACGAAACACCTCTACACCTGCTCTGTCACTGTGAGCCACTGATGCATAAACGTAACACCGTCCTGGGCGAACACTTCTTGCACCAGGACGATGTTATTGTTACTCCTGCCAAGAAGATTCTGCAATGTATCTATGTTGCAGGGTTAGACAGGGAAGTTTAGTTGGAGCGGCGAGCACAATAGTTCATCACTGGACGCAGTGTTACTAGGACCTCCGGGGATTGGAAATAGCCGCCACCAGAAGAATAGATATACGAAACGTAACTATCTCTTTTTCAATCTTCACTATTTTTTTCTCCCTCTCAACTTCCCTTTGGCTCGCCCGATCATACTTTTCGTAACGCTCTCGTCACGCATTCACCAACTTACCCCTCATATCAAACGTGCATAAAGAAGTTGTCATCACAAAGGCTTCCCCAAGGATCTCCAAAATAGCCGGGCCTGCGCTGCCCGCATGCAGAAGTTTTACTTCTAAAATATATAACATATATATTTGTGACCATGATCCATGACCATGATCATGATCTCTTGCTACGAGAGTTACCCTGGAAGTGTTCAGATACCGGACAGCTCCAGATGGCCTTTGAGTCAAAGTCTGGGGCTCTACCGGCTAAGTCGCCGAACATCGATTTCTTAAATGGCGTTAAAATAAATAAAGGTTGAACCTGATTTAACGATTTATTAATTTGAACGCCATTTAAGAAATCGATGTTCAGTGACTTAGCCGGTAAAGGCCCTGGTCGGGTCTCCTTCCAGACTCTAAGCTGTTACTGGGTAATTTTTTGCCAGAAATATACCATTAACATTATTAGGTTTGATCTCTTATTTGTACCCAGGACTTTATTACCTGCGGTGATTGCTAAGCCAAAGGTCAGGCGTTCACCAGGACACAAATCTTTGTGTTATGAACACGATTATTTGTTTCGATTCTGGGTGTTATTTATCTTTAATATG
Organism: Pseudoips prasinana; assembly: GCA_951640165.1. Taxonomy (NCBI): domain Eukaryota; kingdom Metazoa; phylum Arthropoda; class Insecta; order Lepidoptera; family Nolidae; genus Pseudoips; species Pseudoips prasinana. The sequence goes on from OX621252.1 coordinate 33,396,925, forward strand.
TATGTATTTAGAAATATATGTATGTATGTTTATCAGTTGCACGTGTGGCGCAGCGGCTAAGACAGTCGCCTCGGCTCTTCGGGTCACGGGTTCGAATCCCGCGCCGGACAACTATTTGTGTGACCCATAAATGGGTGTCCTGAGTCTGGATGTAATTTTTGTCCGTCTATTATATGTTTGTAAACTACCCTGCGTCTCAGGGATTAGATTCCCTAATGCGGGCGTTCTCTTTTTAAAAAGAAAAAAAATGGTTGCCATACTACAGGCTCTGTCTAGTTTGGGATCAGGTGGCAGTGTGTTAGTTGTACCAAGATTACGCTACCGCTAGAAAGTAGTCGCGAAAACTGCATAATAATAATTATTCACACAAGGTCATCTGATCCCAAACTAAGCAGAGCTTGTGCTATGGAAATCGTATAACTGACATACTACATATACTCCCTTTGTAAATACATACTTACATAGATAATGTCACCCAGACACAGGGCAGACAGACATGTTCATGCACACAAATATTTGTCTTGGATGGGAATCGAATCATCATCGTTCAACGGTAAGAGTTCCATCATAACGGTCACCGTAGCTTAGTTGGTAGTGATCCTGCCTACGAAGCTGGTGGTCCTGGGTTCGAATCCCGGTAAGTGCAAATATTTGTGTGATGAGCACGAATATTTGTTTCTGAGTCATGGATGTTTTCTATGTATATAAGTATTTATCTATCTATATAAGTATGTATATCGTCGCCTGGTACCCATAGTACAGTGCTGCTAGCACTGCTTTGCTTAGTTTGGGGCTAGGATGATCTGTGTGACATTGTCCCCAGATATTATTATTATAACTTTAATATACTTAACTGCTAAGAATCCCAGTAGGTACACAACAGGATAGAGGCTGTTGACACGAATTAAACAAACGGTAAACTATTTGTTCAGACAATAATAATTGGGAGTCCAGGGGGTACCTACGCAAACATACTGTAAATGGACCCAGTAGTTTATTATATTCTTTGATACAAATATCGCTTTCTCATAGGTGGCAGTTTCCGGAATATGGATAATATAGACAAATCAAAATAAACATTCCCACAGAAACAGAGGAAAATATACAAGAAAATAAATCAAATAAGACATAAAAATAATATTGATATTATGATATAGCAGGCTTAACAACCATTCCTAGCTGCCATTTTCACATAAAACTTTCATTAAAATAAAATAAAAAAAGTTTCTATTCACGTAGTTTTAAAAAAGCGCTTGTAAATAGTCAGACCATGTTTGTAGTAATACAGTTATTGTTTCTAGTTACTTATTACAGATATTTAGGTACACGGAATGTTAAAACATTTATACAATTTATTTTATAATGGTAGTGATATTTAGCTAGCTTGTATTAAGTTATTGTCAAGGAGATTATGTGTCGGTTTAATTATTGAAATTTATATTTTACTACATATTGACTGAATGTTTCTGTCTATATTAAGGTATGAATTCAGTATTATTATCATAACAGGTCTTGTGTTTAAAACGACGGTCGCGCTTAAAAGCTACCACCGGATCCAAAGCGCCCCAACTGAGAAGACCCAGCGAAACTAACTCAGCAGGTTCATCTACTACCGGTTTCAACACGGCCCAGTTGAAGATGGCGGACGAGAGAGGATAGCGGGGGTTACTGGTGGAAGTGTATTAGTGTGGATAATATATACTCTTACCTAAAGTTTATTTGTTTTATTGTCACCGGCTTCTTTTATACGGGCGTGTAAACTGGCAGCTTACTTCACTCTGGACATAAAGGTTTTGATCTAACTTGGGACTTGTACCAATGACTTCATTTTTTGCGTTTCAACTCGGTACCAATCAACCAAAAACCAGTCAAAATTATAACTAAATACGGAAACACTTTGTGTTCCACAAGAGATGTAAATAGGTAACTCTATCGATTTCCCGATGTACTTGTATACGTAATATTAAAGCCTTACTGAGGGTGAAATAATTTCTAATTAATTATTTATAATGAAGACATTAGAGGAAATATATTTACATAAGGTTCGCTCGGGTCTTAAGCAAATAAGTTCATTTCTGAGGCAAATAATAATTATGCCGTCAAGTGAAGGATCTTAAGTGATGTACAGCGTGGATCGATATTAAATTTTAACAGAGTATCGATATTGTGCTGCACGAGGTCAATTAATTATAATAATCATCATCTTATGTATTTCTAAGTTCTTATGAAAAGAACAGAGCAATTTTAACTCTAACCTCCTTATTTAAAAACGAAGTCTAAACTCAAACTGCAGTTGATCCTTGGTTTAGTCGAAAACCATCTAATGAAATTGCCTGGGGCTCTATCGGCTAAGTCGCCGAACATCGATTTCTTGAATGGCGCTCAAATAAATAAAGGTTATAAATGACTTAATTAATCGTTAAATCGGCTTCAACGTCACAATATGTGCTCGGGGAAGCCGATTTAACGATTAATTAAGTAATTTTTAACTTTTATTTATTTGAACGCCATTTAAGAAATCGATGTTCGACGACTTAGCCGTTAGAGCCCCTGACCCATAGTTCAACTGTAGTTTGACTTTAGACTCCATTTTTAAATAAGGGTGTAACAGTTTAATTCAGTCATACAACATTGTAGATAGTTAAGGGGCAGATAAATATGGTTACCTGTCTGGCGTACCTCGTGTGGCGCAGCAGCTAAGACAGTCAGCTCGCCGCTTCGTGTCGCGGGTTCGAGTCCCGCGCCGGACAACTATTTGTGTGACCCATAAGAGTTGTTCTGAGTCTGGATGTAATTTGTGTCCGTCTATTATATGTTTGTAAAGTGCCCCGTGACACGGAGTATTATCCCTAATGCCGGCGTTGTCTTTATTTTGTTTTTTTTTTTAATTTTCACCACCCCTTCTCATCCCGTGGGGGCGTAGTAGTCGTCCAAGGTAAAGGTCTTAGAGAATGGGCAGCAGCTTCTCTGTGTAATATTGAACATATACCAACTACGATCGCCTATCCGTCTACCTCCAAGCGTGGTGATTATAATATACATACATACATACATACATAGACTCACGCCTGTTTCCCAGAGGGGTAGGCAGAGACAACGAATTTCCATTTGTCACGATCTTTGCATACTTCTTTTGCCTCGATCACTGTCATTACATTCTTCATACATGCTCGCCGGTTTAGGGTACTTCTGACCTGCCCTTTCTTGAGAACATCTCCAATTTGGTCAGAGAATGTTCGACGTGGTCTTCCCCTTCCGGTTGTCCCATTCACACAGGCCAGGTATACTTCTTTTGTCAATCTTCTTTGATTCATCCTTTCTAAATGGCCAAACCATCTCAGCATGCCTTTTTCAATCTTTGTGACTACATCCTCTTTCACACCACAACGCTCTCTTACATCAGTATTTCGAATTCTGTCTCTCAAAGTCACACCACACATACTTCTCAGAGCTCTCATTTCCACTGCATTTATTTTACTTTCATTCTTTTTCTGCCATACCCAACTTTCACTTCCATACATTAAAGTTGGCACTAACACTCCATCGTGCACGGCTAGTCGAGCCTTCTTTGATACTTGCCGGCTACTCATAAAGGCGTGTAGTGCCCCATTCACTCTGTTCCCCGCATTTACTCTTCTTACAATATCTTTTTCATATTTCCCATCTCTCGTAAACAAAGTTCCCAAATATACAAACTCATTCACCTGTTCGACTTTCTCTCCTCCAATCACAATATCACACGCTGTCGTGTATTCATCCCTCTCAAATACCATTACTTTCGTCTTACCTACATTCATTTTCATCCCTTTCTTTTCAAAAGATTCATACATCATTGTTACCATCACCTGCAACTCGTCCGCCGATGATGCAAGTAAAACTTGATCATCAGCGTAAAGCAGACATTTGATGAGTAACTCATTCATCCTTACACCGCATTCACTTTCTTTCAAATCTTTTAAACAGCTATCCATGAATAGGTTAAACAACCACGGTGACGCTACACATCCCTGTCTAACACCCTTTTGGATGCTAAACCACTCGGTGTATGACCCGTTAATCCTCACGCAAGCTCTGGAATCCCTATAAAGAGATTTCAGTGCTTGAACAAGGTTGTCATTCAACCCATACATGGACAGTACCGACCATAGTTCATTCCTCAACACTCTATCGTAGGCCTTTTCTAAGTCTACGAAGGCACAATAGACCTTTTGGTTTTCGCCCAAAAACTTCTCTACTATGCTTCGCAGAGAAAAGACCTGATCCGTGCATCCCATTCCTTTCCGAAAACCCGCCTGTGCATCCCATATTTTCGCATCGGTTTCTTTCACAACTCTTTCAACCAATACTTTTGCATACAACTTACCAACGACGCTGAGCAGACTAATGCCCCTATAGTTTTTACAGTCTTGCCGTGAGCCTTTCCCTTTGTAAAGAGGTACGATGACAGCCTTGCACCAATCACTTGGCACTTGGCCGGTGGTATAGCATAAATTGAAAAGGCTGCACAGCTGACTCGCTATGATGCCATGTCCAGCCTTCAGCATCTCGGAAGTTATCCTGTCATACCCTGGTGACTTACCTGATTCCATACCCTTAATAGCTTTCACAATCTCATCCATACCAATGTCATCTTTACATTTGTTCTTGTCTATACTTAGTGAACTACGTTCACTCTCTGTTACACCTCTTTCATACAAACTTTCAAAATACTCCTTCCAACGTTTTAACACGCATTCTTCCCCTTTCACTATATTTCCATCTTGGTCTCGTATGGATTTCAGTTCTGAGGTTTGAGTTATGCCTCTTACTGATCTAACGGATTTCCAGAAAAACTTAATGTTCGTCTGAAAATCCTTAGACAACCTTCTATCAAAATTATCCTTTTGTTCATTTTTCTTTTCGTTCACCACATCCTTTACAATTCCTTTCATTTTCCTATAATCATTCCAGGCCCTTTCTATATCCTCATTCGTCGCCTTATGCATTCGTTCGTTTGCTCTGGTGGCTAGCCAGTCTAACCACGCTTTCTTTTTTTCACATACAACTTTTTGTACACTTTTATCCCACCAAATATTCTTCATCTTTCTTCCTCTTCTTCTCTTTATTACACCACATACTTCACCAGCTACACTCACCACACCTTCTTTGACTACCTTCCATAGCTCTTCTACTTCTCTTATGTCTTCAGATCCCTCAAACTTCTCAACCAACTTACTTTTGTACTCATCTGCCACTTCTTCCTCTTGCAGTTCCTCTACTTTTATTCTCTCTAGTACACTCTTAGTCTCAGGGATTCGGTGGCGCCATCCTTTGAATAGACCACTTATTCGGCTCATCACCAGAAAGTGGTCTGTATGGATTGCGGTCCCACGATAGACTCTTGTGTCTAGAACATTCTTTCTCAGTCTTTCATCTACAATCACGAAGTTAATCATACTCTTTCTCACATTTTTCCTCTCTCGTGTAAACGTATGGATTCTTTTATGTTCAAACATAGTATTTGTAACACAAAGACCCCATTCCAAACATATCTTAAGCAGACTGTACCCATTCTCATTCTCACTCTCGTCACCGAATTGACCTAGTACTCTTTCAAAACCATCACGTTTTACCCCAACCCATCCATTAAAATCACCTAACATTATTACTCTTTCATTATACCGACTTAACCGCAACACATCTCTCAGGTTCTCCCAGAATGCCTTTCTTTCCTCTTGTTCTCGCTGTATTACAACTGCACCCATATCTACAGGAGCGTACACTCCTACTAGGAAGATACGGGTCATACCAACTTTCATTCTCAACCACATTACTCTTGCATTCACGCATTCGAACTCAGTCACACACTCAGACATACTTGTGGAAAGAATGAGACCCACACCTTAGCAAGCTCGGGTGGTGTTCGGTACTCCAGACCAAAACGCCGTGTATAGTCCGTGGTTTGTAGTATCACACCCTTTCCGCTTCGTCTCATTCACACACAACACATCGATCTGCTTTTCACTCATCAGCTGACATACTTCGTCCATCTTACCTTCTATTCCTCCTCCAACATTCAACGTAGCAAAACGGCTCTCCGTTGACCACTTTTCGCCTCTCTGGGAAATTAATATATAATAATATATAGGGACAATGTCACACAGATCATCCTCGCCCCAAACTAAGCAAAGCTTGTACTATGGGTACCAAGCGACGATATACATACTGTACGGTGCACGTACAGGATTTTAATGTATATTTAGCAAATTATGTTAGAAAAGGCCCGCTTTGATCGCAACCTACATTTGGTACTTAGTGCAATGACATGTAGCAGAACATTTTTATACATTTCTCATATTTAGTGTTCATAAAGACGTGGTTTGATTCGGACGACTTGCATTTTCATTACGATTCATCCCGTGGAACATTCACTGACACTCTACATACATTTAATTGCACTGACATTCAATGAACGGTTAACACACCGTACATTTTTTTTTTGGTCCTTCGAAATTTCTTATTTTTGCAAGTACGGTCCGTAATTACGGTCGGTTATTCGTTTCGTGTAATCTGGGTCGCGTCGTGTCGTACCGTGCCACGTGTGTTGCCGTGCAGGAGCATTCAAGGAGGTCGCAGCAATCCAGGTTCCGGAGCCTCACATTGCATCTGAGTAGTGGAAGAGTTCCTGATTTTCAAGTAAGATCGTTCTTTTTTTTCCTACCATACCAACAATGGAAGGTTTAATCGCACGTCAAGCTGAAATTCTCGAGGAGGTGAGGCGGATCCATACTAATTTTAAGAAGGATTCGGCTAACAGAAAGAATCCTGATTATATTCGTCAAAGACTTCAGCAATTAGATCACCTTTGGGTTGAAAGTGAAAAGAACAATCAGGAGCTCAGTGCAGTAGAAGAAAAGAAGCATCAATACTTCACTGACAACATCTTTGAGGTAATAAAGAGCTGGTATCAAGGCGCCCGTCGAGAGATAGCAGAATGGGAGAAGCTTCAAGTTGGACCCAGCGGCGCTGCACCTAGCAGCTCTAGTAAGTTAAATATTGAGTTTGACAGCACCCTATATGAAAAGAAGCCAATGGGCGAGGAGAAGCTACTCGAGTTACAACAGTTGCAACAGGCTAACTTCCGTGCATTTAAGAGAGCAGTTACGAGTATTTGCATTGACAAGGTGAGCGAAAAATGGGAGATTGAGGATATATTAAAGACTTTGGAAACACGATGGACTGCAATTGACAAAGTACACTTAAATATTGATGGCATATTACAAGGGGCACCTAATGCATATTATGCAGAATTTGATTGCCATGAAAGTTCCTTTACAAAAATTAAACGGGCGTTGAACACAAAGCTAAACGCCACTGTGCATCAACAACAAACATTACCTAAAATTGACATACCCATCTTTAATGGGAATTACGCATCGTGGCCTACGTTCATGGACTTATATGTGGAAGCAATTCATAATAATCCTGCGATTGCAAAGGCGCAAAAAATGCAACACCTTAAGGGACGATTGCGAGGTGAGGCGGAAAAACTCGTACAACACTTACACATCGCTCCCGAAAATTATGACACGTGCTGGGAAATATTGAACCATAGGTATAATAACCAATTCCTATTATTCACCAATAATTTCCAGGTATTTATGCGCCAACCTATAATTCAGGTACAGTCAGCAGTTGACATTAAGCGGTTATACGACACTAGCAATGAAACTATAAACGCTATACATAACTTGGGTGTAGATACAAGCACGTGGGATCCCGTTTTAGTTTATATTTTATGCCAAAAGCTTGATTCTGTAACATATTCGGAATATATGCAAGCTAGGTCAGATCCGCGGGAGATACCCACATACAATCATTTCATGGATTTTTTAGAGAATAAGTTTATGGCACTAGAACCATTGCATAAGAAAAAGCCAGAACATATTAATAAACCTGCCCCAACAAAAACTCAGTTTAACAGCGCACCATTCAACAAAAACCCTAAACCAGCATATATGCAGCATAATAAAAGTTCATCGACTCATTCTCGGAATTATCATGCCTACAATATTGGCCAGTTTCGTAAAATTAATTGTCCACTGTGCGATAGCAACCATGCATTATTTCAATGTTTGAAATTTGCAGACATGAATAGTTATGAAAAGTTGACATTTATGTCAAATAACAAGATTTGCAAGAATTGTCTGTATGTGCATAACAAGGGTTTTTGCGCGTCTCAAAAAAGATGCCGAGATTGCAATGAACCACATAATACGTTATTACACACCGATATGGGTAACTTGGGGAAAACACCTTTAGCAACGTCGACGACTTCTAAACCAATACCTTCGGTGTCAACTAGATCATGCAAAAACATTCAAAATAACTTCGCCTCAAACAGTAACGATGAGATATTATTGGCAACTGCATTATTAAAGGTAGCGACCGTTAAGGGTGATTACATTACATTAAGAGCGTTGATAGATCAAGGGTCACAGATAACTCTAATAACGGAAAATGCAGCACAGAGACTGGGTTTACAGCGTCAACAGTTAAGCGCGAGTATTAGTGGTATTGGTACTTTATCAAATAAAAGTAAGGGGAAGGTCGAACTATTCTGCAAATCCTTACATAGCGATTTCAGATTTACAACGGAAGCGTTAATCATGACAAAGGTGGTAAGCAATTTGCCTAATGCTACATTTGCAAGGAAAGCTTGGGCTCATACTTCAGGCATAACTCTAGCCGATCCAGATTATAACATATCTAGGCCCATTGACATACTTCTAGATGCACATGTATTTTCGAAAATTTTGATGAATGGGCTGATTAAGGGAGAAGGTAATGAACCCATGGCTCAGCAAACATATTTGGGGTGGATATTATCTGGAAATGTCCACAAGACATAACTGCAATGTTGTAATAAATCAAGTCGATGAGTTAACAAAGTTTTGGGAAATCGAAGACATTAGTGGTGATGCGTGCATTTCAATGACATCAGAGGAGAGATATTGTGAGGAGTTTTACGTTGAAACAACAAAACGTTTGGATAATGGTCGGTATGAAGTCCGTTTACCAATGAAACCTAATTTTGAGCAATTGTTGGGCAAGTCAAAATCACGGGCAATAGCACAATTTACGCAATTAGAAAGGAAAATGTGCAGGGATGAGATGTTTTCGGAAAGTTACACTAAATTTATGCAAGAATATTTGGAAATGGGGCATATGAAAGAGAGTAAGTCTGACCGTAACCCGGAATGCTTCTTACCTCACCATGGAGTCCTTAAACAGGACTCAGTGACAACGAAACTAAGAGTTGTTTTCAATGCCTCACAGAATACTGACTCTGGCTACAGTTTGAATGACTTGATGGAGTGCGGTCCTAAGCTTCATCAAGATTTATTGATTTTGTTAATGGGATGGAGGCGATACAAGTACGTTTTATAATGTTAGTACAACCAAATTATAATAGTTTTTAGTGATCTTAAAGTCATTTTCACCTACAAGAATTAAACAATAATCTTGGTTAGTGAACTTTGACACTTTTTTGTCTAAATGTTTGATAAGATGTTCAACGCTACAGTTTGTCGATATATAATGACATATATTAAAACAAGGGAAAGCCCTTTGTGACATAGACAAAATTTTGTTTGAGTTATTACTGCTTAAGATACTAAGTTTCGGTTTATCTTGCAATTTCGATGGTGACGGTCCGTCTAAAGAGCTGGCGATGATGTTGTTCATTCCTGTTTCGTTCTTGTTTAGGGGAATCTCGCAGTCAATGTCATCCCCACGTTGCTGATAGTTAGATTGCGTGGTTTCGATTATTGCCGTTTCCATACTACTAGCGCCATCTTTTGTGGGGACTAGGCAAGTATCTATGTTTGTGTCTTTCCTAAGGTGTAGTGATGCGCAACTAGGTCCGAACTGGTCGAGATCTGCAGTAGCTGGTAGTTGTTGCTTCAGTTGTTAACATACTGGAAGACTGGATAGGAGACGAGCAAGGGAGCCCCATTTTTATGCACCGCACATTTCTTGGTGTACACTTCATTTCGCTTCTCTTTGGTGTTAGCGAACGATCGTGCACAATATCCGAGCTAGTCACCTTCTTATACATTTGTATAACTCTGTTATACTCCTCAACCTTGCTTTTTAGGTTTGAATTTTCAAGGTTGAGGCATGCTACTTCCTCATGGGCAGATTCCAACTGGTTTTTAAGTAAATCTATTTGGTATTGATAATCTTCCAAAGTAGACTGGTTGTTAGTCGAGACATTAGGCAGACTTGTTCCCAACAGATTGAGCGTAGCGTCACAAGTATTGTCATTATCAGATGATAATATACAAGAATTGTCTTCGGAGTTCCGTTTTTGTACTTTTTCATTTTTATTTTGCTTTCTCTGCGTAACATTACTAAACAACGACAAATTTATGACAACAAATTTATGACATGTTACGCACTGATAGACATATGACTAAAAACAGTGAATTTAAATAAAATACATACATAGGTATTTGTATATTTCTAAAATATCTAATACACGGGATCAAAGCTATTGAGTAGTATTATTATTCTGCTCGCCTAGTGGATACACTCACAAGTAAAATCATTACATAAATAATACATAACTTGGGATAACTGACACACTGACATCTGATCCCAAACTAGGCATATTACATGGTAACCATATAACAGATAAACATTTTTAGATGGTCACCGTAGCCTAGTTGGTAGTGCTCCTGCTTACGAAGCTGGTGGTCCTGGGTTCGAACCCGGTAAGTGCAAATATTTGTGTGATGAGGACGAATATTTGTTTCTGAGTCATGGATGTTTTCTATGTATTTAAGTATTTATCTATCTATATAAGTATGTATATCGTCGCCTGGTACCCATAGTACAAGCTTTGCTTAGTTTGGGGCTAGGATGATCTGTGTGACATTGTCCCTAGATATTATTATTATTATAATTTTAATAATAATAATAAAATAATTAAAGATAAATTACACCCACACACAGAACAAATTTCATTACATTTCATTTATTAATTCGTTAACAATATACATTGTGTCCGAAATACAATTCACTTATAACTAGCAATTTTCAATTACATAAATACAATAAACAGTCAAAAATATCATATTATCGTGCTTATCACACAAAGATATAATATTACATAATATTATGTCGGTAGGGATCGAACCCACAACCTCTGGATGTGCGGTCAGAGTCACTAACCACTAGACCAACAGGTTAGTCCGTATTAACTTACATACTACATAATATTAATGAATACTTTACTATATACAATTTTTTTAAATAAATAAAGTTTTTATTGGAATAAAATATTTTTTTTTGTTTTTAAACCCACCAAACTACGCAACAGTTTGTCGGCGGGATTAGCGCTTGTTTTCACTTCCTTAAAATAAGTACAAACTAGATGAATACTTACAAGTTTGATTAATATTTGTAACTATAGGAATTTCATCAAACCACTTGCAAAAATATCAGCATTCACAAAATTCAGTTAGGAGTATTTTTCTAACTTTATGTTTTAGGGATGCTTTATTTGTCATATATTATGTTCTTTCCTAAACAAAGAAAATTGATTGTATAAAGTTGGCGTCAAATACTTGTTGGTTCTTTCACCGTAAAGGTTTTTACTGAGGTTCGTATAAATTTTTGTTCCCGTACACGCCTGGTGTTATAATTGTTATTTACGCGTACCTTATATTGGTCACTATAGAACTGCTCCAGTATCACCAAGTATTTAACCTTCTCATGAACAGGTAGTACTTTACACTCGACTAGAAGTTTCTCAAAATTTTCTTTATACTGAAGGTTTGTTTTTGTATTAACCAGATATTTCATAAAGCGAATTTGCAATGATTTAATGTTGTCTAAATAAGTTTTAAAAGTGCGACCGTACGTGTTTAATGCGTAGCTGAGCAGTGATTCGGCGAGAGCAAAATAAACGCGCAACGTTTTTATACTTAATGATGATTTTAAGCAGTAAAACATACTCAGTACTGATCTAAGTTTTGCACACACCGTATCAACCTGCGATCTCCAGTTCATGTTATTTATTATCCACCCACAGCCCGAGGTACCTGAACTGAATTATATAATATACTCGTAGTAAACATATCTTTTATCAATTCCCCACGGGTTTTGGGGCCAGCTGGCAGATGCACAATAATATAATTATTAACGCAGAGCGCGTACCCCGGATTGGCAGATGGTGCAGGTTCGAGACCCGCCGGACGATTAAATTTATGGTTTGCCATTTTTGAGATTAGATTGACGCTTTGCATTGCGAATAATGCGTTAACATTCCAATTTAATAAATTCTACTAGCTAGTTGGAACAGTTAAGGCTGGGAATTGGCATGGACTAAGATAAGAATATTTTAAATTATTTAATCCTTTCATTTTGTAGAAAATAACGGTCACTTCTTAAAATGTAAATTACAATATTGTCATAAAGTGCGTCGATGATTGTCCGATAGGACCCATCTCTAAAATATTATGTAATTACCAAGCAACGTAACGCAAATCAAATACTTCGTGATTACAAGCTTACAGTGTAGTACATATGGCAGTACATCGTAAGCCCAGCTCCAGTCTAAGCCTGGCACAATTTACATTCACCTCCAAGTATAATTCATTGTATGAAAGTGATATAAATTATATTGTTTGCCGTGTGCCTTACAGTAAATTGGTTTAAAATGTATCTAGTTTACGTTTTTGAACGATAGAAAATTCGCATGTATTATTATTGATCTAAAAATTAAAAAAAAACACCCTTATTCTAAACTATTATAAATTGACTGCCTCGTTCGTCTAGTGGTAGCTTATTTAACCACAGATAAAGATGTCCTCGGTTCAAATACCGGGTCGAATCATAAAGTTATTTTGAGATTTAACTATAAAGAAAAAATCTCAGTATCAGCCTGGCCATTTTATACCGCGTCTCTTATGTACACACGGCTACATATCAAGCTACCATCATCATCATATCAGCCGAAAGACGTCCACTGCTGGACAAAGGCCTCCCCCAAAGATTCAAGATATCAAGCTATACATTTCCAATATAAGGTGACGTCTCATTGTATGGAAAGCCTATACTACGCAGGATCAGCTTATACTGGAAATGTAGAGCTTGATATGTAGCCGTGTGTACTATAACCATCATACTATGACGTCATCTAAACGTGGCGATCATGACAGAAGCTAGTTCTTCGGTTTCTTGGTGTAGAGTACACCTTGAAACTGAAAACTAGCCTCTAGTGTAGAGATGTAAAATGACTGAATATGACTAGTCACAATTATCATAAACCTTAAATGACCGGTCATTTACTGTCAAATTCAGTCAATTTGACTCAAATATTATTGTCTATTCTCGACTACCACCCAATTATTTATTTATTTAGGTACCCAATTTATATGCAAGTTTAAATGAAGCAACGTTCTATTTTCTATTATATCATGAGAGGATAAGACGACATCGAAGTCGATGCGCGTGGCGATGCGACGTTGCCATTTTGTCTTAAATGCACGCATGATTAGATATGTAAAATATTTAACACTATATAATAATACTATAAGACCTATAAACCACTTTTTTGTTTCAATTTAGAAGTTGTAGAATTAATCAACGACAAATACTTAAAAGGTACAAAAATATTACTGAAACCAAATTGACTGAAAAAGACCATTTTTGACCAATTTGACCATAAATGACAGTCAGACTAATTCAGCCACTTTCGTCATTTTCAACACTACTCTAGTGTCTGTTTATTTCATATAATTATTTATTTTCCCAATGTGGGATTTGTCACTATCCTACTAATATTATAAATGTGAAAATTTGTGAGTACGGACGTATGGATGTTTGTAACTTTTTCACGCAAAATCTGCGGAACGGATTTTGAAGAAACTTTGTAGTAATATAGCTTATATATCCGGATAACACATAGACTATAATTTATAAAGTTTAACGCAGGAGAAACCGCGGAGCACAGCTAGTTTTTAATAAAAATAATAAACTCAAATTTATAACTCAAATTAATTGGCTATTATTATTAAGCCAACTTGCTGATGTTTTCAAAACAATGTTTTTTCTCAACGAGCCTTGAGATTATTTCGTAATAACAATTTTATTATCCTAAGAGATTAAAATTTTTATCTTCTTTGAAGGTTCACCAGATTAAATTCCTCCGCCGATAATGAGTTGAGAACTAAAAAATGCGAACTCGAGACAGTCCTTTCAGAAAATCAACTTACCTGTTGCCATTTCAATAATTTCTTATTCAGAATTCAGTCGTCAGTCGTGAATTTATGTAATTGAATTACACGGGGGCCCGTCAAGGGATTTACGCAGTAGGTGCTTACATTTAAAAGGTTTCGTTAGCTTTTTTTAAGAACAAAAGAATGTCGTTTATAATTTATTCAACGCGAAAATTACGCGTTAACTGCGAAGGTAATCTTGTATTCTATTCGTGCTTAGATTTGGCTTGATGCCCGCTGCGACCGGGCGCGGGCTCCGGCTCCCGAGGGTGAGTGGGCTTTCAGTTAGGTATTAGCCTTTGTGGAAAGGATGTCTCCAAAACACGACGTAACATACTTAGTACCACAACTGTTTCGCTGAGTGGGTTGGCAGTCTTACAGTAAATACGAGTGATATACGCCGCAATAGAATTTGTTTATTTCTCTTTGCAAAAATAGTTAGATATATACATTATGCGTTTAATCTCGTCTCTCTAGGCCTGCTCACAAATCCTTTAACTATTATAGATTGGATTTATCATGTATTTGTACACTAAGGGCATGCACTTACATATGTTTTCCTGAAAATCGTATACAAAGCTTAAAATTATCAATGCAACATCATATTTTGCATTTCATAAATACACACATCTATAAAATCTAGGGATATCTTAATCCTAAATTGTTTTTGACTTAATAAATAAATAATAAATATCTTGGAACAACTAACACACTGCCATCTGATCCCAAACTAGGCAAAATCTGTACTTTAGCAATTAGACAACTGATAAACATACTTATATAGATAAATTACACCTAGACACAGAGCAAATATTCGTGTTCATCTTATAAAGATTTGTGCCCGGTGGGAATCGTACCCACGGCCTCTGGTTTAGCATTCAGGGTCATTAATCACTACTTATTCTTCTTTTCTTCTATATTTGCTATATAGTTTTAAATCGGTTTATTTTCCATAAAAAGTTTATATTCAGATTGAAACCTCTATTATTATAGTTTCAAAATTCAATAATAAAAAACAATAATTACTATGACTGGCCTGTTGGTCTACTGGTTACTGACTTTGACTGTTTAGCCAAGGTCGTGGGTTCTAGTCCCACCGAGGAGAAATCTTTGTGTGATGAACCCGATTGTTTGTTCCTATGTGTGTGCGTGTGAGTAATTTATCTTTTTTTTAAGACATAGGGAAGCCGGGAAGTGTATTTAATCTCTGTGTCGAGGGGTACTTTACAAACATATAATTGACGGACACAAAGCATATCCAGACTCAGGACAAATATTTATGGGGCACACAAATAGTTATCCTGCGCGGGAATCTAACCCAAGACACGAAGTGGCGAGGCGACTGTCTTAACCGCTGCGCCACACGTCCAGTCAAATATGTATGTATTTAGAAATATACATATAATCTTGAGAACGTCCTTGGAGGCCATCCTGATCTCGAGAGGCAGCGCATTCCACAGAAGAACAGATTGGGCAAAAAGGAAGAGTGAATAAAGTCAGAACGGTGAGCCGGGCATTGAAAAGGGTGGTTAGAAGTAAAACGGAGGTTGTCTTATGATTATTGTCCAGAAATTGAAAGTTAGTAGTTAAGTAAGGAGGTGAAGAGGATCCCATTTATCAGCTGTCTCGTCGCCATAGTACAGGATCTGCCTAGTTTGGAGTAGTAGTAGATAGCAGTGTGTTAATTGTCCCAAGATATATCTATATCTTCTATATCTATATCTATACATTGGTTTCTTAACGGTCACCGTAGCCTAGTTGGTAGTGCTCCTGCCTACGAAGCTGGTGGTCATGGGTTCGAATTCCGGTAAGTGCAAATATTTTTTTGATGAGCACGAATATTTGTTCTGAGTCATGGATGTTTTCTATGTATATAAGTATTTATCTATCCATATAAGCATGTATATCGTCGCCTGGTACCCATAGTACAAGCTTTGCTTAGTTTGGGGCTAGGATGATCTGTGTGACATTGTCCCTAGATATTATTATTATTATACATATAATAAAATCATAAGAAAGTAAAAAATGTACATTGAATTTGTTTTTTTAAACAATACTTTGGTCGTGATCTACAATCGATATCGAAGCCAAAGATATAGTTTGCATGATATAGTACTGCATGGATTTACTTCAAATTTTGCATGAATATTCTAAGAGGTCGTAACATATAGGCTACATATTATCACGCTATCACCTACGGAGGAGGAGCTGTGATAATTTATAAAATTTAACGCGGGTAAAACCGCGGGGCACAGCTAGTATAAAAAAAAGTTAAGTACTTTGATCAGCAGATTATATATTACTTATTGGATACTTGTAATTGGTCTTAACATAAACATACAACCTTATTATTGTTTAATTAACTGTAAGTTTTAAAGATTTCAAAAATAAAATATTATAATATTGCAAAAATATGAAAGACCCAGAAGGATAGTAACGAATCAAGTACAAGTGAAATTTGTGATAGAGTCCTATGCAATCGAGCGAGATAGCGCTTCAGCCCACTTAACATGCAATAATACGACATGAGATACGAAATGCGTCGACCTAGATTTATTTCCCGAGCATCTTGCACACCGTGACAGCATTCGGTGTATACTGTAGAACTCAGACGCCATCTCCTTGGATCAAAAATTGGTTCGTAAGGCTCCATATTTTTGTGAAGCATTTTCATATATAAACTTTATTACAAGAGCACATTTTATCCCATTTTTGTCATGAATGGTACAGTCATTATTACTGAGAGATGACAAGCTTACTCACGTTCAACATAGATATAAAATATGAAATTTATCATTCGGCTATGTATGTAGTCGCTTATGAGACGGTTAAGGCCCCCGGTCGCCTGCAATGTCGGGTGAAGCAGTGAAAGGCAAATAAACAAGTAAACGTAATCTTTAAAAAAAAGAACCTCGCGTATTTTAATTTTTTTATGGAATAGCAGAGGCAAATAATTAAATAAATAAAATAAAAAAGGTTATTAGTCACGTAAACTTTAAAAAAGCGCTTGTAAATAGTCAAAACATGTTTGTAGTAATATATAATTCATTAATTGACGGTCACCGTAGCTTAGTTGGTAGTGCTCCTGCCTACGAAGCTGGTGGTCCTGGGTTCGAATCCCGGTAAGTGCAAATATTTGTGTGATGAGCACGAATATTTGTTTCTGAGTCATGGATGTTTTCTATGTATTTAAGTATTTATTCTATCTATATAAGTATGTATATCGTCGCCTGGTACCCATAGTACAAGCTTTGCTTAGTTTGGGGCTAGGTAGATCTGTGTGACATAGTCCCTAGATATTATTATTATTATTATTAATTAATCATTATTTATAGATACATACGGATAGTAAGGTACACGGATTGTATAAAAACATTTACAATAAAATTACGAAACGAGCAAGTCTCTTTATGGCAAGTAATCACAGACGCCTATGGACACTCACTACACCAGAGTGACCGCAAGTGTGTTGCCAACCTACAAGGTAGGAACAGGCTCGCTTCTCGAAGGCTGCCATGTCATAGGCAGAGGGCATACGCATAATAATGCGTTCAGGATGTTGATTGGGCTGCCACGTTTTTGTAGTGCATCGGGGATGTTTGCGGAAGCGAGGGTTGATGGTTTCCACGCCATCATCCGCAAACAGTGTGCACCCCTCCTACGCAGGGTGCGTGGTAGCTCACACAGCATCTTCAACGCATTATGTGATAAATAGGATAGTCCGATGCTGGAGCACTGGATACGACTGCACACGACGTAGACGGTGCCCTAGTACCGCGATTTTATATTTATATGTTGTAAAATTACTAACATTAGGTTAAGATTTTTGTAACTAACAACTTATGGACTTAAAATGGTCTGAAATGAATGATATATAAATACCGGATCGGAGATACCTCCGGATTTAATCTCCACAGATTGTTCTTGTGAAAGAAGACCACTCATCCAGGTGATATAGATGAAATTTCCAATCCCGGTGAATCTGTTGTGGGACGGGGCAGCAGATATAAGCTACTAAGAAAAATTCCTCAAAACACTCTCCTATAAATGTGGTAAAGTTGACAGGTCAATAGAGAGATTGCAAATTAGATTTCTTTGTTTTGAAATCACACTAGGGGTAACCACTCCCATCTCTTTCCCACTTTCGTCACATTCTCACTTATTTCGGATGCATACGAGTATATACCTCGTACCGATATGCAGGTTACACTAGAATACGCAGAGTAAAGCGAGTGATATGAAATTATACTATTGGTGCATTGTTTACCCCGCACTGCTCAGATTCTGCGCACATCTCGGGTGGAAAAGCCCTAGAATTGCTGTTTAGCCTAAGGATATGTAATTAAACGAAATTAATATATTTATTTTAATTAAATCTATCAATAAAGAGATAATAACTCTCCATATGTGACGAAAATACGTCAAGATACGATCTAAGTTCATTGTACAATGAACTTAGATCGTTACGAACGTCGATCTTCCGTTGTTTAATATTTCCTCGTACTCCTATACATTGACAAATTAATAGACTTACTCGAAGCAAACACAGGAGTTTGTTTCTAATCTTATAATCTTTAGCTAAGGTTAACGTACGCACAAAAGGTGATGAGGTGGTGCCATTAATTACGGGACCACATGGTTCTCCTTGGCAAGCGGAGCTAATTCTGCTTCGAGGATAAATAGGCTGGCTTCAGATACATGTACTCGTGTGGCGGCTCATTAGTGCTGTGAGAGATGGGAATCCTTGTGTTTGTTGCAGTACTTCAACTTGGAATCTAGACCTGCATCTTAATTTAAGTTGCGTTTTGAAGTACAGTTATCTATCGTATGCAACGTGATTTAAATTAACTGTTGTAGCTTTTCCATATTAGAATCCTGATAATAGTATAAATGCGAAAGTTTGTGAGTATGTATGGATGTTTGTTACTCTTTCATAAACTATGCTTATATGTATATCCGCATAAGACATAAACAATAATTTATAAAGTTATACGCGGGCGAAACTGCGGGCAAAATCCAGTATTAATATAATACACCAGGTAACTATGTAATCGCTACGTATGTGCTCTAAAGAAAGGTCATAGTTGATTACAGCTGTTGATTACTACAACATCTACAGACGCCAGCACATCAAGCTACCCCAATCTGTCAAATTTCTCCAATTGAAAGTGAACCTTATGCTTTTGTGATAAAGTTGAAAATCTATAAAAGAAATTTGACAGATTGGGGTAGCTGGATGTGCTGGCGTCTGTACATAAAATGGTGGCTGTGTTGTGTCTAATAATTATGTATCCATTACTTACGTACTTATCGTACGGGCAGTGGTTACCCCTGGGTAAGAGTTGTAGCAGCCGATTAGGTTTCAGAAATGGCTTAACGACTGTTCTGTCAGCTTCAACTGTGTGAAGCCATACAGTTGAAGCTGATATTGGCAGCTGGGACAATCAACTTTTAAAGTGCTCCTTTCAATGGTTTGAACAAGATTTTTTTGAAAATATATTTTTACATATTTTAATAAACTTATTGTACCGTCACCAAGGAAATTCATTGAATTTTATGTTTTTCGTAGTAGCTACGAAGGTTCTGTTATATTTTCGGATATTTTTTATACTTTATGATTATGGATCTCTCGCGTTACTAAAATTAGGACTTATTATTATGGAGTAAAACACAACATATTACTTATACAAATTGTATTAGTGGTTAGAGATAATCAAACAGTAGATATTAATTTAATCAGACTTTCTTTTTCATTATATTATCAC
Organism: Pseudoips prasinana; assembly: GCA_951640165.1. NCBI lineage: Eukaryota > Metazoa > Arthropoda > Insecta > Lepidoptera > Nolidae > Pseudoips > Pseudoips prasinana. Next base: position 33,416,957 of record OX621252.1, read on the forward strand.
ATAATAAATGATGTTTTAAGGTCTACGGTGTTACCATAACCATTGCGACAGCTTATTTTTTAAAATAATCATACTTGAACATAATCAGTATTAATAGTTATATAATATAACAACAAGCAGGTATTAAGGTTTACATTTTGTTAGTTTTTATGTATAAATGAGTGAAAATCTTGTAACAAATTACCAAAACAAAATCGAAAAGGCAGGGACATTTAGTAACGCTAGAGAAAACTATTTGGTAACAACAGAGAATGTGTTGAAAATCCGCATGTTAAAAATAAATGAGATCTAAGGCCTAAAAGAGATCTAAGAAACCATTATAAAATAAAAGCAATGAAAAATATCTTCTCAAATAACAAATACTTAATATAACCTTCTTCATTATTTTCGAAACTAATATTTGGCGAGTAAGATCAACATAAAATTAAATTTTTGATTTTAATTTTTGTAAAAATCTGCGTAAATGTTAAGGAGTAGATCACCAACTGCGATTTTAGAATTTTCTTCATTGTAACTTGAACAAGGTTGTTCATCATCAGAAGAATATATCGTCATATCAGCCGAAAGACGCCCACTGATGGACAAAGGCCTCCCCGAAAGATCGCCACAATTACCGGTCTTGCGCTATCCGCATCCAGCGACCATGGGTCCATTTTGGAGAGGGCCTGCCTACGCTGCGACTTCCGGATCGTGGTCGCCACTCGAGAACTTTTCGGCCGTCGGTTCTATGAGCTATGTGCCCTGCCCACTGTCACTTCAGCTTCTCAATTCTTCGGGATATGCCGGTTACTTTGGTTCGCCTGCGGATCTCAGCATTTTCGATTGGATCTTGCAGGGAAACTCCAAGCCTAGCCCTTTCCATTGCTATTTAGGTGATCTTGAGCCGTCTGATAAGGGCCATAGTGAGCGACCACGTCTCTGTTCCGTACGTCATCACTGGCAACACACACTGGTCGAAGACTTTTGACTTGAGACACGGCGGTATTTGGGACGAGAAGATGTTACGTAGCTTCCCGAACGCTGCCCAGCCGAGCTGGATTCTACGAATGACCGCTTTCTCGAAGTTAGACCTAATTAGTTGGATGATCTTGTCCTAGGTAAATATAGTTCTCTACAACTTCGAGTGCAGAGTCTCCAACCTAAACTAGAGTGGGTGATTCATGGATGTTTCAGACCCACTTGTTGAGAGACTCTGCTGACGCCATCGAGCATTGTACCGAGGTCTTCAAAGGTCTCAGCCATGACATTAATGCCAAAGCCTTCCTATTCCAGAAGCTTGAAGACATCTTCCAATGCAGCGGTGAACAGTTTCGAAGATATGACATCTCCCAGTCTCACACCTCGCTGCAAGTGGATAGGTTTCGAGTTCTGGTCCTGGAGTCGCATAGACATAGTAGCGTATTAATACAAACACTTTAACAGCTCGATATACCGGTATTCGATTCCTTTGGAGAAACCTCATTACGGCCCAGGTTTCGATTGAATCCGAGGTTTTCTCATAGTCCACAAACGCTAAGCATAATGGCTGGTTATACTCCTCGGTCTTCTGTATAACTTGCCGCAGCGTATGTATGTGGTCTATGGTACTACTAAAGCCTTTACGGAAACTGGCTTGTTCGGGAGGCTGGAAGTCGTCAGACCTGCGTGCGAGACGTTTCGTAATGACTCTCGAAAACAATTTGTAAACATGGCTCAGCAGTGTGATGGGTCTGTACTTCTTCAGGAGGGTTTTATCACCCTTTTTGAAGAAGAGCACCGCCACACCTCTGTGCCATGCTTGTGGCGTTTGACCTTCTAGTATGACGGAGTTAAATAACTTCTGAAGGGCCCGTAAGATTGGTGTACCACCCGCCTTTAGAAGCTCTGCTGTAAGTCCATCATCACCAGGCGTCTTGTTATTCTTAAGCTCTTTGAGAGCCATTCTAATGTCGTACAGGCTGACGTACGGGATGTCTTCGCTAAAGTGTTGGGTTAGTCGTGCTCTGGGAATAGACCTCTTTATATATATTTTGCGCCTCTTATTAGTAATGTCCTTTGGTAAATTTGAGATCAACCAAGGGTTCATCATCGCCCGAAGATTTAGCTGTTTGTCAAGATTGGTGAGCATCATTATTTACCGTACCATCATTGGAGTGAATATAAAAATGTTCATCATTTTCTGTGATTATCCGCATTTCTTAAATCGTAATTTCATTTGGTCTCCGAAAACATGGCGGTGTATTTTCCAAAACTCTGTTTAACATATTTTTCGTTATTTTCTTTTGGAATCAAATCTTTGACTAATCTTTATGTTTCGGGATATCGTTCCCTTGGCTTTCTTTTTGCCTCTTCGTAACTCTCGGAATTATTTTCCAATCGTTCTCTATAAAGTTACTGTTTTTCAGCCGCACTAATTGACATTTACACTTTTTGTTTTGTATTTTATTTCAATCTGAAATTACAAATAATACAGTTATTTAAATAATTAGCTCAAATATTTTAAAAATAATAGAAAGTTGACGTTATTATTACAAATAAAGACGAATTATTATGATTAAAATCGGTATCACCTTTGCCATACATTCTCTAAAGTTACCTACAACGCCAGACAGAAATTTACAGAAACGCGGGGGAAAAAGTAACACAAAATCGATTATAAATTCACATTTACGGAATGAAACGAAATGATAGTGGTCTAATTTTAAAATTAGAGCAAAAAGGCTTTATATTTAAATAACAAAAGCAACTAATTATAAAATCTTACCCAAATTTATGTCGTAACTTAGTAGAGCGGTAATAAACCCACGCACACCTCTTGAGAGCTTGTCGCACAGTGACGACCGACCTATGAGACATTGATCTTGCTGCGGCTTGCCAACGTAGTTAGAGACAATCACTCTCGCTAATAACTAAAGCTTAGAGCTATTTCTCGAGAAATTTTGGAATTTTTTCATATAACGCAGTAGAATTGATGTTTTAGATTCTCTTCGGGGACAAACACTTAAAAAAATAAAAATGTACGTCATAATTAAAAAAATATGTATGAACTGTCTTTTTAGCTAAGCTTACTCCAATAGCTATCTAATAAAAATATTAAAAACCTATGTCTCTAAGCAGCTAAGCCGAAAAAAAGGCAAATGTTTGTTGTGACCCATACCTGGGGACATACTGTTTTTGTACGAATATCGACAGTGTTCCCCTGCGTTTTTACAAAAAAGCGACTAATAATTTAAAAAGTTGTACATATAAACATAGTAACATAACATCTAAGCATCTTATTCCATAATATAACAACAATATTTACAAAATATTCATATTTAATATTGATTTTGGATTTTAATTTCATAGGGACACGAAAGGAGTACTTTAAAAGTTGATTGACCCAGCTATCAATTAATTTTTATTTATGTTACTAATACTACCTACCTTTTTGCAAGTCTGGTTTCTAACTCAGTTATAGATCTATGTCATCAGAAATTAAATAATTTTATTTAATAACTTTGTTTTACATTTATTAATTGTTGACTGCCTCGTTGGTCTAGTGGTAGCGTTGTTTCAGAAATCTTTAAAATGAATTGTACAAATTTTAAGTGCGGGTGGGAATCGAACCCACGACCACGGGGATCCGGCCCATGTGCGTTAACCGCTCCGCCACCGCACCAGGTACTGAACACTTCAAATTTATACAACCCATTCGTTCGATATTTCTTAACGCATTTAAGTCGCTTTAACGCCATCTTACCGAAACCTACACGGCTAACAACGGCTGGAATGCCAATACTTAGATCGGACAATTCCAACAAATGGCGCTTTTTTAAATTATTCATTTTTGAATATTTTTATTAAATCATAGTTTTTTTATTATTAACTATGATTTCTTATTACTTTTAGCATTTTAAACATGCTATACTGAAAACAATGTTTCAGAAATCTTTAAAATGAATTGTATAAATTTTAAGTGCGGGTGGGAATCGAGCCCACGACCACGGGGATCCGGCCCATGTGCGTTAACCGCTCCGCCACCGCACCAGGTACTGAACACTTCAAATTTATACAACCCATTCGTTCGATATTTCTTAACGCATTTAAGTCGCTTTAACGCCATCTTACCGAAACCTACACGGCTAACAACGGCTGGAATGCCAATACTTAGATCGGACAATTCCAACAGATGGCGCTTTTTTAAATTATTCATTTTTGAATATTTTTATTAAATCATAGTTTTTTTATTATTAACTATGATTTCTTATTACTTTTAGCATTTTAAACATGCTATACTGAAAACAATGTTTCAGAAATCTTTAAAATGAATTGTATAAATTTTTAAGTGCGGTTGGGAATCGAACCCACGACCACGGGGATCCGGCCCATGTGCGTTAACCGCTCCGCCACCGCACCAGGTACTGAACACTTCAAATTTATACAACCCATTCGTTCGATATTTCTTAACGCATTTAAGTCGCTTTAACGCCATCTTACCGAAACCTACACGGCTAACAACGGCTGGAATGCCAATACTTAGATCGGACAATTCCAACAGATGGCGCTTTTTTAAATTATTCATTTTTGAATATTTTTATTAAATCATAGTTTTTTTATTATTAACTATGATTTCTTATTACTTTTAGCATTTTAAACATGCTATACTGAAAACAATGTTTCAGAAATCTTTAAAATGAATTATATAAATTTTTAAGTGCGGGTGGGAATCGAACCCACGACCACGGGGATCCGGCCCATGTGCGTTAACCGCTCCGCCACCGCACCAGGTACTGAACACTTCAAATTTATACAACCCATTCGTTCGATATTTCTTAACGCATTTAAGTCGCTTTAACGCCATCTTACCGAAACCTACACGGCTAACAACGGCTGGAATGCCAATACTTAGATCGGACAATTCCAACAGATGGCGCTTTTTTAAATTATTCATTTTTGAATATTTTTATTAAATCATAGTTTTTTTATTATTAACTATGATTTCTTATTACTTTTAGCATTTTAAACATGCTATACTGAAAAAATGTTTCAGAAATCTTTAAAATTCATTTTAAAGATTTCTGAAACATTGTTTTAAAAAAATAATAATTTAAATAAGCGCCATCTGTTGGAATTGTCCGATCTAAGTATTGGCATTCCAGCCGTTGTTAGCCGTGTAGGTTTCGGTAAGATGGCGTTAAAGCGACTTAAATGCGTTAAGAAATATCGAACGAATGGGTTGTATAAATTTGAAGTGTTCAGTACCTGGTGCGGTGGCGGAGCGGTTAACGCACATGGGCCGGATCCCCGTGGTCGTGGGTTCGATTCCCACCCGCACTTAAAATTTATACAATTCATTTTAAAGATTTCTGAAACATTGTTTTCAGTATAGCATGTTTAAAATGCTAAAAGTAATAAGAAATCATAGTTAATAATAAAAAAACTATGATTTAATAAAAATATTCAAAAATGAATAATTTAAAAAAGCGCCATCTGTTGGAATTGTCCGATCTAAGTATTGGCATTCCAGCCGTTGTTAGCCGTGTAGGTTTCGGTAAGATGGCGTTAAAGCGACTTAAATGCGTTAAGAAATATCGAACGAATGGGTTGTATAAATTTGAAGTGTTCAGTACCTGGTGCGGTGGCGGAGCGGTTAACGCACATGGGCCGGATCCCCGTGGTCGTGGGTTCGATTCCCACCCGCACTTAAAATTTATACAATTCATTTTAAAGATTTCTGAAACATTGTTTTCAGTATAGCATGTTTAAAATGCTAAAAGTAATAAGAAATCATAGTTAATAATAAAAAAACTATGATTTAATAAAAATATTCAAAAATGAATAATTTAAAAAAGCGCCATCTGTTGGAATTGTCCGATCTAAGTATTGGCATTCCAGCCGTTGTTAGCCGTGTAGGTTTCGGTAAGATGGCGTTAAAGCGACTTAAATGCGTTAAGAAATATCGAACGAATGGGTTGTATAAATTTGAAGTGTTCAGTACCTGGTGCGGTGGCGGAGCGGTTAACGCACATGGGCCGGATCCCCGTGGTCGTGGGTTCGATTCCCACCCGCACTTAAAATTTATACAATTCATTTTAAAGATTTCTGAAACATTGTTTTCAGTATAGCATGTTTAAAATGCTAAAAGTAATAAGAAATCATAGTTAATAATAAAAAAACTATGATTTAATAAAAATATTCAAAAATGAATAATTTAAAAAAGCGCCATCTGTTGGAATTGTCCGATCTAAGTATTGGCATTCCAGCCGTTGTTAGCCGTGTAGGTTTCGGTAAGATGGCGTTAAAGCGACTTAAATGCGTTAAGAAATATCGAACGAATGGGTTGTATAAATTTGAAGTGTTCAGTACCTGGTGCGGTGGCGGAGCGGTTAACGCACATGGGCCGGATCCCCGTGGTCGTGGGTTCGATTCCCACCCGCACTTAAAATTTATACAATTCATTTTAAAGATTTCTGAAACATTGTTTTCAGTATAGCATGTTTAAAATGCTAAAAGTAATAAGAAATCATAGTTAATAATAAAAAAACTATGATTTAATAAAATATTCAAAAATGAATAATTTAAAAAAGCGCCATCTGTTGGAATTGTCCGATCTAAGTATTGGCATTCCAGCCGTTGTTAGCCGTGTAGGTTTCGGTAAGATGGCGTTAAAGCGACTTAAATGCGTTAAGAAATATCGAACGAATGGGTTGTATAAATTTGAAGTGTTCAGTACCTGGTGCGGTGGCGGAGCGGTTAACGCACATGGGCCGGATCCCCGTGGTCGTGGGTTCGATTCCCACCCGCACTTAAAATTTATACAATTCATTTTAAAGATTTCTGAAACATTGTTTTCAGTATAGCATGTTTAAAATGCTAAAAGTAATAAGAAATCATAGTTAATAATAAAAAAACTATGATTTAATAAAAATATTCAAAAATGAATAATTTAAAAAAGCGCCATCTGTTGGAATTGTCCGATCTAAGTATTGGCATTCCAGCCGTTGTTAGCCGTGTAGGTTTCGGTAAGATGGCGTTAAAGCGACTTAAATGCGTTAAGAAATATCGAACGAATGGGTTGTATAAATTTGAAGTGTTCAGTACCTGGTGCGGTGGCGGAGCGGTTAACGCACATGGGCCGGATCCCCGTGGTCGTGGGTTCGATTCCCACCCGCACTTAAAATTTATACAATTCATTTTAAAGATTTCTGAAACATTGTTTTCAGTATAGCATGTTTAAAATGCTAAAAGTAATAAGAAATCATAGTTAATAATAAAAAAACTATGATTTAATAAAAATATTCAAAAATGAATAATTTAAAAAAGCGCCATCTGTTGGAATTGTCCGATCTAAGTATTGGCATTCCAGCCGTTGTTAGCCGTGTAGGTTTCGGTAAGATGGCGTTAAAGCGACTTAAATGCGTTAAGAAATATCGAACGAATGGGTTGTATAAATTTGAAGTGTTCAGTACCTGGTGCGGTGGCGGAGCGGTTAACGCACATGGGCCGGATCCCCGTGGTCGTGGGTTCGATTCCCACCCGCACTTAAAAATTTATACAATTCATTTTAAAGATTTCTGAAACATTGTTTTCAGTATAGCATGTTTAAAATGCTAAAAGTAATAAGAAATCATAGTTAATAATAAAAAACTATGATTTAATAAAAATATTCAAAAATGAATAATTTAAAAAAGCGCCATCTGTTGGAATTGTCCGATCTAAGTATTGGCATTCCAGCCGTTGTTAGCCGTGTAGGTTTCGGTAAGATGGCGTTAAAGCGACTTAAATGCGTTAAGAAATATCGAACGAATGGGTTGTATAAATTTGAAGTGTTCAGTACCTGGTGCGGTGGCGGAGCGGTTAACGCACATGGGCCGGATCCCCGTGGTCGTGGGTTCGATTCCCACCCGCACTTAAAATTTATACAATTCATTTTAAAGATTTCTGAAACATTGTTTTCAGTATAGCATGTTTAAAATGCTAAAAGTAATAAGAAATCATAGTTAATAATAAAAAAAACTATGATTTAATAAAAATATTCAAAAATGAATAATTTAAAAAAGCGCCATCTGTTGGAATTGTCCGATCTAAGTATTGGCATTCCAGCCGTTGTTAGCCGTGTAGGTTTCGGTAAGATGGCGTTAAAGCGACTTAAATGCGTTAAGAAATATCGAACGAATGGGTTGTATAAATTTGAAGTGTTCAGTACCTGGTGCGGTGGCGGAGCGGTTAACGCACATGGGCCGGATCCCCGTGGTCGTGGGTTCGATTCCCACCCGCACTTAAAATTTATACAATTCATTTTAAAGATTTCTGAAACATTGTTTTCAGTATAGCATGTTTAAAATGCTAAAAGTAATAAGAAATCATAGTTAATAATAAAAAAACTATGATTTAATAAAATATTCAAAAATGAATAATTTAAAAAAGCGCCATCTGTTGGAATTGTCCGATCTAAGTATTGGCATTCCAGCCGTTGTTAGCCGTGTAGGTTTCGGTAAGATGGCGTTAAAGCGACTTAAATGCGTTAAGAAATATCGAACGAATGGGTTGTATAAATTTGAAGTGTTCAGTACCTGGTGCGGTGGCGGAGCGGTTAACGCACATGGGCCGGATCCCCGTGGTCGTGGGTTCGATTCCCACCCGCACTTAAAATTTATACAATTCATTTTAAAGATTTCTGAAACATTGTTTTCAGTATAGCATGTTTAAAATGCTAAAAGTAATAAGAAATCATAGTTAATAATAAAAAAACTATGATTTAATAAAAATATTCAAAAATGAATAATTTAAAAAAGCGCCATCTGTTGGAATTGTCCGATCTAAGTATTGGCATTCCAGCCGTTGTTAGCCGTGTAGGTTTCGGTAAGATGGCGTTAAAGCGACTTAAATGCGTTAAGAAATATCGAACGAATGGGTTGTATAAATTTGAAGTGTTCAGAACCTGGTGCGGTGGCGGAGCGGTTAACGCACATGGGCCGGATCCCCGTGGTCGTGGGTTCGATTCCCACCCGCACTTAAAATTTATACAATTCATTTTAAAGATTTCTGAAACATTGTTTTCAGTATAGCATGTTTAAAATGCTAAAAGTAATAAGAAATAATAGTTAATAATAAAAAAACTATGATTTAATAAAAATATTCAAAAATGAATAATTTAAAAAAGCGCCATCTGTTGGAATTGTCCGATCTAAGTATTGGCATTCCAGCCGTTGTTAGCCGTGTAGGTTTCGGTAAGATGGCGTTAAAGCGACTTAAATGCGTTAAGAAATATCGAACGAATGGGTTGTATAAATTTGAAGTGTTCAGTACCTGGTGCGGTGGCGGAGCGGTTAACGCACATGGGCCGGATCCCCGTGGTCGTGGGTTCGATTCCCACCCGCAGTTAAAATTTATACAATTCATTTTAAAGATTTCTGAAACATTGTTTTCAGTATAGCATGTTTAAAATGCTAAAAGTAATAAGAAATCATAGTTAATAATAAAAAAACTATGATTTAATAAAAATATTCAAATAGTGGTAGCGTGTTTCACCCGCAGAGAACGAGGTCCTGGGTTCAAATCCCGGGTCGGGCCAGAAAAGTGATTTTGGGACTTTTCTGTATAAATAAAAATTTCTCAATACTAGCCCGAAGTCTGGGAGTTGGCGGTATTATATCCCCGTGCCTCGGAGAGCACGTAAAGCCGTCGGTCCTGTACCTGACCTCTATCCGGTCGTGTCGCTAGGCGTCCCATCGGATCATGAGAGTGATGGAATAGAAAGTGCTCTTGTGTTTGCGCACACACTCTTGAGAATAATTGGCTAATCTCTGTTGAGACTGGCCGCCGTGGTCGAAATTCGGCTAGGAGGACATTAGTATAATTGTATCAGAATTATTATATTGCAACATTAATCACTTAACTACATACAATCGCAAAGGAACCCAAACTAATCAAATGTTTTATTGAAATAAAACTCCGCTTGTAGGCCAAACAATCGCGTCCTATAAATCACCTCCATAATACTCCAGTGGAATTATACTTACATAAAGCATAAAAAATGTGTGGAGCGGTCATCGCGAGATAGTCGCCTAGCTACATCAATCAACCTTAGTGCCCGTACAGTGTTGCCACATCTCGGGATTCGGGCCGGCATTTTCCTCATGATAGGTATCCTAAAATACTTTTTCGTTTTATTAGTATAGTCTTATAATTTGTTTGCGTTTTACTAAATGACTATGGTTAAAATAAAATAATAATAATTATTATTATTTGTAATCAGGCAGGCAGTTGAAACAACTGATAATTGCCTGTATCTAGTACATTGAGTTAGCTTGTATTTTTTGTTGTTATTATGTGCTTGTCTAGTCTGTTCTTAAATATGTTGGTGTTTGGTACTGACACTACACCTTGTGGTAGTTTGTTCCATTCTTTAACAACTCTGTTCGAAAGGAAATTCTTGTTGGGTATATTGTGTGAGAAGCGGGTCTGAAGTTTAAATATTCACGTAAACTTTAAAAAAGCGCTTGTAAATAGGCAGAACGTGTTTGTAGTAATATAGTTAAGTAGGTACATCATCAATAATAATAATAATATCTAGGGACAATGTTACACAGATCATCCTAGCCCCAAACTAAACAAAGCTTGTACTTTGGGTACCAGGCGACGATATACATACTTATATAGATAGATAAATACTTAAATACATAGAAAACATCCATGACTGAGAAACAAATATTCGTGCTCATCACACAAATATTTGCACTTACCGGGATTCGAACCCAGGACCACCAGCTTCGTAGGCAGGAGCACTACCAACTAGGCTACGGTGACCGTCCTATACATAATTATTGATCTTGTGCTGGAAATCGCTGGATGCGGATAGCGCAAGACCGGCAATTGTGGAGATCTTTGGGGGAGGCCTTGGTCCAACAGTCTTACGGCTGATATGATGATGATGATGACATAATTATTTCTAGTTACATATATATATTTAGTTCTGAGCATGCATTAACCCACACAATAATATATCACAATGATAGATAAAAATACCAGACGAAAACCCACGGAGTACACAAAAGTTTATTTTTGACTGGCTTCTTTGGGCGTCTACTTAAATAGCTTGTGACGGCTTCAGGTTAAGTAGTGTAGGATCCTCGTGTGGGCCGAGGTGAGGATCACATTAGCCCGCTACTTGGCAAATGTTTATACTTGATAAATGAATGAATTGTTATGTATTATTAAAAATCTTACCCTATACCTATTAAGAATTATTGTTACACGTTATAAATTTAAATATCCAAAAACTTTCAATAAATTCATTAATTAATTAGCATGTCATGTAATAATTGCACCTATGATTACCTGTATAATAAAGTATTGAATCTTGTCAAAATTTGTGTCTAAAGGACAGAAAATGCTGTAAAAATATATATTATACTAGCTGTGACCCGCGATTTTACCCGCGTTAAACTTTATAAACTATAGCCTATGTGTTAATTCAGGGTGTCAGCTAACTCCATACCTAATTTTAGTAAAATCGCTCCAGCTGTTTAGTCGTGAAGAAGTAACAAACATACACACTCACACACTCACAAACTTTCGCCTTTATAATATTAGTGTGATTACCACCTATTATAGCCTGACTCTCCTGTTTGTCTAGTGGTCAGTGACATAAAATGAACCACCGAAATGTCTGTACGCTCATAACTTCCAAACGACTGCACCAAATTGTATAAATCTTTATTTTATATGTTCGTTATTATCAGGAGGTTTGTAAGGAAATAAGCCTTTTCTACTAAGTAAATTATTATTCAGTACTTTTCTTCAAGTACAAGTGATGTTTGTACCCAAGTGCTGGATGAATTTCATTATTTCATAAGAGCGAAACAAATATAGAGAACGTGTCGACTTAAACGTGCTAGACGCTCTGGCGCGAGTAGCATATTATATAATAAAAGTAGCATATATTTTGTTATATGTACTCGCCTAACGTCGACAAATAACATTATTTATTTTACAGAAACTTGCGTTATCGTAGTTTGTAAGTACAGTTCATTTTTTCATCTGGCAACCCAGCACCCGCCGCCCTCAATAACGCCCCCAGAAACCCTCAGAAGGTAAGGATTTTATTTTACGAAATATATTTATTTTACGGTTCCTTATGAAATATTCGGTTTTGTTAGAATTATTCCCGTTATCATATGATGTGAAGTAATTTTTGTAGTTTTATCAAATTAGGATATTAAGATCAATAATAGGGAAATTAATTTCTTAATTAGTGTTTCGCGGGAAACTTTTTAACATGCAATTTATGGACACAAAGTACACCCGTACAGACCTACAGTCATCGTACTTAATTGAAATATTTAATGTTTTAATAATTGGGTACGTTTCTGCTTTAAGAATTAAAAGAACGCTTGAAACATATTTGTTCCGGCTAAATCACTATAGGCCTTATCAGGCGGCTCAAGGTCACCCAAAGAGCAATGGAAAGGGCTATGCTTGGAGTTTCCCTGCGAGATCGAATCAGAAATGCTGAGATCCGCAGGCCAACCAACCAAAGTAGCCGACATAGCCCAAAGAATTACCAAACTAAAGTGGCAGTGGGCAGGGCACATAGCTCGTAGAACTGACGGCCGATGGGGCAGAAAGGTTCTTCAGTGGCGACCACGAACGGGAAGACGCAGCGTGGGCAGGCCTTCTACACGGTGGATCGACGATCTTGTGCGGGTCGCGGGAAGCCGCTGGATGCGGGCAGCGCAGGGCCGGCTATTGTGGAGATCCTTGGGGGAGGCCTTTGTCCAGCAGTGGACGTCTTTCGGCTGATATTATGATGATGATGAAATCACCTATGTTAACCCCATTAGGATTCCTTATTTTATGCCCACTACTTATGTATGTTACACCTTGTCTTGGGGTCCGAATTGCGGGCCGTCAATTTGAGCGAATTTCGCTAGCACGTTTTAGGCCCGGCGGTGATTGGTTAAGTTGTGTGTAACAGCCGAAATATGTCGTTACAGTCCAGAGATACGGGAGCCGCGATTGTAACTTTTTTGAAATCATTTTCTGTAGTAAATTATTACCGTCCATTTACAATTATGATTAAAAGTAATTACTTGTATAGTCAGTGACACCTATGAAAGTTTAGAAATGTCTATAAATATTTCCACGCACACAAACACTCATAGAGGTATATTTAAGCTAAAAAATAAAATAAACACATAAATTTAAGTTACCTAACCAAACTTAAACGTAATATATTTATACTGTTCGCAAATAAAATTCAAGATTCACATTTGGGCCACAACTAAACATCGCGCCGACCTCTACATCAGCTATAAATTTTATTACATCTACTTATTTGGCGAATTTTCATCGTTCCAAGATTTGGATGGACCTTCAGTTCGCAAACTCTGCAGAAATTTTTGGTTTTATTTTTGATCATTTTAAGATATATTCATGTCGGGTATTGTACACGCAGCAGCACGTGAGCCGAGCGCCCGAGTTTAACAACTTGCGCTGAAACTGTAACTAGGTTATCGTTAAACCCGTTTGAGGGAAATATATATATAGGCGCGCAACGATTTAAGTATACATTGAAAGTGTATAGAAGCGCTTTGAATAAGGAATATTACTACAATTTTTTACTGCTATAATTTTATAGAGATAAATGTTGTGATTACATACTCCTTGCCATCTCTAGCCAAGGAGTATGTAATCACTAGGTATACATTGGCTAAAGATGCCACAAAGTGCGAGAGTGAATAAATATATTGAATTAATACACTGACCTCTTCTTATCTTCTGCTTAAATTCTGTCCCTGAATATTATTTTAAAAGAGGTGTTGTATAGCAGTTGTATAGCACCTAGGCATGCGATCAGTTTATAGATGGGTGACTGTCAAAGTGCTTAAATTTTCTGCATATCCGTGTTTCGTAGGCACGTTAAGGAGTCAATCGCAGTTGTTGTTGATAGACATCAGTTGTTAAACCATCTCGAAAATCCCGCCCAAAAATCTCTTTTAGGGCGGCTTGTACAACTATGACACCACAGTAGGTAACCACTGCTGAAGAAGAAGTAAAAAAAATATTTTACAACACTAATCAGAAGTTTAATGTGTCGAAAAGTCACTGAACTGGTACATTATGAACTAATTTTAGTTCTAATGCATCAGTTCAGTGACTTTTTCAAATGGCCTGTTTTTCCATTGAGATGCATCGAATTCGCAATCTTTTTTCGACTAAGTATAGAATCATTTTTCATTCATATATGCCATTTCACATAATTAACAATAAGTAAATGTTTAAAACTAAATTACGTTAGGAAATAAACGTCAATATTAATTGAAAACGGCGGCCTCTAGACTATAGGCTAAAAATCGTTAAAAATTTCCTTTTTATCAGATTGTTTATTTTTATTATGATATCTTAAATGGCATCTACCAAATATTTTTAGAAATGCGATACAGAAGTTTTTAATCGACTCATAGTAGACAAGTAGGTATGTGTACCAATGCCCCGAGAAAAATCGATATGAGGCGGAAGTTTCAATAATAGAGCTGCACTCGTATTGAAAATCTACCGAGAAATCCCTCGTCTAATTAAATCTTAAAAAGTTAGCTATACTTTTTGTTCAAGCGCCTGACGGTTTTGTGTCGCGAGTCGTGCCTGGAGTAACAGCAAACAATACGCGGTCCCAAATTAATTTAATCTCATCGGCAACAATAAATTGTGAACAGTGAATTCGAGATGTTGGTACCTTCTTTGTTTACGACACTAATCAGAAGTTTTTGATATTCAGCGCGGGCGGTGAGACGCGCGCGTCGCACCGCAGACGCCGCGATGCGACATGTTTAATAAGTATTCAACTACGGAACTTCGCGACCCATCGGGATATAAAAGTCTCGTTTGAATAAACGTTTAACTTTAAGATTGAAGCTGTTCTTACAGTGCGAACAGCACTGGATAATAAAACTGAACGGTTCCTGGCCTTTCGCTTACATTATAATTTTGTTTATTAGGCCAACCAACAATTGCTTACACATGTGAGTTTGGTATATCTTAACTTACGAAATACATTTTCTTGTGTAGCAACCAGTTACAGGTTAACATCAAATGCGAATTAAAAAGATTAGCTTTAAATTAAATTGACTAAAAATAAAATTACAAATTATCTATATTTACTAATTAAATTTAAATTAGATTGTGAGTGGATGATACAAAATTAAAATATATATTAGTAAGAATTTAAACAAAAAATAATTAACAAGTTATAAAATTAGATCCGAATTAAATAATAATAATAAATGAATAAAGTTTAAAGTTTAAAGACATTTATTCTCATTAAGACATAGATACGTCACTTAAATGAGAACTTAAATATAAACAAAATTATAATAGTATATGTTCGTTAGCATAAGTACATACATAGTAAAAAATAAAAATAAAAATGGACATAAAACAAAAAGTAAAAACATAATGACAATATCCTAACAAACTTAACCAATGCAATAAAATTGCATTGCATTAAATAATAATAATTATATCAACATCATAATTTTGTTCCACTAATATGCTAGTGGGTATGGTTTCCGCACTTAGTCCCGATGTGGACCATTGTACGTGAGCTATGGCGGCCTTCATTCCATCCAGCCCACCTCCTTCCAGAAGCATATTAGGTTTTGCCAATTTTCTCAGGGCCTCCCTAAGAGCAGATTTTGATTTCAGGGTTTCCCTCCGGATCGCGATCGGCGATCGCAGTTTGATGGTCACAGTTTACAAAAAAACGCTGCTGCCCGTTCTCTGGTAGGTATTCCCTCGGTCGATTTCTACGCCCCCCGCGGGATGAGATGGGATGAGATGATATTCTATGCAGTCAGCCATACAGCATCTTCAACTTCTACAGACACAGTCCCTTAAAATTTGCAGCCCCGTGGGGGAGGCAAAAGTCGACCCGAGGGTATATCACCGAGAGAACGGGCAGCAGCGTCTCTGTATACTATGATACCAAATATCTTACCAAAAGATCGCTAGATGTCCTACGTATACAGTACAACAATGTTTTCAGAATGCTTTTGAAACTGCCATTGTTTTGTAGTGCCTCAGAGATGTTTGCGACGGCTCGGACGCACGATTTCCACGCCGTCATCGGCAAAAAAACCGCATCCATCCTAAGGAGAATAAGAGACAGTGACAACAGCATTTTGAGAACGGTTGCTGAAAATTACAGCTCACCTATTGTTGGAGAGTTTGTGCAGAGGGTAATAAAGTAAGGGTGCTTTATTGCGTTCTGCACAGACAGAGTACCTACCTTAATTTATAATACCTCCTCACCAATTTTCCTTACTAACATTAGTTCATAAGTCACTTTATTAACAAAATATGGATCTGTATTGTTGTCCGAAATAAAAGTCATTAATTAATTAATTATGACCATCATAGTGCATCGCCAACCAGTGGCGGATTTGCCCTAAGGCCCAGTAGGCCCGGGCCTCGGGCGGCCAGATATTAGGGGCGGAAAATCGTGAAAAAAAATCACAGATAATAGCAAGAAATTACTCAAATGCAAAGTACCAAAATATTTAAAAGGGTGGGCATATTATGGCGGGACGCACTCCACCACGACGTATAGCGTACTTTTTTATTCTGTGGTATAGCATTAATCTTCCTATATAATTTTTTTATGTATTAAAATATATATGTAAAAAATGATAAAAGTTGGCAAGAAAGTGAATTCGTTATGTACCTAGTCTATATGGTGGATGCTGAGAAAGGGGCGGCACATAACCTGGGGCCTAGAGCGGCCAAGACTGTAAATCCGCCACTGTCGCCATCTCGTCTGCTAAGCGTGGCAATTATGGCATATCTCCCCAATTATGGACAACTCCATTGTGGAATTCTTTTGTCCAACAGTGGACGTCATTCGGCTGACATGATGATCTTTTGAAGTTGTTTAAAAACGGGTGTCACATCGTAAAATATCAATATTGTTACACACGTTTTGTATGAGGCATAATAGTTGCTCTGAGGCTGGATTTGCTTTGTTCTTGTATAGTCCCCCGCGACACGGTGATTTATTTCCCTCGAGCGAGTGTTGTCTTTAAAGAGAATACTAATAAAATAAGTAAACCACAAGGTAGAACATGATTGGACTTTCTTACCATTAAACACCTTACCGTCAAAATGTATCTCTATATTACTTACATGTTGTATTATCCATACTTTATTTATATATTTTATATAAATAACTAGCAAAATTTTGTAAAAAGGTAGCTAACTTACATATAGTAAGCTTGCTACATTTTTTCATACACATCAAACAAATTATCTCCAAAGCATCAAGGACATTGGGATTTGTAATGAGGATATCGAAGTGCTTTAAAAAAGGGAAAATATTAATTGCACCTTCGTAAGAAGTCTCTTCGAATATACCAATGTCAATTACTTACGTTCTTTAGGTTCCATGTAATATAAAATGAAAAAATATAAATAAATGAAAAAAAAAGAATGTAAACTAACATATAAGAAACGTAAGTTGGCATTTTAATGTCTGCGAATAGAAAATAGTTTCTATTTTATTATTTTAAAATATATAGATAAATGTTATTATTATGATTTCATGTATGAAATTTTAAGCGCAGCATTAGCATAAAAACAGTTACAAGTAGCATTGTATCTTGTAATTAAAATTAAAAATTTCACATTGCTAGGACTTACTATAGATACACATATTTCTTGGAAAACCCACATCCAAAACATTAGATCAAAAATTTCAAGATTTAGTTATGCGCTTCGTGAAGTTAAAAAAACAACCGATCTACCGACAGCTCTTACTACATACTACGCCTATGCACATGCGTGGTTCACTTACGGCATTATAATGTGGGTCAACAGTACAGATGCACATTCACTTTTTATTCTACAAAAGAAATGAATTCGCATTCTTGCCAATATAGAACAAACGGACAGCTGCAAGCCTTTATTTACGAAATATAAAATTCTAACTTTACCCTCTATCTATATCCTGGAAATATGCAAGTTTGTTAGGAAATATAAAGTATTTTTTACAACACGAGCAGATAAACACAATAATTTGAATAGTCGTTCACTTAGACACAAGAATATGTTAATGTTACCCAATTCCCGAATTACACTACACCCTAACAGTCGTAATGTAATGTCAATCAAAATATATAATAACATTCCAAATTCTATAAAAAATGAAACCAGAGAGAATAAATTCATAATTAATCTTAAACAAATACTAATAAATAAGGCTTATTACACAGTAAATGAATACTTAAATGATAAACAAATAACCTAAATTACAATAAACACACATACATTCAAACTTATACATGAATATATTTTTATTTATATAATCTATTAAATAGTTAGATCCAAATGTATCACACAAATATAACTTGTTACTGTTAATAAGCAAAATTTATTTCCTTATTGAATGACATGATAGTTAAATAATAATATGCTAGTGTATATAAAATGTAAAGTAGTCATAAGAAATAGAAAACTCAATTAGTTCCTTAATAATTTACGAATAATAATAATTTACCGATATATATACCTAATTATAAATTTGCTGTGCCCGACAGGGTCCATAATGCTCCTAGCTATAAGCCTAATGTTTACCACCTAAGTTCACATTGTGGAATGCAAATAAATGATATGAATATGAATATAATTATATCGTAATAGGTGTCGCTCCCGCAGCGAGGACTTCACAATCAAATAGCGTCGCCAGTATGAAACCGACTGTTAAGTATTGAACGCTTGAAAAATTTACCAGTGTTTTGAGCGACTTGAAACGCGAGTGCTAGTATAATCGCCCGCGTGACATGCGGGTAGTTGATAACTCCGAACGCAACTCAGTGGTAGTTCGCTCTTGTGTTACCCTTGTTGGTTGAATGATACGAGCATGCGCGTTGTGTCCGTTGTATTCCTTGAAGGCTAAGATAGTTTTTAGGGTTCCGTAGCCAAATGGCAAAAAACGGAACCCTTATAGATTCGTCATGTCTGTCTGTCCGTCCGTATGTCACAGCCACTTTTTTCCGAAACTATAAGAGCTGTACTACTGAAACTTGGTAAGTAGATGTATTCTGTAAACCGCATTAAGATTTTTACACAAAAATAGAAAAAAAAACAATTATTTTGGGGGGTCGCCATACATAGAATTGAAACTCAAAAATATTTTTTTTATCGTATCCATACATGTGGGGTGACATAGGTCACATAGGTCTTTAAAAATGATATTGAGGTTCGTAATATCTTTTTTTTCTAAACTGAATAGTTTGCACGAGAGACACTTCCAAAGTGGTAAAATGTGTCCCCCCCCCTCTAACTTCTAAAATACGAGAATGATACAACTAAAAAATTATATGATAGAAACTAACAACTAAAACTGTTTTGAACGAGATCTAGCAAGTAGTTTTTTTTTAATACGTCATAAACCGCAATTTGCTTTCATTTAATCAACTGAAATACTTGCTGCTACGGAACCCTTCATGTGCGAGTCCGACTCGCACTTGGCCGGTTTTTTTTTGTATTATATTTGATCGGTTGCTCGACGCATCCTGATTTGGTTGTATTAAAATATTAATTTGGTTTTGATAACTGAGACGCGTAGACGCGTATCGTTCGGAGTTAAACTTGCGGATAAGTTGTTTGTTTTATAAGGAGTCTTAAAGTTAGACACGTGTAAAAGGTACGTTTTATTATAGTTATTCCTTTTGATTGCTTTGACTGGCCTGTTGTTCCAGTATTTAGTGAATTTGAAAGCTAAGGTCGTGGGTTCGATTCCCTTCCGGAACAAATCTTTGTGTTATGAACACGATTATTTGTTCTGTGTATTTAGAAATATATATGTATGTTTATCAGTTGTCTGGTTGCCGTACCACAGGCTTTGCCTAGTTTGGGATCAGATGGCAGTGTGTTAGCTGTCGTAAGATATTTATTTTATTATCCTCTTCCCCCCTTCTCATCCCCTGCTGCATAATACTATTGTAGTAAGTTAAAAGAGAGCACAGAGGTGAATATAAGTGTGTATTTCATGTCTGGACAAATAAAATACATTTTATCTGTTATGACCTGCAATAAAGTAGCATATTATAAAACTCCCACGTCAAGAACACGATCAATTTCATATATTAGAGCGGCGATTCAAATAATAAAAGTTTTATTTCCCGCGAGTCAGGTGGGTCGTGCGGAAATGTTTACAGTGCTAACGTAATAGAATTTTTACCGACGATGAATGTCGGTAGGTGCACAGCAGTGCAGCGGTCCATATTTTCAGAACGCTCTCGTAAAAATAATGTTATTAATAAGAATATTGATCATAGATCAACAACCCCATACTAAGCTTACCCATACTTTTATACTAACATAGCTCTTTAAGATTAATTTACTAACAATACTATGGATGCAATTATCTGAAATAAATGTTTTATTATTATTATTATTAAGCCGCTGGGTGGGCAAAATCAATAGGGGTTGGCTTATTTAGTTTAATCTATTTTAATAGGTACTAACATAGTTCTTTAACATTAACTTAGGTAAATTAATCTTAAAGAACTGAAGAATAAATGTCGGTAAAGTGCACAACAGTGCTGAGTTAAGTATTTCTGCGACGCTCTCTTAAAAAAATGTTTTTAAAACGAATATTGATTATAGAGCAGTTTAGAACCCCATACTTAGCCATCGGGTGGGCAAAATGGTAGGGGTTGGCTAATTCAGTTTAATCTATTTTAATAGATACTAACATCGTTCTTAAATCAAATACATTTATCTGAATTAAATAAAAAATCAGACACGGCCATCTGATCCCAAACTAAGCAGAGATTGTACTACTTGTGCTTCTAGAAATAATTAAACCCAAACACATGGCAAACAGACATGTTCATGCACACAAATATCTGTCCTAGTTGAGAATCGACCCCACGACCTGCTGCGGCGTGGATAGCAAGCTTTTACCAACCACGCCAACTGCCTCATCGTTATTAGCATTACCTACTACTTACTGGGTCCGTTCTAAAAGGGTTTTCGGACTATCGGCTTCCCTTCTAGAATATTCCGTCCGTCGCCACTGTCAGTGAGTGTATAGTATTTACATAATATTGACTAAACTGTAAAGCGCTTACATTAAAGGGATCCCTTCGCAATAGGTACCGATAGTTGATTATCAAGTTACTTAGGTATTCAGCGCTCGTATAGCGCTGCTCCTTGGTGTTGCTCGTTGCTTTTTATGCAATTTATTTATTTCATTTGAATTTTTGCATTTTTATTTTATTCATTTCAAGAGAGAGATAAACAAATAATAATAATATTCTGGGACATTATTTACACACGGCGTTTGATCTCATTCTGATCTCATACTATGGAAAACCAGATAACTGATATACTACATTATAATACTTTTCTTTTGTAAATACATACTTATATAGATAATTACACCCACACACAGGACAAACAGATATGTTCTTGCACACAAATATCTGTCCTGGGTGGGAATCGAACCGGCGTGAAAAGCAAGCATTAGCAAATGACGAAGTATTATATTACTTTAGTATTAAGGCATATCTAAACGGCAAATCACCAGGCCAATTGAAACACATAGAGACATGTTAGACCTATTGTAACTTCGTTGTGACATTTTCCTGATAAAAACAAAGCATTGTGTCAGGATGGTGTCAAAACTAAACCAATGTGTAGGTACCTAATTTTGTTTTTGTTATTTTCAGTTATATGTTTACTTAGTATTGTATATTAAACCGACCAAATTGAGTCGAATCGAATTTCACACACAAACCCCCGTGGTTTAAGTGGGAGTAAGAACTGTACTCAAACTTTGTAAATATTTATTTTTGTAATAAAAAAAACTTGGGAGGTGTCAAGGGACACCCGGATGGAACGAAATTATTTCTTATTATTTATTATGTACAAAAACCTGTTTACACTCAACAAAAATAATCATCGCGACACCACACTGTTCAATGCGAAATAGAAATGAAAATATCTGGCTTGCTTTCTATAAGAGAGAGAGTGAGAGAGAGAAAGAGACAGACTGAGAAACATGCGCACGCCGCACAGCTGCAAAAAGTGTCGTGACAACTTTTGAGATTTTTTTCCGTTTAGCCCCCTTTCACAACGCGCGATAAGGAACTTCGGTCCAAAAACATCGACAGCCTGATATCATCCACTGCTGGACATAGGTCTCCTCCAAAAGTTTCTATAATGTTACCATTTGGAGGTGTTTGCACCAGTCACCGCAGTTAGGTGGTAGCTAGTACCCAGGTGGCGCAGCTGCCCGACAACCTGCTGTATCCCTTTTTCGCCTTTTACGACACCCACGGGATGGTATGCGATAGCCCTGTTATTCTTTTAAGGCGGGGACCTAATTCTATCTAGCTTTTCTAACATATTACAATGCATTGTTGTTAACTTCATCCTCTTGCATCAAAAAAACGGGTTCTTTTCTAACATATTACAATGCATTGTTGTTAACTTCATCCTCTTGCATCAAAAAAACGGGTTCTTTTCTAACATATTACAATGCATTGTTGTTAACTTCATCCTCTTGCATCAAAAAAACGGGTTCTTTTCTAACATATTACAATGCATTGTTGTTAACTTCATCCTCTTGCATCAAAAAAACGGGTTCTTTTCTAACATATTACAATGCATTGTTGTTAACTTCATCCTCTTGCATCAAAAAAACGGGTTCTTTTCTAACATATTACAATGCATTTTTGTTAACTTCATCCTCTTGCATCAGAAAAACGGGTTCTTTTCTAACATATTACAATGCATTGTTGTTAACTTCATCCTCTTGCATCAGAAAAACGGGTTCTTTTCTAACATATTACAATGCATTGTTGTTAACTTCATCCTCTTGCATCAAAAAAACGGGTTCTTTTCTAACATATTACAATGCATTGTTGTTAACTTCATCCTCTTGCATCAGAAAAACGGGTTCTTTTCTAACATATTACAATGCATTTTTGTTAACGTCATCCTCTTGCATCAGAAAAACGGGTTCTTTTCTAACATATTACAATGCATTGTTGTTAACTTCATCCTCTTGCATCAGAAAAACGGGTTCTTTTCTAACATATTACAATGCATTGTTGTTAACTTCATCGTCTTGCATCAAAAAAACGGGTTCTTTTCTAACATATTACAATGCATTGTTGTTAACTTCATCCTCTTGCATCAGAAAAACGGGTTCTTTTCTAACATATTACAATGCATTTTTGTTAACTTCATCCTCTTGCATCAGAAAAACGGGTTCTTTTCTAACATATTACAATGCATTGTTGTTAACTTCATCCTCTTGCATAAAAAAAACGGGTTCTTTTCTAACATATTACAATGCATTGTTGTTAACTTCATCCTCTTGCATAAAAAAAACGGGTTCTTTTCTAACATATTACAATGCATTTTTGTTAACTTCATCCTCTTGCATCAGAAAAACGGGTTGTTTTCTAACATATTACAATGCATTGTTGTTAACTTCATCCTCTTGCATCAAAAAAACGGGTTCTTTTCTAACGTATTACAATGCATTGTTGTTAACTTCATCCTCTTGCATCAAAAAAGCGGGTTCTTTTCTTAAGACGGCACATTCGAATATTTCGAGATAATCGGAAAAACTAAGGTCAAAAATGCCAGCGCATTCCACCAATTTCCGTGATAAATCCTTCTATTGTGGTATGCGCTATCAATAACAGTGCGAAACAACAGTACATAAAGTTTATACGAGTTCCAGCAAATTGCAAAGACTGAAAACCTATCACTAAATAATACACATGGAATGAAAGAAATATTATTTAAGTAATATATATATCTCTTTATTATATTTTAACAGTAGGCTCTTATACTGAATGGTTAATATTAACAATATACACGGAAAAAATTGTCTCTAAATAGGCCAACAAATTCCCAACTGCGTTTTCTTCACTCCTATTCCTCGAAGAGATTGAAGCTAGCGGTAAGGCTGCTTTTTTACCATCTTGTTAAACATGTTTATAGTAAATAATAATAATTAAATAAATATCCTGGGGCTTTATTCACGCACAGCCATCTGATTCCAAACTAAACAGAGCTTGTACTACGGATACCAGATAACTGATATACTATTTTTCTTTTGTAAATACATAATATTTATGTAGATAATTACACCTAGACTCAGGATAAACAGATATGTTAATGAACACAAATATTTGCCCTGGGCCCATATCGAACCCACGACCTGCGGCGTGAAAAGCAAGTATCTTCCAACCACGCCAACCAGCGTGAGTAATTATCTAACTTCACACATAGAAGTATGAAGCACCTATGTCCCTAATTAAATGAATCAGGAGACAAGAATCCCATCGGAACTTAATTTCGTGGCTCCCACGATACGTTTGATAAGAGTATAAATTCTAGACTAGTATTGTACTGCTTCCAAAAATCGTAAAACCATCTATGTAATTGTGTTACAAAACAGGAACATATCCGCGGGGTATAACCACACCTTCCGAAAGAGTAATTTGAATATGCGAATACCCATAGTCCACGGTCTGTCGTTTAATAAAACAAACGGCGCGGCTAAACTGACCCTCGTAAATAACGAAGGTTGGCCAGATGTCGCTGATATACGCAATCACCGCTAGCTATGGTAATGAACAGATCATTAGGTCCGACCAAATGGTGTCTTGTCGCGAAACGTTGCGACTTTCCCATCTAATGTTCTTATGATAATGGGTTACACCGTAAAGGGTTATCTGAAAATTACTGTTTTTAGTGGACTGTAATATTAGTATTCAGTTGGTGGGTACCTAACAACTACGAATAATTTTGCAGTCATATTTAATAATCCGTAATAAAATGGTAGAAAATGTCCAAGTGCTAGCGATATGTCTCACCGAAGATTATGCCTTCTAATTTAGAAAAGAATAAAAACAAAAAAGAGGACGCCTGCACTAGGGAAATTAATCCTTGTGTAGCGGTTTACAAACATAAATTTGTCGGACACAAAGGACATCCAGACTCAGAACACCTATTTATGGGTCACATAAATAGTTGTATAGTTGTCCTGCGCAAGAATCGTACCCGGGACACGAAGTGGCAAGGCGACTGTCTTAACCACTGCGCCACACGTGCAGTATAACTATGAGTTAAGAATAAACATGACCCTGTCTATGGTTATTGATCTTCGGATGACCAACAATCGCACTCAGCGGGTCGTCCATGGACAATTGGTATAATAGGAGTAAACAATCTATTTTGTGCGAGACTGGTGCCTGATGTAGTTTCAAAAACTGTATTACGGGTCCTTACGACCTCGCTCCACAGATTGTGTTGTCCTACCGCGTCGGCTTTTTAGTACAAAATCAATCATTCTAATCATAATAATAAAAACAAGAACAACAAAGTAATGTGTAATGAAATAATGCATTTTCAATTTTATTATTTTAGTTTTAGGGTAGATGTAGCAATACAATTTTATATACGGAAACTTGGAAGATACAGAAACTTAGCAAATTAATTAGGATTATAGGAAATTAATTAGAATATTTTCAGTCTGCTCATAATTAAATGACTATATTATTTTAGCTTTAGGGTAGATGTAGCAATACAATTTTATATACGGAAAGCTTAGAAGTCACAGAAACTTAGCAAATTAATTAGGATTATAGGAAATTAATTTGAATATTTTCAGTCTGCTCATAATTAAATGACTATATTATTTTAGCTTTAGGGTAGATGTAGCAATACAATTTTATATACGGAAAGCTTAGAAGTCACAGAAACTTAGCAAATTAATTAGGATTATAGGAAATTAATTTGAATATTTTCAGTCTGCTCATAATTAAATGACTATATTATTTTAGCTTTAGGGTAGATGTAGCAATACAATTTTATATACGGAAAGCTTAGAAGACACAGAAACTTAGGAAATTAATTAGGCTATAGATTTTAACCATTTGGTTAAAGTTTCTGTGTCTTCTAAGTTCAATTCACAGTTTTTTGTTTATTAAGTCTAAAGAAATTGGGCACAAGAAGCCGAAAAAGTAACCAGTGTCGTATTCGGGAACTTTGAGTGGGACATACATTACCTTTACGACGTCTATCCTTTACAATTGCAGGGTGATAAACCAATTGGGAATGCTATTTAATAGTATAAAGATCTACCTAACATCCCTCATTGTGGTAAGAGCTGTGATTCCCCCACATACCACAACTAAGCCCTCAATGTATTTATTTTAGGTTTAAAGATTCTGTATTCTCAATAAAAAAAAATTGTTATCGATATTACTGCATATAGAGAAATTATAGCAGTATTTTATATTATTTGTGTGCCAAATAACGTTATCAATTCATAGCGTCATGTGTAACGTATTAAGCTTTTTGTTTCCAAGTCATAGCATTTATGCAGAATTAATATACGTTATAATCAAAATCCGTTTTAAAGATATGGAGATGTCACGTTGACGCAAACGTTTCTGGCAAAGCTCCAGTTCTTAGTAATTTTCTTGTAAATAAGAAATTCTCTTATTTTCATTGGTATATTATGGAAGGCAAAGTATAGCGTTCTTACTGTCAGTGTGCAGCTTACCTATTTAAAGAAGACGTTTCAGGCTCGCCTTTCCATAATGATTAGACGAAACGTCAATCTGAGTATTAGGGCCTTCGCTGCGTTAAGCGGGTGTCTGTCGTGGATGTCTGACTCTTTCGATCGCGTATAGTATAGATAGATAGTCGAGAACTATGGATTATTATTGTTATACTACTTAGCTAAAAGACGACCACGTGATCAAGGGCGTCAGCTAATCAGCCCATATGACAGGTCTAGATTGGTGGGTGGAGAATTTGTAATCAAGTTCATGTTATTAAGAGAAAACGGGAAACATTATTTTAGTTATTGTAGAATGTCACCTTCTACATTTTTCGAACTGTTTTCGATACTTGAAACATATTTAAAACTTAATTCTAATACGGTGAAAGTACACAGAGTATCAGTTATATTATTACTGAGTTTGTTTCGCTGGGTCTTCTCAGTTGGGGCGCATTGGATCCGGTGGTAGCATTAAAGCGCGACCGTCGTTATTAACACAAGGTCCGTCATAATAATAATACCTTTAATATAGACACAACCATTGACAATATGTAGTAAAAATATTAGACTTAAACTAGATAATTAAACATAATCTCTTGACAATAACTTGATACGAGCTAGCTAAATATCATTTCTGTAATAAAATAAATTTTATAAATGTTTTCATATAAGATGTACCTAAATATCTATGTTACTAGAAATAATATCTAATGTATACAACTATATTACTACAAACATGTTCTGACTATTTACAAGCGCTTTTTTAAAGTCTACGTGAATAAAAACCTTTTTTATTTTATTTATTTAATTTTATTGATTTTTTTCTGCGTTACTGAATGCCTTAAAATGTTCATATAACTCTATACAGATCTCAAGTCATTCAGCGTTACGTGCATTCCTCTCTATGTATAAGTGTGACATCTCATAAAACGGGGGAAACATTGTACTTTCAAAATAGGTAACACGTTCCGTATCACTAAAACTTATAATTAGGTGCGTGCGCCACGGATAACGTAGCGGCGCTCAATGATTTTGTAGGAACAGATCCGCTCGCGCAGCGCTGCTCTAGAAATGACATGAATCAAGCACGCGGAGAGGACGCACGCGCCGTGAGCCCGCTCTACGCAGCGAATTACAACATGTTCATTTGTAAACAAGCATATCAGAACCTATTACGATAGCTGCAGCCAGGAGATGCACAAAAATGCTAATTTATTTAAACTAATTTATTTCAACTAATTTATTTTTAAATGTTACAATTATTAATAAAACTAAATAGTTAATTAAAGAATGATCAAAAAGTGTCCGTTCCACGTTCCCATGATATAGTAAACCTCGGTTGAGGTCAATGTCTGGTTCACGTTCTGCTGCGCTTGCGCCTCGTATCGTTGGGGCCGTGTGGAGTGTTTGTAGGGCGCTGCTGGCGCGGCGATTTACTACGGTAGGCTGTGCGTAACAAATCCCCATCATAACGTCAGACTTCTTCAAAAAAATATTTACCTTCGTCGTACTCGCAGACGTCCATCTTCAGCATTCAGGGATAACCTGGCTTTAGCAGAGAACAATACCCTATCCCTGCTTTCTTCAGTTCATGGCACACAACTGTTAGCAAAACTAAGCCTGGTAACACTGAAGTCACGGGGTAATAGAAGTAATAATTTTCTTTCTCTTTTTTTGACATTTTTTTTATGTTTCAGTGTCTAAGTGTAACTTCTCTCGTGAAATCTAAAGTTCAATCGTTGTAGGGTTCCGTACCCAAAGGATAAAGACCCTATTACTAAATCTTCGCTGTCTATCTGTCTGTCCGTCTATCACCAGGCTATAATCTCATGAACCATGATACTTAAACAGTTGAAATTTTCACAGATGATGTATATGTTATAGATGCCACTATAAAAACAAATACTAAAACACAAAATAAAATAAATATTTAAGTTTTTATAGATTTTTAGTTTTTATAGATAATGGTACGGAACTCTTCGTGCGTGAGCCCGAGTCGCACTTGTCCGGTTTTTTATTTTTCGCTACTACACTTAAAACCGGTACGTAAAACTTTCAAATATTCAAAAGGTTTTGAATTTTATATTTTAATACAGGTGAATAAATCCAAACTGCTTTTTTCTTCTTGCACACGAGTTTATTTACAATAAGATACAGAAATACTAAATATTAGAAGAGATTGGTTACTGCCTCGTGTTGACAGTGCGTTGTACCGAGGACATGCCGTCGACGAACTTGGTGCGGAACAACACGTTGGCGTTGTTGAACATGCCGTCTTTCAGCGACACGATAATGAACTGGAACAAGCAGAAATAAACAATTACTATAGGTTAGAACATAAGGTGCATAGGTATAATAATAATAATAATAATATCTAGGGACAATGTCACACAGATCAACCTAGCCCCAAACTAAGCAAAGCTTGTACTATGGGTACCACGCGACGCTATACATACTTATATAGATAGATAAATATTTAAATACATAAAAAACATCCATGACTCAGAAACAAATATTTGTGCTCATCACACAAATATTTGCACTTACCGGGATTCGAACCCAGGACCACCAGCTTCGCAAGCAGGAGCACTACCAACTAGGCTACGGTGACAAACCTACCAAAGGAAATTACATCCCTGTTTCGCTACTGGTACTAGAGCTTCAGATGGGCGGAGGCACAATCAAATATGTATAGGCTAGAGCGGAGGGGTGAGGCAGTTAGTAGGAATTAATGAAAAAGTATATATATAACAATAGGATTTTCAATTCAGATTCAAAATCATTTACTCTGTTACAAAAAAATTGAATCGTTATGTTAGAGTCCGTATCCAAATGATGGCAACAGAACCTCTATACTAAACCTATTATGCGCCCACCCGACAGTCTGTCTGTCAGCGAACTGTATCTAAGACCAGTAATACTACATGACCTCTATGGCTATGAAATGTATTTATCAGATGTCATAAATAATCTAAACTGTAAAGGAATTATACCTTAATCGGACAATTGTATAATAGTTCCCAACTCATTTAAAATTTTATTTTAAAATGAGTTATGATCAATGAATTTGAATATCATCATCATATCAGCAGAAAGACGTCCACTGCTGGACAAAGGCCTCCCTCAAAGATCTCCACAATTGCCGGTCTTGCGCTATCCGCATCCAGCGTTTTCCAGCGACCCGCACAAGATCATCGGTCCATCTTGTAGGGGGCCTGCCCACGCTGCGTCTTCCGGTTCGTGGTCGCCACTCGAGAACCTTTCTGCCCCAACGGCCGTCGGCTCTACGAGCTATGTGCCCTGCCCACTGCCACTTCAGCTTGGCAATTCTTCGGGCTATGTCGGTGACTTTGGTTCGCCTGCGGATTTCGACATTTCTGATGCGATCCCGCAGGGAAACTCCAAGCATAGCTCTCTCCATTGCTCTTTGGGTGACCTTGAGCCGCCTGATAAGGCCCATAGTTAGCGAACACGTCTCTGTTCCGTAAGTCATCACTGGCAACACACACTGGTCGAAGACTTTCGACTTGAGACACTGCGGTATTTGGGACGAGAAGATATTACGTAGCTTCCCGAACGCTGCCCAGCCGAGTTGGATTCTACGATTGACCTCCTTCACGAATTTGGACCTACCTAGTTGGATAGTCTGTCCTAGGTAAATATAGTTCTCTACAACTTCGAGTGCAGAGTCTCCAACCTTAACTAGAGTGGGTGCAACATGGATGTTTGACATAATTTTCGTCTTATCCATGTTCATTTTCAGACCCACTTGTTGAGAGACTCTGTTGAGGCCATCGAGCATTGTACCGAGGTCGTCAAGGGTCTCAGCCATGACTACTATATCGTCGGCAAATCGAAGGTGGGTGATGTACTCGCCATTGACATTGATGCCAAAGCCTTTCCAGTCCAGAAGCTTGAAGACATCTTCCAATGCAGCGGTGAACAGTTTCGGAGATATAACATCTCCCTGTCTCACACCTCGCTGCAAGTGGATAGGTTTCGAATTCTGGTCCTGGAGTCGCACTGACATAGTGGCGTTTTCGTACAAACACTTTAACACCTCGATATACCGGTAGTCGATTTGGCACCTTTGGAGAGACCTCAGTACGGCCCAAGTTTCGATCGAATCGAAGGCTTTCTCATAGTCCACAAACGCTAAGCATAATGGCTGGTTATACTCTTCGGTCTTCTGTATAACCTGCCGCAGCGTATGTATGTGGTCTATGGTACTAAAGCCTTTACGGAAACCGGCTTGTTCGGGAGGCTGGAAGTCGTCAAACCTGCGTGCGAGACGATTCGTAATGACCCTCGAAAACAACTTGTAAACATGGCTCAGCAGTGTGATGGGTCTGTAATTCTTCAAGAGGGTTTTATCGCCCTTTTTGAAGAAGAGCACCACCACACCCCTGTGCCATGCTTTTGGCGTTTGACCTTCTAGTATGACGGAGTTAAATAACTTCTGAAGGGCCCGTAGGATTGGTGTACCACCCGCCTTCAGAAGCTCTGCCGTAATTCCATCATCACCAGGCGCCTTGTTGTTCTTAAGCTGTTCGAGAGCCATTCTAATCTCGCACAGGCTGACGTCCGGGATGTCGTCGGTGAAGTGTTGGGTTAGTCGTGCTCTGGGATCTGAGGCACAACTATCGACAGGTGACTGGGTTTTCGCATACAGCTGTCCATAGAACCTCTCGATCTCTCCCAGCAACTCAGGTTTAGACGTGACGATTCTGCCATCCTCAGTCTTCAGCTTCGTCAGTTGGCTCTGTCCAACAGACAGTTCTCTTGCAAACACTTTAGAGCCTTTGTTCCGCTCAATGGCTTCTTTAATACAATTTGTATTAAATTGGCGCGTGTCGCGTGTCAAAGACTTTGAGATCTGTCTGTTGAGCTGCCGGTATCTGGTAGCATCATCAGAGGATGTCAGAACCATTTTCCGTCTTTCGTCCATAACTGCTGTCAGAGATCTTTTTGGTTCTGTTTGTACGGTGGGCCTTGAAGACCTTAGACCCAGCCGTATGGACAGCTTCTACGAGCCTGTCATGGTATGAGTCCACTTCCTCGCAATCTGCTAGGCATTCGAAACGGTTTTGCAGTTCGAGCTGAAAGGGTTCAGGGTTTTGGATGTGGATGGGTAAAGGTCGGAGCGTAGACTTTATTAGTCGGGACCTCTGGAGCTTGACATTTAGGTTCAATGAGCCTCTCACCAGTCTGTGATCGCTCCCAGTTTTAACCGTATTGATCACTGCGACGTCATTGAACACCTGTCTACTCGTCGACAAGATAAAGTCTATCTCGTTTTTTGTTATACCATCGGGGCTTACCCAGGTCCATTTTCGGTTTTCCGACTTCTTGAAAAAGGAGTTCATCATAAAGAGTCCCTCCTTCTCCATGAAGTCGGCCAACATTTGGCCCCGGGGATTCCGGTCTCCAGTTCCAAATTGCCCCACTTTCAGCTCATTCCCGAATCGTTTACCCAGCTTCGCGTTAAAGTCCCCCATGACCACAGTGAAATAAGAGTTCGAGGTATGTATGGCTCTAGAAATATCCTCATACATGACCTCAACCTCATCGTCGGAGTGCGTCGAAGTCGGCGCGTAAACCTGTATGACCTTCAACGAATATCGCTTGGTAATTCTGAGTATAAGGTACGCAACCCTAGTCGACACTCTCGATTTTCACTATGTTGTGGACGAGGGACTTGTGGACTATGAACCCAACACCACCTTGGGAGAGTTGGTCGCCTTCCCGGAAATAGAACAGATTCCCGGATTTCAGGATTATCATGTCCTCCCCCTCTCTTCGGACTTCAGATAATCCTATTATGTCCCAATGTAACCTGCTCAATTCTTCCTCCAGTTCGATCATCTTCTCGTCGGTCCGCAGTGTGCGTGTGTTGTATGTTGCCAGGGCCAGAGGTCGTCGGTTTTGGTAACGCGGAATCTGCCGGGGATTCTTAGCACCCCCTGCCCTGCCGTAACCACGGCTGTTACCACGGCTGAAAATAGCAGGGCTGCCGGGGACTGGGGGCCGCGGTTTAATTGTGTCCTTCATTTGAGGGGATCTGCCATAATCGCCACGCTTGGCAAACGGGTTGGCGATCGCAGTAAGGTAGAAATTGGTACTCATGAGAACGCTGCTGCCCATTCTCTGGAATATATTCCCTTGGGACGACTTCTACGTCCCTCCACGGGATGAGAGGGGGTGGTGATATTCTCTAGGCCGTCACCACACAGTATTTGAATATACGCTTTGACCAATAATGGGGTATATTGTGTTAGTTTTTGTACTTTTATTCTTACATGTATTGTACTTTTATTTGTTCCTTTTTGAGAGAAATAAACGATTATATTATTATTATATGGGGTGAATATATATTATCAAAAATAAATGCGTAACATGAACCAATCGAATTGGTCAAAAGTGGTAAGATAAGCCAACCTTGCACTGCCATCAGCAGATTCCATCTAATCGAGTAGTTAGCACCACAACTCGTTACACGTGTCTATTGCTTGATGTGATGTCTTCAATATGTCCATTTATCACAATATAGAACCATAATGTCCATCCAATAAAAACTTAAGTTAATAGTCATAAGATTAAAAAAAATTATTCCCATTGACATAGTAGCGAATAGTTCACGTTGCTGCGCACTATGGTATGGGCCTTAAAAATATAATAGTTAGATATAGACTAGATACGCTGCGAAGCGCCGAGAGCGCTTGTTCATTACTACCAACCGCAACACAAAAAGAAATTAGAATTATAATCTAGTCGGCATGGATGTATGGAATTTGTGTATTTGTGTTATTTGTAAAATTGTTTAGGTGTTTATTTGTATTGTATAGCTTAGTACTTTAGTTTAGTATTGGTAAGTAGCCCACGCTTGGCGTCCTATATTAAGTATTTTATTTCTCTGCAAGTGAATGCACGTATTCTTAAGAGAAATAAAGAATCTTTAACTATAATGTCCGTGTGTCGTGTTACAGACAGTAGCGTACAGTGTACCTGTGAGTGCTTGAAGTGTTCCTTGAGCATCTGGCCGATGTTCTGCGTGTGGCTGAGGTCCAGCGCCGCGTCCACCTCGTCCAGGATGTACAGCGGCGCGGGCTTGAACAGCAGCATGGCCAGCACCAGCGACAGCGCCACCAGCGACCGCTGGCCGCCCGACAGCTCGCCCAGCGACTCCTTCCACGTGTTGTTAAACCCTACCTTTACCTAAAAACAGAACTCTTTTGAACTAAAGCAAGTAGGTAAATCATTTGTTTTTGTCATGATGATGATGATGATGATGGTGATGTCATGATATTTTTATTCCAGTTTTTGAATATTTAGGTTCATATATACAACTGCACCAAATCGACAACAGTCTCATAAGGACAACTATAATTCCCCGTCTATTTCCCGTAACGACAACAGTTCCTAAAACGTCTACTTTCTATAATGACAATTTCACACCTTACTAAGAACCCATAACATTGTTATAAAATGGAATAGAGGGAGGAATCTGTTGTTAATGGTCACTGTTCTAACCCAATCGCTGCGCCCGTCGTGTTACCTATTATTGTGACTACTCCTAGCACGACTAAGCTGTGGAACCCCCTCCCGAGTGACATGATTCCAGACACATAACATGGGTTTATTCAAGGCTACATTGAACAACCATCTTATGGGTACGCGCGGTTATACCACATTTTCAGTTACCATCAGGTGAAATCGTGGTCAAGCGCCAACTCATCAGGATATTTTTTTGATTTTTTAGTAAAAATTGAAACTGTCAATGTCGGTTTCTCGTTTTGGGAAGTTGTTATTTTCGGAAGATGTCGTTTTGGGAAATTAATATTATAAGCTGACCATTTCGAAAAACACAGCGTTACGTTTTGGCACAATTCAATCTAGACTTTTGAGCACGAGTTTCTAGAACCACAAAATTCATAAGCCGTAACTATTCTGCAAATGATTCCTCGGTAGAGTTGTACTTACCTCCAGCCCATCCAGCACAGTCAGCCCGTCGGGAGGCTTCAGCTTGGCCTGCGCCCCCGGCAGCAACGTGCTGAAGATGGAGCCGAAGTCTTTGTTGACTTGCTCACAGGCAGTAATGAGTGTAAGTTTCTTCTTTTCATCCAATTCTGCCATCACTTGGACAAGCTTTGCTCTATCTGCTTCTACTATCTTCTTTTTGCGCATTACATCTTGATACTATGGAACAGAAAATTAAAATTTCAACTTGTTTAGACAAGAACTCCACTTTTAGACAAAGCCACTCCGAAGAATCATCTTGGGAGGATATAGCCATAATCGCCACAATTGACAACATTTCAAAACTGACACCACCTTAAAACAAAAATACCGTTTCTTTATTTTTGTATCCTGAATTCAAATATATTTTTTTTATATTTTTTTATTGCTTCATTTCTGAGGAAAAAAATAAAAACTAAAAAAGGTGTGATGACGTCACTAATGTGGCGGACGAGGTAGTTTCCTTTGCCTAAGCATTCCAATGTTTTAAACGAAAACATTAACGTCAAACAAGACATGTCAAATTGTCAATTGTCACTCACGGTTTTAAATTTCGTAACTTTCATGGTGATTTAATGAAACATAATAAGGATAATAACACTGGAAACGAATTTAATATTGACGATTTTAATTTAATTTGAAATTGAAAACATTAAACAAACGTAAACAAGTTTAGGCGCCAATGAGTTTGACAAGACAGTGTTTTTTTTTTGACGGGTCAGTTTAAAGCAAAGATCGATTGTTATTCTACCATTATTATGACGTCATTTGCCGCTTACGTCTTTTTAGAATACATCGAATTTCAAAGTTGAAATTATGAATGAAAAGTTCATTATTTTGCAAAAAGAAAAAATATGGGTGTCCTAGTTTTGGATTTACTTTTAAATAACGCAATAATACATGCCAGTTAAAAATATGAAATGTTGTCAATTGGCAGACGAATTGGCGATCCCAGTAAGATGGGCATAGTATTCAGAAAGAAGCTGCTGCCCGTCCTCTAATAGATATTGCGTTGTGACAACTTCTACGCCCCCCACGGGATGATGATTTTTTGATATTTGCCGCTGTCATACGATTCACGTTGGCAGATTCTAAAGGCCCAAGTTCCATAAATTATTTAAGTGACACTAGTTAGAGGCTTGAACAAAAGACGAACAGCAAGTGATGACTACATATGTCATCGCCGAATGTTCGTTCCAGTGCCACCCTGTTACTTTTAGCAGTAATGTAAACATAATGACAGAATAAAACTAACCCGATATTAATTTTAGTATAAGAAATAGGAATATACCAAACTTTACTATATTTTAAAAAAATAGAAGTTAATTTTAGCATTTATTGAATGCCCCAGCAATTTCCTTTCCCCGTGCAGTGCGACATACCTGTTCCTCCTCCTTGCCCAGCAAGGTGTGGGCCCTAGCGTTGAGGCCCCTGGCGAGCTTGTCCTTGCGCTCCTTGAGTTGGTGCAGGCGGGCGCCCGCCACGCTGGCCTGGCGCCCCGTGCAGTGCCACATACCCGTTCCTCCTCCTTGCCCAGCAAGGTGTGGGTCCTAGCGTTGAGGCCCCTGGCGAGCTTGTCCTTGCACTCCTTGAGTTGGTGCAGGCGGGCGCCCGCCACGCTGGCCTGGCGCCCCGTGCAGTGCCACATACCTGTTCCTCCTCCTTGCCCAGCAAGGTGTGGGCCCTAGCGTTGAGGCCCCTGGCGAGCTTGTCCTTGCGCTCCTTGAGTTGGTGCAGGCGGGCGCCCGCCACGCTGGCCTGGCGCCCCGTGCAGTGCCACATACCTGTTCCTCCTCCTTGCCCAGCAAGGTGTGGGCCCTAGCGTTGAGGCCCCTGGCGAGCTTGTCCTTGCGCTCCTTGGGTTGGTGCAGGCGGGCGCCCGCCACGCTGGCCTGGCGCCCCGTGCAGTGCCACATACCTGTTCCTCCTCCTTGCCCAGCAAGGTGTGGGCCCTAGCGTTGAGGCCCCTGGCGAGCTTGTCCTTGCGCTCCTTGAGTTGGTGCAGGCGGGCGCCCGCCACGCTGGCCTGGCGCCCCGTGCAGTGCCACATACCCGTTCCTCCTCCTTGCCCAGCAAGGTGTGGGTCCTAGCGTTGAGGCCCCTGGCGAGCTTGTCCTTGCACTCCTTGAGTTGGTGCAGGCGGGCGCCCGCCACGCTGGCCTGGCGCCCCGTGCAGTGCCACATACCTGTTCCTCCTCCTTGCCCAGCAAGGTGTGGGCCCTAGCGTTGAGGCCCCTGGCGAGCTTGTCCTTGCGCTCCTTGAGTTGGTGCAGGCGGGCGCCCGCCACGCTGGCCTGGCGCCCCGTGCAGTGCCACATACCTGTTCCTCCTCCTTGCCCAGCAAGGTGTGGGCCCTAGCGTTGAGGCCCCTGGCGAGCTTGTCCTTGCGCTCCTTGGGTTGGTGCAGGCGGGCGCCCGCCACGCTGGCCTGGCGCCCCGTGCAGTGCCACATACCTGTTCCTCCTCCTTGCCCAGCAAGGTGTGGGCCCTAGCGTTGAGGCCCCTGGCGAGCTTGTCCTTGCGCTCCTTGAGTTGGTGCAGGCGGGCGCCCGCCACGCTGGCCTGGCGCCCCGTGCAGTGCCACATACCTGTTCCTCCTCCTTGCCCAGCAAGGTGTGGGCCCTAGCGTTAAGGCCCCTGGCGAGCTTGTCCTTGCGCTCCTTGAGTTGGTGCAGGCGGGCGCCCGCCACGCTGGCCAGGCGCCCCGTGCAGTGCCACATACCTGTTCCTCCTCCTTGCCCAGCAAGGTGTGGGCCCTAGCGTTGAGGCCCCTGGCGAGCTTGTCCTTGCGCTCCTTGAGTTGGTGCAGGCGGGCGCCCGCCATGCTGGCCTGGCGCCCCGTGCAGTGCCACATACCTGTTCCTCCTCCTTGCCCAGCAAGATGTGGGCCCTAGCGTTGAGGCCCCTGGCGAGCTTGTCCTTGCGCTCCTTGAGTTGGTGCAGGCGGGCGCCCGCCACGCTGGCCTGGCGCCCCGTGCAGTGCCACATACCTGTTCCTCCTCCTTGCCCAGCAAGGTGTGGGCCCTAGCGTTGAGGCCCCTGGCGAGCTTGTCCTTGCGCTCCTTGGGTTGGTGCAGGCGGGCGCCCGCCACGCTGGCCTGGCGCCCCGTGCAGTGCCACATACCTGTTCCTCCTCCTTGCCCAGCAAGGTGTGGGCCCTAGCGTTGAGGCCCCTGGCGAGCTTGTCCTTGCGCTCCTTGAGTTGGTGCAGGCGGGCGCCCGCCACGCTGGCCTGGCGCCCCGTGCAGTGCCACATACCTGTTCCTCCTCCTTGCCCAGCAAGGTGTGGGCCCTAGCGTTAAGGCCCCTGGCGAGCTTGTCCTTGCGCTCCTTGAGTTGGTGCAGGCGGGCGCCCGCCACGCTGGCCAGGCGCCCCGTGCAGTGCCACATACCTGTTCCTCCTCCTTGCCCAGCAAGGTGTGGGCCCTAGCGTTGAGGCCCCTGGCGAGCTTGTCCTTGCGCTCCTTGAGTTGGTGCAGGCGGGCGCCCGCCACGCTGGCCTGGCGCCCCGTGCAGTGCCACATACCCGTTCCTCCTCCTTGCCCAGCAAGGTGTGGGCCCTAGCGTTGAGGCCCCTGGCGAGCTTGTCCTTGCGCTCCTTGAGTTGGTGCAGGCGGGCGCCCCCCACGCTGGCCTGGCGCCCCGTGCAGTGCCACATACCTGTTCCTCCTCCTTGCCCAGCAAGGTGTGGGCCCTAGCGTTGAGGCCCCTGGCGAGCTTGTCCTTGCGCTCCTTGAGTTGGTGCAGGCGGGCGCCCGCCACGCTGGCCTGGCGCCCCGTGCAGTGCCACATACCTGTTCCTCCTCCTTGCCCAGCAAGGTGTGGGCCCTAGCGTTGAGGCCCCTGGCGAGCTTGTCCTTGCGCTCCTTGAGTTGGTGCAGGCGGGCGCCCGCCACGCTGGCCTGGCGCCCCGTGCAGTGCCACATACCTGTTCCTCCTCCTTGCCCAGCAAGGTGTGGGCCCTAGCGTTGAGGCCCCTGGCGAGCTTGTCCTTTCGCTCCTTGAGTTGGTGCAGGCGGGCGCCCGCCACGCTGGCCTGGCGCCCAGCGAAATCGTAAAGGCCGCCCGGGGCGCCAAAGAACTCTCGCTCCGAAGTGATCCATGGATTTTCCTTTTCAAGCGAGACGATCTAAAGAAACGGATGAAATTTGTTAGTTTATTGAAAGATTCAAATGTTTACTATAGAGATTTATGATATTAGATCTCTGATATGGTTTTAAGTCTAGTGTAACAATTTATCTAGTAACAAAATAAACAACTCACGGATCCCTGACACTCCTCAGCTACAGTCTGCAACTCTTTAATTTTAAAGTCCAACTCCTTAATCTTTAATTCTAAGTCACCATTGTCTTTGCCCAACTTTTCCTTCTTCTGTATCAGTCGTGCTATGTCCGTATTCTTGCTTGCTATCTCAGCTTTTTGAGCCTTGATACGGGCCTGCATATCTTTTACGGCTTCCTGTGGTAAAAATAGATTGATTATATTTTTCATTAAAACTGATTATGTCGTCAACACATATTAAAAGATATGAAGAAGCCCCCCAGCCTTCTCTGCAACAGTACATACATACAAACAGAAATAGACTCACGCCTGTTTCCCAGAGGGGTAGGCAGATACAACGGATTTCCATTTGTCACATGGGGGTTTTATCTCCTATGTATTACTACAATCCCTACTTAACGGAGCGTAAGTATCGTAAGTTTTATTTTATAAACATTCGCGTTAAATACCTGCTTTATTTTTAATTTATCTTCTAGCTACCTTTTGCATTTTCTTTTCCCTTCTCTTTTGTATAGCTCTTTTATGTATGTACATAGATTATAACATTTACAAAACTATGGTGACGTCCCGGCTACTATCTACTATATACATATACCTCTATGCTTAAATGCCTACACTTTGTGTCTAAATAATCTCATATCTGCTATAATCTATACATATAATAAAATCGTAAGAACGGCGAAACTGTACATTGAATTTTTTTTTTAAAGGATAATTGGGGCGTGATCTACAATCAATATCGAAGCCAAAAATATAGTTTTTAGAATTTTTGTCTGTGTGTCTGTTTTTCTGTATTTATGTCCGGGCTAAACTCAAAAAGTACTGCATGGATTTACTTCAAATTTTGCGTAAATATTACTAAGAGCTTGGGTGAACATATAGGCTTCATATTATCACCCTATCACGTACGGGGGAGGAGCTGTGATAATTTATAAAATTTAACGCGGGTTAAACCGCGGGTCACAGTTAGTCTTATATATGAGGTATTGCAATTAAATTCCTTGGAAAAATTCTCAGCAGTCATCCTGGAATCAGATAGTTGGCTGTGACGGGCCTGTACCTAATCCCTCCCCATTCATGATCAGTGGAGTATACAGAATGCACTTGTATATGCACACACTTGTGTATTTACGGTTCACTAAATTGGTTCTGGAGTGGCGATCACGAACCAGAAGACGCAGCACGGGCAGGCCCCCTACAAGGTGGACTGACGATCTTGCAAGGGTCGCTGGAAGGACGCGGATAGCACAAGACCGGCTTTTCTCCAGCAGTGAGCGTCTTTCGGCTGATATGATGATGATGATGATGATGAAATTGGACCAAACAGAAAATTCAAGGAATAGTAGTCTCTAGACGCAAGAACAGAACAATAGTGTTAGACCAAACATCATACATTACCTGTGCCTTCTGGTGTTCTTCCTTAGCCTTCTGCAGGTTCTGCAGCAGAGTGTCGGCTGCATCCTTGGTCTCTGCTAGTTGCTGCTTGCTGGTGGCTACCGCTTGCTCCAACTCCAATACTTCCAACTTAAGCGTCTCTAATTCTTGTTCTCTCTGTTTCCAGGAGTTGCCGTGAAGTTCTGCTTCTTTTTTAGCCTTCTTTAAAGCTTCTTCCGCCTTTTTAAATTCTCTATTGATAAAAGTATTTACATAATTAATGTTGTTTTCTTTCAAAATATAGAGTAGACACAAGTGTGCATATCGCTGACGAACCTTTCTCTGTGGCCCTTAATATCCTTGACTTTGGCTTCCAGGTCCCGTGCGCGGGCGGCTGTTTCCTTTTGCGTTTCCTTATCTCGTAGTACTGCTGCTGTTAATTCCGTAACCTGCATATAAATGATTACCTTAGCGAACCCTTATTGAACTAGAACTTCTTAACGCACGCTTGACTCGGGGAGTAAACTGTCGAATGCGTGACGAGTGTGTTACCAAAACTGTGATCGGACGAGGCGTACGGAAGTTATAATAATAATAATAAAATCATTTTATTTTTCTCTCACAATAGGTCTTACAATTAGAGAACCTTAAAAAATTTCACCTATGTGAGAGACTGGTGCCTGATTTAGGTTTCCAAACGAAAACCTGTGTTACAGGTCACCAGTGCGCCACCCTCGGTTAAAAATAAATAGGTACAATTTTAATTTTACCAGACATGAAGCGTTCAAGGAAAAAATCAAATAAAAATAAAGAATGAGAAATGAAGAATAAGAATGAGGAAAAAATAAGTTCAGAGATGTAAGTTAATGAAGACAGAAAGAAAGAGAGTAACGTTTCGCATATTGCTGAAGGGCATGAGAGAGTTATGTTTGAAGTTTTACTTCAGTCATGTAGTCCAAAGAACACTCGTTCTTGTGCATTTTTTTAGAATTTTGTTTCTTAAATAAACGTAGCAGATAAGGCGTATGAGTAATCCCCGCGTCATATTAGGCGCGCCGACTCTACGGACGCTCAGGATTAAACCGCTTATACGGTCACCCATCTCAAGACGGGTGGCATGAATAGGATCTTAACGTCGGCAATCGCTTAAAGGCCAATGAAAACTGGCTATGAGCGCCAGGTTTATATTGTGATTTTAACCATAAAAGTAATAAACAAAACACATTAAATAAATGTTGACCTGTGTTCGTAAGGTTTCAATTTCAGCGTATAGTTGTGCGGTAGAAGTGGTAGCTAGCCGGTCTTTTACTACTTGGAGCTCGTGAGACATCATTTCGTACCTGAAGAAGAAATAAGTGATTTAGTATCGATACATAACTATAGTTTTATCTGCATCACCCAGGTTGAATGGTAGAAACTGCCTATGGCGTTGACATATATGTGCATGAAGTTTTTAAATAAATAAAACAACAAAAATAACTTAGTGGAATCTTCAATTACTTTTACCCTGCCATAAAGGAAATTGTGCCAGAAAAGCCAGTTGGCCTCGCCCGGTCACACTTATCATCACATCTCCAGCTTACTCCTCAAGTCAAGCGTACGTAAAGAAGTTTTACTTTAAAACACACTTTAGCTGAAGCCCAAAAGGCAGTGAAAGCGACGAGCCTCCACCTCACCACCGATGCTGGTGACCAGTTCCACCCGTCTACGGACATAGTTTGCTCCACGGCACCAGCCCAGCCCAGGTACTCAAAACCCACTGACAACAATAACAACACGATGTTGGCAGAAAACAACTCCATTTTAGTAATCATGACCACAACTGGATGAACTGGATCCAGGCCAGCCTCTACTATAGGACTCTTACCCACCACTGAAACTCCTATAAGTTAGGATCAAAGTGGCACACAATGAAATGACACAACGGTGAGGGTAGGGACCTGGGAAAATTTAAATGTGGAACCCGCAACGAATTTAAGCAGAAAGAAACAAGGAGAATTTAGAAACGTCCTCGCAATAAAACCAACCGCCGACGTGAAAGACCTAAAGGTACGCGTTCACCGTAGGACACTCGCCTCCGCCCCACGTGCCAGCCAACCACGAACCAGGGCGACCTTACCAGGGACTACAACATTACCAGTATCACGCTTTAACCTGGAGTGTAATCGGTAAGGTGACCGTACTTCCCCGGTGTTTCGGCCCTAACGAGTGAACTCAATGGAAGAAGTGGACTGTATAAAATGGGTATATTGCAAATAGTTGGTCAAGTATTATACAACAAAGATGTGCCCGATCCCTCGCTGGCGGGGCAGTGCAGTGCGCCCCAGCCCGCGCTGCTACAGGCAGCTTAGGCGACGACACCCGGCGACTCACTCTTTTAAATATTGCTACCGGTTAGCGCTACTCAAAAATCACTCTACGTTTTTAAGACTTTAGGACGGGATAACACTCAACCCAATATATAAATTAGTTATGACGAAGTACTAACTTTTGCTTCAAGGTACTATATTTTTCAGCAGCATGCTGCATGGAGTTGAGTTCCGCTGCGTCTTTAGCCAGCTGGGCTTCGGCGCTTTGCAGCTGCTGCTCATGCTGCTTCAGCTCTTGGAGCTGTACCAGCAGTGACCCACCCTAGAGAGACAACATAAACATAAATAGATAATAATAATAATATCCTGGGATATTATTCACACACGGCCATCTGATCCCAAACTAAGCAGAGCTTGTACTATGGGAACCAGATAACTGATATAAGTGATATACTACAGACGCCAGCACATCAAGCTCCCCAATCTGTCAAATTACCCCAATTGAAAGTGAACTTTATACTTTTGTGATAAAGTTGAAAATCTATAAAAGAAATTTGACAGATTGGGGTAGCTGGTTGTGCTGGCGTCTGTACTTATACTATTTTTCTATTGTAAATACAAATTTATATAGATAATAACACCCAGAGTCAGGACAGACATGTTCAGAATCGAAACCACGACCTCCGGCGGGAAAAGCAAGCATTTGCCAACCACGCCAACAGGCATAGTAATAATATTTACCCTGCAGCAACACCGACCTAATTTCGCTATCTTTACCACTCGGTTAATTTGCCGTTTTCCCTACTTTCGAAAAGCTCGTCTCATGTATCGCTTATTCGCAACATGGCGACATACGCGCTGCGGTGAGCCGCCGACTGCGACGTGAATTCTAAGCAGTGGTCCATCGCGCCTTATATAAAACAAATTGGCCGCGATTCATTACAATTTATTGTCTACATATAGAGTGCACCATTTTTTGGCTAACTA
Organism: Pseudoips prasinana; assembly: GCA_951640165.1. Lineage (NCBI taxonomy): Eukaryota > Metazoa > Arthropoda > Insecta > Lepidoptera > Nolidae > Pseudoips > Pseudoips prasinana. The sequence continues at coordinate 33,460,478 of OX621252.1, forward strand.
GTCTATTACCTGACCTTCCACACGGAAGGTATCCTTCAACTTCGTAAACCATATTAGTACTAAAACTTTTCTGGGTCGCCAACAATAAGGTTGCAAAACCACTCGAATGACAACAGCAAGCAGAAAATTCACATGATTTTGATAATGGGAATTACCTTAACTCTGGCACCTCCAGACAGAGTGCCCGAGGGGTCGAACACGTCCCCGTCCAGCGTCACGGTCCTGCGCCGGATGTTTGGGTGGAAGGTGACCTTCTTGGCCGTGTCCAGGTCGCGACACACCAGCGTGCCGCCGAACACCCAGGCCATGGCGGGCCGCAAGTGGCTGTCGAACGAGATCAGGTCTAACGCCAGTTGTACGTTCTCTGGACCTCCGCCCTGAAATAAATATCAAATTTGTATTTTATGGGCATTGACATTATATGGTTGACATAGACGTTCACATGTAACATTCATTTGAAGCGATTTTTAAACTATTATGTCCTCCTGGCTGAATTTCTCAACTATAATAATGTCCTCCTGACTTAATTTCTCAACTATAATAATGTCCTGCTGGCTAAATTTCTCAACTATAATAATGTCCTCATGGCTTAATTTCTCAACTATAATAATGTCCTCCTGGCTGAATTTCTCAACTATAATAATGTCTTCCTGACTGAATTTCTCAACTATAATAATGTCCTCCTGGTAGAATTTCTTAACTACAATAATGTCCTCCTGGCTGAATTTCTCAACTATAATAATGTCCTCCTGGCTGAATTTCTCAACTATAATAATGTCCTCCTGGCTGAATTTCTCAACTATAATAATGTCCTCCTGGCTGAATTTCTCAACTATAATAATGTCCTCCTGGCTGAATTTCTCAACTATAATAATGTCCTCCTGGTTGAATTTTGGCCATATTGGCCTGTCAATGGAGACTAGCCATCTGCGCGGTATATATTACAGTGCACAAGTGTGTACGCAAACACAGGGGCACTCTCTATTCAATCACTCTCATGATCCGATGGGACGACTAACGACAAAACCGGATAGAGGTTAGGTAAAAGACCGACAGCTTTATGTGCTCTCCGAGGTATGAGAGTGTAAATTCAACAAACTTCTAAACTTCGGCCAATGTAAAAAAATACCGAAATATTCCAAAAATACTTTTGTCCGACCCGAGTTTGAACATCATTATCACGCTACCGATATACCAAGGAGGCAGTCAACTCTTTAAGCTTCTAAACTATAGCGGGACAATATAAGAAAAATCTAACCGCGACTGTAGGTGCTACCTTAAGTGATCCTAAAAAAGTATACCGTCGGTGGTATACTTTTTAGTAACTGTAATTTTTGGCTACAATAGATGTTTTCGCTTCGCTTTTCATTTGTTTTATAAAAAGTTTGTAATCCGATTAGAACAAAATAATTATGGGAACTGTTCGTGACACATCGCACTAGTCCTGAGAGGGGACGGCACCGCGGCGGGGGCGCGGGTGTACGCTCGTACCGGCCGGCCAGATAACCGCCCCTCCATCACCCAGGACTGTGAAACTAGAACGAACGCACGTTACACACATTGTCGCGCTTAGCAGTTCCAAACAATTGTACCGTTCATTTATTTATTATACAAAGTATACTACAGTTCGCTATTTTCATTTAAATCCAGCTAATAGTCCTATCTTCATATATTAGGCGCGCTGTATCAAACAGGAACATTCCAAAAGTATTTAAATAACACCCTCTACCAACCGGGGGTAGGCGTTCTGAGTTAAGTTACGACCGATACACACTGGCAGATTAAACTTAGGATTCCCTTGCTAACACCCTTCCGAGGAATGTAGGTGTTATACATCGGCTTTATTCTCTAGAAACATAGCCGATTGATGTGTTCAGTTGTGGCAGACATATTGAGAACACATTCCATTTTATTGAATTGAATTGTATACTATTATTGGCAACGTTTCTAAATCTAATCTCAATTACACCGACAAGTGTTATTGATATTACCACTACATTTATAATTTCCCATTTATGAAGATGATTTTTACTGTATGTAATTTGATTTCTACTATTTCCAATTGCTTTATATTAACTTTAAGATTAATAGAAATACAAATGAATACGAATAAGAACCATCAATAAGAACAACACGGATTCGTGAAACGTCGCTCAACCACAACTAATTTAATGGCATCAGTGAATGCCATTAAATTAGTTGTGGTTGAGCGCCATTAAATTACTTATTTGAAAATATGGACCACAGAGTTCAAGTGGCACATCCACTTGAACTCTTTGTCCCATATTTTCAACTGCACTTTCAGCTTACACTGATTTTCAAAAGGCGTTTGACAAGGTTGATCACAAGCTGCTTATGGATAAAATCGCTTTTAATGGAATACGCGGTAATTTTGTTCGATGGTTTGCTTCCTATATTTTCAATAGGACTCAAAAGGTTGTAATCAATGGCTATGAGTCAGACTCTATAGTTGTCACATCTGGCGTTCCCCAAGGATCTATTTTAGGCCCCCTAGTGTTTATTATATTTTTCAATGACATTAAGCACTGTTTTCTTAACTCGCATTTTCTAATGTACGCAGATATAGTAGTACAGCTCTAGGCTGATCATATGGTACCTTGGAATGATAGCACTTACCTTCCATTCTACCACTTCTGTACCTGTAAATGGTACAGAAAAGGTAGGATGGAAGGTATATGATCACCTATTGCAACGACACAGTATTCTTAGTTTCAAGTCTAGGCGTTTACTTCTAACTGTAATGATGTTGCACGGTTTATGTAACAATAGATTTGATTGCACTGATCTAACCGTCGGCTCGTTGAAACATATAACACGCACTTTATGGAACTCGATATATTCTCTTTATCAAATAGTCAATTTAAACGTAAAGTAATTGAATTTATATCAGTGAAGGATCAAGCTGATTTAAGTTCCTGAACAATATATTGTTTAACCCCCATTCGTTTTTTTCTTTCCAATCATAATTGAAATTAATTTGTGGACAAAAGTGTGGGTTATATGTTTGTCAATTTAGTTTTAAGATTTTATTTGTTATACCTAACATGTAACTGATTTTGTCCCTAATAAATAAAAAAATAAGTCAACATTGTTCCAAAAATAACGATGACCTAAAAAATTCAACTGTAGAATAAACCTTACCGATATACCTCCAAAAGCAAAAGTCTTGCCATTTATAAATAAGTATTTTGTTATAACAAAGAGTAAACAATGTAGTAATACTCACTATCTGTTGCGCCAGCCGCACCGTGTCTCGGTCGATGACGTGTCCGCTGATCTTGTTGAGCGGGATGATGGTGGTGCGCGTCTGCAGCTGGCCCTTCTGCAGCAGCAGCTTGCTCGTCACCTCCGTGTCCACCACCACGTTGTACAGCTGTAGTAATACTCACTATCTGCTGCGCCAGCCGCACCGTGTCCCGGTCGATGACGTGTCCGCTGATCTTGTTGAGCGGGATGATGGTGGTGCGCGTCTGCAGCTGGCCCTTCTGCAGCAGCAGCTTGCTCGTCACCTCCGTGTCCACCACCACGTTGTACAGCTGCAACAGGATTATCATTCATACACTTTGTAAACTTATAAGTGATCGTGAAGTTAGCTTTCTTCCATCAACACCCTTAACATAATAATTCTTCCCGTAACTTATAAGTGATCGTGAAGTTAGCTTTCTTCCATCAACACCCTTAACATAATAATTCTTCCCGTATATACGTTTGAACGCTGGCAAAGATGCCTTCTTACCGCACTCTCAAAACCGATGTTCACCTTGAAAACTCCACATTACCACACAAACACAGTGAAATGTTTAGTATAATGTGTGCGTATCTCGACAAACATCTTCTGGATACATACATACATAGACTCACGCCTGTTTCCCAGAGGGGTAGGCAGAGACTACGGAATTCCATTTGTCACGATCTTTGCACACGTCCTTTGCCTCGATTACTGTCATTATATTCTTCATACATGCTCGCCGGTTTAGGGTACTTCTGACCTGCCCTTTCTTGAGAACGTCTCCGATTTGGTCAGAGAATGTTCGACGAGGTCTTCCCCTTCCGGTTGTTCCATTCACACAGGCCAGGTATACTTCTTTGGTCAATCTTCTTTCATTCATCCTTTATATCTGCTGGATGCTGGGTCGAAATAGCAAGTGATATAATTATATAGAATATATTAAAGCTAACTTGGACATATGCCATCATCGAAAAAATCGATTCGATGAATAAAAAGTTCTTTATAAATATCTCTTTTCTTTTCATATGAGTTATAAAAGAGAGAGATCTAAAAACATTTAGCCTTTAACTATGGACGTTACATTTTTGTTACACCACCATGGACGTGCGGTCTCACAGACCGCTATCTCTAAAGACTTTATCCTATTAATAAGATACATCTTTAAAGATAGCAGTCTATGAAGAAGGATTGTACCAATTATTGCTTTTATTCCTTATGGAGTAACTAAATGTAGATAAAAGATGTTCTTTATTATAAGCTAAAATCTAACAATTTAACTACCAAAGGCACTTTTCAGACTTTTTCACTCGAGATCACTTTGGAACATTACTTTTTCAGTCAGTTTCACTTATTTTACAATAAAATTCTTTATATTTTCATCAAAAAAACGCGTTGTGTTCATAGAGCTTACCGTACCGCGGGAAACCAACATCCCTAAAGATCACGCGTTAAAGACAAACAAGTATTTCGAGTTATCAAATGAATTACCAGAAACGGCTTTGTGGTTAATTTATATGCCGTGGAAGTGGGTGCGAGAGGTATACCAGCAAAATTCCTCTACAACTTATGAAAAGACTATCAAGACTATGACAATGATAATCAAGAACTTCCGTAATTTCTATATTACAAGGAGTATCCAAGCATTATTATTAGGATCATACCAAATTTGGCTAGGCAAAGAGGGGAACACTGAGCGTCAGCCCTTAAACCTACGTCTGAGTCCCAAATCTCAGACTCTCTCGAGCGTTCTCTTCTCTATCACGCTATAACCCGGTTTCCGCACGGTGAATCCATGGCATGCTAAGAATTTGGTCTATAAAAACGCTAACATTAACTTCTTTAAACAAAATATGAAATAAAATTACAAGGGACAACTTGTACATATTTATTGGCATTTTTTTGCTTAATGGCTAAGATATAGCTAGATATAGCTGATATAGCTATAGAATAGCTATTATTATTCAATTTAAACTACATAGAGCTTGGAGTTATTACTAGGTATGTTAATGTAAAAGTAATTTTCATGAATGGAATTTTTATACACATACAATTTGAATTATTAGTGTCAAGTTCATGGAAATTAGCTAGTTGTTCTCACCATTCCGTAAGTAATAGGTGAGGTTAAACCATAGACAGGACCATTCAGACAATATGTAGTAAAATTTAGCTTAAACTATAAAGGCAAACGGCAAGAATGTATGGGACTTTTGTACCGCTAGTAAAATTTCGTGTTACGGGATATTTTATGTTTTAATTGGTGGTTAATGTGATAGAAAAGGCATTTTTAATTTCTTAGATTTTTAGAACTTGGGATATAAAAGTTATAGCCAGTTTTATTTTAAGGTTATGTTTGGTAATCTGTGGGTCAACCCCATGACCGTGGAAACATTGCAGTTCAAAAATCACTCTTACTGCCTAAGTAATAAAGATACTGTAAATATCAAAGTGTGTCTACTGATGTGGCAATGAAATGCTAGTGTTAACTAGTGTACCAATGAAGATTGTTACATATTATATTTACATAAATAGTTGTGCTGTGCGGGGAACGAACCCGAATAACGAGGGCATTAAGGTAGTAGCGAGGTGACTATTACCACTGCGCAACAGGAGTAGTCAAGTTGATGGCAAGACAATTTTAATGACTATGACAGTCGCCTCGCCGCTTTGTGTCGTGGGTTCGAGTCCCGCGCCGGACAACTATTTGTGTGACCCATAAATAGTTGTTCTGAGTCTGGATGTACTTTGTGTCCGTCTATTATAATGTATGTTTGTAAAGAACCACGTGACACAGGGATTAGATTCATTTGTGTGAGCGTTGTCTTAAAAAAAATGTTTTTTTAACATGACGTTTCGCACTGCTGCACCAGACAATAATTTTGCAAGACAAATTATGGTTTACTAACAAAAAACAGTAACATTTTATATATAGTTGTTTATAAAATTCATTCTAATCAATATGGTCCCAAATACACATACACTAAAAACTAAGATTACAACCAAAATTAATTAACAAAAGCCGCGAAATGAAGTTGAAAAATTGATTAAAGCGGCGCCAACCGCAAGGGGGCGGTAGTTTACCTCCACGGAACCGTCAAAGTTTAGGGTGGGCGGAGTGGGGGCAAAAATGAGCCACCACAAGACGGATCGGGGAAGTTTAAATTTGTAGAATTGTTGGTGATTTTCTTTTCGGGGCTATGTAATGTAGTAAATGAAATAAATTAAATTTATTATTATAACCAGATGCTAGTGGTCGACGAGGTTAATCGACTAGGCTCGCGATCAGTTCATAGATAGGTGACCGACAAAGTGTTTTAATTTGTTTTGTTACTAAAATCTAACAATTTAACTACCAAAGGCACTTTTCAGACTTTTTCACTCGAGATCACTTTGGAACATTACTTTTTCAGTCAGTTTCACTTATGTTACAATAAAATTCTTTATATTTTCATCAAAAAAACGCGTTGTGTTCATAGAGCTTACCGTACCGCGGGAAACCAACATCCCTAAAGATCACGCGTTAAAGACAAACAAGTATTTCGAGTTATCAAATGAATTACCAGAAACGGTCACTTAAGGCGTGCCACAAGGGTCCATTCTTGGTCCCTTTTTGTTTTTAGTGTATATTAATGATTTACCACGTTATTTAAAAAACTTCTGTGATGTAGTACTTTTTGCGGATGACACTTCTCTTATCTTTAAAGTAGATCGAAACAGAGATAACCTTGATGAAATAAATAGTGCTCTCACCCTGATTACCGAATGGTTTACGGTTAATAACTTAGTTCTAAATGCCAAAAAAACGAAGTGCGTTAAATTCACCACACCTAATGTGAGTAATGTTGGTCCAGATCTGGTAATGAACAATGGAGTGTTGGAATCTGTTCAATCTACTACATTTCTGGGCTTAACTTTAGACAGAAAACTTCAATGGGGTACTCACATATCCGGCTTGGCTGGAAAATTAAGCTCTGCTGCTTATGCTGTTAGAAAAGTTAGACAACTTACTAACATAGATACTGCGCGCCTGGTTTATTTTAGCTACTTCCACAGTATTATGTCTTACGGTATTCTACTGTGGGGTAAGGCGGCTGACATCCACAGTATCTTTATTCTACAAAAACGTGCAGTACGAGCTATTTATCAGCTAGGTGCGAGATTCTCCTTAAAAGAGTTTTTCAAGGAGATAAATATATTAACGGTATCTTCGCAATATATTTATGCTAATATAATTTATGTGCGGCAAAATTTGAATTTGTTTCAAAAGAGAAGTGACACACACACGATAAACACTAGAAATAAACACAAATTGTGTGCAGAATCCCATCGTTTACAAAAGGTTCATTGTTCTTTTGTCGGACTGAGTATCCGAATTTATAACAAAATACCCACAAATCTTCAGGAACTGTCCTATGCTAAATTTAAATCAGAGATCAAGAATATTTTAATGAAAAAGGCCTATTACACTCTAAATGATTATTTAAGCGACAAAAACGCTTGGTCGCTTGGTTAAACAAGAGCAACATCTTAGTGTTATGTTAAGGATATACATGTATATGTTTCTCAATCGACTATAGAAATAATGCTGTAATAATTTAACTTTATAGATTTTTAGACCTATTATTAAAACAAATGTGTATTATCTTGAACATGTCAAACGCTGTTCGGCCGAAGGCTGTTAACGACTTCAATATGAACTCCCCTTTGTAAGCTCGTCATGCTCCCATTGTCTGTTAATGCTTGCGGTGGCGTTGTGGGTCGGCTCGTTTCCTTCCCTCTAATATGGCGAGGGAGGCGATGGCTGGCCCACACGTCATACTCGTGAACGGGTGCTGCTTGCGGTAACTGGTCGAACTGCTGTTGGGGGTACTCATTTTTTTTCTTTTTCGCCTCTGGTAGACTTCGTTTGACTTGTTAATTTTGTAAATGTACGCGGATGCACCCACCGTTTTTTCGTCTAGCAAGAGGATATTCTAAGTGCTTGAGTGAAATTGAATGCTATTGCTTATTTATTTTATTATGATTCACTGAATGACAACGGTTCTGTGCGTGCATTAGCCTACATAACAACCAATCACAATGTAAGTAAAATACATGACATTTAAAAAATAAAAATCGTAAACTGAAAGCAAAAGACGAAAAAAGCAAGCCCGGAGTTTCTTTGTGGCTTTCTTCTCCGGGTCGTCCACCTAGGCAGCTAGAGAAAGCCGCAGGCTAGCTAGGGTAGGATCCTCAGCGGCGAGGATCGCTTTGGCCCATTAATGCGTGATCGGTGATCCCGTGCATGTAATCACACCCTCACTTAGAATTTCGTCTTTTGCTTTAGTCTTCAATTCTTTAATTTTAATATAGTAGAACTAAATTTCAAAATAATAGATTAGTACATTGTTATTTATTTAAGGATTTCAGAAAATATATGCGATAAAACAAACCGCACGGACTGACAGATAATTTTTTTTTTTTGTAACTTTTTACTATCCACTTTGTTTATGTACTGCATTGTGACCTTGATAAGTACAAGTGTATGTTAATACCCAAGTGCTGAATAAATATTTCATTTCATTTCATTTCATTTCATTTCAATATTTCATTTCATTTCATTTCATTCACGGCTTTGTGGTTAATTTATATGCCGTGGAAGTGGGTGCGAGAGGTATACCAGCAAAATTCCTCTACAACTTATGAAAAGACTATCAAGACTATGACAATGATTATCAAGAACTTCCGTTATTTCTATATTACAAGGAGTACCCAAGCGTCATTATTAGGATCATACCAAATTTGGCTAGGCAAAGAGGGGAACACTGAGCGACAGCCCTTAAACCTACGTCTGAGTCGCAAATCTCAGACTCTGTCGAGCGTTCCCTTCTCTATCACGCTATAACCCGGTTTCCGCACGGTGAATCCATGGCATGCTAAGAATTTGGTCTATAAAAACGCTAACATTAATTTCTTTAAACAAAATATGAAAAAAATTACAAGGGACAACTTGTGCATATTTATTGGCATTTTTTTGCATAATGGCTAAGAAGATTTCATTTAGCTATTATTATTCAATTTAAATTTTCATATGGACTAATTGGCCTGAAATAAAAGAATTTTATTTTTAATTATTGTAAGCAAATTGGCTGTTTATGCCTACACAAGTGTGGGTCGTCTTTCTTTTTATTTATCTTTGGTGTACATGGTTAACACGTCTTACGGTTACTATATTTTCTGGAATTGGTGGCTTTAGTTAGTGTTTAGTCTATGTCAAAAGGGTGTATCGTATTTCTTCATCTAAAACTGAACTTAATACTGATAAGATCTTTCTTTTCGTCTTCCATTAGGTACTGAATAGATTTGTTAAAAACTATATTATGCCGTGGAGTGCGAACTCATCTGGAAGGTTTATATTTTAAATGAGAGAGATATTTTAATATTACGATTATACATATATTAATATTAGAATCTAATAGCATTTTTTTACTCGCACCCTGTGGAATCGATGAATTGGATGTTTGTTTTCATGCAGATGTAATGGGATGATCGTTTTCTGACATTAAAAAAATCCAGCACAATCAAAATTACCATTAGTCCAAATTATTACATAAACGTGGACGCGCGGTCTCATAGACCGCACTCTAAATAAATCCAAAATTACTCACGATTTTGCCTGAGTAATCAATTGCTTTATTAAAAGTGCGGTCTGTGAGACCATGCGTCCACGTTTAATAATATTAATTACTAGCGATATACATTTTACTGTCGTATTGCCACTAAAACCGACGCTACACTGAATTCGATACATGCAGGGGACACATGAATCACGAACTGCCAACGGCCTGTGAGACCGCACGTTCATAGTTAAATTAATTTCGTGGTATTAAGTTCAGAAACTAATTAAATAATATTTAAAAGTACTAACCCGACCTCCAGCCGCCGTTTCAAGCGCGGTGCAGTATACTGGATCACAGACATCTATTAGCCTACAAATTGTACCTGGAAGCAAAGGTTTTGATTACACATGACCACACTTTAAGATCAAACAAAATACAGAAATAATTTTAATAAGGCTATCTTTAACTTTAACCAACTTTATTTGCTAACAGCAGCAGAACATATATTGTAACTAGGACATACATACAAGATCAATTAAGAGGTTTAGAAAATGAGTAATACCAAAGATATGAACATAAGATAATTAGTACAACTGTTGATAGTAGGACAGTGCTACGTACCGCTGACCCTCCGGCTGTCGAAGTTGTGCTGCGGCGGCGTGTACTTGAAGTCGCAGCGCTGCAGGCGCGCGGCCCGCCCGTCCACGGCGTCCCGCGCGCGCCGGGCGCCGGCCTGCAGGCCGCGCACCGACTCCTTCAGCTGCGCCTGTCGGTAGTAGGACAGTGGTACCTACCGCTGACCCTCCGGCTGTCGAAGTTGTGCTGCGGCGGCGTGTACTTGAAGTCGCAGCGCTGCAGGCGCGCGGCCCGCCCGTCCACGGCGTCCCGCGCGCGCCGGGCGCCGGCCTGCAGGCCGCGCACCGACTCCTTCAGCTGCGCCTGTCGGTAGTAGGACAGTGGTACCTACCGCTGACCCTCCGGCTGTCGAAGTTGTGCTGCGGCGGCGTGTACTTGAAGTCGCAGCGCTGCAGGCGCGCGGCCCGCCCGTCCACGGCGTCCCGCGCGCGCCGGGCGCCGGCCTGCAGGCCGCGCACCGACTCCTTCAGCTGCGCCTGTCGGTAGTAGGACAGTGGTACCTACCGCTGACCCTCCGGCTGTCGAAGTTGTGCTGCGGCGGCGTGTACTTGAAGTCGCAGCGCTGCAGGCGCGCGGCCCGCCCGTCCACGGCGTCCCGCGCGCGCCGGGCGCCGGCCTGCAGGCCGCGCACCGACTCCTTCAGCTGCGCCTGTCGGTAGTAGGACAGTGGTACCTACCGCTGACCCTCCGGCTGTCGAAGTTGTGCTGCGGCGGCGTGTACTTGAAGTCGCAGCGCTGCAGGCGCGCGGCCCCCCCCGTCCACGGCGTCCCGCGCGCGCCGGGCGCCGGCCTGCAGGCCGCGCACCGACTCCTTCAGCTGCGCCTGTCGGTAGTAGGACAGTGGTACCTACCGCTGACCCTCCGGCTGTCGAAGTTGTGCTGCGGCGGCGTGTACTTGAAGTCGCAGCGCTGCAGGCGCGCGGCCCGCCCGTCCACGGCGTCCCGCGCGCGCCGGGCGCCGGCCTGCAGGCCGCGCACCGACTCCTTCAGCTGCGCCTGTCGGTAGTAGGACAGTGGTACCTACCGCTGACCCTCCGGCTGTCGAAGTTGTGCTGCGGCGGCGTGTACTTGAAGTCGCAGCGCTGCAGGCGCGCGGCCCGCCCGTCCACGGCGTCCCGCGCGCGCCGGGCGCCGGCCTGCAGGCCGCGCACCGACTCCTTCAGCTGCGCCTGTCGGTAGTAGGACAGTGGTACCTACCGCTGACCCTCCGGCTGTCGAAGTTGTGCTGCGGCGGCGTGTACTTGAAGTCGCAGCGCTGCAGGCGCGCGGCCCGCCCGTCCACGGCGTCCCGCGCGCGCCGGGCGCCGGCCTGCAGGCCGCGCACCGACTCCTTCAGCTGCGCCTGTCGGTAGTAGGACAGTGGTACCTACCGCTGACCCTCCGGCTGTCGAAGTTGTGCTGCGGCGGCGTGTACTTGAAGTCGCAGCGCTGCAGGCGCGCGGCCCGCCCGTCCACGGCGTCCCGCGCGCGCCGGGCGCCGGCCTGCAGGCCGCGCACCGACTCCTTCAGCTGCGCCTGTCGGTAGTAGGACAGTGGTACCTACCGCTGACCCTCCGGCTGTCGAAGTTGTGCTGCGGCGGCGTGTACTTGAAGTCGCAGCGCTGCAGGCGCGCGGCCCGCCCGTCCACGGCGTCCCGCGCGCGCCGGGCGCCGGCCTGCAGGCCGCGCACCGACTCCTTCAGCTGCGCCTGTCGGTAGTAGGACAGTGGTACCTACCGCTGACCCTCCGGCTGTCGAAGTTGTGCTGCGGCGGCGTGTACTTGAAGTCGCAGCGCTGCAGGCGCGCGGCCCGCCCGTCCACGGCGTCCCGCGCGCGCCGGGCGCCGGCCTGCAGGCCGCGCACCGACTCCTTCAGCTGCGCCTGTCGGTAGTAGGACAGTGGTACCTACCGCTGACCCTCCGGCTGTCGAAGTTGTGCTGCGGCGGCGTGTACTTGAAGTCGCAGCGCTGCAGGCGCGCGGCCCGCCCGTCCACGGCGTCCCGCGCGCGCCGGGCGCCGGCCTGCAGGCCGCGCACCGACTCCTTCAGCTGCGCCTGTCGGTAGTAGGACAGTGGTACCTACCGCTGACCCTCCGGCTGTCGAAGTTGTGCTGCGGCGGCGTGTACTTGAAGTCGCAGCGCTGCAGGCGCGCGGCCCGCCCGTCCACGGCGTCCCGCGCGCGCCGGGCGCCGGCCTGCAGGCCGCGCACCGACTCCTTCAGCTGCGCCTGTCGGTAGTAGGACAGTGGTACCTACCGCTGACCCTCCGGCTGTCGAAGTTGTGCTGCGGCGGCGTGTACTTGAAGTCGCAGCGCTGCAGGCGCGCGGCCCGCCCGTCCACGGCGTCCCGCGCGCGCCGGGCGCCGGCCTGCAGGCCGCGCACCGACTCCTTCAGCTGCGCCTGACGCTCCTCGCTGAAGTGCATGCGGGACAGCTCCGACTGTAACAAATACATTTCCCATCACATCAAATAACTATCAAAATCAGTTCAAAAACAACTGAGAAATCGCGTCAATTACATAGAAAAACGAATTAACAGTATTTCCCCAGCCTGCAGAAATCTAGTAGTGTATTCTGAGCCACCTCGAGAGCCACTAGCTACCATAGGCTGGGGAAGAATTGTTTCGTATTTTTAATGTGGGAGTAGCAAAATGTTTTTTCTGTTGCCAGATCAATCAATCAATCATTTATTGCTGAACATTATACTTAGCTATGTTCAGCAATAAGTAAATTCGATCGATAAATTGATCTTGCACCTGAAATAAAGAAAATAATCTTGCACCTCCGACATTAAAAATGCTAAACAATTCTTTCCCAGCCTACAGAGAGCTAGTATTGTATTCCGAACCACCTCCCACATTAAAAATACGAAAAAGCTTTTCCCCACACTGCAGAGAATTATTAGTGTATTCCGAGCCACCTCCCACATTCAAAATACAAAATCATTCTTTCCTGGCCTACTGAGAATTAGTAGTATATTCCGAGCCACGTCCCACATTCAAAATACGAAATAATTCTTCCCTGGCCTACTGAGAATTAGTAGTTTATTCCGAGCCACCTCCCACATTCAAAATATGAAATAATTCTTCCCTGGCCTACTGAGAATTAGTAGTTTATTCCGAGCCACCTCCCACATTCAAAATATGAAATAATTCTTCCCTGGCCTACTGAGAATTAGTAGTTTATTCCGAGCCACCTCCCACATTCAAAATATGAAATAATTCTTCCCTGGCCTACTGAGAATTAGTAGTTTATTCCGAGCCACCTCCCACATTCAAAATATGAAATAATTCTTCCCTGGCCTACTGTGAATTAGTAGTGTATTCCTAGCCTCCTCCCACATTCAAAACACGAAATCATTCTTCCCTGGCCTACTGAGAATTAGTAGTTTATTCCGAGCCACCTACTACATTCAAAATATGAAACAATTCTTCCCTGGCCTACTGAGAATTAGTAGTTTATTCCGAGCCACCTCCCACATTCAAAATATGAAATAATTCTTCCCTGGCCTACTGAGAATTAGTAGTTTATTCCGAGCCACCTCCCACATTCAAAATATGAAATAATTCTTCCCTGGCCTACTGTGAATTAGTAGTGTATTCCTAGCCTCCTCCCACATTCAAAACACGAAATCATTCTTCCCTGGCCTACTGAGAATTAGTAGTTTATTCCGAGCCACCTACTACATTCAAAATATGAAACAATTCTTCACAAGCCTAATGGCATTCATTGTACGAATATAAAACCCAAAATACGTAGGAAAATAAAATAATATTTTGTCTTTAAAACGCTTTTTAGGCATCCTACTTCGAAATAAGTTATGGGTGTAACACATTTCCACGCACCTCCAATTGGTTTAACTGTGCCTGTTGTCTGCCGATATTATCCTGATCTTTCTGAAACTGCGCACTGCTGCTGTGAAACTCTTTTTCTAGCGACTTGAGTCTGTCTTCTGCGTGTTTCTTCTCCATTGTACTCTGCGAGATTCGGGTAGATGCTTCAGAAGCCTCTTGTTTGGCAGCTAGTAGAAAGAGATAAAATAAGTGAAAGGAATAAACATTGAAAACTTTTTTTTTTTTTTCGTTTTTATGTCAGATGTCGACAAACGTGCAAGTGGGTCACCTGATGGTAAGTGATCACCGCCGCCCATGGACACTCGCAACACCAGAGGAGTCGCGGGTGCGTTGCCGGCCTTTAAGAGTCAGCAAACAAGTGTTGCTGACCCTTCCACCCACCCCGATGAGCTCTTACTCACACTCAGAAACACAACATTAAATTATTAATGTTATTATTAAGGAATGTCTTCTGTAAGGTGGAGGTACTTCCCCAGTCGGGCTGCTCTTCGAGCGAATGAACGCTGTGCCCTACCTCTCTAAAGCGAATAAACGCTGTGCCCTACCTCTCTAAAATATTTAAGTGTTTATTTAAGTTTTTCCCAGTGTCCGGATACCGGAGCCAGGGATATTTCGAGGTGTTTGAGGTATGGCTTAGAAAGTTAAAATAAATCACTAGGCTAGAACTTTGTCGAATTTGCAGTGGTTAAAGAGTCTTCGAGTTGTACCATCCGCCCAGTAGGCATTTGACACGGGTTAACGGCTTATGTCAAACAACTACAACCGTAACCGGCAATTTAACGTGCCCTCCGAAGCACGGAGAATCAGAAATTCATCCAATTTGGCGGTCATCATTCTATAGACTGACCTCGCGCCTCATAAATGAATAGCATTTCTAGAATCTGGATTTCGGACTTACTTACATATATACCTTTCTTATAGCCACATATAGTTTGGAAACCTGTTTGATACGTAGATAACGCTGGGAAAACTTGTGAACAATTAAATTACCCATGAGTTGGTCTTGCAATGACTCAGAACCGCCTTCCAGGCCGGTGCTGACCGCGAGGAACTTCTGCTGGGCATCCGCTAGATTTGCCTCGCTAGCCTCGCTCACGGTGCGAAGGTTCTCGAATGTTGATGACACCTATACATAAATATGAATATGAAACAAAAGAAGATATTTGGAAAAGAAAATGAACAAGGAAACGCAAAGCATGTGTTCTCAGGAACTATGTCTGCTGCCTACTAGCAAAGCCTGCCTCGTCATCAGTCGCAATGTTACCTGGCCCAACGCTGCCTGCTTAGCTTGCAGCGCCGCCTCGTCATCAGCCAGCGCTCGCTCCAGCAGCCTGGCTCGCTTGTCGTGTGACGCCACCGCCTCTCGCCCGCCCTTGTGTGCGGAAGCAACTGAGGCTTCCGTCCTTTCGAGGGATTGCAATTCTGTTTCTAGATCTTTGAGAACACTTCCGCTATCCTGGAAAAGAAAGCTATATGAATTTTCATGTCCTCCAAGGAGGCTTTAACTTCAGACGGCTATGAATCCTACGGAACGGACGGAATTACAGTCTATTACACTTTGATATCATGGACTGGTTTCATCACATAGCATGTCAACTAGAGATTTACCATTGAATCAATGGAGTGACTAGGCAATTTTTCCCAAAACTAATATCACAGCAGAAACGACATCTTTTGAAATCTCTCAGGTATGCACGAGAAGCCATAGGGAAGCCGGTAAGCAAAAAGTGAATTCACCTGTTCGTAAGAATGCCGAAGATCAATTTTTGTGAAGTTTTCCCTATTACTTAAATTAGCAAACAACTCTTCTATCCCTCCCCGCTCTGCCACGGATCAGTGTGTCGGAGGTTCGCTGTGCAATTATATTATTTGTTTTGCTATTTCGTGATTGTTTTGTGACCTGTGCTCTGTTTCTAGCTTTGTGTTAGTGTTGAATACTACAATCTGTAAGTGTTTTGATAAGTAATATCTGGATTTTTTACCAAATTATCGTTCGGTGAGTAAGTTTAACTTTTATTCTTGTGAGGGTACCGCGTACAAAGTAACAGTCGCTTTTTATCGCGCTTAATATCTGTGTTTACATTAAAGCGCTTGCTTATTTTTGTAAATAACTATGTCTAAAATAAATGATGTCCCACCCGATAGAGGTCGAGAAGGTTTTTCCAAAAGTAAACGAACGCCGAGAACGCCCCCTTCAGGCTTAAACAAACGCGTGATAGGCGATGCGTCACCGACGTTTTATACTCCCGACCGTCAACCGGAATCGGATATAAAACGTTTTCGGGGATCTCAATCCGAATATCCGTCTACTTTAAAAAATTGCGATACAAACAGTGAGAACTATTGCGATCTTGTGACACAAGCTTCAGTTTATTTGTCAAAGATTAACGAGTTAGTCAGTGATTCCAACTCGGGTATGAATATAGCGAATAAGTTATCGGTGATGGATTGTACGCAGCGCCTTACAAGTTTTATCTCATTACTTGCGCTTAAATCTTCATGTAATGAAACGAAATTGGCGAACGCAGAACGACAGTTAGACCTTTGCGTGAATAAAACTAATTTTGAGACTCCTACGTACGCGGAACAATTAAAACTGCGTTTACCAAAAAATACCACCGCCCCCATAGTACAAACGCGAAAACCGGTTCCCTCAATTATTGCATATCCCACCGCTGAGCGATCGGCGGAGTACGCGACTTCGTCGGCGACTAAGGAAGCGCTTATGAAGGCCATAAAACCCGCGGACGACGGTTTTCAAATAGTAGGCGTTAAAAAAACTTCCAATTCTGGCGTTGTACTTCGAGTGGCAAATGAAAGCCAACTTAATAAAATACGATCTGTCGAGGCCATTCGTTCGGCGGGCTTAAAACTTCAAACTCCCTCCGGGCGACGACCGCGAATACTTATTAAAGATGTACCATCATCAATGGACGACCAGGTCTTCTTAACGGCTTTATATAGGCAAAATATCAAAGATGAGAAAAATATTAAGGTCAGCGAAGACGATTTTACATCTAAGACCAAAATTGTGCGAAAGCGTAACGTAGCTAATGGGCGCAAGTGGGTGGGAATTGAGCTCGAACCGGAAATACGAAAACATTTAGTCAACACTAAAGAAAAACTTTTCATCGACTGGGCTAGATGCCGCTTCATTGATGATTTAGAGGTAGTTCGGTGTTTAAACTGCCAGCAATATGGGCATGTTTTCAAGTACTGCAATAATAAATCACCTACCTGTGCCTTATGCGCAGAAGCACATCCAACAAAATCCTGTAGTCATCATGATGACCCAGAATTTAAACCAGTTTGTGCATCGTGTAAAGCATATAAAAAACCTCATGACCACAAATGCGGCTCGGAAAACTGCCCCACATTTAAGCATAAACTTGAGCAGTTAGTCCTAAATACCAAATATTAATATGGCTAACTTAAAAATAGGGCAGCTAAACCTTCACAATGATAGGGTTGCGACATCAGAGTTGGAAACTTTAGTCAATGAATACAACTTAGATATAGTGCTCGTACAAGAACAATATCAATATGCGCGTTTAAAAAATAAATTGGTGCAGCTAGACAACAGATCACGGGCTGCTATTTACGTCACGCGTACTAATTTTACGGTAAGCGCTATGCGAAACCTCATGACGTCACACTGTGCTGTCGCTGAAATATCATCCCCATCCTGGAAAGTTTACGTAGTGAGCTGTTATTTTCAGTATTCAGATCCTGTTGGTCCCCATTTACATCACTTGCGCACTGTTTTGATGTCCCTCAATGGACACAAAATCATTATTGGTGCAGATGTTAACGCATCCTCTACGTTATGGTATGGCAAATACCGTTCAAGCGATACAGAACGGCGTAATGCCGTAGAAGATTTCGTCCCTGAGATGAATCTATCAATACATAACACCCCTGATGCACCGCCTACTTATTGTAGCCCTACTGGCGAATCTTTTATTGACGTCACTTTTTCAAGCTCAGACGTCCGAGTAGATGGATGGCGTGTTTTGCCTGACGCTTCATCCAGTGATCACCGCTTAATCGTGTACGAGTTTGTTCCTCGGTTGGTACAAAGACCTACGGCTACTTACGGTAATTATAGATATCGGCTCAAAGGGGCCGATTGGGATTTTTTCAGAGCTCTTTTTGCCGCGCATGCCAGGGATTTCACCCGGGATGAACTAACAACAGAAGAATGTGCCGTAATTATGTCGGATACTTTTACCTACTGTGCCGATATTGCAATACGCCGCGTCCCTATCACTAATATTCGAAGATGCGATTGGTGGAATACCTACTTAATAAAAGTTCGCTGTGAATTTCGGAGAGCACGTAAAAAATATAATAAACTAAAAAAACGTAAAATCGTAGGCGATGTTTTAAATAGTGCATATATTAATCTGAAAATTGCTCGTTCACGTTACCGCTCGTCAATAGAGAAATCCAAAGGCAATCTTATTAGAAAAATAGTCGATAAATTAGAAAAAGAAGGCCCGTGGTCACCCCTATACCATGAGTTCAAAGCAAATAGGTCTATAGATCTAGCTTATATTCAAAACTTAAAAATTAATAATACCTACACCAGTGGCATAGAGGAGACCACGGAATCCCTACTTAATTCGCTCATACCTGATGATAGTTCCTTGATCGATAATGACTACCACAAGCAGATTAGGCAGTGGGCAAATGATTCACCCGCTACGTATATGTCGAGTCTTCCTACTATTAATGAGTTTATAAATACTGTGAAATCGCTACCTGTTAACAAAGCGTCAGGTGAAGATAAAATATCCAACAAAATGATAATAGAAGCCACGAAACAATCCGGTCAATTAATCTTAAAAGTTTTTAATCGTTGCATATCTGAAGGGACTTTTCCGCGTACCTGGCGCAACGGTTTTATTCGTATTATACCGAAAAATGGTGATAAACTGCCTGAGGACCCTAAGTCATATCGACCAATAACGTTACTGCCTTCCTTAGGCAAGCTTCTAGAACGACTTATCGTACCGCGATTGCTACCAGGAGGGCCAAAATTTCATGGTAATCAATTTGGTTTTACTGCGGGTAAATCGACAGTAGACGCAGCTATCTCGGTGAGGAAAACTGTAAACTCGTCCGAATGTAAATACGTTTTGGCCATATTCCTAGATATTTCAGGGGCGTTTGATAACACGTGGTGGCCAATTTTGTTACAAAAACTGAAGTTAAGCGGTTGCTACAGTAATATATATTCGATAATCACATCTTATTTTGTACATGGCTCTGCAACTCTTAAGCTTGGTCACTACAGAGTCACTAAATCGTTAACCATGGGTTGCCCCCAGGGCTCCGTGCTCGCGCCGTATCTTTGGAACTTGGGTTTTGATGATTTCTTGACATCTTGCCTTGCCATCACGCTGCTCTCTAACGGCATATGCCGACGATGGCCTCTTACTTATACAGGGTGACTCCAGGAGAGAGTTGGAAAATCTGGCTCAAACTTGTTTAAGTATGATAAGTGAATGGGGTAAAAGAAATCGCCTTACATTTGCTCCCCATAAAACCTACCAACTCCTTCTGAAGGGTGAACTAAAATCTCCCCCGAGCGTAAAACTGAATAATGTTACTGTTAAACGTAAGATATCCACGTGTTATTTGGGTTTAGTTTTAGAAAAGAACTTCTCGTTTATAGAACATATTAAATCAGTTGGAGAAAAGGCTAAGCGAAACTTTTTTGCACTTACAAGGATATCAACGGCAACCTGGGGCCTCTCTTTCAATACTCTTAGAATCATTTACGGAGCTACTTATCTTGGGTGTATATGCTACGGCTCGCCTGTGTGGGCTGATAGGGCTACCATCGGAGCTGCTCGCCGTAAATTACTACAAAGCCAAAGGTTGGCGTTGATATTTTTGTGTAAAGCCTATAGAACAGTAAGCACAGAGGCCCTACCTGTACTAGCGGGTGTACTTCCGGTTGATCTTGAGGTTCAAAGACGAGCAGCGATGTATTATTCTACGCGAGAAAATTTAAATAATGATTTCTTATCATTACGCGACCGTGCTAAAATATCCAGGCTATTTATGCCAATTGCTAACTTAAATGACGAACTGCTAAATGAATGGCAATTTAGATGGAATACCTCAACCAAGGGTCGCCATCTGCACCAGTTCTTTCCGGACATACGCGAACGGTTAAATAAAACTTGGCTAATCATAGACCATTGTGTTGCACAATTTCTTACCGGACACGGCAATTTTAAAAGTAAATTGTTTAGTTTCAAATTAGTATCTTCACCAATCTGTCTGTGCTCAACTTCCTGTAACGAATATGAACAAACCGCTCACCACATACTTTGGGAATGTGATCTCTGGCAAAATCAGCGTGATATTATGTTAAACAGCTTGCAACCAATATCTGGAGTAGTTTATTATACGGATCTTGTAGCAACAAGGAACAACTTCCGTGCGTTTAAGCGCTTTTGCCATACCTACTATTGGAATCAAATATAACAGCTCACTTAGGACCCTTAAATTAATCCTTGGTGCTCTTGCAGCTGGCTTCTCTAGTTGCAATTCTCTCGTTTAATGAGGCTATAGGCTCTTTATATCATTCTGTCTCCCGCTTTGCTCTGGAGGGAAGTGGAACTATTCATTTCTAACTCCTCCTTTTTTTCTTTCTGATTAAATTCGTTGCGGGATCCAAGACAGTTAAAGCCATTCCCCGGGACATGCCTGAGCCTCACCGCTCAGTGTCATTTCATTGTGTGCCACTGTTGATCCTGGCTTACAGGAGTTGCAGTGGTGGGTAAGAGGGAGGGACTAGTCCCTTTAAACTCTTCTATCCGTGAAAGGTGATAATAATCACGTTTTAACTTAGGATTATTTATAATTTTAGCATCTCTTTACTTTTAATGACCGGCACAATAGGTGAATGGAAACTCGAATGATCGACCCTGTAAATTGCACCGTCGCTATCAAGCCGCTTGAGTTCGCGCAGCGCCACTGGCACAGGCTGGGCTCGCACATACACACCTGCGTAATCAGTCAACTCCAAATCAAAAAATGTTACACGTGTACCCAGCTCACTACTAAACACTTCTACTACTACAAATTCTTTACGTAACTGGCTCATGAACCGGTTCTCTACGCTTTGGTTTAATTTTATTTCACTGATCCGGAGAGCATTAAGCCAGTCCTGGCCCAGTAATGGTCTACCACTTCCTCTTATAACGTCACGGGAAAGTCTCTCCACTTTGGTGTTTTTAAACTTTACTCTTATGTAATTAATCCTAGATCCAAAATATCTTTGCACAATTATTCTTCTAACGTGACGCCGTCCACTTCAATGTTATAAAATGGGGCTTGTTACCTTTCGATGTCACCTGCATATTGTAAAACTCGTTGTCAGAATATCACTTAAATAATGCTGCCACTTTTCCGTTTCCCGGCGGTTACCTTTCGGGCACATAACCTTTAAACGACCGCGCTGATTACGCAGATTACAATTACAGTGAGCAAACCGACACTTGTTCGCCCGACTCCTTCGCCGCCCCGCCACCACGCTGCGTCGTCATTCCCAGGCCGCCGCCGCTTGCAGCCCTGCGGCCGCGCCTGCGCCGGTGCCGCCCAGAACCGCACGCTTCTCAGCGGCTTCCAATGCCACAGCTAGCTCCGAAGCTTTGTTATCCTCGATATCGGCTTCGGCGACAATCCGTGATCTCATAGCCTCGTTCGTAATGCCCGACACAAACTGATCAAGCTTCACCTCTCATCTTACCGCAAAGTTACAAGTCGCTAAGAGATGTTTGAGATTTTGTGTAAATAAATTTTTCATCATCCCGAGGCCGAAAGTTTGAATTTCTTCTCTTGTTTGCGGGAAGAAAGATGCATATTTCAGACTGCTCACAATTAGTGACAGTTTATCATTCCGAGGCGGAAAGTTAAAGTTTTCTTCCCGTTATCTATTTGACATAACTCATTACCATGGTAACCGTGCAGTTGTTATTTCAAGCCCATATTATTATACACGCGGCAATAACATCATTTAATAATAATAAAATAAAATAATATTTATCTAAGAGTCAAATTTTCTGATTCTGATAAAAATTACATCAAAAATATACATAGAAAAACCTTGTGTATAAAAAATAAGTGAATACAGCTGTGTAAAAAAAAACCTGACAATGAATTCATCGGATTATTCAAGTGACGACTCTGAAGATGAAGAAGTGCGACGAAACATTGCTGCGGAAGCTGCGGAAATAACTCAAAATTTAGCACCCTCCAAATCGGTACAGCGATATAAAAATTGTTACAATCAATTTATTGCTTGGAAGAAATTGCATCGTTTATAAAATTGATGAAGACCTTTTACTTATATACAATGTCATTAAACTTTCGGTCCTGGTATGATGAAAAATAGTATACGCGCCACGGGAAGATAGCAGGACTTTTCGACCCACGCTTATGTCAAGTCTTTTAATAATTTTTTTTTTTTCGTCTGGGGGGGCTTCGCCCCCCCGACCCCCCACCGGGGCTGCGCCCCGGACGCCACCGGGGCTTCGCCCCAACCCCCCCGATATGAATAATTTGAACTATATTCGTAACAAGAAATGTCCTACTTTCCTCCCTTGGGACGTAATGTACTCTCAATGAATAATTTGAACTACATTCGTTTTACTTATATACAATGTCATTAAACTTTCGGTCCTGGTATGATGAAAAATAGTATACGCGCCACGGGAAGATAGCAGGACTTTTCGACCCACGCTTTTGTCAGACAATATCGCGCGGGTTGAAATGTCCTACTTTCCTCCCTTGGGGCGTAATGTACTATGTTTCTGGCTGCCGGGACTCGCTCGCTACGCTCGCCCGGCTCATACATTAAAATTAAAATAATAAAAATAAAAAAGGTTTTTATTCACGTAGACTTTAAAAAAGCGCTTGTAAATAGTCAGAACATGTTTGTAGTAATATAGTTGTATACATTAGATATTATTTCTAGTAACATAGACATTTAGGTACATCTTGTATGAAAACATTTATAAAATTTATTTTATTACAGAAATGATATTTAGCTAGCTCGTATCAAGTTATTGTCAAGAGATTATGTTTAATTATCTAGTTTAAGTCTAATATTTTTACTACATATTGTCAATGGTTCTGTCTATATTAAAGGTATTATTATTATGACGGACATTGTGTTAATAACGACGGTCGCGCTTTAATGCTACCACCGGATCCAATGCGCCCCAACTGAGAAGACCCAGCGAAACAAACTCAGTGGGTTCATCTACTACCGGTTTCAACACGACCCAGTTGAGACGGTCCGGCGAAACATACTCAAGTGGGCATGAATACGGGATTTGGTCCAATTAGAGTAATTATTTAGTAGGCAAACACAATATATGCTCGATCGGTTGTCTGAATGCTTATTATTTTAGATTATATTTAGGTATACAAAAGAAAAACTTCGAAACAATAACATTATTCATTTTGAGACAGAGTCAATAATTTTAAATTAAGTATATGATAGCAATCATTTACAGATAGTTCACGTAACACAGCAGATTAGTCATGTCTATATGGCTACAAGATCTCCAGCGCGCAATGTGCAGGTAGGAAGTGAGAGCCAGACGTCTTTGTCATCGATGTACTCTTTAGTGGTGTAATAACCCCTAGCCATAAGTATACGTTTAATATGTGTTTTAAAACTTGTGTCAGGCAGATCAGTAATTTGAGTAGGAAGCTTGTTATAAAACCTAATACAATTTCCTAAAAATGATTTATTAGTTTTGCTTACTCTAAAGCCTGGCATGGCTAGTTTGTTTTTATTCCTAGTATTTATATTATGCAGTTCACTTTTCTTTTTATAATTATGAATATTTTTTCTAACAAACATTATATTCTGATATATATATTCCGATGGCACAGTAAGTATATTTATTTCTTTAAACAAATTTCGCAAAGAATCGCGACTGCCTAAACCATAAATGGCTCTGACTGCTCTTTTCTGCAATACAAAAATAGTACCTATGTCAGCCGCCGAACCCCACAGCAGAATGCCATACGACATAATGCTATGAAAGTACGCGAAATACACTAATCTAGCAGTTTGTTCATCTGACAATTGCCTTATTTTCCAGACAGCATAGGAAGCCGAACTTAATTTACCTGCTAACTTTTCAATCTGAGGACCCCATTGCAATTTTGAATCAAGTGTCAATCCTAAAAATACGGTCGATGGGACTAGATCTAATATTTTCGCATTAAGTGCAACTGTTGGTACAATTTGAGTCACATTCGGCAATGAGAACCTGATGCATTTAGTTTTCCCTGCATTTAACAAGAGATTATTTGCCGAAAACCATTCTGATATAAAGCTGAGTGTTTTATTATGCTCAATAAGATCTTTATCCTTTCTATTTACTTTAAATATGAGCGAAGTATCATCAGCGAACAAAACTATGTCTGATACTTTCTCTACCAGATAAGGGAGATCATTTATATAAACTAGAAATAAAAATGGGCCCAATATAGATCCTTGGGGCACCCCCATTTTCACAGGATGACGTGCCGAAGTGGCACCGCCTATCGAAACCATCTGTTGTCGCCCCGATAAATAGGACATCACAAGATCAAGAGATGTGCCAGATATTCCATAGTACTTCAGTTTAACAACGAGCGTACGATGATCAACGCAATCGAAAGCCTTAGAGAGATCACAGAAAACTCCCAGCGCATCCTGTGATCCCTCCCAAGCCTCCAATATTGACCTAATTAATGTGCAACCTGCATCCTGAGTAGAGCGGCCCCTTGTAAACCCGAACTGCTTGTTATGCAATATCTCATTCACGTTAAAGTGCGACAACATTTGGCTGAGCATCAGCTTTTCAAATATTTTACTTAAAGCTGGTAGTATTGAGATAGGCCTATAATTCGTGGCATTTTTTGAACAACCTGCCTTGAAAATGGGTATTATCTTACTTATTTTCATTAAATCGGGAAAGACACCATCACTTATACAGCCATTGAAGATGGCTGCAAGAATTGTAGCAATGTTTAGTATGATTGATTCAATTGCTTTAACAGACAGTCCCCACAAATCTTCTGTGCCTTTCCTTTTAATACTCTTAAAAGCTTTTATAATATCATCACTTGTTACGGATTTAAAACTAAAGTTAGGAACAGTTTGTTTTACGCTTTGATTTAAAAAGAGTTCAGCCACATCTGGTGATGATGCGAGACACTTAGTAATATCCACGGGTATATTTGCAAAAAAAGCAGCTAAAAAATTGGCAATGGTAAGCTTGTCTGAAACCAGTTCATCACCAATATTCAATACTAATGTTTGATCTCTTGATCTACTTTTACCAGTTTCAGTATTAATTATTTGCCAAGCTGATTTTATTTTATTATCAGATTTTTTAATTTTATCTCTTATATAATAGGTCTTTACCTATGAAATTGCCGTTTTGTATGAAAAAATTTAAACGAATTTTTTTCATGAATTTTTTTATTTGTATTAATCGAAGTAATCACCCATGCAATCAATGCATCTTTGCCATCGCAGTGGCAGTTTATTGATGCCCTTCTTAAAGAAATCAGCTGGACGGGAGGCAACAAATTCTTCAAAGGCATTTTGTACTGCCTCTCGGGTATTGAATTTTTTTCCCGCCAAGAAGTTATCCAAATTCTGGAAAAAGTAGTAGTCTGTAGGCGCAAGGTCTGGTGAGTAGGGCGGATGACGGAGAGCTTCCAACCCCAGTTCTTGCAACTTGGAGACCGTCTGCTGTGCAGTATGAGGTCGCGCGTTGTCGTGCAGGAGC
The DNA here is from genome assembly GCA_951640165.1 of Pseudoips prasinana. Lineage (NCBI taxonomy): Eukaryota > Metazoa > Arthropoda > Insecta > Lepidoptera > Nolidae > Pseudoips > Pseudoips prasinana. The sequence continues at coordinate 33,486,612 of OX621252.1, forward strand.
AGCGGAGACGAGCGATTGACCAATGCTGGTTGGAGATGCGCCAGCTTCTCCATCATTGTGCTCAGTTCTTCACAGTACACATCTGCAGTAATGCTCACCCCGTTTGGTAAGAAGCTGTGATGAATCACACCGGCGCTAGACCACCAAACAGTGACCATCACTTTTCTAGGGGTAAGTTTTCGTTTAGGGCATTGTTTAGGTGCTGAACCAGGATCCAACCAACTTGCTGAGCGCTTGCGGTTATCAAACAGAATCCATTTTTCATCGCAGGTAACAATGCGGTTCAAAATTCCTTCATTTGTGTGTCTGTTGAGCAGTGCAAGGCACGTCTCGACGCGTACTTCGCGCTGGCGATCATTGAGTTCGTGGGGCACCCATTTGTCAAGCTTTTTTACCTTGCCAATTTGACGCAAATGGACCAATATTGTTTTGACGCTAACGTCGAAAGCTGCTGCTAATTCAGCCGTAGATTGTGTATCATCAGCTTCCACAACCGCCTTTAATTCGTCATTGTCGACCAAAGTCTTCGGACGACCGCGAGGTTCATTTTTCAGGTCGAAATTTCCAGAACGGAAGCGAGCAAACCAATAACAGGTGGTGCGTTGGTTTGTAGTGTTAGCTCCGTAAACGTCGTTGATGTTGCGTGCCGCTTGTGCCGCGTTGCTGCCACGACGGTACTCATATTCCATAATTACTCGAATTTTTAACGTATCCATGATGACGAAAAAGATTGAAATGCGATGAAAATGTAACACTAATCAATAAAGAAATGACTACTTTTGGAAAAAAGAATCCATGTTTTTAAAATAAAATTAATTTGAAATTAGAATTCTTAGCCAAACAAAAATTATTTTGATTTGAAATGGCCAGTACTGCAGAACGGCAATTTCATAGGTAAAGACCTAATATAAAGATTTAGCTTGAATGCAAACCTTTTTAAACATTTTTGAATAATTTTTAACATAATTAATGAAATTGACATCAGGGTTATAGGACCTTCTGTCATACAACTCATATAAAAAATCTCTACTCAGTCTAATGCCTTGAGTTGCCCAAGAACTAAATTTTATCTTATTACTGTCAACCGTTATGTTTTTTATTTTACAAGCTTTATTAAATTCTTTGCAAATACAGTGGAATAATGTAGTGTACATATCGTTAGGCTTACTTTTGTTTGGCAATAGATGGCACAAACTATTCTCCAGGTTGTTACTGAACTTTCCCAAATTAGATTTTGTTAAAGGTCTAAAACTAATTTTTTGTTTATTTATATTTATCTCATTTTTTATCTTTACTATTTGGCATTTATGGTCAGAGCGAACACCAGCCACCAAACACCTCTCAGAGACATCAAAATTGGTAATTATGTTATCAATGCAAGTAGCAGATGTGGGTGTGACTCTCGTGGCCTCAGAGAACAAGCATTTAAGGTTAAAGGACCGAAATACAGATAGAAATATGTTTATTTCAGGTGAATCTGCTAAAATGTTCATATTAAAATCACCACATACAAGGATTTTTTTTTTACTTTTAATTTTCCTAAGAATGTCTTCTATTGTTGCTGTAAAAAGCTTTAAATCGGATGCTGGTGGTCTATACACACATATTATACAATAAAACTGCGTCTCTACACATGCCACCTCACACACACGCTCAATAGATAGTTGGCATATATCTTTACGTTCTTTAAATTTAATTTGGTCTCGAAGTAGTATCAGTACTCCACCACCCTCTGCCGAAACCCTATTATAAAAGCTGGCGACCCTATAGCCACAGACACTAAAAGCCATCTTGTGTGCCTTCAGCCATGTTTCTGTAAAACAAAGGATATCTATTTCATATTTTTCATTAAAAAGTTCTATGTCTAGAATTTTGCCAGAGAAGCGGTTTATATTTTGATGTGATAGAATTAGAAAGTTATCACACTTCTCTATTGTCATGCTTACATGTTTAAACTACTAACTAAATTGATTTTAATAACATTACTAAAAGATGGTATAAAAAGTGACTTCATCATACTACTTATGACTGAGTTAATATGTGCCGCTACTAAACTTGCAAGTATATTCAAAAATTTTCTTGAAACAGTAACTGTACTCATGGTTACCCTACAAGAATCTATAAAACTATTTGTGTCCAAAAATATAAATTTATCACTATAATGGCTAACCAAAAACTGTAGGTGCATATTTAGCTTGTGGATATAATTATTTGTACTATCAGGCACATTGGACACATAGGGGAAGGCACACAATATTATCTTATTACAGTCTAATTCTAACACAGTAACAGTTTCACTGAGAAACTATCTGTAATGTCTTTTTTCTTTAAGTTTTTACAATTTCCTACCATTAGAGTTATACATGATTTGGCACTGTGTTTATTCTGAATTAATTTATGTTTACATGGTTACAGTTCCAACCTTACCTTCTTGTAGAGAAATACGCCCAGTAAATTTGTTATACAATCAATTTTGATATGAAAAATATTTAATTTATGAATATCAATTGTTGGGTGATAAATTATTAAATTTGTATCTAATATACCTGGATTTTAATTGCATAAACTTTGAAAAATAAACATGATAATAATCATCATCATCATCATCATCATATCAGCCGAAAGACGTCCACTGCTGGACAAAGGCCTCCCCCAAAGATCTCCACAATTGCCGGTCTTGCGCTATCCGCATCCAGCGATTTCCAGCGACCCGCACAAGATCATCGGTCCATCTTGTAGGGGGCCTGCCCACGCTGCGTCTTCCGGTTCGTGGTCGCCACTCGAGAACCTTTCTGCCCCAACGGCCGTCGGCTCTACGAGCTATGTGCCCCGCCCACTGCCACTTCAGCTTGGCAATTCTTCGGGCTATGTCGGTGACTTTGGTTCGCCTGCGGATTTCGACATTTCTGATGCGATCCCGCAGGGAAACTCCAAGCATAGCTCTCTCCATTGCTCTTTGGGTGACCTTGAGCCTTCTAATAAGGCCCATAGTGAGCGACCACGTCTCTGTTCCGTATGTCATCACTGGCAACACACACTGGTCGAAGACTTTCGACTTGAGACACTGCGGTATTTTGGACGAGAAGATGTTACGTAGCTTCCCGAACGCTGCCCATCCGAGTTGGATTCTACGATTGACCTCCTTCTCGAAGTTGGACCTACCTAGTTGGATGGTCTGTCCTAGGTAAATATAATTCTCTACAACTTCGAGTGTAGAGTCACCAACTTTCAATTGAGTGGGTGCAACATGGACGTTTGACATGGTTTTCGTCTTATCCATGTTCATTTTCAGACCCACTTGTTGACAGACTCTGCTGAGGTCATCGAGCATTGTACCGAGGTCTTCCATGGTCTCAGCCATGACTACGATATCATCGGCAAATCGAAGGTGAGTGCTGTACTCGCCATTGACATTGATGCCAAAGCCTTTCCAGTCCAGAAGCTTGAAGACGTCTTCCAATGCAGCGGTGAACAGTTTCGGAGATATAACATCTCCCATGATAATAATAATACTATATAACTAAGTACATTTTACACCATTCTCCGCAATTTGTATTTAATTATTAACTTATGATATCATTTATAAGTTAAGTTAATTAAATAAATTTCCTGTGGGCCCACATGTATCGTGAAATCCTATATAATTATATATATAAAAACTAGCTTATTTACATATTCCCTTATTTACTCTAATATATAATCCCTATATACCTTTAATTGGTTATTTATAAGTTTAAATTACCTTTGTTGATATGCAAATGTGTTATCAATGTGTTATTTTTAGATTATATTATAATAATACTAGCTCTTCTTGCCTGAAATATACAGGATTGCCCAGTTCAGGCACACATGTAATATTTATAGCGAATTAAGATTATTGTATTTGTAGTTTTATTTTATGTTTTATTTTTAAGAATTTTATCCGAAAAAAATAAATATCTAACCTCATCCAACCTCCTGTTCAATTCTGCAACTTGTTTATCTAACTCCTTGGCCTCATCTTTATTGCTGGTAATCTTCTTTTTCTTGCTTTTGATATCATCAAGCACCTCTGTAACTTTGCCTTCTGCCTCCTTGGCTTTTTGTTCTGCTGAGACATATCTAAAACAATTCAAATTTTGCTCTTACCACAAAACAAGCTACAGTAAACAATGCTACACCTTGTTTGTGCTGTAACATAGTATTCACTAATATTATAAAGGCAAAAGTTTGTGATTGTGTGAGTGTGTAAGTTGGTTACCTATTCACGTCTAAACGGCTGGAGCGATTTTAATAATAATAATAAATATTTATTGCAGATTCATACATATAAAATTCGCATGGAGTTAGCTGACATCCTGGATAAACACATAGGCTATAATTTATAAAGTTAAACGCGAGTAAAACCGCCGGGCACTGCTAATAAATAATATTTCAAGATGTAACATGAAACATGATGCAATAATATTGATAAAATAATTCTAGTATCATTGCCAATGCAAAGAGTAAATTAAACTATAAAATCATAAATTCAATTGTCCACCAGTCATAAAACCCTATACCGATCCAGGGTAGATGCTCTACCGGTAAGCTAAGAACCATTGTCCATTGCTAGTTCAAATTTAGTTAGTAATGAAACAATGAGGGGCAGTTTATTTTTATCTGTGGTATTATGTGGACTGTATCATATAAACATAGGTAGGTAGACGCATTGCTATACTGTGCTTGGACAACCATACACACTGGCAGATAAATTTATAAGTTTTTGTGGTAACACCCTTTCTACGCTTTTATAAGTATTTGGGGTAACACCCTTTCTAAGCTTTTATAAGTTTTTGTGGTAACACCCTTTCTAAGCTTTTATAAGTTTTTGTGGTAACACCCTTTCTAAGCTTTTATAAGTTTTTGTGGTAACACCCTTTCTAAGCTTTTATAAGTTTTTGGGGTAACACACTTTCTAAGCTTTTATAAGTTTTTGGGGTAACACACTTTCTAAGCTTTTATAAGTTTTTGGGGTAACACACTTTCTAAGCTTTTATAAGTTTTTGGGGTAACACACTTTCTAAGCTTTTATAAGTTTTTGGGGTAACACACTTTCTAAGCTTTTATAAGTTTTTGGGGTAACACCCTTTCTAAGCTTTTATAAGTTTTTGTGGTAACACCCTTTCTAAGCTTTTATAAGTTTTTGTGGTAACACCCTTTCTAAGCTTTTATAAGTTTTTGGGGTAACACCCTTTCTAAACTTAATTATGTGCCATCCATCACCATTCTACAACCATGGCAGACTGACATGATCACAATGGCATGGTATTTTTTTTAAAGACATCAGGGAATATAATCCCTGTGTCGCGGGGTACTTTACAAACATATAATAGACAGACACAAGTTACATCCAGACCCAGAACAACTATTTATGGGTCACACAAATAGTTGTACGGCGCGGGAATCGAACCCGCGACACGAAGCGGTGAGGTGACTCTTTTAGCCGCTGCGCCACACATGCAGAAATATAAACATTACCTGCCAAAGTATTTATTTATTCTTATTATACATAATCATAAAACCAGAAAATCAAAACTCAAAACTGGAAAGTCATATGATATTGCCACTTACTTGTACGCCACATATAATCTGGTCAAGTTCTCCAGCTCCCTGACCACTTTCTGGTACTCTTGAAACTGTGACCTCTCATCTTGAAGTTTCTGTAGCTTTGGGGCTATGTCTTCTCTTATAATCTACAAAGAACATGCAATAATACGATCAAAGAGCCTTGATCAATGTAATTTCTGCTATTTAAATATGGGAGTCTAACTAAGAGTCTTCTTAGACCTGGTTCTTATTTAATTATGCCATTAAATAAATTAAAATTAAGTGCAGATTAGGGTTTAGAGGGCAACTGGCCTCTGCGCCGTGGCCCTCATTACACGGGGTAGATTAAAGTATCGTAGTTAAATGACCCATCGGGATTTTATTTTTATTAAAATGAAAAGACGTGCGAAACAAAACATAAGTAACAAAAATGTGTTCTTTGTTAAATATATCTATTTTTGTACTATATGTTTTTTTTTATTATAGCAGAGGACGACGACCGAGCAAGTGGGTCACCTGATGGTAAGTGATCACCGCCGCCCATGTACACAAGCATCACCAGGGTGTCGCGGGTGCGTTGCCAGCCTATAAGAGTCAGCAAACAAGTGTTGCTGACAATTCCCCCCACCCCAATGAGCTCTGGCGACCTTACACACACGCGGAAACACAACATTAAAATTATTCATGTTATTATTAAGGAATGTGTAAGGTGGAGGTACTTCTCCAGTCGGACTGCTCTTTGAGCGAATGAACGCTGTACCCTACTTCTCTTAAAATTTACTAGTAAAAGGAAAATCAACATTATAGAAATCTATATTATAGCTTTCCAATGGACGAAAAGTGTATCTAGCGCTCGGCGGCCGCTGCCGGCGGTATTCTGGCTCACGAATTGGGCCCACTTTTCCACTGTTGTGTAGTTCTGTTCCACCTTGTGTTCCTACTCTGTGTAATGTGGGCCGCGGCCAAGGGGATAGTTACCCCCTAACCGTAGATTAGAAGTATATAAGTGTAGATCTAAGTCATACATGCATGATATTAATATAATAATATTATGACAAATAATCATTACTTTAAACAATGTTTATTTATTTACAAACTAATAACTAATCTGACATTGAAACATTTACTTAATTAATTGATAGAAAAACTAAATCTACGAAAAAGTATATAGATAAATAAATTAAAACTAACTACAGATGGCGTCGTAGCATTCCTCCGAATCGAGGCCATGAGAAAACATGCCCAGAAGACTGGCTGCATTACCATGTTGTATAGTTAAACTAATTCTTTGGCCAAAGAAAAAGCCAGCCCTCTGGTCACGGGAAGCGTCAACCAAACGCTTCGAAATCTGGCGATAAAGACAACGGGCACTCGGACCCCACGTTCCAAGCGTTTCAACCCCAAACGGCTCAAATATGTAATTTCCTATCAAATTACATATTTGAGCCGTTAAAATTACTTACATCATTGAGTTCTCTAAGTTTGGCATCTTTCTTCTCAATAGTTTTCTGTGCTGCCTGCTTCTTTGCTTCATACATTCTCGTACCTGCTGCTTCCTCTACCATTGATAGAATCTACAACATAGATACTTACAATGTCCTATAAGTCCTGGGCCGTGGTTGTATATAGATTGTATAAAGTATTTTATAGATATTCCATACATATTTAAAAATCCTGAGCTGGCTATGAACTAACTACTATTGAAGCATTATTACAATATAATTTTTATTTCATTTGCTTATGTATGGTAGTTAAATCTACTAGTTATCTGAAAGATGCCACCATAGCATTTTTGAAGAACATGCTTTGAAACTTTGTCTTTATATAAATTGACTGCATGTGTGGTGCAACGGCTAAGACGGTTGCCTCGCCGCTTCGTGTCGTGGGTGCGATTCCCGCAGCGAACAACTATTGATGTGGCCCATAAATAGTTGTTCTGAGTCTGGATGTAATTTGATGATTAAATACCTCTAGTGAGGCGTAGCCTTTCAATAAACAAAAGAAAAAGAATAAATTAACAAAATTTATCACAAAGAGTATGAGAAGAGAGAATAGAAGAGAAGAGAATAGTTTTTATTTGCATAAAATGTGGTACATAAGTTGGAGTATAATATACTTGAAGCCATATACATTTTGTCAATCTGTGACATGCAAATCTTAATTAAAGTTATAAATTGCAAATTATATAGTGCTACAATTCACATTTATTTTTGACAACTTGAAAATAATCTTCTAGTGAGTAAAAAGATTTGTCAATTAACCAGTATTTTAATTTCTTACATAGTTTGTTAGTAGGCAGTTGTTTAAAACTGCTCGGTAACGCATTAAAAATACGTCCACACATTACCAAGCTACTTTTAAGGTACATAGACTGGTGTTACGAGGATATAAATCACTTGCTTTTTGGAATAAATTAGGGTGTTGCATAACAAATTTAGCTGACTCTAGGATAAACATACAGGATAAAGTAAGTATGCGAGACCGTTTGAATAGTGGCTTGCAAGACTCCCATGGTGGTATGCCATGAATGGCGCGAACACATTTCTTTTGTGCCAAGAAAGCATGTTGTACCTCAGTTGAGTTGCCCCACAATATGAGGCCGTAATTTAATACAGAGGATATATAGCCGTGATATGCCGCTAGTACAGTATGTTCAGTGGAAGTTTTACATAATTTGTAAATTACATACACAAATCTATTTATTTTACTACATACGTTTTCCACGTGCAGCTTCCAGTTTAGATTTTTATCCAAATGAATTCCTAAGAAATTTGTGTTTTCAACCTCATGAATTATGTGATCCTTATGGTTTATTGTTATGTTTTTATGTGTACATGCTAAATTGAATGAATGGTCCAAACATAATAGAAATATCTTGAACTTATTATAAAATTGGTATAAGTTCACCATGATTCAAGAACAAAAGCAATAGATAGCATGTATTTGCATAAATATTAAATCAATGTTAAGAAAATTTTCAATAAAATGACCAATTCTCACCTCTGGGGGCTTCATATTCAGCACCTTAGTAATCCGTCCCTGCATGATAAGGAAGTGTGGGTTGTTCACATTGAGCTGCACGGAGCAGAACAGGTCACTCACCCTCTTGTTCTGCACATTGATGCCATTGATCAGGTACTTGTTCTTGCCACCCATCACTACCTGAAATGAGATGAAAATATAATGTTTATAATACAAACATATAGTATAACTTCATAAATAAATCTAGCACAAACATAGATAGCCACACTAGGTACCTATTTAGTGTTATTCACGCCTTCCAGTACAGACTTGTAGTAGTGGGCATATAAGGTAGTGAGAGGTCATTAGACATGGGGATTGGTAATGACAATAATGCCATGAATTTTACAAGGATTGTAGGCTATGCTGCAAGGTAAACTGGTTACCGTCTCGTGGGCTGTATTTTCGAGCTGGGGTATACATGAGCCATGTTCCCATTTTGGTATCAATAGTAATAATAAAATATATTTTAATAATATCCTGGGATATTATTCACACCCAGCCATCTGATCCCAAACTAAGCAGAGCTTGTACTATGGAAACCAGATAAGTGATATATTACTTTTCTACACTAAATACACACTTATATAGATAATTACACCCAGACTAAGGACAAAAAGACATGTTGATGCACATAAATATTGTCCTGGGTGGGAATCCAACCCACAATCTGCGGTGTCAAAGGCAAATATATCAACCATGTCAACTGGCCTGTCATATAGTAAATAATTATCAGTACATAATGAAACAAATACAAGAGCAAATCAAAATTATCCAAGTCTAACATAGATTTGTAAATTAGGTCAAGTACATTATTAAATGATAGCCAAACTTTGTTTACAAAGAAAGATTCAGTTAGACCAAAAGTGATCCTAGTCTAGTAGTTTTAATCTGCTTTCATATTCTGTATACAGTGAACAGAAATCATGCCCCATAAAGTATAATTAGTGATCTTACCTGTCTGGTAACAGTAATTTCATCATGGTTTTCATAGCCAATGGGGCACTGCTTCCGGTCCCGGTTGTCAAATGTGATGCTGACTGTAGCCTTGGTAATACCTGCCTGACCGTGTTTGTAGATCAGTTCTTGTAAACTGCCTGCTCGTACCTAAAACATATATTATCTAAAGTACACAATTTATATGGAAATATAAATAAGATATCCAAGTCATAGTTTCTCTTTGTGACTTAGATAAGACGTCTAACTAGAAAAGACGTCTAACTTTCTGTTACGATCTTGTATTCTGATAAATATACATAACATTGAACATTGGCGGGAAAAACTAATTGTTTACAAATAAGCGAAAAGAATACACTTACATTGGATAAATTGGTTATTCCTAGTACGAAACATATTGAATCCAAAATATTCGACTTCCCAGTGCCGTTCAGACCAGTAATAGCGTTGAATTCACGGTCGAAACCAGTGATCTCTACTCGATTACCGTAGGATTTGAATCCATCTAACACTATAGACTTGATATGCATATTTTTACCAAGTAATTCATATGAAAACTAGAGACAAATTAGTTATTACACATTATTGGTCAAATTTAACGGAAATCACTCGGAATAGCATCTAAAAATGCCGTTTACATTTAGACAAATTAAACAAATTTTGACAGATATCAACAGCTTTAACGAATGCCGATGTCAAATTGTTGAAGGAAATTTAAAAATATAAATGCGTTCCAGCTGGATAATCGTGGAAAATGAGCATGAGATTTATAAATGTTTTGAACTTTTCAGATATTTAAAAAAAAAGCGTCTTCGAGCATTTAGCTGTCACTGGAGACGTCATCGTTGTAAATTTCCAACTTCTAGCATTTAGCTGTCAATGGAGAAGTCATCGTTTAAAATTTCCAAACATTATACTCTCCCAATTTTCACGGGGGACGAGGTAAACACGCATGGCATACGCGCTAACCAAAATCTTATTCATGTAAACGCACACGATAACAATCCCGTACACCAACTTAAAATTTGCGCACATGTATAAAATAGACCATAGTAACGCATTGTTTAGACTCAAACTAAGATAATCTCTAGTGAAGGGCATTCGTTAAGAATAGATAAATGGGAATGATTTGCAGTGTGGTATCGGCATAGAATATCATCAGCCCATCACATCCCATGGGCGAAAAAATCGACTGAGGAAATACCTAGCAGAGAATGGGCAGCAGCGTTTTTCTGTTAACTAATAACTATCAACCAACGATCGCCAACCCGTCTGCCAAGCGTGGTGATTATCACATATCCCTCATTCTTTGGGGAGGCTTCTGTCCAGCAGTGGACATTTTGGCTGACATGATGCTGACGAGATAAATGAGTATTATCTTAGCTTTTACGAGAGGTAATGTAAAACATTGAATTAGATAGTAACATTATTTTAAGTATTTATTTATTTCATATCTAATTTATCCAGATCGAAAATATATCACCTGAACTGACAGTAAAAAAATAAAAGAAATGAATATAGTTGGTAAATATTAAGAAATTAAAATCAAGTCTGTACTGAAGTTATATTTCCAAAACTAACAACTAACAAAACAACTACTTCTAAAACAACTAATCATCAGTTCTAAAATAAGAATCCAATATGTACTAACTACTAACACAGAATTTTAAAACAATGTTACATTCATTCATACAACAAAAAATTTCAGGCAGTTTGTCCCGGCACTACGCCTTCTACCAGCCCCGGATCTTTAATATTTTTTAGGCGGGGCAAAAAGTGATAAATGCCGCCCCCGCCCACTTATATTTATTTTTACATTTAACATCTTTATCATTTCATTCAGAATTCGACAGTGCTTAAATCTCGCTCGTATTTCCGAGCCAGATCTGCTCCGTACCTTTGCAGTTCTTCAACGATTGACATTTTTAAAATACCACTTACCACCGTTCAGAAAACCTTCTTTCGGTAATAATTGCACAAAATCAGTAAAAAATCAATAGTAATAAGATAAGATAAATACTCTTTATTGCACACCAATTACAGATAAAAAATATAGGAAACATTGAAAGCAAATTGTACTATAGGCGGTCTTATCGCAGTCAGCGATCTCTTCCAGACAACCTTTTTATTTATTTATTTATTTATTTAATTAAGGATCGTCAACGTTACATACACTCATGCAGTTATAAGACACATACATACTTAAAAAATAATAGTGCTGCAACACTTAAAGACAACCACAGCATTAAAATTTTACATTATTGAAGTTAATTACAATAAATTAATTAAAAACTTGCACTAATTACAAAAACAAGCCATAAACAATAAACATCGAGACGAGACAAAAAGTAACATGAAAAGCAGAATACGAACAAATATTAAACTACACAACATTATACAATTAATAACATTAAAAGCTATATATATAAAAAATAACATACAATAAAATAATAGTGGAAGGATAAAGCTTAAATACCAAAAATAATCGCAATATTACATGAAAACAAAAAACATTGAATTGAATTGAAATTAAATTGAATAATTGAAATAACCTTTGGATGGATAAGAAGCAGAAATATAGAAAGACAACACAATAAGGGTAGTGTAAGATAAAATAATTTTAAAAATTAATAATGCTAACGAGTAAGTAGTTTAATAACAAATAGAGACTTCCTTTTCATCCTTTAGATTAAATAAAAGATGACTAAACTTATCAAAAGTCATGCAAATCTATTGGACAACTTTTCTATTGTTTACATTTTGAATTAATGTTACTGAATTTGAAACTAAAAAAGACAATAAGTAATAATAATGTCCTCCTGGTTGAATTTCAGCTGCGGCGGCCAATCTCAATGGAGACTAGGCATCTGGGCTGAGGACATATTATAGTGCACAAGTGTGTGCGCAAACACAGGGGCACATTCTAGTTCATCACTCTCACTCGCAGCAGAGGTGCAGCACACGGATCACGGATTGTATCGGTCCAATTGATATGGCCAAAGCAAAACAAGAGTGACATTTCTGTACTTGTATAGTACAAGTAAAGAAACACAAGTAAGTTTATTCTGTGGTCAAATTTAAGAAACTGATGAATCCATTTGTCTCGTGAGAATGTGGAATTTGAGCGCCCTCTGAAATTACCGCCCCGGGCATGGGCCCCGGCTTGTCCCTCCTAGATCCGGGGTTGCCTTCTACCAAGATAAGGGCGTCGTAGAATTGTCGCTAATCTTTCGCAAATTGTAGTTTATTTGAATCAAATTATAAAACATTTCAAACACAATTGACAAAAATAAGACTTACTTGTGATAGGAAATACCGTGTTCCCGTAAGTTTGATGTCGCTGATCGCCTTTTACACGAAAATACCGAACCATTCACCATTTTTACTACTACAGCACTACTTCGCGACAGGAAACGACAGCAATGGCCGAGTTTCAAGTGAAACAGTTTATATAACTTGAATGGCCGAGGGGCACGAATGGCCGGCAGAGGGGTTCGCCTTGCGTTATCGTCTCCATTGACAGCTAAATGCTCGAAGATATCAACCCTAATACCTATAAAACTGTTAAAATAGCTGCTAACCGTAGATTGGATTTAGTGTATTACGACTTTGAACTAATATTGGTAATACGATGATATGATCACATTGATCACTCGGACTAATAAATAAATAAAATAAATAAAAAATAAATAAGGTTTTTATTGACGTAGACTTTAAAAAAGCGCTTGTAAATAGTCAGAACATGTTTGTAGTAATATAGTTGTATACGTTAGATATTATTTCTAGTAACATAGATATTTAGGTACATCTTGTATGAAAACATTTATAAAATTTATTTTATTACAGAAATGATATTTAGCTAGCTCGTATCAAGTTATTGTCTAGAGATTATGTTTAATTATCTAGTTTAAGTCTAATATTTTTACTACATATTGTCAATGGTTCTGTCTATATTAAAGGTATTATTATTATGACGGACCTTGTGTTAATAACGACGGTCGCGCTTTAATGCTACCACCGGATCCAATGCGCCCCAACTGAGAAGACCCAGCGAAACAAACTCAGTGGGTTCATCTACTACCGGTTTCAACACGACCCAGTTGAGACGGTCCGGCGAAACATACTCAAGCGGGCATGAACACGGGATTTGGTCCAATTAGAGTAATTATTTAGTAGGCAAACACAATATATGCTCGATCGGTTGTCTGAATGCTTATTATTTTAGATTATATTTAGGTATACAAAAGAAAAACTTCGAAACAATAACATTATTCATTTTGAGACAGAGACAATAATTTTAAATTAAGTATATGATAGCAATCATTTACAGATAGTTCACGTAACACAGCAGATCAGTCATGTCTATATGGCTACAAGATCTCCAGCGAGCAATGTGCAGGTAGGAAGTGAGAGCCAGACGTCTTTGTCATCGATGTACTCTTTAGTGGTGTAATAACCCCTAGCCATAAGTATACGTTTAATATGTGGTTTAAAACTTGTGTCAGGCAGATCAGTAATTTGAGTAGGAAGCTTGTTATAAAACCTAATACAATTTCCTAAAAATGATTTATTCGTTTTGCTTACTCTAAAGCCTGGCATGGCTAGTTTGTTTTTATTCCTAGTATTTATATTATGCAGTTCACTTTTCTTTTTATAATTATGAATATTTTTTCTAACAAACATTATATTCTGATATATATATTCCGATGGTACAGTAAGTATATTTATTTCTTTAAACAAATTTCGCAAAGAATTGCGACTGCCTAAACCATAAATGGCTCTGACTGCTCTTTTCTGCAATACAAAAATAGTACCTATGTCAGCCGCCGAACCCCACAACAGAATGCCATACGACATTAAAAATACAAAGTACCACAGCCTGTAGAGAATCCCCCCAAATTAATTCATGTCCGTACTCGTTTGCGTTGGTCCCCACTGATGATGCAGAGGTACGTAACCTTATACTAAACCTAAAAAAGGATACATCTACTGGACGCGACAATATATCAGGTGTCTTTTTGAAACGGTATCTTCAACATCTAAGTGCTCCCTTAACACATATATTCAATCTTATGTTCACTACCGGTGTTTTTCCGCAGCAATTTAAGCTTGCCGAGGTTATTCCTGTTTACAAGAGTGGTGACAGAGGTTGCGTCAACAATTACAGGCCAATATCTCTACTACCCACTCTCTCTAAAATTGCAGAAAAATTAATAAACAAACGGCTTGTAAATTATCTTGAATCCAAACATATTTTATCCAACTCTCAATTTGGTTTTAGAGCTGGGCTCTCAACCTCTGATGCAGTACATGCTGTGATTGATCACATTGTATCCAAACTAGACGCTAAAAAAAAGGTACTGGCAATATTTCTCGATATAAAAAAAGCATTTGACACAATCTCTGTCCCACTCCTGTTAAGCAAACTGGAAAGCTTAGGAATCCGTGACACTCAACTTGAATTGTTTAAGGATTACCTATCTAACCGTAAACAACGAATAAGAATTGATAATGTTGTTAGTGATGACTTGCATGTGTCCTTCGGTGTGCCCCAGGGATCAGTGACCGGCCCGTCTTTGTTCCTGGCCTTTATAAACGACTTATGCAACATGCAACTGCCTAATGGTAAGATTGTGACTTTTGCCGACGACACAGCCCTTATCTTCCACGGGGATACTTGGGAATCAACATACACTACCGCCCAAAATGGCTTTAACGATGTATCATCTTGGCTTCGATCTAATGGTCTCACACTCAACATTGATAAGACATGTTATATACCATTCTCTATAAAAAAATGCACAACTTCATTGCACGATAACCACGCACTCATCGCACACACTTGCTCTCCTAGAAACCCCTGTACTTGTGTACTGATAAAAAAAGTTTCATGTATAAAATACCTCGGCATTATGATTGATAATACATTAAGCTTTAATCAACATCTGGAACTATTATCTGACAGGACTCGCAAGCTAATGTTTATTTTCAAGTGTCTCCGCCATTTAACTGATAAATCAGTCATTAGGATGGTATACATGGCATTATGTCAATCCGTCTTATCATATGGCATTACTGCCTGGGGTGGCGCATGCAAAACTAACCTGCAAAGGTCGAAAGAGCGCAAAGAGCGGTATTAAAAGTTAGTTTATCGCTGCCTTTTCAATTCCCCACTGCTGAATTATATAAACTCGCGGATGTGCTTACAGTGCGGCAACTGTACTTGCTAAACACTATTTTAAAACAACACTCTCTCACAAAATTCACTCCCTTACTTAACAATAACAAACGGCTCAAACATAAAGTCTGCTTGTCGGATAAACAGTGGACTACCAAGTTCTCAAACAACTTCTTTGGTTTTTTAGGCGGATACTTATATAATAAGATAAATAAGTTGCTTACTGTGTATCCCCTAACTAAATTTAAATGTAAGCAGATTCTTACAACATGGCTCAAGTCTTTGAACTACGAAGATACGGAAAATGTGCTTAATGTAGGCTCTTAGATAAATAAATTATAAATTATAAAACATAACACACACACACACACACACACACACACACTCACACACGCGCACACACATACACACACATAAACGCACTTACACACACAGATATTTATGCTCTGATTAATAAATTAGTTAAGGTTAAACTTTGTCCAGTGTCTGGAGAGGCTGGTAATCTGTCATACAGGTCTCCTTGTACGGATACCAGTCTCTCACATAGATAGATTATTGAACTGATGTATTAATTAGAATAATATGTACCTACTCTGTAATCTGTGTGAGAGAACAATAAATAAATTATTATTATTATTATTATTCTGCTGTGGGGTAAGATCGTTAGTCAAATAGATCAGCAGTCAAATAGGCAGCGTACGACCAATTCCGGTGGCGGATTGAGTAGTACACTTAAACAACCTCTAGTTGATGAAGAATAGGAGGGAAATAAAATACCTGACCGGAAAATACCGGATTAGAAACTTCGTTATCAAGTCCAGTCGGAGAGCTTCACTCTCATTTTCGGAGTAGAAGCCCTCGTTTGTGATGGACATTTATGCGGTGAACGAACCCATTCGGGATAATGGCAGCTTTCAAGTATTCCAGGAAGGTTAAGAGTTGGTAACAGGTAGCTAGGGTGGCATCTCCCTGAGCAACTACGATGCAAAAGCTACGGATAGTTGACGAAGCTCAAAAACCACGAAACGTTGTGCCAATTCCTCAATTTTATATAGGAACTTGGAACATTGTCACAATACTACGATAGGTACTTTCTATGTGGCTTTCATCTCCCAGTCATCCATCTACGTAGCTAGAGAAAGAGAAAGCTGCAGGTAGGGTTAGGTTAATGAACAAATCCCTAGGCAAAAAGTAGTGGAATCAACTTCGACGAAAGGACCTATAAGAAATAACTGTTCCACAATTTAGAAGAGCTATATCCAATATGAAGAACCATAAAAGTAATGACCCAGATAGCATACCTGCTGAGCTCTAGATATCTCTAAAAGGGGACGGAGAGTTACGGCTCTGCAATAACGTATGGTGCAATCCATGCCGATACGATAAAATGTAATGTATTGCATTATAATATTACCGTCGCGATCCACAATATATAACAATGTGAAGAAATTGCAAAATATTTATGGCTCTGTAAGTTATTCCATAACATCCTAAAAAATGGAAAAAAAAGCGTGGAGAAAGAGTGTCCTGGTCCCTTTCTATAAGAGAAAAGTAGATGTTCAAGATTGTGTAAATTATCGAGGCTTAAAACTCAAATCACACACATATACAAGAAAGGAAATAAGTTACTTACTAACAACTACAGGCCAATAAGTTTGACAAGTATTCTATGCAAAACCATGGAAAAAATCATAGCTGACAAACTTAGAAGTTTTCTTAGCCAAGAAAATCTTATACTGAATGAACAACATGGCTTTGTCCCAAAGCGTTCTGTAACTACAAATCTGATTACGTGTGTCAACCAATGGATAACAAATCACGACAAAGGTCAACCCACTGATGTTGTTTACCTTGACTATGAAAAGGCCTTTGACCGTGTGCCTCTACGACGGCTAATACATAAATTGGAACACCTTGGAATACGTGGAAAGATATTAGATTGGATAAGAGACTTTTTAACAAATAGAACCTTTTGTGTAAGAATTGGAAATCAACTCTCTGTAGCGCGACCAGTTCACAGCGGTGTGCGTCAAGGGTCTGTACTTGGACCTCTCATCTTTATACTATACCTAACAGACTTAAAGAATACTCTACAACTCCCTTTTTCGATGTTTGCCGACGACACGAAGTTCTTCGCAAATCCATGCCTACAATCGCATGATATACAAAAAGATTTGGATGCCATATTCGACTGGACAACACAGTGGTTACTAACATTGAATGTAACAAAGTGCACCATATTACACATTGGCAAGAAAAATCCCCATAACATTTACTACCTGGGAAACCAACCCCTTGCTCCTGTAACTACACAAAAAGATCTGGGAGTTGTTATAACAAATGACCTTAAATGGGAAACCCACATCAGTGGTGTCTCTAAAAAAGCTAATTCAATGTTATATCTTGTCAGAAAAGCGTTTAAGTGTCTTACTCCCAAAACTGTCTTGAAAATTTATAAAACTTATATAAGACCACTATTAGAATATGCATATGTGATATGGGATCCTTATTTCAAGAAAGACATCATGCTATTAGAGAAGGTCCAGAGAAGAGCGACAAAAATGGCTTCAGTACTGAGAAACAAACCATATGAGGAACGATTAAAAGACCTTGGCCTCACTTCTCTCGAAAAACGTAGACAGAGGGGAAGTCTCATTGAAACCTACAAAATTTTGTCTGGGTCCTACAATGTAGCAGGAATTAGGGACTTGTTTACTCTAAATGACAATCAATATCTGAGAGGACACTCCCTAAAATTAAGCAAAATACCGCACAAAAGCAATCCACTAAAACACTTCCTGCCAAACCGTGTGGTCAATGAGTGGAATAAACTTCCTGAAACTGTCATAAAGGCACCCAATTTAAACTGCTTCAAAAACAGACTTGACAAATTTTCCAAATTGCAAACAAAAACACACGCATCAGCTTACTAGCTGCTAGTGTGATAAACACTTAATAATAATAATAATGTAAAAACCTGATTAATGTAACAGAAAATCAGTTCGGAAGGTAAGAATATACATCCTCTAGTCTGGTGATGGATAAAGCACGCGAAAAGAAATAAAATCGATGAATGATATTAATTGTTCCTAAGAAGGCTATGTATCGTGTGCTAAGGTCTATAATACGGCAAGCTAAGCTGCGAGCTCAAAATGTCCTTGAAACTCATTATGGAAATGTATCTCCACTAATCTCCAGCCGCTGGCCTGTCAGAGAGCTTTGATAGCAAAGTCAGAGTGGATCAAGGAACCGAACTAAGTCCCTTGCTGTTTAAAATCACGATGAACTAACTAACCGAGAAATTCCAGAAACTCACACCATGGAACCTTTAATACTTTGACTGCACGTATGGCGCAGCGGCTAAGACAGTCGCTTCGCCGCTTCGTTTCGCGGGTTCGAGTCCCGCTTCGGACAACTATTTGTGTGACCCATAAATAGTTTTTCTGAGTCTGGATGTAATTTGTGTCATTATATATATGTAAAGTACCCCGCTACACAGGGACTGGTTACCTAGAGCGGGCGAATTTGGAACTATGGAAGAAATTTCTAGAGTTAAACAGAACCAATATAAAGTACATGGTGAGCAAGCTCATCCCTGACCAATCTTTACTATCAAGCTTCGACGTTTAGACAAATTAAATAATAATGGTATAAAGAAATTTAATAAACACCGTAGCCTAGTTGGTAGTGCTCCTGCCTACGAAGCTGGTGGGCCTGGGTTCGAATCCCGCTAAGTGCAAATATTTGTGTGATGAGCACGAATATTTGTTTCTGAGTCATGGATGTTTTCTATGTATTTAAGTATTTATCTATCTATATAAGTATGTATATCGTCGCCTGGTACCCATAGTACAAGCTTTGCTTAGTTTGGGGCTAGGATGATCTGTGTGACATTGTCCCCAGAAGTCCCCAGATATTAGAAAGTATTTATTATTTTATTTATTTATTCGCATATTCATATACATTTGTATTTGTCAAGCTCACAATGTAGCAGTATAGTCTAATATTAATACTACTACTAACTAGATTTTAAAACATTATACAAATATTAGTCTAATTATTAGGCGCTATTTCATCATTTGTTGAAAACATCCGCCAGCATTCTTAAAACATGCTATCAATCAAATTTATGTGTACACCAGATCCAGCATTTAGTTTTGTTACCGTAAGAAGCTCAATATTCGTAAGAAATTATAGAATTACTTTTTTTTTGATCACGTAGACTTTAAAAATCGCTTGTAAATAGTCAAAACATGTTTGCAGTGATATAGTAAGGTATACATAATTAAAACATTTATAAAATTTATTATGTAATAGTAATGTTATTTAGCTAGCTTGTATTAAGTAATTATCAAGGAGATTATGTTTAGGATTAATTATCGAAATTTATAGCTTAAGCTATATTTTACTATTATATTGTCTGAATGGTTATGTCTATATTGATCCCTGTCCACAGTTGTCCCATGCATGTGACATTCATTGATATGCTCAAAATATTAGCTTATTAATCCTCTAGATTGAATTCTTGCAACTGGAACCCAACTTTATTGATTTTTTTTGACGTTTGAATAAGTTCTGCACGGTTTCGGTTAAATTATTGTAAATTATTAAGTTTTTAATAAAATGGATTTCAGTAGCACTGGTGCATTGAGGAGTCCCTTTTCACCTCGTGTGAGACAATCCATATCGGGGCGAAGGCCTCTAGGCTTAAATTCTTCAAGAAATCAAGGGTTTGTAACATAACCTATAAGGTAACTTGTTTATTTTTAATGAAATAATATATAAATATGAGTGTTTGCAGCAAATTCATACAGAGTTCAGGAGAGCCCAGTGGAGATGTTGTGTACAAGACGCCTACTACTACGATAGAAACTTATGGAATGCCCTTACCTGTAATGGTTACTGAAGCTCTTACTTTTGGTACGATTATTTCACCTTCCGTATTATTTATCTATAGTTATCTTAAACCTAAAAAAGTCAAAATTTTGTTAAGTGTAATCTTCGTTACGATATTATTCATTGTTACATTATAAATGCTTTATACTCAACGTCACAACTAATTAGGTTAAAAATTTGTGTCTAAAATAGCAGTTTTTCATTTTATTCAAGTAAATAATTATTTTGTGCTGCAAAGATTATTAGTTTTAATAGCTTTACTAAAAAAATATAATTAATTAAATTTTACTGCTAATTTTTTAAGCAAGTGGAGAAGTCTCTGTCCGCCTATCACCTTGTGGCTGGTGCTGGGTTGTGTCCGGTCGCCGGGTGGTGTGCTGGCCACGTATTCCCACCACTTCCAGCACATCTTCACCAGCACCTGCTAGCACTATTGCCAGAGAGCTGACTCTGCCACAGACAGATCTTGCACATAAAGCTGATCTGGTTGTGCTATTCTATGAAGATGGGGCTCAGGTTTGTGCATGTTTGTTATAATGGGTCTTGTCAGTTGAGGGACATTTTGTCTGGTGGTAGCATTAAAGTGCAAAGCTCCATTCTGCACAATCTTCGATAATAATATAGAATTCTTATCTCAACATGGATAGAACTATTCAGACAAGATATATATAAAATAGATGAAACTTCTAAATTACTTATTAAAATTGCAAGAAAACTTACATACATGTGATTACCATCAGGTGAACTATGTTTTTTTGGCCTTGCTGTGCTATATCTAAAATTATATATTATTTCCAATACATAAAATCACACATAAATGTACTAGGTACTTTCTTTGTACCTAGTATTATTCATTTAGGGTAGTACTAGTACAAACATACATGTATGTAACATATGAACGTCTTATATGAATAGAATTTGTATTATTTTTGTTTATTCATTTTAGATAACAATAAAACAATAAGAAATCAGTGTGGAAATATTTAAGAATTGATATTGAAAACATGGTTAGAGAAAGTTTTGATATTTGTCTTATTGACACAAGGCCCAAAGATACCTTTTGCTATACCAATTATTATATTTTCATACCATATTTTCTAATTCTAAATCTAAATATTTATGTAATTTTATTGTAATGCACCTATGCTCTATATATCCAGATGCCATCATGCATTGGTGTCTCACCAGAAGGCACAGTCCGCTACTGGCCATCGGTTGGCCAAGAGGGAGTGTATGTGGATGTGTCCTGTGAGCTGGCAGGGCAGGAGTGTGAGCAACTCGGAGAATACACAGAGGAAGGACTTGTCCTCGCTACTACTACTTGCACAGTGGTCTTACTGAATCCTACTGTTGTCGGTAAGATTTCAAAATTTGCTTTAAAATAAGTGAAGTCTATAAAAGAAGTGCAGCGGTGGAACACAGAGTTAAATTGAATTATGGAGCAAAACTGGTCAATTATCATGAGTGGAACTGTTGATAGTAAATTATGTGGAAATATTAAAACCTTTGTGTATTTTTTCTCTATTGTACAGCACCCATCAATGGCACAAAAAATATAATTTGCTTCCATTTTTAAATATTTAACTGCTGTTGACAAACGCCTCATTAATAAATGGCTCACCAAGTTGTTTGTGGCAGATGGCCGTGCGACTGTGTCGTGTCGCACGCTGCGGCCGCCGAGCGGCTGGCTGGGCGGCATCGGGCGACGCGTGTCGCTGCTATTCTTCGGTTCCATGCCTGCGCACGCAGATACTGTGAGTACATAACTATATAATTATATTTTTATATACTGTGGACACGGGTCTCAATCGCGATAAAGATATAGGCAAATCATTACCTTGGTTGCCCGACGTTTCAGCATGGATTGCACCCGTGGTCACGGGTCGACTGGTGTGGCTCGGCAGCGTCGTCTCCGTGAAGCTCGGGTTTCGGTATCTACCCTCGCATGGTCTTGATATTTATATAATTATAGTTTATTCAGAATTTAATAGAGGCATAGGTAGTTTCCAGATGGCAGTCCTTCATGATTATATATTGACTTGAGTCCTCCCTAACTAGCATCTCTATATCTAAAAGCATATTATCGACCTGTGTTTGCTAATAATAAATTTCAATTTGACCATTTTGATATGAACCCTAAAATACTGGTGTCAGTGATTGGTGTCCATCGAAAAGAATTCACATGCGCATTGGAAAGCAGTTTTTGTCTTTTATTATTGACACTTTTAAAAATATAAAATATTCCTATCTCTCAACATG
Source organism: Pseudoips prasinana (assembly GCA_951640165.1). Taxonomy (NCBI): domain Eukaryota; kingdom Metazoa; phylum Arthropoda; class Insecta; order Lepidoptera; family Nolidae; genus Pseudoips; species Pseudoips prasinana. The sequence goes on from OX621252.1 coordinate 33,509,491, forward strand.
CATTTGATGAAATAGATTTTACTTTTGTTTATTTGGTTTATGTTCAGAATATCTGCAAAAATGTTTGAGTGAAAGAGCCTTCTTTCTCCCTGAGGATTCACCAAGTTTCTAATATGTGTATAAATTGTGTTAGAAACTAGTGGGCGTGGTGTCACTACCCGCCAGTGCCGAGGGTGAAAGCTGCATCGCGCTGGTGTGCGGCGGGCCCGCGCTGCAGCTGTGGCGCGGCGCCGAGCTGCACGAGCACGAGCTGCGCCGCCCGCTGCTGGACGCACACGCGCGTGCTCTGCTACCCCCGCACGGTACAGTTTGTGTTCCTACAGCCCTACCCCACAGCTGCGCCGCCGGCTGCTGGACGCACACGCGCGTGCTCTGCTACCCCCGCACGGTACAGTTTGTGTTCCTACAGCCCTACCCCACAGCTGCGCCGCCCGCTGCTGGACGCACACGCGCGTGCTCTGCTACCCCCGCACGGTACAGTTTGTGTTCCTACAGCCCTACCCCACAGCTGCGCCGCCCGCTGCTGGACGCACACGCGCGTGCTCTGCTACCCCCGCACGGTACAGTTTGTGTTCCTACAGCCCTACCCCACAGCTGCGCCGCCCGCTGCTGGACGCACACGCGCGTGCTCTGCTACCCCCGCACGGTACAGTTTGTGTTCCTACAGCCCTACCCCACAGCTGCGCCGCCCGCTGCTGGGCGCACACGCGCGTGCTCTGCTACCCCCGCACGGTACAGTTTGTGTTCCTACAGCCCTACCCCACAGCTGCGCCGCCCGCTGCTGGACGCACACGCGCGTGCTCTGCTACCCCCGCACGGTACAGTTTGTGTTCCTACAGCCCTACCCCACAGCTGCGCCGCCCGCTGCTGGACGCACACGCGCGTGCTCTGCTACCCCCGCACGGTACAGTTTGTGTTCCTACAGCCCTACCCCACAGCTGCGCCGCCCGCTGCTGGACGCACACGCGCGTGCTCTGCTACCCCCGCACGGTACAGTTTGTGTTCCTACAGCCCTACCCCACAGCTGCGCCGCCCGCTGCTGGACGCACACGCGCGTGCTCTGCTACCCCCGCACGGTACAGTTTGTGTTCCTACAGCCCTACCCCACAGCTGCGCCGCCCGCTGCTGGACGCACACGCGCGTGCTCTGCTACCCCCGCACGGTACAGTTTGTGTTCCTACAGCCCTACCCCACAGCTGCGCCGCCCGCTGCTGGACGCACACGCGCGTGCTCTGCTACCCCCGCACGGTACAGTTTGTGTTCCTACAGCCCTACCCCACAGCTGCGCCGCCCGCTGCTGGACGCACACGCGCGTGCTCTGCTACCCCCGCACGGTACAGTTTGTGTTCCTACAGCCCTACCCCACAGCTGCGCCGCCCGCTGCTGGACGCACACGCGCGTGCTCTGCTACCCCCGCACGGTACAGTTTGTGTTCCTACAGCCCTACCCCACAGCTGCGCCGCCCGCTGCTGGACCCACACGCGCGTGCTCTGCTACCCCCGCACGGTACAGTTTGTGTTCCTACAGCCCTACCCCACAGCTGCGCCGCCCGCTGCTGGACGCACACGCGCGTGCTCTGCTACCCCCGCACGGTACAGTTTGTGTTCCTACAGCCCTACCCCACAGCTGCGCCGCCCGCTGCTGGACGCACACGCGCGTGCTCTGCTACCCCCGCACGGTACAGTTTGTGTTCCTACAGCCCTACCCCACAGCTGCGCCGCCCGCTGCTGGACGCACACGCGCGTGCTCTGCTACCCCCGCACGGTACAGTTTGTGTTCCCACAGCCCTACCCCACAGCTGCGCCGCCCGCTGCTGGACGCACACGCGCGTGCTCTGCTACCCCCGCACGGTACAGTTTGTGTTCCCACAGCCCTACCCCCACAGCTGCGCCGCCCTCTGCTGGACGTGCTCTGCTACCCGCACGGTACAGCTTTTGTGTTCCCACAGCTGCGCCGCGGCTCGGTAGCTGCTACCTAGCAAGCTAACTTTGTGTTCCTAGAAACTCTTCGAGCCTCGAAGAACACGAGAAGCGGTTGGTCCCGCGTTTCACGTTTATCACAATCTATCATATCACAACTCTCAAGTTTAGTTCACTTTTTGGGTGTTTATTTAATCCCCTTCAGTGAATTAATTTAATTTATTATGTCCCGGTTTGAGTTGATATTAATTGTTTCACATAGTCATAGGTGTCCAAAAAGTAACGCTTGATTTGATTGCTTATGCTTAATTATCTTTTCGCAGGTGACCTAAACAGTTTGGAAATCATAGCTTTAGACGTGCGAGCGAGCGGAAATAATGGCATACTGCTGCTTATAGCGACTGTCAACGTGGCACGCTCGCCGGAAATGAGATATGCCATCGGTAAGTTCTTACTTCAAATAGAATTCAATAATAGACTTAGATGTGCCGACAGATCCTATCAGCTGTGATCAACCATGAAAAAGAAACAATATGAGATCTTTATCTTACAAAATATAACAAGAACAATTTTTTCAAATCATCTGGCAACCCTGCCCACGGAGAACATCACATTCCCGTTTCTTTTTTGTTTTTTAAATATTAATCTACGTGATATCTGTTTCTGTCCATTCGTAAAGTGAAGTGCTATGAAGAAGTAATCTACGTTATCGTTTGCTACCGTCTTCAAAACGTAAAGGCATCAAAATACGCAAAGATAATACATCATACCCTCAAATAGATTGTGAAATCTGGATATAGAGTGACATAGACGTCAAGAAATATAAAGAGATACCTTCAAACTCATATTAACTTTGTTGTCAAAATCAACTGACATCTATCAATTCAACAGTGACACTCATTTAGTGTTGCCAATTAACAAAAATTACCCAGATTGGTGGAAACAGTCAATATGAGCGTATAAGTACAAAATATGAGTAATATATTATGTACAAAGCAAATAAAATCGACAGACTTAAAGGCTTGCTCCAACTGCTACGCGCATTACCACTATCAGTGTCTAGACATTGCCTAAAATAATTTTTCTAAAGAATCGAAATCATACAAATGGACGTGGAAGTATTCAGAGTGCAAAGCTATGGAAGAACAACTAGGTACAACTCCCGCACACCCACTCAAACAACGAATACGGGACTGAATAGAGAATCTCCAGTGTTGCCATAGCATTGAAGAGCTCAAATCTCAACTTCTCAGAAATATACGTCGGGGTTTCACCGCAGAAGGCGTTGATACGTGACCAATGTTAACAAGAGATTAAACAATATTGAACAGCAATCCCGAGAGTCAAATTTTGAGATTTATTGTGTCCCTGAACACAAAACAGAAAACCCGAAGACAGTAATCCAAAATTGACAACTACAGTTTAGTGTACCTATCTCTTCCGGATCAACACGCACTAAACTATCACCGTGTTGCCAAGATTAACCAGGAATCAAAACGCCCGCGCGCGTGTGTGTTTGAGTGGGTGTGTGTGTGTGAGTATGTGAGTGTGTGCGCATGCACCTATGTGTATGTCATTAAGCGTGCGTGCTTGAGAGGTATATGAGTAATTGCGCACGGGGATGAGATTTCTTTTTTGTGTAAAATGTTGGAAATCGAATGTATTACTATATATATAAGCCAGTAGGTCCTCTGTCTTTTGGTAGTCTATGTTTTGTAACCAAGCGGTAATTTTCGTCTTGAGTTTATGTTTGTTAAGACCAGCAATATTTATTTCCTGGTGTATGGTGTTGTATAGTTTTGAGCTAAGACTAGTATTGGCGTCTTCCGAAAGATCACAACCTTAGTCGAACAAGATGCTCACCATCCGCCATTGAACATTTCTTTTAAACTTTTATCCCTTAATTTCTCCTAAGCTAACTGAAAAAATTAGAGAAAAGCTGGATGCGACTGACTGGAGTAACGACATAAGACCAAACGATACTATAGATAATACTGTTGACATTTTATTATTTCTAGATATGCCAGTAATTTTAATACACGCCTACACGTCGAATCGGTAATAACAAATATCCCTTTTGGTTTAGTCGCCCTCTACTATGCTCACTGAAAGAGAATGTTACGTGATACATGCAAATTAATTATTCAAGAATGTCTAAATAAATTAAAAACCGATTCAAAAAAAATATCACACAGGATCCTACATATTTTTGAAAGTTTGTTAAATCCTTAAGATCAAACAGTAGCGTAATCCCAGATGAGATGTTCTGTCTAAAGCTGGTCTAGGGGGGTAAAGTGTCAGTGAACTTTTCGCGGAGTACTTTCTCTCGTTATGCCCTGATAAACATACCTCAAGTGCCTCGACTGCTGGTGAATCTACATATCATTCGGAATCACTTGGTTCATGTCATATTTCCAGAAGAGATATTCTAAGCGCCCTCAAATAATTAAATATGAACAAAGGGCCAGGCCCTGATTGTATTTCACCAATATTGCTACGCAATTGTTCGGAGCAACTAGTTAAACCATTTTATCACATTTTTAATTGGTCTCTCTCTTGTGGAATCTTTCCCTCTAAGTGGAAGCATATCACCCCTATACACAAAAAGGGGATCAAAGTGATATCTCAAGCTACAGGCCCATATCGATCTTATCTGGCATAGGGAAAGTGTTCGAAAAATTGATTCAAGCAAGACTTCTCTTTCATCTAAAGTCAATCCTCAACAGTATTCAGCACGGATTTTTATCAGGCACATTAACGGCTACAAATCTCTTAAATTATGTTACTACTATCCATTAACGGCTACAAATCTCTTAAATTATGTTACTACTAAGCCAAAACATAAGTACATGCTATTTATACAGATTTCCTTAAGGCATTTGACGTGGTTGATCACAGCCTACTCATACAAAAGTTGGCTCATGCTGGGATATGTGGCTCGCTATTAAGATGGTGTTAATCCTACCTCGTCAATAGGTCTCAACTGGTAAAAATCAGGGGCTATAAATCTATAGCTAGATTAGTGCCATCTGGTGTGCCCCAGGGGTCACACTTAGGGCCCCTGTTTTTTTTTTGTTTATGTTAACGACTCACGCTCAGCCATAACATCCGGATACCAAATGTTTGCTGACGATTTAAAGTTATACTGAACATTCCCTTCAGGAAGACATTAACGCAATAAATCATTGGTGCTCTTTAAACGGAATGACCATTAATATTTCGAAATGCTTTCACACTAAATTCACACGTAAACGCGATCCAATTCTTGCCACTTAATATATGTCTAATAGTCAAAACACTGAAGTGTCGAGTAAACGTGAGTCTGGGTGACGTAGAAGCATGTGGCATGTCGTACTAAAGCAATGTGTTTACCATTCAGCCCACATCAACGTATCCGTAGCGGCTCGACCGCGCGTGACGTCAGTAGCTGCGATCCGCGGCTGGGCGGGGCTGGCCGACGAGCCGCCGCGCTTCCTGCCGCTGGCGCACAGAGCTTTGCTTTACACTACCAAGTACATCGCTATACTGTCTAGTGAGTATACAGGGTTACATATGCAGCGTCGCGTCAGTCGATGGTATCTGCTTTGTTATTTAGTCTTTGCACTTAAATATAGGATTAAACTTTTGAATGTGATGTGTTTCCAGCGACAGTGTCCAACGACGCGGTGGACTACGTGGACGTGTCGGGCGAGGGGGACAAGGTGCTGGGCGCGGCGCTGTGCGGGGCGGTGCCGCTGCTGTTCAGCGCCAAGCACGGCGTGCTGGCGCTCAGCTGCGCCGCGCCCGCGCACGGCTCGCCGTCAGTGTCTCTCTGTTACTTTGTACACAGTAAGGTGCAGGGCGCTGCCGTTCAGCGCCAAGCACGGCGTGCTGGCGCTCAGCTGCGCCGCGCCCGCGCACGGCTCGCCGTCAGTGTCTCTCTGTTACTTTGTACACAGTAAGGTGCAGGGCGCTGCCGTTCAGCGCCAAGCACGGCGTGCTGGCGCTCAGCTGCGCCGCGCCCGCGCACGGCTCGCCGTCAGTGTCTCTCTGTTACTTTGTACACAGTAAGGTGCAGGGCGCTGCCGTTCAGCGCCAAGCACGGCGTGCTGGCGCTCAGCTGCGCCGCGCCCGCGCACGGCTCGCCGTCAGTGTCTCTCTGTTACTTTGTACACAGTAAGGTGCAGGGCGCTGCCGTTCAGCGCCAAGCACGGCGTGCTGGCGCTCAGCTGCGCCGCGCCCGCGCACGGCTCGCCGTCAGTGTCTCTCTGTTACTTTGTACACAGTAAGGTGCAGGGCGCTGCCGTTCAGCGCCAAGCACGGCGTGCTGGCGCTCAGCTGCGCCGCGCCCGCGCACGGCTCGCCGTCAGTGTCTCTCTGTTACTTTGTACACAGTAAGGTGCAGGGCGCTGCCGTTCAGCGCCAAGCACGGCGTGCTGGCGCTCAGCTGCGCCGCGCCCGCGCACGGCTCGCCGTCAGTGTCTCTCTGTTACTTTGTACACAGTAAGGTGCAGGGCGCTGCCGTTCAGCGCCAAGCACGGCGTGCTGGCGCTCAGCTGCGCCGCGCCCGCGCACGGCTCGCCGTCAGTGTCTCTCTGTTACTTTGTACACAGTAAGGTGCAGGGCGCTGCCGTTCAGCGCCAAGCACGGCGTGCTGGCGCTCAGCTGCGCCGCGCCCGCGCACGGCTCGCCGTCAATGTCTCTCTGTTACTTTGTACACAGTAAGGTGCAGGGCGCTGCCGTTCAGCGCCAAGCACGGCGTGCTGGCGCTCAGCTGCGCCGCGCCCGTGCACGGCTCGCCGTCAGTGTCTCTCTGTTACTTTGTACACAGTAAGGTGCAGGGCGCTGCCGTTCAGCGCCAAGCACGGCGTGCTGGCGCTCAGCTGCGCCGCGCCCGCGCACGGCTCGCCGTCAGTGTCTCTCTGTTACTTTGTACACAGTAAGGTGCAGGGCGCTGCCGTTCAGCGCCAAGCACGGCGTGCTGGCGCTCAGCTGCGCCGCGCCCGCGCACGGCTCGCCGTCAGTGTCTCTCTGTTACTTTGTACACAGTAAGGTGCAGGGCGCTGCCGTTCAGCGCCAATATTAAATGTTGTATAGATTCCACGATGTTATATGTTGTTGTTTGTTGTTACAGTTCCATGTGTGAGAGCCCTATGGGCTCGCCGTGTCCATCGGACATGTACGACGGCAACCTGTCGCTCTATGAAATCGATCCACATGAAGTGAGTTACAAAGTTTGTAGCCATTGTTTTCCTTAGTTTCGATAAAGTGCCTTACCCGATACTTGTGCGGTTTCGAGTTTTTGCGTATTAACTTAGAGTGACAGTTGTACAAAACGTCCCTAAGACAGATTCTATCATGCTCCGCAGGCTGTGGATGTACTACAATTACAGTATGGTCTCTATTACGTAACTACATTTTAAAGAAATTAAATGAAAATCCGGCTCGAATGACCAAAATATTACTATATTTTTTACCAGTCATATATACCAGTCATTAATGTTCCTAACGTTTTTCGCTGTCTGAGTAGCTACACTAGAAAGTTATTCTACCTTAGAGGCTGCATATCGGGTAATAGAATTGTTATGTTAGTGTTGTGGTTGCTAATGGTAGCACGTAGTGAGCCCGGCATGTGGCAGGTGAGCCTGGTGAGCACGGACGCGTGCGGGCGGCTGAAGACGGCTTTCCTGTTCCACGTGCGGCGCGACGCCCCCGCGTGCCGCGCGCTGCTGCTGGAGCTGTTCCCCGAGCCGCCCCCTCCCCCCACCGCCCCCCCCGCGCCCGACGTGGACAGCGTGCTGGACCGCACCGTGCTGCGCATCGCCACCGAGATGCTGGACGACATCCCCGCCGGGGACCCCAGGTATTACCACACCGGCCTCTTAGAAATACGAATCCAACTTAACAACATTGTCTAAGTTCCCTATTACTTTATTATAGAATGTATATAGGTACATAAAAGAAAGTCGGGTTACTTACACTATTTATAACTCAAGAATGCTGCACTGATTATCATGATCTCTGATTTTATGGATTCATCTCCTCCAAGATCGGCAGAATAGATACATACATACATAGACTCACGCCTGTCTCCCAGAGGGGTAGGCAGAGACAACGGAATTCCATTTGTCACAATTCTTGCACACCTCTTTCGCTTCGTTTTCTGATCCGGAAGTCAAGGTGGAGAGGCGGAAGTTCAATGCCGCTTCTAGGTCCTACAAGAGAGTTATTGCCGAGGCCAAGGCAGAACATGTTGCCAGAGTTGGAGAGCGACTAGGTAAGTATCCCTCCGGGAGTCGCGCTTTCTGGGCGCTCGCCAAAGCTGCTCAACGCAACTTCTGCCAGTCCAATCTCCCACCACTGCACAAGCAAGATGGCATTCTGGCCCATAGTGCTAAGGAGAAGGCAGATCTTCTTTGCCAAACTTTTGCCTCAAACTCGACTTTGGACGATGCGGGTGCCATACCTCCTTCCATCGCAGGGTGTGATTGCTCTCTGCCCGAAATCCGCATGACGCAACGTGCGGTTAGGCGGGAGCTTAAGCTCCTAGACGTCCATAAGTCGAGCGGGCCGGACGGCATCCCTTCAGTGGTGCTAAAGACGTGCGCCCCTGAGTTGACCCCGGTTTTAACGCGCCTTTACCGTCTCTCTTACAGCGCTAAAAGGGTTCCATCTTCGTGGAAAGTAGCCAACGTCCACCCTATTCCCAAAAAGGGTGACCGGTCGGACCCTACGAACTACAGGCCTATAGCGGTAACATCCTTGCTATCCAAGGTCATGGAGAGAGTCATCAACTCTAAGCTCCTACAATACCTAGAGAAACACCACCTGATAAGCGATCGTCAGTATGGCTTCCGTCACGGTCGTTCAGCTGGTGATCTTCTAGTGTATTTTACACATCGTTGGGCACAAACCTTGGAAAGCAAGGGTGAGGCTCTAGCCTGTAGTCTTGACATCGCCAAGGCATTCGATAGGGTCTGGCATAAGGCTCTTCTATCGAAGCTACCATCATATGGAATCCCCGAGGGACTCTGCAGTTGGATCATTTGGACGGTCGGAGCACTAAAGTCGTAGCAGACGGTTCTTGCTCCGTCACCAAAACCATTAACGCTGGCGTACCACAAGGCTCGGTGCTCTCCCCTACGCTATTCATTCTGCATATCAATGACATGTTATCTATAGAAAACATGCATTGCTATGCGGATGACAGCACGGGTGATGCGCAGTATAGCGGCCACCAGAATGTCTCTCGCAGCTCTGTACAAGAGAAACGGTTGCAACTTGTGTCTGAAGTCGAGGGTTCTCTCGGGCGGGCCTATGAATGGGGTGTAGAGAACCTAGTCCAGTTTAACCCCAATAAGACACAAGTGTGCGCGTTCACTGCCAAGAAGGACCCATTTGTTGTAGCGCCCCGATTCCAAGGGGTTGATCTCCGTGTAACCGAGAGTATTGGGATCCCCGGAATCGAAATTTCGAGCACCTGCCAATTTAGGGGTCATTTGGAGGACAAAGCCAAACTGGCAAGTAAGTAGTTGGGCGTCCTGAATAGAGCTAGGCGGTACTTCACTCCAAGACAGCGGCTTGCGCTACATAAAGCACAAGTCCGCCCGCACATGGAGTATTGCTCACATATCTGGGCAGGAGCCCCTAAATACCAGCTCGACCCACTTGACTCCCTCCAAAGGCGTGCTATTAGAATCGTTGGGGATTCCAATCTTACGGACAGATTAGAGTCGCTAGAGCAGCGGAGAGACTTCGGATCTCTCTGCGTGTTCTACCGTCTCTTTCACGGGGAATGCTCTGAGGAACTGTTTGAGCTGGTGCCACCGTCCCCTTTTTATCATCGGACCACGCGCACTCGCAGTAAGGTTCATCCGTATCACCTGGAAGCGATCTCGTCAAGCACGGTTCGCTTTCAGCGTTCATACATCCCACGTACGTGCCGGCTCTGGAATGAATTACCTGCTGCGGTGTTTCCCCAGCGCTACGACATGTCCTTCTTCAAACGAGGTTTAAAAAGAGTACTAATATCACGGTAGGCAGCGGTTTGCTGTGCCCCCTGGCACTGCGAATGTCCATGAGCAGCGGTTACCACTTACTATCAGGTGGGCCGCTAGCTCGTCTGCTTACTAAGGCAATAAAAAAAAAACAATATCGGAATTTGCATAAATACTATCGTTTTGAAAACAAAGATCGAGTCCATAGAAAATAACACAGGTCTGCAATGGTTTTCCCCTTTCAGTTTTGATGAGCGATTTGGATAGTTTTGGGGGCGCTGATTACGGGAAAAATATTAAAAAAATTCCATCACGTCAGGATTTTTAGTTATAGATCATCCTTTTTTTTGCCTAAATTACTTAAGCCTTCCTAGTAATTTATTAATTATTTTATTTTAATCGTATCTTATTGAACAAAAAACACACTAAATGGTTGAAGTAGACATTAATGAATGAGTTCTCATAAATGTAGTTAAACATAACTTTTAATTAAGTATGTGATATACCCTTATTATCAAAAAAACTAGTGGTATTTTTAGGTCATTTGCTAAAGACCTCATTTCTTGTAGGCTAAATGCTTTTTTTATAGAAATTAACTTAAATCGTTAGAAGACAGTTAATGAGGGTGGATTAATATTATTTTGTATAAATAGCACCATCACTATTTTTAAAAAGTCAGTACTTCTGTGCAATTCGTAACGCTTACTTGAAAAATGTCATCGCGAAAGTGTTTAAACTCTCCGGACAATTTTTGCTACATTTGTGGGCAATTTATGCTGAGAAAACAGCAGCATAACATAACCGAATTTATAAGGAACGTTTATAATATGTATTTTGGCCTATCAATCGCCAATCAAGATAAACAGTGGGTCCCACATAAAGTTTGTACCACCTGCGTTCGTGAACTTCGAAAGTGGTCAAAAGGAAAGAACAATAAGTTTGATCTCCTATCGCCTATTTTATGGAGAGAACCTCAGAATCACACTGAAGACTGTCATTTTTGCTGCTGCAAGACTACAGGCTACAATTCAAAAACAAAAAAGGACTTGATATATCCAATATTGCAGTATGTAACACTCGCTGTGCATCGTGACCGGAACATTGCACCGCCATCACCGCCATACTTGGAATCATTACAAGCTGAAGACAGTGACAGTGATGTTGAAGAGGTATCTCAACCTGACGCTGAATTTGAGCCAAGTACAAGTGGAACACAATTACTTTCACAATCAGAACTGAACGACTTAACTAGAGATCTAAACCTTCCAAAAGACGCAGCTGAGCTCCTCGGATCAAGACTATCGGAAAAGAATATGCTTGCTCCTGGCACTTCATTTTCTTGGTATCGCAACAGAGAAAAAGACTTTGTACCATATTTTTCTGAAGATCGTGATCTAGTGTATTGCGAAGACATTCCGGGCTTAGTGAAAATGTTTAACATCGAATATGACGCGAACGAATGGAGATTGTTCATAGACTCATCAAAACGAAGTTTAAAAGCAGTCCTTTTGCATAATGGCAATAAATACGCTTCACTACCAGTTGCCCATTCTGTACATTTGAAGGAGTGCTACGACAATTTGAAAAATGTTTTGGATAAAATAAAGTACGTAGAACACGGTTGGATGGTCTGTGGAGATCTTAAAGTTTTAGGCATGCTGCTCGGTCAACAAGGTGGCTAAGTACCCTTGCTTTCTCTGCGTGTGGGATAGTCGAAACAGAGGACAACATTGGACAAAGAAAGAGTGGCCACCGAGGACTGAACTAGTCCCTGGAACCAAAAATGTTGTGAGTGACAATCTAGTGCCCCGAGAAAAAGTTTTGCTACCCCCTTTACACATAAAACTGGGGATGATGAAACAATTTGTGAAGGCGCTGAATAAAGAAGGAGAAGGTTTTTAATATCTACACCAGATTTTTCCATCTATATCTGAAGCTAAACTGAAAGAAGGTATTTTCGTTGGCCCGGACATAAGAAAATTGATGAAAGATATAGATTTCGATGAAAAATTGAGTGTAATTGAATTAGAAGCCTGGAAATCTTTTAAGGAAGTAGTGAGGCATTTTCTAGGAAACCATAAAAGTCCAAATTATGAGGAAATTGTAAAGAAAATGATTGAAAATTTCGGCAAAATGGGATGTTCGATGAGCATTAAACTTCACTTCCTTAATTCGCATTTGGACTACTTTCCTGATAACTTGGGAGCTGTAAGTGAAGAGCAAGGCGAAAGATTTCACCAGGACTTGAAGGAGATGGAACGTCGCTATCGGGGAAAGTGGAATAAAGTAATGATGGCAGACTACTGTGTGCTATTAAAGCGTGATGATCCAAGTCGGAATTTCAAGCGAAAATCTCACAATCGGAGCTTCGGTGAAAAAAAAGCAAGATACCATAAAAGTATTTAATATTTTTAATTTATTTATTACTGTCCCTTCAATGTATTTTTAATGTTTTAAGTTTAGTAATATAATTGTTACTTCATTGTAATAAAAAAAAACTTTGTAAAGTTGGCCTTTTTTTCCGATTTCACATAAAAGGATTTTTCAAAAAAACTGAGGGTGATAGGACAAATCCAAGTACATATTCGTAATCAGCGCACCAAAATACCTCAAGATCAGCAATCAAATCCAAAAGGGGAAAATAAGAGTTCAAATTTGCAGACCTGTGTAATTGCATCGATATATAAAACCAAAAGTTACTGACAAAATTTGTCTACATAGAATGTCAATATATATTATATCCATATTCATATTATTATTTATTCACATGGCCATCCACGGAAGATATCGAGAGACCTTGGACGTATTTCAAGAATATTACTATCGTTCGTGCAGCTCTGGTGTCTTAAAGACAAAATTAAAAATCCTGGTAACAGGTGCTATGGCGAATAGGGACTTTATAGTGCTTACAAGAGTGTCGTAATTCCTCGGTGTCGGTGGCAGGTGGAAGCAGCGCGGCGGGCCGGCCACTAACATCAGCCTGGGCAGCTCGGCCGCGCTGCAGGTGGCGGCGCAGCTCGGCGACAAGCAGCGGGCCTTCTGCCTGTTCCTGGACTTCCTGCGGGCCGTGGGCCTGTGGCAGCGGCTGGGCCTGGTCACTACAGGTATGATACATCATGCAGAAAGCGTCCTTAACGGTGTAATTATCGATTAGCTTGACATATCAAAGAAGTTTTACTCTCGATTAATACAATTTATTTATATATAGGTAAATAAATCGGTTAATAACCAATTACATTAAATAACATAGAAACAATTACATTATTTATTTTTAGGGTTACATACAGAATTCAATACAAAAAATACTGGACATCCTTGCATACTTTCTTTCGCAGAAAACCAAACATATTCGCCTAATGTCTGTCCATCTACCGGCAAACACATCGCGTTCAGGACAATATCTTGGTTATCCTATACGTAATAAGGTGGATCATTGATTGAACATGGTGTAATAGTTTCGGTCTCATTTTGAACTCTATCGTATTGTAACAAAAGCTATAACAATGAATTACGTTATAACCTATTTAGGGTTAATAATAATATCTAGGGACAATGTCACACAGATCATCCTAGCCCCAAACTAAGCAAAGCTTGTACTATGGGTACCAGCCGATCATATACATACTTATATAGATAGGTAAATACTTATATACATAGAAAACATCCATGACTCAGAAACAAATATTCGTGCTCATCACACAAATATATGCACTTACCGGGATCAGAACCTAAGACCACCAGCTTCGTAGGCAGGAGCACTACCAACTTGGCTACGGTGACCGTTAATGCACATCAAATTATTCGTGGCGTTATAATTTTTCAGTTGTTCATTAAGACGCTACGATTTTCATAACATACTTATATGTCATAGTTGTGTTGTATGTGTTGGCACAGAATGCGGCAGCGTGTGCCCCACGGAGAGTGCCCTGGGCACCCTGTCGGAGCAGCTGGCGCTAGCCATCGCGCTACGCAAGCTGCAAAGCTCTGCCGACGCACCGTTGATTGATGCTGCTATTTATCAGGTAGGCTGTGTGTATGGAATGGATTAGTTTGTCGTACAGCAATTGGTTCGTAGCGAACGTTTATAAACAAATAAATAGATTTTTTTTAAATTCAGATTTATAGCTCTGGCTTCTTCGGCCTTATGAGTTATGAGCCTTCCGTAAAATATATTATTATTTCATTTATTTTCGTCATATCAAGTAAAGCCCGTCACAGTCAAGTCATACGTAGTCCTTGTCGTACTCCAGTAAAGCAGTGGAGACTTCACTAGAGGCTTATATGGAGTTTTAGATTCAACACAGAAAATAGCAATTCACGGCAATATGGCACTTTCCTCCACTTGTGTACGTTGTCCATGATGTTATGTCTAAAAATCCACCATATTTACACATAAAAACTTGCATTTACACCAGTTTTTGAAAATGAAATAATGCCCTGATGCATCTTTTTCCGCGTTGGCGCCAAAACTCCAAATAAATGGACAAGAGAAGGTATTGCCAGTAAAGAAGATGAGTTGTTTCAAATCGCATGTATCAGCTTTAGCAGTGATTTAGATACTATCAAGTTGAATAAGTAGTGTCTGAGATTACGTATTGTAATAAAAATACTTAATTTAAATAAAGTATAAAGACGCAATAAAATGTATAGTTTAGTCAAAGTCAATTATTCCGTAAAAAAATTACATTTATGTGGAGTCGTCATTTTTTTACCCTACCGTGCAGTGCATGACGTGGCAGCTACTGAGAAACACTGCCAGAAAACTCAGTAGGCCATTATTATTTTTAAAATAAAATATACTTAAGATTAATTACAATCATGTGTGTTGACTCGGAACAACTCAATCTCAAGCACTTTTGTCACTTAAATAATCAGAACTTTTGTAATATGCCCTGCTACACAATTTGGGCAGCGTGGGCAGGCCCCCTACAAGATGGACCGATGATCTTGTGCGGGCCGCTGGAAATCGCTGGATGCGGATAACACAAGGCCGGTAATTGAGGAGATTTTTAGGGGAGGCCATTGTCCAGCAGTGGACGTCTTTCGACTGATATGATGATGATGACACAATTGGGCTTTAATAATTCTTTCAAACTTATTCGTAGATAATTCTGTAATATCATTGGGAAGTTTGGTATAGAATCTTATACATTGCCCTATAAAAGAGTTACTTATTTTGTGGTGACGGGTAGTATGCAATATAAGTTTTTTTTCTTCTTTGTTTTATTGGTTCACAAATCGGACAATACAATAACTCATTCATACAAATCACAAATGTATATATAAAACGAATATCCAAATTGTATGCCCTAAAATAGTGAACACAGCGTGCTTTCATAACTAAAAGCATCTTTGCCTAATCGGTTGAACAGTTAACATATGTTATATTTGCTCTCAAGTTTATTGCTAATTATAAACATAATCTGGAAATATTTCATAATAAAACTATTCTCAGTGACATAATAATCCACCAAGAAAGTGATTTAACATAAATGGTGAACAAGTGAAGTGTTTTACAATAATAATTGTTAATAAAACACAAACTACGGCCAGTGTACCGGCCGGTGCCAGTGTACAAGCCATTTTGAATATAGTACATGCAACTGCCACGGTTACTCGGTCCGCATAAGGAGTACTTTTGTATGAGCGCCCGACCTGTGACGTATTGTGAGCGCCCGCACCAAAGATTATCAACGCAGACGGTGCTATAATTTCTACCTACATTACACTGCCCCTGGGAGGACGACATTTTTTTCTATTGAGTAATTTTCTATTTAAGTAATAATTTGTCATGGCTAGTGATTCGGAACGTGCAAAAATCTTCAAAAATGAATCGACGTCGAACCCGAACGTATCCGTGAAAAGAAGATGCAAAAGATCCGCTAAAAGCCCACCGGCTCCACTTTCACCCCTTTCCGGCTTTGATAAAGATGAGTTGCGCTCGATTATGCAAGAGATAATTAAAGCCGAATTTAGCGAGATGCTTTCCCAGATTAACCAAAACATGATCAGTACCATAAATAACGAGTTGGAATCGGTAAAATTGGAAATGAAGGAAATAACCATGTCTATGGATTTTATAAATAAAAAATTTGAGGAATTTGAAGTTAATCAACGGATATGTAAGGAAAACATAAAAAAAATAGAATCCAATGAATTAAGAACCGTGGTGGGGGATCTTCAATTGCGCATCAACAATTTAGAGCAGCAATCCCGATCTAACAACCTGGAAATACAATGTATGCCGGAATCCAAAAATGAGAATGTATACACCATCGTCGCTCAACACGGACAAATCGTCAGTTGTGAAATTCAAGAGAAAGACGTATTAAATTGCTCACGTATTGCCAAAATCAACCCATCTAGTGCCCGCCCCCGATCTATGTTGGTTCAACTGGCATCACCTAGACTTCGAGATCAACTGTTGTCATCAGTTATCAAATACAATCAGAAAAATCACCAAGAAAAACTAAACTGCGGACATTTCGGATTCACCAATAAAAGCTCGCCCATCTATGTTGTAGAACACCTATCATCTAACAAAAAAAACCCTTCACGCAGCCACTAGGATCAAAGCAAAAGAAATGAACTACAAATATGTCTGGGTCAGGAACGGCAAAATTTTTGCAAGGAAGGATGACGGCGCAGGATACCTACTTATCAAGAATATGAACAGTTTAAGTAAAATTGTTTAACTCTATCCATATTATATTTTTAAGAGTACGTTTTCGGTAACCTAACTACTTTAAGATTCAATAATTTAAGCATATTTTATCAAAATTGTAGAGGCTTAAGAACCAAAATTAAGACTTTCTTTTGTAACCTGAGCTGTATGAATTATGATGTCATAATTTTAACCGAAACTTGGCTGAATAGTGGTATACAAAGTAGTGAACTTTTTGACAATAGGTATGTTGTCTATAGAAGAGATAGGGAGACCACTGGTTTTCATGCTCATAAGGATGGAGGTGGTGTTTTGATTGCGATATCAAAAAGAATCAACTCGAAACGAATTAACAATTGGCAATGTAAATGTGAAGACCTCTGGGTCACCCTTGACGTCTCAACCAGTCACGCATCACGACAACTTGCTCTGTGTGCAGTATATCTTCCTCCACCAGTGTCTCTTTCAATGCTCGAACACTTCATTGAAAGCTGTAATAACGTCTTTGAGTCTAGTACTATACCTATCTGTATAATTGGGGACTTTAATTTAAGCAAAATTAACTGGACTTCGGGGAGCGTTAACAATTCGCTCCCTATCATATGTTCAAGGTTACTAGAATTTGTCCATATTAGTAAACTCACTCAGTATAATTCAGTTAAAAACTACTCAGAGCGCACCTTAGATCTCGTTTTAAGTACAATACCTTCATGTACTGTAGCTGAAGCTAACTGCTATTTAAGCACCGTTGATATACTACATCCTCCTCTTGACATAAATCTGTCATTAGTGAAAGAAAATAATCTCGCATATAATAAGCTTAAAATGAGAAAAAACTTTTATAAAGCCAACTACGAACAAATTAAAAGCTATTTAAACGAACTTGACTGGCATCAACTATTTGCGAATAGTAATAACGTAGATAGCATGTTGAAGGTGTTTTATGAAAAGTTAGAGTTTGCAATAAATAAATTCGTACCAAATTGTAAGCCTATGAACCGCCGTTACCCTCCAAGGTTCAATACAGCACTTATAAAAACTCTAAAGGAAAAAAATCGTTTAAGAATGCGATACAAAAAATACAAAAACCCGCTAGATGAACTAGAACTTAAATTGGTTACAAAACGATGTGAAAATTTAGCTAAAATCCATTACAGTCACTATATGCAAACCTTAGAAACAGAAATGAAAGTAAATCCCAAGCTATTCTGGACTCATGTAAAGGCTAAACGCGGAGGATGTAGTGCTTATCCGTTAATTATGACTGATGGGCAAACTACAACATCTGAGGGTACGACTATCTGTGAACTTTTTGGTAAATATTTCTCATCCGTCTACACCACTGATAGTCGACATGATACCGAATTCCAGAGCAACTCAACATTTTTTCAGTCTAGGAAATAATAGCCAGTCCCTGACAATTCCTGAATTAAATTCGGATAGCTTACTTGCAAAGCTGCAGTCACTTAACATAAGGAAAGGAGCAGGTCTCGATGACATACCACCTCTTTTTATAGCTAACTCTGCACCGGCACTGGTTGCTCCGCTACTAATGATATACAAACTATCATTAACCACAGGAACATTCCCCATAGAGTGGAAAAAGGCCAAACTTATTCCAGTGCACAAGTCTGAGAAAAAAGACCTTATTTCTAATTACCGGCCCATTGCGATTCTGTCCACTTTTGCCAAGGTTTTCGAGTCGATAATTTGTCCACACATCCAACGTCACTTTAGACTCTATCTCAGTGACCACCAACACGGTTTTGTTTCATCCAGGTCCACAACTACCAATTTACTGTCCTTTTCAGAATCCTTGGTGGAATCCGTAGATTCTAATAAACAATTTGACGTATTGTACACCGACTTCAGTAAGGCGTTCGATAAAATTTCTCACTCCATCCTAATAAAAAAATTAGCTCTGTATGGCATATCGGGACACTTATTGAAATGGCTGAAATCATATTTAACGAGGCGTCAATTCTATGTCGTCATAAACGGCTTCAGATCGACAATGAACTATAGTATGACTTTCGGTGCCCCCCAAGGCTCTCATTTGGCTCCTATATTATTTAATATCTTTATAAACGACCTTCCCCTATGCCTTCACTCTTCGGAGTGTTTTTTATATGCGGATGACTTAAAATTCGCCAGAACAATTGAGTCATCACGTGATATCGAGCTCCTACAAGAAGATCTAAACCGAGTAATAGAATGGTGTGAGAACAATAAAATGGATCTAAACTTGAAAAAATGTTATCACATGACTTTTTCGAAGAAATCTAACGCCATTTGTTCAGAATATTTTATAAAAAACGAAAAAATTCAAGAAGTTGACACAATTAGGGACCTGGGAGTTTTATTTGATAAAAAAATTACTTTTTACCCCATATCGAAAACATTATTAAAAAGGCATCGAAAACTCTTGGTTTTGTGATACGGTACACCAAAGACTTTAAAAAGATTGGCACTAGAATAATGCTGTATAATAGCCTTGTACGAAGCATCCTGGAGTATTGCAGTGTTGTATGGAGGCCGCACTATGCCACACATAGGCTCCTCTTAGAAAGAGTCCAAAAACGGTTTTTATGGCACCTGGCATTTTCAAAGGGGAAAAGTAAACAACTGCCTTCATATACCGCCCGCTTGCAGTACTTCAGGATTTATTCCCTAAATACGCGATCAGAAATTTTAGACGCCTTATATCTCCACAAACTGCTAAGAGGCAAAATTGATTGCCCAAATATATTATGCATGGTTAAATTTCGAGTCCCAGTCCGATATCCACGATACCGTATCACTCCATTATATGCTCCCTTGCGTAGAACGGTTTTAGGCGCGAACTCACCAATTCCACGTTTATGCAAATTGCTAAATAGCTACAGTGACCTTTTTGACATACACCATGACAGCATTAAAAAATTAACGAGTATAATAAAAGGAAAGCCTCGTATAGGTTAAAGCTAGCTTAAGAAAGTCATGGTTCACCAGTTATACTAATTCACAATTTTTAAATTTTAATTCAATTGAAACAAATTTATTTTGTACCGTTATAATTTAATTTAATTCTCATTTATTGTACGCCATCTTATTATATTATTTATTAACTTATGTGATTAATTATTCATTTTCTATCATAATTTTAATTTTTACAGTTTATGTTTGTATATATATACACACATAAAATACTTATTACATATTTAACTATAATTTATGCAAGTGGTGTTAGTCTGTAAGTAATTGTTGCACTTAAAATTGTTTTATTATTAATTAAGAATTTGTAAATGTTACGTGTAAACAATTGTAGACTGACCAAATAAATAAATAAAAATAAAAAAAAAGACTTAAACTAAAGAATAAAATTAAATATAAAAATAAATTAGGACATAATTACTTAAACTATAATTTGTTTGTTGGTTGATTATAAAGAAAAAGGGGTTTTACATAACCGGAGAATACTACGCTTCAATTTTAGAGCAGTCAAAAGAAAAATGAAGAGGAAAATTGACCAAACACTGATTCTTGCACGACAATGCTCCTATTGACAAAAGTCGGGTTACGTTAGCTGCTTTGCATAAGGTGGCCTTCGATATCATTGATCCACCTTATAGCCTAGACTTGGCTCCCAGCGACTATTATCTCTATTCTTTAAATCTTAAAAAAGAGCTTCGAGGAAAGAAATTCACAACCGATGAAGAAGTGAAGGATGCAGTTTTGGTGTATTTTTAAGAGAAAGAGAAAACATTTTTTTATGAAGGTATTCACAGATTAATTCATAGATCTGAGAAATGTATTAGGGTTGCAGGTGAATATATTGAAAAGGAAAAATAATTTTGTAATATCATTTCATCCCCTTCTATTCCATTCCGCGAACTTAAAAACGCACCCTCGTATACTGAGCATTGTTCAGCATTACAGACATTAGCGCTTACCTTACCAAATGTATCAATTTTGTCAAGCATTATAATATAATATGGAAAGCGCATAAGAATGATATTATTATAATGGGCTTGATAAATTATTGAGGAAGACCTTTGAATGTTAGAGTTGAGTTTTTGAAGCTTTAAGGCATAGTGAGTGTGTAGAAGCTTGAGTGTATAGTGATAATGCAGGCTTAAGTATGGTTAAATATATCATCACATAGATTAAACAAAAAGTATACAAAGTTAATTAGAATAAAAAAATAAAATACATGCTGCGAAATATAACTACTTAAAATTATCTTTGTTAGTTCATTATTTTTGCAATAAATCAAGAAAGGTTTTTCTGACACAACACAGACTGGTTTTTCACCCTGCCTTTTTCTTGGGAATAATCATTTCGTTCGATGTCCAGCAGTAATTAACACCATTAGAGCTAGCGAATTTTCGAGCTTCATAAAAAAGTTGTCTCAGAGAAGGTGGGAGGCGGTCTGACATATAAATCGGGGTGCACTCACCTGAAAGGCCTATTAACTCACTATTTAGCTTTTGCATTCCCTTTATTGTAGTCCCGAGCAGCTTTCAGGAGTAAGTATTTTTAGATACCGCGTGAAGTTCTACCAGTAATTAGGTCGGTAGAGTTCGGTATATTTCCCGGATTTGTTCTGGCTCAATCTGCACCTGAAGTAGTTGAGCTGTACTGTTGACTATTTTTATTAAATCTGCGGTACCCTCTTTTTCCTTTAGAGGGATGTTACGCAGTTCAGCAGATCTTTGGTACTCTTCCATGTCATGAATTTTACTCTGTAGTTTATTAATATACGCATGTTGTTACCACCTTACATTTTCCAGCTTAACGATTTTAGACCTAATTTCCTCATACTGAGAGTTCATTATACTTGCCGACTCCTCAATCTCAGCTTTTATTTTTTTAAGGTTTCATTTTGTGTTTTTAATTCCGAAGTCATTCTTGACATATTTTTTTTTTAATTATTTTCTTGTTCGCCATTCCAATTCGTTAGCATATTCCTTATCTCTTCCTTAAAGCCGAGTTCATTCAACGGCCTAGTCTCAGCTTCACCTTGTTTTGTAGGAGGGACTGTCCTCACAGCTCTGGGCATTATTGACAGGAAAAGTTCAATCTGGTCTTGCAATCAGAGATATACATGTAATAATAGCCGGTTCAACAAAATTTCTTTGCTGGAGCACGAGAACACGATGTACTAGGATCGCAGTAGGTAGGCGGAGGTGTGACGTTACCGCGCTTAGAAACCTGTCAGGGTTGTTATTCGTTAAGTATTGCTTGAGAGGGGACACCTGGGCGGAGCAAGGTCGCCCACGCAGGTCGGGGTGGAGTCCAATGCACACGGAGTTACTACCAGGTACCCGGTGACGTTAGGGGTTGAATAATGCTAGCTGCGCTGTGTACTAATGACTTCACGTTTATAAGTATCCTTTTATTCACCACTGAATTTAATTATTAAAAATCTTAAATTATTATCAATTTATTAAAATAAATGCAAATGCACAACTGCACCTCGCGGTGGTCCGGGGGGACAGAAATTAACGTGGCATGACCTACGTTTAGTTAGTGGGTCCGGCGAAAGTCCGACGGTGTGTTTACCCATGGTGTCGGTCCAGGTGGTGTGCGGCGACAGCCCGGAGGTGGAGGAGGAGGCGGAGGTGGAGGCGGCGCTGTCGAGCGGCGCGCTGTCGGCCACCGACGTGTGCTACCGCCGCGTGTCGCGCGTGGCGCGGGTGCTGCGCGCGCTGGCCCGCGCGCCCGCGCCCGCCCACGACGCGCGCGCCGCCGCCGCGCACGCCGCCGCCACGCTCAGCATACTCACGGTGCGTATGCCCGCCACAGGGCCCCGGCCCGGCGCGACAACTGCTAATGATACCCTTGTCCGCTACAGAGCGCGCTGGGCGCCGTGCAGGCGGCGCGGGCGGGGGGCCCGGGGGGCCCTCGCTCGGGCGCGCAGCTGGGCCCGCGCGCCCTGCTGCCTGCGCTCGCAGATCTACATAAAAAAGCTGTCACGTAAGTATTGCCAAAAATACTTCTGTAATCTGGATTTTTAGTAGTTTTCATTATTCGTCTACCTTTTCCTGTATTTAAGTGTTATTAAAAGAAAAATCTCTATTTTACTATTTGGAAATATTAACCTCTTAAGGTGACCGTACTTTGAATGATTTATTTTTAAAAAGTGCATGTTAAAAATCTTAATGTACGGACGATGTAGATATGCACTGAATTTTGGACTCTAAATGCCATTCGTAGTATTTCATATTGTTGTACAGCCAATATGCCCATAACTGCCCGGACCCGACGCTTCGCTCCCAAGTGTACGAAGCAGCTTCGTCACTAGCAGACCTCATATTGACCGATGCCGAATATCTCAACTCTTCTCCTCACACGCAACATCTATATGAGAAAATCCGGAGAGAAGCCATTCAGCCGTTCGGTGAATATTCCTTTTCTTATTAATTTTAGTTTTCGGATTACTTTATTCAGTATAAATATAGTTTTACAATTCCTATTATTTAGTACTTATAAAGCGTTTCATTTCCGAAGCTGCTTACATCTTTAAAAACTTATCACTAAATTTGAAAATCAAACTGACTTGTTCTGAAATGCAATTCTTTTCATCTATTTTTTTTATCTACCTTGTCATCATAATTTTATCATAAACTACTGAAGCGGATAAGAATAAAAAGAAATACGATAAGAATGATCATACAAAAATAATAAATAAAATTGTATTACACCTCAGCTATGTCAATGGTAGGCAACACAAAATTTATAGGTCGTGGGTATACCGGCCGGCCCGTTTTCGTTAGCAGTACGGTATTATCCTTACACCGACGATAGTAGGTGGGTGCCCCCGATGTATGTCCGACCGGGGGCCCCTTATAAAATTGAATGCGGACCTGTATGTGCTGTGGTGAATTTACGCTCGGAATCTTGTCCCCTACAAGCGGGATATCACTTTCCAACATTGTTTAGCAGTTGGAAATGTCAAATAAATTATTATAATTTACGTACAGCTGTCTAGAATGCACGGTATAATCCAAAGTGGCATTAACTTGCCGTCAGATCAGTTAAGTCAAGACTGCCCGCGCTGCGTTAAAATGTCCGCCGCTTGCGACGATAGTCCCTTTCCCCGCGGATCCCCCCGTGCACTCGTAAGGAACGTGCACACGTTGGAATTGTTTTAAGCGGATTGTAGACGCATAAAAATTAAATGTCGTTAAAATAAAATAAATCAAGAAATACTCTTAAACCGTCACCGTAGCCTAGTTGGTAGTGCTCCTGCCTACGAACCTGGGTTCGAATCCCGGTAAGTGCAAATATTTGTGTGATGAGCATGAATATTTGTTTCTGAGTCATGGATGTTTTCTATGTATATAAGTATTTATCTATCTATATAAGTATGTATATCGTCGCCTGGTACCCATAGTACAAGCTTTGCTTAGTTTGAGGCTAGGATGATCTGTGTGACATTGTCCCCAAATATTATTATATTATTACTATTATATTAAATAGGTAGTTTGTAAGTAATAAAAAATAATAAATAATAGTATAGAGGCAATAGTATAGAGAGAGGCGATGGCTGGCCCACACGTTATACTCGTGAACGGGTGCTGCTTGCGTAACTGGTCAAATTGCTGTTGGGGTACTCATTTTTTTTTTCGCTTCTGATAGACTTCGTGTGACTTGTTAATTTTATAAATGTACGCGGATGCACCCACCGTTTTTTCGTCTAGCAAGAGGATATTCTAAGTGCTTGAGTGAAATTGAATGCTATTGCTTATTTATTCTATTATGATTCACTGGATGACAACGGTTCTGTGCGTGCATTAGCTTACATAACAACCAATCACAATGTAAGTCAAATACATGACATTTAAAAAAAAATCGTTAACTGAAAGCAAAAGAAGACGAAAAGCCTGAGTTTCTGCAAGCCCTGAGTTTCTTTGTGGCTTTCTTCTCCGGGTCGTCCACCTAGGTAGCTAGAGAAAGCCGCAGGCTAGCTAGGGTAGGTTCCTCAGCGGCGAGGATCGCTTTGGCCCATTAACGCGTGATCGGTGATCCCGTGCATGTGATCACACCCTCATTTAGAATTTCGTCTTTTTGCTTTAGTCTTCCATTCTTTAATGTTAATATAGTAGAACTGAATTTCAAAATAATAGATTAGTAAATTGTTATTTATTTAAGGATTTCAGAAAATATATGCGATAAAACAAACCGCACGGACTGACAAATTATTATTTTTTTGTAACTTTTTACTATCCACTATGTTTATGTACTGCATTGTGACCTTGACAAGTACAAGTGTATGTTAATACCCAAGTGCTGAAAAAAATTTCATTTCATTTATAAAACACCAGAAAAACTAAAATGAAGCACCAGAAAAGTATAAAAAGCGTGGTTCCAAGGTTACCACGAAAGAGTGGCATAAATGTAATCAAAATTGATTTAATAATATAATATAATAATATCTGGGGACAATGCCACACAGATCATCCTAGCCCCAAACTAAGCAAAGCTTGAACTATGGTATACTATATACAGGCGACGATATACATACTTATATAGATACATAAATACATAGAAAACATCTATGACTCAGAAACAAATATTCGTGCTCATCACACAAATATTTGCACTTACCGGGATTCGTGCCCAGGACCACCAGCTTCGTAGGCAGGATCACTACCAACTAGGCTACGGTGACTGTCAAATTTATTCGTTTGTAATATTAGAAAAAGTGCAAGGAGGATATTTTGTGAAACTATAAATATTTTTACCACTGTCGTAGTATTTTTTTCTTATTCATACTGATTTCATTTTTGCGCCCCTTGTATCTATTTACCTTATGGCCTAGAGTGAAGATTTTCATGTCCCAAATCCGGCAGTTCGATCTCAAATCTGGAAAACTTTTCGCAAGCAGAAGTCATACTGACTGTCACTTAACGTCAACAATTCTCTCCAAATGATGTATGAAACAGTTTTGCCGACATGAGGATGCGGAAAATCAAAAATATAATTTTTCAGACAAGCCTGATAATCTTTTAGCTAACAAGATTTTCTCAATTTTAGAAGACTGTACGGCTACTTCTATTCCTGAGTTTTTTTTTAGATTAATACCAGCACCCGATGAATGTTTGTGTGACTCAAAGATATTTGTTACGATCCAGACTTTGGTTTGTGTTTGTTATAAATAACAGACAAAAACATAGCATTGATAACATTTTGTAAAATGCGGGAGAAGTCTTAAAAAATCCGTAATGGGCACAATGGAGTTTTAAATGTTCCGTCGTTATCCATCAGAGATATGATTCTCTTCTTAATTAATGTTGTATTTGTTTTTAATCGTAAAAGATCGTCTATCGCTGATTATTATAGTTTACTTGATTTTAAGAGGGAGAGAAATTACTGAAGTTGAGTTTCTTTTTAGTCGATGAAGGTCAACTGGAGCGCGCGGCGGCTTTGGCTGAAAAGTTCAAAGATTTCGAACTACTCATAGAGATGTGCGTCAAGAACGACGATATGGATCGATTATACACTTACATCGAAAAATATTCTAATGAGGTAAGAATTATTATTTGCATAACATAATTATGTTTATAGATAGTTGCGTTCCCATAGTGTTACCCGCGATTTAGTGAGACAAGAACTAACTTATCTCCATTCCAAATTATATCCAAAAAGTTTCTGCCGTGTTTTCGTCATTAAGTGACAACGTATCAACTATCCTATTAATTTTATTATTAGGTGTGTGTAATACTATTAATCATTTTTTTTACATAGATGTACATTCAATGTATATAGTTTTTGTATCCTTATCATATCAGCTGAAAGGCACAGCTGGACACATGACTTCCCAAAAGATCTCCACAATCGCCGGTCTTGCACTACCCGCATCCAGCGGCTTCCAGTCTTAGTAAATTATGATAAATATGCAGACGGAATGACAGATTATTAGTTTTTATCTGTCAGAGTAATATAAGTTATAGATAGTGATTCCATAGATAGGAATCCCTGTTTTTAAGACGTGACATTTCTATCTTTCTACTATTAATTTTACGACCAGTGATGGGTATAGGTGTAATTATAGTTTTTACGAATATACAAAGTTCGTTGCATGGGTATGCCTATTGAAAATGCCGGAGATGTTAAATGTAACATAGTTCTTCGTTTTAGGTTTTAAGTGCTAAAAGTGTAATCCATTCTAATCTCTGGTTGTGATTAATGGTATGGTTCCGATGTTCAGGGCATAGCCGAGATAACATTTGCGTGGCTAGCCCAGCGCGGGGGCCCCTCACAGGCCACGCTGTTGCGGCGCGTGGGGCCCCGCGCCCCCGCCGCGCTGCGTGCCTGGCTACGGCGCGCGCCCGAGCGCCTCGCCATGCTGGCGCTGCACGACCTCAGCACGCAGCACTACGCGCACTGCGCCCGGGCGCTGCTCACTGTGGCCAGCGAGGAGACGCAGTCAGTCAGCAGGATGACGGTGAGTACATAGCCGAGATAGCACAATGCAGGGACCCTCGCCATGCTGGCGCTGCACGACCTCAGCACGCAGCACTACGCGCACTGCGCCCGGGCGCTGCTCACTGTGGCCAGCGAGGAGACGCAGTCAGTCAGCAGGATGACGGTGAGTACATAGCCGAGATAGCACAATGCAGGGACCCTCGCCATGCTGGCGCTGCACGACCTCAGCACGCAGCACTACGCGCACTGCGCCCGGGCGCTGCTCACTGTGGCCAGCGAGGAGACGCAGTCAGTCAGCAGGATGACGGTGAGTACATAGCCGAGATAGCACAATGCAGGGACCCTCGCCATGCTGGCGCTGCACGACCTCAGCACGCAGCACTACGCGCACTGCGCCCGGGCGCTGCTCACTGTGGCCAGCGAGGAGACGCAGTCAGTCAGCAGGATGACGGTGAGTACATAGCCGAGATAGCACAATGCAGGGACCCTCGCCATGCTGGCGCTGCACGACCTCAGCACGCAGCACTACGCGCACTGCGCCCGGGCGCTGCTCACTGTGGCCAGCGAGGAGACGCAGTCAGTCAGCAGGATGACGGTGAGTACATAGCCGAGATAGCACAATGCAGGGACCCTCGCCATGCTGGCGCTGCACGACCTCAGCACGCAGCACTACGCGCACTGCGCCCGGGCGCTGCTCACTGTGGCCAGCGAGGAAACGCAATCAGTCAGCATGATGACGGTGAGTACATAGCCGACATTTTTATTCGGTATATTAGTCGTGCGTGGCCTGAGCACGCACCACTAATGTAATGACATCAATTATCTAAGATTGTTTGAACATAACAAAATAAAAAGGAAAGGTCCTAAAACAGATCCCTGAAGAATTCCTGATGGTATTTTTAGGAATCTGGATATGTAACACTTAAGTTCCACAGCTTTACTGTGATTCTTTATGTATGAATTCAGCCATCTTAAAAGATAATCATGTATACCGAATTTTACTAATTAATGTAATAATGTGTTATGATTTAATTTATCAAATGCTTTAGAAAAGTCGGTATACACGACATCAACCTGACATCCGCCGTCCGGAGCATTGAAAATGCTGCATTGAATTCTGATGTATTTACTCTAAAATGTTTCCAAAAACGCAAAATATTGAGAGATATTGAGATTCATATTTGAAAGTTTTTCTTAGACGATGGCATCCCTCGGCAAGCTGTGCCTGGCCGCGGCGGACGAGCGCGACTCGGAAGCGTGGGGCCGGCTGGAGGGGCGCCTGGCGCTGGCCGAGCAGCACACCGCACTGCCGCGGGCGCTGCGCCTGCACCACGGCCTGGACACGGACGACACCAGGGTCTTGGCGCCCGAGGACCTCGTACAGGTACACGGACTAACATTAATACGATTACCAAGAAATATTCCTTCTTAACCTTTGTTATAACAATTTGGAATTCGTGAGATTTCGTTGGCTGGAAATTGATTGTTCACAATAAATATAAAAAAAATCCTGCTAAACTGCCATATTGTAGATGATACTTAATTATCGTGCTTTACAAGCACTGTTGTTGAAGATGTGCTAAATGCATGGCGGGTAAGATATTTCATTATCGTACACCAAAATAGCACAGGAAATATGAATAGAATATACCTCTACATCACAAAATTGTGCAGTTGGTGTGGGTAATTACATGTTCAATTTACTGAAGATCAATGATGAGGTGGATTTCAGATAGAATCCAGGCCAAGTGAAGATCCAGAAAAGTTTAAAGTAATACTTTAACATGACTCACTGTAATTGCTCTTCGGCGTTGTGTAAATGTCCTGTGAAACTGTATCAGTACAGCTAGCCTATAAGTTTTATTTTTTGAATGGAATAGAATTTTATTTATTGCAATTAGGTACGAATGTCAAAAACTTAATTACAAATAGTCTCTAAAACAGTCCTAGAAAAAATACCTGATCCAATGTCACAAACTAAATAACAAACAGTCATTTCAAACAATCTTAAAAAGAAATATCTACTTCATATACGGCGGGCAGACGGGCCTGTTGGCGGGGTGTTCTTGTGTGTGAAGTGATGCTTGCTTTTCACGCCGGATGTCGTGGGGTCGATTCCCACCCAGGATAGATATTTGTGTGCATGAACATGTCTGTTTGTTGTTTACAAAAAAAAGTA
This sequence comes from Pseudoips prasinana, assembly GCA_951640165.1. Classification (NCBI taxonomy): domain Eukaryota; kingdom Metazoa; phylum Arthropoda; class Insecta; order Lepidoptera; family Nolidae; genus Pseudoips; species Pseudoips prasinana. Next base: position 33,538,642 of record OX621252.1, read on the forward strand.
GCATATGTAGTATATCAGTTATCTGGTTTCCATAGCACAAGCTCTGCTTAATTTGGGACCAGATGGCCGTGTGTAAATAATGTCCCAGGATATTATTATTATATAACTTCAAAAACTAAAATTAAAAATAAATTAATATAAAAAAGGAATCCTAATCAGATGACCCAAATAAATTACAATCAGGCAATATTTTTTTTTGTTCAAATTAATATACTTCATGCGTTGTTGTCATTCAGATAGTCGTCAATAGTATAAGTATAGTAAGAAATCTTACCAATAAATGACTATAAGACTTTGCCTTTTTAATTAAATTGGATTTTATAGGTAAATTAAATTTGTCATAGGCCAATACTAGCAAACACTTAGGGGTCTTATTGTAAAAGCGGATACCTAACCCCACAAAAAAACTGTCCACTTTATGCAGGCGATGATAATTTGAAGAGAGTTTATTCTTATTACGTGTATTCCTTTGGTGCACATCACTTCTTTTTTTAAATAAGTGCAGATTTTTTCTGAAATGGATTATATTTGCATAAATATACTGTGATGCAACAGTTCAGATGTCGATATCTTTAAAAATCTCCCTTAGAGAAGCCTACCTAGCTTATACATTCCTCGAATAGTTCTCTTTTGAAGAATAAATATAATTTGCATATCAGCAGTCCTACCGCATAAAAGGATAGCGTATGACAAGGGGCTGTGAAAATAGCTAATGTTTACTAATCTAGACGTTTCAACATCTGAAAGTTGCCTAACCTTTCTCACAGCATAGGCGGCGGAACCTAATCTACCAGCAAGTTTAGAGATGTGAGCACCCCTATTGTAACTTACTGTCTAGGGTAATACCAAGAATCACCGTGAAGTCTACAGTTTGTAATGTTTCATTTTCCATAATAATATTAGGTCTTACATTTCTAACATTAGACGTGGTAAATTTAATACATTTTGTTTTCTTTGCATTTAAAACTAAGTTGTTGGTGGTAAACCATTGTGTCACAAGAGTAAGGGCGTTATTTATATCGTCAAAATTGCCTCTATTACTTTATACATTAACGAAGTGTCGTCAGTGAATAAAACGATGTCATATATATTTTTCAAATAGTAAGGGAGATCATTTATGTAGATTAAAAATAGGAACGGGCCTAAAATTGAGCCTTGTGGTACGCCTAGTTTCACTGGTGGATCTGGAGACTTTTCGCCACCTACATCGACGCACTGTAATCTATAATTCAGGTAGGAATGTAGGAAGTCAAGAACACTACTGCGGACTCCATAGTGATAGAGTTTTAGTAAGAGCGTATCATGTGGTACACAGTCAAACGCTTTGGAGAGGTCACAGCAAACTACTATTGCGTTCTTAGATCTCTCCCGGGCATCGTATATGTGTTTTAATAAAGCGGCCCCAGCATCAGTAGTTGAGCGTCCCTTGGTAAAACCGAATTGGTTCATGTGTAGAAGGCTGTTCGATTAAAAATATCTCAGCAATTGTTTAAACATGATTTTCTAAAAAATCTTGCTGAAAACTGGTATAATGGAAATTGGTCTAAAATTACCAAGATCAGTTTTACTACCAGACTTAAATACAGGTTTTTTGCTATGTTTCATAAGATACGGAAAAGTTCCAGATTCAATACATTTCCTGAAAATAATTGTTAAGTAAGGCGCTACTAATTCTATTACGTTTGTTAATAACTTCGAGGAGATCGTATCGAATCGAACGAATGATTTAAAGGTACTCGTTATTTCATACTCAGTAATATCATCGAAATTAAATAATGAGTGACATATTGGTACATTCGCTTGTAATATTTTTTGGCTTCGTTATTATGTCGATTTTAGAGTATGAGTAATGTTTGTAGCTATGTTAGCAAATAACTATTTAAAAATTGCGCTACTTTTGTTTCATTAACTATTATTTTAAAATTGTTAATTAATACAAATTTTCTTTCACTCTGGGTAACGTTACCCGTTTCTTTATTAACAATGCTCCAGGTTTTTTTATTTTATTGGTAGATTTTTTTTAATTTATAAATTATAATATTTATTAATTAATTTACAATTTATAAATTTTACTTTTCCCATGTTAGATACTGATTTTAATATTTTACTGATTTGAATTTTCTGGTTTATGTATCTCAGGTTTATTTCAACGAGTAAGCCTGAGGTACATAAACGATTCAATAAAAAACGTTGTGCATGAAAGCTCTATGCCCTAACTTTGTTAATAATACTTGCTCATGTTTTTTAACAGATGTACATAGAATCGGAGAGCACGTCATTGACAGAGTACGACTTTAAGAAGGCGCTTGACCTGACTGACTTCATAGAGGATATGGAGCGAAGGGATGATTTAAGACTCCGGGTAAGTAGCACGTTATTACATGAATAAGTCGCTGCTCAGATTCAGATACAATCGGCCGGTTTCAACAGAAACTAGCCATCACCTCCATTTGGAGGTGATGGCTAGTTTCTTTAGTGATTTCACTGGGAAAAGATAAATCTACAATTGACATTAGACATGCGGGCATAGATAAGAAGTATAAGTGAACTACTTGCACATCTTTAAAACCGTCTAATGAATAAATTATCCTTTTAAATGAGTTATATATAATTTCTGTAGATTTGAAGAGATGTATATAGTTGACATTTTTTTTATTTAGGTTCACTATACTGGCCACAGTACTTATATAATTAAAATAGTGTTACACGAAGATAGCATAAGCGTTAAGCTTTATAGAAGTACAAAAAGAAAGGTTACAGGTAATATATAAAATAAAAAGATAAAAAGCAATTAACTCTGGTTACAGTAATTAAAATTTACAAAGCTTAAAAATTTAATGTAAGAACAGTCTCAACGAACGAACAGATGACCTAAAAATATAAATTTCGTTGCAAAAGTTGTTATAAGCCGAAAACGGTGCAACGGCGAGTGCCGACTGTAGTTGGAACGGCCATGAGCCAAGTTAAAAGTTGTAATATGAATACGGATTCACAAGTGTCATTTTCCTAGTAAAGACAGATTGTCTGGTTTTCCAATAAGCAATTTATGCAGCAACAGAACTTCTATGCTCCAGTGACAAAAGTGTAAGGTTTGCAGTCTGGAGGCATAAGACGTTAGATTACGGCAGAGATTATGTGGATAAATTAAACTGTATAAAAAGTGTTTCTGAAGGTTTACAATACGTCTTATATGAATTGTATTGGATGGACTCTATATTTGACTACAATATTCGAAAAGTGATCGTTCAGAGCAGTTTTAAAGGAAAAATGGAATTTCGAAGACCGTTAAGGATTTGGTTTGGCGTATTACAAAACTAGCTAAACGTGCACCGAAACTTGCGATTCTATTTCTATGTTTAAGGTAGTCTAACTTGTGTCTACCACAATACCCATGTCTACTTCCGTGATTTGATTATTAGACATATTTAAGTGGATTGGATAGCTAGTAGATTTACTATGAAGCATTTCGAAATTTTACAGTAGTTATTGCATTAAATTTTCCTTAATCCATATTTCCATTTAATTATGGTCATTCCATTGAAAGAGCACCAATGATTTAATGTGTTAATGTCTTCTTCAAAGGAGATAATGTCACTGCGGTTAGAAAGAGTTCGGTATAAATTTAGATCGTCTGCGAAAGTTTGGTATCAGGTTGTTATGGCAGGACATAAGCCATTTACATAAACCAAGAAAAATAGGGGTCCTAAGTCTGACCCTTGAGGCACACCGGATGGTACTAATCTTGCTATAGATTTATAGCCCTTGAATTTATCGATTGAGACCTATTGACGAGGTATTCACAAATCTTAATAGAGCGCTGCAATTAAACAACCAATATAAAATGAAAATACTGACAGAAGGTCCTGACCTTTTGCAATGTGGTTGAGGTTGTGCGTAAAGAAGGCAAGCAGGGCATCACCAGTACGGTGTTCGTGTGCAGGTTTGGTGTGCGTGTGTGCGGCGCGACGACTGGTCGGCGTGCCGGGTGGACGCGCCGGCCGACGAGCTGCACCACAAGATGTTCTTCCGCCTCATCGACCTGGTGCACGTCATGGGTACGTCCATCATACTGTTTGTTATGCGCGACGACTGGTCGGCGTGCCGGGTGGACGCGCCGGCCGACGAGCTGCACCACAAGATGTTCTTCCGCCTCATCGACCTGGTGCACGTCATGGGTACGTCCATCATACTGTTTGTTATGCGCGACGACTGGTCGGCGTGCCGGGTGGACGCGCCGGCCGACGAGCTGCACCACAAGATGTTCTTCCGCCTCATCGACCTGGTGCACGTCATGGGTACGTCCATCATACTGTTTGTTATGCGCGACGACTGGTCGGCGTGCCGGGTGGACGCGCCGGCCGACGAGCTGCACCACAAGATGTTCTTCCGCCTCATCGACCTGGTGCACGTCATGGGTACGTCCATCATACTGTTTGTTATGCGCGACGACTGGTCGGCGTGCCGGGTGGACGCGCCGGCCGACGAGCTGCACCACAAGATGTTCTTCCGCCTCATCGACCTGGTGCACGTCATGGGTACGTCCATCATACTGTTTGTTATGCGCGACGACTGGTCGGCGTGCCGGGTGGACGCGCCGGCCGACGAGCTGCACCACAAGATGTTCTTCCGCCTCATCGACCTGGTGCACGTCATGGGTACGTCCATCATACTGTTTGTTATGCGCGACGACTGGTCGGCGTGCCGGGTGGACGCGCCGGCCGACGAGCTGCACCACAAGATGTTCTTCCGCCTCATCGACCTGGTGCACGTCATGGGTACGTCCATCATACTGTTTGTTATGCGCGACGACTGGTCGGCGTGCCGGGTGGACGCGCCGGCCGACGAGCTGCACCACAAGATGTTCTTCCGCCTCATCGACCTGGTGCACGTCATGGGTACGTCCATCATACTGTTTGTTATGCGCGACGACTGGTCGGCGTGCCGGGTGGACGCGCCGGCCGACGAGCTGCACCACAAGATGTTCTTCCGCCTCATCGACCTGGTGCACGTCATGGGTACGTCCATCATACTGTTTGTTATGCGCGACGACTGGTCGGCGTGCCGGGTGGACGCGCCGGCCGACGAGCTGCACCACAAGATGTTCTTCCGCCTCATCGACCTGGTGCACGTCATGGGTACGTCCATCATACTGTTTGTTATGCGCGACGACTGGTCGGCGTGCCGGGTGGACGCGCCGGCCGACGAGCTGCACCACAAGATGTTCTTCCGCCTCATCGACCTGGTGCACGTCATGGGTACGTCCATCATACTGTTTGTTATGCGCGACGACTGGTCGGCGTGCCGGGTGGACGCGCCGGCCGACGAGCTGCACCACAAGATGTTCTTCCGCCTCATCGACCTGGTGCACGTCATGGGTACGTCCATCATACTGTTTGTTATGCGCGACGACTGGTCGGCGTGCCGGGTGGACGCGCCGGCCGACGAGCTGCACCACAAGATGTTCTTCCGCCTCATCGACCTGGTGCACGTCATGGGTACGTCCATCATACTGTTTGTTATGCGCGACGACTGGTCGGCGTGCCGGGTGGACGCGCCGGCCGACGAGCTGCACCACAAGATGTTCTTCCGCCTCATCGACCTGGTGCACGTCATGGGTACGTCCATCATACTGTTTGTTATGCGCGACGACTGGTCGGCGTGCCGGGTGGACGCGCCGGCCGACGAGCTGCACCACAAGATGTTCTTCCGCCTCATCGACCTGGTGCACGTCATGGGTACGTCCATCATACTGTTTGTTATGCGCGACGACTGGTCGGCGTGCCGGGTGGACGCGCCGGCCGACGAGCTGCACCACAAGATGTTCTTCCGCCTCATCGACCTGGTGCACGTCATGGGTACGTCCATCATACTGTTTGTTATGCGCGACGACTGGTCGGCGTGCCGGGTGGACGCGCCGGCCGACGAGCTGCACCACAAGATGTTCTTCCGCCTCATCGACCTGGTGCACGTCATGGGTACGTCCATCATACTGTTTGTTATGCGCGACGACTGGTCGGCGTGCCGGGTGGACGCGCCGGCCGACGAGCTGCACCACAAGATGTTCTTCCGCCTCATCGACCTGGTGCACGTCATGGGTACGTCCATCATACTGTTTGTTATGCGCGACGACTGGTCGGCGTGCCGGGTGGACGCGCCGGCCGACGAGCTGCACCACAAGATGTTCTTCCGCCTCATCGACCTGGTGCACGTCATGGGTACGTCCATCATACTGTTTGTTATGCGCGACGACTGGTCGGCGTGCCGGGTGGACGCGCCGGCCGACGAGCTGCACCACAAGATGTTCTTCCGCCTCATCGACCTGGTGCACGTCATGGGTACGTCCATCATACTGTTTGTTATGCGCGACGACTGGTCGGCGTGCCGGGTGGACGCGCCGGCCGACGAGCTGCACCACAAGATGTTCTTCCGCCTCATCGACCTGGTGCACGTCATGGGTACGTCCATCATACTGTTTGTTATGCGCGACGACTGGTCGGCGTGCCGGGTGGACGCGCCGGCCGACGAGCTGCACCACAAGATGTTCTTCCGCCTCATCGACCTGGTGCACGTCATGGGTACGTCCATCATACTGTTTGTTATGCGCGACGACTGGTCGGCGTGCCGGGTGGACGCGCCGGCCGACGAGCTGCACCACAAGATGTTCTTCCGCCTCATCGACCTGGTGCACGTCATGGGTACGTCCATCATACTGTTTGTTATGCGCGACGACTGGTCGGCGTGCCGGGTGGACGCGCCGGCCGACGAGCTGCACCACAAGATGTTCTTCCGCCTCATCGACCTGGTGCACGTCATGGGTACGTCCATCATACTGTTTGTTATGCGCGACGACTGGTCGGCGTGCCGGGTGGACGCGCCGGCCGACGAGCTGCACCACAAGATGTTCTTCCGCCTCATCGACCTGGTGCACGTCATGGGTACGTCCATCATACTGTTTGTTATGCGCGACGACTGGTCGGCGTGCCGGGTGGACGCGCCGGCCGACGAGCTGCACCACAAGATGTTCTTCCGCCTCATCGACCTGGTGCACGTCATGGGTACGTCCATCATACTGTTTGTTATGCGCGACGACTGGTCGGTCGAATACATAATTCTAATTACAATAACAATACTTAATGGTAACTATATTATTTGTAGGTGGAGATCTGGAACTGCTGCTCCCGCCCTTGGAAGACATCCTGACCGCGCCCGAGCTGGCCGAGCTGGTTTCGGACCCCAGGTTCCACTTCATCATCAAGTACGGCTACGAGTGCGTCGACCACACGCGCGACCACCAGATGGTGGAAGCTTGAGGGTTCTGATAAGTGGCCGCTTTATTCTTTATAAGGGTCCCAGTGTATTCAAATAAGATAATTTTCATTGAATATTAAATCATATAAGAGTTGTTCCGTAGATATGTATAAACCTTTAATCATATTGATCTACTACTGATATAGAAGTGCTCTGTAGTAGAATATATCTGTAAGTACAGATATTTTTAAATATTTTTTAAAGGATTTCAGTATTTTCTTGTGTCTTCTCCTTTGTTTTTGTAATAGAATATTGGAGCGAGTTCGGACAGGCGTGCGCGTGCGCTAGACACACTGCGCCCGCTCGCACGCGTGCTAGCGGGTGCGCACGCGTGTCCTATACCCATACATAGACTCACGCCTGTTTCCCAGAGGGGTAGGCAGAGACAAAGGATATCCATTTTCACGATCTTTGCCTTGTTTAATATCATTATATTCTTCAAACGTGCTCGCCGGTTTAGGTTATTTATGACTTGGCCTTTCTTGAAAACGTCTCGTGGGCAAAGACACTCCCTAGTTCAATCTAATTCATATCAGTAGTAGACCATAAGCTTAGAAATATAGTTACCACCTTATTTTAAACTCTATTGGCTTGTAATAAAGTCAATCATAAGGTTAAGATTCTGATACGCATTGTACTGTTGGATATTGTTTTAATAAGACTAACATACTATTTCATAATAAAATAAGTTTGTAATTTAATGGCTTTTATGGATAAGTTTTTTGTTGAAATAGATCGATCGATGTATCGCTTAGAATATGTGTCTTTAAATTACTCTGTAACAAATAATCAGTGTTAGATGTGAATATTATCATATTCAAACCGAAATCTACTATGTGCACTATTTAAAAATGTTGGCTATAATGTCTATTTCATTAACCAATCTTTCGTATTAAGAGGTTGATCACCCGCGCATATCCCACTCGCTAACAATACAGATCAAAACAGGGTAGACAACAAACTTTTAGGACAAGTTGAAAACCATCGTGAAAGAGCAAGATATAATCTGAAACAACAGATATAATAAAATGCACTACATTTAAAACAACCATTTAAATTTAGTGGTATATTTATATAGACTTTCCTATATTTTTTTTCTGATTTTGGATCTTACTCCTAATAGATAAGGTCGCATTTGATGTGGTCTCGTATAGCCCACAGCCTGTTTAAGGGTTCAGCAAATCACGCTTTGCCTATAGAAGCAAATAGTTGCATTGTTTTGGGGTCAATGAATGAATACATGAAGTTTTCCATAAAAAATGTAATACAATATAATATACATTTGTTAATGATGAGAATCATAAATTGTGCCCTTTTCTAACCGATTGTATATAATTTACGGGTCATAGCTGCGCACCTCATTCTGTAACAACTAATACACCTATGTACAGACGCCAGCACATCCAACTACCCCAATCTGTCAAATATCTTTTATAGATTTTCAACTTTATCACAAAAGGATAAGGTTCACTTTCAATTGGGGAAATTTGACAGATTGGGGTAGCTGGATGTGCTGGCGTCTGTACCACAATAAAATTTCATATTTTTTATCCAAATTGGCTGCCACGCAGTCCTCTAAAAGAACTTCAATATGCTCCTGTACTTCTAAGCACTGCAAGACGACCCCTTACGACTCTAGAAATTGGTAATGTTCAGCATTTTCCTGTAACAGAACTGTTATGTCATTAGATATTTCGAGATTGTAACTTTTGCACATATAATATAGCAGATTTCGGTTTGATTCACTGTTATAGATATTACATATTTCCTTCTTATTCGTTTTTATTTTTATTATTATAATATATATTTTCATATTTACCTTAATTAATATTTATATTCTACTCATAAAGATCTTATAATGTTGAAAAGAGTTTGTGCTTCACGAAAAGGAGGGCGTTATATTACTATAACTGCCATATCCTGTCGGCCTGACTTCAGTCAAATTCGCATCGTACCTCCCCAAGATTCCCACTACCTACTTCGATAAATACTTAAGTCCTGGCCAGACCCAACGATCAATAAATGCGATACTGTTTTCTTAATTTGATGTTTTTTTATATAATATAAAAACCGACCAAGTGTGAGTCGGACTCGCGTATGAAGGGTTCCGTACCATTATCAATAAAAACGACAAAAATATCGCGTTTGTTGTATCCTTAAATATTTGTTTTATTTAAATTTATATATTTATTTTAAAAGTGAATATATAATTCAATATTCTGTGAATATTTGTCAAAATACAGCAAAAACGGGCATAAAATCACGTTTGTTGTATTGGAGCCAACTTAAATATTTATAGTATTCTGTTTTTTAGTGTTTGTTTTTATAGTGGCAACAGAAATACATCATCACTAATGTAATTTCAATTGTCTGGCTATCACGGTTCATGAGTTACAGCCTGCTTTCAGACGGACCGACAAACAGACAGACAGTGGAGTCTTAGTAACGTTTTATACTTTGTGTACGGAACCCTAAAAATGTGCCACTAAATTATCAAAAACAATATATTTAATTATTGTATATATATCTATGAACTATTCAAAGTGTAGAAGCTTCGCTTCAGCCTGGTGTTTCACTACACTCCACGTTTTTCTTAAATCGATCTTAAACAGAAGAACATTGTTATAGTTTAAGAGTAAATAACTAGGTTTAGCTATTGTCGTCTCTCAAGCTATTGTTTTATTCAGTCTTTGATAATCTTAAGTTATTTTTTAATCACTTATAAATGGTGAGTTTTAATGTAACTTTTGAGAGGAATAGAACTTAAATCAACCCCGACCGATTTGTTAACTTGTTAATGATGGTGACTCTACTGAGCGTCTGGGTGTGTGTTACCAGTCCCTATGATCCTGCGAGTACTGTAATTTTTTTTAAATCATGAATTTGTAACAGGGCTGATTTAATAAGATCACATTTGACACTTCATCAAAAATCAACGCACGTAACCTTAACCGGCGGGCATAGAATATTATTTATTTTTTCGTAGTTAGAACTGCACATTTGCTTAATTTTTTTTCAATAACTAGTTATATTTATTGCAAGAATTACTAAATAAGGTCATTTTACAATTCACTTTATTAGTAACTGACAGATGTCAAATGTGATCTATTAAATTAGCCCTACTATCACTTATATAAGAATAGGTGTTTGCAGCACTGATATCCTTAAGTAAACTCTGTATTACAAACAGTTTAAAAGCTAAAAGTTAATTTGAACGATAAAATTCTATTTAAGATGCGGGTAAAGAGAGACGTCAATTAGTATTAAAAATACGTGTAATTAATAATATAAATAAATTAGTTGTAAAGTTGATAATTCCAACGCCAGTTGGGTTGTCAAAATCGCGTCGGGTTGACATTTTTGAGTCTAGAGAACAGTAAAAAATTCTACCGTCTTTAGATTTATATTTAATCTGGCTGATATACTGCTAAAAGCATAATAATATGTATACAGCTTAAATGTATACAAGCCTGAACAGATGTGCTAAAAAATATAAATATTATAATAGACGGTTGCGGTTATAACTAAACCGTGATATGACGCAAGATCGGCCATTGTGGAGATCCTTGTGGGAGGCCTTTGTCCAGCAGTGGACGTCTTTCGGCTGAGATGATGTATGACTAGCCTTCATAACATACAAGGATGTGGATTTTTTCTCATCTCTATATATATACTTTCCACACTGTGCAATGAGTGAAAAAAATGTGAGCCGTCACGGGACGCCTGGCAGATGTGAAACATCGACATTATTTTGTAAAAGTAATATGCAGAAAAGAACATATTGTGATAGGAACTAAATATGTCATAATGATAAAATAAAAAGTCGATTGCGCATGCGTCACGGCATGCGTCGCCACGCCAGAAATCTGTTTTACGTGCGGCTATAGATGTTTCACATCAAAAAAAAAAATATACGTGAAACAGTGTAAATTGGGCTCTATAGTTTCGCTGCTACGCTTACCCCATGAAGGCTTTGTGTATGTCGGTTCTACTGCAGTATGTTTAGACACAAAAATGTCAACCTTGGGTCGCATCCACAAAGAGACAAACTCACCATTCGATGATGTTAAGTCAGACTGATTTAGATAAGGCTTTGGGGCATGTCTACCGGTAACATTTCGGGAGAATATAAATATATAAGTGAGTGTTGCAATGTGGTTCAGTACAGCAATAACGAAGTAAACCGCTAACCAGAATATGAGATTAAATGACACACAAGGTTTCCTTTTTGAAAAATATAAACATATGTAATGTTCATATTTTTCAAAAAAGAACCCTTAATTGGTTGGAGTATTTCGACCAAAGTTACTGCATCAAATTTATCAGTATATAAATTTGATGCATTGAGTGTTTTTTCTCTCGGTCATAAATTTGATGCAGTAACTTTGGTCGAAATACTCCAACCAATGTGTATACAGGTTTTGGGGTATTTTGAGATGACTCATTTTATCAGTGAGGTTTCAAATCATTATAAAGGAATATAGGATTTTTTAATAATAAGACAATTTTGCTCTGCTTCTGGATTATATAAAGTACTTAATTCTATATCCAATAGACACGTTTGCTAAATAAAAATAATTTAATAATTCTTCTAATTTATTGTCAATATTGGAACGAAGTTCCTTATCCCGCGTTGTGAAAGGGGGCTAGACGGAAAAAAATCTCACGAAAAGTTGTCACGACACTTTTTGCAGCTGTGCGGCGTGCGCATGTCTCTCTCTCTCTTTCTTATAGAAAGCAAGCCAGATATTTTCATTTCTATTTCGCATTGAACAGTGTGGTGTCGCGACGATTATTTTTGTTGAGTGTATACAGGTTTTTTGTACATAATAAATAATAAGAAATAACTTCGTTCCATCCGGGTGTCCCTTGACACCTCTCAAGTTTTTTTTATTTATTGGCAAGTCATGTTTGTTGACACGATTTACTATGATATTGTTTTATATTATCTCGATATTAGATACTGTAACTTTATCTTCTCATAATGCATTGACCTGATTTTAGGTACATCAGGTAGACGTATTGTCGCCAGAACACTTAAAAAAATGTCAGAAAATATAATCAAGTGAATGTGATGAAGTTTGCTGTGTAGCTGACGGCAAATAATATCAGCGCCCTGTTTCATCCCGTGGAGGGGCGGCAAAATCATCCCGATCGCAGTATGATGCCAAGCATGATGCTTGGCAGACGGGTTGGTGGTCACAGTTTAAATAAATAAAAAGGTTTATTCCCAACAAGCACAGATAATCCTTAACTTAGTTTACATCTATGACGATATAACTAATTGCGTTTATTTTACATAATACTTATGAAGTGCAACATTATAAGTACTAGCTAGGAAAGGCGACTACCTCAGCAAATGTTACAGTAAATAATGATTACTGTAACGCTGATCTTCCGATAGCGCTTAAAAAACTACTTTTAATTAAATAACAAAATTATCATGCGTATCGACCTGTAGTAGCGTTTGGTTGCAACCCTAACCACTTTAAATGTCATCACAGAGAATATCAACAGCTAGTATTGCTGTGTTTACCTATCAAAACTGTCAAAGGATAAAAATATTACGCTAAATATGAATGTGAACGCGGGCAGTTTAATAAGATAAAGATCATGACCACGTGTTTTGTGATATTTATATGGTGGTACATAATCCCCCGGGATGATATCTACTCCTCGCACGGGGTGAGATGAGGTGGCGGTGGTGGAAGTCACGGAACTAAACACCATGATTTTAATTGCAGACGTATAATCCAGATTCGTTGTCATCTATTATATATAAAGAAGTGTTCACAAGAAAAATAAATTCTAAATATATAATAATATCACGTATAGATATGCCCCATGTAGTTATAAGCTACTTGTAATATAAGAGTCCATCTGTAGATACATGTAACAAGTAAAGCGATCACAATCTATGATCAAAGTGCTCTAATTTTTACATCGAATTGGCTCTTATTTGTTAGGCTGGGAAACACATTCATATTATAAGACTTAACTCCGATCCTAGGTTAAGCAACGAGGCTCGCGGTATGACTGGTGATCAAAGTGGTTTCATTTCTGAACGTTATACAACAGCCGTTAAGACATGTCAGAAGCATTCTGATCGACTAGAAAGACTCTGACACTAGGCTGGGTGGGAATCGAACTCACGACTTCTCTAGCTTAACAGTCAGGGTTATAAACCATTAGACCAACAGGCCAGTCAAAATATCGCTATCACTATCGCTATTCCAATAGACCAACGCAATGGTATGGGAACGCTTTGGTAGAGAATCAATCTATTTTGATATCTGTAACGTTCGATAGTTCCATAGTTGATAAGTTCAGACAACAACACATCCAATTACCCCAATCTGATAAATTTATTTTTTTAGATTTTGAACTTTATCACTTAATCATAAGGTTTACTTTCAATTGGGGAAATTTGACAAATTGGCGTAGCTTTATGTGCTGGCGTCTGTACATAATTCACAAACATATGGCGCATTATCATGGTCCCAACTGTTACTGCCATCTGTACTCAACTGATCGATAAGGTGACCTATTTCTGTGGCGTGCTCCCGGCCTAACATTAACTTGTAGGAATAGTATAGGCAATCCATGGTTACGTACTAAATATAAATTTATAATAGTGTTAGCTGTAGAATCTCCTTTTAATTTTATTACAATGTCCTGAAATCTATGCGGCGAAGGAAGGAAGTTTATTATAATAGCGACCGTCCTAGTGAAATATAATAAAATCCCTCTGCCATTGTAGCAGGATTTAACTTCTTTAAGCATAGCCCAAATTGTAACATTACTAGTGAAAGAGATTTAAGGATCACATTTCATTAACTCATGAAACTGAACAATTTATAGAAAAATACTACCGTCTTTGATTTCCCACACAAATAAATCAGCATTTGTTAGATGATGTTTAAAACCTTGTTCAAATTAGCACCTTAAGTTTTATTCACTATTAACTATTAATGTCGGTCGGTGCGATTCCGATATCACGTAATTTAAAAGTTTTGCTACGCATTTATCTAATCAAATCATTTTATTTGCAAATATGGGTTTTACATTGGTCTTATTTCTAATTATAAATTCCATATTAGCCTTTCGGCGTGCAATTGTCTTACACATTTATAATAATTCTTATGCAGAGCAGAAAATATGGATTATAATGGCGTGGAAATAATTGTATGGGATTCGAACCCAAATACGCCGAGGTAGTAATTAAAAATAATAGTATGTGTAATGTGAGTAGGTAATTATACAGACCAAGAAACTTCTCTTTTGACTGATCTAATTGACTGATGAATATCAGACTGAAAATATATTTTATGTAGATTTTTATATAAAATACTTGTAATGAAAAAAATGTATTGAAGACTTGGATACTTGGATTGTCTACGTAGGTTAGTTAAGAAGTACAGTCGGCTACACGTCAGTGGAAATGATTGCTCTACAAAAACTGACCTTATTGTCTACGCTATAAGGTCGAAGTGTATCTACAGACTTGGCGTCGACTGCACACATATAGGGTTATTTGTAAAACACCAACACCCTCGCAGGATTAAATTAATAAAATCATAAGCAACAATTATTGTACTACGAGTTTGGACATAACTCGATACATGAAAAAAAATTATATCAAATTATCAAAAGTTGTTGCTTATGATGTTAACTACCCCGTAATGCGAGGTTATTGGTGTTTTAGAAGTACCTGTATAAGGTGTAACATAAATAATGGACATAACTTAACCCTTAATCGGACAATAGTATAATAGTTACCACCTTATTTTAAACTCTTATCGCGTCGTAATAAGAGCTTAAACCAATTAATTAATAACATACGTTGTGACCGTTTTAGGGTTAAGGATAACTTCCTTAACCCTTAAAAGGTGTTAGACATCAATTTGCAAAATACCCAAAAACATCATTTACTGCCCATACGATATGTCGATCGGCTTTTGAATGGAGAGTCAAAATGTTGTTTTCAGTATTTTCAAACTGCGTTCTTTCATTAATTTGTACATTATAATGGGTGGCTCCTGTGTTATTTATGCTACACTTTGTATATAGTATAAGTAATTAATAATAATAAAATAATGCTTGTTAATTGTTAACTTTGCTTTTAACTTTAAGTTCAAACATTGTTTGGTTAAGTTGTGTAATAAATATGATTTGTTGATCTGAGTTTGCGAAATAAATGTTAGAAACTTATGTCTAATGTCTTCTTATTTACGTACGGTATGAACCTTCCCTAACCATTAGGGCCAGTCCAGAGCGACAGGAAAAATATTCGAGAAAAGGAGAGGAAATATATGAACATATTCCGCTCGCGTATGTTGTATATCATATCATACAATTTTTTACTTTAGGTTACGGTCATATGGTCCCATTTTCTTCAATTGAGTCAGTAAATTGCTCGAGCATTTTTCCTTTCGGTCTAAACTGACCCTTAATTTGCATCGTTGAAATCCCTTCCGGTCTTCCATAAGAGGATTGTCCTCCGTTTTCGCGTATATTTTTTCATAATCGGGACTTGTTACACAGCGATATCTAGCTCAAACTAAGCAAAGCGTGTACTATGGATATTAAAGAACGATCCACCAAAACACCCCCACCATGACTAATATATAAATAAATAGAATAAATATCTAGGGACAACTAACACACTGCCATCTAATAATAACATACCTATACATTTCTAAATACGTACATATTACAGATAAATCACCCAGACACAGAATAAAAATTCGTTGTGGGATCCAAGACAGTTGAAGCGATTCCCCGGGACATGCCTGCGCCTCACCGCTCAGTGTCATTTCATTGTGTGCCACTGTTGATCTTGGCTTACAGGAGTTGCAGTGGTGGGTAAGAGGGAGGGACTAGTTTCGAAAAAAAAAAGAACAAATAATCGTGCTCATCACAAAGATTTGTCCTGATTGGGGTTCGAACTAACAAACTCGGGCTTTGCATTCAGGGTCACTAACAGCTGTCGGTCCCAGTTCTCATTAGACAAGTCTTTATGCCATGTCAGACTTACTGGGCGGATTGAACCTTAATTAGGTACTACTTACTTGGCTGACTACCCTTACGAAAAGTACCAGGTAGTAAATATATTTACTTTGGGTTATTCGTATAATTATAAGAAAACCTACCAAACAAATAGAAATCTTCAAATACGTTCGCGTATCGCGCTTGATTGGTTGAATTTCGTACATGGCGGCTAGTCTTAATGGATAGTAGTCACTTTGCGGGTCAAATAATAGAGCACTAGTGAGTGCACAAAAACATCCAACATTCAAGACATTTTTACATAGTACCACATTGGCCTTTATAATAAAACTTTTCTAAATAATGTCGTGTCTCAAAATAGACTTTGTCGCCGAATTTTCAGTTTGATTTCTCTAATCTTGTTTAGCTAGGTAATAACTTCAAAGCACCCTAAATTGATTTCTAACTTAGATTGTGATAAGAAGGTCAACATTTTACTCAGTCCTTCGGGATTCCAGTCGCGAAGTTCCATAGTTAGTCGGTTTCCCGCCGTTTTCCCGCTACGGCCAATGAGCGTCACTGTGCCGGCGGCCGCGACGCGCCGCGCATGCGTTTCGCGCCACGAGCCTTTTGTTTACCTTGCAGACGACACTTCGTCGGCAACCGCGACGCGAACAAGAATAATTAAAATACAACCACATTGAATATTATTTAAAATTGAAATACAAGTAATTAATATATATTGGAAGTGTTTTTGTTAGTGCGTGTTGGATGGTACGCTATTTATTCAGTGCAAGGATTTTTGGGGCTGAAGTTTCGGAGTTAGGCGCCGGTCGGAAAATGTAAGTTATTTTGCATACAGACATTTTTCTTCAGTAGAGAAATTAATTATTTTACAGGTTTTTTATAACATACAATTGTAAGGTGCCTTAGATCGGTCTTCAATGAGAAAATATATAAGCTGTTACATGTAAATTTTATGCTAAGTCGTCTTTATCATCGTAAAAAGCCGTGAGATGATTAGCGATGCATACTACCAATGCTTTAAAGTTTTATTTTTAATATCTTTGCAAAGGTGCCTGGTTACCATGGTAAGTGATAACTAGTTTTTGGTCACAGGACTTTATTCCAACTAGGAAAAACCAAAAACACCAAATTAATTATCGAGGCCCATAATAAAGTCTAAATAAATATATAAAATATGTTTTGTTTACTTAGACTTATACTAAGAATGTTAAGTAATATTTCTTCTAATTCACTTAAGATACGTTTAAAAGATATACGAATACAGATTGAAATGTATAGTTTAATTAAGCAATAAAGCAGTTTTAGTTAACTTCAATGTTTGGTTCAATATTATTTTACTTAAGTAATTTTTACATTCCAATCATGAATAGGTATTAACAAAATATTATTTTACATCGTGTCTACATTCTTCTGACATTTATCACTGTAAATGGCCTTATAGGTACAAGTTGTAATACAAATAGTGGACGTAACTTACGGCGTACGACGTAACTTAATTTGCCTCAGAATCTAAACAACGTGTAACACGTAAACAAAAAAAATATTAACACCCCGTACTGTCTGATCAGCTGATGCTTTTAGTATGGGGCACCAAAAAACATTTTCATATTTCAAAAACTGGTTTTGTTTAATTAATTCATTTTCATGGGTAGATATTAATAATAATAACAATAAAACGTAATTACAAGTTTAAAATCTCATAATTGTTAGTATAACTTAACCTAAGTGTTAGTAATAAAATATAATAGTTATTGAACTCTATTAATATAACACCTTGTAAACGGGGTGTAACATAAATTGTGGTGTACAATACGATTATGCTGGTATTATTCATAACGCAAAGCGTATATCTCTAATTAAAAATTTCATTAACGCTGGTTGATAAAGGATGCTTGCTGGTTCTTTCCTCGGTGGAGGATCAGTGTTGAATAGAAACAGTTATTTGAAAATGTTGGTAGGCCTTGTATTTCCTAGTCTATAACCTTATCAGTCGGTGCAGTCGCGATTAGGGTGTGCTTCTTTGATCGGTTACCGACTTGTGAGGCATACTTAAGGGATTTTTGTAACGGTCAGGTATGATGGACCTTGAAATTTTCATTTTATTATGAATACACTATAGATTAAAATCTCGTCTACTCGCGAGTGAGAATTGCGTGCCCATCAAATGTCACACTCCCGTTTTAATGTCTGCTGGAGAACCGAACAATTTTCCTGGTTTATGGAGAACTTATTTACGATTCTAGGATTTATTATTCTATTTTTTGGAATACGCCTTGGAGATTCTACTATTCTTAGCGTGTCAATGGCAAACTAGTTAAATTATTGTGGCCCAAAACGTGGCCACACTGATTGCACTATATTTTGATTGATTTTACTATATATAGCTGCGTATTATAAATATGAGCCGAGGTATAAGCGAGAGTACCTACCACCTTAATAGGAATCACGCATACGTGTGAAAAAGAAACCAATACTTAGGGGTTTCGTATTTTTTTAAACTGAATTTATTTCAGTTTTTGTTTCAGTAATCAAACGACAACAGAATAGCTTATGTGTTAAGTATAGCAATTATTTTTTTTTTGCGAGGCACCACATATTTTTGTCAGATGTTTATTTTCGGCACTTCAGAAGAGAAAGGTCTTCTATAAATGATGAGACATAGTTATGTAACAGATAGATATATATAGTAAAAAAAATATTGCTTTATCTTAAAATCTATATGTAAAAATGGAATGGAATACTTTTGCAGTTAGGAATCTAACTGCCATTTTCCCCCTCTTAACCACTCACTTCCGTATCCGTCACAATACGACTGCGACTACTAAGTCCAGTCAACTGTCATCTCTTTAGACTAAGTAGGTAGTCACTTAGTACTTGAAAAATAATGACCCTATTTGCTTCAATGAAGGGGTGAGTAAGCGCACGCGTCGCGTGTCGCCATTCATTCTGGTTTGTTCCGTGTCGTTTCTCATTAACGCAAAACGAGTGATTACTAGCCCGATAGAGTTGATTAATGTTACCACTTTCTGTGCTAGTAGACTAAAGTGCTAAGTATAATTTCATCCTGGAATTTTTATATGGCTTTAGCTCTAATACACGTCACTCTTGGGTTACGCTAAACAGTAGCAACATTCAAGTGAGGCAGAGCATGTTGTTCTTGCACTTGATGATTAAACTATCGTATAGTTGGGTTAGTGGTACATGTTCTTGAGTTCTAATTCTGGGTCGCTCACAAAAAGTAATTTTGTTAAATGTTAGTAAAGAAAAAGTTTCTCGGAATAAACTCGAAGACTGGGAGTAGGCGGTATTTATACTGCATGTAAAGCATGTAAAGAATTTGGTACTGACCACATCCCGCTAGTCGTACTATCGGGTCCTGAGAGTGATGGAATAGAAAGAGCAACTGTGGTTGCGCACACACTTGTGAACTATAATATGTCCCACGCAGATGACTAATCTTTATTGAGACCTTATCCGACTAGGAGAACATTATTCAATTGAATAAAATCCAGGCAATAGTATTAACATTTCAATGTTTTAATAGTGTGTTAGTATGGTACTTTAATGTTTGTCGGAAAAGTCTATGAAAAGGCTATGATTACAGAATCTCATCTCTTACCCTCCACTGTAACTGCTGTAAGCCAGGATCCACGGAGCGGTCACGTCCACGCACGTTTTGGAGAATCGTTATAAGTATTTGGACATAAAGTTTCTCCACTTGTTTCCAGAGCAAAGCGAGAGACGAATGCTGTAACGAGACTAGTGCCTCAGAAAACGAGAGAATATGGGACTGTGTGGTTGATATTATAGAAGTATATGCGAAAAGAGCGAAAGAGCACGAGATACACTCTTCCCGTGCCCTTTCGCTTTCATAATCCCAAGGGGTAGCAATACGACACGACCTAGCCACTGTAATCTCTAAAACGTCTGGCCTTGGAAAACAAACATGGAGAGCCGTCGACCTTACACCTAATTGAATTTTAATTTTATGGCATTACTCTTAATGCAATTTTCGAGATTAGATTTACATCTAATCTCTCTTTCAAGACCTCGTGGGATCATTGATCATTGAGACTTGCCATGGTGGCAAGTCTCAATCATTGATTTAGTCGATAGTCGACCATTAATAATATTGAACTTACATGTAATTATTTAACCCTTAACCAGGCTTTCCCAATTTTTTTTTTAATAATTTCTGATCGTCCTTTCAAAGAAAAGTTGAAATTGATGTGGTTTCCTATAGTCTACAGGTCTTTTTAAGGGTTGAATGAGGTTGAGTTTCCGCAAATAAAAGTAGCTTTTACTCAAAATATAGCGTCGTTTTTGTACTAGAAGCTCATTAGGGACCTACTTGCCTTTGCCTTTTCACGTAGGTACTACTATTAGTTAGCTTAGTGGCCTACTTGCTTTTCATTTAAATCGAGAAACATTTGCGTCACCGCCAATGACTACAAAAAATATAAAAAATTACGAACTCGAATAAATCTAACTGGCTAGTACTCAATACTCATTCAAGCTTAAGTAATTTCAGAAGGCATTCTGAATTTGCATACACCACATCGCACTTTACTTCTTTGATTTTCGTACTAATGATAATATAATGTCTATCTGGCTGAATTTAGGCCTGGCGGCCAGTCTCAATGGAGACTAGCCACAATTGTGTGCATATACCGCTTGACATATTGCGCTTAATTTTTTGCGAATAAAATAAATTTGAATTTGAATAAACGAGCCAGTACCTAATTATAATAATAATAGTGCTACTGGCTGGATTTAAGTTATCACCACCACTTTCAATGAAATGCAGGTGTGTGCACACAAGTGTATGCTCTATCTCTGATTCGCACAATCTGATAAGACGACTATCTCACTCGACTGGGGAGAATCGACTGATTTACGTGTTCGCTGAGGAACCGAAACATTAACATAATAATGCTATTATCAAGCGTGTAAATCGATTGTAATGTAGTATAGTTAGAGAGATATATCCCTAGTTGAGTCATAAGGTGCCCTATACCCTATCTTACTTGGGTAGGGACGACTGGCCGTGATCAACTTACAGATTTGTTAAGCTAAATGATTATGAACGCCTCTTTCACGCTGAAACTGTTGAACGGAATTACTTGATAAGATAAGAGATAGATTATAACATTCATTAATGGACTAGTAAAGGACTAGTCCCTCCCTCTTTCTTACCCACCACTGCAACTCCTGTTAGCCAGGATCAACAGCGGCACACAATATAATTAATATCCTAGGACATTATTCACACACGGCCATTTGATCCTAAACTAAGTAGAGCTTGTACTATGGAAACCAGATAACTGATATACTGCATAATATTTTACTTTTCTTTTGAAAATACATGCTTTAAGACTCGCAGACTCAGAACAAACATGTAACGGATGTAATTTGTGTCCGTCTATTCGTCCGTCAGTGCCCCGCGACACAGGGATTAGATTCCCTGGGGAGTGCGTAGTTTTTTAAAGAAAAAAATCAGATAGGTGGGAATGGAACTCACAACCTGCGTCGTGAAAGGCTCTACCAACCACGCCAACGTGAGCAATGAAATGACACTGATACTCAGGCTCCCTGGGAAGGCTTAGTATCGCTTAGACTGTCATGTATCCTGCAACGAATTTAGTCAGACAGAAACAAGGAGTAGTTAGAAAAAGGGAGTAGCTTCACTTCCCTCCATAGCAATTGGACTAGTTTGTATTTTATTATTTTAACCGGAGGTTAATCCGCAGAGCGTAGCTAGTATGTCATCAAAATGCCGATGAACTGTTCAGATTGTGAACACGCCACAAACAATTTTTGCCTTGAAGCGACCTTGAAGAATATCAGATATTCCGCACGAAACCTTAATATTTCAGTCAAATAAAATTGTTATTAGGCAATTAGCGTGGGGGATGGGCGTTGAAATGGGCTTTAGCAAGGACTTCGGTGCGGCCTAATTAGCTTACCTAGGTACAATCACACTAATATTATAAAGGCGAAAGTTTGTGAGTGTGTGTGTTTGTTACTTCTTCACGTCTTAACGGCGGGAGCGATTTTAATATAATTTGGTATGGAGATAGCTGACACCCTGGATTAACACACATAGGTTATAATTTATGAAGTTTAAGGCGGGTAAAACCGCGGGCACAGCTAGTCAACAATACAATTATAACAACAACTATAACAGGTGCTAAAAAATAATGTCCTATTTAAATTGGTAGAAGCATGGCGCTCTTGGCAGGCAGGTTGGTGATTGCAGTATGATAGTCGAAGAAACGATGCTGCCGATTCTCTGGTATAAAGTTCCTTGGGGCGACTTCTAAGCCCCCCACGGGATAAGTTGGGGTGGTAATATTCTATGCCGGCAGCCACATACTGATTAGCGTATGTTTATTATTAAATCAAATATTAAAATGTCAATATAGGATATTGGAGGCTACGGATGTGATACCATTCGACTACAAGTAGGTTTTACCTTATCTCTGGGTAGCGTTCAAAGCATGTGAGGGCGAGAGATTTTTCTTTAAAGACAATTTGGGATTTTAGTCGCGGGTTACTTTACAAACATATAATAGACGGACACAAAGTACATCCAGACTCATTAATAACAATAATAATAGTCATTAATAACAACAATTAACAATAATAATATCTAGAGACAATGTCACACAGATCATCCTAGTCCCAAACTAAGCAAAGCTTGTCCTATGGGTACCAGGCGACGATATACAAACTTATATAGATAGATACATAGAAAACATCCATGACTCAGAAACAAATATTCGTGCTCATCACACAAATATTTGCACTTACCGGGAATCGAACCCAGGACCACCAGCTTCATAGGCAGGAGCACTACCAACTAGGCTACGGTGATTATTTAATTAGAAGAAGCGAACCGACTGTCTTAGCCGCTGCGCCACATGTGCAGTCATTTATTACTACCCAATTATATAGTCTTACTATTACTACCTATTTAGAAAAATAAAATGTTCTAGCTAATGCTGAGATGGTAGAAGCCAATTCAGGCTTGCACGGGCAACTAGTGTCTGCTTTTTTTATTTTTCATTATGTTATTTTATATTCTTGTTGTCTGTGCAATTTTCTGAATAAATCTTTTTCTTTCTTTTCTTTCTATTTACGTAGTATTCTTAGCCTGTTACATTTCAAATATCTTACTTAGTGTTGTGGTCTAAAGCACACTCGTTTTTTATGTTATTGTTGTGGCCCTGGTTACGAGTAAGACCACTACAGATCATAGGCAACGCGTACGTCATGCCTTGCGTGTCCCAAGCGTGACCGCTTACCATCAGCTTGGCTGCAAGCTGCTGCGCACTTGGAAGAAAATATATATAATAATATCCTGAGACATTATTTACACAAGGCCATCTGATCCCACATTACTTTGGAAACCAGATAACTGATATACTACTTTGCTTTTGAAAATACATTCTTATATAGATAATTACAACCACACACAGGACAAACAGACATATTCATGCACACAAATATCTGTCCTGGATGGGAATTGAACCCGGCCTCCGACGTGAAAAGCAAGCATTTTCCAACCACGCCAACAGGCCCGTCTTATATATCTATATATCAAGGTGCTCAAGAATTCGTATACAGGTTGTGGGTAGGTCTACGTATTGTATTATATAGATATAAGCCGCGGTGATTCATTGCCTGGAAGGTTTTAATGACAGGGGTCCCATACAACTCGATGCAATTTATTTAAAATGTTGAGTGCCCGTCTGGGTAAAATTACGAAGTTCTTTCATATTCAAATTGTAGGAGAATTTAATGAGTGAATCATGTTTTTAATTAGAATATCTAGTGAAAACCGTTCCACATATGTTTTTGTGCTGATATTGAATTAGTAATTAGCTCTCGAAAATATCTACACCAGGAGGCAAATTGCAGTTGGGTGATACCTTAACCTAGGCTGTCCATCATCGCACTTCTCTTCCATCAGCGTCAGGGCCTTCGTTCTCACAAACCCTTTACGTATGGTTTCAGCGAGACGCTGGAACGCTGATGTAGTAGAATGAGCCCCCTGTTACGGTTTCTTTAAGAGCTCTAAAAAAAGGAAAAGAAAGGTATAATTTCCTAAGGATCGGTGACGTGCGAGCGCTGATGTCTGTATCCCATCAGGTGGGGCATATGCTTATAGGGCTGTTCGCTTATATTTGTATAAAAAAGCAGGTGCTATAGCACTTAAAATAAATTTTAATGCACATCGCAAATCACAACTCTAGTATGGATACGAATAAAATGCAATTTAATAGCTGTTTAATGTATTCTTTCACATTTAGATCCTACTTCCTGTAGGGCGGGCTATCTGTGCGCAAAAATAACACTCATTTGCATTGGTACCTAATTAGTATGAACTTAAGTTAAATTGCTTCAGACGTCTTGAGAATTTTTGCCGGGATATGAGTCCCTGTATCACGGGAAATTTAACACAAAGTACTCTCAGACTCAGTAAAACTATATACGAGGAGTGGTCCTGTGCTGGAATCAAACCCGCAACACGGGGCTGTAGCAGCGAGGCGGCTATCTTAACTACTGTGCCACACGTACAGTCAAATTTTAGTTAATATAAGGAATTTTGCTTCCAATTTGAGTTTTAGAGTAGAACTTCGGCAATGGGAAAACAAACCAGATAAAAATATGTCTTCGAAGTTTCTAGTTTCTTTCAATAACGTAAAAAATAAAGAATTGCTTTAAAACTGGCGGAAAATACTAATTTGAACGTTGTCACTCTTATATTTTAACGTAAGATCTCTTATGTTTATCAGAACCTTATATCTAAAGTACAGCTCCGATATTCATCTTTAAAGCCTCAGAGTGCTACGAAGTTCTAGAAACGTCATGTAATTTCGAAATTCTTTTACAATTGGCGTGATCTCTAATCGTTCGTTAGGCTGTGGCAACCAGTCCAAATGCGATTGCAATTATTATTAGTGACGGCAAAGGTGACATGTGAGCTCTATTTTCTCATTCTTAAGTTCCGACGCTAAATGCTTGTCGATTCGACTGCGGATAGGTTTGCTGAACGAACGACAGCTTTACGTGTACTTTGAGCTACGGAAGCGTAATACCTCTCACATCCTTGCTTGGCTGTTACCTACTTACTTATCGTATGGGCAGGGGTTACCAGAGTTGTTGTCGGAGTTGTTCCCGCCGCCCAGACTTGGCTTAACGACTGTTGTTTAATGACTACAACCGAGACCAACGGCTTAATGTGCTCTCAGACGCATGGAGGTTTTCAAAAATATAACCCCTTTGTTAGTTGCTTAATCTCGCTGATCATCTACGAACCATCTATCTATCCCAAGCC
This sequence comes from Pseudoips prasinana, assembly GCA_951640165.1. NCBI lineage: Eukaryota > Metazoa > Arthropoda > Insecta > Lepidoptera > Nolidae > Pseudoips > Pseudoips prasinana. The sequence continues at coordinate 33,564,308 of OX621252.1, forward strand.
AAGCATCTAGCTATGAGCTATCTAATTAGGTACTAAGAATTCCAATAGCACTTTTTGTTCAGAATTGCCATTCATCTAAAACGTTGTAGCTAGACCAGCTAAGTAGAATATCACCACCCTGTCTAGGTGGTGTTCTGATTATTTTTAACATTACGTTTTGAGTTAGCCTAGGCTTTCACTGCCTCACCGAACAATTGAGGCAAGCGAGAGCTCAAATCGTTCAGCATAAGAAAGCTACGAACAAGTTAACTCGACTCAAGGTGAATATTTACGGGAAAAGGCATTAAAGACTCCGTTTTAAGAGAAGAGAAGTTTGTGCACCTGTAGCCCCATGTAATATGGATTAAGGTTTAGGAAGGATATGTTATTGATACGAATCCAAACTAAAGGGTATGGAAGGTCAGGGAGGCATACTCATATTTATAGCATAAAGTGGCAGACAATCGGGAAAATCGAAGCCTTCAGGAATGAGTAATGGGTACAGAGACGCCGCCACGACGCGCGACGGTGACGTCACGGATTCTACTTTCTACTTGAATAACATCAGAAGCAAACCGCGAATATGTAATACTAAGTCATAGCCATATTGATTTGTGTTGTACACTTTGAAGAGGTTTATTGAAGTAAACCTTCCATACGAACGCTTGACTTGGGGAGTAAGCTGGTAAATGCCTGACGAGAGCGTTACGAAAAGTGTGATCGGTGAACGGAAGTTGAGAGATATAAGTTAGTGAAGATAGAAAGAGAGAGAGTTTCGTATATTACTGTAGAGGCAAGAAGTGCGCGCACAGATTTTCTTTATCTCTTCTCTCATGGCCACTTATGTCTCGGACATATAAGTTTTAGTGCGTCGTGGGTCTAGCATGTGGGTTTTTTTATAAATGTGTTAATTACACCATTTTCTTTTAGAAATCCTACAGCTATTTGAACCAAATGAGTCATTTATAGCAATATTATAAACATTAAATAAGGATTCGTTTCCTTTTCTTCTTCTTTCTTTTATATGTTTTAAAGGTGCACTAAGTAATCAATAGCAATACGTATTCACTGAAATTTTTGAAAGGAGGATTTAGTTTTCACTTAGAGCAGCTCGACTGGGGATGTTTAGCCAAAGCCACGTTGTTCTTACTGCCTAGATAATATATACGCCGTTAAGGGCGAAGTGTATTTCCATCATATTTAATACGGAGATAGATCTCCACCTCATTTAGGAGAGAGACGATCTGCGACACGGGACTTAGACCATGTGTATTAGGAACGTATCATAGGCTGTATTAATCGCATACAATCAGGCACATTCATTCGTTTGCTTGATATATACTAAGCCGATTCGATTCGATTCAGCTTTTAGTTGTGTTCATACCTAGTTATTTGATTTATTAATTTTAATGATAAATCTGGTCTAGATTGACATGGGGTCGTATTAGAATAAACAAAACACTAGGCGTGTTGTTTCCCGCCGAGGAAGAATAACAGGGCCACCATACCATCCCGTGGGTGTCGTAAAGGGCGACTAACGGATATACCAGGTAGTAGGCCAGCAGCGCCATCTGTGTACTAGCTACCACCTAACTGCTGTCGCCAACTCGTAGCCAAGCGCTGTTACTATGGCAAATCCCACCAAATGGCAACGTTATAGAAACCATTGGTGGAGATATATGTCCAGCAGTGGACGTTATCCCTTTGTAAACAATCTCCAATATACATATTAGAAAGACAACTAATCTTGGTAAATACATTAAAAACTAAGTCTATCGTGTACTAAGTCATAACTCCAAGACCTAGTTACCGATTACTTAAGCATAACAATGAATTATAAGGAATTAATGTACCCGTTCGTGGGAAAGTCGACTAGTCGAGTAACAAGTCTATTGACTAGTTGCTACACCGACCTAATGTTCGTTTTTCTTCGCCTATTGTGTGCTAATTAGGTGAAGTTAACATTCGCCTGCTGAGGCAAAACTATAAATGGGTTACGGGTATAATGGCTCAATCAAATAGAATTATAGGAGCCACATAATTGTTGTACGCATAATATTTGACTGGCAACGCATTGAAGGCACACAACAGCAGTATCTACCAAAATCTATATGCATGAGACTCAGTTTCAATTATTTAGCACTAAATGAAATTTAATAAACAATCCCGTCTGCCAAGCGTGGCGATTATGGTACATCCCCCCATTCTTTGGGGAGGCTTTTGTCCAGCTGTGGAAGTACTTTGGCTGATATGATGATCATGAAACAAATACATAATTGATTTTAATTTTTATGTTTCTCAACGAGTTTTGAAATCATGCGCTCGAATAATTTAGGTTACTAGCCGCAATAGGTTTGACTGGGAGTCGACCGTGATCAAAATAGGAAAAGGTATAATACATTGTATTCCCAATTCAAACTTTAAAAATTAAATTAATACCTGTAAAGAAATAATAAAAATTTATACAGCACTTGTGTTTTTACATACACTTATACTTGTCAAGCTCACAATGCAGTACTATTTACGTTACACGTTGGATATCTCTTTAATAGTAAATATTCCATGAGACTCTTTAAACCAAGATTAAATGTCGTTTGCCCACAGATTAACTGAAGCGTAACTGTGAACGCCGTGACTACCTTGATCAAGAAAAAAACTACCTAAACGCGGATATTTTTCCTTGAATTAGATAGAGACGGTGGAGTCTCTGAGTTGCATGTATTTCAGATGCTGTTCAATTTTTAGAAGCGTCACTTAATCTAGTCTAAGGTCACGGGGAAGATTGAAACTATTCGCATTATTTATTCTTATTATGCTCACAGAAATACCTATTAAGTTGACAAATTAGATAACTTATGTAGGTATACAGACGAGCTTCAACTATGAGTTCCGAGTCATTTTATTTGTCAGAAGGAATACAATATTTTTTATTAATACAACGTCCGCACTATGTAAATTGTGCCACGCCTGTGTCGCGGAACTTTGTACAACTATGGGTCACACAAATAGTTGGCCTGAGCGAAAATCGAACCCGGGACACGAATATACAGAATAAAAATAAAACATATTAGTAAATGCGTACCATGGTGTCAGAATTGTTCAGGCTGCCAAGTAAGGCCTCTGACATGACTTAACGACTGTTGTTTAACAACAAAAACCGGACCGCTTATTGTGCCCTCCGAAGCACGGAGACGCTCAGAAATCACACCACTTTTTTTTTTAAAGGCAACGCCCGCATTAGAGAATCTAATCCCTGTGTCACGGGGTACTTTACAAACATATAATAGTCGGACACTAACAACTATTTAAGGGTCACACAAATAGTTGTCCGGCGTGGGACTCGAACCCGCGACACGAAGCGGCGAGGCGACTGTCTTAGCCGCTGCGCCACACGTGCAGTCAACCACCTTGACGGTCATACATCTATAGACAGACCGCGTGCCTACATCCTTTTCTTCACCGGTCACATACGGACTGGTGAAAGCAACTAGGCTCCTAAAGAAGTACGATCGACTTTTCAAACGTGACCTGGTAGCAACTATTACACATACAATAATAATAATATCTAGGGACAATGTCACACAGATCATCCTAGCCCCAATCTAAGCAAAGCTTGTACTATGGGTACCAGGCGACGATATACATACTTATATAGATAGATAAATACTTATATACATAGAAAACATCCATGACTCATAAACCAATATTCGTGCTCATCACACAAATATTTGCACTTACCGGGATTCGAACCCAGAACCACCAGCTTCGTAGGCAGCAGCACTACTAACTAGGCTACGATGACCGTCGTGACAATAATACATAAGTACATAAAATACTGTCTATGAAGGTTGATCATTGCAATTAAGGTTGTTAGGAGACAATTTTCCTTATCATTGATACTACTACCACGCCAGATCAAGAAAAAAGATAATATCCACTTGCGGTAATGCCTCAGGTAATTCCTCCCTCAGCTTATTCCAGTAACGAGGATTTCCTCCATTGTGCCAAATCATCATAATGCAATAATTCTGTCGGCAGCTTCATCTTTTTGACCTCCACATACCGTACTAAGTATAATAGTTTTAAATTATTCTCGTGCTGCCCACTTAGACGGTCTACCTAGCATCTAGTTTTGGGCAGTTCAAAGCCTTTCCTAGTTTTCATTATGCCATACATTTATTTTCCTTAAAAACAATGTAAGGAAAATATAGATCATATTTGCCACAACAATCTTCTGTCCGACCGTTTCGTTTTGTAGAAGTTAAGACCTCGGATTTTTTGGTGTATATGGTGTACTAGTTGTTTGTAGTTCCATGTAAATATGTAGGAGTTTGATATGAAGAATATACTCGTATTACATGCACCTTACGTAATTAATTGTTATATTATTAAAAAAAGAAAATCGAATATCCATTCCAGTTTTCTAACTGTGAACTAAATTATGTAAGGCTATCTCTGCAACCTATACAACATGTAACGTAATTAACGCACACCCTCAGACAACCCAATTAGAATATTATGTTGTTATAATAATACATACATAAAAAAAATTATTTGACATGTACCTATATGCATTGTTAATTACTAAATTAGTTTCTTGAAAAAAAAATATATTTTTGTTTATTTTGTGTTGAAGGATGGAATTTGTATGAATACAAATAAAAATGCAATTTAAAAGTCTTATTACTTTGACTTACGGTCCATTTCAATTTGTTTTGACTGTACAGGGTTAAATTAACGATAATTTCCGTAGTTTAAATTATTTTGGAATAAAAAATTACCTATATTAAAAATGATATAAATCGATTCAGTAAACGATTCTGAACAAACTATTTTCAGGATGTGCGTTAATTAAGTTACATGTTGTATATTATATACTTGTTTGTACGGTACTGTTAGGTAAGCGAATTACACTCACAATTGACAGCTGTTTTTGTATAAGCCCAGGCCTGGCTGAAGATGGATTTTCATCCAAAATACAGTAAAAAATTCCGACCTCATGTTTCTTTTTCCATCTACATACCAGCCGAATGACGTCCACTGCTGGACAGAGGCCTCTCCAAATGATTTACACAATGTAGTTGAGTCCATCATTGCATGATCGCCATCAATGATCGTCATAGCAAACGGTTACGTTAGTGATCGCAAATATTCCGCTGGGACGGCTTCTACTCCCCACGGGATGAGATAGGGTAGTGATGGTCTTGTTTCATACTTACTTCAAATAAAATAAATCGCATCAACAAAATAAATAATCAACCGATTAGGCTAATTTTCTTCTTATCGTTTGTACTAATAATATTTTTATTGTAGAAATTATAAATAATTAATTGTAGAAATAATAACTGTATTACTACAAACAATTTCTGACTATTTACAAGCGCTTTTTAAAGTCTACGTGAATAAAAAATTCTGTGTGTATTTATTACACGCGTTGGTGTTATACTTCTTTGGCGTATGGAAAAAAAATAATTAAAATGCAGTAGTGATTAACGATAAATATTAAAATTAATCAAAAAGATTTTATTTAAATAAAAATACTAGAATATACAACTTGAACATAGTAATCAATTTTCATACCACCTAGAACTAACTTCATGCTGTTAAATTTAGGTGTCGGTGTGCGCGCGCATCGTAAAAATTCACTCTCATCATTTTTCTCCATCGCGCCAAAAGAAGTATAACTTCGAAAACCTTTTTTGTTTTATTTTATTTACTGACGTTTCTAAATATAACAAAAATAAGAGAACCAAAGAACCTCGTGCGACCATCCTAACGAAAGGCAGACGCCATTATTTAACGATTTTATCACATATTATACATACAATAGTTAAATTTAAGATGATCATTATCACCAAGGAGCTACAATTCATTCGAAAATAATAATAATATCTCGGGACAATGTCACACAGATCATCCTAGCCCCAAACTAAGCAAAGCTTGTACTATGGGTACCAGGCGACGATATACATACTTATATAGATAGATAAATACTTATATACATAGAAAACATCCGTGACTCAGAAACAAATATTCGTGCTCATCACACAAATATTTGCACTTACCGGGATTCGAACCCAGGACCACCAGCTTCGTAGGCTGGAGCACTACCAACTAGGCTACGGTGACCGTCAAAGAAAATTGTTCAAACAGCTTCGAATACGCTTCTCTGACTCGGTGCCTAAGGTAGGACTATTACTAACATAACGTTCTGCTTTGATCTTGCATTATCGCAGTACTTGCGTTTCAACGAAGATTGACATGGAATCGTTTCAGAGAGAAAGATGAAGTCAATACGTTATCCACAAAGACAGACACATAGTTCTCTACATCATAGATATAATCATGCCGTCGCATGAGTATGAAATACTCTTATGACGCATTTATAATGAAAAATGATTCATGTAAGATTGTTTGACGTATCTTAACCAGTTTTTTATTTATTTATTTAAACTTTAGTACATAAACTGTACAAAGGCGGACTTAATGCCAAAGGCATTCTCTACCAGTCGACCTTTGGGTGATGCAGAGATAACATGGTAGGTGTACGAATGAACGTTTAAGTGAATTGTAGATACTTTTGTACTCTATATAATCGTAAATACATAAATACTTACTATAAATATTATTTTATAAATATTATACATCATATATTATTGTAAATACATATATAAATGCATACATTAATATATACATAAATAAGATTACTCATGAGAGGTTTCTGACTTTATTTTATTTAAAATGTGCTCACGTGTTTTCTTTTTGAAAGAGAATCGACTCTTAGCCATTCTAATCTCCGGAGGTAGCGCATTCCATAGAAGTATAGACTGCACGAAAAAGGAATCATGAAGAAAATCAGTGAGATGTCAAGGGCATTGTAGAAGACGGTTGTAGGTTGAACGCAGATTTTTGCTGTGATTCGAGCATACATATTGAAAATGAGGAATAAGGTAAGTAGGAGGAGAAGGAGAATTCAGAATAGAAAACAGTGAAGTAAGAGCCCTCAGGTTTCTGCGGTGACGAATAGGCATCCAATGTAATTGGGATCTATAAGAGGACACATGGTCGTACTTACGGAGATTGAATATGAATCGAATGCAGTTATTCAGAAGACGGTCAAGTTTATTGAGGAGATCTGCATTCAGGTCAAAGTAGCATACATCACCATAGTCGATTATGGGTAGGATAAGGGCCTGCACGAGCATCACTTTTTTCTCAGATGGTAAAAAGTTTTTTGAAGTTATACTTCTTTTGGCGCGATGGAGAAAAATGATGAGAGTGAATTTTTACGATGCGCGCGTACACCGACACCAAAAAATTTAACAGCATGAAGTTAGTTCTAGGTGGTATGAAAATTAATAACTATGTTCAAGTTGTATATTAAGAAGTATAACTTCTAACGCGTGTACATAAGTACACACAAGTTTTTTTTTATTAATCTGTATAACATCCTCAAGATCCCGGTAACTCTCTGACTGATGCTTGCAACTTGATTTTTCCAGCTAAGTGTTGAGTCTATAATCAGCCCAAGATTTTTAACATTTTGACTAACGTGAATTATAGTTGTATTCAGAATTAAATATAAATATCTTGGGACGAATAACAAACTGCCATCTGATCCCAAACTAGAAAGGCCTTGTTCTAAAGCAACCAGAAAATTACACTGAGACACTTCTTGTCACTACCTGTGTAGTAAATGGACAACCCTTAAAGCTGAAATAATCAAGTGTATCAAAATAGAAATCATTATTTAAATATTCGTATATTTTTTATTTGTATTTAAAATATTTTACCTGAAGTTATTTTTTTTTTTTTAGAATTAATGAGTACTGAGAAAAATATCAATAAATATCGTTGGACAAATAACACACAGCCATCTGATTCGAGACTAGGCAGAGCCAGTACTATGGTAAAATGGTGAAATATATTATTGATAAATCACGCCCCGACACAACAAATTTGAATTGTATTTTGGATGAAAACCACCCGCAGCCAGGCACAAAGGTTTGCCCTGGTTAGGGATCGAACCAACGACCTCTGGTTTATCTGTCTGCGTCACTAACTAACTAGACCAATAGACCAGTTAAAATATACACAGCAAATATAATACATATATGGATGGGTAATATAAAAACGGAGAGATCATACCACTGCTTTTGGCAGTAAGGCAAAATCTTACCCTCAAATTACCGTTGAATGAACTGTAAAGTATTATTGACTTAAATACATCAGAGAAAGCACTCCTTTATGCGTGCGCTAATAAATCAATCGGAATGACCTAATATATCGAGTTGCGTGCAGGAACGGGCGCGGCGCAACAGAGCCAATGAATATGCAGTAGGATGCGCCCGCGCACTGCACCTTATGATCCGATAGCGGAACTAAATTGTGAGCTCTTTTAGAACTGATGGACGACAGTAATGATGACTGATCATTAATTAATTAAAAAGAAAGCGTTTCAGATGTTACATAATATTTGAAGTTTTGGCTCGTGGCGTTAGTAGTTTGTTGAAGTGATTATGACTATGAGAAAATAGAGAATGTACCCGTGTTGGCAAATACACTCCTGCACTGTAATATGTAGATGGTGCGTAATTGGCGAGAACCCGTTGTAATCTATACATATAATAAAATCGTAGGAAAATCAGAACTGTACATGGAATATTTTTTGAAAAGGATACTTGGGGCGTGATCTACAATCGATATCGAAGCCAAAAATATAGTTTTTGAAATTTTTGTCTGTGTGTCTGTTTGTCTATATGTATGTCTGGGCTAAAATTAAAAAATACTGCATGGATTTACTTCAAATTGTGCATGAATAGTACTGAAAGGTCTGGTCAACATATAGGCTACATATTATCACGCTATCACCTACGGGGGAAGAGCTATGATAATTTATAAAATTTAACGCGGGTAAAACCGCGGGGCTCAGCTAGTTAATAATAATATATCTAACTAGCTGTGCCCCGCGGTTTTACCCGCGTTAAATTTTAAAAATTATCACTGATCCTGCCCCGTAGTTTATAGCGTGATAATATGTAACCTATATGTTGATCCGACCTCTTAGTAATATTCATGCAAAATTTTAAGTAAATCCATGCAGTACTTTTTGAGTTTAGCCCGGACATACATACAGACAAACAGACACACAGACAAAAATTCTAAAAACTATATTTTTGGCTTCGATATCGAATGTAGATCACGCCCCAAGTATCCTTCAGTTTTGATTTTCCTACGATTTTATTATATGTATAGATAATATCTAGGGACAATGTCACACAGATCATCCTAGCCCCAAACTAAGCAAAGCTTGTACTATGGGTACCAGGCGACGATATACATACTTATATAGATAGGTAAATACTTATATACCTAGAAAACATCCATGACTCAGAAACAAATATTCGTGCTAATCACACAAATATTTGCACTTACCGGGATTCGAACCCAGGACCACCAGCTTCGTAGGCAGGAGCACTACCAACTAGGCTACGGTGACCGTCTATTGTAATTGCCCGCTTAACCTAACCTAACTTGGGCTACGGCATAATATATATTTTTCAGACTCCCGCACTGGGGAAATAAATCCCCGAACCGCTGGGAGTTCACAAGCATGCAAGTCATGGACACAAATCACATTTAGTTTCACACAAACAGTTGTCCTGTGCGGAGATCGAACCCGAACCACGTGGGCGCGAAATAGTAGCGAGGTTCTTTAACCACTGCGCCACACGTGCAGTCATTTTATGTAATTTCCTCATCATCATGCAGCAGTGGAATTTTCCAACTGTTATCAGTTGGAAAAGTCCGCTGCTGGACAAAAACCTACCCCAAGAATCATCTTGAGAGGATATATATTTTTTTTATATATGGACAATGTCACACAGATCATCCTAGCCCCAAACTAAGCAAAGCTTGTACTATGGGTACCAGGCGACGATATACATACTTATATAGAAAGATAAATACCTAAATACATAGAAAATAGAATATTTGTTTCTGAGTCATCCATGACTCAGAAACAAATATTCGTGCTCATCACACAAATATTTGCACTTACCGGGATTCGAACCCAGGACCACCAGCTTCGTAGGCAGGAGCACTACCAACTAGGCTACGGTGACCGTCAAAATCATCATCATATGCCATAATCGCCACGCTTGGCATACGAGTTGGGGATCGTAGTATCATGATCATAGTACACAGAGACGCTGCTTTCCATCCTCTGGGAGATATTCCCTTTTCACGACTTATACTCCCCCCACGGGATGAGATGGGGTGGCAATATTCTTTTTGGCCGTCAGCCACACAACCCACATGTTTCAATATTTTATGTAATCTGTATCTATCTCTAGGTTGAGATCGGTAATTTAATTAAACTTCATATTCAACATGTAACATAATTAACGCACACCCTCAGACACCCCAATTAGAATATTATGTTGTAATCATAATACATACACTGAATTTTTAATTTAACATGTATATGCATTGTTATTTACAAAATTGGTTTCTTGGAATAAAGTTTATTTTTCTTTATTTTGTATTTAATGATGGAATTTGTATGATACAAATAAAACTGCAATTTTAAAAGTCTTATTATTTGACTTACGGTCCATTTTAATTTATTTTGACTGTTTAGGGTTAATATGACAACAATTTCCGTAGTGTAATTATATTGAAAAAAAATTACCTATATTAAAAATGATATAAATCGATTCAGTAAACGATTCTGAACAAACTATTTTCAGGATGTGCGTTAATTAAGTTACATGTTGTATAACGGACTGATAAGAATATTAGATACCGACAATTAATTGTAAAAGATAAACTTGTTGAAATAAAAGCTCAGAGATTAATAAATTTACGCCGCGATAGTGACGCGCTTATTTTATACTTTTTTTCCTTTAATTAATCTGATCCCAAACTAAGCAGAGCTTCTACTATGGAAATCAGATAACTGATGTACTAAATATACTACTTTTCTCCGGCCCGTCAAATTATATAAAATAGTTGGTAATGTTTCGCCAAAGTTATTTATGCACGAACGTACCTATTTACTTATTCATAAGCATGCTGCTTAACATACGGTGTCAAAATTCGTAATATAGCGTCTGTTACATGTTTGTTGTGAATTCGTGATCAGTTTCATACGCGTGTGATAAGAAAACACGTTATTCAGCAACCATATACGTATATTCAACTCATCAGGATTGCACCATTACAACACATAGCAAACTTTAACTAAATTAAATCACTTCTGTAGAATAATAATGCAAGATACAAACAATATACAACACTTGTTAACAACCTTCGGTTCGAGTGCTCGGTAAGGACTGCCGAATTAGGCGAGCATGCTGAATGGCATGAACGGGAATGAACTGAATGCATCGGCCATTCCGCTCATTCATCGCTTTTAGGCAGATTATGTCTTTTTAATAAATATTAAATTAAATACAAAGCAAAATCATACCTTTTTAAGGAAACAAATCACCAAAAATGTTACCAATTATTTGGAAATCATAACACGTGCGTATCGCGAGGATTTCATGCAACTGTATAGAGACGTATATTTTGGCTTTATAGTGAATTACTAACAATTGCCGTTTTAAATATTAAGCAAAGGGTACCTGATAATTATAATAACAACTTATTGTAAAAAATTGTGTATTCTTTTTTGTATTACAATGTCGATAAGCACGAGGACGGCCAGCTTGGTGGTATTCTGATGGCTCAAGCTGTATACATATATGTATATATATATATATATATATATATATATATATATATATATATATATATATATATATATATATATATATATAAATAAATATATACATATACGTATGTATAAACAGCGTGACAACCTTCCATCTATCAGCGTTCGTTGAAGTACAAACCCTACTCAAGAAAGGGTCTGGCCACTGTGCTCACTCCCAGGATATCAACGTTTCAGAGTTTAAGTTTAAATTATTCGTAATGAAAAGCGTAAATCAAATCTAAAACATGGGAAATTATATATGTAATCGTCAGGCGGGTCCCGACCCAGCACCGTCCGTCTGCCAATCCGGGGTAGGCGCTCTGCGTTAAGCTACGAACGATACACACTGGCAGATTCAATGTAGGATTCCCTTGCTATCGGAAGGTGTTTCCAATTTCTTTCACATGCTACTGTGAAAATGTCAGCCGGCCATGTTTCTAAAAAATAAAGCCTATGGATAACACCTACATCCTCTTGAAGGGAAAGCAAGGGAATCCTAAATTTGATCTGTCAGTATGTATCGTTCGTAGCTTAACGCAGAGCGCCTATCCTGAGTTGTAGAGGATTTTTTGAGATTAACAGTGTTAATTATCGCACATGAAGGGTTCCGTAGCAGCAAGTATTTCAGTTGATTAAATGTAAGCAAATTGCGGTTTATGACGTATTAAAAAAAACTACTTGCTAGATCTCGTTCAAACCAATTTTCGTTGTTAGTTTGCATGGTAATGTACATCGTATATTTTTTTTAGTTTTATCATTCTCTTATTTTAGAAGTTACACTCATTTTACCACTTTGGAAGTGTCTTTCGCGCAAACTATTCAGTTTAGAAAAAAATTATATAAGAAACCTCAATATCATTTTTGAAGACCTATCTATAGACACCACATATGTGGGTATTCCACATGGTGGAATGTTGATATACTTTAAGGTCAAATTGTCCTATTATACTCTACCTCTTCTAATCGTTATTACCGGTTGGCGATATCCAGGTATGACGTGTAGCGTTTTTATGGCTAAATGCTATGGTAGCGGTAGGATTTGACCCCGAATATAAATTACTAACTATTGTTATTATAAATAGGTGTTAAGCAAGGGTTTCAACGTGATAATTGTAAAGCGCTACACGTAAATACTATAGATTATGTAAATAAGAGGTACGTGGTTGATTATATATTTTCAGTGACTTTTCGTCGTGCGGTTCTTGACCTTGTTATGAATGTTTGTTAATAAGTTGAACTAACTATATTCTTACGTAAGTTAAACACCTATTAGAATAAATTTATGTCAATACTCAGGATATTAAAGAGTCAAAAAAATCTTGCCAATTAACTTCACAGTGCCTAGACCTTCGAGCTCCGCTTTTTATTTGTTTTGGATGACCTTCAGCTGGTCCAATATTTTGTTATTTTGGTAGTTAGCTATTTACAGATCCTCAGCAAAGTCCGGCTGCTGGAAGAATGCGTTACTGGCAGGTAATATTTATTATGGTAATTGGCATGGAATAACAATGAAAATATTTTAGTTCTTGTTGGTCCAACTAACAATCGTGATAATTATCAGACAGAAATCGTCCGCTGCTGGACATACGCATACCCCTAAGAATTCCCTTTGCCTTAGTCAAATAACTATCTCAAAATATATATTATTACGTCCACTGATATATAATATTATTGTTTTTGGCTTAATTTAATGTTAAATATGGGTATAATTAGGCGCTTATAATTAGGCGAATAGTAGTAATTATAATAATAGAAGTAGGAAATGAATTATTAGATCTATGTCTTATATTTTAATATAGAGAGTTAATTTAACATTAGCTACCTACTTCATTTTATTTTAGTTTATTTATCAGAAATTATTTTAAGTTGTTATTAAAGACACGGTAATGCGTATTTTTATACACAAACAACTCAGATCTATGACGAAGCCTGGTTCGGAGTACTTGCTGATAAGAGACAGAAGCGACATGAAAGCGGCTCGGCACCAACCACCGCAAACTTCTCTTGTCAGGCCTGCGGCAGGCTATGTCGCTCTCGCATCGGTTTGTTTAGCCACCAAAAAAAATGTCTCTCAGACAATGCGCCATAAATCGTCTGTATCAGACGCAAAGGCCATATATATGTAGTTTAGATGATAAATATAACTATTTAATTTATTTTTTTACTTCAAAAGAATTTCAATTGTTTGCGAACCGATTTTTATAATTGTTTTATTTATTTTGATATCCCATATAAATTTTGTAAAGTGGTTGTAAAGTGGTGGTTTTGTAAATCGGTTTAATTTTTTTTATTAAAACATTTATGAGACATAATTATATATCTCATATTTTTTGTCTATACTTAATATTATAAAGAGGAAAACTTTGTTTGTTTGGTTGTAATGAATAGGCTCAAAAACTACTGGACCGTTTTTAAAAATTCTTTCACCATTCGAAAGCTACATTATCCACGAGTAACATAGGCTAAATTTTATTTTGGAAAAAAATAGGGTTCCGTAAGATATTTGGTTTTTTCGGACACAAGGTGTAAAAAATCAACCAGAAAAGTTACTTATTTTGCGTACGCTGCCTAAACTATAAAAGATAGAACCATAAAATGTTCTAATCAATTGTAGATCTTATAAATATCTACAAAAAAGTCCGCAACACACTATACCTATCTATGTCGAGTGAGGCACAAAAACCATTTTTTTATTTAAAAATCTTGAATTTTTTTTTGGACTACATTAAAACGCATTTATTTTACTCATGCTATTAATCCTTATCAAAATAAATTATTTCATCACTAAGTACAGTTTATGTAGATAATGTTTGGTCTTTGAATGATTAAAATTGGACGTTTGGTTTTGAAGTTATGGCGAAATTAAAATATTACGATTTCTGCTGCACGGCCCGTTGCGAAGTGAGCGTCACCAAGGCGGGGGGTGCGCGTGCGGGAGGGGGAGTTTAGATCTATGAGTAATAATTTTAATAATAAGTCTAATAATTTTCGTGCGACATTTTTAGATTTCGTTCTTAAAACTACACCTACGCAAAAGTTCTTCTCAGAGCTAAACAACAGTTCTTCTCAGAGCTAATCAACAGTTCTTTTCAGGGCTAACCAACAGTTCTTTTCAGGGGTAACCAACAGTTCTTTTCAGGGCTAACCAACAGTTCTTTTCAGGGCTAAACAACAGTTCTTTTCAGGGCTAAACAACAGTTCTTTTCAGAGCTAGAATATTACACGCTATTAACATTTTCTTAAACATTTGAAAATGCCTAAGAGAGCCAGGTCTCAACTTTCTAAACATAGTTCTCAAGCACGGGCAGCAAGAATACGTCGTATAGGAGAATCTTCACCTGAACGTTCACAACGCCTTGCTGAACAAAATCACAGAAACTCTCAGATACGCGCACGAGAGTCGAGTGTCGAACGTTCGCAACGCCTTGCACAACAAAATCTGAGAACCTCTGAGTTACGTGCACGAGAGTCGAGGCTGGAGCGTTCCCAACGACTTCATGAACAAAATGTAAGGACCTCTGACTTACGCGAACGAGAGTCAAGTGTCGAGCGTTCGCAGCGACTTAGAGCTCAGGCAGAGAGACAGCAGTTGTCCACAAATAGAGTTCGCAACCGAATTTTAGCTAACAACAACAGACTGGCTTTCAGATATGATCCGCAGGTTGATTATGCACAACAAGCGTCCGTCCAAATCGGAGTCATGAATAAGATCTGCTCTAACTGCTCTGCCAAGAAATGGGCGGACGAACCTAATGGTATGTGCTGTGCTTCAGGTAAAGTTTGTCTTCCTAACCTTCAGGAGCCGCCACAACCAATAAAAAGTCTTTTAACTAATAACCATCCATTATCTGGTCATTTTTTAACAAATATACGTAAATACAATAGTCTTTTTCAAATGACTTCTTTTGGCGCAAAAGAAATCAGGGAAGGTAATTTTATGCCCACTTTTAAAATTGAAGGACAGGTATATCATCTCATTGGTAGCCTTTTACCATCATCAGGCCAAAACCCACAGTTCTTGCAAATATATTTTATTTCGGATGCAGACCAGTTATCGTTGCGATCAAGCATCGCACCAACCTTAAAAATGGATTTAATTCGCGAATTACAGACCGCTCTGAATAATCATAACGTGTATATACGAAGTTTTAAACAAAACTTAGAACTCAACTCCTCAGATAATTTAAAGTTAATTATTCATTCAGATCGCACTCCACAGACAGCACACAGAGGCAGATATAATGCTCCTACTGTAAACGAAGTAGCCGTTCTCTTAGTCGATGAAGACAAAGGTCCCAGGGATATAGTCTTACACGGTAGAGACGGACAGCTCAAAAGAGTTTCTGAGCTACATCGGTCCTATGATCCACTACAGTATCCTATAAAGTTTGTGACAGGAGAAGACGGTTATTATTTGTCTATCCCTCAGCAGGGTTCTGCGCGTAATAAAACTGTTTCGTGTATGCAATTTTATGCATTTAGATTAATGTTTAGAACTAACTCTTTTAATCCGTTACATTATTACAGAGACTTATTTAGTCAATATTGCGTTGACATGATGGCGAAAATGATATCGGAAAGATTAAATTATATTTCTCGGAATCAACAAAGACTGAGGGCTGATGACTACATTCATCTCAGAGATGCCTTAAATCATGACGCAAATGTTGACCAATCAAATATCGGTCAACATGTCATATTGCCATCGTCATTTACGGGTTCTCCGCGTTTCATGCACGAGAAAACGCAGGACGCGATGACGTACGTCCGAAATTATGGTAGACCTGACTTATTTGTCACTTTTACATGTAACCCCGAATGGCCTGAAATTAAGGCGGAGCTGCTACCAGGACAACGGTCTTTCGACCGTCATGACATACTTTCACGTGTATTTCATTTAAAGATGAAGAAATTCATCAAATTATTTGTCAAAGAACAGATATTCGGTAAAGTAAAATGTTATATGGCAAGTGTGGAGTGGCAAAAGCGCGGTTTACCTCATTGTCATTTGCTGTTCTGGCTAGAAACTAAAATACAACCAGATGAGATCGACAGTGTCATAGTTGCGGAGCTACCCGATCAAGAAATTGATCCGGTACTACACGACATTATAACTAAAAATATGGTACATGGACCCTGCAGAGAACATAATTTAGCTGCACCATGCATGAAGAACGGTGTCTGCACAAAAAAATACCCTCGCAGTTTCATGAACGATACCCAGACCGGAGAGGATGGGTATCGAGTTTATCGTAGGCGCGATACAGGAAATGGCGGTCGGAGCACTACGCTACAAATCAGGGGCAACATGGTGACGATAGATAATAGGTGGATTGTTCCATACTCCCCGCTACTATGTAAGACTTTTAACGCTCATATAAACGTGGAGTATTGCCACTCTGTCCAAGCCATTAAATATATATGTAAGTATATAAATAAAGGTTCAGATCAGGCAACTTTTAGCCTTAGAAACCCACACGATGAGGTCGAAAACTATTTAAATGGCAGGTACATAAGCACATCTGAAGCTGTCTGGCGCTTATTTGAATTTCCCATTCACGACCGGCATCCTACTGTAGTGCATTTGGCCGTTCATCTAGAGAACGGTCAAAGGGTGTATTTTACACCAGGGACAGCTCATCAAGTTGTCCAAAACCCACGCAATACCACATTGCTGGCATTTTTTGCTCTCTGTAATGAAGATGAATTCGCGAAAACTCTTCTGTATCATGAAGTCCCGCAGTACTATACATGGGCAAATAATAAATTCACTAGAAGGAGGCGTGGTGAAGATGTAGTTGGACATCCGGGGATAAAAAAAGATGCCGCTTTAGGTAGAGTCTACGGAATACATCCATCACAATCAGAGTGTTTTTATCTTAGGATTCTACTGCACCACGTACGCGGTCCGACCTCATTTGCATAACTTAAAACTGTAAACGGTATTGTCAAAGAGACGTATCAAGCAGCTTGCCGTGACCGAGGTTTACTTGAAAACGATGACCATTGGGGTAACACTTTAAGCGAAGCTTCGTTATCACATTGTCCAAAAAAACTAAGGGAGTTCGTAGTCATACTTTTATTTTGTCAACCATCGGAACCATTGAAGTTATGGGATACTTTCAAAGATCAGTTCTGTGAAGATATAAGACATCGTATCAGACAACAAAATCAGGATAACACTTTACCCTTCACTGAAGTCATTTATAATGAAGGATTAATTGAAATAGAAAACAAACTTCTAGAATTAAACGACAAAAATTTAAGTGATTTTGGATTACCTTCTCCCGTTCGTACTCAGAATAATACTATTGACACAATGGTACAACAGTATAAGAGAAATGATCTAACAGCGTTTGTAAATGACAATGTGCCAAAATTAGTACCAGACCAAAGACATGCTTATGAGACTATTGTGGATAGCGTGAACAATAACATGGGGAGGTTATTTTTTTTGGACGCACCAGGAGGCACCGGGAAGACTTTTCTCGCAAATTTGATACTTGCTAAGATACGGCAATCAGGGAAGATAGCGATTGCAGTTGCTTCGTCAGGAATTGCTGCAACTCTCTTGAACGAAGGAAAAACTGCTCACTCTACGTTTAAACTCCCGCTATCCGTATCTTTAGATCAACGGTCTACGTGCTCTATTCGAAAAAATGGGCCTCTTGGTAAGTTACTGCAAGACGCGTCGTTGGTAATATGGGATGAATGCACCATGAGTCATAGAGCTCATGTGGAGGCCGTGGACCGTACTTTAAAAGATCTCCGAAGCTCTGCTAATGTCATGGGTGGTATCACTTTTGTATTTGCTGGAGATTTCCGACAAACACTTCCAGTCGTCAACAGAGGTACGCGAGCAGATATTATGCAGGCATGTTTAAAATCGTCTCAACTTTGGACATCTGTTCAACATTTGAATTTGCGCACCAATATGAGAGCTCATCTACATGGAAATACGCATAGCAATTTTCCACAACAGCTGCTGAAACTTGGAGAAGGAATTTTTCCATCTTTAGATTTGGGCACCGATTATGCAGTTACTTTGGATGAGTCTCTAGGCCAAATAGTCCATAATTTAGATAGTCTGATAGATGCTATATATACTGACATCGAAAACTTACATCAAAATGATTTTCGTTGGCTGTGTTGTAGAGCAATAGTTTCTCCCAGGAATGAAACAGTCAACGAAATAAACAATTTAATTATGCAGAAAGTACCGGGTGAAGTTAAGTGCTATAAATCCATAGACACCGTCACTAACATCGAGGACGCAGTGCACTACCCCCAGGAATTTTTAAATTCTCTGAACCCCGCTGGGCTACCACCTCATGAACTGTCGTTAAAAGTTGGCACGCCGATAATGCTTCTCAGAAATTTAAGCCCCCCCAACATGTGTAATGGCACAAGACTTCTTATAAAGGAGCTAAAAGATAATTTAATAGTAGCGAAGATTATCACCGGCCCTGCAGCTGGTGAATTAGCTCATATACCAAGAATACCCATGATTCCTACTGATTTGCCTATACCCTTCAAAAGGCTCCAATTTCCAGTAAAATTTTTTTCGCTGTAACGATAAACAAATCCCAGGGCCAAAGATTCAAATTAGTAGGAATTGATTTACGAAAAGAATGTTTTACGCATGGGCAACTGTACGTTGCCCTATCACGGGTCGGGGCTCCCGACCATCAGTATATTTTGTTACCTGAAAATAATTTAACGTCAAATGTTGTTTATAGAGAAGCTCTACAATAATCGCTTTAGTTATCTATCCTAAAACAACGGGTTGCACTCCGGGACTGCCGGCAGAAGTGAAAACTTTGTATTAATTACATTTAAATATTTTCATCATTAACAACTTTAACATCCTCATAAAGACAATCTATGCAGCCTGCGGATAATGACTGCGTCATCGATGTTAGTGTCGGTGTCTGTGAATTGACCTGGGAATCATTTTGCTGACCGTGTCTTTCCTGGGTAGGCTTGTTGCAGCGGTAACCGACATCCACGCGGGCGGAGCCGCGGGCGACCGCTAGTTTATTTATATTTGTGATACGACTGAAATAAATCTATTGTATTGCTCTCCAAACAATGTGGAAAAGAATACAATACGAAAATGGAGGCTCTATATTCTACCGATCGTGACTGAGTTCCAAAATTATTCAGATTTCTATTATTTTAAATGTATGCAAAAGATTGAAGTTCTAGTCTACTATAAGTCTTTATCCGTCGCTTGGTAACCGATTCTATTAGTTTTTCTTCGATAAAGAATCCTTCCTTGGCTCCATATCAATCGGATTACGAACTAAGGATATATAAAAAAGATTATTAAGAATGTAGAAGAAGGTTTCATTTATTTATAATAAAGTAACGTAATATGCTATGCCTGGCCGTTTATATTTTTCTTTTATGTAAATGCATATCAATAATGCGCTATACCTAAGTTATGTGACGTAAATAGTGATTATGAACTTGTAGAACTATAATAATTGAAATTGATACCAAGTGCGGTCAGCTGGTACGCATAATACTAAGAAATATATTTTCCTGTATTTTGTAAAATTATATTAAACAATTTTAATTTTATACTATTTTCCCCAACGGAAAGGCAAAAAGCTCGAGTTGCTGAAATTGTATCTGCCGAACGATACAGATTAGGATGATCAATTTTATGGTTCCCTTTACAGTTTAGCCATTACGGATGTAGATAGATAGATGTAGTTTTACTGTACCTGAATGCGGAGATTTTTTTTTTGTCGTGACGCTATAGTTAGCCTAGGAGGCTTTCACTACTTCACCGGACTATAGAGGCGAGCAGAGGGCTCAAGCCATCTAGCAATTAAGTAACCCGCGCCGGAGGGCACCCCCTGTGGGGTTCGAACCTCGACTCTGGGCGATTACTGGCGGAGAGAGGGCAGAGATCATCATTTTAGGGAGTTTTGTGCAACTTTCGCTCTACGTTAATGACATGACGCGGCCCCCTCCGCGTTGAGGGGGCTTTTTATCGATACGATATTGAATGTGGAGAGTACAGTTTGATATACACTGAAGAATTTTTTTTTTCTGTGATTTGATATTAATAAAGTTGTTCGGTATACATTAAGCCTCCTCTTTAAAAGAGGAGGCTTAATGTATTCCTATTGAGTTTATTTTAGTAGTGTATCTCAGTTACTTACACGTCATGCACCGTACAAAAAATAATTAAAAGTAAAAAATATATGTCAAAAAGAATGTAAAGAAGAGGTTCTTGAAATATTAGACTTAAACTAGATAATTAAACATAATCTCTTGACAATAACTTGATACGAGCTAGCTAAATATCATTGCTATAATAAAATAAATTTTATAAATGTTTTCATACAATCAATACAATGTGTACCTAAATATCTATGTTTTGCTAGAAATAATAATGTATACAACTATATTACTACAAACATGTTCTGACTATTTACAAGCGCTTTTTTAAAGTCTACGCGAATAAAAACCTTTTTTATTTTATTTTAAACCAATGGTCCGTAAGACTTTCCCACCGATCTAAATTCTTGCGAAAAAGCGTCCACATTATTATCGTAAAGTAAACAAAGTTGGCACCACACCTATCTGTTTGCTGTGAAGTGCCAGGCCCGAGCAATACTGATATGTATTCAGGTATTACGAGCGAGGTATTATGTGCGAACCAGCTGGCCGGATGGCACACACAATGCTAGCATGCCAAAGGGATTTTTTTACGTCCATTCTTCCATTTTTATGTAATAGCGCGCATAGCGTTGATGAGGTCTTTGTTACTGGGTACGTTTCTATACAGAATATTATTATACAATTGCCTTATTGATCTAGCGACAGCATGATCTACACCTGACACATAGTCCTGGTTCAAATTTAATCAAAAACTGTTTTACTGATTTTCCTGGCTAAAACAACAGTCTTAAGACTCCAGGGTCTGGAATATGTTACGTGAAATTAAATAAAGTATGATGAAATAATGAAATTTATTCACAAATAGGATGTTAACTTATCTACTACTACTTGTCAAGCTCATAATGCAGTACAAAAACATAGTCGCATACAGTATTCAAAAAATAAATTATTAGTCCGTTCGCGCGATCTATTTTACCACATTTTTTTTTATCCTTAAGGAATCCTTGCTTAAGAGAACTCGAATAGCTGGTGCGCCTGATCGTGATGGATTGCCGTTCCATCGGTTATAAGTGTGAGAGGGATAGAGAGTGCACCTGGGCTTGTACACCCATTTGGCCTTTATAATATGGCTAGTCTCCCTTAAGATTTCGACAAGGAGAACAACCACTATATAATTCGGCTGTATATTAATTTCAAAAGATATGGAGTGACTCATGAAACGTGTTGAGGGTTTAAATGATTCTCATTGAAAATTGGTATGAACTTAGGCACGCTAACCATATCATAAATCATTCATTATTACTCGGCAAAATTGTTGTAACAGGATTCCACCATGTCTACTTAGACAACGGTCATAGCATATTGTCTTGGTGTTTGATTCATCATCGTCATATTAGCCGAAAGACGTCCACTACTGGACAAAGGCCTCCCCAAGGATCTCCAGCGATGGTCAGCCTTGCATTGCCCGCATCCAGAGGCTTCCCACGATCCTTGTAAGATCGTCGGTCTAGCTTGGAAGGGGCATGTCTCCCGGTTCGTGCTCACCACTCGAGAACGTTTCTACCTGAAACATAACGTACTGTATCTATTGAAAGGACTATACTTAGTTATCGTGATATAACTATTTCGTTTAGTTACAAATTTTCTCCACATTTGTAATACAAAGATGGATCTAAGCTGGTGGTCTTTAAAAAAACTAATGGAGTTCATAATCTTCCTCATGTTTGAAGTTTATAAAAAATATTACTTTTAGTTTCATAGAATTATTCGCTATGCAAAGCGTGAAGCTAATATTAAAGATGGGAAATCATAAATGAAGATATGGGCGCGTATTTATGAAGAATATAATGTCAGTAAACGAAGCGAAAGAGGTGTGCAAGGATCGTGACAAATGGAAATCCGTTGTCTCTGCCTACCCCTCTGGGAATCAGCCGTGAGTCTATGTATGTTGTAACGTCCGGCGCGCATCCAACCAGTACCATCTACCAATCCGAGGTAGTCTCAATGAAGAGCTTAAGCTTATTACGATACACAGTGGCAGATTAAATTTGGGATTCTAGATTGTACATTTCGGATGGGTGCTGGTTCGAGAGTCGCCGGGTGATTAATTTTAAGAATTCCCATTTATGAGATTCAAAATTTTAGATTGCGTAGAACTAGTTCAGCAGACGAATAATAACTAGTTAATAAACATTCAAAGGATTAAGAAATTAATTTTAAACGCTAGCCAAATAGATCGTTACAAGTACGTATCGTACGTTTACTAGTTCATGTTATAGCTTGAGTAACGATCGAATGGGTAGTTATGATAAATCTAATGTTTATGTTAGTAGTAGCTATTCACATGGATTATAACTACCCATTATAACTGCTCATGGTCAGATTTAAGCTAAAGCATCCAATCTCTACGGACACTAATCCAACTACGCAGGACAAATAATCATATTCTCTATTTCTTCCCTCTCATAATTTGGTGGGTCGGTTATACGACTAGACCGGTAAGAAAAGAGGAGGAGAGAGGACCGACAGCTTAAGCCTTTACCTGCTCTCCGGGGTCCGGGCGTGTAACACCGCCAACTTCAAGAGTCCGACCTGTTAGTGGAAATAAACTAGAAACAATTTTTGCCCGACAACATTATTAAACACACTACCGCTAACGAGAGAAGTTGTTTATGAATAAACGGAAAACGCCAAACATACATTATAAATATCATAAAGTATAATTAATTAAATAAGTTTAATTAATTAAATAAAAATAGCATAAAGTTTATTAATTAAATTAAATGATCAGATACTTAGTTTAAGTAAGTAATCTTTTGGAAGTCTTTAATACCTAAAACTTGTCTACTGAGCGTGACTTGTAACGATACTTGTAAGTAGTGGTTCCCTTCGAATAATCGCCACCTGGTGACTATATGTCATTGAATATTGTGTCTTCCTGGTCAAATTGAGCCATCTGCGCGGTCATACTGTAGTGAACGACTGTGTGTGCGTGTGTGCAGAGACAGGTGCATTTTATATTTGCTATTCCCTCTCTCTCATGATCCGGCTAGCTTTTATGACCGGAAAGAGGTCACGTACAGGGCCGACGGTTTTACATGCTCTCCGAGACATCACCAAGCATCAGCAACTCCCAGACTCACGGCCGATAGCGAGATAATAATCATTTTTGGCCTGGCCCGGAAATTGAACCCATAATTATTTACGGTCGCATACGCTACTGTTGAATCAACGAGGCCGATTTAATTAAATATTCTACCTAATGTGTATATTTTTTGGCACTCCTTAAACGATTTCAAAACGAGAGGCACCAGGTATACAACTGGCCGAGGAGTTGACGTTCAAACGCAAAATTTAGATACTTTATGATGAGGAGTATCCGAATCACCCCCATGTATGTTCTACGATTATGCGTAGTTTTCGAGATAGCATTTTTTTTCACCGTATTTCACCTAACCTCAGTTTTCGATGTTTTTCTCGTCCTGTTGAACATTTCTGGTTCAGTTTTTTTGTGATACCTAACTAATTACCACAGTTTAACCTTACACCCTAAAAAGTATGGTTTATAAATCATTGCAGAACTTAACAAAATAAAGATAATTTTACCCATAGCTACTAAAATTGTTGAGACCTTTAAACCGTAATGCCAGCTGTCTTAACTCGCGTCAAGACATGTCTGCCGTTCCCCCCGTGACCTAGATTCGCAGTTAGGGGCCCACACCTGCCCCCGGACCCTCGTTCAAGGGTGGCGGGGTCATTGACATCGTCGCTGAAGGTCAACGTACCTACTTTGTATGGACTCATGAATTATTTATTAATAACAAAATACAAATTAATTAGGTTATAATCAGGAAAGGGGGATTTGGAGGGTTAAAAACGAAATAGGCTTTCCCACAAAAGAAAACCGTCGGACATAGTCGTGGCAAATATATACTGTTGGCTGACGTGTGGCGCAGCCGTTAAGATAGTCGCCTCGTCATTTCGTGTTGAAAGTTCGGTTCCCGGACAGAACCAATATTTGTGTGACCCATAAGTAGTTGGGCTGAGTCTGGGTGTACTTTGTATTCGTTAATTATATGTTTGTAAAGAACGCGACACGGATAAAAGTCCCAAATACCTACTTCTACATTCGCATGCGCATTGGTTCCTTACACATTATGGATGGAAGCTGAATATCAGTGTTACAGTCTGTTTAGGCTGTAACTGAGCTGCAGCCTTTTAGATACATACTTAATATATTTGTGCTTTTTTATAGAAATTATATTTTAGCATTTAAGTACTATATAAAGTATACTTGCCTTCACTGTTATTGTTAATTTCTTTTTATATGTATGCATGTAGTGCGTGTTGATTTACCTTTATTTGAATAGTTTTAAACTTATACGTTATTATTTTTAGCCTAATAAAACATTTTTCTTTCTTTCTAAATCGACGGAGTAATACGTTTGTATGGGAAAATCCTAGAATACCTCTAGTTAAAGAAAGGAAGGCGTTTCATAAAGCTGGATAAGGGAAATTAATTGATTAAATAGTGTTGGTGAAATTAATTTATACCACAATGGCTTAAGTGGGATCACCATAATGTAAGTTAGGTATAATGTCCGCTAAAGACTGATCAGGTTTTAATTCATGACCAAGAACCGTCATTTCATTGAGAACTGAATAACTGCAATGTGCATACAAGGCGGTATATACTCATGAATCTAAACAAAAGGAAGAAAAGCAGTTTGTGAAATAATCTCCCATAAAAATTGTATTTTCTTTGTGTATTTTGCATGTTAATGTTCTACACACTATCCAGTTGTAGGGGCTAATTAAACTCCTTAAGTTACGTCTACCATATATGTTATTCCTTGGGAGATACGATAGCATAGACAAAAACCATATAAACTTTATTTGAGGCAACCTACTGTTAGTATATTGTTCGTCTTTTTTCGCTATTTTTATTGAGTTATTCGAAACACATAAGGTATGGTATATTAAGCCGTGTGGTTTCCAGCCTAAAAAGAATAACAGGGCCACCCCATATCCCGTTGGTGTGTAAATGTCGACAAAGGGATACACCAGGTAGTCGGCTGCCAACTCACATGCGGTGACTACGGCAAAATGGCAATGTTATAGAAACCTTTGAGGGTGGCCTATGGATTTGGATTTGACATTCCGATTTTTTTCAGCTAGCCTGGGAGGTGGCGAAAGGCTATCATGTCGTGAATCAAACCTGAGTAGGGCGAATTTAAGGCAGCTTCACCCCGGGTACTACTTCACTGAGTACAAACGGACCGATGATCTTCTGCGGGTCGCTGGAAACTGCTGGATGCAAATAGCGCAAGACTGGCAATTTTGGAGATCTTTGGGGGAGGCCTTTGTCCAGCAGTGGACGTCTTTCGGCTGATATGATGATGATGAGACTGGGAGGTATTCACTGCACCACCCGAGAATAGAGGAGAGCGATGACTCAAGCCGACTAGAATATAAAACTACAAACTAAGTACTCGCGCTAGACGGCCCACCATTTGAGGTTCAAACCTAGACTTTGGGGCGACGGGGAGATGCTTGATAGGATCATTACTTTTTAGATACGTTTTGTGCACCTGTCGCTCTAACTTAATACTCGAGGACCCGAGCCTTTCGCCGAGTTGAGTATCGATATGAATCGGACCCCAAAGTTCATCCAACTGTTATTAAATAAACAACTCTAAATGAAAGAGATACTACTACAATTACAATTAGTTTAAATTGAGTGGCTGATTGATTCGCGCCCAGCTGACGCTCTAGTTCTCATGTTACTATAAACGTCTCATATTCATCCATAGCTTTGCATCTATAACCCTATTCTTTAAACAATCTGAGACCCTGTATCTCAAAAGTAAACTGTGATTACAACATTTACTTAAAGAATTAAGTAAATAAAACCCCCAAATAAAAAGAAGTTTAAAAAAATTAAGTAAATGTTGTAATCGAGAAAATGAATAATCGATGATAAGATTAATATATCATTTGTGGATAATAGCTTCCTGCGAGTGAGTGAGGATGCCAGAGTAAGAGTTAGCAAAGCGTGGGATATACATGTGTGTTGAGACCACTAACACACTGCACACTGCCAGCTAATCCCAAATTAGGCAGATCCTGTACACACGGCTACATATCAAGCTATACATTTCCAGTATAAGCTGATCTCGCGTTGTATAGGATTTCCATAGAATGAGAGGTCAGCTTATATTGGCAATGTATAGTTTAATATGCAGCCGTGTGTGCTACTGCCTAACTGACCTATGGCCACCAGACAACTCATAAACATACGTTTAAAGTTGTTTTTTTTATCTTAGTCTGGTGGAATGTATGGAATGAATGTATGAAATGCCAACAAATTGTTATACAGTTTGGCAGTAGTATTATTTTTGTAACATACTTATACTATATGCAGAATAAACGCTTTTCATTTCATTTTAATTACTTATATATTTCCAAATATATACACGTTATAGATAAATTACACCCAGACCCAGTACAAACGCGCCCGAGAAATATAATTTTGACCTCGGTTATATTTGGAAGTCTCCTTCTCTGTATGTCCCTTCCGGGAAATCATGCGTGACGGTAGATTCGACCAGTAAATTGGTAGCCTATATCGGCACGGTTCACAGAACTTGAAAAAAAAGTGAAAAGTGGCGAGGGCTGATTAACATCGGCCTTCGCCACTTTACCCTTCGATGCGTTATTATGATATGACTAGTAGGAACATGTATCAGTTTATCTGTAACAGATGACTGGAGTTGGTCCGTCATCTGAGAACATGAGTCATACGTGGCCAGTCAGACAGCTTGGTCTCGATATGTGACACTTAGTGTCTGTCCTAGTAGCATAGGTATTAAGTATAATTACAGAGTAATTGCTGTAGTAGATTTTTTCCTTAGTTAACATAGATGGATTTTACTAACACCTTCACCCCCTGGTGGTAAACTTTTTCTAGATCCCGCAACTAATTTAATAAGAAAAAAACAAGGTGAAGTGACAAAATGAAGAGTTCCTAAAATACATTTACTGGCATTTACATATTCCGTTACACAATTCACATCAAAAACTGTTAACAAGGTACTAGTATTTATTTATTTTTTATTTATTTATTCAGGAAACATACAGTCGTTAACAAACAATACAATATAAGACCAAATTACAATAAGACCAAAAAGTTCCATTAATTAGTTACGAATATAAAAAATAAGACACAAAAGGCGAATACCTATTTGATACAATATAAAAAGAAGAAATTAATCAATATTTCCAATTGATACAACGGTTTTTAGCCTCCAATTTGGTCGTCATTCACAATCATTGCACCGCTAATGTGTATCTGCTGTAGTCTTGGACAACACGGTCCATTGCACGCCCGGCGCGGAGTGATCGACGCACCTTCGTCATCAGTGGACCGTGGCGTCCACCGGTGACTATTGATTGGACTCACATTTAACAACAAGTTTACTTTCTCGCTTAATAGTTTAGTTGGTCAGTTAAGCTCTATTGATATTTATATTGTACTAGCTGTGCCCTGCGGTTATAAATTAACACAGCTCCTCCCCCGTAGGTGATAGCGTGATAATATGTAGCTTATATGTTGACCCGGCCTCTTAGAGAAATTCATGCAAAATTTGAAGTAAATCCATGCAATACTTTTGAGTTTAGCCCGGACATACATACAGACGAACAGACACACAGACAAAAATTCTAAAAACTATATTTTTGGCTTCGATATCGATTGTATATCACGCCCCAAGTATCCAATGTACAGTTTTGATTTTCCTACGATTTTATTATATGTATAGATAGCCTATGTGTTAATCCAGGGTGTCCGCTAACTCCATACCCAATTTTACTAAAATCACTCCAGTCGTTTAGACGTGAAGAAGTAACAAACATACACACTCACACAGTCACACACTCACGAACTTTCGCCTTTATAATATTAGTAGGAAGTAATATGCTGTGATATGTGGCTGACAGAGACGAGTATCATCACTCCATATCATCCCGTCAGGAGCGTAGAAGTCGTCCCTCAAGAATATGTACCAGAGAACGCGTGGCGATTATGGCATCCCTCTCCCTCCCGCAAATGATCGACAGAATTCTATTTCCTTGAGAAAGCCTTTGTCCAGCAGTAGACGTCCGTTGGATGTTATGATAATGATGTATTGTATTGTATCATAACGGCACGAACAGTGATTTTTATTCTTGACGATACGATCCTATCTTCGCTATATATTCATGTCGTCGGCAGTACACAAGATTTACAATAACTCTTCAAAATAGTGCAAAATATTATCGAGTGCAGTCAATATTATCAAATATGTGAAGCCGTTTTCAACCAAATTTCAATCAAATAACTATCGTCTATTAAGCACCTCAATATCGTACAAACTTTGACTGCCTCGTTGGCGGTATTACACCCCCGTGCCTCGGCGAGCACGTAAAGCCGTCGGTCCTGTACCTGACCTCTTTCCGGTCGTGTCGCTAGTCGTCTCATCGGGTCATGAGAGTCATGGAATAGAAAGTGCCCTGTGTTTGCGCAGACATATAATATGTCTTGTGCAATTGGCTAGTCTCCATTGAAACTGGCCGCCGTGGCCGAAACGCGGTCGGGAGGACATTATTAATATCATCGCAAAAAACACTGAGATATCAATAAAAAATGTGTGCCCCCATAATAATTGTCTACAGTTACTAGGTCAACAGGGTTATAAAATATCCACGCAACTGTGGTACCAAGTAGCAATCCCTTTGGAACTCCCACACACTCTTAAATAGCTCAGTTGCAGCATTCGGTTATTCAGAAAATAATGTAAAATGCGTGATAACTAACACCTGGAGCCTTGGATACTTTGGCGCACGGAATCATTGGGAAACTAATTTAGGTCATATATTAATATATGGCTCAAGACGAGCGTTGTAATTTCGGTCGAGCATTTTTTACTATTATATTTTTACAAAATGGTACTTAGGTCTAATACATTTTTACACTCGCCATACTCGAGTGTTTAACGATGAGATGCGCTCTTATTCTTCTACTTAAACCTAATTATTTTGTTTGTCATTTTGAGTAGCATTCTATTAGTCAAGCCCTTTCATTCGATACCCATATTGAGGGAGTTGTGAAAATAAATATGTAATTCGAGTTTTTGTGATTGGACCGATTTTCATCAAACAGCTGCATAAACTCCCTCGATTCGTATTCGCCCGGGGGTTAAAAAATATCAACTAATATGGTAACTATTAACTTAATTACCATTTACGCCTAGGCGGTCGCAACTTCCACTCTATGACCGAACAATCTTTGTGTAAAAACAAACATTTGTGTCGGTCTTATTATTTGCGGGATTACCCTATGAGCACGTTAAGTAATCGGTCCCGGTTCTTATGAGAACATCTATGACTATCATCACGACACCTGAGTAGCTACTATGCCGACGAAGACTCGTCTCTCTCCACAAACGTCATAGGCTCGTGTGGTTTTCTGTGAACTGATTGGTCGGATGCTGTAAGACATGAGCCTTCGTCGCTACGCCAATCTGACGAGATACTAGTTCCTATGTTTCCGAAATCAGATGGCACAAGCTCGATTAATTCTGGTAGCTAGCCGGAATGGGTTACACTGGAAGCGGACCCCAATAGGTATGAGAAGAAGACAAAGAATAACATTAAGCTATAGGTAAATCTATTAAAACTATCGAAGCAAAAAAAAAACATAATTAGTTTATTTATATAAAACATCGACCGCATTGTCATATAAAAATAAATGGACACAAAACACCGTCCAAGTTAAATTTTCAAAGTCATTGCGGAAAATGATGTAAAACTTACGAACACGTTTTAGATTATTTATTACTTTTAGTATCATTTAGTACAAAAAATATTTAAATATGCCATCAGAAAGTTAAGTCAAAATCATTTATTCCGTCAAAATTTTACATTTATGTGGAATCGTCATATTTTTTTACCCTACCGTGCAATACATGACGTGGCAGCTACTGAGAAACACTGCCAGAAAACTCAGTAGAAATCCTTTTTTAAAATAAAATAAACTTAAGATTAATTACAATCATGTGTGTTGACTCAGAACAACTCAATCCCAAGCACTTTTATCACTTAAATAATCAGAAATTTTGTAATATGCCCTGCTACACAATTTAAACTTATTCGTAGACAATTCTCTAATACTAGGTGGCGCAAAAGTACTGGCACTAAAGAAAATACTTTTTTTTTTTTTATATGACATTTTCTGTCATTCTGTTGTTGAAAATTGTGTAGTGAACAAATGTAAAATACACTGAAAATAAACATGGACCGTTTTACTCCCCAAGAACGTGGAATAATTGTGTCAATGTTCTTACGGAATAATTCATCAGTGATAAGAACACAACGTGAATTTCGTCGACGATTTCCCCACCGTCCGGCACCGATTGGTCGCACAATTCGACGCTTTGCCACACGCCTTGAAGCAACTGGCTCAACATTGGATAGACCTAAGTCTGGGAGACCAAGAACAGGCCGTTCAGCTGAAAATATCGATGCTGTGCGCGAAGATGTGGAAGAGTGTCCAGAAACATCAACGAGGCGACGTGCCACGCAATTGGGCATTTCCAGACGGACCCTGCAGCGTATTTTGGTGAAAGACTTAAAGATGTTCCCGTATAAAACTCAAATGACTCATCAGCTGCTGCCTGCTGACCACCGAGCTCGTCTAGATTACTGCCAGCGCGTCATAAACCTCAACCTTGAAGAGGATGATTTTCCTTCAAAATTGGTTATGAGTGACGAAGCGCATTTCCATCTCTCAGGGCATGTCAATAAGCAGAATACTCGGTTCTGGGGCACTAATAATCCGCGCATTATTCAAGAAACACCTCTACACCCACTAAAAGTTACTGTATGGTGTGGCATCTGTGTTGACAGAGTGATCGGACCCTATTTTTTCGAAGACGCTGGAGGCAATGCGATTACTGTCACTGGAGAACGCTACAGAACCATGTTACGTGAGTTTTTGATACCCAGTTTGGACGAATTGGGGCTGGAGCACATCTGGTTTCAACAAGACGGCGCTACGGCACACACAGCGCGCGACACTATGGACTTAGTGAGGGACGCTTTTCCAGGCCGAGTTATCTCTCGTTTTGGCGATTTGCCTTGGCCTGCAAGATCACCCGATCTGACCAGTCCAGACTTCTTTCTTTGGGGTTTTTTGAAATCTCGGGTGTATGTGAACAAGCCACAGACTCTCGCAGCTCTAAAAGAAAACATTCGTCAAGAAATAACGAACATATCGCAGGAAGTGTTACGGCAAGTTATGCAAAATGTCATAAATAGGGCTCAAATGTGTATCAACTCTGGAGGTCACCATTTAAAAGACATCATCTTTAAATCCTAATGGTACGAAATTTAATGGCACAAATATACATTTAAAAAAATCTAAATCTAGTTTTCTAATTTAGAAAAAATGTTATAGCTGAACCAAATAGGGTCTTTACTTTTGCGCCACCCGTTATCATTTGGAGTTAGTTCGCAGGTATTATTATTTCGGCAAAACTATTGAGTTGTGATATTTTTTTATGTGGCTCTTTAAACATAGGTACCTAATCCCTCATAAGATGGGAAAGAATTCCAAAGGCGTCTTAAATATGGGTTAAACAAATAGTTGTACTGTGCTGTAATTGAACCCATAACACGACAGAGGTAGCGACGTACCTACTTTAACCACTGCACCACAACGCAACGTAAATTATTATTGAAGTTCATGAATATAAGTAACGGGATGTAACGTGTAACTACGTAAGTCAATAATGTGAAGAAACCATTCAAGTAACTGATAAGTATTTCTTGTTTGCTTTTTACTTCAAACGGAGCTAATAAAAGCGGTCTGCAAAACTAACTGAACAAATAACTGATTGCACTTCTTGTAGCATACCGTACCGTTATCGATCGCGAAAGAATGTTACGTGTGGTCTAGTTATGGTATTTAAGTAGATAGATACAGTCATTGTCATGCTTATGTAGAGGTATATTGAACTATAATGTACTTCTAGCCAATTTTCAGCCACGGCGGCCAGTCTCAATGGAGACTACCCATCTGCGCGGACCATATTATAGTACAAAAGTGTGGGTGAAAACACAGGAGCACTAGCTATTCCAGCCGTAGGTCCTGTACCTGACTTTTTTCCGGACATTCCGCTAGTCTTCCCATCGGATCATAAGAGTGATGGAATAGAAAGTGCAGACACTTGTGCACTATAATATGTCCCATTAAGCTAAATCATAACTTTAATACACATCAAATTAAAGAAGCCTAATCGCAAAAATGGGAAATCATGAATTTAATCGTTCAGCAGGTCTCGAACCTCATCATCACCTCATTGTCATCTATCCGGGGTAGGGGCTCTGCGTTAAGCTATGAACGATAAACACTTGCCGGTCATATTTAGGATTACCCTGCTATTACCCTTTCGGAGGATGTAGTTGTTATCCAGCGGCTTTGTTTAGTACACAGTTATTCAAAGATCATATTGAAAAGACATTCCAAACTTTTAAATTTTAGCCTTTAAAACGGCTTTCATAAATTTAATCGTCCGGCGGGTCCAATCCGTGTTTGGACCTCTACCATTAAGCTAGGAACGATACAATAGTGGCAATCAAATTATATTATAATAAAATTTATTTGCAAAAAACAACAATACAACATATTGAGTGTGGTGTAGTCCTCGCACTAGGATTCCCTGTATTGCGAATTTAGGATTCTCTAGATAACATTATTTCGGCTAACAGCTTTGCTTATGCTTATATCGTAGATACTAGCTGTGCTCCACAGTTTTACCCGCGTTAATTTTTATAAATTACCACAGCTCTTCCCCCGTAGGTGATAGAGTGATAATATGTAGCCTATATGTTGACCCGACCTTTTAGTATTATTCATGCAAAATTTGAAGTTAATCCATGCAGTACGTTTTGAGTACAGCCCGGACATAATAATAATACAACGGGACAATGTCACACAGATCATCCTAGCCCCAAACTAAGCAAAGCTTGTACTATGGGTACCAGGCGACGATATACATACTTATATAGATAGATAAATACTTAAATACATAGAAAACATCCATGACTCAGAAACAAATATTCGTGCTCATCACACAAATATTTGCACTTACCGGGATTCGAACCCAGGACCACCAGCTTCGTAGGCAGGAGCACTACCAACTAGGCTACGGTGGCCGTCATACATACAGACAAACAGACATACAGACAAAAATTCTAAAAAGTATAATTTTGGCTTGGATATCGATTGTAGATTATGATATAGCTTGATATGTAGCTGTGTGTACCATTCGTAAGAACGTTACATTACACAGAAATGCTCGAGAAAATGTTGTCGTCTATACTCACCTTTACATAAGCCTAGTTTTACAAAGTTACTTTATCAGTAGGTCGTTCAACTTGACACAGCGCCAACAGCGCAGCTTGCACTGATAGCGATAGTGTTATCGGCGGGAGCTTTCACAACTGATTTGTTAGCCATGTGGCTACAGATTTGCGGATATCAAGTGGCATTATTAATATTAGATATACAACATGTAACTTAATTAACGCACATCCTGAAAATAGTTTGTTATGAATCGTTTACTGACTCGATTTATATCATTTTTAATATAGGTAATTTTTTATTAAAAAAATAATTATAACTACGGAAGTTATTGTCACATACACTCTGTACAGTCAAAATGAATTGAAATGGACCGTAAGTCAAAGTAATAAGTCTTTTAAAATCGCAGTTTTATTTGTATTCATACAAATTCCATAATTCAATACAAAATAAAGAAAAATATCAAGAAACTGATTAAGTAAATAACAATGCATATACATGTTTAATTAAAAATTCAGTGTATGTATTATGATTATAACATAATATTCTAATTGGGGTGTTTGAGGGTGTGCGTTAATTACGTTACATGTTGTATATAGCTGGTGATTCTGTCTATTACACGACTATGCCTAATAATTTACATGTCATTACATATCTCAAATATAGCTTGTAGAAAAATAATAAGATTAGATAAGAATTGCTCTTTATTGCTCACCAATTACAGAGAAAAATATAGGAAATATTGAAAACAAATTTGACAACAGGCGGTCTTATCGCAGTCTACGATCTCTTCCAGACCACCTTTGGATGGTCAATCAGAATCAGAATATTGTTTATTTCACTAGTTTTGATGTTACATGTCACTTAAAAATCTCATTTTACATTGACGTGTTTCATTTTGTCCTTAGAGTAGGAGCTTTCGAAACCTATCCTAGTCGTTTCCTTTATTGCTATAATCACTAGCGATAAAGCTAAACGATAAAGCAGTAGGTGGATGGCCAAGGAGAAGAAATAGAGAAAGACTGCAAGATAAGGGTAGTGCAAGGTAAAGGAATTTAAGTAGGAATTGAAATACTTAGTTACACTGTTACTTAACTTAATAGTAATATTACCATCTCGTTAGTAACTGACATACAATGTATACATAATTACATAAACATAATATAAACCTAAATCAAAACAAATAAATACAAGTACGCAAAGAACTATCTATGCGCATGATTGGTTTGCCTGTCTTTTCATAAGAGATATGAGATGTTTCTATGTAAGGAAGCCACAAGATCAATAATTGTACTCATCATACAAAGATTTGTCCTGGGTGGCTATAGAACCCAGGACCTCTGGTTTAGCAGTCTGCTACTTTTCCTGAAGTCGTCTTTAAAATGCTCAATCAACTAAATTGTGGCTATTGGGATAAAACGGTTTAATTGGGTATCGTCAGCCCCTTAAAATATAATTATGATCGCCTCATGAGCAGGTTCTCTTAGGATTTACACGACCATTTTAGAGCACCACATTTGAGATACGACGAGAACGAACAAACTGAAATGCTTCTTTGGTAGTTTTGTTTTTATAATAATACCTTAATATATACAGAACCATTGACAATATGCAGTAAAAATATTAGACTTAAACTAGATAATTAAACATAATCTCTTGACAATAACTTGATACGAGCTAGCTAAATATCAATGCTATAATAAAATACATTTTATAAATGTTTTCATACAATGTATACCTAAATATCTATGTTACTAGAAATAATAATGTATACAACTATATTGCTACAAACATGTTCTGACTATTTACAAGCGGTTTTTTAAAGTCTACGTGTATAAAAACCTTTTTTACTTTTTATACTATTATTCTAAAATTCATCAAGACTTTAAGCAAACTATTTGTTCAACAATGTCTATATGTCTACACAAAAGTATGTCGAATGCAAACTGCTGCTTCAAACAAACTAGTGACAGATCACACTCAATTTCGGGCGGTAAGTTAATAGAACGCTACCAACTTTCTATTATAAAAATAGAACGATATTTGGCGCAAGCGTCT
Source organism: Pseudoips prasinana (assembly GCA_951640165.1). Classification (NCBI taxonomy): domain Eukaryota; kingdom Metazoa; phylum Arthropoda; class Insecta; order Lepidoptera; family Nolidae; genus Pseudoips; species Pseudoips prasinana. The sequence goes on from OX621252.1 coordinate 33,600,646, forward strand.
TTTTAATGACTTATTCCGAAAACTTTTTACACAGAGCACTATTTTTCGAAATACATTTATTATTGCGACCAAAATTGTTCTCTCATAAATGCTGTAAAGAAAGATTTCCATAATGATAGTAGGAATTTGGCTAGACTGTGGCATATAGGCCGCACATAGACATTTTCCGAATCGAATACTGAAATTTGCTATTAGGATTAGTTATCCTTCTATCAACAAAAGAAGTCTCTTGGTGATAGATGAGGTGAGATTTAACTCTTAAACCAGCGGTGGACTGTATACGCGACCACTTCAATTTGAACTTCTTTAGAATAATTTCCAAAAACAATATAAAACATTATAGGAAAGCCTGGTTAAGGGAAACTGCTCTCTTCATTCAAGAGACAACGTTCTAGCGCACAATTTTTATTGAATTACGAAAGTGAGAGAATGCTACTAATATTATAAATGCTAAACTTTGTGAGTATGAAAGTATAGATGCATGGATGTTTGTCACTCTTTCGCGCATAAACTACAGAACGGGTTGTAGTAGTATCTATATATATAAAAATCAATGCCACTTTTCGTTGTAATGTTATAACTCAACAACGCCTTTACCGATTTGGCTAATTTTGGTCTTGAATTATTCGTGGAAGTCCAGGGAAGGTTTGTATGTAGAGAAAATTTAAAAAAAGTCTTGAAAAAGTGTAAAATCAACATCTTTTAGCAATTTAAAATATTTTTTTGTTTGAATAAATGAACTTAATAATATTTTTTTTATTACTTTGCCTTATACGTAGCGAAGCACGGACCGGGCCGCTAGTAGCTTATATATCCGAATAACACATAAGCTATAATTTATAACGTTTAACGGCAGGGCACAGCTAGTAAATAATACATTTGTTTTCGCACTCAATGGAGTACTATAACTTGTCATGTGCCGCATAGATTTAAGCTAGATTCTGTTCGGGACTTGTTGCTGCATCCTCAATTAACATGCTTTAAAATAGATTAAAAACGAAGATTAAGTGAATCCAACTAAGGAACTTCAGAGCACTCATAATAGAGATAAACTGCAGCTATAAAATATAAGATCAGCCACTAAGTATCCAGTAGCCGAGGTGTGGATGACGGAAGAGGAAGTGCCGTCCCGCGGGTGTCGCCTTACAAAGCGGCGGACACGGCACACATACCTACATACATGGTGCATCTACCGAGCGTTAGTGACAGCTTTACGCAAATTGGTGTTAAGAGGTTATATGCCCCGAGTCGATAGACGTGAAACTTCGCCACTGGAGAAAGCTAATATTGAGTAACATAATTTGGTGTTTCAAACAATACCCACTGAGTTTGTTTCGCTGGGTCTTCTCAGTTGGGGTGCATTGGATCCGGTGGAAGCATTAAAGCGCGACCGTCGTTATTAACACAAGGTCCGTCATAATAATAATACCTTAATATAGACAGAACCATTGACAATATGTAGTAAAAATATTAGATTATGGTTAATTATCTAGTTTAATAGATAATTAAACATAATCTCTTGACAATAACTTGATACGAGCTAGCTAAATATCATTGCTATAATAAAATAAATTTCATAAATGTTTTCATACAATTTGTACCTAAATATCTATGTTACTAGAAATAATAATGTACTACAAACATGTTCTGACTATTTACAAGCGCTTTTTAAAGTCTACGTGAAATAAAACCTTTTTTATTTTATTTATTATTTTTAATAAAGTTACATGAACTTAACTTTTAATCGACTCAAATAAAGCAAAAGATTTTAAATTAAACTGTGTGTTTCGATACAGTCTTCACGTAAGGAAAATACGAGCATTGTGCGCGGCTGATAAAACCTCAATACTCAGCGCGGTTCGATTTCGCTACTCAATATTTTTAATTTGTATACATTGATATACACAAAACCCGCGTTTTTTGTATATCAATGTTTGTATACATTTTTATTATACGTGATTACCGGGTCCGGTACTGGTCGCACAAAACGTCCCTAAATGACGTTTTGTGCAACCATCGCTTTACTTTTAAAAGTCGTTTTGACACACCTCGCTCAAATGCTCTTTTCAATTCTTGTTTATCTTTGACTTATTGATATGATTCTATTTCCACTTTGTCTTTCATGTAATCCATGGAAGTTATCCTTAGTCTATCCGGACGTCTCCTTCCCTATACTTTTATTTCCACGATGTTTCTTATGGAAGTGTTTGTTAGTATTCTGTGGTATTTAGAATATATCTGTATTCTGTAGGTTTCTATACGTTTTAAAATGGCGACGACGCGGACGTTAGTTTGGTCGTAATTTTTCTTAAGTTTGAGTTACAATTTCAAACATCCAACAAAGCGGCAGCGGCCTTGTTGACTGCTCACATAAATCATCTCGGATGACGTTACAAATAGAATTTATGTTCTTTGATTCGCCATAACACTTAAATATACTAAAATTGTATATTGTGAGTAAGCGAATTCGCCAAATCGGAACCACGCCGCCAAACATATCATGGGTTATTGCGTAAACACTTCATAAATATCCCATAACTTTATTTCGAAAAATAAAATATTCATTTTTATATCAACACCCGTCATCATTTTACAGAATTTGAAAGATAGTTTTCTAATAAATTTCAAGGTGAACATTATATTTGGTTTACGACAATATGATAGGAACGTATATAAGATGTAGCCTCGTTTATTGATATTTTTATGATGAGTATATATCGGTTTGTTTATACGCGGTCCTTGGAATACCATTATCTAAAATCATCGGAACACTTCGTCTGCCACTTAACAATCTCGTAAATACCACTCTCGTAAAAACTATAGGTTGAAATAAATCTGTTCTGTGGATAAAACTACAACAATATCTATGCTTAGATTAATGAATTACATAAGTCAAAGTGTCTAATAGCGAAGTTTCGCGCGGAAAAATAATGAGCCCAATTTAACGTTCGAACAGTTCTAAGAAAAAGTTATTTTAGGTAATAGTAATCATAAAGACCTTCGAATTTCGGCCATAGAGGCCAGTCTCAATGGAGATTAGCCATGTGCTATTAGCCATTACGTGTGCGTAAACAGAAGTGACTGACACAACAGCAGAAGCAAGACCGATGAGTCTACGTGTTCATCAAGGCACGGGGATATAGCACCGTCCGCTTCCTGACTGAAGCAAAAAAATCCAGTTACAGTTTTTGCACTAAGAACCTTGCCTATGATTTAACACGCTATGCGGCGGAGTATTTTACGGGACATTAGAATCTTAAGATATTGTCTCGTAAATATTAAAGATCGTATATTTAGCTAATTATTATGTCTATATTTTCTCGTTAAAATGATTATACGAACCTCTAGGTTGATTCTTTGATCAGTATGTACAGAGTTTTGTGTAAACTAGAGACTCAGATACCCAATATCTGTACAATGATGTCTACGTTTTCCACTTGGAAGTTAGATTTATCATTGGCTTCTATCAAGATATTGTAACTGTAGCTCAGCAATGCTTTCTTTCTTGTGATTGTCTTGTGATCGAGCACACGTGATAATATACACAATTGCATACCTTTATTCCCAACCAAGATATACTTACTGACTATCAAACCAATGATCAATTTCTACAATTATCACAAGTACTTGAGGGAATCACTATCAAGCTCTTCTTTAAAAAATGACCCTGAATTTTTCTTGTTTTAGTCATATAAGCTACAGCCGATATAATGTACGTGCCAATAAATACAGGCTTCAGTCAAGTCAGCTTCAGCTAATATAGTGTAGAAGACGTAAAAGTACAAAGTGTGTCATGTATGCCATAGATTGTTGTTTGATTACTGTAACATAGAATATAATAGGTTATTAATGTTTTTAAACTTTCGCGATTTGTACACATTTTTATATACTGTGGACACGGATCTCATCGCGATAAAGATTTAGGTAATTCATTACCTTGGTTACCCGACGTTTCGGCATGGATTGCACCAGCCGTGGTCGTGGGTCGACTGGTGTGGCTCTTTATCTTTGTCGCGATGAGACCCGTGTCCACAGTATATAAAAATACAATAGGTTAATTTTTGGAAAAAAATTCCCGATTTAAGTATTGTGCTGAGTGAAACAGCCTCGGCAGTAAGGATCCCTGTTAATCACATTCAAGTACAGACGCCAGCACATCAAGCTACCCCATCTGTCAAATTTCCCCAATTGAAAGTGAACTTTATACTTTGTGATAAAGTTGTATATATATTAAAGAAATTTGACAGATTGGGGTAGCTGAATGTGCTGGCGTCAGTACCACAGACTATAGTAACAGCTAAGCACGTTTAGTATACCGCTACGGGAGATAGAAAAACTGCAATAATCGAACCCAATTACAATCGAAGCGGGACAAAGTACGCGTGCTTGAGTAACCGCGCAAAAACACGACCTTCCACCGATATTATAGAAAATGTGATCGGTCACGTAAACGACGTAAAACTTATTTATTGCTCTTATTTCCTTACTTAGTTCAGAGCCACCTCGCACGAAACGGGTTATTATAAATCCCTAATACAAATTTGCAATTTCCTGTGTACCTCTTCCTGTAGAGACATGGAAAAATGATTAGATTTAGACGGGCTGTTTGGCGTGCTTGGTAATACGTTCACCTTTTTCACGCCGCTGCTTGTGGATCCATTCCCACCCAGGGGAGTTACCGACTAATTCGCCGGTGATCGTGATCGGCGTTCAATTAGGTCAAGGTTAAAAATTAGTAAACCATTCGTTTAATCGGCTTCAGCGTTTAAAAACAATTCCAGACCATTTATGACGTCACATGTGTTCATGGAAGCCAATTGAAGAAATGTTTTAGTAATTTTTATCATTTTTTTTATATCATATGTCGACATACGAGCAAGTGGGTCACCTGATGGTAAGTGATCACCGCCGCCCATGTACACTCGCGACACCAGAGGAGTCGCGAGTGCGTTGGCGGCCTTTTAGAGTCAGCAAACAAGTGTTCCTGACCCTTCCCCCCACCCCAATGAGCTCTGGCACCTTACTCACACTCGGAAACACAACATTAAAATTATTAATGTTATTATTAAGGAATGTCTTCTGTAAGGTGGAGGTACTACCCCAGTCGGGCTGCTCTTTGAGCGAATGAACGCTATGCCCTACCTCTCTTTAAAACATTCATCTATTTTAACGCTGAACACGATCACGATAATCGGCGACTTAGGCGATAGGACAGATTTTTGTGCCATGAACATGTCGGTTTGTCTTAACTCTGGGTGTAATTATTTTTATAAGTATTTTGTATTTTTACAAAAGAAACGTCTGGATTCCATAGTACAAGCTGTGCTTAGATTAGGATCAGTTGACCGGTTGTGAATAATGTCCCAGGATATTTATTATTATTATATTTTTACCTTTCTTATAATGCCGTTTTTCTAGCTCCGTCCCCAAACGAAAAAATAATCCTTATAGTATCCCTCCATTCTCATACGTTGAACCTAAAGGGTTAAGTAGGTAAAGCATGGGAGCTAGAACCTAAGGGGTACTCGCCTACCTGACTTTAGCAAACAAATGTTTAGCACTAGGTCATGTCCCTAAAATATAGAAGGAAGCCACAGTAGTAATTCTAAGAAAACCGGGAAAGGAAGACTACTCTAGCCCCAAATCTTATAGCCCAATCGGCTTGCTACCAGTCTTAGGGAAGATACTAGAAAAATTATCGTAGGTAGGTAGGCTCAAGTGGCATTTACTACCTAAAATGGGTTCTCGTCAATACGGTTTCATGCCACTAAGGATCGGTTAGGTGATAAAGAGAGTTCTCGGGAACTCTCTTTATCACCTATTGAAATACATAAGAAGTAAACTCCAGCATAAAAAGCTGATAATCAAGGTTTCACTGGACATAGAGGGAGCCTTCGATAGCGCTTGGTAGCTATTAAGGTCCCTTTGGCAGAAGAAGGATGCCCACGTGACTTACAACCTGTAAAGGGCTGAGGCCAGTTACTTACGCGATAGAAAAGTACAAGTATTATACCCATATATAATTATTACCCCATAAATACGAATAAGGGGTGTGTTCAAGGTTCCATAGGAGGACTAATACTCTGGAACCTACTCCTCGACCCACTTTTTAAAGACCTGGAGGCAAGAGGCGACTACTGTCAGGCAGATGACATTGTCCTTATTAGGGTTCCGTAGCCAAATGGAAAAAAAACGGAACCCTTATAGATTCGTCATGTCTGTCTGTATGTCTGTCTGTCCGTCCGTATGTCACAGCCATTTTTTCCGAAACTATAAGAGCTGTACTGCTGAAACTTGGTAACTAGATGTATTCTGTGAACCGCATTACGATTTTTAAACAAAAATAGAAAAATAATAATAATTTTGGGGGTTCCCCATACATAGGTCTTCTAAAATGATATTGAGGTTCATAAAATCATTTTTTTTCTAAACTGAATAGTTTGCGCGAGAGACACTTCCAAAGTGGAAAAATGAGTCTCCCCCCCCCCCCCCTGTAACTTCTAAAATAAGAGAATGATAAAACTAAACTAACAACGAAAATTGGTTTGAACGAAATCTAGTAATTAGTTTTTTTTTAATGCGTCATAAAACGTAAACCGCAATTTACCTTTCATTTAATCAACTGAAATACTTGCTGCTGCGGAACCCTTCATGGGCGAGTCCGACTCGCACTTGGCTGTTTTTTTTATGGTGATACAGCCTCAGAAGTTTCAAGTAAGTAAGTATACCAAATTCTGCCCTTACTAGTCACCGCGGCCGAAATTTGGCCAGGAGGACATTGTTATTATTACAGTTTCCCCACTGTAGTCTATTCAGTATAGGGGTGAGTGTTTGCGTCACATTTTCATTACGTCATTGAATCTATACATATATACAGGACACGACCCTGCTAACAGCAATGCTTGCGTCATTGTTAGTGTAGCCAGTCGTCAAATATACGGATATCCATGCAATAGCATTATTTTATTTATTGATTAACTTTAATAGTTTTCTTAGGGCATAGGGCGGCAGTGCAATTGAGACGTAAGATCGTACTTTATTTCGACAATTAAAGTTCTATATTCTTTTTATATTTCAATTCATGTAATGTTTTATTTTATTAAAATAATCCCTATTATATAAAAATATTAGCGTTCTGCACTCCTTCTTTGTATGACCAAATACTGTTCCAAATTGCATATTCCTCCGTCCGCGCAATTTTCGTAAAAAGGGGTACAAAGTTTGAATTTATATTAAGACTAGCGGTCGCCCGCGGCTCCGCCCGCGTGGATGTCGGTTACCGCTGCAAAAAGCCTACCCAGGAAAGACACGGTCAGCAAAATGATTCCCAGGTCAATTCACAGACACCGACACTAACATCGATGACGCAGTCATTATCCGCAGGCTGCATAGATTGTCTTTATGAGGATGTTAAAGTTGTTAATGATGAAAATATTTAAATGTAAGTAATACAAAGTTTTCACTTCTGCCGGCAGTCCCGGAGTGCAACCCGTTGTTTTAGGATAGATAACTAAAGCGATTATTGTAGAGCTTCTCTATAAACAACATTTGACGTTAAATTATTTTCAGGTAACAAAATATACTGATGGTCGGGAGCCCCGACCCGTGATAGGGCAACGTACAGTTGCCCATGCGTAAAACATTCTTTTCGTAAATCAATTCCTACTAATTTGAATCTTTGGCCCTGGGATTTGTTTATCGTTACAGCGAAAAAAATTTTTACTGGAAATTGGAGCCTTTTGAAGGGTATAGGCAAATCAGTAGGAATCATGGGTATTCTTGGTATATGAGCTAATTCACCAGCTGCAGGGCCGGTGATAATCTTCGCTACTATTAAATTATCTTTTAGCTCCTTTATAAGAAGTCTTGTGCCATTACACATGTTGGGGGGGCTTAAATTTCTGAGAAGCATTATCGGCGTGCCAACTTTTAACGACAGTTCATGAGGTGGTAGCCCAGCGGGGTTCAGAGAATTTAAAAATTCCTGGGGGTAGTGCACTGCGTCCTCGATGTTAGTGACGGTGTCTATGGATTTATAGCACTTAACTTCACCCGGTACTTTCTGCATAATTAAATTGTTTATTTCGTTGACTGTTTCATTCCTGGGAGAAACTATTGCTCTACAACACAGCCAACGAAAATCATTTTGATGTAAGTTTTCGATGTCAGGATATATAGCATCTATCAGACTATCTAAATTATGGACTATTTGGCCTAGAGACTCATCCAAAGTAACTGCATAATCGGTGCCCAAATCTAAAGATGGAAAAATTCCTTCTCCAAGTTTCAGCAGCTGTTGTGGAAAATTGCTATGCGTATTTCCATGTAGATGAGCTCTCATATTGGTGCGCAAATTCAAATGTTGAACAGATGTCCAAAGTTGAGACGATTTTAAACATGCCTGCATAATATCTGCTCGCGTACCTCTGTTGACGACTGGAAGTGTTTGTCGGAAATCTCCAGCAAATACAAAAGTGATACCACCCATGACATTAGCAGAGCTTCGGAGATCTTTTAAAGTACGGTCCACGGCCTCCACATGAGCTCTATGACTCATGGTGCATTCATCCCATATTACCAACGACGCGTCTTGCAGTAACTTACCAAGAGGCCCATTTTTTCGAATAGAGCACGTAGACCGTTGATCTAAAGATACGGATAGCGGGAGTTTAAACGTAGAGTGAGCCGTTTACTGAATAAATGTATTTTCTTTCTTTCTTTCTTTCTTTCTTCTTTCTTTTTCCTTCGTTCAAGAGAGTTGCAGCAATTCCTGACGAAGCAACTGCAATCGCTATCTTCCCTGATTGCCGTATCTTAGCAAGTATCAAATTTGCGAGAAAAGTCTTCCCGGTGCCTCCTGGTGCGTCCAAAAAAAATAACCTCCCCATGTTATTGTTCACGCTATCCACAATAGTCTCATAAGCATGTCTTTGGTCTGGTACTAATTTTGGCACATTGTCATTTACAAACGCTGTTAGATCATTTCTGTTATACTGTTGTACCATTGTGTCAATAGTATTATTCTGAGTACGAACGGGAGAAGGTAATCCAAAATCACTTAAATTTTTGTCGTTTAATTCTAGAAGTTTGTTTTCTATTTCAATTAATCCTTCATTATAAATGACTTCAGTGAAGGGTAAAGTGTTATCCTGATTTTGTTGTCTGATACGATGTCTTATATCTTCACAGAACTGATCTTTGAAAGTATCCCATAACTTCAATGGTTCCGATGGTTGACAAAATAAAAGTATGACTACGAACTCCCTTAGTTTTTTTGGACAATGTGATAACGAAGCTTCGCTTAAAGTGTTACCCCAATGGTCATCGTTTTCAAGTAAACCTCGGTCACGGCAAGCTGCTTGATACGTCTCTTTGACAATACCGTTTACAGTTTTAAGTTATGCAAATGAGGTCGGACCGCGTACGTGGTGCAGTAGAATCCTAAGATAAAAACACTCTGATTGTGATGGATGTATTCCGTAGACTCTACCTAAAGCGGCATCTTTTTTTATCCCCGGATGTCCAACTACATCTTCACCACGCCTCCTTCTAGTGAATTTATTATTTGCCCATGTATAGTACTGCGGGACTTCATGATACAGAAGAGTTTTCGCGAATTCATCTTCATTACAGAGAGCAAAAAATGCCAGCAATGTGGTATTGCGTGGGTTTTGGACAACTTGATGAGCTGTCCCTGGTGTAAAATACACCCTTTGACCGTTCTCTAGATGAACGGCCAAATGCACTACAGTAGGATGCCGGTCGTGAATGGGAAATTCAAATAAGCGCCAGACAGCTTCAGATGTGCTTATGTACCTGCCATTTAAATAGTTTTCGACCTCATCGTGTGGGTTTCTAAGGCTAAAAGTTGCCTGATCTGAACCTTTATTTATATACTTACATATATATTTAATGGCTTGGACAGAGTGGCAATACTCCACGTTTATATGAGCGTTAAAAGTCTTACATAGTAGCGGGGAGTATGGAACAATCCACCTATTATCTATCGTCACCATGTTGCCCCTGATTTGTAGCGTAGTGCTCCGACCGCCATTTCCTGTATCGCGCCTACGATAAACTCGATACCCATCCTCTCCGGTCTGGGTATCGTTCATGAAACGGCGAGGGTATTTTTTTGTGCAGACACCGTTCTTCATGCATGGTGCAGCTAAATTATGTTCTCTGCAGGGTCCATGTACCATATTTTTAGTTATAATGTCGTGTAGTACCGGATCAATTTCTTGATCGGGTAGCTCCGCAACTATGACACTGTCGATCTCATCTGGTTGTATTTTAGTTTCTAGCCAGAACAGCAAATGACAATGAGGTAAACCGCGCTTTTGCCACTCCACACTTGCCATATAACATTTTACTTTACCGAATATCTGTTCTTTGACAAATAATTTGATGAATTTCTTCATCTTTAAATGAAATACACGTGAAAGTATGTCATGACGGTCGAAAGACCGTTGTCCTGGTAGCAGCTCCGCCTTAATTTCAGGCCATTCGGGGTTACATGTAAAAGTGACAAATAAGTCAGGTCTACCATAATTTCGGACGTACGTCATCGCGTCCTGCGTTTTCTCGTGCATGAAACGCGGAGAACCCGTAAATGACGATGGCAATATGACATGTTGACCGATATTTGATTGGTCAACATTTGCGTCATGATTTAAGGCATCTCTGAGATGAATGTAGTCATCAGCCCTCAGTCTTTGTTGATTCCGAGAAATATAATTTAATCTTTCCGATATCATTTTCGCCATCATGTCAACGCAATATTGACTAAATAAGTCTCTGTAATAATGTAACGGATTAAAAGAGTTAGTTCTAAACATTAATCTAAATGCATAAAATTGCATACACGAAACAGTTTTATTACGCGCAGAACCCTGCTGAGGGATAGACAAATAATAACCGTCTTCTCCTGTCACAAACATTATAGGATACTGTAGTGGATCATAGGACCGATGTAGCTCAGAAACTCTTTTGAGCTGTCCGTCTCTACCGTGTAAGACTATATCCCTGGGACCTTTGTCTTCATCGACTAAGAGAACGGCTACTTCGTTTACAGTAGGAGCATTATATCTGCCTCTGTGTGCTGTCTGTGGAGTGCGATCTGAATGAATAATTAACTTTAAATTATCTGAGGAGTTGAGTTCTAAGTTTTGTTTAAAACTTCGTATATACACGTTATGATTATTCAGAGCGGTCTGTAATTCGCGAATTAAATCCATTTTTAAGGTTGGTGCGATGCTTGATCGCAACGATAACTGGTCTGCATCCGAAATAAAATATATTTGCAAGAACTGTGGGTTTTGGCCTGATGATGGTAAAAGGCTACCAATGAGATGATATACCTGTCCTTCAATTTTAAAAGTGGGCATAAAATTACCTTCCCTGATTTCTTTTGCGCCAAAAGAAGTCATTTGAAAAAGACTATTGTATTTACGTATATTTGTTAAAAAATGACCAGATAATGGATGGTTATTAGTTAAAAGACTTTTTATTGGTTGTGGCGGCTCCTGAAGGTTAGGAAGACAAACTTTACCTGAAGCACAGCACATACCATTAGGTTCGTCCGCCCATTTCTTGGCAGAGCAGTTAGAGCAGATCTTATTCATGACTCCGATTTTGACGGACGCTTGTTGTGCATAATCAACCTGCGGATCATATCTGAAAGCCAGTCTGTTGTTGTTAGCTAAAATTCGGTTGCGAACTCTATTTGTGGACAACTGCTGTCTCTCTGCCTGAGCTCTAAGTCGCTGCGAACGCTCGACACTTGACTCTCGTTCGCGTAAGTCAGAGGTCCTTACATTTTGTTCATGAAGTCGTTGGGAACGCTCCAGCCTCGACTCTCGTGCACGTAACTCAGAGGTTCTCAGATTTTGTTGTGCAAGGCGTTGCGAACGTTCGACACTCGACTCTCGTGCGCGTATCTGAGAGTTTCTGTGATTTTGTTCAGCAAGGCGTTGTGAACGTTCAGGTGAAGATTCTCCTATACGACGTATTCTTGCTGCCCGTGCTTGAGAACTATGTTTAGAAAGTTGAGACCTGGCTCTCTTAGGCATTTTCAAATGTTTAAGAAAATGTTAATAGCGTGTAATATTCTAGCTCTGAAAAGAACTGTTGTTTAGCCCTGAAAAGAACTGTTGTTTAGCCCTGAAAAGAACTGTTGGTTAGCCCTGAAAAGAACTGTTGGTTACCCCTGAAAAGAACTGTTGGTTAGCCCTGAAAAGAACTGTTGATTAGCTCTGAGAAGAACTGTTGTTTAGCTCTGAGAAGAACTTTTGCGTAGGTGTAGTTTTAAGAACGAAATCTAAAAATGTCGCACGAAAATTATTAGACTTATTATTAAAATTATTACTCATAGATCTAAACTCCCCCTCCCGCACGCGCACCCCCCGCCTTGGTGACGCTCACTTCGCAACGGGCCGTGCAGCAGAAATCGTAATATTTTAATTTCGCCATAACTTCAAAACCAAACGTCCAATTTTAATCATTCAAAGACCAAACATTATCTACATAAACTGTACTTAGTGATGAAATAATTTTTTTTGATAAGGATTAATAGCATGAGTAAAATAAATGCGTTTTAATGTAGTCCAAAAAAAAATTCAAGATTTTTAAATAAAAAAATGGTTTTTGTGCCTCACTCGACATAGATAGGTATAGTGTGTTGCGGACTTTTTTGTAGATATTTATAAGATCTACAATTGATTAGAACATTTTATGGTTCTATCTTTTATAGTTTAGGCAGCGTACGCAAAATAAGTAACTTTTCTGGTTGATTTTTTACACCTTGTGTCCGAAAAAACCAAATATCTTACGGAACCCTATTTTTTTCCAAAATAAAATTTAGCCTATGTTACTCGTGGATAATGTAGCTTTCGAATGGTGAAAGAATTTTTAAAAACGGTCCAGTAGTTTTTGAGCCTATTCATTACAACCAAACAAACAAAGTTTTCCTCTTTATAATATTAGTATAGATAGATAATACTTTATTGCCAAATTGTAATTAATGAACTATTAACATTATGAATTATTAATGTATTGAAGTAAACTTTTTTGGATTCAACTGTTAAATGATTTTCCCTGCTATCTTTACCTCGCAAAATCTGGTAATGGTGAAGTTAATAATAATTTTTAATACCTTGTAACGTTGTATTTCTATTCAACGCTCCTTAGTTCATTTTAGTATTAATTCTCCGCCGCTTTAAACCAGTTCGGTAGCCGCCGAGCGGTCGCTAAACAAAACCGGTTGGGAAGCGTGAGCCGCCGAGCGGGGATTTAGCGAACGTTGGGAGGTCAGACTCAGATTGCACTCATTGCGATAGCACGTACGCACTCACTTAAAAAGAAACGTTATATTTTTCTTAGTCGCGTCGTGTAACATCTTCAAGTTGAAGTGAATCTTCATTCACAAATAGTTATTAGTTTAACAAGTTAATTTCAATCAGTGTTAACCCCATATTGGGTAAGTGTTGATTAGTATTTAGTTCTCATCTCATTTAGGGTATTGTAACGTGTAACGGCCACCTTTATTTGACCTTGTGGCAAATACCACGTCAACTTCATATTGTGCCTTATGCCTACAATGTAAATTAATATTATGTGCGGTGCTTCACACTACACATAATACAATGTTTCCTATTTGTAAACTCCGCTTCTGCCTGTGACAATTGCACACATTCGCCTTATGCGTAATTGGTACTCCCGCTTCCTCATCATCATTACGCGGTCACAGTCAGGAGAGGATTGAGGTTAAAAGAATATTTCATTTAGTGGACTTCAATTCCCAGGGTCCAAAGTTCGGCCTACGAGGGTCCAAAGTACGAATTGCAGCTGTATCTCAACATCCGTCACCGTTAGCGACGAAGCCACACTTCAGACCAGCCCAATCCCTGTGGGTCATCCTCCGGCCTGCGTAATCCTCCTGGAACTCTGCGACATCTCCGTTAGCGACGAAGCCAGCCAGGAGAGTACTTGGCGCGCCTACCTCCATAGGGCATAATTAATTGACGGGCTTTAGTACCCATGACCATTTAATTGTTATAAATAAATTTGTAAGTGTTGAGAGTAGTGTATTTGTTTAATTTTAATTACGAACCACACCTCATACGCTTCACTGGCGCCCATAACGTGGTTTTTATGGTCAATTTTTATGTTTTTATGGAGGTAGTGTAGTAGCAGTGGTGTTTGTGTGCTTTGTATTTTTGTTTTTGTGAAACGTTTTTATTTTTTTTGGTTGATAGTAACTAACGTGTACGTAAAAATAAAATCTAGTGACCTACTTTACCGTAACATTTTATATATTGTTCTACATAAATATATTTTATAGCCGTGTGGTTCCGGCATCGATAGGGTAGACGAATAGGACCACCCCCATACTATTCCGTGGGTGTCGTAAAAGGCGACTAAGGGATACACCAGGTAGTCGAGCATCAGCGCTACCTACTTATGTATATTATTTGCCAACTAAGCTAGGAATAGAACTTTGTCCAGCAGTGGGCAAAACCTGGCTGATGATGTACATAATTTTTTTTTTGTTGTAATTTCGATACCTTAAGTAATTAACTAACTGGTTTATTACCAACATTAAAAATAAAGAAAGTACAGTCAGAAACATAATTTTCTAGACACGGTAATTTTTTAATTGTTCTTTTTTTATACTTCACTTATTGATGTATTATCAACAATATAACTAAAGTACAGTCAGAAACATAATTTTCTGTACTCGATATTTTTATATTGTTCCTTTTTTTAAACTTCACTTATTGATGTATTATCAACAATATAACTAAAGTACAGTCAGAAACATAATTTTCTGAACTCGTTAATTTAAATTGTTCTTTATTAATACATTCACTTATTGATGTATTATCAACAATATAACTAAAGTACAGTCAGAAACATAATTTTCTGTACTCGTTATTTTTATATTGTTCTTTTTTAATGCATCACTTATTGCTGTATTATCAACAATATAACTAAAGTACAGTCAGAAACATAGTTTTCTAGACAAGTTATTTTACATTGCTTTTTTAGTTTTAACACATCACTTACTGATGCATTATCGACATTTGTAACTACGGTACAGTCAGCACCATAACTTATTTTGTGTATATGTACTTGTATTTTTGATATAAAATTGTTTTGGTATTTGCCTACACGTTAGTTGCAGTTTTGTTTTTCTTTGTTTTATTGCATTTTATTTTTGGTTGCAATTTCTTTTTCAGCTTTTTATTCATACATTTTTATGTTTAAGTGAAAAAACAACCAGAACGTTAGTAGTTTAATTTAAAAATTGTAACAGACGGAGTATTTTCAGTAACGTAATTGTCAGTTCTCTTGTAATTGATCAACACTTACCCAGATTTTGTATTTTTTTCTTATAACAATTTTTTTTTAATATTTTTTTATAATTATAATGGCTTATCTGGTGAATTTAGATCATAGTGCGTTAAAGTGGTTTATTTCATTGAAAAATCTTACTGGTCGGTAAGCAAGCTGGGGTGTCCGATTATCAGCCTTTAATTTTGTTATTAAACATTGCCGAGGCGTAGATAACGTAATCCCAGACGCGCTCTCTAGAATCGTTCCAGTTTGTGCCATCAGGACTTCCAACTCTTATTTGGACACTAAAGACTGCTGGTACAATAACATTTTCAATGACTGTCTAAATGACGCTTCTAAATTCCCGAGCTTCTAAATAGCCAAGAAGTAAATTTTCTTTTTCTTTCTTTTCACAACTTAAATATTCCTTTCGCTCTACTTCCACCCTTTACTAGAACAACTATTTGTAAGGTATCACGTTAAATTCAACGATTTACCTACCATTATGTATGTAAGCGACAGTTATTTTAGTCCTAAGAACAATAACTGCTGCTGGTTTTATGATTGCGTGAGGTATGATAGATGATTATGTAAGAGTAAACAAGTAGTTCCACAGAGTTCTAATGCGGATTTTACGATTTTAGAAACGGTAAAATCCTTGACTGAGCGCGGGGGTATTGTAACGTTGTATTTCTATTCAACGCTCCTCCTTATAATATTAGTTTTCCTCTTTATAATATTAGTATAGATAATACTTTATTGCCAAATTGTAATTAATGAACTATTAACATTATGAATTATTAATGTATTGAAGTAAACTTTTTTGGATTCAACTGTTAAATGATTTTCCCTGCTATCTTTACCTCGCAAAATCTGGTAATGGTGAAGTTAATAATAATTTTTAATACCTTGTAACGTTGTATTTCTATTCAACGCTCCTTAGTTCATTTTAGTATTAATTCTCCGCCGCTTTAAACCAGGTCGGTAGCCGCCGAGCGGTCGCTAAGCAAAACCGGTTGGAAAGCGTGAGCCGCCGAGCGGGGATTTAGCGAACGTTGGGAGGTCAGACTCAGATTGCACTCATTGCGATAGCACGTACGCACTCACTTAAAAAGAAACGTTATATTTTTCTTAGTCGCGTCGTGTAACATCTTCAAGTTGAAGTGAATCTTCATTCACAAATAGTTATTAGTTTAACAAGTTAATTTCAATCAGTGTTAACCCCATATTGGGTAAGTGTTGATTAGTATTTAGTTCTCATCTCATGTAGGGTATTGTAACGTGTAACGGCCACCTTTATTTGACCTTGTGGCAAATACCACGTCAACTTCATATTGTGCCTTATGCCTACAATGTAAATTAATATTATGTGCGGTGCTTCACACTACACATAATACAATGTTTCCTATTTGTAAACTCCGCTTCTGCCTGTGACAATTGCACACATTCGCCTTATGCGTAATTGGTACTCCCGCTTCCTCATCATCATTACGCGGTCACAGTCAGGAGAGGATTGAGGTTAAAAGAATATTTCATTTAGTGGACTTCAATTCCCAGGGTCCAAAGTTCGGCCTACGAGGGTCCAAAGTACGAATTGCAACTGTATCTCAACATCCGTCACCGTTAGCGACGAAGCCACACTTCAGACCAGCCCAATCCCTGTGGGTCATCCTCCGGCCTGCGTAATCCTCCTGGAACTCCGCGACATCTCCGTTAGCGACGAAGCCAGCCAGGAGAGTACTTGGCGCGCCTACCTCCATAGGGCATAATTAATTGACGGGCTTTAGTACCCATGACCATTTAATTGTTATAAATAAATTTGTAAGTGTTGAGAGTAGTGTATTTGTTTAATTTTAATTACGAACCACACCTCATACGCTTCAACCTTATGTAAAAAATTATTATGGTAAAAGAATTAGGCAATATTTAACTCCAACAATATTTAATAACATATATTTTATAAGGAACTCGTCCAAAGATGATAATATAAGTGCTGTATCATTTAAAAAAAGACTGAAAAAGTACTACTTAAAATAAAAATATGTATAGTTATATAAAAATAAAAGGTATAAATATATAATATGTATAAAAGTAATATCTAAGAGCGCCATTATCGCTAACAAACTGGTAACAGTTTTGCGATTTTGTTACATTGTTTTGTAATGAGAATAATTTAAGAGAATAAATGAATAAAAAAAAATGTTCACAATCATTTCAGCCTAATGACGTCCACTGCTGGACAGAGGCCCCCAAAAGACTTCAACAATGGAGTTGTGTCCATCATTTGTAGAGATATGCCGTAATCACCAGTTGGCGACAACAGTATGATGGTCATAGTGTATGCCGGGTTAACTTCTTCGCCCCCACGGGATAAAATGGAGTGGCGATACACTATGCCGTCAGCCACTCACCACTATAATTATAGCCCTATAGGCTTTATAGCCCTGTAGGCTATAATTATAGTGGTGAGTGGCACACAGATGACGCACAGATTTAGCATTCAGTAGAACTATTATTAGTTCTACTGAATGCTAAATCTGTGCGTTGGACAAAAATGCAGTTAGGATGAGGTGATATCATGATTAGTATGTATGTGTTGTTTACATTTTACAAATTTTAAGTCCCTCACATATCAGAGACTAAACTTCCACGGAACACAAAGCATTATCTCTGTTTACGAGTTACACAAATAGTCGTCCTACGCGGTATTGAAACCGCAATACATCTGCACAAGGAAAGGTTAAAAGAATTCAATTAATTTATTGTTCGTAATCATGGGTAGGTAGGTATACTTATCACAGTGGAAGTTATACAGTAGTATTGGTAGACGCCATATCCTCCTAGTCGAAGTATAAACTGAGATTAGTCATCTGGAGTAATATGTCTAGATGACAAAAACATAAACAAAGTTCAAATGTGAGAATTGCACGTGTCCCGGATTTGATTCCCGTACAGCACAACTACACTCGCGAGCAACCAAATCGACTCAAGCCTTGTCGGCGCACACATACATTGATACAACTAAAATCATGAATGGAAATTATTAAAATGATATGTCATTCGAAAGCTTAAGATGTCAGCTTTAATTTGATATCATTATCATTGAAATCCATCCATCATTTTTGAAATAAATGATGTCTGAATGCAAGAGTAGGAAAAACGGGAATTTAGGAAAAAGGGTATGTGTCTCGTATTTGACAAATTAAACAAAAAAAATTAAAAATAAAATTATTTTATTTAAATCAGTATTTCGTATTGCCCCCTCTAGCCCTAATTACATCCCGCAGTCTGTTTTTCATGGACCTTATCAATTTTTTGACATTTTCTTGAGGAATGCCGTCCCACTCCTCTAATAATGCTGTCTTTAGCTCGTCTACGCTTGAAGGGACTGGATTTCTGGCCCGAACTCTTCTTTTAAGCTCGTCCCATAAGTGCTCGATGGGATTCATGTCAGGACTGAGCGCAGGCCAGTCCATCGTGCGTAATTCGACCTCTTGCAGAAACTGTCGAGTGACTCGTGCCGTGTGGCAGCGGGCATTGTCGTGCATTAACACGAAGTCTTCACCGACAAACCCTGCGTAGGGCACAACATGATCCAGTAGAATGTCGGTGATGTACCGATCAGCTGTTAGCCCGCCTCCTCGGCCGCCCCCAGGCACGAAAACAAGTTCGGTTTTTCCCTCTAAAGAGATACCAGCCCACATCATGCAGGAACCGCCGCCATATGCCACTGTTTCAGCGAAACAACATTGGGCAAATCGTTCTCCCGGACGCCTGTAGACTCGGCCTCTCCTGTCACTGCCATGCAGACACATTCTGCACTCATCAGTAAACAGGACCGATCGCCATTGCGCAACGCTCCAATTGAGATGCTCTCGAGCAAATTGAAGGCGCGCTTGTCGGTGGCCTGCAGTCAACTTAGGGCCCGTCGCAGGTCTTTTTGGCGTCAAGTTGGCTTCCTTCAAGCGTCTTCTCACTGTCCACTCGCTGACAGCCACTTGTCGTACACGTCTCAGTTCTTGCTGCACATCAACGCCCGTAAGGTGTCGATTGCGCAGCGAGGTTGAGACAATGAAGCGGTCGTCTCTCTCTGAAGTGCACCGGTGGCGGCTCGTTCTTGGTCTCCGATTGAAGGCACCAGTCTCTTGGAACCGTCTGTATACTCGGGATACAGAAGACTGGCTCAAGTGGAGCTGGGCAGCGATTGCTCGCTGACTTAACCCTTGTTGCAACAAGGCAACAACTTGAGCGGCTTCTTCTGGTGTGGTATCCATGGTTTAGCGAAAACAAGGAATGCAATTTACGGAGATGTGTACCGGTCAACCTGTAACAAGCAACTGATAAGATAAACCGGAAGTGGGGGGTTTTATAGCGGGAGCAGGTAGCGCAAGTCGTGGATTCCTAAAGAGGTAATTTACGCTGACGGCCAATTAAAATGTGTCAATAAATCAGCGCTTAGTTTTTTTTAAGGTATTGATGTTAATTGAAAGCCTAATTCTTCAGCTTTCGAATGACATATCACTTTTGTAATTACCATTTATCGTTTTAGGAAAATCAATGTATATGTGCGCCGTCTAGGCTTGAGTCGATTTGGTTGCTCGCGAGTGTATATGTGTGACTCATAAGTAGTTGTGTTGAGTCTGGATGTACTTTTTTTTGTATTCGATAATTAAATGTTTGTGAAGTAAAGACACAGGGATTAATTCTCGTAATGAAAATAATATAATGAATACTAATAAAATAATATTAATAAACTAACATTAATTGTGAGTATACAACTCACAATTAGTTTTAGTTTAGATGTTAATAAAATTTTCTTATTCTAGTGTTACTGTCTTACTGACAACATGCACTTTGTGACGCCTTTAAAAATTGTGCTATTGGATTCCTGTTATTATACTTACCTACTTATTTATGTTGGTTGCTAAGAAAACTGTGGTAATTATTTGCCGTAAAAAAGAAAAAAAATACGAAATGATTACAGAAAACCGGCCAAATGCGTGTCGGACTCGCCCAGGAAGGGTTCCGCAGCAGCAAGTATTTCAGCTGATTAAATGAAAGGTAAATTGCGGTTTACGATTTATGACGCATTAAAAAAAAACTACTAACGAGATCTCGTTCAAATCAATTTTCGTTGTTAGTTTACATGATAATGTACATCATATATTTTTTTAGTTTTATCATTCTCTTAGTTTAGAAGTTACAGTAGGGGGGGGGGGGGGGCACTCATTTTTCCACTTTGGAAGTGCCTCTCGCGCAAACTATTCAGTTTATAAAAAAATGGGGGGTGCCCATACATAGAACTGAAACTCAATTTTTTTTTTCATCCTACCCATACATTGGTGTCTATGGATAGGTCTTCAAAAATGATATTGAGGTTTTTAATATAATTTTTTCTTAACTGAATAGTTTGCGCGAGAGACACTTCCAAAGTGGTAAAATGAGTGTCCCCCCCCCCCCCTGTAACTTCTAAAATAAGAGAATGATAAAACTAAAAAAAATATATGATTACCATGCAAACTAACAACGAAAATTGTTTTGAACGAGATCTAGCAAGTAGTTTTTTTTAATACGTCATAAGCCGCAAACCACAATTTGATTTCCTTTAATCAACTGAAATACTTGCTGCTTCGGAACCCTTCATGGGCGAGTCCGACTCGCACTTGGCTGGTTTTTTTACATGTACTTAGTTTTCTCTGTTAAGTTATAGTATAAAGAAAATACGCTTATTCGACGATAGTGAATAAGTGTATTTTCTTTGTTCCTTCTTACTGATAATTTTTCTATTAATATCAACTCTTTAACACACAATTGGAATCATATTATCTACTGTTGGCGGCTAGCGCGAGATTAATGATGTCAAGGTTGTAATAGCGATGCACAACCATTGAACAGTGTGTCTAAAAGCTTTTTCCTTTCCGATGTCACTTTCCACAAAGTGAAAGAAACGACAAGTGGCACTCCCATGTACTTCGAAACAGTTAACTAAACTAAATAGCATGTTGTAACAGCAGAACTACTGGTAAGGAGTAACGGTGTCAAATGTTTAATCCGTGCCAAACATGCATGGTGGCGCGGCGGCGGCGGCCCTTCGGCCTACTTTGGACTGCACTGACCCATTAATGACGGCACACTTATTTCTATACTACTCAATAGCAGAATAATAATTTGAAAGGAAATTATTGTTTTCGATGGTTTCCAACAGATAAACTAAGAGTAAATTGCACGAGCAGTGCAATTTCCCTTGTGTGTGTGGGAATATATTATTTATTAATATTGCTGTGTGGTGACGGCGACAAATATCAGAATCAGAATATTATCACCCCATCTCATCCGTGGGGGGCGTAGAAGTCTACCCGAGGGAATATCTACCGGAGGACGGAGTACTATGCCCATCTTACTGCGATCGCCAACCCGCCTGCCAAGTGTGGCGATTATGGCATATCCCCCATGGATCATTTTTAAGGGAGGCTTGTCCAGCAGTAGACTTATTCCAGCTATAATGATGATGATGTTTGGGAATATATCCATCAAATTTCGTTTTGTGGGGGTTGATGAAATCGACTCAAGGGAATAGGTACCTCCTAGAGAACGGGCAGCAGCAACTCTCTGTGTACTATGGCAATCATACTGCGATCGCGAACCCGTCTGCCAAGCGTAGCGATTATGGCATATCCTTCCAAATGATGGAAACAACATCATTGCGGAAATTTTTTGCGGTGGCTTTTGTCCAGCAGTGGAAGTCGTTTGGTTGACATGATGATTAACTATTATAAAAGCCACTTATGATATCTGTAAACGTCATGTAACCTACAATTGTTCTAACAATCAATATCTGTTAATAATTTAGATAATTTAAGAGAGGTAGGGCACAGCGTTCAATCGCTCAAAGAGCAGCCCGACTGGAGAAGTACCTCCACTTTACAGAAGACATTCCTTAATAATAGGATTTATTATTTTAATGTTGTGTTTCTGCGTGTGAGTAAGGTCGCCAGAGCTCATTGGGGTGGGAAGAAGGGTCAAAAACAATTGTTGCTGACTCTTAAAGGCCGGATTCCTTTGGTGTCGCGAGTGTCCATGGGCGGCGGTGATCACTTACAATCAGGTGACACACTTGCTCGTTTATCGCGCTCTCATATATATATAAAAAAAATATCGTGCATTGGCTACTCAAATTCGTGTTAGCGTTTCTGCGCACTTGTCGTTACTTACGTACTCGCGCACATTATTTAATCAGATACTTTTTTACATATCCAATTATAGACAGACATGTGTGCATGTTTGCATCGATATAATACAATTGATCGTCAAACCCATTGATAAATTCATAAATAGCTACCTGGTGACGCATAAACAGTAAGTGGATATATAATTGCGTGATAAAGTCATCACTTGCAAATGTTTGCCGTCTTAACATAGTGATCCTGGTCAAATTTCGGTTACGGCGGCCTTTCTCAACGGAGACTAGCCAGTTAACTAGAAACATAGGTGTACGCGACCAGGGATGCACGGGCGTATAACACCGCCAATTTCGAGACTCTAAGTGGCTTGACACACCAGTATCAGTATTGGAAATAAAACAACCATGTGTTATTGCCAATAAACGATCTGAGAGGATTTTAATCAGATACCTTTTTATCTGCGGTTGGTCATGCTACCGTTAGACCATCGTGGCAGTGCACAGTCGGCAGTCTTTTGAGCTGTTTTATTATGACTGGGCAATCCCACGTGTTTCGACTCTATGTATAACTTCTATACAAAACAATCTTTTGTGTTACCTGTTGGATGTTAGGTTGATTTCCACAAAAACACGCGAAGGTATTCGCAGGTGAAAGCTTCTTATAAGATCCTAAATATATATAAAGATTATTTCACACTCGAGATAAATCTATCATTTGATGTTATTTTACACTTGGAGCGAGACGTCGTCGGGGATCACCTACGCCTCGTGCGTTTGTTCACACACAGATAGCTTAGTACTCATTTGCGTAATTCTACAAAGGTTTATTGTAAGTTTGTGGAATACAAGAACTTGCTTGCTTGCTTATCGTATGGGTTATTAAAATTGTAGGATACAAGAACTCCCCCATGATTCGAGTGTCATATCAGCTTACCAATGTCTAAGTGCCTGGCAGTTCATTCACAATGGTCAGCCGGAGTCAAACACGCATTGCATATTAACTAATATTGCGGAATATGTTGAACGGACGCGATTTGCGCTAAACGTCTATTCCCGTTAGTTATAATAAAACTAGCTTTTTGTCAACTTATATATGGCCGAGTAGACTCTTACCTTGTCCGACTTTCGTGTATGTACATACATCCATTTCTTCAGAGTTTTGTGAACCGATTTTATTATATATTTTTTTATTAATGGTGCACCCTTGTGAGTTGGTTCCATATGAATTTGTTCAGATTGAATAGTTACATTAGGTTTCAAATTATTTTTAAGAGGTCGATGTCTTATAACTTTATTTTTAATTTCGATCGAGCCCTATCATACAGATGGTCGAAAAAAGTGTAAATCTAAAATTAAATTGAAAGTGTAAAATTAAATTATATCATTTTAAATCGGTGCCAATAATATGCGTTTGTTTCCTATTGTTTTGGCACCAATTTCAAATGATATAATTTAGTTTATACGTTTTAGTTGCTTTTGAAGTCAGTGTTTTATTTTAATCACTTTTTACTGTATGAAACTTATTTTCACGGACATGATATTTTAGTTTGTTTAAGGTATTGTGGGAACAAAAACGTAAAATTTATGAGCTCATTTTATATTACACTAAGTACCTGTGCCCAGCAGGTTTCCCCCGCATTAAATTTTATAAATTATACCCCGTGTATTATTCGGTTATATAAGTTATAGGCATTACTATAAAGTTTCATAAAAAGCTGTTGCATAGTTTCGCAGCTCTCACAAACTTGCGCATTTAAGATATTAGTGGGATTTACGTTATTGCCAATAGAGGCCAATTATGTTTAAAGCAACACAGTCTATCGTTGCCATGGAGTATTTTTGGATTTAACGCAAAGATTTTGTAAAGATATCTAACTAATGTTAAATAAATCAATTTGGGCACTATTCGCTTTCTAGACGGCTCGAGCCCTCTGCTCGCCTCTATAGTCCGGTGAAGCAGTGAAAGCCTCCTAGGCTAACTGTAGCGTCATACAAAAAAAAAACTATTCGCTTTACGGGAAATTTTTGATAGGCGATTTTCACTAGATGCTTAGCTGTTCATACTGCTGCAGTGGTTCCGTCTGCGCTGCTTAGGCAGGGTAGCTTAGCTCGTTCCCTACCCAGGTGCGCCGGTGCAGCTGTCATAGGACACGCGCGCTGTAGGTCGTTAGTAATGCAGCTATTTGTATGTGAAGTCTTACGGCTTTTATTGACGCTAGCGCATTTATTAGAAATCGCATTGTTTCGGTTACGTGCCCAGGAGCACCTATTGAAGGTACAATTCAATGGGTTAGACCAAGTAAGGTATGTAGTGAACAGTAGGAAATGATCTTTGGATTCACCATATCTACTACTATTAAAATAAATGGTAGTGGCATTGCGTGGTAAGTAGCAATGTGCTAAGATTTAGTTTTATCATTATACTATGGGAATTATGATGACATAGTGGAAGTAGAAATATTTACGGCCTACGGCTGAGTATTATAGGCCTGCAAATCACGGTACATATTGTCTGGACCATAGTGTAGTGCATAACAATATAAATGTAAATCTACATTAGTAGATGCACTGCCAACTACCACCTTGTCTCCCTGCAGTGCTTTGGTTCACCTGACGGTTTTCTAGAAGGGATTGCAACATTTGCAACATGAGCGGTATGACCGCCGATTGTTCCTTATTGGTTAAGTAAATTCATTTTACGATGTGATTCGGTGTTTTGATTTGGTGCGATAAAGTGTATATCTCAGGTAAAAGTACATCTACAACACAACTGAAGTAAACATGACCAAAACGTTATCAGAAACACAAAGTTCGCTTGAATACAATGTACTATTTTTATTTAAAACAAGGAATGACCAGTAGGTAATGTTAAAGAGGCTGAAAACACCCAACTTTACCGTTTCACGTCAATATTGCCCTCCTAAGCTAATAATACATACATACATACATAGACTCACGCTTGTTTCCCAGAGGGGTAGGCAGAGACAACGGATTTCCATTTGTCACGATCTTTGCATACTTCTTTTGCCTCGATCACTGTCATTACATTCTTCATACATGCACGCCGGTTTAGGGTACTTCTGACCTGCCCTTTCTTGAGAACATCTCCAATTTGGTCAGAGAATGTTCGACGTGGTCTTCCCCTTCCGGTTGTCCCATTCACACAGGCCAGGTATACTTCTTTTGTAAAACTTCTTTCATTCATCCTTTCTAAATGGCCAAACCATCTCAGCATGCCTTTTTCAATCTTTGTGACTACATCCTCTTTCACACCACAACGCTCTCTTACATCAGTATTTCGAATTCTGTCTCTCAAAGTCACACCACACATACTTCTCAGAGCTCTCATTTCCACTGCATTTATTTTACTTTCATTCTTTTTCTGCCATACCCAACTTTCACTTCCATACATTAAAGTTGGCACTAACACTCCATCGTGCACGGCTAGTCGAGCCTTCTTTGATACTTGCCGGCTACTCATAAAGGCGTGTAGTGCCCCATTCACTCTGTTCCCCGCATTTACTCTTCTTACAATATCTTTTTCATATTTCCCATCTCTCGTAAACAAAGTTCCCAAATATACAAACTCATTCACCTGTTCGACTTTCTCTCCTCCAATCACAATATCACACGCTGTCGTGTATTCATCCCTCTCAAATACCATTACTTTCGTCTTACCTACATTCATTTTCATCCCTTTCCTTTCAAAAGATTCATACATCATTGTTGCCATCACCTGCAACTCGTCCGCCGATGATGCAAGTAAAACTTGATCATCAGCGTAAAGCAGACATTTGATGAGTAACTCATTCATCCTTACACCGCATTCACTTTCTTTCAAATCTTTTAAACAGCTATCCATGAATAGGTTAAACAACCACGGTGACGCTACACATCCCTGTCTAACACCCTTTTGGATGCTAAACCACTCGGTGTATGACCCGTTAATCCTCACGCAAGCTCTGGAATCCCTATAATGAGATTTCAGTGCTTGAACAAGGTTGTCATTCAACCCATACATGGACAGTACCGACCATAGTTCATTCCTCAACACTCTATCGTAGGCCTTTTCTAAGTCTACGAAGGCACAGTAGACCTTTTGGTTTTTGCCCAAAAACTTCTTTTTTTTTTTTATTTATTCGCTTTAAACATATTCATTACAGGTCTTAAAAATTATTCTAATAAGTTACTACATGTCCAAACAGGTACTAGTATGCAAATATTATACAAATTAGAATATAAAACAATAGGTACACACACAACAATTCAAAAAACATACATTCCATCTAACAAAATTTACAGTAATGATTGGTATCCCCTATTATAAATAAATTCAATTACACAATATGTACAATACATTAAAGATATGTTATATGGAATATATTTTATAACTTAGTTCTATTAAATTACATTTGCCTACAACTCTTAGAGTTTTTCATTTAAAAACTCTGTAATAATTAAAAATATTATAGTAAGCTTTGTCCACTATAAACTTTTATTTTAAATTCATCATTCATTCATTCTGCTAAGCTCTTTCCAACTTTTTGGGATTTTATTGTAAATGATAGGAGTCATGCAGACAACACTTTTGGGCATAAGTGAAGTTTTCGCCGGATGTAGACATAAGCCACTATTATCACGCCGGCTCCGTGAGAAATAAATATACTTACTGTGCCATCGGAATATATATATCAGAATATAATGTTTGTTAGAAAAAATATTCATAATTATAAAAAGAAAAGTGAACTGCATAATATAAATACTAGGAATAAAAACAAACTAGCCATGCCAGGCTTTAGAGTAAGCAAAACTAATAAATCATTTTTAGGAAATTGTATTAGGTTTTATAACAAGCTTCCTACTCAAATTACTGATCTGCCTGACACAAGTTTTAAAACACATATTAAACGTATACTTATGGCTAGGGGTTATTACACCACTAAAGAGTACATCGATGACAAAGACGTCTGGCTCTCACTTCCTACCTGCACATTGCTTGCTGGAGATCTTGAAGCCATATAGACATGACTGATCTGCTGTGTTACGTGAACTATCTGTAAATGATTGCTATCATATATCTAATTTAAAATTATTGACTCTGTCTCAAAATGAATAATGTTATTGTTTCGAAGTTTTTCTTTTGTATACCTAAATATAATCTAAAATAATAAGCATTCAGACAACCGATCGAGCATATATTGTGTTTGCCTACTAAATAATTACTCTAATTGGACCAAATCCCGTGTTCATGCCCGCTTGAGTATGTTTCGCCGGACCGTCTCAACTGGGTCGTGTTGAAACCGGTAGTAGATGAACCCACTGAGTTTGTTTCGCTGGGTCTTCTCAGTTGGGGCGCATTGGATCCGGTGGTAGCATTAAAGCGCGACCGTCGTTATTAACACAAGGTCCGTCATAATAATAATACCTTTAATATAGACAGAACCATTGACAATATGTAGTAAAAATATTAGACTTAAACTAGATAATTAAACATAATCTCTTGACAATAACTTGATACGAGCTAGCTAAATATCATTTCTGTAATAAAATAAATTTTATAAATGTTTTCATACAAGATGTACCTAAATATCTATGTTACTAGAAATAATATCTAATGTATACAACTATATTACTACAAACATGTTCTGACTATTTACAAGCGCTTTTTTAAAGTCTACGTGAATAAAAACCTTTTTTATTTTATTTTATTATATTTACTCTCTCTTCCTTACGCAGGAATAGATTCTTCCTTTTCTATATCTTAAAATGTTGACCCAATTACAAGTTACAAGTATAAAATACAATTAAGATAAAGATTATTCAGGCTCTACTTTTATTACAAATGATTTCTGATTAAATGGCAAAAGGCCATTCATTGAAAAGCAATTATTTAGACAGCAGTTGATTTGATTACTTCGGACTACCAAGTTATTTGTCGTTGTAAGTCGTCACACCTGGTTTCCTAGAATCAATAAGCAGAAATGTTACTGTTGTATAACTAGCTTAGCCTAATGAATTGCATCGCAATGAGGGAACTCAGGCACAGTATTCTTATCAGGCGTACAGTACGATTATACCAGAAGATTTTTCTACCGTCGTCTTTATATTGCTATGAGTATTCATGAAAAAGGGGTTTTTATCACACTAATATTATAAAGGCAAAACTAGGGAAATGAAGCCCTGTATATCGGGGACCTTTACAAACATGCAATTTACAGACATTAAGCACGGAACCCCAAACAACTAGGAGTCATACAAATAGTTGTTCTCTTTCGAACACTAAATAGGAGAGGGGTGGGGGTTAGTAGTACCTTAACCTCTGCCCCACACGACAGTCTAATACAATAAAATAAGGCTAATCATTTTTCGTAGTTTCTTTACTTTGAGATGTACATAAGTTCTGGGTGGCAGAAGAAACTTTGTATTGTTTGGTTTAAAACTAATAGATTCTTATTTTGTTTGGCAGTGTGAGTGCGCAGTGCGCGTGCGATGGGATGGTGTCGGCGCGCGGGCGGGGCGCGCTGGCCTGGCTGTGCGCCTGCGCGGCGGCCGCGCTGCTGCCCGCGACCAGCGGGGACGTCATCTTCCGAGTGCCCGAAGTGCTTGTGAGTAGAGCTTGTTGTGTAGTTACGATAGGATAGTAATAAGGCGCTATGGTCTAGCTTTGCGCGTGCCCAGCGATGGCACCGAGTAAGTGGGAAACTGGTGCAATGGTCCAGGGAAGTATGATATTTGACGTTATGGTCTGACAGAATTATGGAAGCAATAAATGATTGAGTATTGAGAATTAACCCCACATATGGTAAGCATTTAATGTAAATCAGGTTTGTTAATAGTTCCTCCTAAGATTGTTTATTACGACTACTTGCAACTGCATGCCATATTAGACTAGACTATTGATGGCATAGTCAAAATAATAAAATGCCAGTGTTGAATCATGAGTCAATTATCCTGGCTTCTATGAGAATTGTTGTAGGTATAGTCCGAGCCGTGTGCTAACGGCAGCGAATATCAGAATATAATCACCCCATCGCATCCGCGCGTAGAAGTCGACCCGAGGGAATATCTACCAGACAGTACCAGACGAAGGGCAGAATCTTCTTTCTGAGTACTATGAACATCACACTGCGATCACCAACCCGTCTGCCAAGCGTGACGATTATGGCATATCCCTCCAAGATGCTTCTTGGGGGAGGCTTAAGTACAGCAGTGGATTCTTTTACCTGTTATGATGATAGTCGGTAACCTGGCGTCATGTTTCCGTACCTTCACATCCAATGCGCATTTCTCACTTGTAATTTAATGTCTAAACGCCAACTCAACGCATTCTCAGGTGCGTCATGCCGCTGCTTCTAAGCCAGTAGGCACAGGGCGCAGCAACGCGTCACGGAGCAACGACTCCGAGCAGTGGGGTACAGATGACACATTACTGGAGGTTCGCTATGAAGAATACTTCGTGGAGCACGATGTGTCCACTTCCGAAGCGCGCTTAGCTGCTAAGGACCTTAACTTAGAGGACAGTAAGTACTTTACAATTATCATGAAGCTCAATTAATCCAGCGCAGTAAAACAAGCATTTTTGCTTTAAATTTGCTATTTTCATATTCTGACAGCCGTAGTGATTCAGCGGAAGGTTCTTGGAGCTCAAAGCTGAGAGCCTTTTCAGAATGTAACCATTATTTATTGTAATATGTACAGTTAGTACTGGGAAGATATAATAATCTACTTATACTAATGACAATTTCTATTTATATCCAACATGTGTGGATCGAAAGAATAATATTATGACGCCATTAAGTAAGTATATTTCTGCAAATAAACGTTTCTCCTAGTGGTTCTTTCGAAGTAACTGCCTTCTGTTGTCTCAGGATAAACCCTGCGGTATGGGAACCCTATCACTTTTGTGGTGTCTCATCTACAGACCCACAGCGTTGTAGATGATTAACTTTGTCAACAATTATGCTCAGCGTACCGGTAACAAGAACGAACTTACTCAAATTCCCCCCCATGTCGCGTGCCATACGACTCATAAATTGAATAGCAGCAATTGATATATATCACTGTCAAAATTCGAAGAAGTCGCGCAAAGGTGCATTGTATCTATAGCTTGTGTATAAACTTTGTATGAAATTGTAACTATAGCTTATAATATAATTGTAATTTAGATTGAAATAAATCAAAAGTTTTTGGAGCAGTGACAGAATTTAGGTATGCAATAATAAGTATCGATTTGCAACCATGAATAACTTGGTCGATTTTGTATCTGCTATCGATATCCACGGAAGATTACTTTCTTACTAAAAATCTTTGTATGCACACGTATAGAACACATTTCTATTATCTCTATACAAACATCGCTCTACTTCGAACTAATCCAACTGATTACGGAAGTCATGTACGAACGAAGTTTCCAAGCGCTGTAGTAGGAGCGTGACGCAACACCAATTGCTTGACTAATTCTAATTAAACGATGACAAATTGGAGTCTTTGAGTTTCATGCATGCTGTTAGGATTCTAAATTGTGCCCCCAAGGTTATTAGGGCAGATAGAGATTTCATTAATACCTACTCGGGACATATTTTTTCAAATAAGTACATGTCCATCGGGTCGAAGTTTGGCGAAGACCTTTCTTTACTACTAGTAAACTAGTGATTTGCGTATAACCCCAATGCATATAATACCAATGCTTAGACATAGTAGCAATCCCTATTCCCTCACTTAGACGTATTGATGGGACTAGCGGACACGGAGAGAGGTTAGAACCGACGCGGACGGCTTAAAGTAACTTAGTACGTACCATACTATAATACTGCGTATTTGACGTTTATTTCTCTCTTCAAAGTTTTATAGAATGTATTGCTATAGTTAGAAACAATTTCTCAGTATATTTAGATTTATACAACATGTAACGTAATTAACGCACACCCTCAGACACCCCAATTAGAATATTATGTTGTAATCATAATACATACACTGAATTTTTAATTTCACATATACCTACATATATGCATTGTTATTTACTAAATTAGTTTCTTGGAATAATGTTTATTTTTTTGTATTTTGTATTGAATGATGGTTTTTGTATGAATATGAATACAAATAAAAGTGTTGTTTTAAAAGTTTTATTACTTTGACTTACGGTCCATTTCAATTTGATTTGAATGTACAGGATTAATATTAAAATAATTTCCGTAGTTGTAATTATTTTGGAATAAAAAATTACCTATATTAAAAATAATATAAATCGATTCAGTAAACGATTCTGAACAAACTATTTTCAGGAAGTGCGTTAATTAAGGTACATGTTGTATATCCTTCTTGTCGATTTAGTTTGTATCTTGTACAAATCCTCCTAATATTATAAATGCGAAAGTTTGTGAGTATGAATGTATAGATGTATGGATCATTCACGCAATAACTACCGTACTAATTTTGATGAAACTTTGTAGTAATATAGTTTATAAAGTTTAAAGCGGGTAAAATCGAGGGGCATGAGGATAAAGCTTTTTTGTGCTTTCGTTAATGTAGTTATATGACACAGATTATTTAGCTCTGTGATGATGGCGAAGCATATCATGACCCTATCTCATCCCGTGAGGGGGTGGAAATCGTCCAGAAAACGTGCAGCAGCGTTTTTCTGTTAACCATGACCATCGAACGGCGATCGCCAACCCACATATCCTCCGGCTCTTTGGCAATGCTTTTGTCCAACAGTGGACATAATTTGTCTGCCTGATGACATATTTTAATTGATAAGATAACAATTTCAAGAATTGTGTCTGAATTCTCTAAGCAGTTAATGTATTTGTGCAATTTCTTACATATTGTTATAAAAATTTGCAAGTTTTTCAAAGCGCCATGATATTCTCATATCAAACCCTAACGGAAATAAGGTTGAGTTATAATTAGCTCTACATGCATGTGGCATAGCTGCTTTGTGATTAACGCCAAGGTCATGCACGTCTCCGTATCTCGGTAATATTTGACCCTTGACTACATAGGATGACTACAATGGGAAACGTTTCCTATTAAAAATTACCACTGAGCATGTAACGGGATTAAGATCGAGCAGGATTATGTAAAATAAATTGAGAATCAAATAAATATAGTCCTGGGGCTCTACCGGCAAAGTCGCTGTACATCGTTTTCGTGAATAGCGTTCATATAAATAAAAGTAAAAAATGAATTAATCAATCGTTAAATCGGCTTCAACGTTGACAATCGATTCCGGACCATTTATGACGTCACTTGTTCTCATGGAAGCCGATTTAACGATTGATTCAGTCATTTTTATCCTTTATTTATTTGATCGCCATTTAAGAAATCGATGTTAGGCGACTTAGCCGGTAGAGCCCCTGGTGAGCTGTAATACAGGTTTTGTTAAAAACCTAATTCCCTCACTAAGTTGAACTAATTAAGGCCTACATTAAGTTAAATATTATATTATTGTAACGTTCGTCTTGTGAGGAGAGAATAAATAGTTTTTAGTATTATTACAATTTGACTCGCCTGCTTTCAATTATTATTCTTGTCACTTGGTACGCCGAGGATAGTCATCATCATATCAGCCAAAACACGTCAACTACTCGACGTCAAAGGCCTCCACCGCATATCAACTTCCTGCGACCCTTACAAGATCTTCGGTCCATCTTGTCAGGGTCCGGTTGGTGGTGGCCACTAGAGAATGTTTGCCCCAGCGGCCGTCGGTTCTGCGAGCCAGGCAATTCTTCGGGCTATGTAGGTTACTTTGGTTCGCCTGATCTCGACTTTACTGATTCAAGGATTGTCATTTTTAAAGCAATCATCAGTTTAAACCAATTTAAAAGCTGTCCCAACAGTAGAGAAACGTAGAACAGAGTTATTTATAGATATGATCTGTTTAGCAATTGATCCATCTGATACAATCGAGTTAATTGATTGTAACTCGCTCAGTAGAATGTTTATTGACAAAGTAATTGATATTGTACAATTGTTTCAGCCAACGCATTTTTGTCGGACTTTAGTAATAGAGAACGGGACGGAAATGGGTATCTTTCGATACGCATGATAATTTTGTAATTTAATTCGTCGTTTTTAAGCGCTATCGGAAGATCAGCGTTACAGTAATCATTATTATTTACTGTAACATTTGCTGAGGTAGTCGCCTTTCCTAGCTAGTACTTATAATGTTGCATGCTTCATAAGTATTATATAAACTAAACGCAATTAGTTCTATCCTCTTAGATGTAAACTAAGTTAAGGATTATCTGTGCTTGTTGGGAATAAACCTATTTTATTTATTTTTCTTTATCTTATAGCAGTGGCTTATTGAATGTTGTCTAATGACAACAGTTGAGCGTAAGTTAAGCTGTCGATCCCAGTTGGGATCGACAGCTTAACTTACGCTCACAAATTGAACCGCTTCAACTTTTTCACCCATCTATGGACTGACCACAAGCCTACGCGTATTTCGCTGATACGTACGATATAACGAGAAAAAAAATCGAGTGTACTTTAGACCACACGATTCAAGTAAACCTTAAATATACTTAACGTAACTGGCTATGAGAGAAAGAAAATGTGTGCTTGCGCTTCCTCCGGTCTCTGACCTGTCTCTTGCCCTTAGGGAGAGAGTTACGTTCCGTATATTACTGAAACATAACTCTCTCTTTCAATCATCACTAAATTATATCTCCCTGTCAACTTCGCCTCGCCCGATCATACTTTTCGTAACGTTCTCGTCACGCATTCATCAGCTTACACCAACTGAAGCGTGCGTAAAGTTTAATAAAATTCAAAATTACTAAATACTTTTCAACATTATACCTAGACTTCACGAATAACTCGAAATCTGATTAGCTAGTTTGCTGTCCATTACAATAGTCGCAGGCGGCTTAAGCTAAGCGTCTATAATGAGTGACAACCAATTCCTATATTAATCTTCTTTTACTTAAACCTGAAATATAATTTAAACATTTTACAAAAATTTGGTAAATTTTAGTGCACTTAACATAATCCCTGCACCACCCAAAGGTTGACTGGTAGACAACGTCATATAATTTCATTTTTATGGCATTATTCGCAATGCCAAGCGTAAATCCAATCTCAAAAATGGATAGAAAGGTAATCATAAATTTTATCGTCCGGCGGGTCTCGAACCAGTATCCTCTACCATTCTCCGGTAGGCGCTATCTGTTAAGCTACGTACGATACTCACTGGCAGAACAAATTTAGGATACCTTTGCTAACACCCTTTTGAAGAATGAGGACGTTATCCATTGGTTTGTTTTTCTAGAAACTTGGCCGACTGATTTGTTAGGATCAAATTAGATAGGTAGCCTTGTAAACTATTACATTTTAGTTTTATAGCATTATTTTACTGTACGCGTGCCGCAACCGTCAAGACATCGCGCATGCCTCGCCACATCGTGTCAGGGGTTCAATTCCCCAGCAGGGAAACTATTTCTGTCACTCATAAATAGTTGTTCTGATTCTGGATTTTATTTGTGTCCGTTAATTATATGTTTCTAAAGTAACCCGCGACACAGGGATTAATTTACTTGCTGTGGACGTTGCCTGTTTAAAAATATATAGGTATTCGCACTATATAGCGCAACACGAATCGCAAAAATGAAAAATTCATGATTTCCCATTATTGAGAATTTAGTTCGCCTATATATATTTTTTGTGCTAGTTTTGAATAAAGAAATAAAATTTTAGTCAGTATCTATCTATTATTCTAGACAAACAGTATAATTTGTTGTCGCATTTGTGACATAACTGCATCTTCAAGATATAACAAAACCGTCACAGAGGCGCCAACAATGAACGATTAGCTAATTCTCGCCAAGTTATGTGACAATCAAACCTCATCTTACTGACATGTGATGCACACGGACACGTACACTAGTTATTATAAGCTTATTATACTGCTCATGTAATCACGCAGTACTGTGTGGCATGGTTAACTGATGATCATATAATCCATTACCCACTGTAAAAAAACATATCCTTACTGCAACTTTACGTAAAAATGAGCGATTTGAACAAAACCATTCCGAAAGCGTTCCCCACGCACAATAAAAATTTATTTACTAACGCTGAAGAAATCGCATAAGTTTTAAAATATACACTCGAATTGATGACCTCTTTCTTTCGAAGTAGGTTAACAAGTGTAAAATTTGCCAGTTAATTATCGTAATAGCAACCTTAACTTTTCATTTCGATAACCGATTAGAACAATATCTATATGGGACTATTCCGAATGCATTACCTATCCATTAAGAAACAAAAGTGCTCATAGCTAGATGCTCTCACCGGTCCGTAAGCGATCAGCGAGGTTAAGCAACTAGACTCGCGGTCAGTCCAAAGATGGGTGACAACCAAAGAGGTTTTATTTCTGAGCGTCTCCGTGCTTCAGAGGGCTGTCGGTCCCGGTTGTAGTCATGAAGCATGAGGTCGGTGAAGCCATGTCAGGGGCCTAATGGGTGGCTTGAACAACTCTGACACCACCCTAGTTTCAGAGTTGTTCAAGTTCTTGCCCATACTATAAGTAAGTGATGGAGAATGATAAGCAGTAAGGAGACGTAGGTGTTCAGTTCCACTAGATGACACACGTGCTTGTTTACGCTGCATGCTCTGAGACTTGTACTACTAGGGACATGATGGAGAATTTCATAAAGGCACGAAATAGTATCTGAGAGACATACATGTCCAGTTAATACGAACTATAGAGAAGTGACAAACCTTGTATTCCTTACCGTGTCACATAATTTATTTGGTAAAAGCCAGTATGAACTGCTAATAAATGACTAATGAATACTGACCACCTAATTTGCTTATCACAGTAGTTTCCGAATTGTTCCATAATAGGGTCAGCCAGCTCCGTCTGATGTCACTGAATTATTCACGAACTACCCGACTCTCGAAACCTAATTAGTTGTGCATGGCTGGCCATGTCTTGCGCAAATAGTCTAAGTAAAAGTAAGATTATAATTTTCTTAATATTTTTCCAGTGTTGAATCATCTCAGAATGATTTATATTGGCTGTTATATACAGAAGTTGAAGTCATTTGTGTGTGTTTTTTGAAACACTAATAATACTGTTGCTTTATTGTTGGTATCTGAAAAACAATATTTTTAGAACCGGAACTCTGTTTTATCAATTTTAAATAATATTTTTTTTATGTAATAAGTCTTTAGTAGTTATAACATTTTAGAGGAAACAAGTTGTTGACTGTAACACAGTCTATCGACTATACGTCTATACTCATCGGAATCTCTAGTTTAAGCCTGATCATAGTTCGATTTCATTTAGAATTTTTTTCGAATTTCAAATGATAATGAGAAACGAAAAGCGTGATCGGGCGAAGCGATCGGAAGTTGAATGAAAATATAAGTTAGTGAAGATAGAAAGCTGTTATCTACATTCACCATTTTTTTTAATTAAGAATACTAGTGTCTTAGGGAACTTAATCCCTGTGTCACCGGGTACTTTACAAACTTTACACAAAATATATCCAGGTTAAGAACACCTTTTTTTTGTAAGGCATATGTCGGAATCGCACCGACTAAACCTACCTGCCGTGGACTTCTCTTGGCGCCTGAAGGGAGGAGCCCTGGTAACGCGGGTATGCTGCTTCGGTGCCCCCCCATTTGCGCCCGCCCGACGTGTCCCAAATATCTGGGACACGTCCCTGGGAGGGCTCTGGATTGCCCACACCTATTTATGGGTAACACAAATAGTTGTCCGACGCGGGAATCAAAGCGCGAGGCGACTGTCTTTGCCGCTGCGGCACACGTGAAGTCAGCAAAGAAACAGAGTTATGTTTCGTATATTACTGTAGGGGCAAGAGAGAGAGAGTTTTACTTTAGTGGTGTGGTTTAAAGGACACTCTATTATTTATTTCTCACACCGCACCTATGTATATAGTACGCGCGGACCCAACGTGTAGGTAGATAAATACTAGTGTAAAATACGTTCCTACTGTAAACATCTTGTTAACAACATGAGTCAGGGGATCTCAGTAATCACCAGTGGCGGCCAATTAGCGACGTTCACTGTGTCACAATGATATGGTGCTCATGGAGATTGCACAAGGTCAGGGAGTTAAACGTGAAGTGCAGTTACATGGAGTTATAGTATTTGTTCATTTAATTGGCGTGACATTGGATTTGGCGACGTACCCGGTTTTAGAGAGCAGCTGGAAATTAATACATATACGTATCACCATAATATAAACATCGATTGACGGCTCGTGTAGCGTAGTGGTGAAAGTACTCACATAAATAAATAAATAAAAACGATTTACATATATTCACGTATACTTATAAGAAGAGCTTGTAAATAGTCAGAAAATGTTTATAGTGATATAGTTAAGTATACATAATTAGTTCTAGATACATATATGGACCTCTAGATATTCAGATGGGTACACGGATTATATTAAAACATTAAATTTTTGATTTAGTTAGTAAGCTAGCTTATTTTGAGTTATTGTTATGGAGATTATTTATAGGTTTAATATTTGAAATGAATATATTTTATTTTAGATATATTTTACTACATCTTGTATTAATGTATAAGATTCTATAACAAATTTCTCAATGATATTAAAGAATTATCTACGAATAAGTTTAAAAGAATTATTAAACCCGAATTGCAACTGGCAAGGCATATTACAAAAATTCTGATTATTTCAGTAAAAAAAGGGCTTGGGATTGAGTTGATCTAAGTCAACACACAAACAATATGTTATTTATTTTATTTAAAAAAAGGATTCCTACTGAGTTATCTGGCAGTGTTTCTCAGTAGCTGCCAAGTCATGCACTGCACGGTAGGGTAAAATAAATGACGATTCCACATAAATGGATTAAATGATAATAAAAAATAAACTATGCTAATATCTCGGCGTCCTCTAGTTTCGAGTTCCATCAATACCACACAGGACAACTATTTGTATGATCCATAAATGGTATCGAAAGTAGAATCCAAAATTTCGTCTGACTGTGTGTATCGTTCGTAGCTTAACGGCAGAGCGACTCACCCGGACCGGTAAAGTAAGCTGGTGACGATTAAACTTATGATTTTCCACTTTTAAAATTAGATTTAAGCTTCGCAGTCGACTCGAGTGATAATGTCACAGAGAACGGGCAGCAGCGTCTCTCTATGTACTATGAACTTCATACTGCGATCGCCAACCTGGGGTTCTACCGGCTAAGTCACCGAACATCGATTTCTTAAATGAGGTTCAAATAAATATAGGTTAAAAATGACTTAATCAATCGTTTAATCGGCTTCCATGAGCACATGTGACGTTATAAATGGTCCGGAATCGATTGTCAACGTTGTAGCCGATTTAACGATTCATTTAAGAAATCGATGTTCGGTGACTTAGCCGGTAGAGCCCCTGTCTGCCAATCGTGGCGACATGGCATGTGTCTGCAAATGATAGACAGAAATCCATTGTGGAAATCTTTTAGGGAGGCCCTTGTACAGCAGTGGACGTCATACGGCTGACATGATGATTATGATGATCGCGAATAATGCTATTAAAGTAAAAAAAAAAACTTTTTTAGGAGTCAGCTTAAGATTGTGTGTTCGTAATGTCGTAATCACAATAAAGGAATTCATTTCAGGCATAGTCGTTAAAAAGGTTAAGAAAAAACCTAGTTTTTTAATATCTTACTTCTATCTTTTCGTGCTAATAGAAATGAAGCCTTCGCGCAAGTTTCTCTTAAATATTACCGTTTATTGCATTATAAATGAAATCTCTGCGTCAAAAAATAGTAAAAGATGTTGCAAATATAGTCCGTAGTCCCAAGTATCATTCATTTTAATAAACAGACAAAACTATAGCACATTAAAAGATTCGTTCTATTTATATACCATAGAGCCGTTTGATGTTTCAAATTAAAAATACTTCAAAAACGTTGTATCCTTGGGCTTGCTTCTCTTGACTGTTTCTATTATTGGATTGGTTGGTTATTAATTTTTGTTATTATAATAATATGGAATTTTGGCCATTGCGAACAGTTGCAATAGAGATTTGCCATCTGCGCAGGATATATTATAGTGTACAAATGTGTGCGCAAACACAGGGGCACTTTCTATTCTATCACTCTCATGATCCGATGGAACGCCTAGCGACACGACCGGAAAGAGGCCAGGTACAGGACCGACGGCTTTACGTGCTCCCCGAGGCACGGGGGTATAATACTGCGAACTCCCAGACTTAGGCCTGATGCTGAGATTTTTTTTTTTTTTACATAACAGACCCTAATTCACTTTGTCCCGACCCGGGATTTGGACCAAGGAACTCGTTCTCTGCGGGTGAACACGCTACCGCTAGACCAACGAGGCAGTTATTTTTTTTATACCAGGTCTCTAAATAATCATACGATTTGCCTGATGGTAAACGGTTAGCCTTTGAGACTATTAATATAGTTGGCTAGACTAACGCGTTGTCAACCTTCCCCATTCATTCATTTCAGATTCTGATCTAAAGGTCGCCAAAGCGTACCGGGGAAGGTACGCTTTGGCGACCTTTAGATCAGAATCTCGACAATATTAATAATATATTATGTGACATAATTCACACACGGCCACCTGATCTGAATATTTAAAATTTCAAAATTCTTTCTTTTCTTTCTAGTACCTTCACTAATATTCGAACGAAGTCCTTGTCATCACCAATATTTTTTCTTTTGTCTGTCGTTTCCATCTGCTATCCTTTTTCTTTTTTCTAGTATTAACTATAACAAAACCTAAAATCAAAATGTTACAATTGTCACCAAAAATTTTTTTTAACACTTGTTTTATTCTTTTTCTCAAGGAGTAATACTTAAATTTTAACGGTGATCACAAGTATTTTTATATACTGTGGACACGGGTCTCAATCGCGATAAAGATACCAAAGTAATGATTTGCCTATATCTTTATCGCGATTGAGACCCGTGTCCACAGTATATAAAAATGTGTACAAATCGCGAAAGTTTAAAAACATTAATAATCAGAAGTAGATAAAATATGAGAGAGTCGCTCTCCTTGCAACAAAAAAATCCGCGAGTATTAACCATTACCTGTCTCTTAAGTTTGTTATTTCTGTGTGTACAAAATCTATTAAATAAAATAAAATAAATAAATAAAATAACCAAACTAAATGTTGACAGAACCATCAGAATAGTATTCTTTTTTGTAATACTAGAATATAAGTTTAGAACAAGTGTTTCGTTATAGAGTTCCTTCAAAATCCAACATCCAACATAATCACCTAATTATCTATCACTACCCGCTACTTACATGACCATAGTTCTGCAAAATTACAGTTCTCTGAAGGTTGTCTAATGATAAGCCTGGTGGCCAAGGCCGGGGGCCAGGGGGCGGAGCGCGATCCGTCACACCATTGTCCAGGCAGTGACATCGACAATGGTGCAAGTCAATGTTATGCATCTGCACAAAAGACTAAATACCTGTGCATTCTGTGAGCTAATCTACGTTACAATTATATAATTGTATAAAAGAGGCCAAGTGCATGTCGCCAAAGCACGGTGTAAATTTCCGTCAGTGGCCATTTTATTATGCGTAGTGATTGAGAAGGGTGCTCTATTTATATATTAATAATGTCCCTCTTATTACAATAAAAAAAAAGAAAAAAAAGCTAAATGTCTATGACAGATTGCTAAGCTAAGCAGGATATATGAAAAAGAAAACCCTCTTATTAGTCATATTAGTCATCTGTGCCTGTGCGGGACACGTTATACCTATTCAAAAAATGTGTGCACAGACACAGTTGCACTCTTTCCCTTCTCTCTTTATCTTCCTCTTCTAATTTTACGACCGTCGGGTTAGCCGTCACGACCGGAATGAGTTCAGTTGCAGGACTGACGTGCTCTCCAAGGCACAAGCTTGTAACACCGCCCGCCTCTAGACTTCGGACTAATTAATACTGATATTTTGCTTAATAGAGTTATCCCATTAATATGATTTTGTCTGTCCTGGTACAGGAACCTACCTCATTAATTGCGGCTAAGCACTACCGCACGCTCTTGTTTCTATGGGACGGCTTGCTGTCACGACCGGAGATAATTTAGCCTAGGTGTCACCACTGTCAGCTCTATGCGCTCTCCGAGGCACAGGGGTATTAGGACTTTATAATTAATACATATTTTGGGACCTTGGCAACCAGACAACTGACAAACATACTTAGACATAACGAATAAACGTGCTCATCACACAAAGATTTGGCCCGGGTGGAGACCGAACCCACGACCTCTAGCTAAGCAGTCAGAGGCATTAACCATTAGAACAAAAGCCAGTGGAATGATATACAGCCAGTTTTATTTGCTATGGATCTTTACATAATGATGAATTTTGAAGTAATATAACTAGGTGGACTACAGCAAAAAAATATTTTGTATATTTAAAACATTTTTTTAATATTATTATATTATATCATTTTGAAAATCAATGTGGAAATAGCTGCGAAAAAATGAAACATGTAACTGGGATCTCGCTAGCGAAACGTGTCATGTATGTAATTAATAAGCGCGACTCACTCATATTCTATTTATTTGTGATTATCTTATCACCGTTAAAATTTAAGTATTATTCCTTGAGAAAAATAATAAAACAAGTGTTTTACTTTTTTCTATTCCCCATTTACATTTTATACCTTGTTGTCTAGAAAATATATGTTTATTATTATATATTATTATTTGTCTTGTCCGAGTATATATTATATTAATATTTGTCTTGTCCGAGTATTTAACTCGCAACCTTTGGATCAGAAGGCAGGTTCACTACCAGCTGAGTCAAGGCGGTGGGTGAATTGAAACTAAATCGGTATAATAAAAAAAATATGATAATCCGCCTAGCGTAACATGTCATGTAGGGTACCATGTAATGCAACACTTGTAATTATATTGTGTTAGGGGGTTTTAACAATTATTATAGGTATTACTTGTTTTATCTTACTTAGGTACCCTAAAGAATTAAGAACTGCATAATAAACATTTCTAATTATATTACTGTAAAATAGCGAGAGTCTATTTCATACAGATATGATTTTTTTCGAAACCCGGTCTAATACTTCAATCTATGAAATTGTGGCAAACACATTGAAATATACTAGAGCGGGCGTTAACATTTTAAAAGTAAAGACTCTATGAAACTATATATGTTCCTAACTAAACTTGCTAAGTGCTAAATTAATGAATCCCTAACTATCTCGTTCTTCTGACAGTAAATAGCTCGTTCCAGATAAACCATTCCACAATGAATTTCCGTCGTGTCCGGTTTGATGTCTCTAAGAAGAACAGTTCCGTTCCCCGTCAATAGATGTCGCTTTTGTTTCTAGTTCTAAACAACAGCGGCAGATGTCATTACAAGGCTAGACGTCAGGCTGACCAACTGACCGATATCGGGAACGCCTAAACAATCAAGAATGCTATTAATTTCTAGTTGATTAGCATACGTATTACGCGATTGTGTACGTAAAAGGGGGGAAGTATGACCTTCACCGATTACTTGCAAGTAGTTACGGTTACCTGGGAAGATCTAAAAGGGTTTTGGTGACACCAACAACGACATTCTATACACTTAGAATGTTGGGTCTTAGAAGGTCATCGGTTCGATCCTCACCCAGGACAAATCTTTGTGCTATGAGCATTATCAGTGTCTGGGTATAATTTATTTATAATGTGTATGTGTTTGCTGTGTAGTGACGGCATAGAATATCATCACCCCCTCTCATCCCGTGGGGGGCATAGAAATTGACCGAGGGAATACCTACCAGAGAACGGGCAGCAGCGTTGTTCTGTGAACTACTCGTATGACCATCAAACTGCGATCGCCAAACCGAAATTTCACAAACACATCGACACTTCATCATTTCAGTAGTTAATTAATAAACACAATTATATGTTTCTAAACTAGCCCGCGACACAGGGATTTATGTCCTTAATGTGGGCGTTGTCTTTTTCAAGGAGAAAAAGAAAAGAGGTCAAGGAGTAACAATACCACATACATAAATAGACTTAAGCTTCCAATTGGTAACACAACATTTGCGTCTAAACTAGCCTTCTATTTAGAATTCACTTTGTACAACTCCTGTGTTCTGTTATGAAAATCATTTATAATCTATGCTCGACAAATATTAGTTGCGCCCATTTCCCAGAATCCATTATACTAAGAATTTATGGCCTAATGTTCGGATTTGCGTTATGGCAAACCTACTTGTTTGAAAATAAGGCCTCTTCATAATAAACACTCATACACATCAAAGAGTTGCTGGCACTACACTTTGTTGACGGTCAAAATCTGTGAATTTACGGTATTTGGAGTCATTTATGAACCATTTCATCGTCTTCTGTGTAGTTTTTGCCAATGCTTTTGAGGTTTTACTCCCAATTAACTTGGTGAGTATCAGCATTACATTAACCAAGGACAACCAAACTAGAATTAAACAAGTGAGATGGTGGTATCAACTATCAGATTTTACTACCGTGGTAGCTTGAGGGTCGGAGACAGCATCGATATCAATAGATGCGAATGCAAAAATTCCTGAGTGTGAGGTTTCCTTTTTACTTTTGAGGTGCAGCACTAAAATTTGCACTGAAATCGATCTATATGTTTGGAATCTATGAAAAAAAGGTCCAAAAACATATCTATGTAAAAAAATATATCTAGGTAAAATATGATAATCTCCTAGAACATTATTCACATCCTAAGCAGGGCTTGTACTATTACTTCTTTTATTTTGTAAATACATACTTATTAGATAATTACACCCGGACTCAGGACAAACAGACATGTTCATGCACACAAATATCTGTCCTGGGTGGGAATCTTACCCACGACCTGCGGCGCAGAGGCAAGTTTGCACGTTTGTTTTGAGTTTGTAAGTTTCAAAACATCGCTTTTATTTATAGAATTCGTATTAAAATGTCTGAAACTTACTGTTTTTATGTTGCATTTTTAATTTTATGGAAATCAGATGAGGCTTTTATTAAATGTGGTGCATCAGTAAATTAAAATCGGCAAATCGGCTTTTAGTATTATTAAAGC
Organism: Pseudoips prasinana; assembly: GCA_951640165.1. Taxonomy (NCBI): domain Eukaryota; kingdom Metazoa; phylum Arthropoda; class Insecta; order Lepidoptera; family Nolidae; genus Pseudoips; species Pseudoips prasinana. The sequence goes on from OX621252.1 coordinate 33,645,207, forward strand.
TTTCGCAGTGCATTTCCTTTGGGATACGTAGGCGGCTCTAGGAATCATATCATATAATTTTAAAATAATTTCATATTCTGAGTGATTATATGCTTTTTAATAATGTTAATGTTGTGCATTTTGCCAAATGAGATAAGAGTTATTGGAAAGTTGGCGACGTTATACGTTTATGGGTCTTCGAATAGAACTTAAAGCTGTTGATTTTTCGCCTGATATTTGCCCGGTTGTGTCGGATAAGTGTCAGAGTTATGAGTGCGTAGAGATTGCCGTAGCAGAAATTCGGGCGGAAGTGCTACTTTTAAAGCCATATTTAGTTCACTTAATTAAAGACATGCTTGAGCGTGAACGCCGATCAGACTGCTTTATACACAATAAGTTGAAGTATCCAGCCATACTTCTTGTGATTTACTAGTAGGGAGAACTTGTCGGTTTACGAGATACAAGATACAAGAATGTGCTTTTAAACCGTTTGGTCTCGTGCTATTTAAGCACGAGACCAAACGGTTTAAAAGCATTTTTTTTTATTTCTCTAGCCTTCAATATTTTGTACACTTATATTGTTTTAATAACAATCTTGTTGAGTCTTGGTTACCCGAATAATGAAAAATTCTATACAATTTTTTTCAACTTTAATTTTTACCGTTATCATTTTAAATCGTTAAATTTTGGTGTAGTCTAAAACTAAGCGCTAAAAAGTCCCATCATTGACATAATTATAACATTTGAAGTTGATGCCGATAACTAAGTACATTCGGTCCCTATGCGTGGCATCAACTAATAAATAATTATAATTTAAATTAAAGTTGATATTATTTTGTACTTTTATTTGGCCTTAAAGTCGGTGATTTTGTTTTTTGATACTGTTTTTATTTTACTCTTTAGTTGTAAAGAGTAAAATAAAAACACTTTCACACTTTCTATTAGGTTGAACAATTTAAAAAAATCAACGAGACCCGACCGTTTTATACTCTTCATTTCTTTACAGATCGTAATCCGACTTTGGCGGACTGCATATAGACTTGTAAACTACGAAAAGAAGCAATGTCGTTCATCCAATACAGTGCTGTTTATAGAAGTAGTACATTCAATTACTACAGCATAATTATCAGAACCGATTTGGGTGAATGTCGCAAACATTCACCCATTAATAGTTTACAAGTCTCTCTTAAAAGTCACATAGCTAAGGTGAAAATCACACCCAAAGGTTTCCACGCCCTAATATAGCACTTAGTTATTGATCCAAAAGCATCAATTCCTATGCGCCAGGCAACCTACGCGCATTCTAGACTCACGCTGTACACACGGCTACATATCAAGCTATATATTTCCAGTATAAGCTGATCTCGCGTTGTATAGGATTTCCATACAATGATAGGTCAGCTTATATTGTAAATGTATAGCTTGATATGTAGCCGTGTGTACACCAGAGCAGTAGGCGACAAGACAAACCGAGTTTTCGCTAATTATGTATAATGTTGATATTTTTGCACCTTTAGTTACAAAATTGTTACTTAAGGTTGAAACGGCCCAGAGCCGTACTCTACCACTTGAAGAGGATGATTCCTAAATCTGATTACTTAATCAGCGTCTCAAACTAAGTTTAGTTTTACATTGTGCGTCTAGTCTATCTAATAACAGAACAATACTAACTAATTGCTAAATAACTACTATTATAAATTAAATGTTATTTCTAGATGTTTTCATACAATCTGTGAATTTAAATATCTATATGTACCTAGAAATAATTATGCATACTTAACTAATTATTACTACAAATATGTTCTGACTATTTACTACAAGCACTTTTTAAAGTCTACGTGAAAAAAACCTCAAATTTATTTATTGTTGGAATTAATTAATCACAAATAAATCCATTTAGCAATTATTGTTTTCTAAGGTTCTTTTCCGGTCGAGTGGATCTTTCAGCAAAGACAACTTCTAGTTACTCAGTTTGTCTTGTTTTGTCATAGCACCTCAGTAAAATTACGGTTGTTTAGACAGCCGTCGCGTCGTTAGATATGTCATTCTTACTGAGATTTTTCCCTAAATGTCCTATCAGACTGACTCAAAAGAATTATGTAGACGATAGGTGTGAGCTATCAAACTTCTCTTTGGGTACTGTGTTCTTAAGGCCCAAAATACCCGGTTAAGTATTGTCAAAAGGGTCTTTTTGTTTCTACCGTCTCTTAGTGTGCACATTTTTTGTATGATATTCCTTTTTGTATTTGACATAAATGACAGGCCAGAGATAATTAGCGTTCTTCAAACAAAGAATATGCCCGTATCAGTAAATTGATGGTGATGCACTGTGCAGGGTGTCGGTGTCGACTCTCATCCCATTATGAGAATTAATGAATAAGAAGTGAACATTGTGTTTGTGCACACGCATATGCACACATTAGTCATAATAATATGTCCACTATAATATGTACGGCACAGTTGCTTGGATTTGAATTTTGCCGCCAATTTTGGCCAGATGTAATGCCATTAAATGTTTGTCATTTTTCAAGATGAGTCGCTATACCGTTGAACCGCTCTATCTAAACGGCATGCGACAAATTTGGTGTTAAATTCGTCAAACGAGAAAGTAATGGTCAACATAATCGTTGTAACTATCCATCACATCGTGACTAAATTTGAAACCTCTGGTTCAGTAATGGAACGAAAGTCTTCGAATTGGTAGCTGAAAGTGTGAGAAAAACCCTGAATCAATTTATCGACGCTCCCAACAAGTCACCCTGTCTAAGACTTCAACATGGAGAATTTTGCAAATGGCCACCTGTCTCACAGCTACAGAAACACTCAATTTATTGAAAGAGACATTGAACGAGTCCTGATTTCAAGATTCAAGGTGTGATTCAACATGCTAAGAAGACCTAAAGAGTAACATAACACGCGTCATCAATAAAGTAGAGATGCCATTATGTCAAAAAGTGATAGAAAATTAGACCACTCGTATTCGCGCTACCATAAGAAGCCAAGGTGGTTATATCAATTTTGAGATATTCCATGCACAATGCCAAAGAGTACGCCTTCAAAAAATATTATATGAAATAGTTGTAAACAATTTGTGTATTTTTATTTCATCCCGTGTCCTAATAAAAAAAACTCTTCATAAGTACTTATAAGCAAGTCTTAGTGGTTAGAGATTGAATTTGTATTATGATCTCGTTAATTATTACATCTTATTATTTAAATGAGGATATTTGGTCTCCGCAGTCCCGGCTAGCCGTCCCGGGTGCGGCACGTGCAGCCCGCGCGAGATGGAGTACTGCGAGTCGCGCGTGCTGGCCGACCACTGCTGCTGCGAGCGGCGCTACGTGCCGGAGCCCTTCCCCTGGCTGCCGCACACGTGCTACGTGGGCGCGCGCCGCTGCCGCCCGCTGGCGCACGACTGCGCGCAGTACGCCAGGCTTCGCGATTGCTGCTGCCACAGGAAACTAGCGGAGAGATGTTAGTATACATACATACATACATAGACTCACGCCTGTTTCCCAGAGGGGTAGGTAGAGACAACGGATTTCCATTTGTCACGATCTTTGCACACGTCTTTTGCCTCGATTACTGTAATTATATTCTTCATACATGCTCTCCGGTTTGGGGCACTTCTGACCTGCCCTTTCTTGAGAACGTCTCCGATTCAGTCAGGTCAGGTCAGAGAATGTTCGACGAGGTCTTCCCCTTCCAGTTGTTCCATTCACACAGGCCAGGTATACTTCTTTGGTCAATCTTCTTTCATTAATCCTCTCTAAATAGCCAAACCATCTCAGCATTCCTTTTTCAATCTTTGTAACTACATCTTCTTTCACACCACAACGCTCTTTTACATTAGTATTTCGAATTCTGTCTCTCAAAGTCACACACTCACACCACACATACTTCATAGATGTTGGTATAACCTTATTTATATTAATATTTGACAACTATATGAGGATCTCTAGTGGTCTTCAGCGGGACCGCCCGTAGTCCCTGACAATCAGTACACAAAATTGACCTCTTTGCCGGTTGTATATAAATCAGTACTATATGGCTGCGTGGCTGAACCTCGTCACCCCAGGTCACGTGTCCTGTCGATCTCTTCGGACTTCAGATAGTCCTACGATATCCCAATGTAACCTGCTCAGTTATACATCCAGTTCAATTATCTTCTTGTTTACTTAATTTAATCTTATTAAACCTAATCTAGTATTAGGTTAGGTTAGCTAAAAATCTAGCTTATTATAAGTGGGGCAATCCTAAGTCACTGTCTTTGGAAAGCCGGCTGATATCATCATAGGTGACGGTGGAGCTTTAAAATATTTCCTTACTCTGCTTAAAGCCTAGGAAGGTTATCAATAATGTGTCCTGGTTTAAATACTTAGTATGCGGTGTGTGGTGTTTCCAGGGAAGGGTATCCTGTCGAAGTCGACGCGGCTGGGCGTGAGCGGCGCGTCGCTGCTGCTGCTGTCCATGTTGCTGCTGGTGGCGCGCCTGTGACGCCACGCGCCGCGCGCCGCGCCCGCGCACGTGTGAGCCCCCCTCCCCCTCCCCCTCCTCTAGCCGCGCCTCTGCGGCCTGATATAAGCTTCTGCACTTAGTTTGAATCTCGAAATTGGACCCCTTCCGGTTATATGCTTTAGTTTAGCATAGTATTGGAACGTAGTATCATTGAGGCTAGGTAATGGATCCGCATTGTATTGGAATGATCTTATTTTAGCCAACCTCGTCTAGAAATGGGGGTAAAATAGTCGATTTATTCCCCGCACTTTTAAATTCTCTACACTATGAAGTGATATTCAAACAGTTGTGCCACACCATCTTTGATCAGTCAATAGTTGTACAGTTGCACAGTTAAAGGTCTAAACGCATTCTATGCTTGTACCAGTAGGATATGAGTATTTGAGAGATTCGAACCCATCAAAGACGAAACGAAGAGTTAGGTGATTTACAAGGTGGATCATTTAGACTCGTCCGTATGGGGGAATTTAACACTATACGAGAAAGAAAACTAATCTCTTGTAGTCTTGGTCTTATTTTTAGTGATCATTCTGTACAGTGATCATTCTATATGGTTGCAGGAGGAAATGGGAATTGATAGTGATGTCTAGGTGTGATAGTTTGCTTGTAGTCAGATATTGTCGAGGTTTTAATAATGTGTCACCTCGCTTATACCACTACTGCATAGATAAAGTAGATGATGTACACTTGGATTTCGTCTAAGTAAACCTTTTAAAAAGTGTTGAGTGTACAGTCCGAATTTTGTTTCCTGAAAATGCTATGTAAATATTTTACCACAAACCAATGATTTCTAATGAAAGCAGTTTCTGTGCATGTACAGAGACTGTCGTCGTTCTAAGAATCTTGCTCAAATTCAAAATTGATCAAGATTCCTTTAAGTATTCGTTAGAAGTAACTTAAATTAGCTGAAAGTATTTTAAGTTATTTCACTTGGGTACTAAGTAATTTTAATTCTTTAGTTCAGTATTGTGAAGCCAAAGGCTTAGATAAATTATTTAATAGTTTTATTTTGTTTAAAAAACTAAGCTTCTTTAATCTTTGTAATATAAGACAAATAATATATACTAAGAGAAGAAGAATAAGTACATTTTATTAGATACTAAAGGATTCTACAAAAAGAACTTTGTTTTGTAAATTAAAATAAAACATGTTTAAATTTTGTAATAGTTTTAATTAACGTAAGGTTTGTCAATTAAGCAAGAATAATTATGTCTCATAAATGTCTACCACAACCACGGCTCAATTAAATAATAACCGATGTATATAAATATAACGGATTTATATCTTGGGTACATAAACAATAAACCATGTCGCATTTGGGCTTCATAAAATCCAAGATAGATTGTTGAAGAGCCATCACATGCACTATGTGGTCTCGAGGCGTGATTGTAGCGTTATTTTTCGAAAATTCGGATGGATATGCTGTTGAATGAAAGAAAATACATTTATTCAGCAAACAAGCACAGATAATAATAATAATAAAATATATAAATAGGCACACATACAGAAGTCCTTAATGGTTATCTGTGCGAGTCCGAATTGGTCCCATCTCAGCACTAGCTGCAACATTAACTGTTGCGGTAAATGGATTACACTATCAGCTCAATTTTGGCCTGTTATTGATGATGTTGATTTGACTAACACGTGGATTCAGAAAGTCGGCGCCGCAAACCACACAGCCAGCGAAACTTATTGCAAACCAAAGTTCCCGATCGCATAATTTCACGAAATTTAGCTCTTATATGGCCAGCTCGATCTTGATATACTGCTTTGTAATACCGCTGGATTATTCTATTATGAGGCTTATTGTAAAAACAGAGTCTATACGGAGCCAATCGAATCGATTGCAGCCCTGCCCTAGTGATTCAATACTTGATGGAAGCATCGACAGCTGTAAACCTTACTTTTATTAGATTTAATTATTTTTTGTAAACTTCTCCAGTCGTAGTCAGAACGAAGAACCACTGATGACTCAAAATACAGGTTTTACCTAGTTTGAGAGTCAGAGGCCACTCAAGTCTGCTACTCGTACAATCATAGCCATGTTTTATAATCATTTTAACGCTGATGTAAAGTACGACACGCATCAGCTTAGCTGCCTATTGTATAATATTACCACTATGATTGTTATTTAGTTTATTTTTTTTTTGTAATTTGTAATTGTTTTGATTGAACAATAAAAGTTAAAGGGGTTTTATAATCCTATCATCAAAGAAAAATCCAAAAAAAAATTTAAAAACATTAATACACTACAAAGAATCACTGTCGTCTAAATTTAATGTTATTTTGATTTACAAATCAAAGTTCTTGTTGAAAATCAAAATTCATCTCTTACGAATTTTCAAAAGCTTATGAACAACGGTGTGTAAGAGAAACGTCACAAGTCTGATGGCCTCATTGTCATTAATAGTATAAACGTGACGCCTCAAGACAGGCTTAGGACATGAACCCCTCGGCCAACAGCCGTCGAGATCTGTTACCGTCATATAAAATCGAATTGTCATGTAACGACTATATATTGTATTGTGCGTTGATCGATATGAAAACTTATTCGATAAGGGATCCACAACGTTGGTCACAATGGTGACTATAAACAAATGACATTTATTAATGAATTTTAAATCTATCGATCGAGAAGTTACCAAATAAAAATAATATAAAAATATATCGTTTTTCATTTCACTAATGGGTCCTGTTCGTGTTGCGTTGGGTTACGAATAATGACCCTTTAAACCATATAACGATACTCAATTGCAAAATTTACCAGCTGCACATTACTGACGATCTCCATCAACCCGAATTTGGAGTCCCCAAGGAGTCTGTAAAGACTGGATTTCGTGACAGAAGTAGGTGAAGATTTATGGAAGCGTAGCACAGTAGATAAGACGAAAAGTTGTCTAACGCGTAGGAATTTAGTTTCGTTATACAAATCATCTGTAGGATATCGGAAAGGTTTCCTAAAAGCTACTTTTATTACAGTGCGTTGAGCTCGTTCCACTTGGATGAGTCTAGACTTATCTGCAACACCCCAAGATGTGCCACCATATCTAAGAAGCGGTTGACATAAGGCTGTATAAACAAGTTAAATTATGGCATCGTCAGATACATCGCGTAATCTCCTAAACACGCTCATAAGTTTACGATTCTGCTGTTTGATACTTCAATCTGTTTAGTCTTTTCACAATGATACCGGGATATAATACTTACCATTTGATTGAATATTTGTATAGTCGAGACTCCTGTGACCTCTATTTAAATAGTCGGCCATGAATTGTACGTATTGTTTACTGTTCAAGTCCAACGCCTTGGAAGAACCAAATTGAAGAGGAGAATGAGAGTCATCTTGCATGTTTATTTTGTAGGCGCTTGACTAGGTTCATTCATAAATAAAATAAAAAATAAAAAAGGTTTTTATTCACGTAGACTTTAAAAAAGCGCTTGTAAATAGTCAGAACATGTTTGTAGTAATATAGTTGTATACATTAGATATTATTTCTAGTAACATAGATATTTAGGTACATATTGTATGAAAACATTTATAAAATTTATTTTATTACAGAAATGATATTTAGCTAGCTCGTATCATGTTATTGTCAATTGTATGTTATTTAGATATAATTATTGAAATTAAAAATCTAAACTAAACTCAGCAACTCAATAGTGGATGCATTTAGACTTAAAGTTGGCTAAGGGAATAGTCATTTAAAGAATTACTACAGTAGAAATAACTTAATGATGTGCAACTATGTACCTACGTAAAACAAAGTCAATAAAATAAATATATGTACGTGGGGTTCACTCGCCACAATATAATTCTGCTAATTCGATGTATTTTATGCTAAAGAATTTAGTAAATGAGTTTAAATACTCAGTCTTTAATACTATATTATAATTTAATAAACAAGAAAGGTTTGTATGTATGTTTGTAACGAATTGTCTCAAAAAGTACTGGACCGATTTTAAACATTCTTTTGCCATTTGAATGCTACATTATCACTGATTAATATAGGCTATTTTAATTGCAAGAAGTAAATAAGGATCTACCAAAACTACAATAATGTTATGTGTAAATAATGCCTATAAAATATCTTTAATCGCATGCGCTGCGAAACCTATTGGTAAAAAAGTTCCACAATATTAAAGAACATATAAATATTTACAAAAAATGTTACTATACCATGTGTCTAACTATTGTAGTTATGTATATATAACGACTTTTTAACATTTTAAAATTTAAAAGAAATTCCGACCGAAATCAAACCTTTGCCTTAATCCTTACCTAAATAAATGAGTTTATAAAACCGGACATTCCATTCGAAAGATATTACGAGTTTAATAGCATTAAAATAAAATTAATTCGCCGTTACGCCGCCGCTGCCACCGTAACGCGCCGCCGGGGCCGGAGTGCAGGAGAGGTGGACATCCAGTTATAAAAAATGATGCGGCATTGGAAAGAGTATACAGCGTTCATCCTTCCCAGTCAGAGTGATTTTGCCTCAGAGTACTACTTCACCATGTACGAGTCCCAACATCGTTCCAGAACTTAAAAACGGTTGACGGAGTTACTAAAGAAATTTACCAAGCCGCTTGCCGAAATAGAGGCTTACGTTATACCAAAATGTTAAAAAAATAAATGTCCACCCGTGCGAAGCCGAGACGGGCCGCTAATTATTAATAAATAGAATAATTCGCAAGCGGAAACCATTGACTTATGTATAACTAGACACGCTGTTTCGAATAAAAACTCTGTCCCAGTCCGGCGCGCAAGGTGAGGGGCGCGCGGACGCGGCGGCCAGAATTGCTGAGTTTCAGCGCGGGCAAATTCTCATTATGGGATTGCGCGTCTAGTAGAATACATATTGGTCAATGGCGGAAACAATATTTAGGCATGCATGTGCCTAGACATTTGTGGAGGTCAAAGGACGGGCTCTTACTTATATTAAACCTCGACGCACGGTGCAAGTCTCTGATGGTTCTGATGGCCGAGCATTGAATTGGCAAAGTTCTCGTTGTCACCTTTAGCTGCTCTTTTGATTCCTTGCACTCCATCAACTCTTGTTCACAATTCTTACATGAAGTCGACACCGGAACGTAGATATTGTTTTCTTGATTTTTCAAACGTAATAGTTGTTCCCCTCTTGGGCGGCCAATTTATGTTTTAGCTTACATTAAGGAGCTTCAGTTGAAACCCGAAAAATACTTCAAAACAGTATTTAGTAACTATAATAAAGTAAAGAATTAATAATAATAATGTTTACTGTTCAAAAAAAAAAAAAAATTACAAATTTGATGCTAATCGTGAAAAGGTTGGTTCGAACATAAAAAAATATAAGTAGGTAGTTGCCAAGCGCATACAAAACTTAACATGCAATGTGAGTCTCATCGTCCTCTTCAATAAGCTTCTTGCAACGCGTTGGACTTGAACATTTACGAAGGACCGAGGCACAGGTTTCCCGAAGGATTACGTGATTCCTAGAATAATCCAACCAAAAAATGTGTTGTATGCCAAGGGTCGATTAAGACCTCCAGGTAAGTATATGACCAGGACGAAGCAGTGAGGAGAATATTGCAGCCTCAAGAGTAATGAGGATCTCTAGTGGTCTTCAGCAGGACACCCCGTAGTCGCTGACAATCAGTAGGTACACGAAATTGACTTCTTTGCTGGTAGTATGTAAATGCTTGCCTGCTTATCGTATGGGTAGTGGTAACCCTAGTGTCAGAGTTACTCAAGCCGCCCAGTAGGCCTCTGACATGGCTTAACGACTGTTGTCCAATGACTACAACCGGGACCGACAGCTTAACGTGCCCTCCGAAGCACGGAGACGCTCAGAAATTAAACCACTTTAGCGGTCACCCATCTATGGACTGACCGTAAGCTTAGTTGCTTAACCTCGCTGATCGCCTACGGACCAGTGGGAGCATCTAGCTATGTGCACCTGAAATTAGATTACTTTGTGTTCGATTTGGCAGGCGCTTCCATGACTGAGTAATATGCGTTGCCAATTTTTTTTCGTATTGCACAAACTAATGTTATTTAATTCGTTCACTTTAATGGGTATTAAGCGACCTTAAGTAACGTCCACTATTTATGTTAGGCCTTGTATATAACGTGCATAGACTGACCCATAAACGGGCTATGTGATGTATGAGACCACAGCAATTTCCACCTTATCACTTTATAATAAGGTCTAAAAACAATGAAAAAAATAACCAAACCTAGTTAAGGGTCTAGTTAAGACATTAAACGACGATAATATTAACAAAAGCCCCTTCGAACACAGAAAACTTAAAACAAATAAAAAATAAACATTGTATTGACGTTGGCAATAATCAATGTCTTAGTATATCTACTACTGCGTGAGTGTACAGACGCCAGCACATCCAGCCACCCCAATCTTTCAAATTTCTTTTATAGATTTTCAACTTTATCACAAAAGCATATAGTTCACTTTCAATTGGGGAAATTTGAGAGATTGGGGCAGCTTGATGTGCCGGCGTCTGTACTTCTAACTAATGCTAAATAATAATATGGTCCATTTACAATGTTTGTTCCACATTTACTTATAATTAACGTTAATTTAAATAATATGTATATTTAAAATAGTATGTAAATTAGTAGTACCGAATATGGCTGTGTGGCTGCCGGCCATAAAGTATATCGTCACCCCATCTCATCCCGTGGGGGTAGTAGAAGTTGTGCCTAGGGAATATATACCAGAGAATGGGCAGCAGCCTTCTCATGAGTACTGCTATGACTAGCTTACTGCGATCGCGATTATGGCATATCCCCTCAAACGATGGAAACAATTAAACCATCGCCCGTAGTCCCCGGCAGCTGCCTGCTATTCCCAGCCTTGGTAACAACTTGGTATCGGTGGAGCAGGGGGTGCTAATCGCCGGCTGATGTCGCGTTACTGACACCGACAGCCTCTGGCCCTGGCAACTTATAACACACGTACACTGTGGTCCGACGAGAAGATAATCGAACTGAAGGAAGAATTGAGCAGGTTATCGTAGGATTATCTGAAGTTCAAATAGAGGGGGAGGACACGATAATACTGAAATCCGGTAACCTGCTCTATTACTAAAGGGCGATCCACTATCCCAAGGTGCTGACGGTTTCATAGTCCCTCGTGAACAACCTAGTGAAAGTGAACCTAGTGTCAACGAGGGTTGCGTACTATACACTCAGAATGGAGATCCTTGTATGCGGAGGCTTTTGTCCAGCAGTCTTTCGGCCGATGTGATAATGATGAATATAGTTTGAAAATGTGATTTAATTTTGTACTTAATTTAATCTTATTACATTTAATCTGGTGTAAACCGTTCCGGTTAGCTAAAAATCTAGCTTAAGTGGAGCATTCTTAAGTCACTGTCGCCGCTTCTTTGGAAAGCCGGCTGATATCATCATAGGTGTCGGTGGAGCTTTAAAATATTTCCTTACTCTGCTTAAAGCCTAGGAAGGTTATCAATAATGTGTCCTGGTTTAAATACTTAGTATGCGGTGTGTGGTGTTTCCAGGGAAGGGTATCCTGTCGAAGTCGACGCGGCTGGGCGTGAGCGGCGCGTCGCTGCTGCTGCTGTCCATGTTGCTGCTGGTGGCGCGCCTGTGACGCCACGCGCCGCGCGCCGCGCCCGCGCACGTGTGAGCCCCCCTCCCCCTCCCCCTCCTCTAGCCGCGCCTCTGCGGCCTGATATAAGCTTCTGCACTTAGTTTGAATCTCGAAATTGGACCCCTTCAGGTTATATGCTTTAGTTTAGCATAGTATTCGAACGTAGTATCAATGAGGCTAAGTAATGGGTCCGTACTCTATTGGGATGATCTTATTTTAGCCGACCTCGTGTAGAAATGGGGGTAAAATAGTCGATTTATTCCCCGCACTTTTAAATACCCTATGAATTCAAACAGTTGTGCTGTAGATATATTGGAGCCAGAATACTCGAACTTCCCACTCCATCTTTGATCTGTCTATAGTTGTACAGTTGCACAGTTAAAGGTCTAAACGCATTCTATTCTTGTACCAGTAGGGTATGAGTATTTGAGAGATTCGAACCCATCAAAGATGAAACGAAGAGTTAGGCGATTTACAAGGTGGATGCTTTAGAATCGTCCGTATGGGGAATTTAACAATATACGAGAAAGAAAACTAATCTCTTGTGGTCTTGGACTTATTTATAGTGATCATTCTGTACAATGATCATTCTATATGGTTGCAGGAGGAAATGGGAATTGATAGTGATGTCTAGGTGTGATAGTTTGCTTGTAGTCAGATATTGTCGAGGTTTTAATAATGTGTCACCTCGCTTATACCATACTGCGTAGGTAAAGTGGATGATGTACACTTGGATTTCGTCTAACTAAACCTTTTAAAAAGTGTAGAGTGTACAGTCCGAATTTTGTTTCTTGAAAATTCTATGTAAATATTTTACCATAAACCATTGATTTGTAATGAAAGCAGTTTCTGTGCATGTATTATGCAGACAGAGACTGTCGTCGTTCTAAGAATCTTGGTCAAGTTCAAAATTTAAGTATTCGTTAGAAGTAACTTAAATTAGCTGAAAGTATTTTAAGTTATTTCACTTGGGTACTAAGTAATTTTAATTCTTTAGTGCAGTATTGTGAAGCCAAAGGCTTAGATAAATTATTTAATAGTTTTATTTTGTTTCAAAAACTAAGCTTCTTTAATCTTTGTAATATAAGACAAATAATATATACTTAGAGAAGAAGATGAAGAATAAGTACATTTTGTTAGCTACTAAAGGATTCTGCAAAAAGAACTTTGTTTTGTAAATTAAAATAAAGCATGTTTAAATTTTGTAATCTTTTTAATTAACGTAAGGTTTGTCAATTCATCATCATCATATCAGCCGAAAGACGTCCACTGCTGGACAAAGGCCTCCCCCAAGGATTTCCATAATAGCCGGTCCTGCGCAATTAAACAAGAATAATTATGTCTCATAAATGTCTACCACAACCACGGCTCAATTAAATAATAAACCGTTGGCTTTGCAGAAAAATAAATTTAGACGGATCCCAGATTTATTTCTTGGGTACGTAACCAATAAACCATGTCACATTTGGGCTTCATAAAATCCAAGATAGATTGTTGAAAAGCCATCACATGCTGAATGTATCCCTGTATGTCGCACTATGTGGTCTGGAGGCGTGATTGTAGAGTTATTTTTCGAAAATTCGGATGGATATGCTGTTGAAAGAAAGAAAATACATTTATTCAGCAAACAAGCACAGATAATAATAATAATAAAATATATAAATAGGTACACATACAGAAGTCCTTAATGGTTATCTGTGCGAGTCCGAATTGGTCCCATCTCAGCACTAGCTGCAACATTAACTGTTGCGGTAAATGGATTACACTATCAGCTCAATTTTGGCCTGTTATTGATGATGTCGATTTGACTAACATGTGGTTTCAGAAAGTCGGCGCCGCAAACCACACAGCCAGCGAAACTTATTGCAAACCAAAGTTCCCGATCGCATAATTTCACGAAATTTATCTTATATGGCCAGCTCGACGTTGATATATACCCCCAGAGTAAAAACAGAGTCTATACGGAGCCAATCGAATCGATTGCAGCTCTAGTGATTCATTACTTGATGGAAGCAGCGACATCTGTAAACCTTACTTTTATTACACAAAGAATCATTGTCGTCTAAATTTAATGTTATTTTGATTTACAAAACAAAGTTCTTGTTGAAAATCAGAATTCGTCTCTTACGAATTTTCAAAAGCTCATGATCATCGGTGTGTAAGAGAAACGTCACAAGTCTGATGGCCCCATTGTCATTAACAGTATAAGTGACGCCTCAAGACAGGCTTAGGACATGAACCCCTCGGCCAACAGCCGTCGAGATACCGTCATATAAAATCGACTTGTCATGTAACGATTGTATATTGTATTGTGCGTTGATCGATATGAAAACTTATTCGATAAGGGATCCACAACGTTGGTCACAATGGTGACTATAAACAAATGACATTTATTATTGAATTTTAAATCTATCGATCGAGAAGTTACCAAATAAAAATAATAGAAAATATATCGTTTTTCATTTCACTAATGGGTCCTGTTCGTGTTGCGTTGGGTTACGAATAATGACCCTTTAAACCATATAACGATACTCAATTGCAAAATTTACCAGCTGCACATTACTGACGATCTCCATCAACCCGAATTTGGAGTCCCCAAGGAGTCTGTAAAGACTGGATTTCGTGACAGAAGTAGGTGAAGATTTATGGAAGCGTAGCACAGTAGATAAGACGAAAAGTTGTCTAACGCGTAGGAATTTAGTTTCGTTATACAAATCATCTGTAGGATATCGGAAAGGTTTCCTAAAAGCTACTTTTATTACAGTGCGTTGAGCTCGTTCCACTTGGATGAGTCTAGACTTATCTGCAACACCCCAAGATGTGCCACCATATCTAAGAAGCGGTTGACATAAGGCTGTATAAACAAGTTAAATTATGGCATCGTCAGATACATCGCGTAATCTCCTAAACACGCTCATAAGTTTACGATTCTGCTGTTTGATACTTCAATCTGTTTAGTCTTTTCACAATGATACCGGGATATAATACTTACCATTTGATAGAATGTTTGTAGAGTCGAGACTCCTGTGACCACTATTTAAATAGTCGGCCATGAATTGTACGTCTTGTTTACTGTTCAAGTCCAACGCCTTGCAAGAAGCAAATTGAAGAGGAGAATGAGAGTCACCTTGCATGTTTATTTTGTAGGCGCTTGACTAGGTTCATTCATAAATAAAATAAAAAATAAAAAAGGTTTTTATTCACGTAGACTTTAAAAAAGCGCTTGTAAATAGTCAGAACATGTTTGTAGTAATATAGTTGTATACATTAGATATTATTTCTAGTAACATAGATATTTAGGTACATATTGTATGAAAACATTTATAAAATTTATTTTATTACAGAAATGATATTTAGCTAGCTCGTATCATGTTATTGTCAATTGTATGTTATTTAGATATAATTATTGAAATTAAAAATCTAAACTAAACTCAGCAACTCAATAGTGGATGCATTTAGACTTAAAGTTGGCTAAGGGAATAGTCATTTAAAGAATTACTACAGTAGAAATAACTTAATGATGTGCAACTATGTACCTACGTAAAACAAAGTCAATAAAATAAATATATGTACGTGGGGTTCACTCGCCACAATATAATTCTGCTAATTCGATGTATTTTATGCTAAAGAATTTAGTAAATGAGTTTAAATACTCAGTCTTTAATACTATATTATAATTTAATAAACAAGAAAGGTTTGTATGTATGTTTGTAACGAATTGTCTCAAAAAGTACTGGACCGATTTTAAACATTCTTTTGCCATTTGAATGCTACATTATCACTGATTAATATAGGCTATTTTAATTGCAAGAAGTAAATAAGGATCTACCAAAACTACAATAATGTTATGTGTAAATAATGCCTATAAAATATCTTTAATCGCATGCGCTGCGAAACCTATTGGTAAAAAAGTTCCACAATATTAAAGAACATATAAATATTTACAAAAAATGTTACTATACCATGTGTCTAACTATTGTAGTTATGTATATATAACGACTTTTTAACATATTAAATTTTAAAAGAAATTCCGACCAAAATCAAACCTTTGCCTTAATCCTTACCTAAATAAATGAGTTTATAAAACCGGACATTCCATTCGAAAGATATTACGAGTTTAATAGCATTAAAATAAAATTAATTCGCCGTTACGCCGCCGCTGCCACCGTAACGCGCCGCCGGGGCCGGAGTGCAGGAGAGGTGGACATCCAGTTATAAAAAATGATGCGGCATTGGAAAGAGTATACAGCGTTCATCCTTCCCAGTCAGAGTGATTTTGCCTCAGAGTCACCATGTACGAGTCCCAACATCGTTCCAGAACTTAAAAACGGTTGACGGAGTTACTAAAGAAATTTACCAAGCCGCTTGCCGAAATAGAGGCTTACGTTATACCAAAATGTTAAAAAAATAAATGTCCACCCGTGCGAAGCCGAGACGGGCCGCTAATTATTAATAAATAGAATAATTCGCAAGCGGAAACCATTGACTTATGTATAACTAGACACGCTGTTTCGAATAAAAACTCTGTCCCAGTCCGGCGCGCAAGGTGAGGGGCGCGCGGACGCGGCGGCCAGAATTGCTGAGTTTCAGCGCGGGCAAATTCTCATTATGGGATTGCGCGTCTAGTAGAATACATATTGGTCAATGGCGGAAACAATATTTAGGCATGCATGTGCCTAGACATTTGTGGAGGTCAAAGGACGGGCTCTTACTTATATTAAACCTCGACGCACGGTGCAAGTCTCTGATGGTTCTGATGGCCGAGCATTGAATTGGCAAAGTTCTCGTTGTCACCTTTAGCTGCTCTTTTGATTCCTTGCACTCCATCAACTCTTGTTCACAATTCTTACATGAAGTCGACACCGGAACGTAGATATTGTTTTCTTGATTTTTCAAACGTAATAGTTGTTCCCCTCTTGGGCGGCCAATTTATGTTTTAGCTTACAATAAGGAGCTTCAGTTGAAACCCGAAAAATACTTCAAAACAGTATTTAGTAACTATAATAAAGTAAAGAATTAATAATAATAATGTTTATTGTTCAAAAAAAAAAAAAAAATTACAAATTTGATGCTAATCGTGAAAAGGTTGGTTCGAACATAAAAAAATATAAGTAGGTAGTTGCCAAGCGCATACAAAACTTAACATGCAATGTGAGTCTCATCGTCCTCTTCAATAAGCTTCTTGCAACGCGTTGGACTTGAACATTTACGAAGGACCGAGGCACAGGTTTCCCGAAGGATTACGTGATTCCTAGAATAATCCAACCAAAAAATGTGTTGTATGCCAAGGGTCGATTAAGACCTCCAGGTAAGTATATGACCAGGACGAAGCAGTGAGGAGAATATTGCAGCCTCAAGAGTAATGACCACTGGACTTGGTTTATTGTAAACAGGGTCTGCAAGTGATAATCCGTTTAAATGTTCCCATAGATGGATTTAGCCGAGTGCTGGGCATGTTGCCATCGACTAGGAAGGTATGAATTTAACACCAAAGCGTCACCTGATAGCAAATAAATAAGAACTAAATAATTTAAAATGTCATAAAATTGCATCCATAACATGTCCATACCCATAAATATCTGTCCTGGGTGGGAATCGAACCCAAGAATCAATCAGAATCAGACAATCTTCGACCAGTGTGTGTTGCCAGTGATGACTTATGGAACAGAGACGTGGTCGCTCACTATGGGCCTTATCATCCGGCTCAAGGTCACCCAAAGAGCAATGGAAAGGGCTATGCTTGGAGTTTCCCTGCGAGATCGAATCAGAAATGTTGAGATCCGCAGGCGAACCAAAGTGACCGACATAGCCGTAAGAATTGCCAAGCTGAAGTGGCAGTGGGCAGGGCACATAGCTCGTAGAGCCGACGGCCGCTGGGGCAGAAAGGTTCTCGAGTGGCGACCACGAACCGGAAGACGCAGCGTGGGCAGGCCCCCTACAAGATGGACCGATGATCTTGTGCGGGTCGCTGGAAATCGCTGGATGCGGATAGCGCAAGACCAGCAATTGTGGAGATCTTTGGGGGAGGCCTTTGTCCAGCAGTGGACGTCTTTCGGTTGATATGATGACTGAAGCCTAACTTTGTGGAAGTTGGATCCTTAACCGGAGTAGTTCGTAATTTTTTTGGCAAAACACTGCAAAGTATTTTCTTGCCTCCGATAGAACAAACATATTATAACATACAAGAAAATACAGGTCAAAGACTCGAGAATGAAAGGCGAAAATATACTGGCTAATCATAAACGAAAATTATATGGTCTCTTATGAGAACCTAAGAATAATCTACCTCAGACTTTAAGAAATTAAAAACATTGACTTCTTTTAGTCTACGCCCGCATAAGGGAATTGAGTGCTTGTGTCCAGCGTAGGTACGAGGCACACAAAGTACATACGCCAGCACATCCAACTACCCCAATCAGTCAAATTTCTTTTATAGATTTTCAACGTTATCACATAAGCTTAAGGTTCACTTTCGATTGGGGAAATTGACAGATTGGGGTAGCTTGATGTCCTGGCGTCTGTACATCCATCCTCAAAACAACTATTAATGGGTCACACAAATAATTATCCTCTGCTGGAATCGAACCCGGGACACGAAGTGACGCGGCGACTGTATTAACCACAGCGCCACACTTTTATAAAAAAATCAGATTAATTTGCTTTAAATTGGATTTATTTGATTTTAATTAGATTTTTTTGTTATTTTATTTACTTGATTGTTTTCAATATGTAGGTAAGTCAGTTATTAAAAAAAAACTACATATTTTGTGTTAAATCAACATATTAGATAACTCTTTATTGCACACCAAAGACAAATTACATTAAAATAGAAATATTACAAGTGGCGGCCTTATCGCTAAAAGCGATCTCTTCCAGGCAACCGATGAATGGACACTTCCGTGCACTTTCATAACTAAGTTTTGTTAACTGGTTAAGAAAAACCCTTTTTTATTATTGTTTTCACAACTGGTTTTTAAACAAGAATACGAAGTGTTCATTCATAACTGACAATCACAATATCCATAATAATTTGGGTTAGGTTATGTTAGATTGGTGACCATTTGGCGCGCGAAGGCGAGCGAGCGTAGCGAGCGTGCCGCGGTAGCGGCCGCCGAGCGCTAGAAAAACATTAACCATGGATTGTATTTGTGATTGTCAGTAATGAATGAACACTTCGTATTCTTGTTTAAAAACCAGTTGTGAAAACAATAATAAAAAAGGGTTTTTCTTAACCAGTTAACAAAAATTAGTTATGAAAGTGCACGGAAGGGAATGGACTAGAACTGTGAGTGAATAGAAAGACGGGGGTAGTAGGTGTACAGAACAAAAGATGGCTGAGTATACCGAAGGTACTGTGACGATCTTTTTGGTTGCACACCAAACGTTTTAAAAAGAAATAATTAAAAAGAAATCGTTTGAAAATATTTCAAACGAAAACAAAATTCTTTTTTACAGTCAGTCTACGACAGAACCCTGGTAGGGAGCATTGTGACATACTATAGTGAAAAGTGATGAAAATATAAGTCGAAACCAAGGTCGATATTTTATTCCAATATTAAAAGATCCCGAAATCTGGAGTAGCAGATCGTTATAGTACATTCGATGTCAGAAAATTCAATTGAATATTACGATTAGCTCATTCAGCGTGTTGTCAGATAATGTTCTTTTAAGAGCTTTTTAAACACATCTAGTGACTGGGCCCGTGTTACCGACACAGCTTCACGGTAAAGGATTTATCATAAACTGTAGTGGAATGAATTGGTATTTTAAGACATAAGTTTTCTGATGATCTCAGACTTCGTGCATGCGTCTCCTTTAAGAACTCGAAACATTATTTAACATAATTTGGTGTATTGAATAAAATACTGTGCAGGAGAGAAAGACTGTGTGTATTCCGACGAAGGTGTATAGGAAGCCACTTGATTTTTGTACGACTTACAGAGACATGGTTCCGTAATCTAAATATGAAACGTATACAGAGATATACATACAGAGATATATGACGTATACATTTTGGAGCTGCTCAAGTTTATCAAGTTGTTTCTCCGTGATATCGAGGTAACTGGAATCAGCATAGTCAAGGATTGGAAGGAGAAGATATTGGGCAAGTGCAGTTTTGGTGGCAATCGGCAGATAGTTACGAAGATATCTTAGAGCGCCAGCAGACGCAAATAGTTACCTGCTGGTTTCTTTAAGTTGTGGAGTCCAAGATAAAGCCGATTCTATGTAGATTCCCAGGTTCTTTACTTGATTACTAAAAGGTATGGTAGTACCATAAACATAACCTTTAGAATTAGTGACCATGTTATCGTTGATAGTTTTCTTGAACTGCCCACAACAATTACTTGGGTTTTAATAGGGTTCACCAGTAGCCCAAGTTCAGATAACTTCTCGACTAGTGCCTACGTATATATTTAGAGATCATCTGCATAAAGCTGGTAAGAGGAAAGTAGTTGATCAGAGATAGTATTAATAAATATGGCGAAGAGTAGAGGAGATAGCACGCCACCCTGTGGCACACCAGCACTAGAGTTACACCATGAAGAGTAAGTAACTTCAATGCGAACCCGTTGTCGGCGACCAAACAGGTAACTACGAATCCAATCAATAGCCGTTGAAGATATGTTAATCGAGCGTAATATGGCCAACAAAATATCATAATCGACAGTATTAAAACCATTGCTAAAATCTAGCAGTGCCAGAGCCGTCAGATTACCTGCCTCCATACCAGACCTAATGTCACCGGTAATTTGGAGGAGAGCCGTAGGGCGAAAACCGGATTGAAAGGCATTAAAAAGGTACATAACCTTATTAATGCCTTTCAACCCGGTTTTTTTACGAAGGAAAGAGCTGAGTTGATGAACGATGAGAAGTTTAAGGAATTTGGAAAGGAACGGTAAAATGGGAATATGTCGATAGTCGAAGAAAGCTGTAGGATTAGATTTCTTTGGTGATAGAATAACTTGTTTTTTTCCAAGAAGATGGAAAAACACCAGAGGTTATGTAGAAGTTAAGGATACGGGATATTACTGGAAGGACTTCATCAAGGATTGGGACAATCATGTTACGGCTGACATAGTCACATCCAATAGGGTTGGAAGTGATGGATGTTATGCTCTTTTTAACAGCACAATCGGAAAATTGATTAAAAATAAACGGTAGAAATTGAGGCGAAGGCAACGAAGAGAGATAATTCAGAGTATGCGCTTTAATTGACTTATCAAATCGAGACGACGTAGAAAAAAAATAGGAATTGCGTCTTGACGTGATTTTCAAACCCCCATATGATTATGAAACTTCCATACTTTAACTGGATCTCCATTTTCTATGGAGCTGTGAAAATGTTGGCGTTGTACATTCCTACACACCTTATAGCAGTGATTCCTTATTAAGACATATTTATTCCAATTATAGTCATTAACTCGTATCTTAAATTTGTTTTAGGCGACTGCTTTGCGATTTTGTAAAAAAATAATTTCTTCCGAGAGCCAAGGTGCCGGTTGATGTTTGAATTTTATAGGCCGTAGATGAGCATGTTTGTCGTACAAATTGATAAGCGAGGAATTGAAGAAATTGACTTTTTCATCAATTGAGTTTGAGACAAAGAGTGGCATCCAATCAATATGGTTCGCGTCTTCACGCAGGTTGGCGAGATTTATGCCACCAAAACTGCGCTGCAAAAGAACTTTGGGCTTGGCGTTAGGTGGGCGAACTTTATATGAAAGATAAAGAAGGTCGTGGTATGAAAAGGCATCAATTCTTTTATTAAGTCGTTCTACAATACGTCACTCGTATAGATAGGTAGTACTTATAAGCTGCAAAGCAGAGACCTAATTCTTAGCATTCCGTGGATTCACCGTGCGAAAATCGGGTCCATCGCGTGATAGAGAATGGAACACTCGATAGAGTCTGAGAGACTTTCAACTCGGACATAGGTTTAAGGTGGCCCACTGTGATGCATCAACGCTCAGCTTCTCTATCTCTCAGTGTTGCCCCCTGTTCCTAGCCAAATTTGGTATGATCATAATAATGCCGCTTTGAATACTTGTCTAATAGAGAACTTACGGAAGTTCTTGATAATTATAAGTTTTAATAGGTTGTAGAGGGATTTTGCTGTTAAATCCAATAGGGTTAGAAGTGATGGATGTTATGCTCTTTTTAACAGCACAATCGGAAAATTGATTAAAAATAAACGGTAGAAATTGAGGCGAAGGAAACGAAGAGAGATAAAGAAGATCTTATTTAATTTCTATTGGCTTTGATTTTTAGGAGCACAGGCTTTTATTAGATTTTAACTCACCCTCTTCTAATGAACTGATACTATCGCTATTTTACTGGACTATGACTTTCGTAAAACCAAATTAAAGGCGTAGTTAAGTTCACTCTTGAGGAGCTAATTGAGCAATCAGATTTACAGCTCTGATTCCTAAACGTTATTGGTATATCATCATATCAGCCGCTAGACATCTACAGCTGGACAAAGGCCTCCTGGATTACCACGGTATATAAATGAACCACAAAACCGTTTCTGGTTAATCCATTTGTTAAGTTGTAATACTTGTTAGTCTTTTACGCGTGATCTTTAGGGATGGTAGTTTCCCACGGTACGGTAAGCTCTATGTTTCTACAATTTTTTTATTGTAGGTAAATAGATATTTACATAAATAAGGTATTGGTGCAGTTAAAATTTGGGAAATAAATAAACATACTTTTTACTTATGATTATTTTTATTTGATAGCATTAAAACTAAGCACATGAAATAAATAATTAATTAGCTCCTCCTTATGTAGTAGTAATAATTTAATGTTAAGGCCTGTGTATTGAATAATTTAACGAGTAAACTATCGTATTAATCTAGTAGGTTCGATGCATAGCATTGATGTCGTCGTTTATAATTCGTAATGAAGTCCATTATATACGACACCATCCGTCGCCGACAGTGGAGGGACGCAGTCGGGGTCTAGCCGGGACACATACATTGGAAGACTGTGGATCTGCAACGGTGCCAACTGCGTCTGTTACCGTCTGCACCGTTGTAGATCTAGGTGTCTCGGTTGCTGTCGTAATGATACCACTGTATTCCAATGTGAATGTGCCGATATAAGCCTGACTGCGGCCGTCTAAAGCCGATGACTCCAGTCGCTGTGTATACAATTTTAAATAAAACTGTGTACCCAGCGAGGGAATAATGAGCATGTGTTTTTGATAATAAACAAACACATTATTCAGATATTCATTAGCTGAGGCTGTCTTGAGGCGTGTTGTTAGTAATATCTTTAACAGCAATGAACATTTGAGATGTTGAGGTTTGTTGTTTTTGTGCTGTTTGTTATCGTTTACCAATGTTCATGAATTCATTGACTTTTGAACGTCGACCTGGCTTAGTAAAGAACCTACTGATACAATAAATTATTATTCACCTTTGTAGCTTTCTTAACACGAGGTGGCCTGGCCACGTGGTAAAAAAGCTATTGGAACATTTTATAAGTCACGAATACTGATCGACCATCTTGGCTAAACAATGGAAACTCATAACTGCATAGTGTACCATAATTGCCTGCTTCGACTAAGAGTGCGGCAGAATGAGTCACTGAAACACCAAGTATCGGTTCACTAGTCGACTAGTCATTGTTTGTTATCAATAACTAGTGGAAAAATGAATGTTGTCTGTTGGCTGTCAAGTATCGGTTCATTAGTAATTGTTTGTTATCAATAACTAGTGGAAAAATGAATGTTGTCAGTTGGCTGTCATGTATCGGTTCACTAGTCGACTAGTCATTGTTTGTTATCAATAACTAGTGGAAAGATGAATGTTGTTTGTTGGCTGTCAAGTATCGGTTCACTAGTCGACTAGTCATTGTTTGTTATCAATAACTAGTGCAAAAATGAATGTTGTCTGTTGGTTGTTTAACGCTGCTAAACCTGGCTGAGGTTTGGCCACGTTACAGTCCGCGCGGCGCTTGCAGGCACGGATGGTAGTGTGTCACAGTAGCCAGGCTATGTAACGTTCGTGGATAGTTCAACTCAACGGTACGTAAACGAGTGAAGAGGTTAAGTATCGAGACGCTCGATCAGTCCGTGTATAATAACTCTGACAATAGCATAACCACTGCCAATACAAATAGATTTAAAATATATTTTTAAATAGTTGTAGCGTTACTTCAATAGACACTTTGCTTTGCATAGGATGTTTGATGTTTGTGTTTTTAATGTTTTCAGTATAGATTTTGGTCAATGACCACAAAACATCGAATAATCGATGGTCTTCATTGGAGTAAATATCATGAAAGTATGAAAGTATGATTTTAAACGTATGGCTTATGAATTGATTTTCCTCATAACTTGGTTTTGTTGTTGTCTAGTATCATAAAGCTGACACTTTTAGATATTATTATAAGGACTGTGACAAGGCCACGTTCAAATAATATAAATTTATAAAAAAACATAAATGAGTGATAATACGATACCATACATATCAGACCCCAAAATCAGTTCGGTACAAATAAAATTTTCTATTATTGTTAGTTGTCAGTTAAATATTCTACTCGAACCGGGATCACTGGAGTCCTGGAGTCACTGTTTAGTTGCGATAAATTATTAAAATATGCATATTTGTGCAAATTATTGTTCAAGTTATTGTACCTTTAAATCCTTTTGTTACATATTTCCCTGATCAATATTATTAATTGACAGTTAAAGACCAAGGCTGTTTTATTTTACTTAATTTTGCATAGAGACAAAAAGAAGAGAAGTACAGAGTGTATTTCGTCTTTTTCTTTTTGGCTTTATGTCCTTTGACCTTGACCATAATACGTTTGAGTTCAAATGATATAAATTGATTAAATCAGTAATCATTTTAATCAATTAATATCATTTAAAGATTTTGGGTCAAGACCAAAGGTTATCGAGGGTTTTCAACTGTCAAGAAACATAGTGAGTAATTAAATTTGTAACAAATTAATTCCGAGATACATTATCACGTCTGGCAATAACACACAAATATGCATTTTCTATTAACTTATGTTATTTGAACGAAGGGCTGCCGGGGTCAAGCTCGAGGGTGACGTAGAGTATTGAACTGACAACTAAAGATACTAGGCAATGGAATTTGGGACTGATTATGAGGGACTTTACGGCGTATCAGAATATTACCTAAATATGCATTTTCCATTATTTATAACATTTGAACGTGAACGTTCCAGTTTAAGGACGAAAGTAATGTGAATTTGTCATAGTGGTCATGTGGCCTAGTCAAAGTCGTTATGACAATACTGAAAAGTGCCAGCTTAACATTACAAGACAAAAAGTTATGAGGAAAACTAATACATTTTCCTAAACATTTGAAACCTAACTAAGTCATATATTTATGTTATTTTCTCGAAATGCTAAGACTTTGTGGTCGTTAACAAAATGGGATACCTAAACTTGAAAATAGCATTGTTTGAAAATCCTATGAAATATATATAACTTAGTCAGATGCAATGAAGTTGTGAATTCAGCCGAGATTTCCAAAGCACTACAGCAGTATCCGTGTATGCATACTACATGCGCGGACACTGCATGTAATGTGAAAGTATTTAATATTGAATGCTCACACAAATAAACGCATACGTATTGCTGAGTTTTATGTTGTACGTAATGAATTCAATGCGTATGAGTTTATATGTATTAGTTCTCAATACCCTGTGGGTACAAGCACAGAACAGATCAGTTTCTGTGCCTGCACAACCACACGTGGAACAAAGATACACCTAATACGTTTCCTGGCTCTCACATAAACGCGATGGAATACCGCAAAACCGTTAAGAAGCTGTCGTAAATGTGATGGTGGCATATAGCCAGAAGAATCAGGAGTATCTTCTACCACATGCGTTATCTTTCACATTACAAGATTTTGGAAGGTTTTTTTATTTACCCCTTTACTGCACGGGATCGACTAGAATAAGTTCGTAGCTATACAATGCGTTAGCGAATGTACCGCGACGAGCACCTAGCCTGGCGGGGCGTTCGAATACTGTGCTGAGCTACAGCATATTACCCGAACGCGTCGACATTCAGGTCAGGGATTCTTCCTTCCATTTTTGTGACGCAAATTAAGTGTTGTAGCTTATTTCCGTTCAAAAACATGGAAGTATTTCGGTCGCAGACAAGCAGCTAGAAATAATACGACAGCGATGAAGGCTGTCTTGTCATTGTCGTATCAGCTCACAAATGCGCAGGCGACGCGCGCGGTGCCTAATGTCACGTCTACAGCAGCAGCAACGACGCGCCGCTTGCGATCAGCCGCGACGTCCTCGACAGGATCCCCTTCCCTGCAATAGACACACACATCGTACTATAAAAAACCATGAGATAATAATGACTGAATTGTTCTTAATATTGAAATGGCTACTGCAGTAGTTGGTGAGAAATATTCAGGTTGCGCTGGATGATCTAGGTTCAGTTTCCATGCCATTGAGCTAAGGGTTCGGGGAAATATGACTCTACAATAAAGAAAACCTATAGTCTCATAACGAAACGTCTTCGCTTCGAGAATAACATATTGATCTAACCATTCCCGACGATCTTGAAGTCTTTACCATGACAAAGTTATTTATTTTGCAAAGATGCCTATAAGCCAGGATCAACAGTCCCGGGGAATCGCTTTAACTGTCTTGGATCCCATACCGAATTTCATTAGAAAAAACTAAAGTTGAGTAAAAAAATGACAGTTCCGTTTCCCTCCAGAGCAAAGCGGGAGACAGCATTATGTTACAAGGCTGGAGCCTCATGAGACGAGAGAATTGTAACTAGAGAAGCACCGAGGATCAATTTTAAGGGTTCTACAGTATGCTGTAGATATAGAAATATGAGTATAGAAATGATATCCGTCCCGCTTGTCTTTCCTTCAAGACTGGAAATCCTAGAAGTTGAGTGGCTCTGTAGTTGAATAGAGTGGAACAAGGAAGGAAGTCTAGGCTTATCCTGTAAATACTGCTGGTCTAATTATATAATATACTAGCTGTGCTACGCGGTTTTACCTGCGTTAAATTTAATAAATTATCAGAGCTCATCCCCGTAGGTGATAGCGTGATAATATGTATGTATATGTTGACCCGACCTCTTAGTAATATTCATGCAAAATTTGAAGTAAATCCATGCAGTACTTTTCGAGTTTAACCCGGACATACATACAGACAAACAGACACACAGACAAAAATTCTAAAAACTATATTTTTGGCTTCAATAACGATTATAGATCACGCCCCAAGTATCCTTTAAAAAAAAATATTCAATGTACAGTTTTGACTTTCCTACGATTGTAATATATGTATAGACTAACAAAGAAGGTAATACTAACATTTCACCGCTACTTTTCGGTAGCAGCAGCAACCCGGAAGTGTGGTGTCTTGTGCGCAGTGGTGCGACGGCGCGCGGTTGTAGCGCGCCCCCGCAGCACGGCGGGGCAGCCAGGGGAAGGGCTCGGGCACGGAGCGCCGTAGCAGCGGCTGTGGCCACTCGCCGCGCGACTCGCCGTGCCCCGGCACCCACTGGCTACACGCGCCGCATCCAGGACGGCTTGCGGGGTCTGCGGAGATCATATATCCTCGTTTAAGTAGTTACCCGACTCATCGATAATAAAAGTAATCATCATCATGTCACAGAAGCCTCCCAAAAGATTTCTACAACCAAGTTGTGTTCATTATTTTTAATAATAATAATAATATTTAGGGACAATGTCACACAGATCATCCTAGCCCCAAACTAAGCAAAGCTTGTACTATGGGTACCAGGCGACGATATACATACTTATATAGATAGATAAATACTTAAATACATGGAAAACATCCATGACTCAGTAACAAATATTCGTGCTCATCACACAAATATTTGCACTAACCGGGTTCGAACCCAGGACCACCAGCTTCGTAGGCAGAGGCACTACCAACTAGGCTACGGTGATCGTGATATTTGGAAAGATACCTATGTCACAATCGCCACACTTGGCAGACGGGTTGGCGGAATATGATGGTCATAATACACAAAGACCTCACTGCCCGTTCACGGAGTAAACCCTCGGATCGACTTCTACGCCCCCCACGGGATCAAATGGGGGGACAATACTCTATGCAGTCAGCCACACTATTTAACAATAGTAAACTCATAAAATATAAATAAAATTATTATATATAAAAATAGTACCTACCTACAGATGACCTCTACATGAAAGAAAAATTCGCATCTGGCCAAATTCATAATAATATATAATAGTTTAAAAAACTAAAAAACACGCTTTTAGCACACACTAAAAATACAAAAAAAAATCGTTTCCCTTTCAGCAAACCCTTTCATTTAATACCCATATCATGGGGGTGTAGTTCAAATAGCCAATCCGCCATGTTGGCTTTAAGTTACGTGACAATTTTTTTCGTTTTCCTGACAGCAAATCTTTCATTTGATACCCATATCATGGGGGTGCATTTCATATAGCCTGTCCGCGATTTTGGACGTCCGCCATATTGGATTTAAGTCACGTGACTATTTTTTTGGTATTCCTGACAGCAAACCCTTTCATTTGATACCCATATCATGGGGGTGGATCTCAAACAGCCAGTCCGCCATCTTGGGGAGGCCGCCATATTGGATTTGTAATGACGTTTCTTATCTAGTCATGTATTGCCATCAGAATTCAGAGCGTATGCGAAATTTCTTCCTAATCGGAGACCGGGAAGTGGGTCAAATGAAGATTCCAAGATTTTCTTACATACATAGTTACAAGTAAAGCTAATAAAAGCGTCTTAAAAAGAGTAATCATTTCTATTGACGTTCTTTTATATTTTATTATATCTATAATAGAATTAATAATATTCAATCTTCTAAAATAAATTATATCAATATACTTGTAATTTCAGATCTTCTGATACTTCTAATGTATTAGTTGTGTGATAGCTGATTGCATACGTTTAGTAACAAACGCTATGGAACTGGACGTTTAACAACATTGAACGACATTGCGGACAAGAAGTGTAAAACTTATAACTAATTTTGCCATTAATTTTAAAAATTTAATTTACGTCATAATTAACCATATCATTAGTAGAACAAGAAATGCATTAAATGTTAAGAACCCATCTTTTCTACTCAATTTGTGACTAAGTTTCGATCTTGTGAAGACTTTAAACTACATTTTATTTTAAAATAGGGTAACCCAACACACAATTAGAAAAGGAAAATCATTATTGGCCTCAAAAGAATACATCAGGTATATATTAATACCAAAATAATTTATGTTAGTATACAAGCGCCCAATTCAGAAAATTATTTATTAGGAAACAAATAATAAAAGTAAGTATTTGAAATGAATAGTAGAAGCACTATTCGTTCGCTGACGACTTACCGGCACGCCGTCTTGATTGCGACAAATCTAACTCGCGATCTGCGCGGAACTTGCCAGCTATAACAGGGCCCAATTTAGGGACGGGCGCCTAATAATTGTATTTCTATTTATATCAGATATCTTTCTGGAAGGTTGCATCACTACCACATTGTAAACAGCCACTCAACCGTCAAAAAACTCGGATAAGCAAAGAATAAGGATTTTTTATATTTATCCGCGTACATTGAGAAATGAGTCCCTTATTTGACCAATTTACATTCTTAATTTTATACAAATACATAATCCATTATAAAGGAGTAAGTACGTACGACGTAAAACCTTAACTGATTGTTTTTTACTGTATCGTATGGGCAGTGGTTACCAGGCCCTAGGGTCCAAGTTGTTCAAACCGTCGAATAGCCATCTGACATCGGCTTATCGACTGTTGTCTAACAACTACCGACAGCGACGACAGCCTAACGTGCCATTTGAAGCACAGAGGTAGGCGTACAGAAAGTAAACCACTTTGGAGGTTTTCCATCTATAGGCTGACCGCGTGCCGATCACTTACGGATTGTTTAGTGCAATTAGCTGGGAGCACCTAACTCATTGTAAGGTATGTTTGTACAAATGATCTCCAGTTGGAGCAAATCTATAATTTACGTTAAAAGGGTAACTTGTAACTTTTTTTACATTTAAAGAAGATTGTTTAGATAATTAGACTGAACTACTCAAGTTTGAAAGAAATATTACGTGTGATGATTTGTTTTAATGACATGGTAATATGAGAATTTGAGACACTTACCAGATATGACGCATGTCCCAATCTCAAGAATGACAGAAAAAGTTGTTTGATAGGCTTGTTCATATTATTATCGGATAGATCTACATTGTGTCACGGGCAGCTGCACCAGACCGTGATGTGGCACTGTATCTGTACGCCCACGACGCGACGGTTGCGTGGCTGCATAGACGCAGGGCCTAAACTAGGTATCTGTAATTTTTATACACTCACTGAGGTCTGTGCGTGGATAAAATATTACCGATATCTAATTTACTTAATCTTATTTGGCGCCCCCCGTTAATACGGCCCTGTGTCATGGATTATTGATCTAGTGTACAGCGCAAGTCTAGGATGCGCGTAGGGTGCCTAGCGCATTGCAGACGATTTGGATCGATATAAGAGGTCGTAGGGTGTGGTTTTTCCATCGTTCTTTGTTCTGTAGATTTTTAAGTTTTTTACAAACATTTAAAGGAAATGCGAAATGGAACCCTTGTTACGTTAGTCCTTACAGCCCACCGATTTCCTGACACAGCTATGATGCTCAAATTATATGAAACCATCCCGAAGACATTGACCCATTGGTCTAGTGGTTAGTTATTCTGATTCCTAAGCCAAAGGTAGTGAGTTTGAACTCTATAGAAAAAATCTTTGTGTGATGAGTAAGTAAAAGTAAAATACTCTTTATTGTACACCATAACTTAAAATTAAAATTAACATACATTAATTAGGTACAAAGGGCGGTCTTATCGCTACTGCGATTTCTTCCAGACAACCAATTATGGAGTGGATAGACGAAGGAAAGAGAAAACAGGGTAGATAGGTGTAACAATAGGTCAACTTAATGTAAACTTAAACTAATGCAAAATAATAAAAAAAATAAAAATGGAAATACATAGAAAATTAAAAAGGTCAAAAAAAAGCAGGAATGCGTGAATCAAAAACCAAAGGCGGCAGCGGTAAATAAATGAACTTAAGTAGTCAAGGCAGATAAATAATTTTTTTTAACGTGATTTTTAAAAATGTCTAGGGATTGAGCTTGTCTTGTTGTTAAAGGCAATGCGTTCCACAAACGCACAGCCTGCACTGTAAAAGATTTGCCGTAATAATCTGTGGAATGACTTGGTATTTTCAGTTTTAGGTTCTCTGATGACCTCAAGCATCTTGAATGTGTGTCATGAAGGAACTCGAAACGTTCTTTAAGATAAGATGGTGTTGAAGGATTAAACAATATATTATAAAGAAGGGCTAAAATATGAGCGTTCCGGCGAAGGCGAATGGGAAGCCACTTGAGCTGACGGCGGTAATCGGAAACATGGTCATACTTGCGTAATCCAAATATAAACCTTATAAAGACATTTTGAAGCCGCTCAAGTTTGTCAAGTTGGGCTTCAGTGAGATAAAGATAGCTGGTATCGGCATAGTCAAGGATAGGAAGAAGAAGGGATTGTGCGAGCGCAATTTTAGTGGCAGTGGGTAGAAAGTTGCGTAGTCTTCGCAATGTCCCTGCAGAAGCGAAAACCTTACGACTGACTTCTTGCATCTGTTGACCCCAGGATAACTTATTATCAATATAAATTCCCAAGTTTTTGACATGTTCACTAAAAGATATCGCGATGTTATTGAAGAACACTGGTGGAACCTGAGACCAAGCTATCTTTGAAATGATTCTGGGGCTCCCAACAACTGTAACCTGCGTCTTATCAGGATTAACATTCAGTCCGTATTGTTTACTCCAATGACAAACACGTCTTAGGTCCTCGTTCAAGCTATTAATGGCCATCGGCAACTCGTTAAGCTCGGCTTGTGTGTATATTTGCAGGTCGTCTGCATATAGGTGGTAGGAAGAATTAAGATTATTGGAGATAGTGTTAGTAAATAACGCGAAGAGAAGCGGAGAGAGAACGCCACCCTGTGGTACGCCGACTACAGTATTGCGCCACGAGGATACGCTATCCTGGACGCAAATGCGTTGTCGGCGGCCAAACAGGTAATTCCGAAACCAATCAGTTGCCGTTGGAGATATGTTAAGAGATCTTAGAATACCAATCAGAATTTCAAAATCCACCGTGTTAAATGCATTACTGAAGTCGAGCAATGAGAGGACAGTGAGTTTTCCTCCGTCCATTCCCAGTCTGATGTCGTCAGTTATTTTAATCAATGCAGTCGTCGTACTATGACCAGGACGGAAGCCGGATTGGAAGGGATTAAGAAGAGAGTTTTTACAGAGGAATGAACTAAACTGGTTGGAAACCAATCGTTCAAGGACCTTGGAGAGTAAGGGAAGAATTGATATGGGTTGGAACTCAGCAAGGGAAGAAGGATTAGGTTTTTTGGGTATAGGGATGATATGAGCCTCTTTCCACGAGGATGGGAATGTACCGCTGGATATAGAGTGATTAAATATATGACAGAGAATGGGTAGGATCTCATCAAGGATAGGAATGATCATATTACGACTAATGCAGTCACTGCCAATCGAGTTGGAAGTGATGGACAGAACCGATTTCTTAACATCACAAGCAGCAAACTGAGTAAATCTAAAAGAGCTATAATCAGGAGTCGGAAGTGATGAAAGATTGCGTAAGGTGTTGTTTATGGTAGTCCTATCACAGCTGGACGAAGGAGTAAAATGTTGATTTAATGCATTGATATCGAAGTTTATATGAATTTGATCTTGACGTGATTTTCCAACCCCCATAGAATTAAGAAATTTCCAGACCTTGGCTGGATCACCATTTTGAACAGATTGATGGATATGTTGGCGTTGCGCGTTTCTACACACCTTATTGCAGAGACATCTAATAGATACATATTTATCCCAATTGGAATCACTTGGCCGACTATTATACATTGGTCTAGTGGTTAGTTATTCTGATTCCAAAGCCAAAGGTAGTGAGTTTGAACTCTATAGAAAAAATCTTTGTGTGATGAGCCCGATTATTTGTTCTATGTCTGGGTGTAATTTTTCTCTAATAAGTATGTATTTCGATATATAAGTATGTTTCTCAGTTATCTGTTTGCCATAGTATAAGCCTTGCGCAGTTTGTAATCAGATGTCAGTATTGTCGTGTGTCATAGCCCGAAGAATTACCAGACTGAAGTGGCACTGGGCAGGGCACATAGTTTGTCGAATTGACGGCCGCTGGGGCAAAAGATTCTTGAGTGGCGACCACTAACTCGAAGACGCAGCGTTGGCCGCTCCCCTACAAGGTGGACCGACGATCTTACAATGGTCGCGGGGTGCCGTTGGATGCGGGCAGCACTAGACAGGCATTTGTGGAGATTCTTGGAGGGGCCTTAGGCCAGCATGATGATGATAACGAAAACGAAATCAACGTCGCTATATATAGTCAACAAGTTCTTCTCAGACGAACAATTCAGCTTTCGAGCCACGGCATCGTAGAAACAACTACTCGTCAAAGTGTGGCTGTGTAGCCATACGGGAACACTTACTTTCGACGTCGTTGAAACGTTTGACAAGATCTGGCATAACGGATTATTATAAAAGCTGCTCTAACTCGAAGTGACTGACCGTCTCGTACATGTATCCTACGAGGCTTCCTTGCACAACGAATGTTTAGATACCGCATCAAAGCAGTTTAAAAAATAAATAAAAATATAAAAGGTTTTTATTCACGTAGACTTTAAGAAAGCGCTTGTAAATAGTCAGAACATGTTTGTAGTAATATAGTTGTATACATTATTATTTCTAGTAACATAGATATTTAGGTACACATTGTATTGATAGTATTAAAACATTAATAAAATTAATTTTATAACAGCAATGATATTTAGCTAGCTCGTATCAAGTTATTGTCAAGAGATTATGTTTCAGTTTAATTATCTAGTTTAAGTCTAATTATCTAGTTTAAGTCTAATATTTGTAATACATATTGGCAATGGTTCTGTCTATATTAAGGTGATATTATTATGACGGACCTTATGTTAATAACGACGGTCGCGCTTTAATGCTACCACCGGATCCAATGCGCTTTACACCACTCCCCGTCCGATTCGCGCAGGAGTTCCTAAGGGATCCGTCCTTTCCCCGCTCCTGTTCTGGCTCTACACCAGCGACATCCCCATCTCCAAGAATTACCAATTAGCCCTCTTCGCAGACGATACCGCTCTGTACTACATACAGAAATAGCTTTAGCATCATCCTCCAACCAGGTTGTCGCTACCTAGGCGAATGGTTCAGGAAGCGGAGAATTGAGGTGAACCCATCCAAGAGCACAGCCGTGCTTTTCTCGAGGCTTAACCCCACGCAGGTACTTAGTTTCAAATTAAATTAAGCCTGCCAATAATATTTTGTTTAAATAAAATAAATACTGAATTTCAATTATTTATTCAGGTATCTACCAAAATATTATTGATAGGCTTTTATGAACATTTGGTTCAGATTTGGAGGGAAAAGAGGAAAATCTAAAGC
The DNA here is from genome assembly GCA_951640165.1 of Pseudoips prasinana. Taxonomy (NCBI): domain Eukaryota; kingdom Metazoa; phylum Arthropoda; class Insecta; order Lepidoptera; family Nolidae; genus Pseudoips; species Pseudoips prasinana. The sequence goes on from OX621252.1 coordinate 33,679,890, forward strand.
CTAAATATTGTCGAGTATTGTATTGATTTGAGTTTCTCAAGTATATGTGGCGAGCAATATAGTATCTACAGTAACAATTCCTCGCTGTAAACTTATGTCGTTATCGTATTAATAATAGAAGACTATCGATTTATTTATATCGAGGTCAGATTGGCTTGGGGTAAGTTATGAACTGTCGTCAACGAGCCAAGTAATATAGGAAGGTCTTTTTCACGTCAGAGATAAAAGGCAGATCTTGATTTCCGTTCAGATCTTTTCGTACTGTGAATCTCACCAGAACTATGTTAGAATACAGTTCCAGGTGGCTTTACTACTTACTTTGTGGTAGTTTATATACCAATATAAAGTAGTGCTTAAATATTTTGGCCATAGAATTTCAGGTTTGGGACTTATACATTCAGTCAAAAAAGTATCGGGAATGGATGATTTGTTTACGGTTCTAAATTCAAATGTTTGTTTTTTTTTGTTGTTGTTAGATTGGCACAACTGTTTTCCATTTTGGCGCGGAGTTTAAGTTGCATCTGTTATTTATATTAAATACAGTGCTGGTTTTAGTAATATCATATATAGTGTGTATTGCGAATTTCATAATGGACAAAAATATCTAACAAAGAGTTTGTCTTAAATTTTGCATTGCTAATGGAATTTCGTATTCGGAGTCACTGAAAATGTTACAGAAGGCTTACGGTGAATCGACTTTATCAAAAACTCGTGCTTATGAGTGGTTCAAAGCGTTCAAAAGCGGTCGCATCATCAAAGATGTAATGAAAGATTTGCCTCGCTCTGGTAGGCCATCAACGTCTGCAACTGAAGTTAACATCGCAAAAGTGAAGGAAATAGTGACTGAGAATCCTCATTCAACTCTGAGAGAGATAGCCGCCGAACTTTCTGTATCTCACGAGTCGATTCGTACCATTTTAACTAATCATTTGGGTATGAAACATGTTGCCGCTCGGCTAGTCCCAAAAGATCAGAATTTTCTCCAAAAACTCAATCGCATGAAAGTCGCTGAGGACATGGTAGAACGAGTCAATTCCGACCCAACATTCCTGAAACGCATTGTTACTGGTGACGAGACGTGAGTTTACAAGTTTGATATGCAAACTAATCAACAAGCTTCGGAGTGGCGCCTTCCAACTGAACCGAAACCGAAAAAACCACGCCAAAGTCGATCAAAAGTCAAAGTCATGTTGACTGTTTTCTTTGACTATCGCGGTGTTGTGTACTCTGAATTCTTACCGTAAGGTCGAACGGTAAATAAAGAATATTATTTGAGCGTTATGCGGCGTTTATGAGAGCAAATTCGACGAAAAAGGCCAGATTTGTGGAAAGAAAATTCTTGGATTTTGCACCACGATAATGCGCCTTCGCACAAGGCCATCATTGTAAACGAATTTTTGACCAAACACTCAACAAATACCACCCAGCAACCACCATATTCACCAGATATGGCTCCAGCTGACTTCTTTCTTTTTCCTAAACTCAAATTACCACTTCGTGGTACCCGTTTTCAATCGGGAGAAGACATAAAGGAGAATTCGCGGCGAGAACTGGGCCTCTGGCACGAGTTCTTGCAGTTTACTTACTCGATCACACGTACAGTTTCGTCCCATACATTGAGCACCAGAATTTTAGTTCTTAATAGTTTCCGCGAGAGGCGCTGGTGCTCAATGTATGGGAGAAACTGTACGTGTGATCGAGTAACTAAACTTCAGGAACTCGTGCTAGAGGCCCTGAACTGAAAAATGTTTTGATGAATGGATTATTCGTTGGCGTAAGTGTATCGTTTCTGAAGGAGCATACTTTGAAGGTGATAAAATAAATTTGAATGAATAACAAACATTTTGTATATTTTGATATTTTCCCGGTACTTTCTTGACAGAGTAGTATTACTTTGGATGGAAATATTTTATGCCGCTTATTTTAGGTACTACCCGCTCCGGCTTCAAAAGGGTAGATATGTAGATGTACAAAAAGAATAATTATTTTACCCCAAATAAAACCTTGGATTACATTATTGCAATTTTCGTAAGGTAAATGTAAATGTAATATAGCGCGTTTTACTCACTAATAATGTCCACAAGCTAAGATAGATAAAAATATTCCTTTAAGGTGGAAGAATTTTTATTTCAGGTAATTAGTGTTCGAGTTTATCCATTACATACAGACATACAAGAAATGTTATCTTTTTGCTTTATTATATTAATTTACAAGTTTACACATCATAAGCTTTTTGTATTCTAATAAATTTCTGATTTAAATTATGTTTATTTTAAAATATCATAACAATCAAGCTCATATTGTAATGGTTTAGATAGTGGGCAAAAAGCGAAAATCAAATGTTCATTAACAATGGGTAACCAATCTAAACATATTGAAATTTTGTCAAATGGCACTTTTATTGTTTTGCTCTAGATAATATTTTTTCCGCCTTTTCTACTTTCACAGTCATAGCAATGTTTTTCAAAGAAGTGAACATTCTTTGAAAAACATGTTGAATCATGGAGCTTAGATAATAATTAATAGGCTATAATTTACAAAGCTTAACGTGAGTGAAACAGCAGGACATAGCTAGTATATATGTATATTATATGGATGTGTGTTACTCTTTCACGCAAAAACTACCGAACGCATTTTGATAAAACTTTATAGTAACATAGCTAACAAAAATATATGCATACTAGTTATGCCCTGCGGTTTCACCACGTTGAACTTTGTAAATTGTAGCCTATGTGATATATATCCGAATAACACACCGGCTATAATTTATGAAGCTTAACGTGGGTGAAACCGCGGGGCACAACTAGTATACCTACATATATTTTTGTTAGCTATGTTTGTCATCAAAATACGTTCGGTAGTTTTTGCGTTAAAGACTAACAAACATCTATACATCCATCTATACTCAATAAATTTCGCATTTACAATACGCAAACGGTATATATTTTTTTTCGTTTATAAGTATATACATATATACCAACGCTTTTAATAATATAACCATCCATTATATAACAAAGAGCCATAGGAACACCACACCCTAGAGCTAGCACGCCATCAATTTATTGATCCAAATTAGTACCAATGCGCCAGGCTACCTACGCGCATTCTAGACTTGCGCTGTGGTCTAGATCAATAGTACCCCCGACCCTGATGAACGGGGGGTGGTAAAAAAGAGGCTGACTATAGGTAATGTTTTGTTGATTATATGAGATTTCAATTTGATAATTTAGGATTGATTCGTTCGTTATCATTCGACTGACGAACGGATCTGAGTGGTTTATCTGCTGAAATTAAAATAAGTTCTAATACACATGAAGAGGGATTGTTAATAGTAACGTAATAAAAAAATTAAATACATCGTAACAGTGTTATTTTTTCTATATGTATAGAGTTGGCCATTCAGGAAGTGATTATAAGAGGACGGCTTGTATATAGGACAACATACGTATAACATAACATATTATTTTTATTTATTTCTATAAAGACAATACCCGCCCTAGGGAAGATAAACTTGGTCTTCTAACCATGGTCTCAGCCATGATTTCTATGTCATCGGCAAATAGAAGGTGAGTGATGTACCTACTCGCCATTTATATTGATGCCAAAGCCTTCCCAGTCCAGACGCTTAAAGACATCTTCCAATGCAGCGGTGAATAGTTTCGGTGATATGAAGTCTCCCTGTCTCACGCCTCGTTGAAATTAGATAGGTTTGGAGTTCTGGGTCCTGAAGTCGGACTGACATGGTGACGTTCTCGTACAAACACTTTATCACCTCGATATACCTATAGTCAATGTGGCACCTTTGAAGAGACGTCAGCACGGCCCATGTCGATTGAATCAAATGCTTTCTCATAGTCCACAAACGCTCAGAATAATGGCTGGTTATACTCCTCGGTCTTCTGTATGACGTGCCGCGGCGTATGTATGTGATCTATGGTACTGTAGCCTTTTCGGAAACTGGCTTGTTCGGGAGGCTGCACGTCGCGTCGTCAAACCTGCGCGCGAGACGATTTCTAATGACTCTCAATAACAATGTCATGACAATATTAATGCTGCTTTGCATTACACATATTTTCATCGGACACATTAAAATTAAATCTAAAAGTAATTAAAATTATAGTTCTAGAAATTAAAATGCTATTGATACCTAGTTAATTTGATTTTTGTTGTCTTGTTAAGGGTGCATAGCATTTATAAGTATCATCGTCCTCTCCGCTACACGGGGATGCCTCCAACTAAATAAAGAACCATAATATAATTTTAATATTGTTTTCATAATAATATCAATATTGTTGTACTGATTCTAACACTATTAGGTTGCATTACCTTCCATCTCCATGCGACATCTGGTGGAGAACAACCGTATTACGCAGTTAACTATTGGGTGACACAAGCACACTGCACGACGCCGCGCACCTTTAACACGACAGTATTGGCTAACAGTATTATAACTCGGTCCTGTTCTTGAAACGAATTGAATACGTAAACGATAGGGCTTGAGTTCCTTCCTAGTTTCATTAACTTGTATTGTTTTATGATCATAAAACGATACAACTTTAAAGAATACAATTCAAATTGAAAATTGAAAAGCAGAGAAACAAGACAAAATGCGTCCGCAACAGCCGGTAGCCAAACAAACTCACCTCGGGGCTGCGGTGGCACGGTGAAAATTAACTCTAGGTGCGTTATTGACGAATTCGAGCAATCTAAAAACCTGCAAAATAGCTTAATATTTATTAGCTCTGCAAAATTAAGTAACTTTTGTAGGTACTTACAGTGCATATTTTTCACTAATCGCACGCTTACAAAAGCATCACTTTCATTATTTTATGTTTATATGAAGATATCATACAGTTAGATAACATTACCGTGCCTGTAGAGCTTGTGTAAATATTATTGCTCAGACATGGCGCTGGCTGTACTAAATGCATATATCACCACCCATGCTTAATAATATCGAAATCAGATCATATATGAGTTCCTGCTGCTGTTGCTAATTCCTTCTGAAAATGCGACGGTGGTACTCTCTACCGGTAACGATGTGAGAAACAACTGTGTACCACGGTAGTGCCCTCTGACGGCGACTCGTAAGCACTTTAGCGACACTATCACTGGTTACTGTACTTATCCTCAACGACATCTAATGACATCTGATTCGATAGGAACATGTAATTTTTTTACCCAAGAGTCCCCAAATAAGAATACTATGTTCAATAAGTAATTGTATATTACTCTAGTTATATTCGTTGCAAACCTTACCAAACGAATTCTCAATTGGACAAAAATAATTTCTTCAGGCATCCATCAAGTACAAACGAAATCTTATCGCAATTCAGCCGCGTCGATCAACACCATCTAGTGATTAATTTTCTTACTAAACTTCTATAGAATATTTAAATACAATCTTATAATTTGGACAACAGGCGCACTCTCTATTCCCTTATTCTTAAAATTTCATGTAACCGGTTTACCGACACGACACGGTTAACGAGAGGTTGAAACTACTTGAAACATTCATATGATGACATGAAGGTATATTATATTAGTATAAAAATAATACTATATAATATAAGAATATCAATTCCCAGACTTTACCTGTTCGTGAGTATTAAACAATAAAAGCGCGGACAGCTCAGACAATATTTTGTACGTCGCTTACGATATATGCAATTATTTTATGAATTGGCTGAATCTTCATAACAAACCATGCTTTTTCTTTGGCGTGGTCTGCTAAAAAGTTACAATAATATAACATTTACAACAAAGGAACACTCTACCATAGCAACACCACGCCCTAAAGCTTGCCCTCCCTCCATTAACGATCCAAAAACATCTCTTAGCAACGCCCCACTAGCCAGACAACCCACGCGCATTCTAGACATGCGCAGTACATTCAATCAATATTCATAAGGCAGAGCCGGAGCAGGGGGTGCTTTTCCGTAAACTTTGTCAAGATAACGTGTGTTTAATTGATTTTGTTGCTCCCGTAGTTGCAAAGACTAGATACAAAATTGTCCGGTGAATAAGTGAAATCCTCTTAGACAATGTTCGTGTTAAAAAAGAACTGGAAACAATAAAGATGTAAACGAAAGACAGTGTTGCGTTTGTTGTTTTTAACCAAAGATTCTCACCATTTAGCACCGGCCAAATGATTAGCTCTTCAATTGAAATGAATTTATAGCATTAAAATACTAAAAATAAATGATGGATGGACATATGAGATGTGACTTGTGTATTGTAATAGATTTAACTGCTACCTATAGTGTGCCAATAACATTTGTATGTACCTACATAACCAAGTGTTACGTAGCTACATACAATTGTTATTGTTGTTACATATGTAATTTAATTTAATTTGTATTTGCAGTTAACCATGGCAAATGCTCATCCCTGTTACTAAAGTTTGTTGTATGTATCTTAATATTATTTGTACTAAGATCGGAAATTAATTAAGCGGAGACTTTACAAACTCGCAATTCTTAGGAACACCAACTACCAACCAACACCAACAACATTAGTGACGCTGACGATATGCTTTTTGCTAAGCCAATAGACAGCATTACCTGTGAAGGTAATGCGTTGACTCTTGGACTAAGGTACAAAATCATTAAGTGTCAATTACTTGTGTTTAAGGCAGGCGCCAAATGTCACCCTAGCATTACTGTAGTCACAATGTCCAGTACTAGTCCCTCTCTCTTACCCACCACTGCAACTTCTGTAAGCCAGGATTAACAGTGGCACATAAAGAAATGATACTGATTGGTGAGGTTCAGGCATCTCCCCGGAAAAAAGGTAATTTCTTTTCTCTCCAGAGCAAAGCGGGGACAGACTGTCATCTCGAGGCTAGATCCTCTTAAAACGAAGGAATTGCAACTAGATAGGCTGCAAAAGCACCAAGGGTATAGTTTAAGGGTCCTATTGAGTGAATTTTATACTTTTATGCAATAGTAGGTATGGCAAATGCACGCAAGTTGTTCCTTCACAATACAAACTACACCAGATATTGATTGTAAGGTTTTTTTTTTATCTAGTTACAGTGACACACAGATCTTCCTAACCCCAAACTAAGCAAAGCTTGTACTATGGGTACCAGGCGACGATAAACATACTTATATAGATAGATAAATACTTAAATACATAGAAAATATCCATGACTCAGAAGCAAATATTCGTGCTCATCACACAAATATTTGCACTTACCGGGATTCGGACCCAGGACCACCAGCTTCGTAGGCAGGAGCACTCCCAACTAGGCTACCGTAACGTAGGTGACCGTCTATTTAAAATAATTTTACGCTCCTGATGCCGGAGATCATACTCCCAAATTATGTGGTGGATGGTTAAGCATCGCTGCTCGTCTTTATACATCAAGGTAAGGTAGGTTTTATGTGGAGCAAACGTAAGGCAATTTTGGATGGAGGATATTGTTGGGACTGCCGCGTTTCTGCAGCACTTAAGGATGTTTATGCAAAAGTGAGGGTGGATGATTTTTAAACCATCATCCGGAAGCGATGTGCTTTAGAAGGATGAGCGAACCCTCACAGCAATTTTAATGCATTATTTGATTGGTAGTATTTCGATGCCGAGTTACTGGATGCATTTACAGTCGTAAACAACGTAAATGAAACCTAGCACTTCTTGTCTCTCGAGTCTATTTGTCTTGATTTGGGATTTTCTGTGTAGTTTACAAAAAAAGCATTTAATTTTTTCTTTACTGCAAAATAATAAACGCAAGATCGATGTTGACTATTAGACGAACATGTGTTTGTGTAAATCATGTTTGGATAATGAATATATATTTTTTTATTTATATGGTTTATTATATTTATATGGTTTAATCTATAAGAAAGAGTTTGCAATAAAAACGATTATTGTTTCGCTTATCGTCTCGTACAACTTGCTTCTCAGATCTCTGGAAAACGGGGGACCAATATATGGGTGCATTACCCATATATTGGTCCCCCGTTCCTTAATCCAGCCCTGACACAGTTTATATATGTTTGCTACGACTGTATAGCTCTGGGGTGTTTCCGCGCAGCTCCCGAGATAGCTTTGTCGCAACCAAGACGGCGTGCAGGTAAGTCGCGTACACGTATTTCTATTGGAATTAATACAATTTTATTAATTTATTGATTAAAAAGTTCCTACGCGGTTGTTAATATGTTTCTATGCCTCATAAATGGTTATTTCGACGAAAATATGCATTTTAACCTACATATGTTTAAAAGGAACGGGTTATCAATTTGACTATATGTTTCTTTTGTTTTGTATGTATGGGATATGGTTTGTCCGTTGTTTGTAATTTAATTTTTAAATTATTTTTAATACAATAGGGCCGTGATGTCCCATCGTTTTTTTTAAATTGGGTATCCAAAAGAAAAATAGAAGTCAGCTATATGTTTTTTAACCAACATCAAAAAGAAGGATGTTATTAATTCATATTTTTTTATACCGACTTATATTCATAATTTTTTTTACAATCAGTGGTTATAAATTATTTGCACCAGTGCGATCACCAGTTAAGATTTTATAATTTTGTCAATGAGTGATAATCGATCATCATAATGTTCAAGTTATCCCCTTAACTTATAATGTCGTACATTCCAGTAGCTGCAAAATGAGGCTGGCTGCACGACCCGTCCGGGATGCGGCACGTGCAGACCTGAGCTGGAGTACTGCGAGTAGCGTGTGCTGGGCGGCCACAGCTGCGGGCGGCCTTTCGTGCCCGCGCCCTCCTCCCGGCCGCACCGGTGCTACGTGGGCGCGCGCTGTTCACGCGCGCTCGCGCAGGACTGCTCGCAGTACGCCACCTGCTTCACCAGGAAGCTAGCAGAGAGACGTGAGTATAGCCATCTCCCTTTCAATAAAATTACTTGAATATCTACAAAATTCTCAGACTATTTATAAGCTGATTATTCTATTCTATTCTTTTCTATTCTATTCTATTCTATTCTATTCTATTCTATTCTATTCTATTCTATTCTATTCTATTTTTTTTTTTCTTCTAGCCCCCTTTCACAACGCGCGATAAGGAACTTCGTTCCAATATTTTGCATCATTATGAAGAAATAGATAGTTGTTTATACGAGTATTCTTCTAAAAAAAATACACTATACTTATAAGTGCGCGGTGGGTTCGGGGTTCCATATCCTCCTTTGTGTCAGTCGCATGACGTCCGAAAACCTCAACCAAGAACGAGGGGTATGCCATATTCGCCATTAATACACAACTTATAAAGCCTCATGGTTTTAATCGTATCCTGTGCATTTCTGCTGCAGGGAAGGGATCCTGTCGAAGTCGCCGCGGCCTGGCGTGAGCGGCACGTCTCCAAGTTGGTGCTAGAGACGCGCCTCGGACGTGACGCCGCCCTTGACTTCGACCGAAGTTCCTTCATGTATTGCGTTCGGACAACGTGTTACCGCGCCCAATTCCACCGCGGCGTGAGATGGACGTTGTATAATTGTAAATAGTCTAACTAAATAAGTGTACAGAGTGAATTTAGTTTTAAGTAAAAGCAATGTGAACTATTTTTAATAATCGCAGTGTCCGTGTGTGTTGTGTGCAGAGGCGGATACTGCCGTAGGATTAAGAAATCTTGGTCAAATGCACTATCTACATTTTATCAAGATTTATATTATTGTAAGAAGTAACTTGAATTAACTGAAAGTAATTTAAGTTACTTATGTACGCCATAGTATATATGTACGCCATATGTACGTCCTAGGGCCATTTAGGTATATCAGTATTATATACATATAATATAATAATTGTGGTTTTGGTTTCTGTTTTCTGTCGACATCAACTTTGATTTACTTAATTTTTTTGTGTAGCTGAAATTATTTAATTGGTTTTGAAACTCGCAATATAATTTTTAAATCAAATTTAATTATTTTTCAGTAGATATTATTTGAGTGTTACTTCATTCTTTTTGTTTTATTAGAGTCCATTTATTATTGTGAATTCTTTTAATTTGAATTTAAAATAAAACTTTCAGACGATCCCCGATTATAATACTAAAATCGAGGATAGTCTCAAGAGTTTTATTATGTGATGTATTTTAATAGATAGTAATAGACAATGCTACGTAGCCCGGCTACCGTACCGCACTGCTACCCGCGCCGCGCATGCGCCGCGCGGGTGGTGACGCGGCCACCCCACAGCTGGACTTAGTAGCGCTAAGCGGCTCAAACCAGGTCAGTAAAGCAATCGTGGACAATATTAGTCCCTGAGGACGACGCACTCTGTCGTCAATGTTAAGTCTGGCTGCAGATTGCGATCTAATTAGGAGCTATGATTGTCCGGTTTCTTACGGCTGTTTTATCTGACCTCGGCGAAGGACTGCCTCAACAATGAACATCTGTGCGGTGTGCACTCGGCTTAACTAAGCTGAGTGCACACTGTTACCTCGCTGAGTATACAACCTAACGGAAGGTTGTGTACGTAGCGACTGGGGCAGTCATTATTCGAACATTAATATTAACCTATGTACCCTAATTTTCTTCGAAATTGAGGCATTTAGTAAGTATTGTATCCCATAAGCTTAGATCGAATGGTGGTATGCTATTAGATTGTAATGTTAAGGAGCATGTAACGTGAAAAGCATGTTCTAACCATGGACTAAGTCGGGTCTTTAGTTAATAAGTTAATAAATAAGAAATAAAAGAAAATATTTTATTTTATTTTAGAAACCTAATACTTACGTAATATTGAAATATGTACCTATTATCTGTTACAGATAAAACCCAAATTGAGGTAACACACGGCGCGTTTAATTAAAATATGAAAACAATCTATTTTTTTCATTAATTAATATTAATAATTCTAAATTTCCTTAAAGGAACTAATAACTACGTATTTTGTTAATTTGAATTTACATTTTTAAGTTTTTAAAATAGAATAATAGAGTCTCAAAAATGGGAAATCATAAATGAAATCGTCTGGCAGGTCTCGAATCTGCACCATTTACCAATCCGGTGTAGGCAGTAGGTATTAGATTAACGCTTTGCATTCCGAATAATGCTATAAAATTCAAATTTAAGAATAATACAGGTTTCAATATGTATATAAACTTGTTATGGAAAGTAATAAGATTCCCATATTTAAGGGGCTCCTTATAGCAAACAAATGTCACAGGCGACGTGTAGTCTGTGTGTCATCCATTACTGGTCGGTCAAATTCCACGACATACAATAATCTCGTATTACGTACTACCCATTGCGTCTATATTTAATATTCTATAAAAATCTTCCAAATAATATAATGATATCTTTATTTGTACAAAAGTGATTGTAGTTACAAGTAATAGTTATCACACACAATCTTGTGGGTGAAGTTCTGTTATCCTTGATAGGTTAATTACTAACCTGTAGTAAGGGATAACAATGCTCTTCCCTTTGGTATGAACAGTAACAATAATAGTTTAGATATGTATTAGATATTTGTTTACAGTTACTTAGGTACTAAATAAGAATAATATGAATTACATAACATGCAGTAAAGTAGTGTGTCCGTGTGTGTTTGAATGGGCTTGTGGGTACGTATGTTGTGCTGCTAGATACTTATAATAAAATCGTAGGAAAGTCAAAACTGTACATTGAATACTTTTTAATAGGATACTTGAGACGTGATCTACAATCGATACCGAAGCCAAAAATATAGATTTTAGTATTTTTGTCTGTTTGTCTGGATGTATGTCCGGGCTACACTCAAAAAGTACTGCATGGATTTACTTCAAATTTTGCATGAATATTACTAAGAGGTCGGGTCAACATATTATTATAGGCTACATATTATCACGCTATCACATACGGAGGAGGAGCTGTGATACTTTATAAAACTTAACGCGGGTAAAACCGCGGTGCACAGCTAGTTATAAATATATATAGCGTGTGATCATAATCATATTAAGAAAATGTGGGTAGATTGAATTAATACACATGTATTTACTAATTTAAAGTAATCACAGTAAGAATTCCTCCGTTTCGTCGTAGGATTTTTGTTGGAGAAATGATTTGACTAAATATTTACAAGTAAATTGAGAGGAACCGTATATTGGGCATGTTAAGTTAATTTTATTATATAGGTGTGGGTCCAAGTAATATGAGAAACGCTTGATGAAGGATGTATTCGGTTTCTGCAAATTCTGTCTTTTCGACGTTTTGTTATTTTTTTTTTGTATAGAGTATTTTTGTGTTGCAGAAGGATGGTATGAAATATAAATAGTTGCCGTACATTCAGGGCATCACACAAGTTATAAAGAGTATTCGTTGAGAACATGATGCCTAAATGTTGACACCTTTAGTATGGCTCTGTGTGCCACTTTGAATGAAACAAGGATTGTCTTTGCTGCACCACCCGAGCAGGAAATACAGTAGGTGACAATAGACATACATATAGCGTAATATACACTACGTGTAAGGAATGGCTTGATTAGCAATATGGTGCAAAGTTTTAAATAAATGATAGGGGTCCATACCTATTGGTTCACCTAAAGTTCTTTACCCGAAATTGTCCTTCCTAACTATTTGTAATTCGAATGATCACTCTTCCTAAAATTTTTCAACCTAAAGCTTTCATTCATACTATTTGTAGTGCTACTGGCGATGTTCATAACAATAATATTTCCGAAAATTTTAATTAATAGTATCATTAATGTAAATATATTTAAACTCCTACTGTTTTTTATCATAACGCTTTTATCCCTAACGAAACTAAAAAAAAAACTAGAGATATAGGAAAACAAATAAAAGTATCATCATCATCATATCAGCCGAAAGACGTCCACTGCTGGACAAAGGCCTCCCCCAAAGATCTCCACAATTGCCGGTCTTGCGCTATTCGCACATAAAAATTATAAAAGTATAATTAATGTTTATTACTACTCATATTATGAAGTGGAATGCTTCGGAATTATGAACATTAGAGACAGAGTAGTTAGGAATTGTGATTGTTTGTTAGGATGAAAAATGTTAGGAAGAACATTTTCGGATTTACAATTATTGAAGTTGAAAATTTAAGTGAACTTTGGCGCACCCATGAATTAGTTTACGAACCCTGGCTACAAGGGTATTTATATATAGTTTAAACATCTGTCTAAGATCACCTCTAAATATTTAAACTGCCAACTGATGATATAGATGATGTGTATGATGTTTGTGATGATGTATTACAGGAATGTAGTATCAATGTGAGTGAAGTTCGTGGTTGTGACATTGCGCTAATAGAAAAGGTCTAATGTATTTAGTTTCTTCAGTGCTGAGTGTTAGCGTATGGGAAATAAGACAGTTCAATGCAGGTTCCAACCCATATGGTGCCCTGCGTTCCAGTTCTGACCACGTATCACCAACAAATGTTAATGCTTTTAACATATAGTTTTTGAATGTGGGATTTTCGTTTGGCATACATCATTTATAAGTACTACAAATAGCGTAGGACCCAATATACTGCCTTGTGGCACACCATACTGAATAGGTAGCGAGTTTGTTTACGGAAACCGTGTCGAACGCTTTTGCGAGGTCTAAAAATACTGTTAAATTTTTTTAATGCTCATTGAGGCTGCACACCCTGATCTTTTTATAAATAAAGATGCATTTGGTAGCACATTTGCATGTGTGCTACCAAATTTAGCTGTTTCATTATAGCATCAGTTCAAAACCCAGGTTCTGACAGCTATCCTGCACTTAAATTGATTTTGGTATTCAAGTACATTTTATTTTATTTATGTAAGGACATCCAGTAGCTGTCACATCTACTCCTAAATGTACAGCTTCTAAAGGTGCCACAACATGCACAATGACACTGGTGAGTAACACTGATAAAATGTTATATAATTTTATATTAACCGCATTCAATCGCCGTTTAGTGTAACTTGTATTGCATTTTTGCCCGTGAAATATCTTCCTCAAGTTACTTTTGTCGATAAGGTGGTTTAAAGTGGGAAGTTTGGAAAGATATCGACGTAATACCGAGTGTATAATATATTGTTTACTAACCCCCAGGACGTTACATTAGGAGTAAAGTGTGTGAGTTGCATACTACGTGGTTTAAATAAATAAATATAGAATAACTCTCCGGTTTTGAGAATTATTCCTTACAAACTCCTTGAGCACTAGCACTTTGAGCCCATTCGAGCTTTATAAGTTGGGTTACGTAGTCGCTCTAGGCACAACTACATAAAGTAATTAATTATTGACACAAAGAAAAATAGATTGTTTTAAAATGTTTATACCCCCCATTTATTAAGTTTCTTAAAGATGTAGACTAGTTTTCTAATTGTTAAGTCAAAAAAAATATTTGTGGATCCCAAGCAGTACCCCATCTACGAGCATGTGTACATACATAAGCAATTGCGGATTTGTGGCGGTGTACATGTGTGCGGTTGTTAAATAAAAGTTTAGTCATGTTTTCCACATTACAAAACTTTTTAAAGAGAATGGAACAAACTGGAACCTCGATACATTGAGTGTAAGCTTATTATTGGATAGCCAGGGCATAACAAATCTAAGAGCATTTTGTGTATTTGACTGAAACATTTGAATGTAGAAGAAATGATAATATTAACATCACCCATGAGACAGACGGATTGAGAGTGATGGATGGTTTGAAAGATAATAATAAGCATTTTTTTTAAAAGATAATGTCCGCACTAAGCGATCTAATCCCTGTGTCGCGGGGTACTTTACAAATATATGAAGTTATTATTTTTTTTTTACATCAGAGGGCGACATACGAGCAAGTGGGTCACCTGATGGTAAGTGATCTCCACCGCCCATGGACACTCGCGACACCAGAGGAGTCGCGGGTGCGTTGCCTGCCTTTTAGAGTCAGCAAACAAGTATTGCTGACCCTTCCCCCCCTCCCCAATGAGCTCTGGCGACCTTACTCACACTCGGAAACACAACATTAAAATTATTAATGTTATTATTAAGGAATGTCTTCTGTAAGGTGGAGGTACTTCCCCAGTCGGGCTGCTCTTTGAGCGAATGAACGCTATGCCCTACCTCTCTTAAAATCTATATTTTTAAGTGATTTAATTTGATTTACGAGACTTATTACGACAATATTCAGATATTATTATAATAGCACACTCGAGATAAATTTGTATGAGTAGCATTTGGAGTCCTATGAAAAGAGGTCTATGCTTACGTAGCATAGACCTCTTTTCATAGGACTCCATTGTTGATATGTTATACAATGTTTAGGCAATTTCCAAGGAAACGAGTATGTCTGTCGTAAATATCACGTGGAACTTTATTATTATGTAGATTCATGTGTAATATTAATATGTAGATTCACTACTGTTGCTCTATGAGAATTAGGACATACATACTTTAGGATACCGCTTATGATATGTTTGTATGATTGTATTGTGTATAGTTATGTGTTTTGTAGTATGGTTCCATAATAAAATTCGTTTGTGGTGACTGGTAAATTGAGTACTTGTGATAACTGTGGAACTTTTAGTCATACAATTTTTGTGAAAAAGAATGTCTTCACTCTACATAATATGTATGACAGTTAGTAGGCACTGGTATGGTAAACATCATTGAATTGTCTGCAGTACCTTGTAAAGTATTAACAAGCGGGTTAAAAGTAAGTAGGTAAGTTTGTTGTTTAATTACTACTATTAAAAGATTAGTCACTGCCATATTTATAATGAATTATTATCTAGGGCACATAAATCGGTTTGTTGCTACTATAATTATGATAGACAATCTATTTAATGACTAAATTAATAATTCACATCCACCAGGGCCATTTAGTAGATAATTTGAAAGTACGACATTGATACAATCACTAAAACTACACACTAAATACATTACGAGTACTACTTAAATACCTAAATATGAGTTAGACTATGACGAGTTGATCATAAAATAGTATACTGAAATACCAAACAAAAAATATTTGTGATTAAAGGTTAACAAAAGCTGAAAATTTTAACGATGCGGACAGTAGATCCAACAATTTGGTCAAAAAAATTGAAAAATCACCACATTCTAACAACAAGGTGCCAAAGGTTTGGACAAAAGCTACGGGGCAGTCTCGAGACAAGGATCCGAATGAGTTTCAGGGATGCGATCACTGAGTTCTTGTCTGAATGCTCTTACGCTGGCGTCAAGTATATCAATTTGGACCAGAAAGTTAAATGGCAAAGGTAATTTTAGTCAAATGCTCTCAATAAATGAACACTCGATCATCAGAATCAGAATGTATCGCATCAATTTCACCAAGTAGTGAGCAAAGTAGGGCCTGATCTGTTCCGCGAACGTCCCTTCTAAAGAAGTATTAGGAATGCCTGCTTTACTATAGAAACGAAAGAACTTCCTTCTAAGCAGGTTAACCCCCGAACACCCATTCCGGCATGTATCCCATCTCGGCTGAACTCGAATATGAGGACATTGTGGTCAGTAAAAAGTGCCATAAGTTTGCCGCTGACTAAACATAAGTTATTTCTTCTGTATCAGTAAGTTTCTAATTTGAAAATGCAATATTTGGGTTCAAGAAACATGATTTTTTTTAGTTGCTTTTCTCTCTCTATTTGAGGCTCTCGCCTTGTAATAATGGTAGTCCTATGCTTTGTACTGTGGACTTTCAGATCACTTTTTCTCAATATTCTGTAACTGGTCTGAAATCTATCTCATGGCAATGTCATTGAGAACAGTTTTGTTCCAGAAATCTACAAATATCGTTGTTCCTGTTGGCTGTCCTCGCGGGCATACCAACATCGGTGAACATACTTTACATGCACAACAAAGAAGGACACGACGTGGTGACCCCGATATCCGCTAATAGCCTCATCGGTGAGATTACCTTCCCAGCGGTAGCGCTGTGCAGCAACACAGTCATCAGTAAGAAGGCTTTGAAGGACTATGCGCATTATTTGTACAGGTAACTAAAGTTGCTACAGTTACTAATTATACATTAAATTGGGATTGAGAATCTTGATTTGTGATGGAACATTAATGAAAGAAGGTCCCTGCCTGGTAATATTCTTCCATTTGTTGTTTATTTATTTACAGTTATTGAACTGTAAATAAATAAACAACAAATTTGCATGCCAATATGGTGAAATTGTAGGACGCCAGCACATCCAGCTACCCCAATCTGTCAAATTTCTTTTATAGATTTTCAACATTATTACAAAAACATAAGGTTCACTTTCATCTAAATTATACCACGTTTCTAGCAAATAAAGATTATTTCATTCGATTGCATTTCAGTAGGTATTGTTTTGTGATGTTGCTGTGATGCTTCTACACAAATCTTTAGTAGTTTCACGACTATGTCTCTGTCTATGTCTATATATTAACCTTAACTAAATAATAATAAATATCCTGGGACATTATTCACAAACGGCTATCTGCCAAACTAAGCAGAGCTTGTACTATAGAAACCAGATTACTGATACATATACTACTTTTCTATATTATATTTCTATAGATAATTACATCCAGACACAGGATAAATAGACATGTTCATGTGCACAAATAACTCTCCTGCTTGGAAATCGAACCCACGACCTGTGGCGTGAAAAGCAAGCATTTACCAATCACGCCGTCATATATATATATAAATATAATAATAAACTTTTATTTCTTAGAATAGTTGCTGTAGTACAATACAAATAGCATATTAAGGTAACAAACACATAAAAATACTACACTAAAATGGTTAGGGTACTGTCCTCTTAGATAGGCTACAGGATAGCCTGTAATAAAGAGAAACAGTGCCGTCTCCTTGGAATTGAATACAATGTTTCATTCTCACATAAGTACCTACTACTTTCATTTTATTAAGAATGTGAACGCGTATATATATGCAGTGATTTCAATAAGGTGGATTTTCCGTATATGTTATGAAAATAAAATTATTTCTTTCTTTCAAAATGCGGTTCAATAACACCGGAGTAATCTGAGTAGGTACATTCATGAAAATCATTTTGGAATCGTATTTAAAACTTTCTTCTTTTATTTATAAAAAATAAAATAATGAATAGGCACAGCGTTGGTTCGCTTAAAGAGCCAGCTCGACTTACAGAAGATATTCCTTAATAATAAAAAAAACTGGAGAGGTGTCAAGGGACACGCGGATGGAACGAAGTTATTTCTTATTATTTATTATGTACAAAAAACCTGTATACACTCAACAAAAATAATCGTCGCGACACCACACTGTTCAATGCGAAATAGAAATGAAATTATCAAGCTTGCTTTCTATAAGAGAGAGAGAGAGAGACAGACAGAGAAACATGTGCACGCCGCACAGCTGCAAAAAGTGTCGTGACAACTTTTCGTAAGATTTTTTTCCGTCTAGCCCCTTTTCACAACGCGCGATAAGGAACTTCGTTCCAACATTAATAACTTAGTGTTGTATTTCTGCGTGTAAGTAAGGTCGCCAGAGCTCATCGAGGTGGGGGGAAGGGTCAGCAACACTGGTTTGCTGACTCTTTTAAAGGACGGCTACGCACCAGCGACAACTCTGGTGTTGCGAGTGTCCATGGGCGGCGGTGATCACTTACCATTAGGTGACGCACTTGCTCCTTTGTCGACCACTTCTATACAAAACTAGTGGCTCAGCACGTGCTTCGCTACGTATATGGCATAGTAATAAAAAAAAATATTAAGTTCATTTATTCCAACAAAAAATATTTTAAATTGTTAAAGATGATGATTTTACACTTTTTCAAGCTTTTTTAAAATTTTCTCTACGTACAAACCTTCCCTGGACTTCCACGAATAATTCAAGACCAAAATTAGCCAAATCGGTAAAGGCGTTGTTGAGTTATCACATTACAACGAAAAGTGGCATTGATTTTTATATATATACTAGCGACCCGGTACGTGCTTCGCTACGTATAAGGCATAGTAATAATAAAAATGATTATTAAGTTCATTTATTCAAACGAAAAAATATTTTAAATTGCTAAAAGATATTGATTTTACACTTTTTCAAGACTTTTTTAAATTTTCTCTACGTACAAACCTTCCCTGGACTTCCACGAATAATTCAAGACCAAAATTAGCCAAATCGGTAAAGGCGTTGTTGAGTTATAACATTACAACGAAAAGTGGCATTGATTTTTATATATATAAGATATATATATATATATATATATATATATATATATATATATATATATATATATATATATATATATATATACACAAAATAAATCAAATTCAAAATATAAACAATTTGTTATAGGAAGTCTTCATAGCACAGACGCCAGCACATCCAGGTACCCCAATCTGTCAAATTTCTTTTATAGATTTTCAACTTATCACACAATCATCAGGTTCACTTTCAATTGGGGAAATTCGACAGATTGGAGTAGCTTGATGTGCTGGTGTCTGTACAAATACTGTGAAAAAAAATTATTTATTATATGTTATCTATATAATAATAGATAAGTTTTTTTATTATTTTTACTTATATATCCAAATTATTTATTTATGGTTCTTATTTTTAACATATTTATATCTATAAAATTGAAACAAAAAAGAAAACAATAATATATAAATAAATATGAAAAAAATAGAGGTCCTCCAGCGGCGAGGTTTGACACCCTAGGCCGCCGGTGGTCAGGGCGACAGAGTAAGGAACCTCCTGACAATGCGTGCCGTTCCCATTATTGCCGCCATTTGTATCCGACCCTTGACCCAGTGATCTAGCGAAAGCCTCCTAAGATGTTGGTCGAGGCTCTTCGCTATGAGACGACTATCGGGACAATTATTGTTGAGTCCACATCCCACATGGCGGTAACCTCGTGAACCAAATCTATTACTTATATATTATTATTAATATTATATTATTGTATCTAAGCGGGACTGAGTTACAAATCGCCAATCTTAAACGTCATACGAGTATTAGAAGTTTGGTTGATTTGTAGTAATTGTTTATCTGTGCTGTAGGCACCCCAAGAACCTCGTGTACCGCTACAACGAGTCGGTGCTGGCCCACAACTTGCGCGACCTGGGCGCGCTGCTGAGCATGGCGCGCACCTCGCTGCCGTCGCGGCTGCTGCTCAACACCTTTCAGATGTTCCTGGAGGACGTCCAGCCCAACTACAACGTCTCCGATATTATGTTCAAGGTTTGTACGCCTAGTAATCAGTAATCTTTTATTTGTTTTGATAAACATAGGTATACATTAGGCTAGCGTGCTAGGTCGGAAAACCTCCTCGCGAGCCCAAGACTACTGGTCCCATTCGAATATTCATATTCGGTGGGAACAGAAGTTTATGGGACGGTGCACGTCGGGCGCAGGTAGTAATCGTTTCTCGGAATGGGATTAGTCTCACGTGAAAGGGTTACTGCTTGTGGCTAATATTTCGACACATGGGGGGGAGGGGGCGGAATTTGCCAAGATCCTGTGGTCGTATCTTGGCGGACCTTCCATACATCATCCATGTATGGTCGGAATTCCGCGACGACCACCCGCGTGTTTGTGCCGTGCGCGGGGACCCGTACGGGGGGATGAAGGAGTCCTGGAGGTTGAGCCGGTGAGGGGTCGGGCAGTTGTTATCCCTCACCCGCAACACGCCTCTTTGGTCCGGATTTCCCCTTACACGGAAGGTCGGGGTCTAGCCGGGCCCCGATCAATCGGCTGCGACGTCCGGTCGGACGGCCGTCAAGGCTAGCCATGGGTAGGCGTAACTGCAGGTGGCGTCTGGGCTGGCGCCGTGTGTCGGTCTGCAGACGAAGGCGCGCGTCGTGCTGGACGTTGGGCTGTTCAGTATCGGTTCGCGTTGGAGGTCTCGCAGATTGGCATAATCCCATGGCTATACCGCCCAATATCCCTGGTGCTTATGAAGCATCCCCTTTGAGGGCTCGGTGGAGGGTGGGGAATTGGGTTTTTTTTTTTTTTTTTATTTATTGGGCTAACTAGCCTCCGACGTTCGACTGCCACTATTTTAGTGTGGCAACATTGTATCTTTTTATGTTCAATCTTTGATTACGTTTACAATACAATATTAATATTATACTTAGTGGCTATGATACATTTTATTTATAATTAATTTCATTATTACATTATATTTCCTTTCATTTTTTTTATTACATTATATTATTTATACATATTTAATCGGTTAGATTTTATTTCTAAGCGATTTTATTTACAACCGTTTGTTCGTATCCGAATTTTATTTTTACCACACACTATGTTTAGTAGTTAAGTTAAGATTCTAGTAAATTATAAAATCTTAACTTAATTACTAAACATATTACTTAATTACTAAACATACAATTTTATTTGTCTTTTACTATTGTAGACAACTCAGTGTACAGTATCAACCCTTGCCCCGCTACTCCACCCGGACTTTTCTGCTTTACCTATTTCCTGTTTCCCCTAAACAACCGTGCTCCCGTTTGCCTTGGCTGCAGCCCTAACAACTCGTCTTGCGTAGAATATGAATTTGGTGCGCAGTTTGGGATCCACCATTATCTCCGCGTAGTTTTCCTCTTTTATGGCGCGCGACATTGCCTGTGCTGTGTCATGCCTCCAGATAGCAAATCTTGGGCATACGTCCAAAAGGTGGGGTATAGTCTCAGGTGTATCCGGGTCACATGGGCATCCTGGTGTCGACCTAAGGTGGAATCTAAAGAGGTACTCTCCGAATCCGCCATGTCCAGTTAGCAGCTGCGTGTTAATGTTATCGCGCTTGATATCCTTTAGGATCCGGAGAGCCCCCCTCAAGTCAGGTAGGAAAGTCCGGGTTAGAGCACCAGTCCCCATCTCGGCATACCTCTTTTGCCATTTCTCTACAGTATTCTGGCGTATTATGAATTTGAGATATGATGTTGGTACTGCATCATATGTGGGCTCTGTTTTTTGGTGGAGAGCTGCTTGTTTGGCCAGCTCATCGGCCCTTTCATTGCCGATAATGCCGACGTGTGCCCTAACCCAGTATAATTTCACTTGAACCTGGTTAGCCGTGAGGGATCTTAGTTTTTCCTGGATATTAGATACGATGGGGTGCGCGCTATCAGGAACTGCGATTGCATCAAGTGAAGATCTTGAGTCGCTAACAATGTTCACTTTCGACATATTGCTCTGCTCAACCATCTGTAGGGCCTTTTAAATTGCCACTAGTTCAGCTTGGAAGACCGTGCAATATGGGGCCAGAAGGAACCCTTTTGATTGCGTCTCCGCTCCATCGGTCCACATAGTGATCGCCGCACCGACTCTGCCTTCCAGTTTGCTACCATCAGTGTAGATAGAGACACCCGTGAGTTCATTTGCTTCGTCCTGCGTGCATATGAGGCCGTGGGCTATACTCATCCTGGTTGCCGGGTGTGGTAATTGGGCTATTGGAACTTTTGTTTCTGTCTTCCTACCGGGCAGGAAGCTCACCGGTTCGCCTCTTTTATATTTGTAGAGCTCCGCGGCCTCACCCACACGCAGATCGAGGGGTATCAGTCCAGATATGCACATCACCGATGCCAAGGACGTTGTACGATGGGCTCTAGCAATCAATATCCCAAATTTACGGCTTACTTGGTTAAGCCTCCGTATCACATACTTCTTTTTGGCGCTATCGGCCCAAACACTAGACGCGTACATGATAGTAGGCTCAACCACAGCCGCGTAAAGTAGTCTATTGATTGCCGTGCCCGTGCCCCAGGTCTGCCGTGTGGTCCTCGCAACCTTCTGGTAGAAGGCAATGGCCTTGCGGCACACCCCTGCAATGTGGTTTTTGAAAGTAAGAGCTTTATCGATGGTCACTCCCAGTACCTTGACTTCATTTGATAGTTCCAGTTGTGTATCATTGAGTTCCCATTTCCCATCCCATTTCCGTCGACGTGTAACCACCATTGCCTGGGTTTTGTGTGCCGCAAAGCTCATCTTGCTATAATGTCCCCATTTAGCTATTCTGGAGAGCGCATGATTGATAATCCTAGTAAGCTCTGTTGATGTTTTTGCGGAGGCTATTACTAGGATGTCATCTGCGAACGCTTGTACATGCGCCTCCAGTGAGTCTGCTTCATGTAATAGCGGGTCCATCTGCAAGTTCTAGAAAAGGGGGCCGCAGGCAGAGCCTTGAATGCAACCTCTATTCGTTGGTCTGGTGATCTCCTCTCCCGCATACTGGACTTTAACAGTTCTATCACTGAGGTAGCTACTGATTAGCAGGACGATCTCGGGCGGACAATTCTTTAATATGAGCTGGTCCATTATTGCCGGCCACCACGCTCCATCAAATGCACCCTCGATATCCAGAGAGACCACCGCGACCAGTTTTTTTGCCGTAACATTTTCTTTGATAAGACGCACCGCATCAAACAGGGCATCCTCAGTGCCACGTTGTGGCATGAACCCGTACTGCCTGTTGCTAAGGGTGCCGTCTCTTATCAGCTGCTATTGTAGTCTATTTGTAAATAGTTTCTCAAGGATCCTCCCGAAGATCGGTAGGAGGCCAATGGGTCTATATGCCTTGGCCTTTTTATAGTTTTCTTTCATTGGCTTCGGGAGTATCCTGATGACCGCAGTTTTCCAGATCGCCGGAAAATAACCCAGCCTCAGACAGCCATTCAGTAGGCCTAGAAAGATGCCCCCCGTGGCCGCGACTGCCCTACCACATATATCAGCAGTGAAGCCATCTCCACCCGGTGCCTTTTTCGGGCTGATACGCTTTAGTACGTGGTCGAGCTCGCTTTTCGTGAATTCTGTTGCCGCCTAGGTACGCGCAATCTTCAGGGTTTCTAGTGTTTGTTTGATTTGTTCTCTCAGTATATGGTGCTCGTTGGTGTCTGAGGCCGGGTCATCCTCCGGGTAAAATGTGGCAGCTAGGAGCTCTGCCGATTCTTTAGCATTTAGCTCTGTTCCGTTTTGGTCTTCCAACAGGCAGTCCGTGGTTCCCTGCTTATAAGTGAGTTTGCGGTATACTCCAGCCCACATAGTATCCGTGCCCTGCCTGGTGCAGAACGTCTTCCAGCTGGCGGTTCTTGTGGAGTCGATAGTGTCTTTGTAGTCTCTCTGTGCGTCGAGGTACTCGTCTACTACTCTTTGTCTGCGTTGGGGATTGGCGTTTCTGATCCGGTTTCGACATCTGAGCATTTCCCTTTTCTTAGCAGTAAGTTCTGCCGTCCACCACTTGGTTTTAGAAGGTATGGGTTCACCCTTTCTCGGGATGGCTGCCAAGCAGGCCTTATCAATCGCATTGACGAAGACCATCACCGTATTTTCCAGTATGGACGGTTCGTTAATCCGGTTTATGTCATATACTAACATACCTACTGCTGCTAGTTCCTCCTTTAGGGTGCGGTCAAATTTGTCCCATTTAGCCTTCGTGGTATTGTACCTTCTAGTGGATGGACGGGTTTTTGGAACATCTTCGGTTGCCAGGTTTAGCCGAAAGGTAATGGCTCTGTGGTCGGATGTCGTAACCAGCTCAGTGTCCACCTTCCAGTCTGAGATCTTGTTGGCCATGTTACTGGAGCATGCTGTTACATCGGGAATACTTTCGTATGCCCTTCCCCCCCTATAGACGCTGAAAGTAGGGGTTCTTCCTTCATTTAGGACAGTCATATTGAGCTGAGCTAGTAATTCTATATATGCAGACCCCCTTGGGTCCTGATCGCGCGAACCCCACCAATAACTCCTGGCGTTTATGTCTCCTGCCAGTATCGTGTTAGGTGATCCCAGATTAGTGACTATATTTTGGATTCGGTGCAAGTACGGTTCGATGTCCTTTCCCGGCTCCAGATATACCGACACTATACCCACCTTGTACCGTCCCAGGTTTATGATTATAGTAGCCATGTTGGCACAGCACATTTCTGTTCTTTCAGAGATGGTAATATTGTTGTTGAGGATGACTATAGCGGCCTTGACTGGGCCTTCAGGTGCCCGGGCCTGAATGACCCGGTGGTTTCCGGCTCTAACGATGCCGGCCGCCCCCACGTAAGGCTCCTGGAGGAGAAGTACATCGTAGGCCCTAGTTCTTGCCTCCTTCAGACATTCCTGAAAGGCGACTTGTCCCCTTCCTAGGTTTACCTGAAGGAGTTTTATGGCATCTTTGCCTACTGGAGTGTTAATATTAGCATTTCGGGTACTGTGCGAAGAACCCCGGTCATCCTCAGCAATACGCCACCGTTGCCCTAGTCATCCGGTCCCATTTAGCTTTGATAGGGCATTCCATTTTGTAGGCGGGATGGTCGGTCGTCCGTGCCCCATCCCCTTTACAGTTTGCGCATTGCGGTGACTTTTCTCGATTGCGACAGTCTCTGGTGTCGTGATGTTCCGCACAGTATCCGCACTTGGGGTCGACAGCCCTACAGGAGCGGGCGATGTGGCTGAATGCCATGCACCGGTAGCACTGGACCACCGGCGTCTGGTCCACAGCCCACACAACCTGGTACCCCAGCTTCACTTTGGTGCCGCAAAGTTGTCTGTATATCTTTGGGGACACTTCTAATATTATATTGTTGAGTGCGGCAGTACGAGATCTAGTTCGGCGTAAAACTTTTACCTCCCTGTCTTGCTCAGGGACAGCATCCAGACTTCCTCTGTTCTGATTCAGGAGGGCTGTGACTATCATAGTGTCCGTCAAATCATTTGCCACTTCCTGCAATCTTAACAGCGGAAGTCTGTTCGTCACCTCAGCGACTGTCAGGTCGGCGCTTTTGGCTAGGGCTTCTTTAAGCTTGTCGCGGTTTATTGCGGTATCGCAACCGACGACAACTTTGTGGCCACGTATTTTTCGGAGTCTGCTGACCCCAATACCCAGGCCGATCACGTCCACGGAATCCTTTAGTGATTTCAGGACCTCTTCGCCGGACTTCTGTGGGTCTGCAGAACCGATCAGGATGGGATAGGTGGTGTTTGCCGCCTCCGCATAAGTGCGTGGGGCTGGGCGAGCACTCGAGCTGTCGTTATATGGCTCGGTCTGATTATGTGGTGGTGAGCTTCCCATCCTGTCTTCTATGCTATTGACCATACGTTGTAGCGGGGCCAGCAGTTCCTCGATTTGATTTCTATTTTCAGTTGTGGCCAATTCCATCCCCAGGTCGGTTCCAGGCTCGGTAGTTGGCCGGGTGACCTGTGTGATCATTTCTTGTAGGTCTTTGACATCGGCCTCCAAGTTGATCAAGTGGTCGATGGCTGGCCGGATGGAATTGGCCACGTCCTGTTTAATTTCGGCCCTTGTTAGTCTTGGCTGGATGCGCTCAATGAGCGTCCTTTGTTCCGACAGCATTTGGCGCAGCTCGGAGACATCCACGCCGATCCTGGCAATTGCGGGGTCTGGCTTAGGCTCCGATGGGGGTAACGTCTTTAGTTGGGCCATTGAAGTGCGTATATTTGACGCTTGTTCAATCGCCTCCTTCCGCCACTTCTCCAGGTCGAGATGGATGTCCCTCATGCTGTTTGCTAGGCGAGTGCTCTCCACGCGGATCTCATTTAGCCTGTTCGCATGTGTTTGGCTCAGAGCTTTAGAGTCCTGGGCCATCCCTTTGGGTGATTTAACTGTGGCCATCGCCTCTATATGCCTGCTGAGTTTATCAATAGTTCGAAGAGGTCCATCCATCTCGTAGTTAAGCCATTTGTTGACATCCTTAGTGACCTTATAGTTGTCCTGTACGAGTACATGGACCTCTTCTAACTTTTGAGCGTGACTGATGTGTACATCTAGCATAGCCTTAGAGTGTTTTCGTTGTTCTTTTATAGTATCGTTAGCCATTTTGGCTTTGAGTTCCTCCAGGTGACACTTCTGTCTGCTTCTGGAGTCTATAAGCTCCAGGCACAGTTGGTAGAAGTCCTGGAGGGACTCTAAAGCCTCAAGCTTGAGGTCAGTTCTGATGTTCTTGGCCCCTTCTATAGCGGTTTTTCCCACCTGCAGGTAATCGTTCGCACGCCTGGCAGCCTGGTCCATAGGTTCTGCCGTCCCGCTCCTAGTAGAGCCTTGCATGCTCAGTCGGTTTGGGGCCGGGCTGGGCACGTCGACGTTTACAGTTGGTTCGCACCATGAAATCTCTTCATATCCCACGGACGAGCGGACCGAAGATGGAACTGACGAAGCAGAGTCCTGCCTTTCCCTTGATCTTTCGCCTTCCAGTGGAGTTTTCAGTAGAGAACTCTCGTTTCCGATTAGTTCTACTGGTGATAGATCCGGCGTGCTGGTTTCCAGCGTGATTTTGGGGATCACGATTTTCTTCTTGGCTGGAGGGTTGGGTTTGAGAGGTCTCCGCTTTGCCAGTGGAGCCGCTGCTGTTGCGTCATTATCCGCTTGTTTCGTTGTGAAAGAGGACATCTTTGCTCTCTGGGGTGGGGGGTGTATGGTGTGCGGTATGGGTAGAATGCAGTCCGGCAAATAGGGCCTATTTTTTTAAGTTTGATAAACCCCGGCACGGTGTTCCCGGACCCAAAACGGCCGAGAAATGCCTAGTTATAACTTAGGGGGGGGTGAGGTATTATGGTTCTTGACCTTATAGTGTAGTAGGGCCAGTAGTAGGGTAGTTAGAACCTTATAATTATTATATTAAATATTATTACGGGTGGAGTAGATTCACACCTAATTTATAAGTGAAAACCCCAGACCTTTTTTTTTTTTTTTTTTCAAAAAAAAAAAAGTTCTAGTTCTATAATATAATACAATTAAATTTAAATTATTATTATTCTTATTCTTAAATAAAATTATTTAAAAGTAAATAAATTTTGTTTTTATAATAACTCGATAAATAAATGTCCCAAAAATTTCTACAAGTGGTGGCAGCCTGTAGTCTCAAAAAGCGCGCAACAGATAACAGTATAAAAAAAATAGGGGTCTTCCCTGCAGATTCTTGAGTTATTGAGGTCCAAAGTTCCACTTTACAATGTAGATATCTTCATCCAGGGAGGGTGTTAAAATTTATCGCCTTGAAGTTTCAGGCTGTACGAGTAGAGCTTGAGGTGGTGTTCAGTTTTGGGGGTGCTAGGTCACTGAACCATGTTAAAGGGCTTCTATTTTGAGTGTAGAAATACTGCCGTCAGATCTCGTAGTAACAGTTTTTTCACTGAGCGTAGCTTTGTCCGAAGGTACTCTTACTATACATATACGTTACAACTAATACAACAATCCCCACAAACGCAACAGATGCTATACAAGTTGAGTCGAGTTGCGATGGAACGCGCCGACTCGCCAACCGCCGGCGTATGACAGCTCACGCAGTTGTAGCCTTTATACTATATGCATAAACATGGGAATCGAATGCACTCGCCTGGCCGTCACAATGATCTTGCAAGTTAGTGATATATAATCAATTGTTCAATGTAAGTTATTCAGAGTAATTTCACAGGCGCACTAAAACTTTACATGCTTTGTCCACTGCACAGTGATTTTAAAGTCTGAATGTATTATTTATTCACAAAATTATTTATTTTAGTGGGAGTATTTACTAATCGGTGTTGACAGTTGTAGGTGCGTTTACGAATTGCGGCCCTTTTGGACCGCAAAATAGGGGAAATGGGGCACATCTGGGATCAGCGCTTGGTCCAGATGCGCCAAGATATAATTTCGGAGATTTTCCCGGGGAGGGCCATCCGCCCGCCGCTCGCTGGGAGCGCAGCGCCGCCCCAGGTGCCACCCACCGCGAAGCGGGGTGGCCGGCGGAATCAACGGGCTGCCGCTGCGGAAGCTGCTGCGGCTCGGGCTACGGCAATGCCGGCGCCGACTGCGCCGCGACCACCCGCCGAGGGCACATGGGCCCAGGTGGTTGGCCGAAAGGCCAGGGCCAAGGCCGCCCGCCTTAATCGGCCACCGCCGCCTCCGCCTCCAAAGAGGCCGATCGCACTGCCGCGACCTCCACCGTCCGCGGCAGTGACGATTAACTTGCCATCGACCTCGGCCACTACCATGGCTGAGGTCATGAAGGTGGCGAGGACCAAGGTCCAGTTAAAGGACCTTGGCCTCGAGGCTGGCCTTCGCCCCAAGAGGGCATTGACCGGGGGTCTTATTTTGAGGATCCCTGGTCCAGAGGGGTCCGCGAAGGTGGAGGCCCTAACCTCTCGGCTAAGGGAGGCCTTAGCCGAAACGGGTGCGTGGGTGGCGCGCCCAGTGGCAATGGGAGAGCTCCGGGTGATGGACCTGGACGACTCCGCCGACCCCACCGAAGTGGCAGAAACTTTAGCCACGGCGGGGGGATGTGCCGTCGCCGACGTAAAGGTCGGCGAAATTCGGTTCTCCCCGTCGGGATTAGGTTCGGTGTGGGTTCGGTGCCCACTAGTGGCCGCCCGCAAATTAGCGGCAATCGGCCGGGTACTAGTGGGCTGGATGTCGGTCCGGGTGGTGGCGCTTCCACCCAGAGCTCTCCAGTGTTACCGCTGCCTGGAGAAGGGGCACGTCAGGGCTCGGTGCACAGGGTGCGACCGGAGCGCGTCGTGCTTCGACTGTGGCCAACAGGGCCACAAGGCGAAGGAATGCACGGCGCGCGCCCCTCACTGCGTAGTGTGTGCCGACCTTAGCAGGCCGGCAAACCATCGCCTGGGCAGCGGTAGGTGCACGCCACCCAAGAGATAGGGAGCGGGACGTCCTGCCACGTCCGCTCCTACATCGTCGCGGTCCAACGATCCGGGCTCTGGCCCCGGTGGGGTGTCCATGGATGTGTAAACATTCTTTCCCCCCCAACTTATTTTGCAGGGCAACTTGAACCACTGCATCACTGCGCAAGCTCTTCTTGCGCAGACGATTGCTGAGCGTTCGGTTGCCCTAGCGATAGTGGCGGAGCCTTACTCCGTTCCCGACCACCCTCGTTGGTTCGGGGGGATGGGGGCCTCGTCGCCATTTATTGGGCAGGGGGGGAACGTGACCCCTTTGCCATAGGTTTGGCAAGAGTAATAATGAGACAACAAGATGGTATTTTAGTCTGATTTATTTAAGATATAAAAAGGGTTTAAATACTAATGTTGTACGTGTTAAATGTGTTGTACGTGTTAAATGTGTTAAATGTGCCTTATCTAAATACGTGATATTATGTGCGATATACAGTCGCTACATATACACCTCCTTTAAAAAAATATATATTTATAATTCCTATCGTTGATTAAAAATATACAGTAATGTTTTAAATTAGTAATAATAACATAATATGTAACTAGTGACCGTAACCTTGCTGATGCAGAATATAATAAAAATTGCTGATGTTGTTTTGACACATTACTCTGCCTTGGTCGATGCACTTGGTTTGTGCAAGTATATGCGCCATGACCTAGGATAACCGTGGCATTTGTGTTGATTATTTCCCGCAAGCGTTTTCACTCTCCTGTCCACGGCCTTGAGAACTCCGTAGAGTAGGAGGATGCCCAGGGTGATTATAATTTGGCCTATTGCGATGTTTCTTGTCCACCGTAGCTCTTCCAGGATAAGGTTTCTTAGTTGGTCGGCTTCATTTTGGTTTAAGCAGCTGTCGGAGTTGTAGACGATTTGGTCTTTGGAGCTTTGGTTGCCCATTGTTCTTTCGGAGATGCTGGCGATGAATGATGGCGTTTGTTAAAACACCGTGGGTATTTAAATAGGCAGAATACTTGCGTCAGCGAATACCGAATCGTACTACGGGTTTAACTGTCCGTCCTGACTTCGTGATGTACGTGTTCGGATTGTTTGATTTAATTTCTGAGGTAGGCACGTTTATAGTTTCACTGTTGATAACAAATGCTGGTTTTAATCTGTCTATCGATATTATTGTTTCCTTATCTCCAATCTTAATGGCATATGCTTTGTTCATTTTTTTTGTCACTGGGAAAGGTCCTTCATAGGGGGGTGTTAGACTTTTTTTTATTCTGTCGCATCGCACAAATACGTGTGAGCATTCCTTGAGCTCGGGATGAATGAAAATTGCTCGGCTTTGCTTCTTACGTTTTGGTACTGATATCATATGACTGATGTCCTTTTGAATATTTTTAACTAATTCTTCGTATGTAGAAGGTTGGTGCGGTGATTCGAAAAAATCCCCAGGGAGTCTTATAGACGCGCCGTATGTCATCTCTACTGCGCTATATCCTGTATTTTCGCATACACAACTTCGCAAACCAAGTAGAACCGTAGGAATTTCTTTCATCCAATTAGCGTTAGATCCCTTTGTCATGAGCGCTGCTTTTAAGGTTCTATGAAATCTCTCTATCATTCCATTTGCTTGTGGGTGATAAGGCGTTGTCCTAATTTTGTGTACTAAACCTAAAAATTGTGAAAGTGACTCAAATATTCTTGATTCAAATTGTCGACCTTGATCCGTCGTAATGCGTAATGGGCATCCGAACCTTGATATCCATGTTTCATATAGTGCGTGGGCTATCCTTTCGGCGGTGATATCTTCAACCGGAATTACTTCCGGCCATGAAGTACAACGATCTATGATTGTAATTAAATATCGTTTTCCTTCCGAAATAGGGAGAGGACCCACAATATCCATGTGCAAATGTTCGAACCGTTGCGATGGCATGAAGTTGCCAACAGGTGATATTGTGTGGCGTTGTATTTTTGATTTCTGGCAAGCTATGCACGATTTACACCAGTTATTGATATCTTTGTTCATACATGACCATAAATATCTTTGAGTTATCAATTTTCTAGTAGTTTTCTTCCCAGGATGACTCAGTCCATGAATGACGTCAAAAACTTGTCTTCGAAATTTTTCTGGTAAATAAGGACGATTTTTTCCAGTAGATGTGTCGCAGCTGATGCTTTGTGTAGAACCCGGAAGCATGATGTTATTAAAGGGGAATGCCCAAGTGACTATGGAACTTAGTATTGGTGCAAAAATTATTGTGCCTGGATGAAAACTACTGTTCTATGTTGGGATTACTATATACTTTCAATTAAAATAAACATAATTTATGTAATTTGCCGGGTTTCAAGGAAATAGATGGGTAAACATAGAACATCTTAAGTAAAGAAACGTTGGTTGCCGACTAGTTTATAGGCAAATTATGACTTAAGTAATATTATGGGGTAGAGGCGGCTAATCTCAACGGAGTCTAGCCTACTAAGCAGGATATATTGTAGTCCATGTGCAATCATAGGTGCACTTCTATTTTATCGCTCTGATTGTGTAATGGGGCAGCGATCCAACCCGACCTGAGACAACTTAGGCACAGGATAGACGGCTTCATATGCTTTCGAGACACGTTATTATAATACCAGCACCTTCCTGCCTCCGGGCTTCATCTTTTTAAATAAAACAAAGCCTATACTTAGGTGAAAGAATTGTGTAAATTGGTCCAGTAGTCTGAGAATTTACTTCATATACAAAACATAGCAAGTATCATATCTCTTTATAATATTAGTTTGGGTTGACAATTGAAAGAAATACTCATTTCAGTGAATTTGTATTTTTTATTTACAACAAAAATACAGAGAATGGTAGGTTTTAGTAGTAACGAAATCCAAGTAGTTAGAATGTAGATATTATCATTGACTTTGCACAATGACTGCCAACTTCCATGCCGCAATCGGAGTGAATAGGTAAACTGTGCTATCCATAATGAATTTAGTCTCCCGTCTCAAAATCACTTTTCACAATAAGGAGTCTCTGTGTCAGATTACAATTATTAGCGTAATGGAGTCTCTTTCTCAAAGTCACTCGAGTTGTCACGAATAATCCACAACTGCACACACAAGAAATATCAAAACATTCGCCAAACACTATGATAAAGTTGTGAATTGCGATGGCACATAACGTCAAAGATCACTTAAGTGTTGCCAAAAATATTAATCAGATATCGATGTTTTTATCGATTTACTTGTCATTTAATTTTGTTATTCATTTTATATGTTCGTGTTTTTATATTCGAGCATTTAGAAAATAAAAGAAATTAATAGTAAAAGAAATATAGTAATAAATCTAACATTAGTTTAGGTTGAACAGAAATAATGTTTCAGTTGGCATATGGCTTAGTGGTCTAGGTTATTTCACAAAGCAGGCGAACCCGCACCACAACGCATCGAAAATGAATAGACTTAAGAATATTTAGCGCTAATTTACCATTACTAAGTGCTATTGGCCATTTTATTGCATAGTAACATTACTAATTTGACTGAAATAAATCCTTATTTCTTTTTTGTCCATCGATTATTGACTTTAAATATTCCGAGTGAATTTATTTTCATTTGCGGCAACATTTTGTTAATGGCGCCGCTTGTTTATAATGCAAAAACAATAAAAGGACTTATAATTGTTTTTTCTTTTATCCGGCAAATGTGAAACCCCATATTATAGTACTAAATTATGATAATTAAAAATAGGATTTTTACTTATAATGTTCATGTGGGACAACTTAGTTTTAAACGATACTGTCTTTGGGCATTTGACTTTCAAATTCTTATTGTCACGAAGTCTAATTAATTCTTGGTCATTCAGTTGGCATCGCGCTAAGTCAGCATAATTAAATGGTGATGGCATATCAATTTGTTCTATACGTGATAGTGCGTCTGCAACAATATTATCACGTCCGCTAATGTGTTGAATATTGGTGCAATATTGCGAAATGAAATCTAATTGACGTACTCGCCGTGGCGTATCATTCGATGATGGTTTTTGAGAAAATGCGTAAGTCAAAGGTCGGTGATCAGTGAAAATTGTAAACTCTCTTCCTTCAATTAACCTTTGAAAATGCTTGACTGCCATATATACTCCGAGCAACTCTCTATCGAATGTTGAGTATTTTTGTTGACTTAACTTTTTAGAGAAAAATCCTAATGGTTCCCAATTACGTCCAGACTTTTGATGTAGAACCGCGCCAACACAGGTAGAACTGGCATCCGTCATAAGGGCCAGTGGGGCGGTGCGGGAGGGATGAACTGTCGATACTGCGTTCAAAATGTTTTCCTTGCATTTTTCAAAAGCTTTTTCGGCCTCTGTTGTCCAAGGAATAGGAGAATTATCGTTCTTTTTAGAGTCGTGCAGATAGTCGTTTAGAATGTTTTGATAGTCAGCGGCGTGTGGAAGGTTATTTCTATAAAAATTAATCATGCCTAAAAATCTCCTTAATTCTTTGACTGTCTTTGGCTTAGGGAATTCCATAATTGCCTTGTACTTTTCCTCAGTTGGGCATATTCCTTGGCTCGTTATATGATAACCTAAGAAATCTATTTCGCTCTTGAGAAAGTCATATTTTTCGAGATTAATAGTTACTCCATTCTCCTGTAAGCGTTTGAAAACCGTGTCCAAATGCTGATAATGCAAAAGCTCATTGTCTGAAGCTATAAGGCAATCGTCAACAAAGACGAATACGAAGTCTAAATCTCTGAATAGAGAGTCCATGTTTGCGCTGCATTGCTTAAACCAAAAGGCATTTTTAAATATTCAAAAAGTCCAAAAGGAGTGATAATGGCAGTTTTTTCCACATCTTGCACAGGAATACAGTGGTAGGCCTTCCGAATATCGATTTTGCTAAAGATTTTTTTCTTCTCTAATATATAAGTGAAATCTGTCAATCGTGGAAGTGGGTATTTATCAGGTACAGTCACGTTATTGAGCATTCGATAATCTCCACATGGTCTCCATTCGCCATTCTTTTTCTTAACCATATGTAAAGGACTGGCCCATGGGCTGTCCGAAGGGCGACAAATGCCAAGCTCCATCATATTCCGAAATTCCTTTTTGGCTGTATGATATTTATCAGGAGGTAATGGTCTTGCACGTGCTGATACAGGCGGTCCTTTAGTGATAATGTGATGCTTAATCTTGTGTTTTGGAGTAGTGTGGAGGGAAGAAATTTTCGTAATATCCTCATATTTTTTTTAAAGTTGAGTAATGCGCCGATTGTTTCCAACGTAAATAGTCCGAATTGATTCCTGCGTCGATTTGGTCAGGGTTGCAGGCGTCGTCAGCTCAGTTACCCTGTCAATAAGTTTCCGACCAGCTACGTCGACTAATAACTTGTAATGTTCTAAAAAATCCGCGCCGATAATTGGTTGCGTTACATCGGCGATGACGAAGATCCACGTAAAACGTCTACGTAGCCCCAAGTTTAAAGTGAGTGTTTTTTCACCATATGTCTTGATTTTTGTACCATTAGCGGCATAAAGTGTGTATTGTTCACTTTGTATAGATGAAGGTCTCTGTGGCTTGCTAATAACTGAAATGTTTGCTCCCGTGTCAATCAAAAATCTCATACCACTTTTTCGGTCGGTAATAGTGAGGCGGTTGGACGGGTGAATAGCACAGAGATCCGCCGTAGTCTGTGCTTTAGTTAGTTTCCCTGGTTCCTTGAGTTACTTTCCTGTTTCCAATCACATGGCTTAACACATTTTTTAGCGTGTTTTCTAAATTTATCGTGGTAGAAACAAAGGTGTCTTCTTTCCCGACTGCTTGCTCTTGACCTCGATGGAGAATGTTGACGCTTATAGTAACTTGGAGTGCTGCGTCGATAGTCTCTATGATTGCGCTGAATTGTATTTAGTTCCAATTGCAGTTTTGCTAATTGGGCTAATATGCAGTTCATTGCACCGTCGTCTGTTTAATTTATATTTTCGTTTACGGCTGATACTTCAGTAAGTTTTGAATTTAATAATATTTTGTCGGCAATCTGGCTCATCTGTTTGACGTCCATGTCCTCTGTGACAGCTAGAACTGTAGTAACTGATGGTGGTAAAAGTCTCAACCATAGTAGTTTGATGGTTTCATCGCCGATTTTTCCGTTACCCAAAACTTGCATCTTGTGTAGAAGTTGTGATGGTTTTTGATCGCCGAGGTCCATTTCAGACAATAATTTTTGAAATTGACGCTGTTCTGATTCTTCATAGCAGTCGATTAGACGTTCCTTGATGGTCTTATACTTTTCTGTAGATGGCGGGCAGGTAATAAGGTCACTAACCTGTAGTATTTCTTCCTTGGATAGCTTCGCCACCACCGTATAATACTTGTAATCGTCGCCTTGTTTCTGTGGTGCTAATATGGCTTCGAGTTGTGTAAACCATAATCTGGGTTGGTCCCTCCAAAACTCCGGAATGCGGGACAGAATGCCGGTGCCAGCTGCTATTTCGAGTGTTTCATGTTGGTTGCTGCTTGATTTGCACGTTGGTTGAGTCATGTTGCGTGTTTTTCTTCACGGGGTCACCAATTTGCCATAGGTTTGGCAAGAGTAATAATGAGACAACAAGATGGTATTTTAGTCTGATTTATTTAAGATATAAAAAGGGTTTAAATACTAATGTTGTACGTATTAAATGTGTTGTACGTGTTAAATGTGTTAAATGTGCCTTATCTAAATACGTGATATTATGTGCGATATACAGTCGCTACAACCCCCATTGCACACTCCTGGCCAAGGGGCCCGGATTCGTCGTCGTGGAGTGGGGACCAGCAGTCGTGGTGGGCTGCTACATCTCCCCGAATTGCGGCCTCGCAAATTTTGAGGCGTACCTGGACGGGCTAACGAGCCATATTAGCTCCTACCAGTCCCGTCCGGTACTCGTCCTGGGCGATTTTAACGCCCACTCTAATGTGTGGGGCGATGCCCGGGACGACGTTCGAGGGGAGTCACTGCTCGAATGGGCCGCCGGACTGGACCTCCGTCTTTTAAATCGGGGTTCAGTCAGCACCTGTGTGCGATGGCAGGGGGAGTCGATCGTCAACTTGACGTGGGCGACTCCCTCGGCCATGCACCTGGTCTCAGGGTGGAGAGTTGCGGAGGAAATTGCCACGCTGTCGGATCACCGACACATCGTTTTCAGCGTGGCCTTCCGTCCGCCCCGAGGCGGCCCTGACCGCAGCAGTGTTGTCCCGCCACGGCGCTGGTGCCTACGCCGCTTGGACCGCGACATGTTGACGGCTGCCGCCGTCGCCATCGCCTGGGGGGCGAGTGAAGGTGGAGAGAGGATCCCGTCCGATCCCAATTTGCAAGCGGGCTGGTTCCGGGGCATCATGTCTCGCATCTGCGACACGTCGATGCCCCGGATCCGTCCGGGTGACAGACGAGGCTCGCAATATTGGTGGTCGGCCGAAATCGCGCGACTCCGAGCGGAGTATGTCGCAGCGCGTCACCGACACCAGCGGGCCCGTCGGAGGAGGCGAGCCAATGCCGAAGAGGCCGCCGGAGCGCACAGGGCGTATCAAGTCGCCGTCAAGCCGCTATCCACCGCGATAGCGGAAGCCAAAGCTCGGTCCTGGAACGAGCTCATCGAGGGACTGGGTAGGGACCCATGGGGGCGCCCGTACAAAATGTTACTGGGCAAGCTCAGACCATGGGTCCCTCCGTTGACGAGTACCCTGGACCCGGATTTCCTGAGGAGGGTGGTGGACACCCTCTTCCCTAGGGTCCAGGACAGTCCCTCGGACCCTCCGTCACCGTCGTACCATGATTGGGACGACCAGTTGGAGGTGACGGAGGGGGAGCTGGACCGAGCAGTACGGCGACTTGCGGCCCGAAATACCGCCCCTGGCCCGGATGGGATACCGGGCAGGGCGTGGGTTTGCTCCCTGGCAGTCCTGGGGGACCGGTTGAGGCAACTGTTCACCAGCTGCCTCCGTAGTGCCGTGTTCCCCACCTGCTGGAAAGAGGCAAGGCTTGTGCTTCTGCAGAAGCCGGGCAGGACCGCCGATTCTCCCTCGGCGTTCCGACCAATATGCTTGCTGGACGAGGCGGGCAAGCTCTTTGAGCGTGTCATAGCCGCCCGTCTCAGCGAGCATCTGTCGCGCGTTGACCCCGACTTATCGGACAGCCAGTTCGGATTCCGGCAGGGACGTTCGACGCTGGACGCGATCAACCGCGTCCGCGCCCTGTCGGAGCCCGCCGTTCGGGCGTTGGCGGTGAGTTTAGACATCGTCAACGCCTTCAACTCCGTCCCCTGGCGGGCGATACGGGAGGCACTGGTCCATCATAACGTGCCTACCTATCTCCGTGGTATAGTCGGGGCATATTTGCGCGACAGGACGATTCAATTCGTCGGTCGGAACGGGATTGAAATCCAGAGAGAGCTCTCCTGCGGGGTTCCTCAGGGGTCCGTGTTGGGACCTCTGCTATGGAGCCTCGCGTACGATGCGTTCCTGCGGATAAGCCTCCCTCCCGGAGTGAGCGTCGTCTGCTATGCGGACGACACGCTCGTCATAGCCCGGGAGGTAAGCTTCCAGCGGGCGGTACGGCTCGCCGAACTCGGAGTTGCGTGTGTCGTCGCGGCCATTTTGAGACTGGGCCTTCGGGTAGCGCCTCACAAGACTGAGGCGCTATGGTTCCACGGCTTACGCCGTAGGGAGGAACCACCCAGTATGTCGATACGTGTAGGTGACGCAAAGGTCAGGGTGGGGCGGTACATGAAGTACCTGGGCCTCACCCTAGACAGCCGATGGGGCTTCGAGGAGCATTTCGGGCGTCTGGCCCCCCGAGTGCGCCGGGTAACCGGTGCGTTACACCGGCTTTTGCCGAACCTCGGGGGTCCCAGGGAAGAAGTTCGCCGCCTCTACGGAGGTGTCGTGCGATCCATGGTCCTTTATGGGGCGCCCGTCTGGTCTGAACGCCTGACGGGCGCCTCCCGCTGCAGAGCTATTTTGAATAGCCTGCAGCGTGTGGTGGCCATACGGATCGCACGAGGATACCGGACGGTATCCTTTGAGGCGGCGACACTCCTGGCGCGCCTCCCGCCGTTTGATCTCCTGGCGGCAGTCGACGCGACGGTTTACACCGAGATCCGCGTCCGCCGGGAGAGTGGTGAGGCGCCAGAGCAGACGCTCGTTGCCTATAGGCGGGATGCACACCGGCGGCGCGTACTAACACAGTGGCGCGCACGGCTTGAGTTGCGCCTGAACGCGCGCCAACGTGCCGTCGGTGCTATCCTGCCTCACCTCGAGGCCTGGGTGGGTAGGAAGGGCGGTTACGTCACCTACAGACTGACTCAGATACTCACCGGACACGGGTGTTTCGGTGAGTATCTGTGCCGGATCGGCCGAGAAGTGACGACACATTGTCACCATTGCGGGAGCGACCTGGACTCTGCCCAGCATACGCTGGAGGAGTGCCCGGCCTGGGAGGCCGAGAGACGAGTCCTGGTCGCTGAGATCGGACGGGATCTTTCGCCGCCAGCAGTCGTGTATGCGATGCTGGCTGGCGACTCCACCAAATGGGACGCCGTGGTCTCCTTCTGTGAAGCAGTCATGCTCCAGAAGGAGGCCGCCGAGCGGGATCAGGAACGAGCCGACCCCGCTCGTAGACGGAGGAGGCGTCGGGGCGGCGGCGGCAGCCGTTAACCCTACTCCCCTCGGGGTTGCGGTGGCAGTATGAGAAGTGTCCTCTACTGCCGCCACGTGCAAGCAGCCCCGGGAAGACAGCGAACTGTTTGTGGCGCAGTCGCTGTGCCGTACTGGTAGGAGTCGGCAAATGGGGAGAGCAACCTATGCGCCGTGTCCCGACCATCTGGGACACGGCGCAAAAGGGGGGCACCGGAGCAGCATACCCGCGTTCCCGGGGCTCCCCGTATCAGGCGCCAGAAGAAGTCCACGGCAGGTTAGGTTTAGTCGGTGCGAGTCCGACATACCCACCCGCAGACACTTTTTGCGGGTGGCATGCATTAGCATTCCCCCTGCCTTATCAAAAAAAAAAAAAAAAGGTATACATTAGGCTGATTTCAGAGTCGCGCCGGCGAGCAGCGCCGTCCAAACGCGCGCGCTTACAATTACACTAGATAGTCGTTGCGTTTCATAGTCACGCAGTTCAAGCGCGCCGCGTGTGAGACGCGCGCCGTCGGCCAGCGCTGCCCGAGCCCGAGCTCCTCTACTGGCAGCTAGCGTTTCAGAGTGACGCGTCTCGCACGCGCCGCTGTTGAGACGCGCTGGCCTCCGGCGCGTGCCGCGCGCGTCACTCTGAAATCACCCTTACATTGGTGTTAATATAAAATATAATTCCGCTATGTTTTGCCGAGTATAATCGGCGTACAAAACTGAAGTGATCGACATAAAATCTTTATAAAAAATAAAAAAGTAAAAGGCTTTTTTATTTTTTATTTTTATTTATTTATAAAGATTTTATGTCGATCACTTCAGTTTTGTACGCCGATTATACTCGGCAAAACATAGCGGAATCTCGAAGAAAAACACTCAGTTACACAATTAGGATTTATAGTTAGAAAAGAAAAATAGTATGGAAAAATTTATAAAAAAATTTATAATAAGTTATTAATATATTGCTAGCAGTTAGGTAAGTATCTATACTAATTAATTAAGATTTTGCATAGACCCCTCTCAGGTGAAGGCCTCCTCCAAAGATTTCCATTTTTTTTCTACTCTTGGCAGTCAGTATCCAGCTAGTTCCTGCGATCTGTTTTATATCGTCCTCCCATCTCATGTAGGATCACCCTGCTCGGCGTTTGCCAGGCGGGCCTTTCCATGTGGTTACATGTATGGTCCATCTATTATCGTCGAGACGAGCGACATGGCCGGCCCATCTAAATTTTAGTGTTTGGGCGTAAGTCAGCGCGTCTATTGCTTTCGTGTAATTCCTTATTTTTGTGTGACGTATTTTATGTATTTTATTTATATTCAACATACTACGTTCCATTCCTTTCTGGCATGAGCTAATTTTGTTTTTAATTTTTTGAGTAAATTTCCACGTCTGGCAGCCATACGTTAGAGAAGGCAGGATGCATGAATCCATAATTTTCTTTTTAAGCTTTATAGACATATTACTTTTAAATACTTCTTTTAAGCTCCAATATTTATTCCAGGCAGCTTTAATTCTACGTTCTATCTCATTTTCGTTTCTATTGTTTTTGAAACTTATTTGTTTCCCAAGATAAATAT
Organism: Pseudoips prasinana; assembly: GCA_951640165.1. Lineage (NCBI taxonomy): Eukaryota > Metazoa > Arthropoda > Insecta > Lepidoptera > Nolidae > Pseudoips > Pseudoips prasinana. Next base: position 33,720,590 of record OX621252.1, read on the forward strand.
ATTGGTCCACATACTCTAGAGTCTCATTTTCTATTCTAACGCACTTTTTGGTACTGTTTGTCATGGATTTTGTTTTTGACAAGTTAATACTGAGTCCCACTCGTCTGCTGTTTACATGAAGTGCCTCTAGCATATGTTGCAGGCCACTACTAGATTCTGAAAATCTTTATATTAATTTTAATTATACATTACATTTTAATACATGACATATCAAGGAAACTGATAAGTGGAACTTTTATAACTTTGCTTATCATCTATAAAGTCTGTGATTGAGTAGTAACATCTTTGCACTAACAACTCAAACAAACATTTTTTAAATGAGTCAATGGATTCCTGATTTCGGATGGGTGGGCGGTATTTTATTGAAAATTTTTGACGACATACCAAGGACACTTTTTGCGTATAAGGCTGTATTGTGGGGTGTAGCACAAATGGTATTTGGATGACGTCTAGAGCCAAGAGTGTCTAATAGATGAATGTTACTCTTGACAAATACGCACATCTCAAATATGTATATGGATGGTAGAGTGAGTAATTTTAATTCCTTAAAGTAAGGTTCACAACTGTCACTCGATTGCAGTTTTAGAAAAGAACGTAAACATTTCTTTTGGGCTTTAAAAGCAACGTCCCTGTGCCTAGCTCCAATGCTCTAGTTTTCTCTGTAGAAATAACCTAATCATCATCATCATATCGCCCGAAAGACGAAGACAGATCCATAGTTGGACAAACGCCTCCCTCAAGGATCTCCACAATAGCCGGTCCTGTTCTGCCCATATCCAGCTGGCATACAGCTCGTGGAACCGATGGCCGATGGGGGAGTGATGTTCTCGAGTGGTGACCAAGAACAACTTAATATCATAATAATATTATAAATGTGAAAGTTTGTTTGTTTATATGACTGGATGTTAGTTACGTCAATCACGAAAAATCAGCAAAATATATTTGGTTGTAATTAATGGACATAGGTTGTACCTCGAATGAACACATACAATATACTAAAGGGGGATTATAAAAGGATCGAATACTAAAATACTTAGCGACTGATGTTGAGATACTGTTTTAATCACTTGAGTGGCATGAATATTGATTAATAATAAAATCCAGAACGAGCTTACAAAAAGTGGGTTATAATTAATCCATTTCAGATATCAAAATTATAGCCGTGCGACTAAATTACTAATTGAGCGACTAGAAATACAGAGAGAGCAACTTCCATATTAGGATAGAGACGAGTTTTCCGGAAGTTATTTGGGTTAGGTTAGGTTAGAACTGTGACCATCAAGCTAGACACTATTGTTAGTGAAGATTGGTGGAAAGTTTTCAAAAATCCCATTTTTTTAGAACTTTTTGAATTTTTCAGGAGACGCACAATGCAAATCTAAACAAAAACAATAGCGCTTGAAGTCCGCCGCACAAGCTTCTGATCTCTCTGATTGGTCAAAGCGAAGATAAAGATAAAGATAAAGATTATTTATTTGCTTAAACATGTGTGTGTACATACATAAAAAATGCATACAAGATGAAAATAAAAGTGAATTAAGTGCAGACATGTTTGTCACTATGTGACGTGCAAAATTCGAACAATTATTATTAATGTTATAAAGTTATTTACTTATTGAATTTATTACTCAAACAACAAAATCACAAAATATTTAAAGTTGTCATACTTAATTACTAATGGGTTATTCAAATTATATAAAATTAAAGAGTAAAATTAGCATTATTGTGTAAGTACCTCCAAATGAATCTACTATGTTAAGACAAATTCTTTTTCATTAAGGAACTCAGTAACGCTATAATATGCCCTGGTGGTCAAAAAAGTACGAAGTTTATTTTTAAACATAGAGTAAGGTAGTTCTTTCCAACTTTTAGGTACTTTGTTGAAAATGACTGGAGCCATACAGTATACACTTTTTCGCATTAGGGTCGTCTTAGCGGATTGGAGACAAAGTTGATAATTGTCACGTCTATTGCGTGGGAATATGTCGGCTAGACGCTTATAGTAATGTGGATTCGACTTAACAAACACAGCTACTTCTAATATGTACAAGCACGGTAGGGTTAATATCTTGTAATTTTTGAAATAAGGCATGCAGCTATCGGTCCTGTCAAGTTTAAACATCGCCCGTAAACATCTTTTTTGAGACTTGGATGCTGATTCTTTTTCCGTCGAGTTACCCCAAAATATAAGCCCATAGCGTAGATGGGATTCTACTAGACCATAATACGCTGTAAGTAGAGCATCCTTATATAATGTGAATGAAAGTGTGTGCAAAGCGTATGCGGATAAACTGAGTTTTTTACATAAAATCTCAATATGTGTCTTCCAGTTAAGATTTTTATCAATCTGGAGGCCAAGAAATTTTGTAGTGTTAACTTCTTCTATGTTTTCATTGCAATATTGTATGTTAAGGTTCATGCTAGGTAACCGTTGCGTAAAATGTATAGTCTTCGTTTTCTTTAAGTTTATTTTCAAATTGTTTTCCTGCATCCATTGTATAGCTGATTTTAAGGAATTATTAATATCATTCTCATACGTCTCTACGCTTTTACAAGGTATTGTTAAAGTACTGTCATCCGCGAATAGGGTCACCGGTACTTCAATGCATCTAGGTAAGTCATTAATGTATAATATAAAGGAAGAAATATTAGGTCGCTCAGATATTATGAAGCTTCTCATTTTGTATTTTAAGTAACTCAAATTAATATTTGTTAGTTGCTGTTCTGTTGATTTCTTGTCACTCGCAGTCAGTCGCCCACTTAGTAATACTATGACGTAAATTCATTATTTTTGTCACTTTTAATTTTAATTTACAGTCACTCGTTTAAATACTACCCTAAACTAAATCGCGGGGCGTAGCTAGTAACAAATAAAATAGAAACGAAGAGAGATAGAGCTAGAGGTAGGTCTGAACTAGACGAGCTTGTCACCAGGATGACGGTTTTGACGCTTTCATGTGATATTCTAGATATACTCATAATTATGCTGAAAGATCGTTCCCTCTTTTTAATTACTACAAGCTTCCTTTTACTTTTACCTGTCCCGGTGTCTGTCTGTGTATTATCAAATTTTATAACTTACTAGCTGTGCTCCGCGGTTTTACCCGCGTTAAGTTTTATAAATCATCTCAGCTTGTCCCCCGTATGTGATAGCGTGATAATATGTAGCCTATATGTTGACCCGACCTCTTAGTAATATTCATGCAAATTTGAAGTAAATCCATGCAGTACTTTTTGAGTTTAGCCCGGACATACATACAGACAAAAATTCTAAAAACTATATTATTGGCTTCGATATCCATTGTAGATCACGCCCCAAGTATCCTTTGAAAAAAATATTCAAT